>JAUAMA010000004.1:68215908-70615908 GCA_030819835.1 Acmispon strigosus
ACTGTTTCGGATGTTCGCATTATTCTCAGATTGGCCTCATGATGATACTCACACTTGGAAGCCTCCGTGGGTCATCGCCCCTTTAGGGCCAAGCCCACCTCTTGGGTTGTTCGCCACACGGTTTGCCACTGAAGTTTTGCACGAGCTGAGCCTCCTCTCATGGCTCCTTCTTATTGCTTGGATAACCTCTTATCCATCCTTGAGGACAAGGATGTTTTCAAGAGGGCGGGAATTGATAGACCCAAAAGAAGTATTAATAAACCCAAATATTTGAAAGATTATATCTAATTAATTTTAATTAATTATGATATAATACTTTTGGTTATTTTGGTTTATTGATCTAATTGTTGCTAGATTCAGTTGTTTTCTAAATTCAGTTTTAGTATTTTAAATTTCTAGTTATCTCCTAGGTTGTTACTAGTTTGTTTCCGTTATCTTTATCTTCTAGGACTAGTTGTTGCTTTCCTTTTTTCTATAAATTGTACTTTCCTTTCATTGAATAGACAATCAGAAAATTGAGCTTGCTCACAAATTAACTGTCTCTTTAACTCCTTCTAATTTTCTTAACATTGTTCTTGATAGTCATCATCCCGGTGCCTATCATAGGATCAGTTTTTCCGTAATACAGCTCTATGTCAATTGAGAGTGGATTGTGAATTTCTTCCTGAAGGTTCAAAGACAAAATGTCCTCTGGGAATGGACTGTGAATTTTTGTTTCTCCATGTCATTGAGAATAAATCCTTGCAAAATCAAAATCTGCATGAGCTCACGATTGGAGTTTCTAGTTGAAAATTGTATGGGGCGTAATTCCACCATACCAGCAGGATTGATTTAAAGATCCCCACAACGACGACAATTGTTCATCTCGAACTTGAGAGAAGATCCTCTGCTTCAAGTGTGATGGGGTACCACGGTGACTGAGGCTAAGAATGCGATGAGACAATGTGAATCCACAGCGGGAAATGTACCTATAGAGGGCACTTCGACGTTCAAGTTAGCTCAATAGAAGAGAGAATGTCTCAAAGTTTTAGAAGATAAATATGTAAGCAAATTATCAAAGCTTAAGTTACAGAACAATCAAACATGTATTTATAGAGTTCAATATGAGTGGAATGAGATAATAACTTTATTTGAGCGGTCTTTAAATTATTAACTCTATCAACTTCTCCTTCGTTCGGCTAGTTTTTTTTTATCGAGTTAATGCTTTGTTTTGGTTGTCCTAACCAACCAACATCACATTTAGTCATTTACTTAGTTGTGAATCCTCCGGTAAGGACAATAATGGGTCTAATAACCATTTAGGCAACTAGAGGATTCACAAGAGGTGGAATGAGGTGAGAAATAGAAAGAAAAGAGAGAGAGGATGTAATATTAATAAGTGATATGATTGAGAAAGATAGACACAAGACAAAAGTAGAAAAATAGTGGGAAAATGATAGGTGTGAATGTCTCCTAGCTTATTTCATAAATATCTAGCTAGTTTGGTACAAACACCTTTTGGAGAGATTTTATCTATACTTGTGCAAAGACTTTAATATTAACTAGTGTTGTAGCTCATGGAATGCAGGAGCACTAATTTTTTAATCAAATTATGAAATATATTTTATAAATTTATATTATCAAATTAAATGTATACAAAATTTGTAAGTTTCTATGATTTGATAATACTTACAAATATCGATATATTTCTACATTGAAAACATTAAAAGATAACTTAAGTAATTATGTTAAAATTATTATATAATTTCAAAAAATATTGAAATTATGTTAATGTGTAAGTTTTTAAATAATTCAAATGATAACCTATACTTATGTGAAATATCCATTTGAGCATATCATATTATATATTACTTTACTTTTTTATTAATAAGATAATTTGTAGATACTAATGTGCTTTTGATTCCAAAGTGATATATGTTCACTATTAGGTTGGTATATATATATATATATATATATATATATATATATATATATATATATATATGCATATGCATAACTCTTATTTATATAATTTGGAAGATAATTTTATGGACAAAATTTATTTGATTTTTTTTTTATTTTGCTTAAATTTACTATTCGTATAGAGTTCATTTCTAAGCCTCAAATATTAAATTTCTCTTGAAGCTTTCACTTTTGTGGAATATTTACCAATTTAATAATTTATTCTATGAAAGATTTGGACTAATTAAAATTAAAATAATTTTTTTTCCTAAAGTTTACATTTCTTTCAATTTTTCTTAATGTGCATTTAAAGATTCTTAATGTGCATATAAAAAATTTATCCTAAAACTTTAGTTAAGAGATTTATCTTTGTTGCACTAACCACTTATTTATTATTTAACAAGACACTAATGACTCTTATTTTATTAAGAACATTGCACTAACCTCCTGTGAGGTTTATCATTATTGTACTGACTTCTTCTATGGTTTATCATTATAACCCTCGACACTTCTCTATTATTCAAAATGACATATGAATGAGAGGAGGTTAATGCATTTTGCAAACTAGAAGAAAGGTCAGTGTAATAATATTAAACTTCATAGAGGTGGGTGTAATTTCTCCTTTATTTTTTTTAATATAGTAAAATTATCATTTTAAGATTTTTCCAAACGATTCATGAAGCCATGTGAAATCTAGAAGAGATTTTGAATTTTTTAATTTCCAAAACAGTAATAGTTAAGTTTTAGGGGAAACATACAGATTAATTGAGTCACCGAATGCTTGATGGTTGAAAAAAACACATCCAGGCATAAATTAGGCGTGTGAAACACATCTATAGAGAGAAACAATGAAAAAATTTTAAAATGATAAGGTGATTGCATGTGAAGGAGAGTGTGTACATTGAATGTTTACAACTAATGTACGACACATGATTATAAGAATTTCTCCCCTACTTAATATTCTTTTTAATGATGAAAACTTTATTCATATAAATGAAGCTTGCAAACACGAGAAGTACAACCACTAAAGCTTAAACATTCGTACAGAGGCAAAAATTGATAAGTTTAATGAAGTTTTTTATATTTAATTTATTTTATAATTTTAAGCCGGATAGGACTACTATGGGCGATAAAAAACGTACCAGTTGATCTACATGCAATTAAGTTTAATGAATTACTTGGTCTGCCCGTTGATATAAAATATTTAAGCAAAAAAGATTACTTGTGAGTTGTGATGGGAATAATAAATAACTTTTGCATATTCTTAGTCACTTTTTTTCCACTATCTTAATTTCACATTTTTGTCTTCCTATTTCATTTTTCTTTTCCCCATCACATCATTATAGAACTACTCTCTAATTTTTTATTTCCTCTCACTCTAAATGGAGGTGAAAATATTGGTGAGTATTAATGTGTTATTATAAAAAACTGAGCACATGAACGAGGCATTATGCTGCTAGCTAGCTAGCATCTGAAAATCAGGAATCTCACAGTTGAAATCAGCCTACAACATGAACTCTAATTTTAATTTAATAGCTTGCATTGAGAAGCTAAATTCTATTGCCATGCATGATTATCAATAAAATGGCATTATTCAGGGAAGAAATATTCTATTATTGGGGAGGTCGTGCATGTTGGGACCGTAATGTGGGGTCTATTTATAAATAATTAGAGTAAAGATAGATATATGTATGCTTTGCGGTAAATATCTATTAGACATGCATAATTGTGACGATTTTTAATCCTTACAACATTATGTGACGGTTAAGTGTACATATAAATATCCATATATAATGAATATCTCTCACAAAAGTGTATGACTATCCATCATCATTATTAATATTATTATTATAATATATGCCAATGTCTGATAATATATATATTGAAGTTGCTAGAATCGAAAAAGGACATGCCACCCCTCTCCTTAATCTGTTTCTTGACATGAGAGTTGCGAGTGACATTCAGGTTCACGGGCTATGTTCTAGTTACGAAACAGAACAAGTGTATGCAAACTTATTTGGGTGGAAACAAAATCCGATGTGAGAAAATTCCATGAGGCATATCGTACACAAAAAAGTGGGTTAATTTGTCTCTTTTCCTCACATGTCGGACATATATATAGAAACAACCAAACTGCATCACACAGACACAACATGATCATTTTGTACAAAGACATCATGACATTTTTAAATTAGTTTGGGACACACGGGACAGCTCATAACATGAATATTGGTAATACCCCCAACAAAATAGGAGTCTCCTTGAGTTACAGAATCAAAACGGGATCGACATAAAATTCCTCCATGAATATATTATTTATTAGTCGGAGATCAACCTTTCAAATAATATAGAAAATAACTTTTTTTTTATTTAACACAGCTAATGTTTGATTCATCGACATCCATATTCTAAAACAGTTAAGCTCTCTTAGGTTAGTTTTTTTTAGTAATGTTCATAACACGACATTGTTGCACGCATGACTTGCACGATATATGATTAGTTATATTGGAAAAAAATCTTTCGGTCTTAATGATTTTCTATATTTTAAAAAATATAGCGTTAATTACACTTTTGGTTCTTGAAGTATCATGATTGTGCAATTTGACTCCTTAATCTTTAAAACGAGCGATTTGGATCCTGATATTTTTAATTTGTGAGAACTAGACCCCTCCATCAATTTTTCCGTCCAAATTGAAAACGACAGTCTCCTATGTGTCCTTTATTAATGGCGTGGAACTTTCTTTTTCTTTTTCTTTTAAATATTTATCTTCATCTTTAACCCTTCTTCTTCTCCACCTTTCAGCCCCACCACCGCACCACCACCACTCCCTTCTCAATCCTACTCTCTTCTTCTCTTTCTTCTTCCTCTTAATTCTCTTTCTTCTTCATCTTAATTCTTGATTTCTAAAAACCTCCATGACCATCATTCAAAAAATCATCTTCAACCAAACCCAGAAAATTAATCATCCTTATTTTATTTTATTGAACCAAACCCAAAAAATCAAAACCCAACCCCTATAAAATCAAACTTATCTCATAAAATCAAACCCATCCCAGAAAACCAAACCATTCAGAACTCAATCATGAGAAACCGATTCGAAAGAACCCCACCCCAAGAATCAGAACCCTTTGTGTCTTGCCTTGCTGGATTCGGAATGACAAGAACAAACCCGCTAACATCAGAACCCATTATGAAAATCCCAACTTTCATTGAAAGCTTTTCTGCCAAACAGGACTTGAGCCACAATATACAAAATCAACAGTACAAGAGAAAAATTGTTCACCCATATTTCCATAGCACGCAACATCGACGACAATAAGAAAGAGGATGGAGGATCAAGCACCTCAGATCCAGACCTGCATGCACCGAACAAAGAGAAGAATAGATGGAGCGAAAATGAGAAACGAACATATATGCATGCACCCGGTTGCCTTCACCGAGTGCGCAACACTTTATGAGGAAGGGGAAGAGCTTGTTGGGTTTGGCTCCTCATTCTCCCATTTTCCCAAATACTAAGATGACTTCAACTGTGGAGGGGAAAGTAGATCTCAACGTAAAGCCATGGTGACATGGAATCGATCCCGCCAATTCTCATCGAAAAACCTAGAATCGCAAGTCACTGAATCCCCTAACTCAGATTGCAGCAACCTCTCCCATTGGCTAAGTCCTAGAATCACTAATCATCAAAAATCCAAACTTAGATCGCAACAACCTATCCTACTAGATGAGTCGTTTTGCTGGATGAGGACCGTTCCTGGGTTGGAAATAGGGAAGCACTGAGCCGTTCATCCCCTCCGTCTTTGAGAACCCTTCATCTATCTATCTCCCTCTGATGGTGCTAAGAACGATGAAGATGAAGATGAAAATGAACCCTTCATCTATCTCTCTCTCTATATATGTCTCACATTGGCTTCACCTTACACTTCCAGTCAAACTCTCACTCCTCATGGATCACACTCTTCTCCCCTCAAATACCCCCAACCCCCTCACATCACCACCTTCAAACCACCATCACCTACCTCTTCGTTTCCGTCCTGCACCTCATTCCTTCAGCATCGAAATGAACTTCACGAACAAGTCTAGGATGGGGTTAGGGATTTTTTATTTGGGAATTTTTGTTTAGGAGATTAATTTTGGGAATTTTTTGTTTAGTTTTTTTTAGTGTTAATTATGTTGATTTTATTTCCTTGTTGAATTTATTTAATTATTTTTATTTAGTAAGTGATGGTCTCCGTGGCATCCCTGTGGCAAAGTTTCAGAGTCACGTCATTAATGAGTGCCACGTATGTAACTTTCATTTGCAATTGGACGATCATTTTGACGGAGGGACCTGATTTTCTCAAATTAAAAATGCAAGGTCCCAAGTCGCTCGATTTGAAGATCAGAGAGACGTCGAATCGCACAATTGTGATACTTTGGGACCAAAAGTGTAATTGAGCCAAAAATATATGATGTGTTGTTAATTTAATTAATACATTCGTCATAAGTCGTGTGTTCAATTTTTTCAACACACAATGACTCAAATCTAAAAATTTACTTAAGGATAATCAAACATGTATCATTTATACCAACCACCTATTGATATATTGAAAATAACTATCGCAATTTTTATTATTATTTCAATATAGTTTTTACTTTTTTGATGAATGTATACTGTATTCATACAGTAATTATTAGGCTTTATATCACTTTTAATCCCTCACATTTCACGATTTGGCCTTTCTGGTCCCTCTTAAAATTTATTAGCATACAAAGTCTCTCACGTTTACTAACTGTTGCAGTTTTAGTTTTCCATCAACTTCCATCCAAAATTTAACAGAATATTCCTTTAAAATTAATTAAAAAAATAAATTCATCATCTTCATCTTCTTCTTCATAACAAAATCCCTAATCCCCTCCACCCAAAACAATTCAATCCCTAAACTCAGATTACTTCAGAAACACGCTGTAAATATTGGTTGCAGAATGACAAGGCTAGCTTAATCAGTATATAACAGTGGTGATTAATGAAACGATTGGCCACCCACTCAAACCAATTAGCTGCATTTTGTCCCTATTCTCGAAAAGTCTTTTCTTTCTTTGTCTGATCTAAACAAGAAGGATGATTAAGCATATTATTTGTAATGTAATGGCTACAATAAATTATGAGGTTCTAGACCTGAGTCGTGCAAGTAGGTGCATTTCCCCCATGAAAATTGGAGGTTAATTATTCTTTAACCACGGTTCGCAACATGATGCCTTCCTGAGCTTGACTTGGTTACATTTTTGCTTATTTTTCAAGTTCGAGAAAACGAAAATAAATTAAACGCGTTGAACCAAAATATATACTTTTATTTTTATTAGTACTAGCGTTTAACCCGTGCGATGCACTAAAATAATTTGCAAGTAATATTCCCTCGGTTAATTAATCAAGTTTTTAAAAAAAGAAGCCAACGAAGGCTGCACCCAGAGGTCAGGCAACAACTTTTTTGAAAGCCACCAGCAACCATGAACATTCAATTTCACAAAGCACCCAAATTTTTTTAAGCAATAACTTTTAATTGGATAGAATAGTATTGCCATTAATTAGTACACACCAATTTCATGGAAAGGTGATACACATTAGGTCTCACCAGTACAGCCAGCATAGCACCAAAAAAGCACAAATTCTACCCAAAAAATCAGTTCTGCTAGAACAGATATAGACAGTAAGTTACTCCCTTTACATGCCCTACCAAGCCTTAAAAATTTCAACTCAATGCTAAAACATAACAAACCTACCAATGTAACAGCTCCTGGATTCATAGTATCCTTAAGAACAACAAAGATTATTCAGTTTGTTTTCCCTTGACAGACATAAAAAGCAAGATTTTTTTTAAGAAACCAACATCAAAGATCTAGAAGTAATTATCCTATAAAGACAATTGAGCTTCTTCTATGTTAACCCCAGTTTTGCGCAAGTGTTGCGGCGGTTTAAACCGCTGTTGTACAGTTTTTAGTGATGATTAAGCCGTCACTATTAATACTTGTTTTTTGACTTATTTTTTCAATATTCTATATAAATAATAGTGATAATATTATCGTCACGAAAAAAATCAACATTAATGATATTTAAAAATATCATCATTAATGTATTAGTGACTTGAGTATTTGTAACGACTAGTGACGAACACAAATTTTATCGCAAGACATTGATAATGACGATTTTTGGAGCTTTTAATGACGTAAAAGATCGTCACTAAACATACATTTTCTTGTAAGGAAAGATTTTGAGTGGCAGAAAGTCATGCAAGATGAGCTTTCTGCTATGGAAGAAAATCATACATGGTCAGTTGTGCATTTACTCAAAGGGAAACATATTATTGGATGCAGGTGGGTTTACAAAGTTAAGATCAAGCCAGATAATTCAGTGGATCGCTTCAAAGCTCAATTGGTAGCTAAAGGCTACACTCAACTAACAGTAACAAGATAGGAAGCTTCTCCAATTAGACATTAGCGATGCATTTCTACATGGACATTCCTTTAGGCTATAAGGTTCGAGGGGAAGAATCTAGTATGCAAACTACACAATTCTACATATGGTTTGCGACAAGTCTCAAGACAATGGTTTAGTAAGATTTCTTCTTCACTCATGGCTATTGTTTTCACTCAGCCCAAGTTTAATAAGTGTGATAATTTAATTTTTTAGAACATACTTAATATCAAAATTTATTATTTAAATAAAATAACTACGCTAATTTATTTTAAACTTTATTTTTATTTTATATTATTTATCCAGTTTTTAACTAAAATTGAAATCATTATATTATTTTTTTCTTTTAATCCTTATTTTTTAATTCTCACTTTATTATCTATAATCCCTATTATCACATTCATAGAATTAAATTTTTAATATTTTATTCTTAATTTCTATTTTAGTTCCTCTCAATGGATACTAAATTAAATTCATAACAAATATCATTTAAAATTAAATTTAAACTAATGATATTCTATATTTATATATTGAATTTAAATTTTTATTCATCTGAAAAATTAAACAGTAATATTCAAATACTAATTTTTATCTATTTCATTTTAAATCTATAATAAAAATAATATTTAAAATAATAATTATAAAATTATACTTTAATTATTAAAACATATCTTTATTTTAAAATACTATTTTTTAAGATATAAAACATGAATTTCAAGTTTATTTATTTTAAAAAAGAAGTTAGGTTATCATATCATTATTACCAGCTTTTCTTTTTGGTGAAAATCATTACCAGCTTTATTTAGATTGAATACAGTAATTGGGTCAAATGGCCCAGCCCAACCTCCTTATTTTCTGGGCCATTTATGTATTATTTTGTTTTAATATAATATTTGTTTGAAAGGATCACTAAGTTCGACCAGAGGGCCGATAGTCCAACAACTAAACACAGGAAAAAAAAAAGTAATCTGGAACCCAAAACCTTTTGTAAAGGAAATCAAACATTAAACATGTAACACTTAACCCAATCACTAAGATGAGCCTGTTTGATTGTAGTTTTTGAAAACTGTATTTAAAAAGAGTTTTTAGAAACTGTTTTTCAAAATAAAAGCAGAAAAAAAACTGATGAATAAAACGTTTTCCAATATTTAAAAAATTGAAATTTGAAAACTAAAAACAGAAATAGAAAACATCTTTTAGCTGTTCTGGTATTTTAGTTTTTAAAACTGAAAATAAGAACTGTTTTCAAAAACAGTTTTCAAAAACAGGTTTTTTGTCAAACAAGTTTTTAAATTTTTCAGGCTTAACTTAGATATTCCATTTTTATTTTATATTTTTGAATGGATTTGGTTCAAAATGAAATAAGGAAGCAAGTACGTCGCGGCTGGCATATGAGCCGCCACCGTAACAAAATGCGAATCCGTGGTTGGGTGACATTAACTACTACCACTTTCTCAAACTCTGTTCCTCGTATCCACCGAGGTTCACACCATGAATGACACCTTGTTCTTCTTTCATTCCCAATCATGCTTCCCTTCATCACTCTCACTCTTCCCTCGTCGTTTCCTCAATCGCCGCCGCCTTTTCCTCCGTTTCTCTTCCAAGCTTTCACCGCTAGCTATAACCGCCATGTCTTCACGACCAGAACCGTTGCCACGTGGTGTAAACTCTGCTGTTCACCATGACCCTGTATGTTTCAACCCTCCCCTTACCCTGAATTTCTCTTAATTGTAGTGTTAAATGAAGGGAAATTTTTGAGTTTGTGTATGTGAAAGATGTTGAAATAGATTAAGATTACTTTTAGTTTATTGATTAAGTTATCTAGTATATTAATATCAAATTTTTAGGGATATGCTATAAAGATATGATGAAATCGTTTGTCTTTAATAGAATATCTATTTAGAGAAATTTAAATTTTATTAAAATTAGAATGTGTCTAGAATTTAATTCCTTTGTTCTTAAGATTATTTAGGATTTTTTTCCTTTTGAATTTGAACATCTTATCTTTAATATGATATATCTAGTTCAGGAAATTTAAATTTTGTTAAGATATTTAGTTTATAAATACCCTATAGATGCCTTATGTGAGGGAGACTTTTGATGATTAATTGATATACATTATTTTTTCTTGGAAAGTATCATCGAGGTTTGAGTTGAAGGATTACTCTTGAAATATTTGTTCTGCATCAGTTGTATTGTATTACACTGTCGAAGTGACAATGCTTGAGCTTTTCCAGGTGCTTGTTGAATTTCACGTGTTTCTCAGTTCAAGTCTCATAGAAAACAAGGCAGAAATATTTGTTAGTTTGTGTACATGATTTGCAAGATTCAATAGCATTTGGGTATTTGGGTCTGTTTGGTTCAAAGGAGGGAAGGGGATGGGAGGGATTTTAATGGAGGGGAGAGATTTTAATACTTATTATGTTTGGTTCATAAGAGGGGAGGAGAAATAACTTTTTTTTGTTTGGTTCACGAGGGGAGGGAAGAAGTTTTATGATTAAATTACTTTTATACCCTTTAAAAATTTACTTGTATTTTAAACATATTTGCATACAAAATGTTTCCCCTCTCATTCCCCCCACTTTTGGAGGGGACACAAAATTGAGTTAGGAGGTCCCCTCCTCTCCTAAAAATTGAACCAAATAACTAAAGTTTAAAAAAAACCCTCCCCTCGCCTTCCCCCGTTCCTCTCCAACCAAACAATACGTTTGTGTTAGGCTTTCTGTGCTACACTTGAGATTATACTTGTAGTTAATAATTTTACATTTGTTATATTTTCAGGCTCCATTATCTGATTCTTCTCATGATAATGAAGCATGTATAATGATTGGAAGCATTCCAGTACCGCTGCATAAAAAGGCGAAGAATACTTCACTAGTCACTTCAACTAGATGCAATTCATCTGCTGACAAACTCCCTGAGCTGATGTCTAGGTCTGATTGTTTACCTTCCCTACCAACTCAGCACAAAAAGTTCAAGAGGAAAACTCGAATTGACTTAGGATTCACCAAGGATAACTGTAGTGAATCTAGTTTTGGTTCCAGTTTTGATAATTGTAATGTATCACTTACCGAGACAATGTCAACAACAAACCTGACAAGAAGACACCATGGTGAATCACCTCAACATAGTCATTTTTCGAAGAATTTTGCATCAGCTAACAGACCATATAATGGACACCACAACAGAGATTCTCCAGTTAGAACACCAATGTTTGAACAATATGATATCTGCTTTTGCTTGAAAAGAAATTCTCCTTTAATAGGATCCGCATTGCTTGAAAAGAACGAGGAAAGCAGCATTGAAATGCAAGAGGGAGGAACAAAAGAGGGGGTACTAAGGCCTGGAATGGTTCTCCTGAAACATTACATAACCCACAAAGAACAGGTACTTGTTCTTCACGTGCTTTAATATGCTTGATACTTTTCTCTCAGATCTTTCAAAATGCAATTTATATTGTGAAAGTAGAAATTGTAAATTAGTATACCTGAAGATTGTGTGTTCAGATACCAGTTGAGTACAACAAGTACGAACTTTCATTTCAATCCATAATAAGAGCTCAATTTACTTTGTCTCGAAGTAAGTGATAACATTTGTTTGCACCGATACCGATGAATATCTAAACATAGCCTAGGACATTCAGAGGACAAATATTTCAGAATTAGCCTATACTCAATAGGATGGTACCTAGGACACATGCAACTTTCTATCCTCCTTATTCTCAGAATTTCTCTCTTGTACTGATGATGCATTGCATTACTTGATGAGTTTGCCCCCATGTATTCTGATTGCTGCTTTACATTTGATTGAAGTATTTTAATTCATAGCTGGTGAGTTTAATTCTCTAACCATATTTGTTCATATAATTTAGGTGGAAATAGTGAGATGTTGTCGTGAGCTTGGTCTAGGTCCAGGAGGATTCTATCAACCATGTTTTACAAGTGGAGCGAAACTTAGATTGAAGATGATGTGTCTTGGTATGGACTGGGATCCTCAAACTAAAAAATATGGAAACGAACGGGCAATTGATTGTGGCAAACCACCTAGTATTCCCTTTCACTTCAAGAATTTGGTTACAAGTGCAATACAGGAAGCACATCATTTAATTCATAAGGAAAATGACAGAATAATCAATGTGGAGGATATACTTCCTTCAATGACTCCGGATATAGCCATTGTCAATTTTTATACAACCAATGGAAGGCTTGGTCTTCATCAGGTCAGCTTACTCTATTCCTATTTTTCACCTATAACATCCATTTTTCTCATACTTGGTTTAATGGACAGATTCAGATCCTCTGCTGCTTCTCCAGCCTCTGCAGCATATAAATCATCATGAACAATATTAGTTACTTTTTATTAATATTAATTTTAGCCATTGATTACAAGAATCAATGGTTAAAATTATGCGAGAGAGTGAGAGACTTGATGGAGATAGGATCCAAATATGTTGTAATGGTGTTTTGCAAATTGTTTGTACTGAACTAGTTTTTTACAGTTAATTAGATGAAAATTTGTAATAAATGCAGTGTAGGTTCAGAAGTTTCAATGAGATTCTTCATTTGATCCATCTACAAATTCGTACCTTGTTAGCCATTGTTTGATGATAAGATGAATGACAAACTTGTTTTGCTTCCATGTTGATGCAGGATCGTGACGAAAGCAGAGAAAGTATCCAAAAAGGGTTGCCTGTTGTGTCCTTCTCTATTGGTGATTCAGCAGAATTTCTTTATGGGGATCAAAGGGATGTTGAGAATGCTGAGAAAGTACTTCTAGAATCAGGAGATGTGTTGATATTTGGTGGCGATTCTCGACGTGTCTTCCATGGTGTGTCATCCATCATACCAGATTCAGCGCCAAAGGAGTTGCTGCAAGATACTGGGCTTCGTCCTGGCCGCCTCAATCTTACATTCCGACAGTATTAGACTCCGTTTGGGAAAACAGTTTAATTAAGAGCTTAGGGTATAAGCGCTTATGGCATAAGAGCTTATGTTGTAAGCGCTTAAATTTAATAAGTTGTTTGCGTTTGGATCCACATATTGAAAATAACTTATACAGAATCAAAGCGTTTGGATACATTTTTACATAAGCGCTTATTAGTAGTTGAGATTAAAAAATTAAAAACTAAAGAACTAAAATTATTATAAATAAAATTAATGTTTAAAAATTATATTTTTAAAAATTAAACCATAATGAGTTATATCATGCATCTTATCAGTCGCATATAAACACATCTTTTTTTTTTAATAAAACACAATTTAAAATAAGCAAATGAAACTTCACAAATATGAAATCATCATTAAAAATAAAATAAAATACCAAACATCACAGTACATCAATATAAGTTAATAATAACTGAGTGCATAAATTTAAAACTTTATAACAATCATAAAAATAAAACAAACAGTTGTAGGCATCCCATCTCTAATAGCGTCTCTAACTCGCTCCATTTGCCTAACACTTTCAGTAGGCAACCAGCAAGTGTAGGAACATCCCTTCAAATTCTTCGGTTTCCTCATCATACTCATCTCTCATTTGTGTATCGAATGTACTATTTACTTCAACTCGTCCCCCTTCATCTCCTAGGTTCTCAAATGGTGCCTATGCATTATGACCAGTTGCCACAGTATTCTTAAAAAAGATCTCTATGTCATATACATTTTGTAGACCCTTATTTTTGAACTTAGCAAGCTCCGCGCGTTTCTAAAATAAAAGATCTCATTACATATGTTAAACATCAAATAAAATATAAGATAAAGATATAATTACATTGTTAGGTTTGATTGCAGTTTTTGAAAACTGTTTTAAAAACGATTTTTAAAAACTATTTTTGAAAACTGTTTTCCAAAAGAAAAGCAGAAAAAAACTGTTGCATGAGATGTTTTCCAACATTTTAAAAATTGAAGTTTGAAAACTAAAAATAGAAACTGAAAACATCTTTTAGCTGTTCTAGGGCCTGTTTGATTACAGTTTTTAAAAACTGTTTTCTGTTTTCAAAAACTGAAAAATTTAAAAACCTGTTTGGCAAAACCTGTTTTTGAAAACTGTTTTTGAAAACAGTTCTTATTTTCAGTTTTAAAAACTAAAATACCAGAACAGCTAAAACATGTTTTCAGTTTCTGTTTTTAGTTTTCAAATTTAAATTTTTTAAATGTTGGAAAACGTCTTATTCAACAGTTTTTTTTCTGCTTTTATTTTGAAAAACAGTTTTCAAAAACAGTTTCTAAAAACTCTTTTTAAATACAATTTTCAAAAACTACAATCAATTTAGTTTTTAAAACTGAAAACAAGAACTGTTTTTAAAAACAGTTTTCAAAAACAGGTTGTGCCAAACAGGTTTTTAAATTTTTCAGTTTTTTAAAACAGAAAACAGTTTTTAAAAACTGTAATCAAACATACCCGAATTCACCTTAATCTTAGCTGCCCATCACTCTTCACTTGCTGCAACGATTTGCCTAGTGTCATCCCATCTAAGACCAGTCTCTTTTCCTTTAAGTTTTGCCCATGCTTTCCAATCTTCTCTCAAACGTTCCCATTTATTTCGAAAATGCTTGTATTCATAAGATAACTCTGCTTGTCTATTAAAATCTGCTATCACATTTACCCACATATTTTATTAAAATGAGTGTGTACTTGTGCAATCCAAGCCTTTTGAAATATGTCCAAGTTTGAATCATTCCAATCAACCTTAAATCTTGCACTACCATTATTTCCATTCTCTTAACTTTGGGTTGAATCCATTTTTCAAACTACTCGAACACAATACGACAAAATACAAACAAATTCAAACACAATACTCTCACATGAAGCCAAATACAAACCAAAATTTGACACAAAAGTACGCATTAAACACTGCATAGAGAACTACAATAGATACTATATCAGCTTCTTCTCTAAGACAAAATTTAGACATTTTGCTGCTAAAAGAAACATGCCATTGCAAAATTCAATGAAAAGGGAATGTAGGACAGAAAAGGAACAACACACGCACCAGCAACCTCTGTGGCCAACTGGCTGATCGATCATGAGTACAAACATTGTTGAATGAAAAGGGAATGTAGGACATAAAAGTAACCGGTGGAAAACACAGAAAAGATTCAATAATATCACACTCCTTGGCATAGCACTAGCTAAAGAGTTTCAAGATCAGATTATGAAGATATACTAAAAACACCAACGTTATTGCCATTTCTACATTCAACACGTAATTCCAAAACTACATTTCCCAGCAATTTCTACATTCTACACCACGACAATTAATTTTAGGAGGAGGAGAAATAGAAGAGAAAAAGAATCCAAATTGCAGGGGCAGCAGCGTCTTGTGCAAGAGCGGCGACGTGAAGGGCGAAGGACCAGCAGCGTCAGGGCGCAGGAGCGGCCGGAGGAGAGGAAGGAGGCGCTCCGCCGCCGGAGAAGAGGAAGGAGGTGCGCTCGAGCAGAGGAGATTGGAAGAGGTACGAAGCTGCTGCAGGAGCGGCGACATGAAGGGCGAAGGAGCAGCAGCGTCAGGGCGCAGGAGCGGCCGGAGGAGAGGAAAGAGGCGTGCCGTTGCCGGAGGAGAGGAAGGAGTTACGAAGCTGCGGCAGAGAAGAGAAGAAATTCTCTTTAGGGTAGGGTTTCTAAAATAAAATAAAATATAGTGTGAAAAATAGGGGTCATCCGGATTCGAAGAGAGGATCTCATTAAAAAGTCCCATAAGCTCCGAATAAGCTCCGGATAAGCTGTTCTTATCAGCTTATGGAAATAAGCTAAAAAGAGCTTATTGAGGGCTTATAAGCTATTTCCATAAGCTCTGCCAAACGCGCACAAAATAGCTTTTTCTATAGCATAAGCTCAAATAGGCTGTTCAAAAGCTCTCCCAAACGGCCCCTTAATAGTGTGAGATGAGCAATGTTGTTAATGTTCTTGTAGTCATGCATGTTATTGAAAATTGCAACATTCAATGTATTGGTAACCTTAAATGTTTCACTTCTCAGTAAAAAAATTCCATAGAAGGAACGCCTTAGCACTAGTCCTAGAGAATGTGTAGAAGGATTATAGATTATTGTTTATGCTTATGTCCCTTGTGTACATAACTTCCCCTTCTGATAGTTCTTAATTTGAAGTTGACAAGTCATGTTTAATTTTCATATCATATTTGACTAAATTAGCATTGCCCTCTGCTGGTTTTGCTTCCCTGTTCAGTACCATTGGTAAAAATTCTGTTGACCATTAAATGTTATAATAGCCACTTGAATCATATGTAATTCCATTAGAAGTTATTATTTTAAATTTGGATGAAGAGGTTTTTATGGAGTTTACACCAGGTGCTCATCTGTCCAAGCGTAATCAAATGTGTCGGTTCTTGAAGCTGGCATGATTGAACACCTTAAGGCTGTAATGTAGTTTTACCCAAGCAATCGCACATAAACCCAGAGGGCAAAAACAACATCGCTGAAAGAAGAAGAAGCAAGTGGACAGCATGCACAGTGGAGCAACAAGTCTCTGAAGAGAGATTGGAAAACGGGGTCAAGTAACCATTTTTTCCTTTTCCATTCATTCAATTTCTTGTTCAGGTTGGCTTAGGAAGCTTCATAACAAACTCCGTTAACCTTTTTCTCCCCCTTTATCGATTGATTGTTGTCACTCATTTTCATTTGTTATTGGTTATCTTGTTTCCTCTCTTTTCATCACCCTATCAAATAGATGAGGAGACAGAATCATAAAATTTTCAGCGGTTTTGGCCCATGGACTCACATTTTATTTGATTTGATTAAGAATGAGTTTATATGAAAACTTTATCAGAGATTTAACCTGTATATAAAATAAAAATGTGGTGTTGAGGTCTCTTTGTGGTCTTCGATATTGGTGATTTGGGCTCCCTCTATCTACTCATCAAGTGGTCTCAAGATGGTTTGTGTCACCATGGTGATGACTCTTTATTTCGATAGTCTTTCTGAGAATGTGGTGGTCAGGCGGCGTGTCCGGTTGATGCGGCGAAGCGAGCAACGATGCAAATGTGGATAACTTTCGCGGAAGGGAACATGATAATGTGGCGGTGACTCACATTTGAGGGAAAAAATAAAATATTGAAAATTCAAATGTAAGTTGAAATTCTACAATGATTAAATGATTAATGATTAGTGAGCTGAAGATAGATTCGATTAATCATTGATTGCTTGGTATATTTTTGGTTAATTAGTGTTCTTTTGGTTTGAATGGTGGCTGAGGTTAAGCTATGATTTTGACCAGAAGCAACACTTTTCTTAACTTTTACAAGTATTCATTATGATTTTGGTCTCAAATGATTTTTCCCACGTATCCCAATAAATGTTCCATATTGTTTGGCATGAACTTGTAGTGACACTCGCAAAAGCTAAATGTAGTGGATATCTACGTTAATCTTTCTTGGGTGTTGAATGACTATGTGTCATCTAAAATGTAAGTGTACGTTGCAACTTGAATATATTAGTGGGAAAAGTTACTGTACTGTGATTATCAGGACATAAAGATGCTTTGTTTTAGAAGTGTTGTTTCATGTTTATGTTAATTTTTTGGGACGGTTTTTGTGTTTTTGGCAACTTTAACGTTTCATGTTTATGTTTTCTTTGGGCTTCTTTCTTCTTCTTTTTTTTTTTTTTTTCTTTTTGTTTTCTTTTCCTTTTTCTCTTTTTTTTTTTTAAAAAAATTGAGCTCGGATAAAAATAGGTGTCAACAGCTATTAAGCCCAATATCATCCTGGTTAGCCTAGAGGACTCACAATTAAGTGAACATCTTGTTGGCCGGTCAGGACGACTAAAGTGATATTTATTTCGTCCAATAGTCAGTCTAGCAAAAGTAAAACTGGTGTGATTAAACACCTAAAGGTTGTCTGAATGTGGTCGTTGACTCAAAAGTGATTCACAGTGGTTTCACTAAGGTTAAGTGTTTGAACTACAGTTCCTATCTGACTCTATAAATACATGTTTGACAGTTTAACTACACAAGCATTACTCGTTTTTCTCATTGAATATTCTTCTAAAACTGAGTTTCTCTCTTTGATCCATAAGCTAACTTGAGCGTTATAATACCTCTAGCAGGCACATCCCCTGCCAAGATCCGTCGTGGACGTTTCTCACACTACCCCATATTCAGCCTTAATCCACCACATTACGATCAGATCGGTACTTTAAAGTAGTACTCTTTCTCTTGAAGAACAGTAACAAACAGTAGATCTCAAATCTTACATCATTTTCTTCATAGTTGTACAGTCGTGGAATGAAGAATTCCTTCAAATGTAACTACACTATCTACATGCAAGTTTTTTCTGTTCAACTTTGCTAATCCTAGCCATAGCCTTGATATATATTTGCTTTAGAGACTTGGGTTTAATTTCCAGAAAACATCTTAATTAACTCTGGTTGTGAAGTATTTTGAGCTCAATATTGTTCACTCCAAACCCACGATTTGAAGAAAGAGAGAGGGAGGGATCGAAGGGAGGGGGGAAAGTGCAGAAGATGAAGTTTACTTTTGATCGATCCACATATATTCAGTTTCCGTAAGTTGTCTAAACTTGTTCCTTTCGGATCCTTGATGCATTAAAATGAAGAACATGGCCTCTATAATGTCCACACGCTCAATATATCACTATTCACTAAGCTAAATGGACTTTCGACACAATATTTATTTATAAGTAGAAAGAGTTATGCTACATAATTGAGTAAGTCATTGCAAAATGATTTCATGAGTATTGTGGAAGGAAAATAAGAAAAATAATCTGTTTTTATTTTCTAAAAATAGTTTTATTTTCAAATTTGTAAAATTTAAAAGACATGTCTATTTTGACTTTTAATTTTTATTTTCACTTAACTACCGCCGCTGTCTTCACCACCACTAGAACAATCACCGCTACCACTGCCACCTCTAGCACCACCAACCTCCACCACCACCATGAAAATGAAAATGACTTTTTTATTTTGTTCAAATTTTAGAAAAACTTTTGAATTTTTTTTAAATACTAACCAAACATGTTATTAAGTTTATTTTTCGTTTTATTTTTGTAAATAGAAACAAAAAAATTAGCAAACTAAATATACTCTAAAAAAGAAAATGAGCGAAAATTGGATAAAAGAAAAAGTGAAGTATAAATGAATGATATAAATAAGATCTATCAAATAGAAAATAAGAAAAAGGAAGCTAAATTATATTGAAGCTCTCATGATGATGTCATGATTATTGGCGATACAAATTAAATCCGGTTTTGATTTTAAGGGAAAACAAAATTGAAGAACAGTGCAGATTTGTTATAGTAGTCCTATATCCTAGCTAGCTAGCGATCAGGCCTACCCATCTGATCTGATGTCATGGGAGGAAACCTACCGGAAAGCGGTGCAGTTGGCCGGGAATTCCTGCCGGAGAATCGCACGGTGGAGGAGACGAGAAGAAAAGCCATGTCCAGCAACAGGTGCACGTATTCATGGTATACGTGGAGACACTTCCTTAGGATTACAATGCTCAACATAGATATGAACGCCGTGAATTTTGCCATTTGCTTTGCACCACTTTTCTGCTCCTTGGTGTTCTCGCCCCTTCACAATAAACGAGCCTCACTTTATTTATTTATATATATTATTCCTCACCTGGTATTGTTGCTTTTACTAAGGTACCCTTTCAGGTTTTATCTTAACAGTATTTAGATTTTATTTATGTGATAACTTTTTCTTAACTTTCCATTTTCCAACACACCTACCAACAAGATATTTATCGAGCGGTAAACATGTAAGATCTTTAGTAGATGTGACAACATAAATTTGAATTTTGGAAAATTATTTGTTAAGAAAAATATTTACAGTTTTTTAAGCGAGTGAAGACATCCGTCAAAAATAAAAAACTTCAACACACGTCTTGTGTTTGTAATGGAAAAAAAGAGTAAAAACATTAATGTGTATAGAATTAGGGGTGCAACGAGCCAGATTAACCTGGCCCGAGCTGGTAGCAAAAAAAGGGGATAGAATGGGTTTCAGAATAAGCAACCCGATCAAATTGGTTCATGTATCAATTCGCAGATTACAAATTTGAACAAACCCGACCCGACCTCCGAATGGGAAAAATAAACAAGTGTAACTTAGGGTTACACATTTTTATTTCACTCAAGATTTTCCCTCGCCATGGAAGCGATGTCACCTTCTCCCCGCCTACTAGTCTCTTTGTATTATCCTAAACCCTGTATCCACCTCCAGCGCGCCGATGACACATATTGCCAAAAGGTGTTGCATCACATGCTCTTGTTCGGCAGAGTATTCATCTTCTTCATCTTTGTGCTCTGAATCGTAGGTTAGATCTGTCGCGTCAATGCCACTCTTTATGCCTACCTCATCATCATGTTCTTCCTCGTCGTCAGGTTCACCTTCTTCTCCATCTTCATCACCGGCAGCAAGGTATCCGACCATAAGCACCTGTTGTTCTGCATTCAAACCATCTACCTCAAGGTTCCTTGCAACATTACTTACGACTAGGCTAGCTACTCTTTGACTATTATTGAATGTTTTAATATGTAAAAGTATTGCCATCATTGACTACTTTCATGAGTTTTCATTCATTCACTTTTCTTTTTCTTCTATCTCATTTTTATCTACAATTTCTTCCAATTTCTCTTATTTTCTTATCATATTTTAAAATTCTTTTTATTTTAGAGTGTGAGTCGAATGAATGTGAATGAGTTATTATTGTACTTTTCTACTTTTTTTTTAGGGAAACCACATTTGTTGTTTTTTTTTATAATTTACACTTTCAATCAACTTATAAGTTGGTTAATACCTATTGTGCTCAAATTAATTATATATTTCTTATGCTTATAAAAAATTATTAGTTATATAGCAATCAATTTGCACATGTAGTGTTTATTAAAAAAAAGTTTCTTATAACTCATTCCATGCATACAGTACGAAATTATGGTGAGCCTAAATCACAAGGACAGAGCAATTTCTCTTAATTTTTGCTTTTATTCATAATAATTTTAATTTTACTATGACTTTCTATCATATATCCAAGTATGAACATAATTTGTTCGACCTTGTTCGACCTCGATCCTCTCCTTTTAAGACATGGGCTCAGCCCTTGGTTGTATGTAAGTGCCACAAAACAAGTGCTACTAAAAATAGATTTTTTAAGTGTTTGGCTTATGATGTTTTGGGTTTTCCCCCACCGTTGGTGAATGAATCTTGCAAATTCCTTTTAAAAAAATATATAATAAGTTATTGTATGATGTCTTAATGAGATTCCAAAATTTGAACCTAATATAAATCTAATATATAGAGGTGTATTTTGTAAAAACCAATCTATACCTAAAAATTAATTATTAAATGAATAATAAAAACATAATATATCACCAAAAAAACAATAAAATCATAATCTATTAAAAATAAATGTTTTGATTATACTGATATGTTTTTCAAATAAGTGTTGTTTTCATCCCCACCCATTCAACATGTATCTCTCATCCCATCATAGCTAAATATATATGGTTTTTTTCCCCATCCCCAACAGTGACCCAAAAACGAGGCAATTGTTTTCAGCCTTGAATTACAGTATATATAAAAAAGGAAGTGTTAATATATTATATGAATTAATATTAATACAAAAGAATTGTTTGTTTTTTTCATTGAAAAAAAATGTGGTCCAAAATTAACATGGGCAAATTGGTCATTGGGTTGAATATATTATTATGAAAAGACTCAGAAGACTCCAGACACGTTGTCAGTCGAGGCGATCCAAGGTCAGGAAATCAGAATGAGCACACTATGGAGACATTGCTACCACAAAATAAGTTTAAACACGAGTTGTGGCGCCACTTAATAATCAGAACGAGATTCGACTTTTGTTCAGGGGGAATCGAAGGTTAATTATTTTCTGTTTAGTGCGAACACTATGTTCAAGAAATTAGTTATTGTTGTGAGCGGTGAATACCGCTCAACTAATAAAATAAACTTAACTACAAAATTAAGTACCGGTGATGTACTTCTTGGAAGCTATGTGACCGGAATGTCGACACTGTTCAATACGCAAAATAAGAAGGAATCTGCAATATCTGATCAGCTTCAAACAGAAGGAAAATTTGCTTAATCAATTCAGATTTCCAGCACCTCGCATCACGATCTATCAGTTCAAAAACAGATGAAAAATCCCCATATTGAGGCTAAGGAGTTTTTAGTTTTTAAACATAAATTTACTTTATTTACACATCTATGACATTAGTATTAAAAGTATACTGTAATTTTTAATTTTTTTTGTTTTAATATATTTATTAAATTAAATAGAATAAAATAAATAACTTTATATTTTAATTTAATAAAATAAGCATATATATACCTAAGGGTAATGATGAAATTTTAATTTTTCATAAAAAAATGATGAAATTTTAGGATATAGTGTTTTATAAAATAGATAATGCACGAAAATGAGAATAAATTGAATTAGCTTTAAGCTTTAAGCTAGAAGCTACATCATCCACCTTATTAATCCTTCGCCCCACGGTCCTACCGCTTCGTGCGCTGACCGTGGGGCGAAGGATTAGTCTCACGGCGACCGGCTGTGAGGATACCTTGGTCAAGACAAAAAAAAAATTGAATTAGCTTTAACGTTTAAGCTTTAAGCTAGAAGCTACATCATCCACCTTATTAAAAAAAACTTTAAACTAATAAAATAAGCTAATTTACCAAACACTTTTAATGAGTTTTTAAGTTAGTTAAAAAGACTAATCAAATAAGTTTTAAACTAGTTGAAATGACATGTCAAACATAACTTAAATGGGTAGGACCAACAAATGTTTATACATATACACCATCCTCAAGATAGATGTAAAGGTTTAAAATGCCATACTATCTACTAGTATCACATTTCTCATTTCTCTCGCAGCAGCGTGAATATAAATTTTTCCTTTCATTTCAAAGTTTTAAAAATCTCTTTATATTCCCCCAGTTCTTTCAATATGTCAAAGACTGCCTGAAATGTGACCATGTACTTTCCTCACATCTCGCCTTCTCTCTCTCTTTCATTCATCTGCAAATTTCTTTCCCATTGCTTCTTCACATAACATGATTCTGCCCCAAAACTGAGACACTCAATGCTATAATTTCACAACCCCCTCAAACAAATTTGATGATGATTCCATGTTTGTGTGTGTGGCTTGAAAGTTTATCATCAAATGCCCACAAACAGAATACAGTTCTTCCATCAAGATTATCCAAGCCATTTGTATGAGAGGTTGAAATTAAAGATCTACGAAGAAGTGGGCACAAAAATTCACCTGATGTTGTTGTCCCTTGAGTTTCATCTTTGGCGATTTCCATCACACTAAACAAGTTAGTTTCACCAATGTTGTCTTCTTATATATCAATACTTTAGTTATGGTTATTATGTTGCTAAATTCTTACATACTAGCTAGATTTTATAAAGAAATTATTTAAATGGCACAAGAATTCAATTAATATTGTCACATGGTTTGTCTTGATTTCTGTTGGTGTGTTACTTAAGAGTGGATAAAAATGTCTGATTTGGGTTTTGTCATGTTATAAGAGGTATGTGTTCATATGCCTTCACTTTTATACAGGTAAAATTGTATGAAAATTCAATCATATTACTCGACCTAACATCAATACAAGGAACCCAAATTGTGCCATTCTAGGCGGAAAAACAAGAAAACATATTTTTGCCATTAGATATACATTTAGAAACTTCATATGATGTGGAAGTAATTTCTCTTTATACTTTGAAAAGTGTGCATTTCTGCAATAATCAATGTCTGATATTATATGGTTTTATAAAAGCTTCAGTAGCTAAGGTGCTTCACCAACTAGAATTTAATTTATATTTTTAATAAGTTGATTACACTCATTACTTTAATGAAAGGCACTTGGTTAAGTAAGAATAGCAGGGAAAGTGAGCCTAAATTTTTCCCTTTCAGACTATCTCTGGTGAGATTTACTGGAAAATTACATTAATATGATATCTTTAATGGCATCACCTGGATGAAACGATTTGAGTTTCTTAGAAAGGAAGGGAATATGAAATCTACTCCTATTTAATGTATTATTATCCCTCATCAGGGGACACTGAGTTGAAAATTTAATTCTTGGTCATTGAATGCATCAATCCATATTATGAAATGAAAGCTTTACAAGTGGTTATTGTTTTTGTGAATTCAGGGATTTTGAGCAACAGATACTTGTTTGACTTTATTCGAAATGGCCATCCTATAGGTGCAGCGCTAGAGTCAGCTTTTGGCATTGCTCCTAGTAAGCTCAGATGCGGGGTTAAAACGTGAAAATATGCAATCAAGGACAAGTGTTGGAGATGGTTTCCGTGTTAGTGCATCAAGTACACCTAGTAATTCAAGCGGAGGATCTGAACCAGATGACATAGAGTCAGTAAATGATGTTTACATATGGGGAGAGAATATGGCAGATGGAATTTCACCTTCTAAGATAGATGTGTTGATTCCTAAACTCCTAGAGTCAAATGTAGTTCTTGATATTCATCAAATTGCATCTGGTACTCACCACCATGCTATAGTTACTAGGGAAGGTGATGTTTTTACTTGGGGTGAAGAATCTGGGGGAAGACTGGGTCATGGAATTGATAAAAGTTTTGGCCAACCTCATCTGGTTGAGTTTCTTGCTTCTAAATTAGATTTTGTTGCATGTGGAGAGTATCATACATGTGCTGTATCTAAATGTGATGATCTATTCACATGGGGAGATGGTGCATATAATGTTGGACTTCTTGGCCATGGTACTTCGGCTAGCCATTGGACACCATTAAAGATTGATGGCCCTTTGGAAGGACTTCAAGTTGTATCTGTTTCATGCGGCACATGGCATACAGCATTGGCAACCTCGAATGGAAAATTGTTTACCTTCGGTGATGGAGCATTTGGTGTCTTAGGCCATGGAGATAAAGAGAGTGTGTTGTATCCAAAGGAGGTTAAATTATTAAGCGGACTAAAGGCTATTAAGGTTGCTTGTGGAGCATGGCATACTGCAGCTATTATAGAGGTTATGTTTCAGTCTGGTTCAAATGCTTCATCATGGAAACTCTTCACATGGGGTGATGGTGAAAAATATTGTTTGGGTCATGGAAACAAGGAAATGCACCTGCAACCGACCCGTGTCTCTCCTCTTATTGAATATAATTTCCACCAAATAGCATGTGGGCACACTATGACTGTGGCTCTCACTACATCTGGTCATGTCTTTACAATGGGAGGCACTGAGAGTGGCCAGTTAGGAAATCCTATGTCTGCTGGAAAAGTACCTACTCTAGTCCAAGATAAGTTGCTTGGTGAGTTTGTTGAGGAAATATCATGTGGAGCACATCATGTTGCCGCCTTGACGTCAAGAAGCCAACTATATACATGGGGAAAAGGTGCCAATGGAAGATTGGGACATGGTGACACAGAAGATAGGAATTCTCCTTCACTGGTGGCAGCCTTGAAAGATAGGCATATAAAAAGCATCTCATGTGGCTCAAATTCTACTTCTTGTATATGCATCCATAAATGGGCCTCTGAAACTGATCAATCTGTTTGCTCCAGTTGTCGACTAGCATTTGGCTTAACAAGAAAAAGGCATAATTGTTATAATTGTGGTTTGGCTTACTGTCATGCTTGTAGTTCTAAAAAGGCATTGAAAGCTGTATTGGCTCCTTCCCCAGAGAAGCCCCATCGTGTATGTGATAACTGTTATGCTAAACTTAAAGTTCTTGAGGTTGCTGATGCTTCCAAGTTTAATGGAAAAGTTACTCCTGATTGTTCTTTACGTGGAAGGGACAGATTAAGCCAGGGAGAAGCAAGTTCTACAAGAACTCTCTTGCCGCTCATCACCGAACCAGTGAAATATATTGAGATAAAGAATAACAAGCCTGGAACAAAATATGGTTCTATTTCCTTTATCCAAGCTTCTCAAGTTCCTTGTCATTTACAATTGAAAGATATTGCATTTCCAAGTTCATTGAGTTCTACTCAATGTGTTTTCAAGCCTGCTACACCTGCTGGTTCAAGCCCCACATCCTCATGTACAAGTAGACCAAGCCCTCCACGCTTTACTGGTCCAAGATTTTCTGGAAATGTTATAAATAGTTTGAGAAGGACAAATAATCGTTTGAACCAAGAAGTCTCAAATTTACAGAACCAAGTAAATATATTACCATTTTAATTATAGCAATCACATCCTTTGTTCTTGTAGAAGAAACATGCTTTGTCCCTATTTATGAGTTTGTGGATATTTCTTTATACAGATTCAAAATTTGAAGCAAAGAGATAGCATGAAAGATGTGGAAATTCGAAAGCTTCAGAGAAAGGCTACGGAAACTGGTGCCTTAGCGGCAGTGGAATCTTCTAGCCATAGAGAAGTAAAAGAATTTATTGGATCTACTATAAATCAGGTATCTACAATCTGTATTCTGGAGTCATAACTCAAATTATTAATTTGATTATTCAAAATTAAAGAGAGAGAATCCAAATTAAGATACATAGTTATATTGCAATATATCTACTAGAGCATAGTCTAGTGGTTTTAATAAAAAAAACATAAGTGACCTACACCTAGAACTTCAAACTTAAGTTTCAGATTTTAAATGGAGTATTGGCATGGCATCGAAGACTTCTTGAGTAAGTAAGTAGGAGTCCTGTCTCTGCTATCTCCACCATGATTTATGAACTTGAGCTCTATCTGCATATTTTTCAAAAATACTTTTGGTTAATGTAATATTAGAGATATAACTCTTCTGAGTCCAGTATGAACCTATTAGTTTAAATCATTTCTCAGTTAACTTTATATGTAATGTATGAGTATGACACAAACTTATTGATGATACCTAATGGGGGAAAGATAAGGAAGATAAAATGAGAAAAATGAAAAATTGCATATTAGGATTTTTAGTTCTCTATCCTAATATCTAGATTTGTTGTCTCTGATCTTATTCAGTTGAAGGAAATGACTGAGAAGCTACCACTAGAAATTCCAGAAAGTGAAATTTTGAGAACCATGTATGCTCGAGGTGAAGATTTTTTAAAAGAAAATTCAAAATCTGAAACATCTTCGTTACCATCAATGTTGGAGTTAAAGCAACAAAATGCTCCTGAAATACTTACTGAAGACAGTGACTCTTCTAAACTGCAAGAAAACAGACTAGAAGAAAATGTTAACGCTGCAGGCGTTGACCTTTGTCACGATGGAGAAAAATACCCAGATGAAATTAACGGATCCACATTGGAGTATAACCAACAAAGTGCACATGATATACCTACCTCAGATAGTGGAACTTCAGAATCACAAGAACACATACTAGAAGAAAATGTTAATGCTGCAAGAGTTGACCCCTGTCATGATGGAGGAAAATATCTTGATGAAATTAATGGATCCACCTTGGAGTATAAGCAACAAAATGCACATGATGTACCTACATCAGATAGTGGCACTTCAGAATTACAAGAACACATACTAGAAGAAAATGTTAGTGCTGCAAGATTTGACCCCTGTCATGATGGAGGAAAATATCTTGATGAAATCAATGGATCCACCTTGGAGTATAAGCAACAAAATGCACATGATGTACCTACATCAGATAGTGGCACTTCAGAATTACAAGAACACATACTAGAAGAAAATGTTAGTGCTGCAAGATTTGACCCCTGTCATGATGGAGGAAAATATCTTGATGAAATCAATGGATCCACCTTGGAGTATAAGCAACAAAATGCACATGATGTACCTACATCAGATAGTGGCACTTCAGAATCACAAGAACACATACTAGAAGAAAATGTTAATGCTGCAGGAGTTGACCCCTTTCATGATGGAGGAAAATACGTCAATGAAATTAAAGGATCCACATTGGAGTATAAGCAACAAAATGCACAAGATATGCCTACCTCAGATAGTGGCACTTCAGAATCACAAGAACACAGACTAGAAGAAAATTTTGATGCTGCAGAAGATGATCATTTTCAAGATGGAGGAAATTTCTTTGAAGAAACTAATAGATCCAAGTTGGGGTCTGAGCAACAAAATGAACCTGAAGTACTAGGCTCATATAGTGGTACTTTCGAACCTCAAGAGCATAGATTAGAAGAAAATTTTGACGCTACAAGAGTTCATCAAACTCGGACTGTAAGATTTATCCTTCCAGAAAGTAGTACATCATCTACATCTAGTACTGAAGAAGCAGTGTCTCCACAGAGCTCAGAAATTGAAGGATCCACATTGGAGTATAAGCAACAAAATGCACAAGATATGCCGACCTCAGATAGTGGCACTTCAGAATCACAAGAACACAGACTAGAAGAAAATGTTGATGCTGCAGAAGATGATCATTTTCAAGATGGAGGAAATTTCTTTGAAGAAACTAATAAATCCAAGTTGCGGTCTGAGCAACAAAATGAACCTGAAGTACTAGGCTCATATAGTGGTACTTTTGAACCTCAAGAGCATATATTAGAAGAAAATTTTGACGCTACAAGAGTTCATCAAACTCGGACTGTAAGATTTGTCCTTCCAGAAAGTAGTATATCATCTACATCTAGTACTGAAGAAGCAGTGTCTCCACAAAGTTCAGAAGTTAAAGGATCCACATTGGAGTATAAGCAACAAAATGCACAAGATGAGCCTACCTCAGATAGTGGCACTTCAGAATCACAAGAACACAGACTAGAAGAAAATGTTGATGCTGCAGAAGATGATCATTTTCGAGATGGAGGAAATTTCTTTGAAGAAACTAATAGATCCAAGTTGGGGTCTGAGCAACAAAATGAACCTGAAGTACTAGGCTCATATAGTGGCACTTTTGAACCTCAAGAGCATAGATTAGAAGAAAATTTTGACGCTAATAGAGTTCATCAAACTCGGACTGTAAGATTTCTCCTTCCAAAAAGTAGTACATCATCTACATCTAGTACTGAAGAAGCAGTGTCTCCACAAAGCTCAGAAAACGGTTCAACATCACTAGTCTCTTCAAAATCTGAGAGACAACAAGAAGCACAGATTATTGAAAAATTCGAATCTGGTGTTTATGCGGTACTCATGTTACGCCCTGATGGTATCAAAATTTTTAAACGGGTTAAGTTCAGGTGCGTTACATATTTAACTTCTATCTCAGTATCATATTGTATCCTATCTTTTGGTTTGATTAAAAGTGATAGTAATTCCTTCATGGAAGCATAATAAACTAGGTACTCTTCACTTTAGGATGTGTTTCTGTTCCAACTAAATGCACTTTAAGCCTAATGGATGAGCAAACTTTTCATTTTAGGCACATTGGGACACAATTTTTTTTCATTCTAAGGCAAGTCAAGTGAAGGACAAATGGGAATCTAAACAAGCACTTAGTCATTTTCAAATTCCAAAATTAAGAATTACTTGCATTTAAGTGACTGTTTTCTAATCACTTGGTTTTAGAAAAGATCATAATGATGGGGTTGATTTAGATAGAACACAATGACATGACTCATGGAACTGATCCTAATTAAAGGGAAAAAAGCTTTTATGAATATAGTGTGTGTTTGTATTTACGTTCACATTGGCCGAAAACCAATGACACGAGACATGGATTGACCAAAAACAAATTCAAAGTGCATTGGTTTATTGTTGTTCAGATGATTCTATTGGAATACTTTTATTTTCTTTAAACCCTTAACATTTTTGTTACACTAATTTTTTTATTATCATTATTTGTATGCAGTAAGCGAAGGTTCACCGAAAATCAAGCAGAAGAGTGGTGGGAGCAGAACAAACGTAGGGTTCTTAGGAAATACTGTCCATTACATCAAAAACTAACAATTGAATCATCTAACATCATGCCACATGCTAAAGAAACTATTGAGTTATCGACCTGTTAAATTTAAACCTAATTTTCCTATAGGCATTTTGATGAGATGATTTCAAATAGAAGGATCATCAATCTCTAGACACATTAACTTAACAACCTGGCGATATTTTATGACGCGATATGGATATAACTACGTATGGAATGAATAAGAATATTAGTAAAATGCAAGAACATGATGTAGGAAAATTAACATTTTCTTTTTGAATTAATCGAAGAATCTTATATACTAATATGATGCTTATTTAAAAATATTGATAACTCTCAATTTTCTGTAAAAGAAATCCAAAGCAAATAGTGGCAACATTAAGTTTTTTCTTTTCTTTTTTCCGTCAGTAGCTACATCAATTTCGAAGTAAGTAATTTCTGTGTGTACTATTCCAATTTTTGAAAGACCTAAAAGTTTTGACAAACATATGTATACATTATTGAGGCTAACTTAATCATTTAGTCTATTCTTCCTCTTCCTTTTTAAATAACAATCATATAGTTGGGCCTATGGGCTTATGAAATAGCTTTCTGTTTAGATGGGGGCAAACGTTTAGCTTGGGAATCCATTTACCGTTCATTCATTAATGCCATCTTCATTTGGTAGAAAACTCTCAATTTATTATTATTATTAATAGGCTTAATAGCACTTTTGGTCCCTCACCGTTCACAATTTGACATTTCTGATCCCTCTTGAAATTTATTAGCATACAAGGTCCCTCACGTTTACTAATTGTTGCAGTTTTGGTTTTCCATCCATCTGCGGTTAGAAACTTAACGTTTTTCATCCATGTGCCTCTCATGTGACATCTTCTTCCTTAGTGACGAAAATTTCTGTCACTGAACCCTCCTCAACATTTATCATCTTCCTCATAACAAATCAGAAACCCCAACATGAAAAAGCCATTTCTTCTCCTTGTTAATGAACTCCCCATAAAAGTCATTTCTTCCAAATCCACTTCCTTGCGTCTCCTTTTATCTATGGATTTCAATTCCTCATGCCTCTTCCTCGTGAAAGGAAATGCATCAGCACCTTAATCATCACTGCACTCAATTAAGTTTGGTTCAACAGTTAAGCCCTCTGAATTTTGTGGAATGAATGATGGGATTTGATCTACTTGGAATCTGTTAATAGGCAACAGCAAAACCTCCAAAAACTAGAATTAATTGGAAATTCTAGGGGCAATATTCCCCTTCGAGACCATGATCTCAGCATATGAGATAGCAGTAGAAAAACAATTTCAAATAAAGCCATAACTTTACCCAGATTGCCAAGATTCTTAAACCCAGAAAAACAACAACAATAGCAACAACCCTGGTTTCAACAATTTGATGCAACAACAACATCATCAAACCCTAGCCCCTCTCAATCTTCCCCCTTTGATGAATCTTCCTCCGTCTCTCTGGATCATTACTTCCCTGAAATCATTGAAATGAAATTTCAGTTCAAACGACACCCGATTGGTCTTGAAACATCAACGGTTGACGCGGAAGCCCTCGCTGCAAATCTCTCTCCCCAAGAAGACCACCGAGTGGATCCAGTTCCAAAACCCAGATCCGGCCCGAAGGCAGTCGTGTAGGCACCCAACCAGAACCCGCAGAGAAGAAACAGCATTGCATCCGGCAGAGGCCCATGGGCAAGTTCGCCGCCGAGATCCGCGACCCTGGTTACACCACCCCACAAATCGCAACTTGTTTCCACCACCACCACCCAACATAAAAAATCCCAACCCAGCAAAAAAGAAGCATATCTTGATATTGTTCAACCTTGAAGTTTAAAGATGAGGGAGGGAGTTTATGGGTGAGGGTGGAGGGTGGAGGTTACGGCGGGGGTGGGGGTGGGGTTTTTAGGCATACTAGCATGTGATTGATGAAGTTGAAAGTCATTGGCATTTTTCTCTGAGTTGATTTTTTTTGGGGGAGATGATGAAAGAGGTAGATCGAAAGTGGTAGGAGTTGTGTGGTTTTTTTTTTCGTGGCCACGCTAGCAAGTGAAGATGATGAAAGAGTATGAAGGGGAAGTTGATGAAGATGTGTATTTTCGGAAATCTATGAATATATTTGATGATGGAAAAATTTATTCCTGGAAATTTGATGAAGATGAAGATGTGTTTAAAGGAAGAAGATGAAGATCATGAAGGAGAAAATGAATTTTCTGGAAAACCCAAAAAACTGATGAATTTTATTTTATTAATAAATTTTAAAGGAATATTCCGTTAAATTTTGGATGGTTTTCGACGGAAAACCAAAACTGCAAAAGTTAGTAAACGTGAGGGACCTTATATGCTAATAAATTCCAAGAGGGACCAGAAATGTCAAATCGTGAAAGGTGAGGGACCAAAAGTGCTATTAAGCCTTATTAATAATACTAAATATGTATACGGGTTAATTGTACTTTTTGTCCTTAATCTATCGTAATTGTGCAATTTAGATTCCTAATTTTTAAAATAGCAATTTGAGTCCCAGATTTTTGTGACGTGAGCTATTTTAATCCGTCTGTCGGCTTTTCATCCAAAAATTAACGGAAATGGTGATGTGGCCCTCATTTAATGATGTGGATATCCAACAAACCTTCACATAAATGTCATGTCAATAAATTAATAAATATAATTAAAAAAATTAATGCTTTTTACAAATTACAAAACAATAACCACACAAAAAATGAAAAAACTGCAGATTAGGATGAATACATCCTCCTCCTCCCTCTCACCACCGTCCCTGACCATCACACCACCACCACTCTCTTCTTCGTCTTCAATAGACTTGGCTCACCCACAAATCTAAATGAGACGATTTGAATTCTGAAAACATCAAAATCTAAGCTCTAATAAAATGGGGCAACCCTGACTTAGCATCGAAGGCCATGGATGAAGCACATCCATAGATCATCTCAAGACGAATTTGAAATGCACCTGAAATGATGTATTGTTTGAATGAGCAAGAGAGAAAACCTCTTCAATCCAAAAGAATAGCATAAGTAAAGCCCTTATCCACAAGCTGGTTGATTGGATCCTTGAACACAATTCAACCCTTCAATATCAATGTAGACTGGTAGAGAAAAATTCTTTAGGTGCCCATGTACTCAATACTATTGAGTACATTGAGAACTTATAGAGACTTGGATTCCCCAAGGACCAAAAGTAGGCCACTAACCTTGTCATGCAATAGTTTCTAGATAGTTATTTTACCAACTTGTCATGAACTACAACATGAATAAATTGGGAAAAACCGTGTCAGAATAAAGGGTAAGACCATATTAATAGTCTAACCTAAAAGGGGGGAATTTTCTTTTTTGCCTAATACGAAGTGTTGTATGTGGGTCCATAAACACAATGACTGAGAGATGTTTTCATTACTTTATTACATTCATTGATGCCTTCGATAGATATGAATTTGTATATTTAGTGAAACACTAATCAGGACCCTTAATTTGAAAAGTTCAAGGAATTTAACAATGAAGTAGAAAAAACAAATTGACAAGACAATTAAAACACTTTAATCAAGTTTAGGTGGAGAACATTTAAGCCAAGAATTTGTTGACTATTCAAAATAGTGTAGGTTCATTCCCCAATTCAATCCCTCCAGAACACAATAATGGAACAATGCATCTAAAAGGAGGAACAAAGCCTTATTGGACACAATTCTATCTATGATGAGTAAATTAGACCTCCCTAACTCTTTATGTAGACATGCTTTGTTAACAGCATCTTTCACACTAAAACGTGTTCCAATCAAGGCAAATACATCATATTAGATTTTGACTCAGAGACGACCTAGTGCACCATGTATGAAGATTTGGGGATGTGAAGCTTATGTGAAGCATAATGTTCCACATAAGCTTGGACCTAAATCATATAAATGCATCTTTGTGTGATATACAAAGGAAACTAAATGTTATTATTTCTATTCCTACCAAAGGCAATTGTCTGCTAATCACTAGGGTTGGTGTATTCTTTGAAAGGGGACTTATTTCCAAAAAAAATTAGGAAAGTAGAACTTAAAAATGTTCAAAAACCACCGAGTGGCAACGAGCCTATCTTGGAACAAGAGGAGGAATCACAAACACTTGTGATAGCTCAAGCTCAAGTAGCACAAGATCTTGCGTAGGCTAGATACAGTGCGTCCAGCCTGAAAGCTATGATTTTTCTCGTAATTCAGGAAGGAGATGTACTTCTAATGGATCAAGATGAATCTTGCATCTATAAAAGGATAGTAACTGCACAATTGCATTTCGTGTTGTATATGTAAATGACATACTTTTCATTAGAAATAACATTTTTACCCTTTTGTCGGGAAAGATTTGGTCAAGAAAAAAAATTCACGAATTTTAGCAAATTTTAAAAGTTTGAAAATGGCGGTACTCATGATGCATTGTTTTTTTTGTTCAACACAGTTATTAATTATATGCATTGACGCCATGGACTGTGTTGTATTTCAGGCTAGGAAAAACATATAAATGATCCAGCAATCAAGTATGACTTTTTCTCTTGAGAAGTTGAATTGGCGATGATAACAATTTGTTAACATATCGAAGTGTGAAATTCATAAGTCGTTTTTATACTTTAAAACCAAAATATTACTCTGCTCATAAACTAAAACTAAAGGGTCAAAACTCAAAAACAAGAAAATACACAGTATTAAAACACATATACAAGATGAATGGCTACAAAATCTATTCACTACCAATAAGGTGTTGGTTTACTGGTAGACAAGCTAGATTCGCGTAAAGATAGGATCACAATATCGAACTCCGGAATAATCATTTATTGGGAGGAACTCCTACTGTAACTCAAAAAAGAAAAATCTAATCACTATGTCAAGATTTGTCAATTGATTCAATTGTGAGCTTGCCGTGATCTCTTGTCTTGGTTGATGTCATCAAGAATAAGAATTAGTGCCACTATGAATGCATAGTCATGGTTGGGATACACTGTGAGCATGAAATTATCTTTCCCAAAGGCTGTGCTTTGAACAGTGTGCTTCTTATGCATCTGCAATCACATTACAATTGCAAGATCAGAATTTAAAGAAGGAAAATTGTTACTTTTTTAACTACATCGATCCTAGTAAAACCTTCTTCTTTATGTATATATATAGAAAAGGCTTAATTACCTGGGCAACAATGGTGAGAGATTCACCAGCATAAACAACACAAGATCGCTCGAGCCAGCTTCCTTTTATCTTAAAGTCACAAACTGCTTCTCTGGTATTATTAGCTAAGAACACCTCCAATTTGGTCTTTACTTGAAACATGGATGGTCGCTTTACACTAAAGATCAAATCTTCCTGCTGCGTGCTCTCACCCCGAAAAGCTTGCCATCTATCATGTGTTGTCATTACCTGCAAAACAAATTTGAATCAATTCATAAGTTTACTTACTGAAATTCTTCAAATGATTTTACCAAATTAATCCAAAATAGATTATAAATCATTTTACCTTTGGGCGGAGCGTGACGATGGGTTTTCCGGCGGCGTCTTGTAAGACACGGTGATGATTGATGGACATGAGAGAGGCCTTAAGGTTGAAAACGACTTTGGCATTGACATTGGTGACGGAGAAGGTATCAGCTAATGGCGTGACTTTCCTGACAAGTGCTAGGTCAACATTGTAAGGAGCACAATACTGAGGGCTGATGATACCGGCGGGTTTGGCGGTTGCGGACTGCATGACTGTAGTTTGAAGTTCAGACTGAGAGATCAATGCTACTGGTACTGGCCTTTGATCAATTTCTTGTAAAACCTTTTGTTCGTTTGTGTGTGTTTATATATATGGTTGATAGATACAATGTTAGTTTGTTATATATATATATGTTTGTGTGTTTGCGCGTGTTCATGATGGATGACATGTGATATTGTGAATTGGTCAATGACCAACTTGGAAGGGAGTTTTGATGGATGGCGTTGTTGAAGAAGAAGAAGAAGACTACTCTGATTCAAAGTTGAATTGCTCAATATATTATATAATTCTCCGGACGCTTCCAAATTAAATGATGATGTGTGTATTCTATTAGACCAGTGTCCGCAGGCGGGGATTAATTCAAATTTCTTTCTTTCAAATATTAATACTCATAGGGTCCGTTAGAGTGGCATAAGAATTATATTATAAAACTTCTATTTTAATCTCTTATTATTCGTTAGATTAATCATCTGACGCTTTGAGATCACGTTAAGTAGGTAGATTTCTCACAATAAATGTTTTCGCATACCACCAGATTGCGCTCACATGATAGCAAAATTTTATTAGACACGAGTTTCTGTGAATGCAGCTGCGTTAAATATTGGGTATAGAGAATTTTTATCACATATAATTGTCTCGAAATTATGTTAGCAACTAAATACACACCCAAAAAAATTAAGCCTAACTACATTTTTACTCCATGAAAATATTCTGTTTTTATTTTTCTTGCTAGAGAATTTTTATTTGTAAAAACTCATATTTGAATAGATAGAAAAACAAATGATGGGGAAGAAAAACCAAACCAAATCATGTATTTTGCAATGGATAAAAATATAATTAAGCCAAAAAAATTATTAGACTTGGGTAAAGTTGCAAATGTGGGTGAGTTAAACAACCCCTTGTTTATATCATCATATATTATTATACTCCACGCCACTTTAAATATAAGATACGATAAGTCATACCATAACATTTTTATCTTATTTTAACCGCTAAACGAGCTTTAAATAAAGACAATTAAACTTAACGATGAAAATAATGTATTTGTAAACAAATAATAGATCCCTTTCATTGCAACACATTCAATTTAATTATTGTTTCGTAATTCCAGTACCAAACAGGGGAACATAAAACGCATATTACCTTCCATAAACAACAAAGGAAAATATTCAATTAGAATATACAAACACAAAAAGGCAAAACCATAAGCGAGTTTAATTGATGTTTAGCGATTCAAAAGATGCAAAACAGCTTCTAAAGTAGCAAAATACAGGAAACTAAAGGTTGGGAACCTTATTAGCCTTGGCTACCAAAACTATCACGGCTATCATGCTGCCACCCATAACCCTGACCATCATGCCCAGGCTCACCAGAATAGTAGCTCTGTTTCAAATGTGACATGTGAGGCGGATGTGGGGGTGGTGGAGGGAGGGGCGTCGGCTGTGATGCCAGCACACCTTTGGTATCTCTTGGATCCACTACTTGTTCAAAAGGCACACCAGCATGCCAGGGCTGGGTATAATTCCCTGGAAAACCCGGTAATGAATTCTGGTCTCCACCGATATCGGAAGACGAGTCCTGTCGAGGCATATCATAAGGAGCAGCATAAAATGGTTGAGCTCGTTCAGGCGGTGGCGGGTAAGGGGGGTAACCGAATGGCATAGGCGGGTTCAGCATTGGGTTTGAAGTAACCAGTGAGGGCACATTTGGAGGTTGTGCAGAGTGCATTGTTGGATACTCCTGAAATGGGGTCTCTGCTTGCTGGGAAGGTTCTTGTGGGGGATGCTGCTGCATGTCAAAACTTTGTTGATGAAAGCCTTGCTGTATACCTCCAACAGAACCAGATAAGGTATCTGAAGGGTGGTGTTGTTGACCAAAAAATGGTGGCTTTGGCTGCCGTGAAGGAGCTTGATCTCTTGGTGGCTGTCGACGAGTTTTGTCTTCCAGGTCATGTTGCTGGGAATTTGAACTGGGAGAAAAAACTGGCCTTAGGGGGCCTCGAGCGGTGGATTCTGAAGCTGTAGGTTGCCTCACGCTCTGAGCCTCTGACTCATTTCCATCTTCTCTATCAGCATTTGGACGAAGCAGGTTAGCGTGGTTGTCTTGGATATGAGATTCAAATTCAGCCCTCTTCATAAAAGACTTGAGACAATGAGGAGCTGCACATATCAGGATACCTTCCATCATTTTGATTGTCTGAATCTTCTGGATTCGTTCGTCACACCTGTGTTCCAAGGAAGATGAAAACCGTTATATTACACAGACATCATGTGTTATACACAAAAGACTGTATCTATGGAAGCTATGAGTAGCAAAACAAATTCCATATAATTGGTAACATAAACTAATTATTCCAAAAGCTTAAATTATTCGGTAAAAGAGTATGAATGATAGTAAATTTAACATGACCCTTTACAAAAGAGTCCTTCGGGTTTAAAGAATGACGCATAGACCTACTCTACCTTTGCTAAAATTTAACTTGTCAGAAGAATAGAGACTGCAAGAATCGAACTCTACACCGGTATTGTCAATCCCGGATAGTGGTGCATAGCGGCTGACTCCAAAAATGCTATAGCAGTACAGCGCACAGAGGGATGGCCGCTATGCTGAATTTTATACAGCCCATATAATTTATACTATATATATAAATGCTAAAAGGTGGTTAAAAAATAGTCAAAATTCATGACATTCATAACTTACAATAAAAGTCATAAGTGTCTTAAACAAAACATACAAGTAAATACCAATATAAGGCAAGGTAACCAACAAAGACAAAAAGCCAAAGGGCACAGAGGATGAGTTTGAGAAACAGAGACAAAAAGTAAATAAACTAGAGTGAGAGTCATTAAAAAAAGAGACATAAAAGGACTCAGGATAATTTAATAGACAAAAGAGCAGAAAAGGACTCCGAAGTTTAGGATTGGGAGGAATTGATCTGGTCTAGGGCGTTGATTGGCTTGAGACTCTGGGAGAAACTGTTACAGATTGAAAGAAAGCGATGAGTTTCCAAAAACATGGTCATACAATTACCCTCAAGGGGTATCAACTATAAAGTTTGTGAGGGGGGGGGGGCATAATTCAGCCTTCTCGGAAGTAATTCGGGCTGTTGAGAGAGACAAAGAACCCTTAAAAACTACTCTGTTGGATGCAGCGTTGTTAATGGCAGATGGCGGACTGTGGTGGAGAGCCAAAAACGGGCCATATTTGACAAATAATGATGGCGGACGGCGGACTATAGCGAATTATGGTGGGATATCGGTCATGGAGGAAAGCCAAAAACCCGCCATGAGAATCCACCGTGGCGCCACCTCGGCAGATATTTGATAACACTGGTTGGATGGGAACTTGTGTTCAAGTGAGAAGTCCATCTCACCTCAGCAAGCTGTTGAATTGGAATCAGTTTTGCTGCAGTTTGAGCATGTTCTCCAGGAACCCCACGGTCTCCCTCCACATAGAGATTACGGCCAAGCTGATGTTAAGGGCTGAGGTTGGGCCAATAAGCGTTAGGCTGTATCGTTATGCCCACCATCTACAAGATGAAATAGAGAAACAGGTCAAGGAGCTATTGCAGCTACGGGTAATGAAACAGAGTACAAGTCCCTGTTCGCATAATTCTTGTTAAGAAGGCTGGGTCTTGCAGGATGTGTGTGGACTGTGGACTATAGGTCCTTGAGCAAGGCTACAATCCTGGACAAATACCCGATTCCAACCATCGGTGAGTTACTTGATGAGCTGAATGAAGCCGTGTATTTTTCTAAAATAGACGTTTAGTCCGGTTTTCATCAAATAAGAGTCAAAGAGAAAGATACTTACAAAACAGCTTTTCGGACTCGTGAGGGACATTATGAGTACCCTGTCATGCCATATGGGCTCATGAATGTACCTTCAACGTTCCAATCAACTACGAATTATATATTAGGCCTTCACTCTGGAGGCATGTTCTTGTGTTCTTTGATGATATTTAGGTGTATTTGGAGCTAGCATTTGATTCATCTAGCCGAGGTTCCTTTGCTAAGAAAAAGAAGTGCTTATTCAGTCAGTCATCAATTGAATACTTTGGACATATAATTACAGCAGAAGGGGTAGTAATGGATCCTTCCAAGGTTAAATCTGTGGTAGACCGGCCAATTCCTATGAACGCTAAGGCAGTACGGGGTTTCCTAGGACATACTAGATATTATAGACATTTCACTAAGGACTATGGTAAAAATGCTAAGCCACTGACTGAACTCACAAAAAGAGAGGGACTTTCACGGTCAACAGCAGCCCAAACAACATTTGATACCTTAAAGGGGTTACTTACAATTGCCTCAATTTTGAGCTTGCCTGGTTTCACCAAATAATTTGTTATCCAGTGTGACACATTGGGACATGGTTAGGACCAGTCCTGATGCAGGATCATAAACTCATGGCCTATTTTAACAGGGCATTGGCTGAATCTAATCTCCCTAAATCAGTTTATGAGAAGGAAATTACGGCGCTTTTTCAGCAATCCAACATTGGTGCCACTATTGGTTGGGCAGGCCCTTTAGGGTATTGGCATATCATAAAAGACTTAGGCATTTGTTCCAACAGAGAATCACAACCACTGATCAACATTGCTGGCTATCTAAGTTGATGAGGGTATCAGTTTGAGATTGTTTATAAACTAGGTCCCAAGAAAAGGGCTGCAGATGCATTATCTCGGATTGATGACGAACCTAAGTCCTTGTGTGCTATCCCCTCTAGTCCACAATGGGTTGACTTCCCTAAGGTTCAGGAGGAAATATCATTGGATCCACGTTTGGCTCCTTCGATCACTACCTTCGGCTAAACAAGGATTATGTGCAGCAGGATGGCCTTTTTTTCTACAAGGGGCGCTTAGTACTTGCTTACAATTCTTCCGTCATACTATCCATGCTAAAAGATTTCCACTCTCCACCTACGGGAGGACATTTTGGCTTTACTATAGAACCTATAAAAGGTAAGCGAAGAATGAAGGGCCAGATTATACGGTTTGTCCAGGAGTGTGATATTTGACAATGGCACAAATATTAGAGCTTGGCTCCTACTGGTTTGCTTCAGCCATTACCAACTCCGAGCTATTTTTGGGATGAGGTTTCCATGGATTTCATCTCTGGCTTGCCAAGATCCCAAGGGTGAGGTAATCATGGTCGTAGTTGATTGTTTATCCAAGTATGCTCATTTTGTTCCTCTTAAATACCCTATCTTCCTGAGCTGTTTTTGGAAAGAGTTGTTTCACCTCCGAGGAACAGAACTCAAGATGAGTACGTCTCATCATCCCCAAACCGACAACCAAATGAAGGTGGGGAACTGCTGTTAAGAGAATAAGAGACTTATCTCCATAGTTTTCCTTCTGATCAGCCTCGGTTTTGGGTACTGTGGCTTCCATGGGCTGAGTTTTGGTATAATTCTTCTCAGCATTCATCCATTAATTCCACTCACCCTGTAGTTCTTGTTTCCCAGCTCAAGTAGGCTCTAGGGGATCATCTTGCAGAACCAGACCACACGGCCTAGAAATTGAGGAACCCATTTCTGTTAAACCTAAAGCTGTATTGGCTACTCGAACTAATACCAGACAGGGGAAGAGTCAGTGTTGTTAATGGTGGATGGCGGACTATGGCAGAGAGCCAAAAACCCGCAATATTTGACAAATAATGATGGCAGATGGTGGACTATAGCGGATTATGGCGGAATGTCGGCCATGGTGGAAAGCCAAAAAACCGCCATGGCGGAAATTTGATAACACTGGGAAGTGTAAGACTGAATGGGAGGGGGAGACCTTGAGGAAGTGGCAAATCCAAAGGGAGCCAGAATTAATGGGTCATCTAACCCAAAGCCCAGGCCCAAAACACTGCAAGTGTGTGCTCGTAGGTCCAAATTAAGAAAAGGAGGGAAATGATAGTTGGTTACAGGAGAGAGAAGGAATATAGGTAAATAGGTGAGAAGGGGAAATCACGTTGGGGTCATGTCATGTGTCAGTTCAATTTCTTGTTGGCTGCCAGAGCATGGGATTATTTCCATTGCTGGGATCTCTGCTCTTATTTTCTCTGTAGTTCCTCTTCTTTAATAAGTAAAATATTTACGTAGTTTTAATTCTCCTGTTAGAAAGGATTGATTCCTATCAGCAGGCACCACAGACATGTAAAAATTAAGATATGCCACCCTCCACATATAAGGTGCAAATGATGCGTAAGCAAGTAGACTAAGTATTTGGACTCAATAAAAATGCACAATCACAATTATTTAAGATTGAATTCTGAAATAGTCTCCAAAGATTAAAGTAATATCACACTCATGGAAATAATGGAACAAAGGAAAAGTTTTATGCATCCCTTTAGAGATAAAACTTCATAATGCACCCCTAGACAGATAAAAAAAATGAATGGCATGTGAAGTACAATATAACTGAGTAAATGTGTCCAAAAAATCTGTACGAAGACTAAAGAAGGAGTCTATTAGGCTGAAACTAAGATCTCCTAAATTAAGTACTTAACTAACATTAAGCACCAAAGTGAAGTCCTATTATATAAACCCACAGAATTGGTTAAAAGTTAATGCATACAAAAGCCACTATTGTTCATGGTTTTACTGTATGAAGATCAGAAGATAAGAAATCCTTACAGATAGCACATTGAATCACTTCTCGCACAATCGAGACAGAAAGCATGCTCACAAGGGCTCTGCAAAACCATGAGCCTGTTAATTTACTGTAAGCCAACATCAACATATTTAACAGGTTTTGAGACATCTTCAGAAAAGGGGGGGGGGGGGGGGACACACACTATCTATTTTAAAGGTTAAACATGGCAGCCATATCCCTAAAAAGGTCCAACTCTGAAAGCATGCTTAACATCTAGAACTCTAAAGTCTAAACTGCAAACAAACTAAAAGAGAGACAAAGAAATGTATATATACAGTGAAAAGACACATTTTGTCATTTTCAACCAAATTTCAGATGAAAATGCAAAGCCTTCAATGAACTAACCAAAGTGTTATAGAAATGATGAAGAATAAAACCATAAGCCCATTATTGTGATGTATTCAGAGGCAGCTAATAACCCTAAATATATAACACAAAAAATACAAGTCAATGCAAAATCAAAGGCACACGAGATCATACAGCTGATATTCACATAAAAGCTCCAGTTAAAAAACCATATGTATGTCATAGAGAAGTGAGCTGTCCACTATTTCACTTAATAATCATTCAACAAATCAATTAGCATTCTCTCTTCGATACATTTATTTCTTATTTCTCTGCATTATATTTTTCAAGAGGACACAGGCTAAGCAGAAATGCCCAAGAAAAAGAAAACCACTTTTGAAACTAAGCCTGAATGAAAAAAGTAAAACCCGGAACCAAAATAAAACCTCATGTCCTGTTATGATTAAAAGCATCCTAACAAGCAGAAATCTCAATTCAAAAACAAGCTACCATGTCTAAGTAGTTACCAGTCGTCCATAAATAGCAATGGGGAAATCACAACGAACACAGAAATGGACTCGCTCGCCAAGCTGGCGGCGGGATCTTCGGCCCAAAGTCTTCACAAGGGAAGCAGCAGTTGCTGCCCCAATGCCCTTTGCAACAGGAAGATCAGCAAGGACCAGATGGTCCGGGCATGCAACAGTAACAGTCTCAACAGGTGACACCTTCACCCCCGTTGACCCTTCTGAGGCAGGAGTCTTGCTAAGCCGAATCTGAAGCATATTTCAATCAACTTCTTCTCTCAACTCAATTCCTTTCAGGGAAAAACTCCAAATTAGGCCCGTAGTTATACCAAAACGTGCCCCCTTTTCCTTTAAAAACCAATAAAAAAGAAAATGCCACATTTAGATTTAAAAGCAGAAAATGGAGAAGAACAAATAAGTGAAGCATATTTCCAGAGGCAATATTTAATACAAAGAAAAAAACAAATGAAAAAACACAAATGATTAGCATTCCCCATGTGCTTTAATCTACTAAGCTTCATACTTACTTTGACAAATATCACATAAATCAAATTAAAGATACAAACATATAAATAGCAGGGTTTTTTAAATTGGACCTGTGATCGAGGCCACTGGTTTAAGGTTCAATGGTTGAACCGTATGAATTAAAATATTTTTAATAATGTGTATATATATATATATATATATTAAATAGGGTAATATTGAATAAAAAACACAATATACATAGCTTCATGTTACAAATAAAAATTACACATCATATAGAGCTATTTCTGAATTACAGCAAACTCAAATCACAGGCTCACAATTACATCAGCAACAAAGCTTGTAACATATCACAATACCAACAGATAACATAACACAATACCAGCAAGCCAAAGCTATTAGTCTCTAACACCACAAGCGCAAACGAAGTATCGGACAAAATTCACCCAAAGCATCAAATAAATTTCAAAAAGAAAGCCAGACATTGGAGTAGAAAGCCAGAAACTGAGTTTGGGAACGGAGGTTGAAACTTGAATAGCTAAACCGAACAGAGCATCACACAACAACAAAAACGAGATCATAATTGGGTGCGATGAGAGCAGAAAAATAAACCAGTAAACCGAGATGCGAATTGGGTGCGACTCCGGCGAAAAGAAAACGAGATCAGAAAGTGGTGCGACCACTGCGACGTGGACGAGATCAGGAACGAAACTTACAGAGCTCTAACAAAGAAAGTGGTAGGACTCAGTCGATGGAAAGGCTTGAAGAGGTGCGACTCCGGCGAGGCTTGCAGCGGCGACGGCAACGTCAATCCTCTCCGGTGCCGGCGATAGTGGTTCGGTAACAGGCTCGGAGCAGCTGTGGTGCTCCAGACTTTTTTTTGGATAGGAAGGCTAGGTTTTGCTTTTGCGTTTCACTTTTCTTTTTTTGTCAGTGATTTTGCCTCTCAATTTTATTTTATTTTTCAAATACTGGTTTTTATTTATTTTCACACACCTTTTTACCATAATCGCATTCTCTCAGGCCCATTGAGCAAATATGGGCTGCAGCTTTTTTTTTACCCGGTCCAACCACAGCAACGACAAAAACAAAATCACAGTTTTTAATAGTTTGTTTGGTTCCTATGTCCTCCTTTCCCTTGCAAGTAGGGAGGACAATAAGTAGAGTACTATAGTATCAACCACATTCCCACGGTTTTTAAAAGTACTTTTACCATCCTCATATCCACGCCGCTCATCCTCATACACTTAGGGTACCTATATGTCAATACTCTACCCATTACCTGCAATTTAGTTAAACAAAATATAATTTACATGGTAGTCTATGTACTAATTTAGCTCACTAAAAAATTTATATATTAAAAAAGTTACATGCTACTTTTATTAAAAAAAAACTAGTATGGTAAGATATATATTATAAGTTAACATCATAGTAAATGATATAATAAAGAAAAATTTAAAATAATAATTTTACGGTGAACAATTATATATATAAATATAATATGTGTAAGTATAGGGCGGGGGTGGGTACTATAATATTCATACCCGTACTCATACCTACTAATTTTTTTGGATAATTGGTCATATTCAATTCCATACTCATCTATTGAATTTTTACCTTACCCATGATAAGTATTTTTTGTGGGTACCCGGTGGGTCTTATTGCCCTCCCTACTTGGAAGTACCCAAAACAGCAACGGCTAATATCTTCTTGGACCATGATAGACCTTAGTTGGCCATTGGTAAAAAAAATCTTGAAAAGTTGTCTCCACCATAGGTTAAAATATATATATTTCAACCGCTCATATTTATTCATTTAAAAAAATTAAAGTTTTAAAGTGATAAATCAAGTTACAAAAACACTCTTCTAAGTCACCCCCATCAACTTTCACGTCTTTGGAGTAAAAACATTTTCAAACACATTGTTCTCAAGCTTCGATGTCGTGTTGCCACCACGCCGTCCTTCGTCCAACATGAACTCAAGCAACCTTTTTTCTTGCTATCCAAATGTCTTGCTTAATCTCAATCATTTGTTATATTTGAAACATCAACATTTGCACAAAAGGCGAGTCGGCTTCACCCACCAGAAGCTTCCATTGTCTCTGGGTTCCATGTAGCAATCTTTCGTGAAAACCTTCAGAAAGGTTTCGAATTTCTTCTCTATTTCCACTTCCCACCTAATGAGTTGGTTTCACCCACCGTACCCATTTGGTCACCTATTCCTCCTCATCCTCAAGCTTTGTTCCTGACGATGTTGATATTCTCTCTTCTTAAGGAGAAAGTCCAGCAACGCATTTACCCTAATTCACAATCCCAAAGCTTAAACAGAAGATCTGGGCTCAGAAGATGAGATCTGAAGATTTGGGTTCCCCCAATTTGTTCAACTTGACCTCCATCTATTATCACCATTCAATCTGGAAACCCAGAAACGCCACTTTCAAAAAGTAATGATCCTTCGGTCTGCATCAGAGGCACCGCTACATCTGAAAACTCTCGAATCTCAAAGACTCGTCGCAACACTATTTCTCTGACACCACTGCATCTCCTTGTCTGACGCTTGCTCTCCATTGTGCTTGCTTTCACTCATGTATAGGTGGTTCTTTATGGAGAAAAATTGGAGGTTGATGGGAACGAGAACTACAGATAGATAAACCTCACGGAAAATCTTGTGGGAAAGATTTTCTGTGTGTTGTGTGATGAAAGAAAGAGGAGGTGGGGGAAGGAGAGGATGCAATGCGGGAAAATTGTGCTTGTCGTCATGCCTAGCTGTCGTCCGCCGTCGTGTCTAGTTGCTTTGTTTGGCGTCGTCGGAGAATATGAAAAAAACGAGATTGGGATAATTTTGGTGATAATCTTATTCATTGGGGATAATTTTGTTCTTGTAGAAATTTACTGAGTGGTTAATGGATGGACCACTATTTTAGTTGGTCCATACTTGTCGCAACCTAAAAACCGTGCAAATTGCTTGAAACTAATAAAAACAAGATAAACAAGTATGTGATGAATTTGTGAAACTAACCAACCCAGAGACATTTGAGTAAATAAGTTCATATTCTTAAATTAAAAAATTGAAATTAAGTTGGATAGTTTACTTGGGTCGCTCCCAAATTAAACACTAAATTAAAATAAAATAAAAAATCAAAGGGACTTTCAATCTATAAAGTGTTTGATTGAGGAAGCAATTTGGTTAAAAAGAAGCATTGATCGAAGAAACTCACTTGCATAATTAGATGTGTCAAATTGCCCCATGATACCGGGGCTAGCCTAATAGGCCCTTTATTTTGGCATTAGCTTTTTCAACCCACCAAGTTTCGGGCCTTTTAATCCTCGGTTTTTTAGCCCAGTGAAGATGTGGCTAGGATAGGGCCAGCCCTGTGGCCAGCCCACACCCTATCATTTAAATAGTTGAAGAAAAAAAGAAAATCAATAAAAATCCAAAAAAATAAAAAATAGAAACAACCTAAAACCCTAGAATCACCTTATCAGTTCACAATGGGTCGGGTTGACGCAGCCAAACCCGACTCGTCATGAATCTCTAAAATAAGTCATAGACCCTAAAATCTGTTATAAACCTTAAAACTTTCCCTAAACACTAAAATCAGCCTGAAACCCTTAAATCGGCTCAAAACAATAAAATCTTCCCTAAACCCTAAAATCAGACAGAAACTTGAAAATCTGCCATAAACCTAAAATCAGTGTAAACCCTTAAATCAGCACTAAACCCCAAAATCAGCTGAAACCCATTAATTGTCCCGAAACACTAAGATCAGCTAGACCCTAAAATTAGCCCTAAACCCTATAATCAGACCAAAATCCTAAAATCGGTCTGAAACCCTAAAATCTTCCCTACACTCTAAAATCGACCTGAACCCTTAAATAAGCCTAAAACCCTAAAATTCACCCCAAACCCTAAAATCGGACCCAAGCCCTAAAATCAGCTTGGATCCCTAAAATCGACCAGAAACTCTAAAATAGAACTGGACCCCTAAAATCTTCTCGAAACCCTAAAAACGGTCCCAAACCCTTAAATTGTCTTGAAATTCTAAAATCAGTTGTAAACCCTATAATCGGTCTCAAACCTTCAAATCAACCTAATTTTAGGGTTTAGGACCAATTTTAGGGTTTAAGGCCGATTTAAAGGTTTCACGCTGATTTAGGGCTTAGAGAAGATATTAGAGTTTCTCGTCGATTTTAGGGTTTTAGATCGATTTTAGGGTTTAACTTCGATTTAAGGGTTTAGGGCCACCTAGGTCGCAATATAGAATAAGCGTATAGAAATAACACCAATCAAACATGGAAACTAAATATTATAATTATAATTGGGGTTCACATTATCAATTACATCGTAACCTCAAGAGAGGATGTTAAGTCACTTACCATGTAAATGAAGAACACACAAATCCTAATCATGACCAACATAAAAAAGCTAAGGAAGAGATAAATCAATCACTCCTCAAGTAGTCTCTACCTTCGCACCTCTATGATCTCTAGCTGGTGAATCCAAATTAGTATTCCTTGTTGGCTACAAAATGTCCCTAGGTCAGGTTTTCCGAACTCCTCCAAGATTAAGTCTAAGAAGACTTTCATTTAGGGATTCAAATTAGTGAGTTGCGACGGCTTTGCTCTATAACACATGCAAGGTGGTATTTAAGTCATGTAATGAACGTGCTGTCTGAAACAACCACGACTCTAGCACAACCATGCTTTTGACCGTTTTTAACATGTTCAGTTCTTGGCTTTATTTTTTATTTTTTCCTATGACGTGCCTATTGCAAAATCAACATGAAAACCATGAAATTTGTATATGTGATGAAATAGTTATGCACAATATATCAGAACATAAAAAAGCACTACAAAGTATATGTTTACCAATAACGTTGGACAAAAATAAATATTTCATTGCTTGGTTAGAATTGGCAACCACATTGCAATCTATTTCTTTCCAATATCAAATATTTCAGGACGAAAATATTGTTTTACTCAATAGCTTTTGTGCACAAATCTTCCTGCAATTGAATGTTTTGACAAAATTATAATATTTTTTCACGAAGTTAAAATCTAGAATATTTTTTGTACCTATTTTTTAAGAATAAGAATCACACACAAAATACCTTCTCTGTCGTAGAATAACAGTGGACAATTCTTTTTCCCCCTCTTTGTCAATTTACTATATATGTATATCCCATAGTATTATAAAGACAAAATACCTTCTCGTTCTCATTTTGTCTTGTTCAAAGGCTTCCCTTCAGTCCATATCAAGATGATCTCTCCGCGAATATCACTCAGATAAGCACAGCAATCATTCAATGGTGAATTGTTGAAGTTAATTTGTCTGAATTCTATTTTCTGATCCACTTTAAATTCAACGTAGTAAATTCTAATTTTTCTATTAATACTTTAAATACATAAAATTACATTTGCGTTAATTCTCACGTCAAGTAAGTAAGTCAGACATGCACATAATGTCTGTTTGGGATCGCGTCAGAGAATCAATGGATGTGCGTTTTTTCAAATCTCCAATTGGTAGTTTCCATTCTGAGGCGTGTATGCGCATGCCAACACAAACAGGCTCATAGGCTATGTTTGGATATGATCCTTTCATAACCATGTAATGAACATTGACAACTACTTTTAGATAATAAGTGAATAACCTCTTCTTATGAATTGGATGGAAATTCATTCATTCCATTCAACCGATATCCAAAACATACAGTTCTTTTGACGGTGAAGTAGCTATTATGACCATTAATTACATAATTAATAGTTTAGATTTAAAGAACATCACACTTTGTTATTCATGTGCAAATATATTGTTATAATCAAAACAATCGATTTCTCAATTAATAATTATGATAACTTAGTCCCTGATTTTGTAAGCGAATTTAATTTTAGTCCCTCAGCGGAAAAATGACATTTAGTGGCGGTCAAAAACAGCCTGTAATTGTAAGAGTGACCGCCATAAAATGTTATTTTCCCGCCGATGGACTAAAATCAAACTCACTTACAAAATCAAGGACTAATTTCACCATTAACCCTTTACTTTACCTTATAACATGATTCTCTCACTTTATATGAGACAAATCCAAGGTTAGTCTCATTTTAATCTTGAAATAAAACAATTGTGTTTTTTTTAATGTAAGATTAAAATTGTCAAAAAGAGACATAATAATTTAGTAAGAGCTGTATGCAATGCATGCAAAGGTAAACAATATTAAACGTGTATGTTAAGTGCTCCCCAAATAATCACATTTTCATCTTCTATGAACTTATTCTCTTTTGAATTATGAGACCAAACTGATCGTCTTTTATCTTTTAGAAATAAAAATAATAGCTTTCACGTTTGAGGGATTGAAGTGATTACTTGTGGCCGGAACTTTTCAGAATCAAAGTGCTGTGTTAATGTGGAACTTTTTCTATAACGCACACTTAATATGATTGGTGAAGGAAATAAAAATTGGGTTTACAATCATTTTTAAAAACAACTTTTAGATCCTACACAACTATTCCATCATGTATTATTGTTATACATTCTCACTTTTTGCACTTGCCATCATAATAATTTCTAGCTACTACATAGCACTGTTGGCCTAACCATTGTGTTTAACAAGCTTTTACTTTGGTAACAAAATCATTTGTACTCGTTTAATGTTCCCTTCCTGATCTCGTCAATTAAATTTTGCAATGTCATTTAAAAATCATTTATATAATGCTATAATGGCTGTACTCATACCTACACCGCACAATTTGATTGATAGTGCAGAGAATAGTGGACACAAGATAAGAACACAGAAACTTCATCCTTTACTTAGATGTATGGATAAGGCAACCAGTGACCCAGACTCATTCCACATTGAAGGAAAGTCAAGTTCAACAGTACTCTTCTCTTTGAATATGAAAAGGGCCTATGTTTTGGTGACAAGATACACATGTTATGCAAAGTTGTGATGTTTTATAGGAGAGAACTTAGCCAAAAATAACCTGTTTATATCGCTCATAGCTCTTGCATACTTAATTTTGTGCAACATTGCTCTTTTTTTCCAGCTAAAATGATAGACTGCGACTCATCACTTTTTGATGAACTTATATATGATAATGATTATTATGCCACTCACTTCATTTTCCTAAAGTTTCAAACTTTATCCAATTATTAATTATTTGACTTCCTAAGGATTTCAAATATTCTTCTTAAGCTCTCAGTTGCACACTACAGGACAGTAATTAAACATGGTAATATTGAAGAATTAACAATAAACATATATGCAAATGAGGACAATAGTGCTTTACTCACCTTCAAATTGAAGCATCAGAAATCAAAACCTCATCTTTCAGCATTTCCAAATGCTTAATTTAAAGGTGCTGCGGTCATGATGGGGAAGAGGGGCACATGAAGTACTAACTCACTGCAGCTACCTGAATCTAATCTGGTTGGTGAAAAAGCAGAAAAGAATGTGATTCTCTGTTCTGTGTTCACTCCTTCATGAGTTAGTGTTGCACGTGCCCTGCTTCTCCATCTTGCTCAGCATGCACCTAATCCTCATTCCACTACCACCAGTTTTCTGACTCTTACAAAAGAGGAGTTTGAGAGTGGAGAGAAGAGAAAATGAGATTAGAATAGTTCAGAAAGTGGTGAATTAATTTTGAGACACTGATCTTAATCTTAATGTGCTTCAAGCCTACTCACCTATAACAAAAGAGGCAAATGAGGGTGCTTTTAAAGGTGGGTATGGGAGGCTTAGTTGGGTGTGGGGTCTTTCTATAAGTAATGATAGTTAAGATACAAATAATGCAGACACCTAACATATATCTCATTTTTTCTGTTTATCTATTTTTTTTTTTCCATATATCATATAAATGACTTCTTTATCTTCACTTATCTTTTCACTCTAGATGTCAGTTGGATGTTTATACTATATAAATGTCCCCACATCATTTTCCTTTTTTTATTCTCAACCCAAACATCTTCTCAAAAGTTGCAAAATAAAATAGGACCACTTACTCATCACTCAGCATGGAGAGTAAATTACAGATGTACCCTATAAGGTGCTCCAAAATAAGGGAAGTAATCTTATTTACTCCCCCATTTTACCAATGAAATGTAAGTTATGATGATACCACCTGAACTGAACTAGACATCAAATATTATTTATTAGACCAACAGTACCGCACTAAGCATGCATGCTTTGGACAAAAAACAATCTTGAATAAGAACATATATTTAAAAAAAATAAAAAATATCTTTTTAGATTCACTTAGTTGGCATGTATTTTATTCATGAAGGTGAATATGAAGGATTTAGGGATCTAGACACATATTACTGTACAGTATAAACATATGAAAAAATTAACAGAGAAGTTGTCAAGGGTACCCATTTGGCACCTTGAGACAAAAGAGGAGGGAAAAGAAGAAAAAGAATCTGTTGCATAATATACTTACATGCCACTGGAGCTTAGCTCAAGGGGTTGGATACAAGAAGTCATTTTAATTAGTTGCAGTTATATCAGTGTTTCCTTGAGCCAAAAGCAAAACTTAAGCTTCAAAATGGAAATTTCCAATATTGTAAATTTATCAAAGAAGGAAGTAGAAAGTAGAGGACACCTTCTTACTCTGTACTGAGATAAGATCTCAATGCAAGGACTTGTTAAATTTATCATCAATTGATCACACATGTGGCCAGAATTGAAATAGTTGTCATTTTCAAATCTCATAATACATAACCAAGAGATTAGGTATTATTCTTAAGATTAAAGCTAAAGCTTCTTTAAGTCTTTAACCACCATAACTGCGACATTTATTGGTCTAATGCAATTTGCACCGGTAGCAGCATGCCTTGCTCAGGAGGACATCTTTGGCAAGATGAGTGTGATGTGATCACATGAATAATAATGACTCAATATAAATATTATAGAGGGAACTTTTAAATTTTCGCACAGTTGTTTCACATTGACTTGAGATATGACAAAATAATTGTTTATATAAGATTGAGCAATCTCCATTGCTAAATTAGTTTTTTTAATAAAGTTAAGCCTAACTCAAATTCTAAGATGATATTTACAGAATATAACCTGAATGCGTTTATTTTGAATAATAGAAATTTTCCTAAACAATAAGCTTGTTGTCCCTAGTGACAAGGGGACACTATGATGAACATTTTTTAGTTTTTTCAAGAGATTGTTACCACATAATGTTTTTCTTGCCACAGAACATGACTTGCCTAGTTCTGTGTCGTGATCAGAATCATTGTTGTTTGAAGTTCTGCGACACTCTGTTTTATGAAAGAACTATTTTCTAAGTGAGAAGATGAATAAAAAACAACATTAAAAATAAGAAAAAATTAAGGGTAGAGGGTAAGTTACTCCATTGAATATTTCAGCAGTAACTTATGAAACAAAGAAATTCAATTCTTTGCATTATTGTACCACCAACTATGTTTGAAAGTGAAGTAAGAATTGTACAAGGAAATGTAGATAGCACTTTTGTAATATATCTACAGTGAGTTTGCCATGTTTTCCAAATTCAGAGTTTGTCAAACTATCTAAAGCAATTGCATAGTGGAAATTTTCCATGAAATCAATAACCTGATATCTAAATCAAACTTGTTGTTTTCCTATCAATTTTGTTTTCCAATCTACCTAGCTTCTTTAAATTGAACAATTCAAAAGATCTTACATAGAGTAGTGGATCTATATGAAGCCTAAGCAAGCTGGTGGGTTATGTGTGGCTGCTGTCACTTCTTTTACAGCATATGATTCTTTTGCTTTTCTTTCTATGAACCTTCATAATTGTCCTAATCCTTTTTTCTTCTAGACCCACTTCCCCTCTATGGACTATTATGTCTCTTTCAGAGACCACTCCCCTTCAGAAGAAAGCTTTGTATGCCTTACTACTACTAGGAAGAATGTGAAAAGAAAAAGGGAATCTTTTCATTTGCTAATCTCTTTCCATTCACTTACAAGTTTGAATTTCTAAGATAATTAAAGCTCTTAAGATGATGATGTTACTAATCTCATAATTTCTTAAAGGAAAACAGAATTGGGATGTGTCAATTGGATGTCTCAAGATAGGGATGTCCAATTAGCGCGACTCTTTATGATAATTGGACATGTTTCAGAAGTGAACTGAAACTTGAATTACGAGAGTAAAAAAATTTATTTTGGAAATTCAAGCTCAATAAATAAATAAATGAAAACAACTTTTAGAAATTGTAATTTGGAAGTTGGAAAAAAATTACACTTCTAAGATGTGGTATAAGGATACTTTAGAAAGAAAATTATTTAGAGGGTAGGAATAGCAATTTTGGGTATAAAAAATAGCAACGCAATTTTGGGTATACGCTAAATTTTGGGTATGAATTATAATTGGAAATGAGCTTTTATATGTGCACATACACTTTTTAGTGTATATACCCGTATTAGCGGCGGTGTTTAGTTGCCGTAACATTTACAGCAAATAGAAACCATCATAATATCTGTGTGTTAAAAGTGTATGTGGAGATAACATTTTCCATTGGAAAAAGCAAAGCATACTTATTCTATTCAACTGATGTTACAGTATAACTAACAGTAACTAACAACTATCAGCTATGTAACTAATTCTCTAACTGACTAAAACTGTAACTAACTAACTAACCAATTAGATAACTAACTACATTACACAATATTGTGCTGATTATTACATGGTATCATAAACCCAGAGAGCAAGCCCAAACAACAGTGTCTCTAAGACTCAACTACTAAAAGACATCACAACTGAGCAACCCAATCATGATTGTGTGGAGTGTAATACCAAACCAACTAAGAAAAAGCAAGTCACAAATGGGTGTCTGGTTTTACTTTTAGAAACCACATCTAGCCAAAACTTATCACAAGCTGCAATGTGTCGCTTTTGAAAGAATGTATTTTGGAGCATGTGCGAGATGCACATCTAAACACACTCCCCATTAGTTTGTTTTGGCATTTGAAAAAGAAAATACATAAGTTAGGGTCACAATTATCTCTCCAATGAATTATAAAAATATGCTAGTTTGGCGTGTGCAAACGCTTACACAAACAGGCGCTGAAGACTTGAGGGCAGAGTGCTGGGAAAATTAACTAATTATCCCACATGAATTAGTGATTAAGAAGAAGTATAAATGAACATAAACAATAACCCTCATAAAAATGTAACACTAGGTAGGTCCCTAGAGGACAGGTCCTTAAGACTAAAATTAGAATTGTAGGTGGTTGAATTTTTGATAGGACACATTGTCATGGGGAATAATAGTACTAGTAGACATCCATGCTCTAGAAAATCTACTAGTGCAGCCTTTAGATGTGGGAAGCAGCCAGTAATGCGCACAGAGAAGTTCATCTAGAAACAATATGCAGATACACATGCACATGTCCTGTTTGATCTTTTGGCTGCTATGTATTTGTTTTAATCTAAGTTCTAGAAAAAGTGGTTTGAATTCGAAAAAGTTCGTGCTGTTCCACACCAACACATGAAAATATCAAGATGGCGCCATTCTTATTTACTTAAAAAAAGGCAGTGGTGGGGGCATATGTTTACACTTTTCACCCATAACCATCTTAGAAGACAAGAGCTAGTTTTAATATATTCTCGCCAACTTTTATTTTATCTCATTTTCCACTTATTTTCACTACTTATATTTCATTTTTATTTTTTTACCACGTTATCTATCATATCTGTTCATCTTCTCTGTCCCTGTGTCTCTAGGTGGAGATAAAATTAATGTATGTATGAATTATTTTCGAAAATATGTGTATGTGGAGCTAGCGTCACAATTAATTCCTTTTGCGTCCCGCACTGGAGAATGGAGCACCATCACTGCAAGGGAAATTATATTCTTAGATGTGAACCAAACAAAGCAAGGGATTTGGCAAATTATATAACTCATGAAGTGAGATAAAGCAATCCAAAGAGAATGGAGTAGTGGAGTACCATGTTTGGGAGTATTTGAGTGAGGGAAGGAAAAGGTTTGAGGGAAGGGAAGTTCTCCACTTGTTTGGAAGCTAAAAATTTCACCAAAATGCACGATGTGTGTTCTCAAAATAAATAATTAGAGGACGATCATGAAGGGTGTTAAAAAATTTCCCAAACTTATTCGTCGTTAAAAAGGTATTTTCGACCTGCCTTTAACTATATACTTAAGAAGCTTTGTTATATCGACCAATTGTATAAGATATATCTTGAGATCACATGACATATTGTTTCTTCCATTCAATTTTTTTTTTAGCAATTTATTTTATTTCATATAATTATATATATCAAACATGATGCAACACAATAACTACCCACAATCAATCACAAACAAAGAATCTAAGGAGGGTCCAAAACTTATTTACTCATGTCATCCCTTTTTCCTAGGTTGACAACTTCTCCCCCTTTTCCTCAGGTTCTTGCTACTTGTTTTCCTCATTCAGTCTTCAGGGTTCCTTCTGCGCAAGTTAGTTGGAAAATCAAACCGATCTATTTGAAGGCACATGTTCATTGCTCAATGGTTCAACATTGAATTATCGTTGAGCGGATAATAATTGAATATATAATTTTTATATTGTATAATATATGAAATAGTTTATTAAAATAAAATGTTAAAAATTAAGTAAAATTAAATTTTAAATTCTCATAAAACCATCATATTGTATATTTATGATGAAAAGGAATATAAAAAGATAAAATAATAATCCATATATACGGATATCCCAGTTTGACATTAGCTCTGAATAAAATATATTTGTCTTAAATTTAAAAGTACTATATATTAAATTTTGATTTTTTTTTTTTTTGAAAATTTTGAAATATGAAGGATATAACTGCTTCAGACCGATTCAATAGCACTACTTTTGTACCATTTTGACCTAATTCGACGGGTTCTCCACCGGTTTTCACTAATTTTGAGTTCTATCATATTTTTCATTCAAATAGACCAATCACTTGGTTTATTAGTTTTGGGTTCAACACATTGGACTAGCTAAGGTGTTACTTTTGTATATTTAAATTGCTCTTGTAATTTCGATTTGGGTGGGGTGAAAGCCAAAAGTCTTTTTAAGGGTGTAGCTCTAAAAAATCGAATTTTTAACCAAGGGTTCAAATAATCATTTTGTACCACTACAACTAGCACCAGTTGAATACTGGCCAGCGTGTTAACAACATAAAATTTTACTTTAGCAATTCTTATGGAGAGAAATTAAAATGAGAATAATGAAAGAAAAAAAGAAATTAAAATGAGAGGGAATAATGAAAAAGAAATTAATTAATTTTTTTTTTCACAATGTATTTCCACGGTCGACGGCCATGAGACTAATTCCTCAAGGCTCGGAGATCACGTTAAGTGCGTAGACCTTTCCCAATAAATGCTTCTCCATACCGCATATAGTCGAACTCTGAACTAGATGCTTAAGGAACTCAACTATTTATCAGTTATGCTACACATTTGTTAGTAGAAATTAATTAATATGAGTGAAAAAGAAATAATTTTTATAAAAATAAAATATGAATTATATTATTCTTGTGTTACAAATCCAACCTTAAAAGACAAATAAAATTAGAGAGGATAGTGGTTATTATAATTTAATTCTTTATTAATCAAAATAAGTGTAATACATAATGATGTATTAAAATACTAATAAATGTCACTGTAAAATTTGTTTAGCCACTGTGTACATTAATTAAACTTTTATTATTATAATTAACATCAGCATTATGTTAATTAATAATGTTTTCATGGTCCAACCAAGTGAGCAACTTTTTGCTGGATATGGTCCTTGTCATGTGCTTAATCATATATATGTTGGATGCGGCCCATTGACCTGGCATTCCACTCCATCTGGGCATTGATAGTGATGTGAGTGGTAGAAGACAATAGTAACCAAATAGATTATAACACAAAAGAATAGGAATATGCAAAAAGAAAGATATGTTTTGGAGGCCCCTTTTGATTTTACAATTATATTATTTCAGACATGTCAATTTTGCAAGCTACACTTGACATCACATTCTAAAAGAAATACTTTACTAACAAATGAAACTAGTGGTTTGTGAGGTGTTAGGGGTGAGGAGCAGACAACCCTTAAGGAAGTGGGTAAGGTGTCATTGGACACTTCTTAATGGGCATATCACTCATGAGCACAATGTCTAATAGTGGAGCCAAATAATAATAACTATAACTACCATAATTAACAAGTGGGATTAATTAAACATGTTAATTTTACTTGGATGAAGAGCCCAGCGGTCAACACAACACTCTTTTAAGATTTACCCCATCTTTTCCTTAACAATCATGTAACTACTTACACTTCTTAAAAAATTTAATTAATTTTGTTAATTGTTGTAAAGCTATTTTTAATTTATAAAAACTTTTCAAAATTATTCATAACTCACTTTTTTTAATTTCTATGCATAATTAGTGTTTAGGAGAATGGAAAGAGAAAAATTTCAATTAAATAAGAGTATTCTTTCAAAAGAAAATGATGCACTACAAACTTCAAAGAACTAAAATGTTCCTCTAGTTTAGTTCTTATAATAAGAATCAATGAGAGTAATTACTAGGGGCGGTCATAATATTTTTGTATCACGATTCATGTACATCAAAACAATGGTGAAGTCCTACACCAAAAGCTAACTAATTCGGGAAGTGCATTGTTCTACTTTATATAAATGCTTTTTTTTTTTCTCGTATCTCTATTCAATGTCAGTTTTTTCAACACTTCCTTTAAATAGTGAAATTTGTAGGCATGAACCTATAGAATAAAATAATCTTCACCTCAAAACTAGCTCAGTAAAATAAGACATAATCCAGATCTCATCCTAGGTGCTTTCCACCAAATATTTTCGAATGTCTTTTCATCATTATCATCGTTACAACTTAAGTCTATTATTCTGCCAAATTAAATTACAATTACAATTGTGACCTTATCGTGAACTGAATGGGGGAGGGAGAGATACATCATACATTGGCCTCATATTGTATTGGCCTAATTATAAGCATTAAAAAAGCTGTGAGCAGGGGATTGATTTGATTCTCATAATTTACCTTAGAAATGCGGGTAACCTTGCATAGTTTTCAATTTAAAAAAAGATAAGATGGCTAAGCACTTGACACCATCATCTCGTCATGGCAACGAAAGCACATAATAATTAAGATCTGCTAATTTCCCTCCACATTGCTTAACACATTGACCAAATCGTGAGACTAAGAAAGATTATATATGTAGCTTTTAGGTGAGGGACAAGATGAAATGCATGATTGATTTATTTGTCCAAAGGGAAAAAGCAGGAAAGGACGATGATTCAATTGATCACCTGTTCTTAGTCTATAATGGAATATCGTGGATACTGTAAAAAATCAGAATTAATCATTTAATACATGACACCACCATAAATGGAAATGGAAATGGTAATGGTAATTGAGTATCTAACTAGTAAACCTTGAAGTATATAGTTTAATACAGAAAGGTACACGTATCTCCATAGGATAGGAAACTCTTACGTGATTTAGCTTCATATTTCAATCAATACTTATCTATATGTTTGTATGGGTCATCGAACGTTTTATTTGAGTATTATCCTAAACACTCCCAGTAATACTGAATAAAATTGGATAATTAATATTCCAATTTATCCTAACTCGAGTATTATCCCCCATTTAAATCCTATAGATGAGGAAAAATACACCCAACTCATTTAAGAATATGTTGTGCTCATTTAATGATTTAAATGATTTACCGATACACGAGTCATTATCGGAGCCATGCTTTTTTTAAGAATACCTCAGTGCGTAAAATTATGTGAACTACTTTCATTGCTTTGAAAGGGTCAAAGTCGATCTTCTATATCAAGTCATGTTTTGCAGAAAAAGTATATTTCAGTGACTAACTTCCGTAATTCGATTTATTTTCATGATTTCATCGGCCAGTACAACAAATATTTTTTAACAGCATCTCCATAACTAACCATCATCAGATTAATCTAAGTAAATATACATCTCCTAATAAATTTTTTCTACACGCTGCTCAGGGGTTCAATTATGACTAAATACTTAGAAGTCCAACTATATATTGAATATGCTGGACTTTGTTTGTTTGTTAGCTAGTACAACATTGGAGTTTCTTCCGTCAGTTTTTTTATATTAGAAAAAAGTAAACGAGGACAACACCAACAAAAAATATAAGTGTTTGTTAAAAAAAAAGGAAAGGATGAATAATTTCATTCTTTCAATAGGTTATTTTCGATATTCTTTTTCTTAAGATGGGGAGCAAGTTTGAATCAATTCTCCTAAGCCAAAACATATATTAAATTCAAATACGCTTTTTAAATTTTAAGGTTTAACTTTTGTTTTATATTCACTATTTTTATTTTAATTATGCTTATTATTTTTAATATAAATTAAAATTTCAATTTTTTAATTATAATTTTTCAGAATATACTTAATATCAAAATTTATTATTTAAATTAAATAATTAGAGTAAATTAATTTCGAAAAATACTTTTGATTCAATTTAGAATATCTATCCATATTTTAATTAAATTCATTGTATTTATTATATTATTATTTTTAATCGTTTGATCAATTTTTTAATTCTTACTTTATTTTTCTATGATCCCTTTTATCTGCATTTTCTATGATCCATATTATCATATCCATGATAACATTAAATTTTTAATCTTTATCTTAGCTCTTCAATAGATACTAAATCGAATTAATAACAATAAATTTAATATTAAATTTAAACTGATAGTATTTTATATTTATATCAAATTTAAAAAATTATTCAATGATAAAATTATAATCTATTCCATTTTAAATCTATAATATAAATTATATTTAAAATGATTATTTAAAAAATTATTTTCGAATGAGTTGAACAACCTAAAATACAAGTAGTAATAATAGTACTACTTTAACTACATACCACTATCAATAACATATTAATGTCATGACAATTATAAATTTAAATATCTTATTCTATTTCAAATTATTTATTATATTGTAAATTAAAATATTAAATTTTAGGCTTAATTGCACTTTTAATACATTGATTTAAATATATACATATTGCATTTTAAATTATATGGTGAAATTTTTTAAAATAAATATCATAAAATTAATTGAATATAATTGATTGTTGAAAGTTAGGTAAATTTTACTTTAAAAATATTTTTTAATATGATATACCTCATATAATTGTTTAGGATCACATTTTTTAATTATTATAAATTCTATAACATAATATATATATATATATATATATATGTATATTAAGGATGTTAATATTTAAATAATAAGAATAATTATCTACATCACACATATTAATAGTACTTAAAATTTATTTGTGATAAAAGGAATGAATGAACACTATTTCCCGTCAAAAAAAAATTAAATAGTTATAGTTTTCATACTTTTTCCAAATAATTATTAACATTTTCACAATTAAAAAATGTACCAAAGTTGTGGAAAATTTAAAGTCAGGGGACCAAAATTGCTTAAAAAATAAGTGACCGAAATTGCATAATTACTAAACTAGCTAGGGACCAAAATTGAGGAAAACAAAATAGGTAGAGCAGAATCACAAAATTGCAAACACTTATGCGATTAAGTTCAGGTATATTATAAAAACTCTTATGAAATTCAATCATAGCCAAACTTTATTCGAGCATGTTTTTAATTATCAATTTCTTCCATTATTCTTAGGTTGTAAATCATTTAAATTTACAACAACAAACCAAAAAAGATGCACCATTTGGTTCACAGAAACCCCCAAGATGTCCTCGACTAATACAACTAAGGTTACATTGTGCTCTTGTAGTGCATAGCCCAATGCAAGCACGCACCGGCTGAACTTCTAGTCCTATCACTAGACCTGCAACAAGAGGAAAATTCACAATTTATGCACAAGATTCTTTCTTTTCCGATGTCAAATATCAAGTTAATAATAATATCATGAATTTTTCCAGTATTAAAGATAGAACATAAGAGATGATAATCACATCATTCTTCTCACCTGAAGATAGAACCAAAGTAATCAAGAAAATTATGAGAGGAAGAGATTGGCAGATGCGAAATGACATTTTACGAGTATTTCACTTGTAAACTTTAATTTTTACTATGTTGTGAATGGCTAAGAATGTCTGGTTATATGCTATTTATTTAACAAGAAGTCGCGAAAATAAACTTCAAAATGAAAACACGTAAATTAATGCACCAAGAAAATATAATAGTTAATATTTTTATTTTCCATTCTTCGTATTTTATTTCCGGTCAATCATTGACTCGAGTGATATTTTTTACATTATTTTAAATGGTAAGAGGTGTGTATATATTAATAACATAAATATAATAATTATTAATATTAATACATTAATAAATAACATATAGATATGAAAACTCAATAATTATTGATTAATAATTTCAAAATCTTTGTCTTAAATAAAAGTTAATAATTAACATTGTCAAAGAAACTTTAAAAGTTGTTATAATTATTCTTATTATGATTATTAATTATTTTCATTTAATAGTAAGTTTTTAATACAGAGTGAGCTAACCACATAAAAATGTGAATGTCTAAAACTCGAGCACAACTTTTTTCCAAGTATGATATTTTTTTGAAATACAGAAGAAAAAATAAGGAACTAACTTTAATAAAATATAGTGTTATTCTAATATTAAAGTATCTAATCTTGAGTTATTATCAACCGTTATCATTTTCATGAAACATCCAATGATTCTATATGTAAATTCATTCCTATTTATGATTCATGTACACCATTTCTGCCATACTTCATTGGTTCATCACTTGAGTGTATATCGATATCTGACATTCCTAAACATCGACTCGTGTGAATATTAAAGCTAAGTTATCTTGAAGTTTAGGTGCTTAAGTAACTAACAAGCCTAATTTAATTCCTAGACATTAGGATTGTTAGATGGTTAAACATAGGTCAGAATTTAAATGTTGTATTTTTTGCTCTTACGTTGAATTAAGCAATATACTTTAGGCGCGTAAACTAAAACATAGCATTAAGATCAAGAGAAGACAATTAAATCATGTGATATACAAACGATATTTTCATATAGGAATACAGAAGAACACATCATATTTAAATGTTACAACCAATCCCAACAAATGATCTTAGCAATCCATTATGGATGTTTTAAAGCTTACAAGAAAGAACAAAGATGGTGGTAAAGTTCTGTGACGTCCGCCAAGTGTTCCCAGTTCATTGGATTGTCCAAGAACCCTAATATCAAGTATATCCTTGTCTCTCACGAGTTCTCCTTGAGGATAAGAAGTTACGATCCTCATTTCCAATTAAAACTTGACTTTTATGAGAGAAAAAAACTTCTGGCCGCTCAGCTCCTCCTTCTGGGTGCTTAGTGCCTAACTTTTCTCAAAGGAAGGGTTTTCTAACCGCCTCTCCGCCATGAGCGCTCTCTCCCCTACGCTAAGCTCTACAAAGATTGCCAAAGTCTGTACTTCTGTGCCCAAAATCTTCCAAAATATCTCACAAAATCTTGCATTCCCCTTTGGATCCTTAATCCTACAACACAATCTGAGATTGGAAACATAATTTATACATATTCTAACTAAAAATCAGGAGATTTGTTTCTTGTTTCCGTAAAGAAACACATCGGAATGATTAGTCTTTGCAAGGTCCTAACTTCATGTGGATTCTCAAGCTAAAATATAGTTCCATGATAATAGCCTCATTGGTCCTAGCGAAAAATGTTTTGTTAATACCTCTACGCTCCGCAATTTAGTGATTGATAGGAATATAGAGAGAAAGTGAGCGATATAATATGTGATGTGATAGACAATGCACAAAAAATTGAAAAGAAAAATGAGATGAAAGAAAAAGTAGAGTGTAAATATATCATTACTCGATCCTGGTGGGTTTGTCATGCACCCTCCGCTAATAGCCTAATACAAAGTAGTGAGAGTATGCAATGAATTTCAAATATTAATAATGATGTGACTTCGCGCGGAGGAACTCGAGATGAAAATAAAGAGGAATCAAATAGTGAGAGACGACAATGAAATGTGAGAAGTAGATATCCAAATTAGATGCCACATCATATTCGTCTATTTTGTTTGAATTGGAACTTGTAATAATTAGCACTTCTAAAATATTAATAGTAGGAACCAAAATCAAAGTTATCTATAAAAGTACAAACCAAAACAAATTATATATTTTGGACAAAAATCAAGTGGGCTATAAAATGTGGAACTAAAAATTTATTTAGATCCTAAATAATTTTAAAATGTAGTACAGATTCTGAAATGCTCCATGCAAAAACAATTCATAAATAATTTGTGTTTTTAAATTATTTTCAGTTGAAACTGATTATATATTAATTTTATTTACGTATAGAATCAATTGTTTCTTATTTAATAAAATAAACTTATTTCATCATATCAATTTTATTTACGTATCAAATCAATCGTTTCATGTTTTATGCAACATCTAAGCCTTTTTTTTTATGTTGTGGAAGAAAAGGCCCCCAGGCCCAACGGGAAAGAAAACCACAAAGCAGAAACTCTAGGCCAATCATATCTGAAAGACTGAAACCCTTGCAACATGATTTAAGATCAGCCTTTTCTTACAAAAAAACAAAAACCGAGCATCTTTTGCCCAAAAAGAATAAAAGAGTTAGTAGCAATTTCTCTTGTCCAAAAATATTAATATTTTCTCTTGTCTCAACAGGTTTTAGCATGTTTAGAACAATTTCTCTTTTCTTAGATAAAATTAATTTTGTGACCTTAAAAATAGTAAAATACTCTCATAAACTTTTTTTTAGAATTGATTATGGCTTTAAATACAAGTGAAGATAAATTTCCAAATATGCATTTAGAGTGCGTTTTTGTTTCAGTTTATTTTTAGAAAAAATCACTTTTTAATGAAAAAGTCATTTTTATGAAATTTTAATATGTTTGTTTCCGTTTTTTAAAAAATATTATTTAAAAAAAATTAAAAACAAATTATTTTGAAAAGCTATTTTAATTAGCTTGTCAGAAAAATCTATTATAATACATTATGACGATGAAAGAGAAGATAAAAATAATAATTCTAAATAATCCAAGCTAACACAAATCAACTTATTTTTTCCTTAAAATCTCTTTTATTTAAATAGTTAAAAATCATTATATTTTAATATGAAACAAACAAACTACTTACATGAAACAATAAATTTTGCAATGACACATGCGAAAGTGTTGAAGGTGACATATGAAAATACGGAATGAACATAGCACAAAATAAGAATACAAAATAGAGCTGGTGTGTTAAGTTAAGCATCCAAATTAAACACAATTTCTCAAGGTGTAACCATATCTTCCAAATCCTTCTCCAATGTTGGAATCATCAACCAATCATCTACAAAAGATGGTTCAGGGCTAAGCACCTTAGCATTCACCATCCCAACATTTTTTTCTCCAAATGGGTGAACCAATTTTTTTTCATCTAAACTTTGAAGAAATCCTAGCCACCAAGTATATGAGGAAGCTTGGTTCTCTGATCCCCACTCTAGTTCTACAGAGGCTTCAATTGATGATGGTGGCTTAGCCAGTACACAAGGTTGAGTTGTAGACCATGTGGGACCTGGCAAAGGCATGGCCTCCAATAAAGAGTAACAACACTCTGCATCTGATGACAACATTGACAAATTAAAATTTTCATGGCTGGAGATTTTACCTGTCACAGAAGTGCTTCTCCTCATGTGTGTGTTGGAAAGATTGGTTTCCTCTGAGCCCAATATTTCTCCATCCATGGCTTCAAAGAGTTGTTTTGTTGTTGGGAGATATTGTGGGAATTAGCAGTAGCAAGTGATGGAAGGGTATGAGAAACTGAAACAGCATGGTGCAGCAGTGAGGAAGATAAAATTAAAGTTGTGGGAGAATGGGTCAGAGAAAGCAGCATGTACATTGAACAGTATTGAATCAACTGGACAGATATGATCATTTTTAAGTAATGTTAGCCTCAGCCATTGGCTCTCTGTCCACTTTCTTTGCTACTTTTCCTGCGCTGTGCCTTTATATCAGAATTGATCGTGCAGACATCATCCTAATGTCAATAAATACACTCTTCCTAACTCATAAACTCATATGATATTTTGTACCAAAAAAACTCATGAGGGAAATCATTCATAACTGACGTTTCTTGGGATGAGAATAAGGTTTCACATTGTTCTCGTCCCACAAAACATTAATTATGGAGGGTTTTCCGTTATGATATCCCTAAATATTTTCTTCTTCTTGAGGTGTCCATTAAAGACAAACTTCCTCACCTTGATCAACCCACAGTGGTAAAATGGAGAACCCACTTCGCACTTTAATTTCAGTAATGTGAAACCTTACACACTCAACAGAACCTAGAGCTTCGCAACTACACTTCTCTTGTCTTCATCTCTCGTTAAGATCGAACGAGTCTTACCAATTTTCCTCCCTTATTAATTGGAGCTTTAACACAAAAAATCTAGAACTGTCTCAGTTTTTTATTTGAAACCATCTGGTCTTTTCCTTTTAATAACAAAAAAAGATGCCTTTTTTTAGCTGTTCATTAAAAGCTCGTGCTTTTGGTTGGGATCTTTGTCTTTGGTTGGTTTATTTTGTATTATGTTGATTCTGGTTTAATTTCCTTAGAAGTTGGGTTTCCTTGAAAGTTATTTTGTTTAGATTTTCACAAATACAAAGAAATTTGTGTGCTTTTAACTTTTTTTCTGTTGCGCCACTCTCGTCCCAACAACGGAGGGAGAGATTTCAATCTCACACACACAAACATATATATATATATATATATATGTGTGTGTGTGTGTGTGTGTTTTTAGTGGTCATTGAGTATCATGCATCGTCATTAGTGGCTTTGAATTCGATCAAAGCTTTGTCACTTGATCAATGTGATTTCTCTATTATTTGCACTCACTTCTTGTTTCTCATAACAAATATGGAAATGGAGGGAGAGAATAGAGAAATACATTGATAAAGTGGCAAAGCTACATGACCAAAACTCAAAGCTTACAACGACAATGCATGGTACTCAATGATAAATAAAAAAATTTATATATATTTCAATGATCAAAATTATTCAGCTCTATCTGCCACTAAAAACAAAGAAGAGATGAAATTGAATAATTATCAATCCCAATATAAATTTGGGGCTACTATGGTGAAATTAATTATAACATATATATAGTTAAAAGACATTTGCAATAACAAACAACAATACCAACAATAATATTATGTTAATCATTTAATCATCTTATTACAAATATTATTTTCTTCCGTTACATGATCCAACACTTTCATTCTTTTTTACAACGTTAACTTTAAGCATATGAATAATTTTTTCAATCTTCAAAATCCGTTCTCAAGAGTGGAATTTTTTTTTCCTTCTACTTGTATCACTTAATCCTCGTTGTTTGTAGTTACTCCCCCAACAGTTGTTTCTCTATTAAGGCCTTTCATGACTCCGCAGTTAATCTAATATTCATTCTCAGTGTTATTCAAATATATATAAGTTACTAGTGACAAATAATTTTATTTCTCAAATATAGGTCATCGGTACGTCTATCACAAATCTCTTAAGAAAACTAAGTCACAAATAAATTCAGCAGGACCAATACTGAGGCGAAAGTGGGGTGGTAGTACTGTAGCGGCGGCGCGACGATGCGACAAAGGGGAAACAGTGTAGTGGCACTGGCAGCGCGACAGTGGGGAGGCGTCTTGGCAGTGGATCGGGCAATGGAGGGAGGCAGATCCGGAGGCATCGCCGAAGGGAGGAGGAATAGAACGAGAGAGAGAAGGAGAAAGAGTGAGTGAGAGGGCGAGGGTGAGGATGGACAAATAGGGAGGGGTCGAGGGCGAGGGTAAGGGCGGCTTTGCCGAAGGGAGAGGATGAGGGTGTCGTAGCAAGATGGATGGGTTAAGGGAAAATAAAAGAGTGATGATGTTAGAGGAGGAGAGAGGAGTGAGGGTGGCAGAGCTGGAGGGAGGGGCTGAGGAGGAGGTAGGGGCCAACAATGAGGGTAACGAAGGAGGAGGGAGGGGGCGGCAGAGGGAGAGAATGAGTGTTAGTGTTTGAAGATTGAGGGAGATAAGGGGCTTATATTGAAATTGGGGCAAAGAAATCAATGGTCGACGCTACCCTGAGGCTCACCAATGGGTCTACCCTGTGTCACGTTAACATCGGTCACAATCGATGCTAAGTCAACCGATCAATGTAGTGTCGGCCACAAACCAAAGCTAATCGCTAGACGACAGACGATACATTGGTTGACATTTTAGATTTCGTCACAACCAATGCTAATTAGCAGAAAGTCGAGGTTGCATTTAAACGAGTTTTTTTACTCTTTGCATCGGCTTAGCCAATGCTAAGGAGCCGAATTTAGCGTCAACACCAAGTCGATGCTACTTTTGGACTCTAAATGACCCTTTCTTGCATTGATACAAAAAACACATCGATGCACAAGCCAGCTTCTAAATAAGAGGGAGAATCTCAAAATCTTATAAGAATATTCATATAGCAAAATCAGCAAATCTTATGTAAATAAACAATCAAACTTGTATTTATAGTCTTATGTAAATAAACAATCAAACTTGTATTTATAGTCTTAGAGGCATGGTAAGACTTATAATTGGGGCGTTGAGCCTTAATTAAACATTTGTGAAAAACTTATGAGATGATGGTTACACTTGAGTAAGTAGTAATATTTCCATTGTTTAATAAGTGCGTTTTGATAGTCCCAACTCACTAGCATTATATCATTTAGTTGTGGAACCTTCCATTTGAGACGATACTAAGTTTGGTGACAATGTGTGTCAAAACAAAAATGAATTATTTAAAAAGAAAATTACCCGTGCGTTTTTTTAATTTTTGAACATTTGACAGTTTTCCATCTTCAAGGTATTCATGACTTTTGAAATGTGGACTTTCTCTGTTACTGAGCTGTCTGTGACTACATCGATAGATTTGAGGCTGTATATTGAAGATGTCGATTGCTTCTAGGTGTTGCAAATTCAAAGTTTGTTTTATGCGAGGTATCAATATTTTGGACCAATGATACTAGCTTTCATCGATGAATGAACCCACTTAAGAAGTATATTCCTTTTTTTATACTAACAAGCACATTATTTTACACACTTTTAATAATTGTCTATTTTTTAAAACATTACCACATTTGTCTCTTTTAAAAATCATGTATTTGACCTTTAAAAAAATAAATCCATCACATGGAATATACATTGAAGAATATATTAAAAAAGTGTTATTCAAGCTATACCATCAATTTTGTTCTTTTAAGATGTGTTTGGTTCAATAAAGAGAAGAGAAAAATAGGGATTTTAATGAAAGAAAGGGAAAGGAGAGAAAATAATACTTATTATATTTAATTTATATGGGGAGGGGAAATAACCATTTTTTTGGTTTGGTTCGTGAGGAGTGGGGAGGGGAGGGGAGATGACTGATTTTATAATTAGATTACTTTAATACCATTTATGCAATTACTTGTTTAAAAAAGGAAAAAGAAACTGCACAAACATGTATCTGCACAAACTATATTAACTGAGTTGAAATAACTCTATTTGCAATGAAAAAATTTGCAACCTCAAGAAATACAAATAGAAGTTTGAATATTGAAATCCAGCATTGGCAAAATTTCAAACAGCCACAATTCATTTGGCATGGAAGCTAAAAGATAGCAACTCGAACCATATACCATAAGGAATTTCAAGCCTTCTTCCTCTTCTACCACTCTTTCTGCGAGTGCTGTGTGAGAGTTAATAAAGTACTCTATTGTTAATAGAACATACCAAAAATATGTTTGACACTGTGGCAAGAGAAATAGGAACGTATAGTCGTATATAATAAGAGGAAGATGTGTTCTAGATAGAAGAAATACATTTTAGTAGACCTGAAATTCTTATATTGTGTAAGGGTGTGTATTTGTCAAGTAAATTATTCCCTCTTTGGTTTCCCCACTTTTAGAGGGGATACAAAATTAATGTAAAGGGGTTTTGGTCCCCCATTTTTCTGTCCCCATTTTAAAAAATGAACCAAAAACTATGTTAAGAACATAAGGGAGTGCATCCTCTGCACAGGTGGCTTTAGCAAGTCTTTTATACAAATCAAGATGAGTGTACTATACACTCTTATAAACACTCTATCATTATCTTCAATATAGTTGATTTAATTTTTAAAAAGTCTTAACACATTTTTAAAGCAGGAAAAACGTACTTATTTTCACAAAATAAAACTAATCATAAAAAGTGTACGCATAGAAGAGTGCGTTTAGAAAAACTAAAGTATATTGGACTGCTAATCACATTTATTTATATACCAATTATAATAGTGAATAAAAATAATCTAGATATTGTTGGCTCAAATATGATCGTCTTCATGGATAACACATGAGAATGATGTTTAAAAACTCATTTAAATTATCAATGAAATTAAGTTTTTTTTTTGTTACATAAGGAAAGAAATTAAGTTGTTTAATTAAACTGACAATAAAAATGGAAGCCAAAATATACACCAAAATTTATTCATATATATTGTATAGAAAATTAAATTCACAATGTTAGCAAAGTATAATTATTAGCAAAACTGTAGCAAGTGATGAGAAAATGTGTAGCTCATGCATGCATGTCTCTGCAAGCAGAGTGGTCCAAAACAAGATACAAGGTCAGAACTAGCTTGCACTGAGATCTTCAACTTCTTTGACCAAAACTAAAAGAGATCTTCAACTTCTTTGACCAAAACTAAAAGAGATCTTCAACTTGTACTTTTTTATAAGGCCACAATACCCTGCCACTGGTTTCTGGCTGTCCTCCAGCCACTTTTTGTTCTACTCACTAACCTCCTTCTCAAGCACCAATGACTTTGATTTCCATGGCATGAGAATGATAAAGTCAATCACATAACCTTTGTAAATTAAGTATAAAATTATTTTATCACCATGACAGCCTAGCTAGACACAAAGTTGGATCTTCTAAAGTTAAAGTACAAATTAAGTCCAATTTAATAGAGTACAAGTACGTAATTATTGATAATATTGAAAAATGAACTTCATTATTTTGTAGAAAGTCTATATAGAGAGTCCAATTTAATGTTCGTAATCTTTGGATTATTTTGTCTCGTTATTTTAAGGTAATTGTTTTTATATTAGTAAATAAATCATTTTGTAAGAATTTTTTATAATAAGGTCATAACCAAAAAATACTATGGTCTAGTTTCTTTGTAGCTTTTAAAAACTGTTTTCTATTTTTAAATAGTGAAAAAAATATAAAACATGTTATAACTGTTTTCTCAACATCCTAGAGATGTTTTATATTTCTATTTTTAGTTTTCAAATTATAATTTTTTTATTGTTGTAAAGTATCTCATTCAAATAATTTTTTTCTTTTGAAAATCATATATATTCTAAAAATGTTTTTAAATTCAAAAAAACTAACTCAGAAATCAAACCATCTCTAAGAAAGCTTCATAAATTTTAATATCATAACTATACAATAATAGTGTAAGTAAGTTATACATAGATGCCCAATATTAAGTTATATTATATTACCACAAACATTTTATTTACATAGAAAACTCTTTATACCACTAAACACGTAAATTAATTGTCAAATTTGTCACCGTCTGCTTAATTTTTTGAGTTGTTCCGTCTCTTTACATAAAAAAAATCATATGAGGAAGTATATTCCTGTTGATTTGCTCAGATTGATGCATATGGTCACTCACTCCAAATCATGGGAATTAGTTCTTATTCAAAGGCGGTGTGCAAATTGCGTGAACGTCAAAGGTGGAAGTGGGTGGCTAGCTAATTAATGCTTTCTGGTTACAGTGTTAATTAAATTTTTATTTTTAATTAAGCTGACACTGATAAACCACTTGTCAATAACAACGAAGCTGATAAAAACAACAAAGATAAAGAAGTAAACGTACCTAAACTCAATCTGGAGTATATCTTGATCAGTTGTATTAGAGAATCTGATACTCGATTAATTATTCAATCTGCATCTTTGTACTATATGTGAACCTGGACCACGACCCTAGAAAATTTAATTAAGGGAGAAGATTGACCTTTGTGAAACTAGCTAAATAGTCCAGATCAGCCAGCTGGTGACCATCAAGTTTTGAATTGTACCTGGACTCAACCATTACGGAAAGTTGAGAGAATTAATACCTTTGTCATTACATAACCAAATAATCGTGCAATGTATATGTACTAGAGCTCCTCTCCAAATTAAAAAAAATATTAGTTTATATCCCAATAATATATTTATCTTATTTTTTACTTTGGACAATGTGATGTAAGCATATGGATAGAAGAGAATTTGAATTTATTGTAGTTGCTGGTGGTTCATGTAGTCATTATAGACAAGTTTTCTATTTTTGGAAGTTCAATTTTCTGAAGCTATTTTTCGTTTCCCAAGTTAAACTTCTCAAAATGAAATTTTTGTCTGTTCCGGAAGTTCAACTTTTGTAAGTGTATTTATTATATTTATGGAAGCTCAACTTTTAAGAGTGTAGTTTTATGTTTTTGAAAGTTGAACTAGTGAGAGCACAAAAAATATTCACTTTCGGAAGTTTAATATTTGGAAGTGAAAATAGCTTTCGGAAGTTAAACTTTCAAAGGTGCAAAATTTGACTGCAGTGACTGAAGGAGCCAACAACCGCAGTGAATCCATATTCGATAGTATATGGCGGTTACAAATTGCCATAAGTTGCATGTGTGTTTACCATTAGTACGAATCACCACAATTATGTTTAATGTTTTTTGAAGAAGACATAATCCCTTTGTTTCTGTATTTAAGAACCAAATAAAGGACGCATCTTGGTTCTTTTTATAAGAATCAGATTGGCAGCGTCATGCAACTGATGTTATTAAGCTATATTTTGACGCTTCCTACGTTGCTAGTATTGCTGGCTTTGGTCATATTGCCTGGAATCATGAGGGTGAGGTGACAGTCGCGGCTTCGGTCTATCCAGTGGATGTTTCCTCACCTTTGCTGGCCGAGGCCCTAGCCTTTCGATGGTCCTTGTCCATGGCTGCGGATCTTTGCTTTAGGGATGTTTGCTTGGAGACAGATTGCTTGCAACTTTTTGAAGCTTGGTAGAAATTGTTGCAAGGGTCGTCCTATTTTACCTCATCTCGTAGAGACTTTGTCTCCTCTTTTGATTATTTTCATTTATCTTTTGTTCGTCATTCCGGTAATTATGTGGTTAATCGCTTGGTCAATAACTCTTCTCACTTTCCCAACTCTGTTTGAATTGAAGATGGTCCATGGATGTTATTTCTTTGATTCAAACTGACGTAATTGCCTCTATGGCTCCTTGATTTCGCTTATTGAAAAGTCGTTTAAAAAAAAAATTTGAACTTTGTACCATATTAATTATTTTTTTCATAAAATTACCTTTATTTAATTCTGTATATGTAAGTGAGCGACATTAATTATAATGTATCTCCTTTCCACTCTTTCCACTCTCCGAGACTTGTCTTTTCATGTAGTTGAGGACAATATTGAAAATTAATCAGTATTTGAGAATAAATTTAATGTAATTAACTAAATTATTAACCAACTTTCATAATGGACGTGAAGTAGTTGACTACTTGTTCGATGAGATTAATTCACTTTGGGTCTTCTCGGCTGACCAATATGGAGTCAATTTAGTTGTGGAACTTTCGGAACACCTTAACAGTATTGAGTCTTGTAGCCTTTTGACTCGAACGGAACATTATGCATGTAACATTTTTATCCTTTTGTTATAAATTATCATTAGTATATTATTTGCGGGTAATGTCCTAGATTAATGAAAGAATACAACTATAATGCATCACCTTCAACCGTTAATTCTGACACTATATTACAAGAAAACATATTTGTTCACCCCTAATTCCACCTCTAATCTAAAACCAAATGAGAGACATAAAACTAATAGTACAATTCTATCCGATCCTATTACATAAAAAAGATTAGTATGGCTAACATGATATTGATAAATATTTCTTAACCTAGGACCCTTCGAGCACTAGCTAGTTAGCAATATAACAAAAAGAAGAAGAAGAAGAAGGATAAATAACTAACTAACTCACATAAAAATTACAAGCCAACACAATTTATTGAGGAGGTAACTCCACCATCCACAACAAGATTATGACCACTAACATACTTAGACTCATCACTAGCAAGATAAAGAGCAGCCTCAGCAACATGTTTAGCCTTCAAAGTTGTCCCTTTCAAGTTGGCTAACCCCCTCACAAATTCCTCCATTTTCTCCACTTCCTCTGGAAGAGGCAACCCAAAATTGATCATGCTCTCATCATCATCATCACCACCTTCATCGTCACCGCCACCACTTGTCTTCCGCCACGCGTTCACGAGCATCGACGTGGCGACTCCGAACGGGGAAATGCAATTCACCCTAATCCCATACCTCCCCAACTCGCAAGATGCATTCTTTGTGAGCCCAACAATGGCATGCTTTGAAGCCGTGTAAGCGTGAGGCCCAAGCCCACCCATGACCCCAGCAACACTAGAAGTCGAAATAATGCACCCAACTCCTCTCGGAATCATTACCCTCGCGGCGTGCTTCATTCCAAGCGCCGTTCCCTTCACGTTGACGCGCATCACTTTATCAAACTCTTCAGGGTCGAAATTCACAATGCTCTTGTTCTTGTTCTGGTTCCCTAGCACACCAGCATTGTTGAACATGATGTCAAGTTGTCCGTAGCGAGAGATTGTGGAACTCACCAGATTCTCAACGTCTTCTTCAACGCTCACATCGCAGTGGATGTAGCTAACTGAAGGGGCTAATGTCTCTGCAAGCATGGCTCCGAGTGTATCCTCAACATCCGCAATCACCACCTTTGCGCCGTTCTTCACGAAAATTCTCACCGTCGCTTCGCCGATTCCTCTGGCGCCGCCTGTTACAATGGCGACTTTACCTTCCAACCTGGAAAAATGAAACAGAGATCAGAGAAGTAGAACAGAACAATTTTTTTTTCCAATAAATCAGCCTCTTGAAATTTCTTTCTCAGGCAAAATTGAAATTGGTGTTTTTTGTGTATTGAAATTAGTAGTACCTTCTGGGTAGAGATGTGAAACTGATATCTCTTGCGAGGATGGGAACTCCTTGAAGAGGTTTCTCTACTTCGGCGGTTACCATGGTCATGATGGCTGTTGTGTGTTGCGCCTCTCGTGAGAGCAAAGCAACGGAGAGATGGAAAAGGAGGAAGCAAGGAAGGAAGGAAGAAGAGGCTATCAGAAGCACGAGAGCAGCGGAAATGTCAAACAGGGTTGCTTATTATATATAGGAGGAATTGACTTCCAACTCACACAAATAGTGAAATAGGTAAAAAAGACCCAAATGAGTGATATTATAAAAAGTATAGAGAGAAAAGAAGAAAAAAATGAGAAGACACAACCATCAATGTTAGTTTTAAGACAGAGAGGAGATGGAAAACCAAAAGGTGGGAACACAAAAGGATACTCCCTCCGTTCTTAAGTATAAACTAATATTGTAAAATTTACGTTTATTATTAAGAAAATAAATAATAAAGGTAGTTGATGCATTGGTTTTAAAAAAATTGTATAATATTTTCTATTTACTCCTTTTTAAGATTAAATTTTTCATTCATTATAGTATTGACAAACCAATAAATGCAAGGGTAAATATGGAAAGAGAAATTAGTTTTTGTTAAGTTAGCTTATATTTAGTGACACCATAGAGACGGATGGAGTATTATTTTTTTGTTAAGAACTAAAATCGCATAATGGGTACAAGTGAGAAACCAAAAGTGCACTAAAATCTTACTTAAATAAGAATAATGTTATATCATCCAATAATGATGCTAAAAAATCACTTCGTTTTTCTCTTTATTTTTTCCTTTTATCTACTTACTTTTTTCTATTATCTTCATTTCTCGTTTTTGGGGCTTGTGTGCTAAAATGTTTTTAAATTTTTCAGTTTTTGAAAACAGAAAACAGTTTTTAAAAACTGTAATCCTCCGTGGACGAACCTTGCGGAGGAACCCTTAGGTTTTCGAGGCATTGGATTCTCACCAACGTTTGCGTTACTCAAGCCGACATTCTCACTTCCGCTTCGTCCACACCACTGCTCGCGTGGGTACTTCCCTCTAAGGCGGAACGCTCCCCTACCGATTCATTTTTACATCCTACAGCTTCGGCAGATCACTTAACCCCGTTCATCTTCAGCGTAAGAGCGCTCGATTAGTGAGCTATTACGCACTCTTTCAAGGGTGGCTGCTTCTAGGCAAACCTCCTGGTAATCAAACAAGCCATTAATGTGTCCAAATCATTTTCATTTGTTTTAAGTTCTATTAAATCATGCATTATTTATATAATCCTTATTTATAAATTTTGAGGGATGACAATATTGTGGAATATGTGAGCGAGGTATTATAGTGCTTATTTCCACATTTGCTTTTTTAAAAGGATAAAATTTAGATATAGTTCCATAGATATTGATTTTATTTTTGTCCAATCACAACATGATGTTGAAAATGCAACATGATAGAGGAGTTGAAACAAAAAGAAGTTGAGAGAAAAATATTATATTAATAAAATTACTAAAATATTAACAAACTGGGTGGTTGAGTTTTTCCGTTGGGCAACAACAGAAATAGTTCCGTAGGTAAATTTTATCCTTTTACAAAAATATGTAACAACATGATAGTTGTGTGAGTAACAACTTTAATGTGTATTTTGAGTTTAATTTTGATGCACAGGTGGTAGGTGGTGTAAAGAGTTTTATACATATAAATAATAATTATGTTTTTCTATTATTTATTTAAAATTATTTTAAATTTCAATTTAATTATGATATTAATAAATTAATAAATTGTAATTAAATGCATGTGTAAAACTTTTTTACACCGTCAGTGCATCAAAATTAAACTCTATAATTTCACACTTACTAATCTTAATTCGTTATATTAATTTACTAGTTTAGTATAAATGTGTAAGAAAAATGGGTTTATGGTCCTTTTACTTTTAATTTTAAGCTCTTAATGGTCTTTTTTTAGTTTGGATTTGACTCCTTTAAAATGAGAGATTATAATCATTAATAATAATTACTTACTTTAAAAAGTCAATAGATCAACTCAATTAATGGTTGTGATAATTTACTTTACACTATAAAGTAAGGAGTCGGATCTGTACTCATACAATTAATAAGGTATTCCTCTAATGGCGATAAGATAAATCAAATGGTGAAGATACAACCATCAACGAAATTGATTTTCTCGTCAAAGGGGTGGGAACACCCGTCAACCATTAGTGAGATTTAAATCAACTACATAAATTCAAATATTTTCAATTCTTATCTTTATTGTTCAAAATAAAACATTATCCGGACATTATCATTAACCTTACTTCTGACTGAGTAGTTGAGTTCCTAATGCTTTAAGCGGTGGGTGCTTCATTTTTAGTATAGATGTGGTTAGTTAATAGGATGTGCTCGGTCGTTTCCTCCATAAGAGTTGAACAATAAGGATAGTATTAAGGGACGGATACACGTACGTTATAAGGGAGGGGGCATTTGCCCCCACAAAAAATTCATATAAATGTATCTATCATGTATTATATTGTTAAACAATTACCTATTATTTTGCCCCCACATATAACAAATGCCCCCACAATTACATAGCCATAGAGCTCACGTATATTGAGAATATTCAATTATTAAGAATATTCTAGAATAAATATATCTAAATTACTACTTCAAAAAGTAATATTGCGTCTATTTGGGCTTAGTGATAACTGTTGATAAAGGCTCATTGTCATCATAACTATCAAGGCTCTGCGATAGATCCAATAATAAGAGCATTGCGAACTAGGCTTGGCCCATAAAAAGGAATGACCACGACTTTTGACGGCATAGCAAAGCTTAGTTTGGAATTTTGGATAAAATAAACAAGGCTTGGCCCATCAACACAAGACTTTGAATTCTTGTGACTTGGGTGTATCCTTGCGTTTAGGCCTACAAATTTTGGCCTCATGAAAAAAAATATCAGACATAGAATAGAACTCTTATATTGTGTTGTGTTGTGTTATATCCTATCTTGTTTACTGCCTATAACCCAATACGCATTCAACCCGGTCCTTTCTGTATTATTTAGCTAATGAAAATAAGAATTTAATTTCCATGCATTATTACATTATTGACACCCAATCATATTATATCAAATAGGTTCAACAGTTACATTTTTTTAAATTTAAATTTAAATAAAACTATAAATACTTATGTGACGGAAATCAATTAAATATATTAGTAACTATGTATAAATAAAATTTACATTAACAATACATCAACTTTTTGTATAACTAAAACCATAATAGTTTTTTGTTTTACCGTCATTTGTCCAATGATGCGGATTACAGTGAGCCTTTTTTATCATTTTTTTTTTCTTACGTTGACTAAAAAAAAACTTTTAAGACTGCTTAATTTATATGATACATGATTGATTCGAGCAATTGACTCTCTTGAATACCATTTGACCAGGGATTTTCTAGATCCATTTTCTAATACATTGCTTTTAGTTTTCACAATAAGATTATGTACTTCTATCTACAATTAGGTTGGTTAGTATAGTTAGTCATGATAACTTCTCATATTTTGATCGATTATTGCCAAAGCAATTTTATCATTTATGCATCGTGTATGATGTTACTTGTTCCACAGCAAGGTTTTGTTGAATCTGATGACTACTTTTCTAATCCTGTTGACAATTATGCTTCTAACATAATACAGAACAAAGAATAGTTCATTTAGCGTGGGTCCAAAAACCCTAAATTCAGTTCTTAGCAAGTGAAAACTATGTTGAAGGTCACCAACCTAAGATATGTGGGACACACAACCTAAGAGGATGGCAGTTTCTCTCTAACCGAATCCCCTTACAAAGTATCTACCAGGAACCAGAGTAACAAGAGTTAGTTACAAAACAAAAGCATAGACTTAGCTTCACAAGGAAAAAAAAGGGAGAAATGGAATTCCACTACCACATATACATATTAATCAACCAATATACAATTTGTTAAATAAGCACGAGGTGTGGCGTGGTGGTTGCTCATCCATTTCATTAACCATGAATCACATATTTGATCATTGTTCACGAAAATAAAGTACATTTCATAGTTCGACATTTATCGTTTAGTGCAAACACTTGTGATGAGAAATTATTCACGACTGTTGACACAGTGGATTTCCCGCTCTAAAAAGATTTAGTTTGTTGAACTTGATCTAGATCTTGATGGAAACAAACATAGGTGATTCCATTAGCAAGGCCAAAAACTTTTAAGCCAAGTTAACTCATTGTAACTGTACCCCCTTGTATACATGTCATACAAGTAACCTAGAAGGAGCATCAATTTTATAACTTTTGACTTTCTTGAAGAAATGAAATTTATTGGTCTGTGTGAAACAAACCCCATTACATATTGGTATTAGTTGCTTGCTGAATAGTCAATGATGCACTTTCCTTTCTTTCCTGAGATCACACGTTGTGTGTCCATAGAAGCACGCACAATTAATGTTTAAAAAATGTTTTTGGTACAGAGCCAATTTGGGTGGTCCTATTGATGCTATATTTTCTTGATTATGTTGTATAGGGATGGAGGTAGACCAGATTGTTGACAGGGGCCTACAGCCTAGTCTATATTAGACTCAAGTTAGGTCAGGTTAAATTACTAAATAAATAAGGTCAAAGATTTCTTAAAAGCTTATTTAGTTAAAAAAGTCAGACTTGAACCACTCAGAAAACCTTGTAAAATCTAATAGACCGGTCTATTTCAATAAATATTAATTTATTTTATTATTTATATTATTTTGAATTTTTGTTATAATATATTTTTTGAAATCTTTATTATAGTACCTTAAAATTAAATAGTTGTTGACTTATTTATACGCTTAAATATGTTAAATTATATAATGAATTAACCATATAAATTTGTTTTGAAAATGACTATACCTATTTACTTTGAATTGGACCATATAATCATATTATTGTATTTTAACTCACTACTCTATAAGTTTGTTGACATTTTACCATCAAACTTTTCAATTTACTTGAATGTATTACAATAAAATAAGTTTTTAAATAGTCTATGAGGTTAGACCAGACTTTCAAACAGATCAGGTTTAGGCCTAAAAAAAAACCTATAACAGACAACAGGCTAGACTCAGACCTTGAATTTTTTAAGTAGACCAGACCTATTTAAGCAAAGTCTAGCAAAACTTAGCCTACCTCCACTCGTAATATTGTATTTTGGTGCTAAATTTGAGATCAAAATGCCAATGGGCACAAAGGTTCCCTATCTCGTGATTAAGGATACTCTTAAATTACAATTGAAGACCGAATCATTTGATAGAGTATGCCAAAAGATTACAATGCAAACATAAATTATGAATTCATTGTAGGCTGACTCTTGTACTTTACTCAAAAGGAACTAAATTATGTTGTTTATTATTAGTTTTAGCATTTAAGCCCTACATCAACGGCTTCAAATCCAAGTCTCTATCTCCAACCCTTTTAGCCTCTTCTGAATAAGTTGTTGAATAAACAGTAGTTTCATAGTAAGTGCTATACATCAATATCTTAAATTTTTTCTAGGCTAACCTTGATACATATTCAAGACAATTTCTGTTTGACAGCATACTAATCACTTTCTGCCTATGACATGAAATTAAATTTTCATTGTCTATGGTATTTGTGTCATTTATATCTTTTATAGATGGTAGGCATAACATAACATGCATCTATTTTTGACTTTTCTCCGATGTGCCCGAAAGGAAGGTAAGAAAAAACAAGAAAGAATAGACCTAGCTATGACATTGTTTAGGCTTTAAGTTAGGGGAAAAAACAATGTCTAAACGCACTTGAGAGGCATGTGAAGTTGGGGGGTCCAACAAAGTGAAAACATCAAAATCATAAATATAGCTCAACTGCACTACTTTACTCCTCATTCTCTTATTTTTTTGAGAGGGAAGGGAAAAAGCATATAGTTGAAGAAAAAGAAAGGCTAGTTAAAAAAAAGGGCAGGGTAGGTCCACTATGGTGTTAGAAACTAAAAGGAACTTTGGAAATTCGGATATAAATGCCAAAACCGTACCGTGTGCTATTTCTAAGTGATTTCGGAAAGTTAATGTGGATCGAAGAATCTGTAAAAAGGAAGCAAAAATATTTTCAGAAATCACTTGGAAGCTTCTGAATTATGTGCTGCGGGTAGTGACTTTTATGGTTGTGGTTGTGGATTGAGGTTGAGGTACATCCAAAAGCATAGTTATAATCAGTGTACAGTATCATCAAGCGTGAATCTATTATAGATGATTGGTTAGATTGCTTTTTCAATCTCTGATTGATGCCCTCAGTTCACGTGTATCAAATTGGCCTAGCACCATTTAGATAGAACCCTAACTTTTTAGCCATCCAATCCAATAAATATACATATGTTATATGTTATGGCAGTTTCTGAACTCAACATACGGAAAAGTTAAGAAAGAAAAAGAAAAAACAGTGGGGTAAAATCCCCCACAAAATTTGCGGATAATTTTTCAACACGCATATTTTGGTGCGGTTCTACAATTTCAGTATCACATTTTTCTTCTTTTTTATACATTTCATTGTTTATATGACGGTTACAAATCGTCACAATCACGTATATCGACCGAAAAGTGAGGGTTTAACAATCTCTATCCATTTTGCCCTACACAACTTTGAGAAAAAGAGTTGAGTTAACACAAAAATTGTACTCTCATCAGTTTGAGAGAGATAATAGACTTAAATGTTTCTAGTCTCTAATAGAGAGTCTTTTGGTTCTAGTATGTATATTTTCATATTGGTGGCTTTAGTCCAAAAAATAAAAAATGGTGGTTTTACCCCGCCGTTAACATCTGTTACAAAAAAGACGAGTCAGCTAACTAAGGGCGACGTAGCTGTTTGACACATCAATTACGCCATGACGACATCTTATATGGCATTAAAACCTAATTTTCCTAAATTGGTTTTAGGCCCTCAATTTTCCAATGGCTTCTTTTTCTTCTTCTTTCCCAAACAAGCACCATCCTTTTTCATCTTCATCTTCTTCTTCTTGATTAGAAACTCAGAAACTTCCTCAACATCCTCTACCACCACCTCTCAACCCATAGCCTCACCAAACACCACCCTAGCCAAATCCTTCAACCATCAAGCCAACCCCCAAAATTTAAGCCAATTTAGTGTAATTATTTAAATAATAAATTTTGATATTGAGTATATTTTAAAATTATGAAAAAAGAATTTGAATTTATAATTTCAAATTTGAATTTTTAGTTACAAGAGAATACTTCATAACAAAAGTTAAATTTTAAAATTAAAAAGTATTTAAATTTAAAAAATTATTTTGACTCATGAGAATCTTGCTTTGAACGAGTAGTGTGTGAAACTCGATCTCTAATGAGATAAAAGATTTTTTTTGATCTTTAACAGATATTCCCACCTATTCATGAAATTGCAATTAAATAAACAATTTCTTACCAAACAAGAAGTTGAAGAAGAACAATTGTTTTACTAAAAGAAAATTTTCCAAAATTATTTCTTTTAAATGATTTTATAAAAGTCATGTTACCAACTTTAAATAAATGGATCAGAAATAATGTACACATGCCAACTCATTCTTAATGTTTTTAGAAGGGAGCCATCGTGACAATTAGTTGTGCTTTTTATATAATTAGTTTTTTTTTCTGGGTTGTCAAACTAACATTGATGTTTTGTCCAGTTCAAAAAATAACAAATTCTTTTTAAAAATTGTTAGACATATTCTTTTTTAAATTACCTTTTAGACACACACTTTCTCTGTATTGTAGACCCTTTGTACAAATAAAAGTAGACAATGAAGAGAATGAAGGTATGTTTCACATGTATTGCATTATTGGTATAGCATGCAACCGATTGAATTTTGAATTTTCATTATATAGTTGACTTAAGTCGCTAAATTTTATTCAAGATAATAATATTAATTATTATCAAATTATGTGTTTTTTTTTACATAAGGAATGAAAGCAAGTTGTGTGTTCTTTGATTTGCCAATGTAATTTAAAAAAAAAATGAACAATAAATTTTTATTTTTTTAATCATGAAAAAGTAACTTTTGAATCTCATGAAGCTACATTATTACCAAATTTTTCCTAATGAAACCACGTGGCGTGTACCTTATTTCCGAGTTTTAACGTTACATTCCCTCATTTAATTGAAACTCTTTGTCTTCATTGGGCCATTTTTTTGTCAAGTATTTTGTTTCACTCACGTATGTTGAGACGGAATGCTATGTGGTATTTAATCTTTGGCAAAATCAAAATGGTACTCTTAACGCCCGTTTAGTGATCAGATAGGATAAAAACAAAATAGAAAGAAAGATTGGATAAGCACAAAATATGATAAGAGCATCCTATCTTGCGTTTGGATGGACAGGATATTGACAGGATATGATACAAACATTGAAAAACGTATCAAATTTTTCTTGAAATAAAAAATACATAATATTTTTTAAAATTTAATTTTCTAAATAGCTTTTTTTTAAAAGTGATTATTCTATTAAATTTAATTTTTTTTCATTTTTATAAATAGCTTATTTTTTAATATTAACTAAAATAAAATTAATTTTTATTAATTCGGCTATTTTAATTTTTTTGAAATGAGTCTATTTTAATTAAAATTATTATATATATAACCAATGGGTTTTAACTTAGTAGAGGTAAGTGATTAATGATAAAAATTATTAAAAGATATTATTCTTTCAAAAATATTTTATATTTAAATTATTAATTATAATTATATAAGTAGAAAAATAATTTTAAATAATATCATATGATAATATAAAATTAGTCTATATTTACTATTAAAAAATTAATATATATATATATATATATATATATATATATATATATATATATATATATATATATATATATATGAGTAGCCTATTTTATTGTGAGTGAAGAATTATTTTGTGTATTTTTATTATAATATAAATAACGAAAAATAATGTTAACTAAGTAGTAGTAAGTGATAATGAAAATTTAATTATTTTATATGAGTAAATCCAATATTTTCACCATTTATAAATAAGTTTATTTTTTAATTAAATTTATCAGTAATTAAATAATTTAACTTAACAATAACAATTAGTAATTGATAAGTAATAAAATTAATATTTTTTTAAAATAAAAAATTTATATTTATTAATTAATATTGTTATAAATTATATAAAATGTAAATATTGAAATTAATTTTGCGTCATGGTAATAAACAAACAAAAAACTGATATCCTATCTTGTCAGGATAATTTATATCCTAGCTCCCCTCAGGATAACTTTTACACATGATGGACATGATAGGATAAGAGACATGATAATGTTATCCTATCCTGCTGGCGCAACAAACAACAAATAACAATAGGATATGATTACTATCCTATCCTGTCTCTATTTATGCTGTCCACCAAATCGGCCCTATGTTATTAATTGAATTGGGTAGCATTACTAAAGATTGTCATAGTTTAACTTTGTCCTGTTTTTGTATATTTGACTTTTATTAAACGTAGTGTGAATCAGGCCACCAATTATTAGGCTAAGCTTGGCTTTTCCTCACCAAATTATATTTGGGTGAACCGACCGATCTATTTTAAATTTTAACTTCTGATATGTATTAAATTTCAATTCTTTGACTTGTGAATGAATTTGCATTCTCTATTTTTTTTAGTTACACAAGAACAAAATTTGCATTCCCTCTAAAAAAACTATGAAAATGCAATTTTTTTTTTCAATCATAACACATTTTTTATTTTCTAATTTTTTATTAAGTTATTATATGTAGAGACTCAAACTATACAATTATATGTAAAAAAAAAAAAAAACTATACAATCATCTCATCGTACATCACATTTTTTCTTATTTTTTTATTATACTCACTCCGTCCTAAATTATAAGATCGTATAGAGACATTCTTGATGTCTCATAATATAAGACCCCTTATAGATTTCAGAAAAAAAAAAACTTTTCATAATTTACCCATTGCATTCGTTATATTTGAGTGAGATACAACTAATACACCAATTAACTTTAAATAAGAGCATATATAGAAGATTTATATAAAAAAATAAAATCAAAACATTAATTAAATTATTACATATTTTCTTAATAAGCGTGATTGTTTAGAGGTATCATATATCGTATATCATATATCATATTTATTATTATTATTATTATTATTATTATTTTCTCACTACATTTACCCAATATTTTCCATTTCTAATTAATTGCTATGATGGCCCTCTATCCGAAATAGAAAAAGAATCCAAATAAATTCATTACTTTATTTCGAACTCGGTTCGGTTAAAGATTAATAAATTAATACTCCCTTAAAGAAAGAGAGTAATAAATAGCCACTCAAATAAATAATCCCTGTGTTGTGTTGTGTTGCTGTCTAGTAGCATTCTTCACTGTCTTCACGTCTGTGACTGGCGCACCCACCACCACCACCGTATCCTCATTCATTTCATTTCCCCAAATAATTTTCAAATAAAATAGAAAAGAAAACAGAAACTCTCTCTTCTTCTCTTTCTCTCTCTTCCATGGTGGAACGCGGTGGAAGCAGAGTCGCCGGAACAAGAAAGAAGATCCAAGAGCAGAAACCGAAAGAGTCAAGAGGATTGCAGAAACTAGGGTTTGTCAATCGCTGAATTCTAAGAAGAAGAAGAATGCCGCTCTCCAAGTACCTGATAAGGAACGAGTACGGCTTGGCGGATCCCGAGCTCTACCGTGCCGCCGACAAAGATGATCCCGAAGCTCTTCTCGAAGGCGTCGCCATGGCCGGTCTCGTCGGACTCTTGCGCCAGCTCGGCGACCTTGCCGAGTCAGTTTCCTTTTCTCCTTCTTCTTCTTCTTCTTCTTCTTCTTCCTCTTCTCTCTCTCTCTCTCTCTGAGTATTTTTATTGTGTGATTCTGATTCGGTGCTGCCTTCAACGATTGCGCTCGCGGTTTTGGTAATTGCGTTTGGTTAAAGTGTTAAACCAGTGCTAAGTTTCGAAATGTAAATAATCTTTGAGTTTTATGTTGGTGTAAGCTTAATTAGGCAAGGTTTTTACGCTTTTTGGACTCGGTTCCGTTTCTACAGAGTTGGAGGAAAATTCAGATGCTTAATTCGGTGTTTTTGTTATGGTTAATTGGTCATAATTTAATTAATCAGTTTTTATCCCTAATTTGGTGCTTTTTAAGCTCTTGAAACTTGTAGGTATAGAGTTTTGAAGGGGGAAAATAAATAAATAAGAAGACATAATGAGCTGTTGTAGTGTACAGAATGGTTCAAATTCTGGAATTGTGATGATTTTGGCTGAAATTTTGTGGACATAGATAGTTTCTACTAGTTGCTCTGCTAGCTGAGATTGGATTGGTCTGAATTTGTTTGACTAATCGTTGACTATAAATCTTGAACTATCGAAGTTCCTTATAGGTTTTGGCCAGACGTTGATCAATTTGAAAAATAGAGTTATTCGGCTTTTAAATGTGATCTGACAAATGGAAGAGCATATTGTTTGTTTAACATTTGTGAGTATTTGCTGAAATTTAAAATCAGGTTAGGAGAAAAAGCAATTTCGTAGAACATTTTATAGCTGAGTTGAATTAAGCAGTTAATCTTATTTTCTTTCTATTGGAGTCTCTATTAAGTTTTAATCTTAACTTTTGATTTGCTATACCCAACCTCCTCAACCACCACCCGAGCTAACCCTTGGAGGCTTAATCTCGTCAATTTGGTTCTAATAATTCTGGGCGGAAAGTTTATATATCTTGCTGGAGCTGTGGTGGACTGGTGGTTGTTGCATTCTGTATGGGTTATATGAAGTTAGTTCTATTTGGAAGAGTTCCAATTGCCCTGGGATATCTGAAGTTGTTTCCTGGCCCTTTTAGTGCAGGCAACTTTCACCCCAGCATCAACATTTAACTTTTTAAGTTAGTTTTTACAGTCACCTAGGTACTGGTAAGTTCTATGCATATTAACTATTTTGTTTTGGTTAGGTTTGCTGCTGAGATCTTCCATGATTTACATGAAGAAGTGATGGCTACTGCTTCAAGAGGTCATGGTCTTATGTCTCGTGTTAAACAGCTTGAGGCTGAAGTTCCTTCACTTGAGAAAGCTTTTTTCTCACAAACTCATCATTCATCATTCTTTACTAATGGAGGTTAGATTAGTCACTACAGAGTTTTTTTTTTGTATGTTATTTGTGTTTGTCATCATGACTTTAATGCTGTTAATCTTATAAAATGCTGAAATTTTGGTTTAAGTTGTAACTTTAGGTGTAGCACTCCCTTCTCTATTCTAAACATACTTGCTTGCTTATTGCATTCTAGGGATTGATTGGCATCCTAATCTGCGGTCTGAACAAAACCTTGTTACTCGTGGAAACTTTCCTCGACTGATAATGGATTCATATGAAGAATGTCGTGGTCCCCCGAGACTGTTCCTTCTGGATAAGTATGGTTTCCTGATTGATCTGGCATAATTGATTTTAGCACATATAGAAAATGATTAGTTTGTCATGGTTTGAAAATATTTTAATTTTGGCTTCTTTGAAGGTTTGATGTGGCTGGGGCTGGGGCTTGTCTGAAGCGTTATACTGATCCATCATTCTTTAAAATGGAACCAGCTTCATCTGTTAGGTCTACAGTAGATGTTCACAGGGAAAAGAGAATTCGTAAAGTCAAGGTACTAAATTTACAATTCTACCATTCATTGACCTAGTTTTTAGCTAGAGAACTGTTTTAAATGCATGATCCTAATTGGCTTGGTGTTGTATATTATTTGGCTGAGATCTTGCTGCAAATTTGTAAATTATAATTGAAATAGAATGTTGTGAATTATGTGGTCCTTTGATTGATACTTATTAAGGTTGTCATACTCGAGAGTCTTCTTAAAATTGTGAAGCTTCCATAAACTCAACTCATTACCTCGTAAGAGTTTACCTAATGTTAAAATAATGTTAAAAAAGCCCAACATAGAAAATAATACTCAAAAAAACAGAATTATGTACATAATGTGGTTACATAATTTGGAAACCGAATTATGTACATAATGTGATACCTCATTACACAAAATGCATTAGGAAAGCTTAATAAGCTAACAAAATCCCAAGTTCCCAACATTTCAAAATATGTAATTATGTTGGAAAAATCAGCAAAACAAATCATCTCAAAATAATTAAAAAATGCATCTATATGTAACACAATAATAAAGAAGATGTAAATAACTTGACATTATTATTAGTATTTAATATGCAAATAGTATCCAGGTAATTGTTGAAATACAAAATTTTGAAATAATTTTGGGGCAAACGTAATATCACCAAGTATATTGTGGTGATATGAGTCCTCCCTATTGTGAGCTCACAAATTTGGTGTTGAAATTATTTGGAAAATTGTGTTGCAGGCTTCCAGCCATTACCTGGATAGTAGTTACATATTAAGTACTGATAAGAATGCCCCATAATTCACATCTTCCGTATTATTGTGTTACGTATAAATGTATTTTTTCCACAGGTATAAAACAATTTGTTGAGTAGAACACATAAATCATTAGTGATATTCGAGTTTGCAGATAAATTGATATTAAAACAAGTTGCGAAAAAGGATTGGAATGTTCAACTGGTTTCAAGAGTCATGACCTATATTGCTGGTCAGTGGTCACAATTTGCAAAAATAAATCGAGAGTTTGATTTGTGCTGTGTTCTAATTGCTGAAGAATAGCGATTGAAGGGGACAACCCAATCATGGATGTTTTGGGTAATTTTGGTGAAAAATTTGTTCCAAAAAGTGGACTTGTTGACTCAGTTGTGGATCCAAGATTTTATTTGAGTTTGAAGAGTCTACTAGACTTTACCTGATTCTATCAAGAAAAAGAGTGAGAGTCGACTCTTTTATCTTACCTAGAATTGCAAACTCATATGGTTCTACGAGTTAGCTAGAGAGTTTGACAACCATTTTTATACCAGGATTGCAATACCCTGCAATCTCCACAGAAAAACTATTGTATGCAATACAAAATCGAATACTTACTGTTTGAATTATTTCTTTCATTTCCAGCAGAAGAAAGGAGCACGGTTGAGGGATGGTGAAGCCCCTAATGTTGTACCAACACATTCAAAGTAAGCTCCAGTAATTTCAATGTGGTACTTAATATACTCTTCTGGTTAGGTCTTCAATGGTTGATTGGTGGCTCATTTTAAATTTTATTATTGCAGATTACACCAGCTGCTTCTTGAGGAGCGTATTGAGAATGGTTATAGCAATCCTGCACGACTAGTGAAGTTGAAGAAAAGGCAGTTGAATGGACCTAATGTTGAAGCAAAAGTTGGGAAAAGTTACATGGAGAAATTTTTGGAAACTCCCTCACCTGATCATAAGATGATCTGTGAAACTTCAATCTTTCCGCTGCCTGTGAAACTGACATCGGATGATACTACTGAAGAGGGGATTAAAATTCTTGAAATCAGTAGCATTAATCCTGTTAAAAAGTCATTGGGTAATGAAAATAACTGTTCATCCCCTAATGAACAGGAAAAACTTGAATTAGAACTAAAACCGTTTTCAGAAGTGGTTGGTGAGACAAATGGAGATATTGTAAAGGTGAAAGAACAAATCTCAGATGGTGTGGCAGGAGATGAAATGTCTTCTATTCATCTCAAGTTGCCTGATGAGGTAACATTGGCAATCATTGAACGTAAGAAGATAGAAGGCAGCCTAGATGGGTACCATTCTGACGACGTGACTAGTGAGGTTGACAATTACATGGATGCATTAACTACCATGGAGTCAGAACTGGACACGGACAATGAGTATAAACCCAAGAAAAGATTCTTCAATATTCAAAAGATAGTAGACACCAATGATAAAGAACATCAACTGCAAGCTCGACTTTCAGATTCTCAATCATTTGGAGACTCCTCAACATCTGATGACATTAGTTCATTTAAACAAGATGGAAATGAAGAAAATATGAAAGGGCAAGCTCAGTCATCAGATTCTCATTCAACTGGATCCTCCTCTATATCAGACAATAATGGTTCATTCAGAAGAGAGCGAGATGAGCATATAGAACTGCAAGCTCACTTTTCAGATTCTCAATCTATTCGAAACTCCTTTTCATCAGAAGAAAATATTTCATTAATGAAAGACAGGTCCGATTTCCCTCACTTTGATTCATCAAGCACTGTGGTTGATAATGTACGGTCAGAACCTATATTCTTCACCAAAACAAAAAAATGTGAACCGGAGATTGATGATACAAAATCTAACCAGCTTCCCCAAATTGCTGAGTTTCAAAATACAGATTGTGGGAAATTTGTCATGCATGATAATACACATACTCAAGAAGAAGAGATTTCTGATTCTGGGCTGGCCTCATCTGATCTGACTTCAGGACTAGTTTTGTCTTCTGATCTTGGACCTGCCTCACCAGTGGTCCTACCTGCAGGGACTCAATCAGATGAAACTCCATCTGACCCTGTTGAACTCAATGTAAGATTAGAGGACGATGCGGACAAAAATGGTCTTGCTGAATCTATTGTTTCTGAACCTGTTTCTCTCTCCCCAATAGAAGATGATGCTTGCCCTGTGGATTCTTCTGATAAAATTTCATCAGACAAATTGGATGATGATGATCCTGTTCATTCTGATGATTCATTACAAGTTTTCAATGATTTAGCATTAGCTCGTGGAGATGAACGTTGTGCTCATTCCGAAATCAAAATGTTCCAAGCACAATCTCCTAAAGGAAATTCTTCTAAAATTTCAGTTTGTAGAGATATTGGTTCACAAGGAGAGGATCATATTTGCCCATCCATGGAAGATTTAGGCATGGATTCAAGTATTGCTTCACTTGATTGTCAAGGCTCAAAAGATGAGGGTTGTATTATGGCACATCAGGCTAATTTGGAAGATTTATCGCCTGATGTCAAGGTTCCTCAAGTGAGTTGCTTTAATAGGGAGCCATTTTCTGATATGACTTGCAATAGTCCACAGGATGAACCAGGCTCAGTAGAACTGGGAGTTTCAAATCCTGGTCTGCAATCAAATTTTGAAGAGCTGCCAAAAATGGTGCGCGGTGATGAAATAAATGGATTCACCCGCAATGTTGATCCAGTTGAAGGTGATGGTTGTTTTAAGTGTCCATCTTCTGACAATCCTGTGATGGTAAATGGTGTGGTTACTGAAATTGTTCTGTCAGAAGATCAGGCTGTATATTCAGTTCCTTCTGTTGATAGTGCTGAAAATGACTCAGGCATTGGTACTTGTCCAGCTTCAGGTCTGATTTCTTCTCCATCAATGAGTTTTTCAAATTTGCAAGAGCCAGTGTTGGGTTCATCAGATTCTTATAAGATGGGAATTGAATCCCATAAAGTAGAACAAATTTCCTCCGACTCAAATACAGAGAAGAGGGAGAGTGAACTAGCCCCATATTTAGATAAAGCATCATCTGATATCATATATTCTTCAACAAGTACCCGTACAAATGTAGAACAATCTCTTTCTAATTTTACCGATCCACATAAGAATGAGATTGATGTCCATGAGGCAGTTTCTAGAGAATCTTTGACAGAACTAGAGGGAATGAAGACAGTGGATCATCTAGAAATTGCTTCTGCTGATGCACAATTGAACTCAAACAAACTGGTTCCCTGTGATCTTTCAGATTCAGAAATATGTGATGATATTCGAAAGTTATCTCCAAGGGAGAAACTCCAACACAGTGTTTTTGTCGATGATGCGAAAATGGCGCCTGAATTCTCAGGGTTAGACACTCATCTGTCAGAATCTATATTTTATGGCCAGAATGATCTTTTACAGAATGGCAGAGATGATGTTTCATCACCTTCTCGTAACCAGCTGGAGTCTCTGACTGACTTAGAACCGTTCTTACAATCTCAAGTTGGTGAACAGGATGCAAAATTTCTGCTCAGAGATGAGGAAAACTCCGCCTCTGAGAAATCTCAAAATCAGAAGATGCAGATATATCAATTGGAGCAAGAAGACACTCATGCTACTTCTGAATCTGTTTCTGAAATCCATGCAGATGAGCCATCATCATTTTATTCCTTACCACAGTCATCTGGCCAGCAGATTAATCATACAAAACATGTCGTGGATCCATTTAAACCTCTTCTTCCTGATCTCTTTCACAAGGCAACTGAAAGCAATCTTGATCAGATGCCCCCTTTGCCCCCGTTACCACCCATGCAATGGAGAATGGGCAAGTTTCAACATGACTCCCTGGATTCACAGAGAGAATTAGGAGCAAGTCAGGCCTCAGTCCAACCAATGCAGCCAATTAAACCTGATAAGTCTCAATTTAGTTTGCCATCTTCTGAGAGTACCTTGCTGTATCAGACTCCATTTTTTCCTGTGATGGCTGTCGAAAGTGATAAGCTCCAACGTCCTTCTGGGTTTTCTGTGGGTGTTTCAGGGAATCCTGTTGCTGTACCTTTACAATTTCCTCTCATGGTTAATGAAGCAAAAGGTCAATATAATTATGTAGTTCTGGACAGAAACCAAATTCAGAACCCCTTCTTAACATTACCTGTGGTATCTACCGGCATGCCTTCACATGGTTACACAGTTGCTCCTGAGGTAGAAATGATGCAGACTTCAAACCTGTACTCACCAATACTGCCTGCTGCATATGCTGTCTCCGGTCATGATTCCACCGCTCCACATGAGAAACCAGTTCAACCTCCAAGTCAATTAATGAGGGAGACTAGTTCAGATGATAAAACACTTCAGCAGTCTATAAGTAATGTGGTATCTCAGGCTTCGCCTCAAGACAGTCACGTTGTTGCTTCTTATGGAGAGATGGTAGAGAATTCAAACCCATGCCCTCCAATACCCCCTGCTGAATGTTCTGTTTCTGGATATGAGTCCATATCTCCTCAAGATAAACTGACTCAATCTCCAAGTGAGTTAATGATGGACTCCAGTTCCGATGATAGAACAGTTTCACAGTCTATAAGTAATGTGGTATCTATGGACAGGCCTCAACCCAGTCACATTGTTGCTTCTGAGGGAGAAATGATACAAACTTCTAACGAATGCCCTCCTATACCATCTGCTGAATGTGCTGTTTCTGGACATGATTCCATCTCTCCTGAAGATGAACTGTCTCAGCCTCCTAATCAATTAATGACGGAGACTAGTTCAGAAGTAAAAAAACTTCATCCATCTATGAGTAACGTGGAAGGGGAAGAAGGACGTCTGTGTATGTCACTCATGTCACCATCAAACATGGGAAGTATGGAGCTTAATCAGAGTTTCCTGCCCTTTGAGGGGGAAATGGCATCTTCCTTGGACACATCGGATTTTGAGAGTGAAAGGACAAATGGAAAACCGAAGAATAAGCTTCCTCGTCCTCGGAATCCTCTAATTGATGCTGTTGCTGCTCATGACAAAAGCAAGGTGAGTCTAGTTCTAGTTCTTATATGACACCGAGTCTCTGTTTGAGGTGTTAATTTGTGCATAACACTTTGCCTCTGATCCACTGCAGCTTAGGAGGGTTACTGAACGGGTTATGCCTCAAATAGCTCCGAAGTTAGATGAAAGAGATTCAATGTTAGAACAGATAAGAACAAAGGTTAGAGTTTGCAACTTGTTTCTTTCTGTTGATCGTACCCTTTTTATATTCAATGCTTTCGTCGATTTAAAAATACTTTTTGGTTCTCTCAGTCCTTCAACTTGAAGCCTGCTGTGGTGACACGACCTAGCATTCATGGTCCGAGAACAAATTTGAGGGTAGCTGCCATCTTGGAGAAAGCAAATGCAATTCGCCAGGTCTCATGCTCTCTTTTCTCTGTTCTTGTTACTATAATTGTCGTCTGCTCCTCTTTCTCTTTTCTCTCTGTTGATTACCGCCCCCTTTTCTTCAGACTCAACTAATATGTTAATTATTGAAATAGGCTTTAGCTGGAAGTGATGAAGATGATGATGATAGTTGGAGTGATTCTTGAATTTACAATGAGAATTGATCTCAGCTGGTGGATGTTTTTATACTCTGGTTCTGTCTCGAACCAGGTCTATAAAGTCATTCTCCCTGGTAATGAATAGGAATTCTCGGTGAAATGCAAGGTTCTTTATCCTAGTGTTCGTATATGGTTCTCTGAATAGCTCCTCTTTGTCCTCTTTCTTCACACATACAAATGAACATTGGTACTACCACACTAGCATGAGGTTAGCATGATGCAGATCGATTTTCGGAGGTGAAACTCACATCCTTTATGATAGCTCAGGCTCAGCGTGCAAGCGCTGTACCCGTCTAGATCAACCTATCAAGAATTAGCCCCATGCCTCCCGTTCATATAAGTACACGTATATATAGTGTGTTATCATAATTTTTTTAGTCTTGAGCTTCCAGTTTTGTAATTCTGTAATTTAGTGTTCGGTGATAATTGTCCCATTTCATGTAGTCCATCAGTGTCTAGTATAGTAATACATATATACACACATGAGTAAAATCATTTCAGTGTACAGTTTCTGTCATTAAACTTTGTTTGTTAATCCACTATTCATGACTTCTGTTCTTGTCATATATGAGCAAGTACATTGGAAACTTGGCTAAATAAAATTGGTTACAGTGACGCATACTCCCAATGACAAGTAATTTTGTATATAATTTGTCCTGGTCTGATAATTTTGTATGGTAGACTTCAACATTATACATCTCTTATCCCCTTTCCCTCTTACCCTTTTTCTGTCTCATTTTTTTATAATGAGCAAAAGTATTTTTATCCAGATGACATGAGGTTAATTATTTTCATTCATGAAATATGATATTAGTGAGCAAAAGTAGAAGATGGTGATGTTTGTTACGGATGTCTATGAGGTACATTAAGTGCTACTCATGAATTTCATGTGATATGTATTTTTATTCTTTATTTTTGCCCTTAGAAACTAGTAGTCTTTAGAAGTTCAATTCCCTTTACTTCCCCCGAACACTCTTTCATTCATTCCCCTTTTCCTCCGCTCTTGTTATTACCACCCCATTCTAAGTAACAACCTGCAGCACAACTTGACATCGACAACATTGGTTGAGTCCTTGAAGGAAGTGAAAGCAAATTAATTTAATAATACAAAACCAGTTAAAAATGGAAATAATTATACTTATTGAATATGAGTGGGTTCCTCCGTAGTCCCCTAGTGTCTCACCTTGCCTTCATGGCGAAAATTAATTTTATCAACGTATGAAGCGAAATGCGGCTGGTTTGTAACAAGAACCCGTGTCTGAAACAATCTAATGAATGCATATTAATAACATGTAGCAAATGGAAATAAATTATAGGAATTTTTTGGTGAATAGGAAAAATAAAGTGACAAACTATAGATAAAAAATGTCTCGTAATAACAAGGGCTCTATCCTATCATGGAATCCATGAGCTTTGTATACGCACACTGAAATCAAGCTCCGGTAACAATGGGGCTAAGTGGCTAACAATAAAGGGGACTAGTGGATGAATTTGGTGGCAAACCATCACCGGTAATAGGAGTTTTCTGATAGGAACATAGATTGCAATAATCATAAGGCTATATTATATCAAAATGATTTTTAAATAATAATTTAATCATGACGTGGATTTTTCCTCTTGGTGAACTTCCCTATACATGATAAAAAAGTCAAATTCTACGCTGTTTAACCACACTGCTCTTCAGATAGCAACACCGAAAGCTCAAAAACTCTCAAGAGAGACATAGAGAGAAAGGTAAGAACTTTAAAAATCCATATAGCGATTCTGTTGTGGTTTCTATATTTTGATTCAATCTGAATCATACCCATGATTTTTCTTCAACAATTCACTAGGAAAGATTAACCCTTTTCAACTCTGAAGCCACAAAATCCCTTCTTCAAGAAGTGAGAAAAATACCAAAACTTGAAGAGACCCCACGTTCTGCGTTTGAAAGGGATATGGAGAGCAGCGCTGAGGGAGCGAGAAGTGGCCGTGCGCCGCTGTCAGTGGTGGTGGCGGATTGTGTAAAGCGGTGGTTCAGGGACACTCTTAAGGAGGCTAAGGCAGGGGACATCAACATGCAGGTGTTGGTGGGTCAGATGTACTTCAGTGGCTATGGTGTTCCAAGAGATGCCCAGAAGGTGGGTTTTTCTTCTATTTTGTGCCAATAATTCACAAAGTTTGATTAATTTATTTTTTTAGTTTTGTTATAATACTGAAACTCATTGATTTATATTATCTTAACACACACATAATTGTACAAGGACATCTAAATGCTTTATTGTATGAAGTTTAGAAATACATACTATGACCATTAGTTGAATATAGAGAACAATGGTGTAAGTTTCAATGATAAATGAATAGTTAGTGATTGTGGAATCTGTGGATGTACTTGATTTTTGTTGACTATTGGTTTCCAAGACTGAATTTATCCATTGTCAATTAAGGGAAGAATTTGGCTGACCAAAGCATCAAGGATCAGGTCTTCAGTTTGGAAAGTTGGTGATAAGCACCCAGGTAAACCCTCCTTTGGAGCTTCATTTGAATTTTCTCTGTAATTTAGGGTGACTATTCTTGTTTTGGTGCATTTTTTTTAGGTTATAATGCAAGTGATTCTGATTCTGATGAATTGAAGGGGGATTCTTGAGCTATCATGCTTAGAAAATTTTAAGGTGAGTTTGTGCCAATCTCTCATGGCTGTCCTTGTCACATATTCTTTTTATGCCTCATGTATTAATGTAATGAATTTTTTTTTGAGGTTAGAGCTTATGGAGTTGTTGATCTGTTCTTCCTACTTAGATCAGTATGTATTTTATGCCTGCATTTGTAAGAATTCAAATTTATGTCTGTCTTCAGAGTCAAATACCTTATTTTCAGACGTTCAAAAAAACAAACCCTTATTTTCTTATTTTGCTCTATCACATGAACTTTGCAGATTTCTCTTTAGGTTTATGTCGTATAAAAGTGCACTTGTGTGCACGCACATATATAACCACTGGGCTTGTTAGTTTAACTACGAAATCCCAAAGTTAGCATCAAATATCTTGTTAGAACAACCTGAAGTTTAAATCTGGGTCTTTTATCTTGACAGTGAGACTTAGTATTCATGCATGGTGTTTGTATTCTACTGTCAATTACCCTAGGATTTGAAAGGTTAACATGGTTTGCATGTTCTCTTCTTTGTTGTTTTCACTTCCCCTAACCCGCCAGTGAAATGGTTGTAAAGATTAGGGGTAAATTAATTGATCTAATAAAATAAACCAGTAATTTGGGTGTCATTAATGAGACAGGAGCTGACCTCTTCCTTAACCACTGTGTTCAATTGTACTGTTTTCAACATTCTTTGGAGAAAAAATTTCATTGTGGTTTTGGGTAGGTGAAAGTAAAACTTAGATAGGCTAATTAATACATGTGATCCCAGTTGGATCATTTAGGTTAGCATAATAAGAGAAAACCCAACAGGAGCTACCAATCCTAATTATCTTTTGTTTATTTTAAATCATTTTAATTAGATCTGTAAAGTTGGCTTCGTGGTTACACACTTGCACCCTTTGTTACACATTGTTCTCTATGACTTCTGTTCACGAAGTGAACTCAGGAGATTAAACTACAAATGAAGGACTCAATTTTGAACTCCTCTTTGTATTCAAATAGCGAACATGAACATTACTCAAGGCAGTTTGCCCATGCATACATCGGAAACCCTAGGCTAATGCGTAACTATTTCCTTAACCATGTAACCACATTTTCTGGTTATAGGGATCGTGTGTGTTTGACCTAATCAACAAAATATTCCAAGTATACAACAAACCCCGTTTGTCTCACTTGACGGCTCACCTTCGTAGACCTAGATCGCCTAATCCTGGCCCAATCCTTAATGCGTCGCCCCCTTTAGGAAGTCACCTCCTCCAGCCCAATATCCACTAGTCCCAAACGGAAAACTTCTAGCCCAAGTCGCCTATATCTAGGTCTCTCAGCATCAGCCCACAACATCAAATGCTTGATTTGCTTAATTTGAACTGAAATATTTGGGATTGTTATGCAAGCTCTGTCAAGTGTGAAGAAGCAATGAAAGGATATGGATTATGATTTCTTCTTGCTTGAATCCATTGATTGTAAGAAATATGAGAAGAGCATAATGGTTCTGCAATGTGGAAGCGAGTTTCGTGTTTTTAACTGGTTAAGTTGCTATTTTTGGTTCATTATTGTGCTCTTTTGTTTTGTAGGTCTAGCCGGCACTCTACCAATGCGTAGCCAATAGCCATCATGGATGTTCATATAACTTCACACCTGGTTCGCTACTTTTAAGTTTTTTGAATCAATGGAAAGAAAATTGAGTCAGTTCATGTTTGGAAACTCGTTTGAAAACCATGGTGGATAGATTGATTTCACCTTGATTTTCGAATGAGTTTTCAAATATACACTTAATGATCAAAGTTTGGAGGACGAGTAAGATCCTTTTGGGTCCCATGACTAGCATGTTAATGACTTAGTTATTCTTCTATTTACTTTAATATAATTTGTGTTAATGTAATATTATGGAAGGTTAGGATATGTATGTATATATTCATTTTTCTGAAGTTTTTACTTATTCATAATTTCTTCTCTAGACCTACAACGTAATACAGTTGGTAGATGTTGAACTCCTTAAGCATAGAGTTCGAATCTTGGGTGGTATGTATGAAGAATGATTTATCAGGGGAGACCTACCTACTTAATGTGATTTTTAAGTCTCGAAGAGATCAGTTTCATTGCTGCATACTGTTGGGATACATAGAGAAACTAAAAAACTAATAATTTCTTCTCCAGTATTAGTATTTTAAACTTTTGTCATACTCGTTTATGTTGTGTTATTTGAAGAAAATGAGAAGTTTGAGATTATTTGTACTCAAGTTCTAAAGTCTAATTTACCGATATCATATCTTTAAACAATTATATATAAAGAATATGAACAAAATTTAGTCAAATGGGATGATTGGGCTCTTTGTAAGGCGACAAGTGGAATGACATGACTTTGAGGAAAAAATAAGAAAATTTGATGCAGCAGCTAGCAGCATTCTACCTAAGGCTCTATGTGTCCTTAAAGACTGCATGCAAAAAGCTTCAACCGACTCATCTCCTTTCCAGGCTTTTTTTACATGTATAGTGTAGTTTGACTAAATATTCACCACATTAGTGTAACTTTTTTAAAATTACCATATTATAAATTTGCCACTTATAGTGGCGATACCTAATTTTTTTTTATTATTTTTTCTGTGAAATCGCTAACGATGGCGAGGTTCCTTTGATTTTTTGAATTTCTTTTTAGTGACGGAACAAATCCGTCACAAAATTCTATCACTACTATATAATATACAGAGTTAGTGACGAATGCGTAAAAAGAAATTTTCCGTCACAAATTATATTCTGTCGCTAAAATTTTGTGACGGAAAAGTCCCCTCTCAAAATTCCGTCGCTAGTTATTTTCAATTTTTCACTAGGGTTTTGTGACGGATGAATTTTCGTCGCAAATAATATACCGTCGCTAAATACGTTGCGATGGAAATTTTCTCCTTACAGATTCCGTCACTAATTCTTTTTATGGTACATACTAGGATTTTGTGACGGATTTGTTTCCGTCACTAATAAAGAAAGTAAAAGAAAAGGAGGTGTCGCCCGTCAGTGGCGATATAATAGAAAAAATAGATAAAAAATGGTATTGCCACTTAGAGTGGCCATTTATATCATTTTAGTAATTAAAGTTGCACTATAATGGTAAATATTATTAAAAAGTGCATTATGAATCTAAAAAAAGCCTCATTTCCACTTTTTTCCTATATTTTTGTCTTATTTTTTATCATATCGGTGTTTGTTTGGAAAAGGATAAAGATTAGTGCATACTGAAAAGTGTAGACCATTAGAGAAAAATATGAAAAAGTAATAAATAAATGATAAATATAATATATGCTGTGATATATCTAGAAAAAAGATATAAAAATAAAAAATGGTGTTCAAATGTATTCGCATTATTTACTGGGTCTGTGAATCATTGTTGTCTGAAAAATCATTAGATCCTATTATAACACGTTCTAAAAATAAATCAATGAAAAAACACGAAAGTCGATACCAAAATGTGAAAACAGCCAAATACCTCCACAAAATAATAGCACAATTCTTTACAAAACATTTTTAACGGACTTTTTTATACAAAAGATTTAGTGATTATTAATAGATTGGTCCCTGTGTTTGGGTCACCGTCTGAGGTAGGTCCCTCGCCGGAAAAATCTTAGGAGATGGTCCCTCTGTTTGCAAACTGTCTGAAATAGGTCCTCACCGGAGCTCGGAGCTCCGGCGAGAGTGCTGAGTGGCAAGTCAATGCTGACGTGGTCTTATCCACATCATTTTTAATTAAATTTTAATGACAAATGTATAATTATTAATAAATAAATTTAATTAATTAAAAAATCAATTAAAAATTAAAAAAAATCTTAATCCTCACCATTTCCAGAAAATCAAATCTGGGTTCCATTTCCAGAAAATCAAAATTACAAAAATCACATCTTAGTCCTCTCCAGCCTCAACCCACGCCCACCCTTCCATTTCCTGCTTCTTCACCCTCGCCCCACAGCCACCCCACTCCTCCGCCACCACTGCCCCTTCCATACCCACACCTTCTCGCTTCACCCTCTCCTCCCTCTGGTCTGAATTAGAGAGAGGTTCAGAACTGAAACGAGAGAGTTGCTACTCACTCGAATCTGGAATGAAAGGAAGAAGAAGAAGCAAGATCATTCAGCCTCAACAACCAGCACAAACCCAGATCTGAGAGATAGAAATAGGTCCTCCTCTCTGCTTACTCCAACTCGTATTCGCTGCTGCTCCTCCGGATGCATCGACAGCTTCGGCTTCTGTGGCGGCGAATGAAGACGAGGATGATGATGATGATTCGGTTAAACCCCAAAACGACGCGTTCGTGATGAAGGCGTGGAAGAAGGATTTTCGCACTGGCGGTTGTGGTGCTTGTGGTTCTGCTGATGCAGGTTGTGGGTCTTCCGATCTCCAAACACACACGAAGGTGAAGGGCGATGGGGTTGGGAAGGGGAAGTCGATGGGGAGGGTGAGGAGGAGGGGATGAAGAACGCGTGAAGACTAGGGCGAAGGAGATGAAGAAGACACGATGAAGGTGTTCTGATTTGAAGAATTGGAGAATTAGGGATTAAGGGGGCAATTTTGTAATTGCCTTAAATTAATTAGTTTTCCTTTTATTATTTTCAGACCTGTAATTGGTTTTTTTTTTTTTTAATTCCACGTAGGCTTCATTTAATTAGTCAGCATGCCACATAAGCATTCGCCGAAGCTCCGGGCTCCGGCGAAGACCTATTTCAGACAGTTTGCAAATAGAGGGACCATCTCCTAAGATTTTTCCGGCGAGGGACCTACATCAGACGGTGACCCAAATACATGGACCATTTTATTGATAATCTCAAAGATTTAAACTCAAACGTTATTTAAGAAAAATCAAACATATATTACACTGAACTTATCGATAATTGATTTCTATCTATTTATTTTTTAACATGTTTATGAATTGTTTTATTTTTTAACAATCAATCTATGAACTCGTATTAGTAATATATATTCTCATTAGTTATGTCCTGATTCTTGAACTTAGTAATAATATATCTCCAATCTCCACTAGCTTCCGGGATTGGCTAGTTTATTTTTCGATGAATTAATGTTTGCATGAGTTCAGTTCCGGTTAATACTACATGTTACGGTATGTCTTTGAGATTATATGTCATTTTTACAGATATATTTATAAATTATCCACAAACACAACTTTTATATGAACAATGGAATTCGAACATATAATATTTTAAAAGGATTCATCCTTACCAATTGAACAAACATGTGTTGGTATTTTTGGCTAATTTACTTATGTTGAAATGATACTAAACAATTCGCAACATGTTAGAAGTCCCACAATGGAATCTCATACTTCCAATTTGGGACTCAAGTCTAACCTTGCAATTGGGTCCTAACATCCCACTCCCCTCCACAGCCCCGGCTCCCATGCGGGTTGGCTGTGCACTAAACCTTTGACTAGTCCCGGGCGAATACTGCAGTGTCGGCGTCAGCACCCGCATTATTTGTTTGTATCTGAGAGACATGGTGGAAGACTCTGATACCAATTAATAGAGATATGACATAAATAACTTTTATAAAGGTAGAACAACCTTCAACTCTCAAGTTAATTTTTGTGGTTGAGTTAGACCTCCCAAATTCTAATACAATAAAAAGTAAAATACTCTAGTCAAAGTCTCTAGAACAAATTAGCATTTTTCTCTCTTGTTTATAATTTGATGAAGAAAAGTGTTCGAGTATTTATCCTTAGCAAAACATATTAAAATAAATTTGACTAGCTTAAATACTTTTTCCATAGAAAAAAATCTCTCAAACTTGTATCAACATTTCTCAATTGACCTGGATCATATAGTATATTTTTAGAAATGGAGTCATCTAATTTATATTGTTTTCTTGATCTTGAGTTTGAGAGACAGTATCATATTTTGCGTTAACTAATACTTCTGATTTATATATTTTCATCTTCATCTATGTCTACGTTGCTAACTTGTTCATTGAAAGAGCACGAATCTATATTTTTTAATTATTTTACTTTTCTTGTCTATTTTTATAAATTTATCAATAGCTCCCTTTTGTCTTAGTGTATGACAAAATTCAATTTTATTAGCCAAAATTGAACAAAAGTTGACGTCTGCAGCATATAAGCGGGTAAAACACTTGCTTTAAAGGAAAGGTCACGGGTATTCAAAAATGTAATTAATATTATGGGAAGAGAAAATGTCAAAATAGAATGAAAATACTTCTATTCCAAAAGTCATATAATTACGTGGATTTCAACCCTTATAGCCTTTTGTGTCGGAATTGAACAGGACATAGGAGAATGAAGCATCACAATAATATTTTATAAAGGTCATTAGAACTTAACTATAAATTTTATTATATATATAATTTTGTCATGTTTAACATTTAATTGAGTATATAAAACCGGACTCAACATAATAATATATATTTTTAAGGCAACCGAATATTATATATATATATATATATAACTTTACAAAAATGATGATATAAAATTTAAAATTTATTTTAATATTTTAATTTATAATAATATGTTATCACTAAATTTAATAAAAAGCTGCTAATTTTTAAAAACATGCATAATTTTTTATTGTTAATATAGTTAAACACATAATAATTTTGTAACTAATATTAGCTTATAACAATATTTATATATATAATGTATTTTTATTATTTTTCTATTATCATAGCTAAAAGATTTCAAGTAAATTAAAATTTAGAGATGGTTCTATTCCGTTCTCCTTAGTTCCACTCTCTTCAAGGGAACTAAAATGTCTCATTTGAGAAGCTTTTTGTTCTTCATTGTTTCATCTTAAAATATAACAAACACGGAAAAAAGTGCAAATGTTCCGTTCTGTCTCATTCGAACGTGTCTACGAAACGCCACCAAAGTGTCTCTAGTGTTAAAGTGAGTGTTTACAAAAAAAAAAATTAGCGGGTTGTCTAAATACGTGGTAAAATCATTAGAGTGTTAAATGGTCTAGGAAGATTATCTAGAACATCCTAAAAGCATGCATGTGAACTAGGTGCTGCGACGGGTTCTATCGGATGTCACTGCTTGGCGGACATATCTCTGTCCATAGCAACCTTCCTTCTTAGCGCAAGCTATTCGCGAGGCGCCTTTTCAGCTTTTGGTTGATAGAAGTTGGGTTCTAGGTGGGGCAACCATGGGGGGCTGTTGTGTTAATTGATTCTTCTCGTGGTTGGCACTCGGCAGTGTTAGTGAGCTCTCTCCGAGGGAACGCGTTCCTCGTAGAGGTTAGGGATGTCGAGTTGGGTTTATCTCATGCTTGGGAGCTGGGTGTCCGCGATGTCATCTGTGTGTGCGATTGCGAGGATGTGGTGTGGGCATTACAGAACCATAATGATATTAGCACATTTTGGCATAGGAAGGAAATTACAAAGGCGAGGGATATGCTGAGTTAGGATTAGAAGGTCTCCGTTATCTATGTGCCAAGGGAGGAGAACAACACTGCGGATTATCTTGCGAAACAAGCGGCGCTTGATGGAGCCCCCAGCGAGTCTGGAAACAGCTTCCGTCTTTCGCGTCTATGTAACTTGAGAGTAGCTAGTTTCTTTCCTTTTCCTCTTGTAAAAAAAATAAAAATATTATTAGACCTATTTTATTCAGCTAGGTGATTCAGTTAAAAAAAATAATTCTATGATGATTTAGGGTGAAACAATTTTACTTCAATAAAGGTTTCAGTTAGTCTACATCCGCCAACAGCGCAATAATTGTTTGTTACCAAAAAAAAATCAGCGATCACTGTTAATACGATTTTAATGACTATTATTATTATAATGGTCGACACGTTGATAAGAGAAATTGCATTGCATGTTGCTTGCTTGGTTCAGCTAATCACTGTGATCCTCCTCCTCCTCACCTCACAGTCAAAACTCAAGGAGTGAGGAGAAGACTGTAATGGAAGAAAGTGTCGCCACAATGAAGGAGCCACCGCCACAAGCCCCATCTTCTCTAATCACTTTTTTATACATTGGCCACTTCTTAACTAGATGGGGTGCCAGGTGAGGTGACCTTCTTCTTTCATTTTTTATAACTTCATATAGCATTGTTGGTTCCCGGTTTTCTTTGATTTTATTGACCCAAAATTTTGAGACTTTTCCATTTTTTCCTCTTGTTTTTCAAAAATCTCCTTCTGTCAATAAAACTCTCTCTTTTCTGTATAATTGAAATGCTTGTTTGTAACGAAATCAGAAATCTGTCTTGATTGGGTAATAAAATATCTCATTAGGTGTTATTATGACTCACCATAATAAACATGGCTCCAATTGAAAGAGTTTATTTGAGTTTATCTTATAGCGCTTATGCAAGTGTTTGTGATAACTTACGTGAATAGCTTTTGACCTTACTGTAAACTATTTTGATTTTATTTTCATAAGTTGAGTTTATGCGTACTTAGAATTTATTTTCAGGTTATTTCAATAAGTTTAATAATCGCTTATTAATTAACTTGTTTATCCAAACGCCCTCATGATTTACTCGCATAGAAGCTAAGATGGTTAGGATCAGTGTGTTGGCTTTAGATTTTCAAAATCATTGTTGAATCAGTAAAGGGTGAGTGAATATTTTGCAGCTTTAGTTTGTTTTTTCTAGTTAAATTAACAGAGGATCTCTGCTTGCAGAATGTGGGAATTCTCAGTTGGTTTATATATGATCCATATCTGGCCTGACTCGTTGCTCTATGCTGCAATATATGGTGCTGTTGAATCTGCTTCCACTGCACTGTTTGGTCCCTTAATTGGAACATGGGTTGATAAGCTAACTTATGTGAAGGTGACTCTATGCTGTTTCTAGCACTTCAATTTTATCGCTTGTAAAGCTATGTTATAATTTTGCTATTAGTTATTGTCATATTAACAGTTACTTAGGAACAACATATAGAAATATCTTTGGACTGATTATCTTTCACTTTTGCACAGTGAAGGTTGATTTACTGAAATAAAAAGTTAAATAGAGATACTGAAATCCAAAATTTCCTTTGTGTCTGGTACAACCATGAAATTAAAAGATAAGAGATTTTTTCTATTCTACATGCCTGAAGTTATTGGGAATTTGGTTGAGTATGATGTGGGTGAAAAAGTCATGCACAAAAAAGAAATGAACATATGGAGAAACATATAAGTGGAAAGACTTATGGACCTAGATATTAGGTCAGGACATGATGTTGCTCCATTTGTTACAAATCTCACTAGCTAAAACCCAAACTGATTATTGAGACTAGAATTTACTTGCTTGAATTCTATCATAATGTGCTTCTGAAAGTGCCAAAATCTTTTCATTTACTATCTAATGAATTAGACATCTACAAAATTTAAAGATAACAAAATATAGTTATATCTGACACAAGTGTCTTTAGTTGTTTCATTTCCCTTCATAATTATTTGATTATGAAGTTGACAATAATGAAGTAATCCTATCTTTATGTTTCATTGGCAGGTTTTGAAACTGTGGTTGGTGACACAGAATCTCTCTTTCATTATTGCTGGCGCCACTGTGGTTGCCTTACTTGTCTACTCATCTTTGAAGTTAACTAATTTCTCAGCTTTCATAATGCTGGTTTTTATAACCAACGTCTGTGGTGGCATTGGGGTGCTTTCAACTCTTGCCGGCACCATCTTGATTGAAAGAGAATGGTAATATTCTTGAGGCTTTAGTGAGAAAGGATTTATATTTGACTAAGCAAGTATAGTGAATATTCTATAATTGCTTGTATGAAATAGATGCCAAAAATTTAGTTTTCACTTTTCACCATCATGTCGTCTCTACAATCTCTTAAGGTTTACAAGTCAGGTAAATTTAGTTGTGTCTGTCTAACAGTTTTGCTTGCTTTTCTAGTAGTTGAAAAATAGCATTTCACAGCAAGCTTAATGCTATTACTGTCTCTCTTCAAAATATAATGACCCTGCTGGTGTTTCATAGTATCACTTGTTAAAGGAACCTGAATTAAGTGAAATGTCTATTTAAATGATAGCATTAAAAAAGTGTTTTTATATAGTTTACATTGTACAGGTTGTTAGTTATATCCGAAGGTCAACCTCCAGAACTGCTGACAAAGATGAATTCAGTTACGAGACGCATTGATCTAAGTTGCAAGCTTCTTGCTCCTGTTATGACTGGCTTCATAATAAGCTTTGTATCCCTAAAAGCATCCGCTATGACGTTAGCACTCTGGAATACTGTCTGTGTTTGGGTTGAGTATTGGCTTTTTACATCAGTGTATAATGGGATTCCAGCTTTGGGCCAAAGTAGCCAGAGGAGGATGACAAGATTTCCACGAAGGGATCTAGAAATGAAGAATTCAACTTCGGAGGGAGATAGCTTGCTTTCTGTTACTGGTAGTAACACTGAATTGGCAGATAGAGAAAGCAGGAAAAAAATTTCTGAGTGGATTTTAGAGATCCCTTATATTGATGCATGGAGAATTTATTTACAGCAACAAGTTGTCCTACCTGGACTAGCTCTGGCTTTGCTATTTTTCACTGTACTCAGGTGAAATATTACATTCATATAATATCATATCATGTAAATATTACATGGCAATAAAAAAAGTCTAGCCTGGTTTATGAACAAAAGGGGCCAAAACATGATGTCAGTATTATTCTATGTGATATGTCAAAGAATTGCATTAGTTACACAGGCACGCTAGGACCAGCATGTCCTTTTGTTAAAAAAGAAAAGAAAACACATTTGTTGCAATTATGCATCCAAGTTTTTGTGAAATCAGCGCATTATTTATAAACCAAGAGGACAAGTCCAAATTTGCAAGGTCAGTGGATTATAGTTATACTGTAGGTAGTCATTGGACAATGTTATTCAGAAAATTTGGTTTCAAAACCCCTTTAGAAATATGTATTTGCTTTCAGTTGGGGATGAAGCCTCACTGTTGAAATTACAATTGCTTGCTTCAGCTTTGGAACTTTGATGACAGCCACATTAGAATGGAAAGGCATATCTGCATATGTTATTGGAATAGCTCGAGGAATAAGTGCGGTAGTTGGAATCGCTGCAACATTTCTATATCCTGTGCTGCAGTCTCACATACCGACAATTAGAATTGGACTTTGGTCGATCTGGTCTCAGGTATAAACCAAGAAATGGCTTTATGAGTGCAAGTCAAATTTTAATCTCCTTTCTTTGAGACCCGTCACAGATAATACTTAATCATGTAGGTTGTTCTCCTATGAATCTTTGTCACTGCTCATGTATGTTTTGCATGCAGTGGGCTTGCCTTCTCCCCTGTGTAGCTGCAATAGCGATAAAAAATGGCCTTCTATCATCTTATATTTTGATGGGAAGTGTGGCTATATCTCGGCTTGGACTGTGGATGTTTGACTTGTCTATACTTCAACATATGCAGGTAAAAAATAACCCTTGTCTGAAATCATTTCAGTTGTTTTCTAAAGTTTATTTTTTTTAACTAATGTGAAATTTAACTTTTAATGTCTTGATCAATCATAAAAGTTCTCTTTCTTCATAATCATCTTGGTGTGATTTCTATTTCAACTCTTTGAAACAGAACCTTGTGCCAGAATCTGATCGTTTGATTATTGGAGGTGTTCAGAATTCTCTTCAGTCCTTGATGGATTTATTGGGCTATGTTATGGGAATCTTAATATCTGATCCACGGGTGAGTTTTAAAATTATAATTTTATTTTATATGATGCTTTGATAGACTTACGATAAGACTTCCTTTTCAACTTTTGATAGAGAATTCTCTAATTTCACCACCATCAAATTAGATCTAACAAAGGCGCCGCTAACCACAGAAAAACAGTTTAATCCTGAGTGACCCTGTTAAAAAGTTCTAACCTCAGTGAACTTTTGCGCATTAATTGATAGGTGTTCCATACGTAAATGTATGCTTAGTATGGCAAAAGGATAAAACGACCTATATCTCCCACTTCATTCACCTTAGTGCTTGAGGTTAAAACCTTAATGTCTTACATGTAGTAGCACATTTTCCATCAGTTCCCGTCGTCTTCAGGACAACATTTATATCCTCCATCAACAATGGAAATATTATGGTTCGCGGCACTACTAACTCTGGCCTAAAATTTATTTCTTTATAGTTCCATTTTTTGTCTTAACCAAGGCATCCCCACTGTCGATAACCGTAAGACTAATTCTTTATAGTTATATACTGAATTACTGATTAAAAGATTTTCATTACTGTCAAAACTGGTTATTGCTATGTATCTAATGCTTAACAAAATCACTATGCAATTGTGTTGATCCTGTTTTCTGGTATCAATGTCTGTTCAGGACTTTTGGAAGTTGATTTTGTTATCGTTTCTGTCAGTTACATTAGCTGCATTCCTCTACTGCATTCATGTATACCACATGCGGAGGCACATCTTTCACTTTGAAAGACTTCGGAAGGGTAAATATTTTGTTAGAGCATCTAAAGTTGTTAATGTTAGAATTTTACTTTATTTGGGCTTCTATATTTGGTGTATTTTCATGTTAAATTTGAGTTGGATGTATGACATGATATATTTTTTTCTTTGAGCCTTTTTTTCTAATGTGGTCTATTTTGGGTTTTGGAAATCATCATGTACATATAGGGATTTAGTTTTTTTGCACCTCTCTAAACTCCTATTTACACACCTCATTACAAAAATCTCCTTTAGTTAAAAATACCCACACACACACACACACCCTTTTGCAAATCCTAACCCATTCTTTTTCTGGTTCTCACTCAATGTCTTCAATCTTTTCGGTGATTTTGGCACTCTATCCACCACAGGTGAGGGTTTCTATTCATAATTTAATATATGTGAAATCGTTGGACTCTTATCATCAAAGAAAAGTTTTTCTCTTTATTTACACTTTACTTTTTGTTACACTTTTGGAAGTTGAAGTTTTGGGAGCAAAATTTTATATTCCCCTGAAGTTCCAAAAGTGTATTTTTGTTAATATTAGTCTATAATAGAATATTCGTAAGATTTCGGAAGCGCAATTTTCATTACCGAAAGTTGGAATTCTAGAATTGAATTCATTTCTGGAAGCTAAAAGACTTTCTACTATGGAACTTCAAGTTTCATATGTCTACTTATGTTAATATAATTTTACACACTTATGAAACTTCAAGTTTCAGGATTGAAAATTTAGCTTCGAGAACTGAAACTTCCAAAAGTATAATCTTCTCTTCTGGAAATTGGAGCTCTTTAATGGAAAAAATTTACACCTTCAAGTTTCGGAAGCTAAAAAATTCAATTTCGGAACTTGGAAGTTCCAAAGTGTATGATTGACTCAGTTTCAAAATTGATTTTTTTTCTTCTGTAACTTGAACTGTTTAAGAGGAAAACTTTAACATGATGTGGTTTTTGCTACACGATATAATATGATCTGTTTTTGTCTTTTCCTTTTGGGTTATTTCATCCTCCCAGAAGTAAATATGGAAGAATATTCAAGTTCAAATTACAATCCATCGGACGAAGATGACATACCAATGAATACATATATCAATGACGAGGTAACAGTAATCATTCATTGTGACGGATTTCAACTTTGTTCTTAGGTTAATGTCATGGTCCTTCAATATTTTGTGTTCTGGATGGAAATTTACTCCTTAGTTTATATTGAAAATTCTGTTCAATTTTTCAGACTCCAGTTTAATGCAAGTCAAGCTACAAGCCAGTGTTTGCTCCTCTTGTAATTTTCCTCATTCATTTTTGGCTTCGGCCTTTAACAATCTCTTGACTTTAGAACTTGTGTTTAAAGCGCAATCTTATTTTGCAGATGTGCATAAAATCTATAGAAAAAGAAACTCTCACACAAACTTGCATTTCTTTTGAATGCAAGTGCTTTTTTTATAGCTACCAAGTAAACTTGTAAGTTTATTTCCATCTATCACTTGTTTCTATGTACTACTTTTTTTAAGTGATTGTTAAATATATGCACAAATTAATTCTTGATTAATTATAGACATTTATTAACAGTTAAGAAGTTGACGAGCGCATGACCTTGTTCTCTTGCACAGGTGATTGGTGAAGCGCAGGAACCTGATCGATTGGATCCTTGTTATTCTAAATATATTTAAATAATGTATAAATTCAATCCTTATTATTCTAAATAAATAAGTAAAACAATTACGCGTGTCACATGGTCAGCTGAGCTGAGTTTTTGGACAGAAGAGATTATGTGGAAAATGGAGAAGATGGCTCATGGAGTGCTTAAAAATTGCCTAAATTTCTATTCTTTTAAATGAATGTCCGATAGAAGAAATTAAATTTCTCTAGGAAATCTAAGCCGGACAATCTTCCCTTTTAATTATATGGTCATTACTTTAGGACAAAATCCAAGAAGCTTGTGACTTTGCAACTGCTTTTGCAAAAGGATAAGACAAAACTTTCATCTTCGTCAAGTAAACCATTACCTTTTGGAGCTCCTATTGTTTTGCTTAAAGTTGTTTTGTCATGAATGTTGATATAATTCATTGTCACTTGAATTAGAAGAAGACTCATCAATGCTACAAACATAACTTGCCGATGATCGTTTATATCATCGTCCATTATAATTATAACTTGTCATAAAATTTCACAATACATAAACAAAGAGCAATTCAGTCAGACCAACATGATACAAGTTTATAAACATAATATATAGAAACAAATTACATCAAATCATTAAGGAACTTAATTCTATTTGGATAAGGAAACTACATCAAGTAATATAAAACTAGTCAATTCATAAACCCCGACTCCTAAACTCAACTGAATAATAAAGAAATAACACATAATACTAAAAAATCTTATCAAATAAGAAATGTAACTTAAAGAAACAAATTTAGTCCTTAGAATCTAATGACGCACCCCTTTCTCCCATCACTAGGCATGTGAAGAATTATCTCTTCCACAAACTGTTTCACGACTCTTGCATAAATATCATATGAAATATCTTCAATCTCTCAAAAAGCAGTAATACACTCAACAATAAAATAATCAAACCTCGTTACTGATGAAGTAGTCTCCACATTCTAGACATAATAAGCCTCTTAGCTTTAGCAAAATCACTGTCTTCTCCTTAGACGCTTCATCTTATGCCACAAGTGCACCTCTCATTTCATTTGCTTATGACTCTTTCTTGGGTTTAAGCTCATTTATATGCATTTTTCTTTTTCCACTAAATAAGATGTGCCCCACTTCTTGTGTATCATCTGAACTATCTTTATGAGGAGGAGGGCTAGCAACCCTCTCTCCAACACTCTCTCTCAAATACTATCTTATTTATTGGTTAAAATTCATGTGGGTTCCACTATTGTGAAAGTGAGACCCACATTTTCAACGGACTTCACGTGAATTTCAATTAATAAATGTTGGTGTTGGTGGTGGAGGGTGGTACTAGTGATCGCGGTCAGGGATGGTTCTATTTATAACATGGTGGCGCAGTTGCCGCAAAAAAATAAATCCTATTATTATATATACATACTATATGTATTAATTGTCCTTAATTTCCCCCACAAAAAATACATACTTCAATATTAGATGCTAATGTAGATACGTTGCCCCAACAACCCCAAGGGGCTAGTCGAGTGAAACATGTCGTATCTGACATGTTTCATGTTTGAACTCACATTCATCCTCTTGAGATGAAGTAAATGTAAAGTTAATATAAGTGTTCTTTGAGTTAGAAAACTTTCCCTCCTTTTGAATGAGGCACCATACATTCACCCTAAATTTTTCTTCACATAACAATTTTTTTGCCCCCACAAGTTGAAATTTATGTATCCGATTCGTCACAGATTGTGATGGTAGTGGTGATGGTGACAGTTGACAGTGGTGTCGTTGGCGGTGGGAGTGGTGGAAGGTAGCAGTGGCGGTGGTGGAGATTGATGTTGGTGGAGCAGGGTAGTGGTGGTGGAGAGTGCTGGCAAACGGCGATTGTGGCAGTTGGTGGTGGTAGTAGTCGCGGTGGTGGAGGTGATTGGTGGTGGTAGCAGTGGTGGTGGTGATTGTGGCTGTGGTAGCAATGACGGTGGGTGATGGCTATGCGTGATGGAAATGGTAGTGGCGGTGAATGGTGGCTATGGCAATTGGGTGGTGGCAGGGTAACGGTGGTGGCGATAGTGGTGGTTGCGCTGGTGGTGGAGAATGGTGACAGTAGGTGGATTACATGTTCTTGAAACTAAAATCACAATTATAAAACCATTTTTTATGATTTTAGAAATTAGAGTGGAATAAGTAACAAAACATTTCGACTCTATTTTTATCGAACACATTTTATTTTTGAATTATATTTGAAAACTAACAACATGCACCACCCTGATCGAGTCCGATACTTCTCTATCTATTTTAATTTTCATTTTTTTTATAGTTTTCATTTTCATCTTTGTCTGCATTGCTGACAAATTTTTTCATTCGAACAGCACAAACTTATACTTTTTTTTAATTTACTTTTCTTGCCTGATTTTGTAAATTTGTTAATAGCTCCCTCTTGTGTTCGATAAAGTACTGGTTTAGATGTCAATTGTTGCCTGCTGCCAATATAATAATATATAATTAATGCTCAATCGACGACAAAGATCAATTTTATTGTCCAATAGTATTTAACAACAGTTGACGTGTGCAGCATATAAGTGGTAAAGGCGCAAAGCCCTTACTTTAGAGCAAAGGTCACAAGTATTTAAAATGTGATTAAATAATATTTGTGGAAAGAAAAAAAAAGTTATGATAGAATGAAAAGACTTAATTCGAGAGGAAACATATTTAAATATTAATAAGCTAATATTTTAAAGGTTTGATTGCTAAGTTTTTCAACCTTTTAATATCAGTTGGTAGAATTTTTTTCAAAGGTATCAACATAAATATTGTTATATGTAATTATAGTGAAATCAATATTTGACCTTAGAGGTTAACATAAATATACACAATTATAATAATATCCATAAATATTTGACCACAATAATAATTATACTAAAGTAAGGCAGGGAAAGAAAAGTGAAAAGAAATAAAAATGTGGGTTTTTATATTTTTAGATTGAGAAATTAAAAAACTCCAAGATAAAATTTATCTTTCTAATTTTTTTGATAAAAAGTGTATTTTTATAATGTTTTTTACTTTAAATAAAATAAAAAAATCCATATTAAGAGAAATAAATAGATAAATAAAATTAAAAAGAGTGAATTATTTCATTGAAATCTATATTTTTTGAGTTGTCTAAATCACCCATCTGGGTAATTTTACCCAAGTCTTATTTTACTTACCTAAACTTTATTTAATTTTAAAACTCATAATAATTCTCTCTCCCAATGTATCACCTTGACCTTCTTCCCCATTCTCTGTATGTGGTAAACAAAACAAGAAATTCATAACTACTCTTAAACAAAAAAAATAAAAATGGGGAGGTTTTGTCCAAATGAAAATGTGGTGTGTTATTAACTTTTTTATTTTTTGGAACTCTGGTGTGTTATTAACTTTTTACGCTCCTTCTAAAATTGTGTTGGGAGTATATCATTCAAACTTTTCTTCTTGTGTTTATGTTACATTTCATCTCTCTTATTTTCTTATTAACCACTTATCACTTCCTTCTCTTTCCTTTATTTCTCTAGTGAAGCAAAAGTGAGAACAAAAAGGTATTAAACCAATAAGTTGGATCGGTAGAACACTTAAGCATCTAATAAATGGTTTTGCGTATGGAAAAACATTTGTTGGGGGTGACCCACTCACTTAACGTGATATTCGAGTATTAGTCTTCATCGGAATGCTTGCAAACCATAAAAAGTTATTGACATTGCAATATTGCATTGCATGTTGCTTCATGCTTGGTTGAGCTAACCATTCCATTGTGATTCTCCTCACAGTCAAAAGGAGTCTGATATGAAAGAAAGCGTCAAATCTAAGGAGCCTCCGCTAGCCCAACAACAAGAAACAGCAGCAACATCGTCAAATTCTACTCTAATCACTTCATTATACATTGGCCACTTCTTAGTTAGATGGGGTGCCAGGTGAGCTTCTTCTTTCATTTCTCACCATTGCTTTAAACTCATAACTCAAGAGTGTTGTTGATATAGCACAATTTGTTTCCTTTTTCTTGTTTCTAAAAAATCTCTCTTTTCAGTCGAATTTCTTGACAAAAAAGGGATAAATTGAAATGCATGTTTGTCTTCCAATGAAATCAGAAATTTGGGATATAAAATATCTCATTAGGTGTGTGTTATTATGACCCACCCTAACATATTAATTTAACACATCTATTACCAATTTGATATTTAGATTTAGACCACAGTTGGCATGATTTACTTAAATAGCAGGTAAGGTGGTTAGAATCAGTTTCTTGGTTTGAGATTTTCAAAATCATGGTTCAGTGAATGGTTACACTATTTTACTGCTCTAGTTTGTTTTTCTTTTTTAGTTAAATTAAGTGAGGATCTCTGTTTGCAGAATGTGGGAATTCTCTGTTGGTTTATATATGATCAATATCTGGCCAGACTCATTGCTCTATGCAGCAATATATGGTGCTGTTGAATCTGCCTCCACTGCACTGTTTGGTCCCTTAATTGGAACATGGGTTGATAAGCTAACATATGTCAAGGTACTGACTCCAATTCTTGTTACAAAATTTATAGATAACAAAATATAGTTATACCTAGCACAAGTGTCTTTAGTTGTTTCAATTTCCTTCATATAGTTATTTGATTATCAAGGTTCCTATAATGAAGTAATTCAACCTTCATGTTCCATTGGCAGGTTTTGCGATTGTGGTTGGTGACACAAAATCTCTCTTTCGTTATTGCCGGGGCCACTGTAGTTGCCTTACTTGTCTACTCATCTTTGAAGTTTACTAGTTTCTCAGCTTTCATATTGCTGGTGTCGTTAACCAATATCTGCGGTGGCATTGGGGTACTTTCAAATCTTGCTGGTACCATCTTGATTGAAAGAGAATGGTAATATTCTTAAGTCTTTGGTGAGAAAGGATTTATATTTGATTAAGAAAGTAGAGTGAATAATCTATTGCTCGAATCAAATATTGTTGCCAAAGATTTAGTTTTGACTTTTCACCATAGTTCGGCCTAATACAAATTTTAACATGGTAAAACCTATCCTAGATTCGTTTATTGAGCCACCCAATCACCCGTAGATGTCCAATTCTACGAATCCAAATGTCCATATAAAGAGTACAATAACCCTCACCCCCTAAGCTAGCTTTTGAGTAGAGTTAGGTCTAGCCGAATTCTAAGAACCATCATTCGGCCTCTATGATCTCTCAAGGTTTACGAGTAAGATAAATATTTATTGTTTGTCTATAAGTTTTGCTTGGTTTTCTAGTAGTTTAATTGTGGACAATGACGGAAAAATTACATTTCACAGCAAGATTAATGCTTTCATTTGTCTCTCTGCAAAATGTGATGACCCTGCTGATGTTACATAGAATCAATTGTTAAAGAAAACCGACTTATATGAAATGTCTAGTTAAATTCTAGGACAAACATTATATGAAACAAATATGTTTTTATGAACTTTACACATTACAGGTTGTTAGTTATATCGGAAGGTCAACCCCCAGAATTTCTGACAAAGATGAATTCAGTTATCAGACGCATCGATCTGACTAGCAAGCTTCTTGCTCCTGTTATAACTGGCTTCATAATAAGCTTTGTTTCCCTAGAAGCATCTGCTATAACGTTAGCACTCTGGAATACTGTGTCTGTTTGGGTAGAGTACTGGCTTTTTACATCTGTGTATAATGGGATTCCAGCTTTAGGCCTAAGTAGCCAGAGAAGGATGGCAAGACTTCCACAAAGTAACCTACAAAGGAAGAATCCAACTTTAGAGGGAGATAGGTTGCTTATTGTTTCTGGTGGTGGTAACTCAGAATTGCCAAATAGAAAAAGAATCAAAAAATATTCTGAGTGGATTTCAGAGATCCCTTATGTTGATGCATGGAGAATTTATTTACAGCAACAAGTTGTTCTACCTGGGCTCGCTCTGGCTTTGCTATATTTCACGGTACTCAGGTAAAAGATTACAAACATTGCTAGCATGTTAATAGTACATGCCAATTAAAGAAAAAAAGTCTAGCTTGATTTATGAACAAAAGATCCCAAAACATGAAGTCAAACATGGCATATTTATAAAGGAGTTTCCTTTACATATTCGTTTTTAACACTTTAGAAGCTTGTTCATTCATACTAGTTACACAGGCAAACTAGGACCAGCATATCATTTTCTTAAAAAAGAAAAAGAGAAGAAAAGTAATTTTCAGCAGCCATACCATTTGTTGCATTTGTTCATCCAAGTTTGTGAAATCAATGCTTTAATTATAAACCAAGAGAAAAGAAAGTCCAAGTTAGTCATGTCTTTGGGCATTGAGCCTTACTGAAGAAATTCCAATTACTTGCTTCAGCTTTGGAACTTTGATGACAGCCACCTTACATTGGGAAGGCATCCCTGCATATGTTATTGGAATAGGACGAGGAATAAGTGCTTTATTTGGAATAGCTGCAACGGTTCTATATCCTGCGCTTAAGTCTCGCATATCGACTATTAGAACTGAACTTTGGTCTATCTGGTCTCAGGTATAAACCTACAAATGGCTTCAGTGTTTGTATAATTCACATGTTATGAGTGCAACTCAAATTTTAATCTCCTTTCTTTGTGAACTAGCATGCCAAAGACATCTTACTGATAATACTTGTGACTTATGTTTTGCAGTGGATTAGCCTCGTCCCGTGTGTAGCTGCAACATGGATGAAAAAGGACTTTCTATCATCTTATATTTTGATGGGAAGTGTGGCTTTGTCTAGGCTTGGACTGTGGATGTTTGACTTGTCTGTACTACAACAAATGCAGGCAAGAAACAACCCTTATTATTTGAAATCATTTCAGTTGTTTCCTAAAGGGTTTTTCTTAACTAATGTGAAATCTAGCTTTCAATGTCTGTCTATGATGAATCACAGAAGTTCTCTCTCTTCATAATCATAAATCATCTTCTTCTATTCTTTTTCAATATTTTGTGAACAGAGCCTTGTTCCAGAATCTGATCGTTTGATTGTTGGAGGTGTTCAGAGTTCTCTACAGTCCTTGATGGATTTATTGGCCTATGTTATGGGAATCATAATATCTGATCCACGGGTGAGTTTTAAAACTATTAACTATTCATTTCCAATCCAAATATGTATTTCTTTCATTTTTCTTGCTGCTTGCATAACATGTAAATGGGGAGAACAAGACATTCTGCCTTTCTGTGTCTCTTTGATCAGTGAATGAGTTTGAGAATTAGGGGTCAAAACTGCCTATTGTTTTGCATCTGATGCTTAACAAAATCACAATACAAATGTGCTGACTCTGTTTCCTGGTATTATGTCTGTTCAGGACTTTTGGAAGTTGATTTTTTTATCATTTCTGGCTGTTACATTAGCTGCATTCCTCTATTGCATCCATGTATACCACATGCAGAAGCACATCTTTCACTTTGACAGACTTATGAGGGGTAAATATTTTGTTACATTATTTGGTTTTCTGATAATTGGTGTATTTTTATTTTATTAAAATATGAGTTAGATGTATGACCTAATTTTGCTGATGTGATTCATTCTGGGTTTTCGAAAGTTTATTTAGGTTAGTATAATTAACTCAAAGTTCCGGAATTGAAATTATTTTGCCTCCCAACTTGAACTTCCATAAGAGATTTATTTTTAGTATGATGTGTTTTTTAACATAGTGTAATATGATGTGTTTTTTCTTGTGTTATTTCATCATCATCCCTTGAAGTAAATATGGAAAAATATCAAAGTTCAAGTTATAATCCGTCGGATGAAGTTGACATGTCAATGAATACACATATCCACGATGAGGTAGCCATAACTCTTCATATATCCAATGGAACTCTCCATCATGCAATTTAGGTATAGCTTACAGTATGAATTTTACTTGCAGAGACTGAAGTAGTTGGCGAATTCGGAAAGAACCTAGCCCACTGAGATTGAAGTGTAATCACTTACCAAAAGCAAGTGCAGTGCTAATGTTGTTTTGAAGTTGAGACAAAATGTCTGCTCTTCCATTCCCAAGGCCAAGGACCCTTGCTGTAGAAGGTGGGGGTGATAGGACCAGAACACTTTTGATCATATCCACACTAGGACCAGAACAATTTACCAGACAAAGGAACTACCAAATCATTCAAGAAGGTGAATAGCTAGGAAATGTGTAGTCCCAATTGGAAAACATTTTTCTGAGTAGAACAATTATGTCTGTTTAGCACCATTACCAATCATGTAAAGTAGTAGATACAAGTGCTATAGCATTTGGTGAAGAAATAGGGAACTGCCTTTTTTCCTGTGCAAATAGAGACCTAGCAAGCAGCATCATTCTACAAATTAATTTATAACTTCAGCTCTGGTAGTGATATAGTAACAAAACTACTTGGAACATTCTGAAATTAATATCACGCAAAAGATCTTATCAAAGGATTAAACAGTTGAAGAAAGAAATTATTAATATTAATGCATAATAAGTCAAACAAAAATAACAAAATAGCGTGACAGCATAACTTGTTACACTTCTCTTTTTTATGAACAAATTGTCCTTGATAAGAAGTCCGATTATAAATTGATATCAACAAAAAATGTCTCAATTTCCATTAGTATTTTTTTATTCGTTCGGTTGTCGGATTTATTATTTTCAACCCAAACCACCCGATTAAATTTTTATTCATATTTAAATTTTATATGTATACCTCTTAAACTTTATTATTTATAATTTTTTCTATTTTTATGTTTTTTTAATCATTTTGACTTTCTTTTATTTGTTATTAAATATCTTTAACTATATTAATTATCATCCAATTTTATTATAATATTTTAGATAAAACGACTGATATGTTACGAAAGTTATAAATGTAAAAAATTAATGGTGTTAAAGTGACATCAACATTTATAGTTGAATTAGTTATTGCATAGAATTATTTAAGAGAATGGAAGTTAAATTCAAAACTTTATACAATAACTAAACTGAATTGGTTTTCCAATTTGGTAAACCGATTCAGCAGTTCAGTGAACTGGTTGTGGTTTGTGATTTAGTTCTAGCTTTAGAACCAGTTCTAAAACCGTTTGGGAGACATAGTTCAAGAACTGGTTCGAGCTTTTTCAAAAAATGGTTAGGATGTATATATTAAGAACCAAAATAAAGTCAAAACTATGAAAATTGTTTTAGAACCAATTAAAATTTAGAAAAATTATTGGGCCATTTGTCATTGTCTTTTTTTTAACTAATTACTTATTCTTGAAAAAATTGATATACTCGCTAAACAAAAAACCCTACCTAGCCTAGCCTTCTCAGTTCTCTCTCAAGTCTCAACTCTTCTCTCGCCGTCTCCACCACCACAAGCACAAGCACGTTCCTTTTCGGTGATGTTCATGTTGATTCAGCATTCTCGAATAATCACGATGCTCTCTTCCTCCTTCAAGCGCAGACCTACTTGTATCATCTTCAGCCAATCCCTTACTACCTTAAACGAGTATGGCAGATTCCCTTCTCAACAACCACCCTCTGATCCTTCACATTTTAGCCCACAAACTCCCATTCCCAATCGATTTCCGAACCAAGGCTGGAATCAACAACATCCACCACCACACACTCCTCAAAACCCCAACTTTCAGCCACCCAATAACCCCAATCAATGGAACAATCAAAACCACTGGAACCCTTCTCGGACTCCAGCCCCACAAAATGGAAACCCCAACCAATTTCAAAACCAACCTCCACCACCTTCTATCGTTGATTTGACCCGTTTCTGCACGGAGGGGAAGGTTAAAGAGGCGATTGAATTGCTGGACAAAGGGGTCAAGGCTGATGCTGGTTGCTTTCATCTTCTGTTTGACTTGTGTGCCCAAACGAAATCCCTCGAGGATGCTAAGAAGGTCCATGACTACTTCTTACAATCTACCTGCAGGGGCGATTTTAATTTGATCAACAAGGTGGTTGAGATGTACGCGAATTGTAAGAGCATGACTGATGCACGGAGGGTGTTTGATCATATGCCTAACAGGAATATTGATTCTTGGCACTTGATGCTTCGTGGCTATGCGTATAGTACCATGGGAGATGACGCCTTGCAACTGTTTGAGCAGATGAATGAGCTGGGTTTGGAGATCACGTCGGAGACTTTGCTTGCGGTGTTATCCGCTTGTGCCAGTGCTGAGGCTGTGGAGGATGCTTTCCTTCATTTTGAGTCCATGGAAAGCAAGTATGGAATTAAACCGCAGGTAGAGCACTACATGGGGCTTTTGGATGTTCTTGGACAATCTGGATATCTCAAGGAAGCTGAGGAGTTCATTGAGAAGTTGCCATTTCAGCCCACTGTGACTGTGTGGGAGACACTGAAGAATTATGCTCGCATTCACGGAGATATTGATCTTGAAGACCATGTGGAAGAGTTGATTGTTAATCTTGACCCATCAAAGGCTGTTGCCAATAAGATCCCTACCCCGCCTCCGAAAAAGTACAATCATATTAGCATGCTTGATGGCAGGAACAGAATCATTGAGTATAAGAATCCTACTCTCTACAAGGATGATGAAAAGTTGAAGGCTTTGATTGGGATGAAGGAAGCAGGGTATGTTCCTGATACGAGATTTGTTCTTCATGACATTGATCAGGAAGCAAAGGAGCAGGCTTTGCTCTACCACAGTGAACGTCTAGCTATTGCCTATGGCCTCATTAGTACTCCACCAAGAACACCTCTTAGAATCATCAAGAACCTTCGTGTATGTGGTGACTGTCACAATGCCATTAAGATCATGTCCAGGATTGTAGGGAGGGAATTGATTGTTAGAGATAACAAAAGGTTTCATCATTTCAAGGATGGAAAATGCTCTTGTGGGGATTACTGGTGAAGGATTCATTACTCGAATTCTTACAGTATCTTGAATATATATTGTTTTCTACGCGTATTGTAGACCGGGAAAACATTTGTGCTTGGAAGGTTCAATGCTGCTAGAGATAGGAGATGAATTATGCAGTATGCACTGATTTAGAATGTATTTGCTTCTTGTTAGATATTCACTTTATTCTCTCTACTTCTGTTCAGTGCTACAACTTGATAAAGTTAACTTTTGCTCTCATGTGATTTGTTCTACTACTTTATGTAGTTATTTGTTTTTTTGTTCTAGCAACTTAAAAATTAGTAGAAGTCATTTTAGCTGATGTTATAAGTAGAAGCTACTTCTAGTAGCTTGTGAGAGAGGTTAATCGATTTTATCTGCACCTGGAGCACATCTAAACATGCACTGATCCATGCAAGGACGTAGAACAAGTCTGAAGTTTGGTTGTGAAAAGATGGTTGAAGCATCACTTTGAGCTTCTTATTTATGTATTTGGGAATAGAATTTGTGCTTTTCAGGTATGGAATTTTGAGCTTTAACACAACAGAGACGATATCGTACTTTTAGAATATGTACTAATGTGGAGCTGTAATCCATGCTATCTGCAGTCTGCACTAACAAGAACGTTTGCCCCTGGTTGTATTACATGGCAGTTGCTCCTGAACTTGTGTTCTATTGTGGGGGTGAAAATGGCATCAGAATTTGTCCACTTGGCTTTTCTAGTTTCATTTATTTAAGACAATTTTGGTGTGTCTTGCCTTTCCTAGGACTATGAGAGTATTTCATGCAGTGTAGTGGGCCCTTCTGCTTTTGGGTTATGCTTTGGTTTCCTTTTTCAACAGGGGGGTCTAAAATTTTGTATTTCCTATGAGCTAATATGTTTTGCTTATTTTCCTTCTGTTATTGCTCCTAATTGATTTCATATTCGAACAAGAATAGTTATATTTCAAGTGGCCTAGAACAAGCCCAACTTCTAAGTTTCAGAAAAAGAATCTACTAAATAGAATTGGTGAACCTTCTAATTGAGAGCATTTTTACTGTTCATACGAAAGTTTTTTTTTTTTTGTGTGGGAGCTACAATGTTTGGGCTGGGCTTTTTCTTAGTAAGTAGTCTACTTGTGAGTATTATTAACACATTTCCTTATAACACAACTTCTGTCCCGTTTCAGTCCTCATTTTCTGGTCTGAAGCAGTTCATTACACCAACTTATATTGATGCATGGATAATTTATTTGCAGCAACAAGTTGTCCCACCTGGACTAGCTCTGGCTTTGCTATTTTTCACTGTACTCAGGTGAAATATTACATTCATATAATATCATATCATGTAAATATTACATGGCAATAAAAAAAGTCTAGCCTGGTTTATGAACAAAAGGGGCCAAAACATGATGTCAGTATTATTCTATGTGATATGTCAAAGAATTGCATTAGTTACACAGGCACACTAGGACCAGCATGTCCTTTTCTTAAAAAAAGAAAAGAAAACACATTTGTTGCAATTGTGCATCCAAGTATTCGTGAAATAATTAATATTAATGCATAATAAGTCAAACAAAAATAACAAAATAGCGTGAGAGCATAACTCGCTACGCTTCTCTTTTTTATGAACAAATTGTCCTTGATAAGAAAGAGTCTGATTATAAATTGATATCAACCACAAATGTCTCAATTTCCATTAGTATTTTTTTATTCGTGCGGTTCTCGGATTTATTATTTTCAACCCAAACCACCCGGTTAAATTTTTATTCATATTTAAATTTTATATGTGTACCTCTTAAACTTTATTATTTATAATTTTTTTTTCTATTTTTATGTTTTTGTAATCATTTTGACTTTCTTTTATTTTTTATTAAATATCTTTAACTATATTAATTATCATCCAATTTTATTATTTTTTTAGATAAAAGGACTGATGTGTTACGTAAAGTTATAACTGTAAAAAATTAATATTGTGTTAAAGTGACATCAACATTTATAATTGAATTAGTTATTGCATATAATTATTAAAGAGAATAAGTTAAATTCAAAATTTTATACATAAAAATCATAATATATATTGGATAAAATTTCAACAATATTTTTTCATATTTTATATATTAATCTGATGACCCGAACCAAATCAACCCGACCTTATTCGGTTTGGATTGGCTGAAAATATTTAGAAGAAAAACAACCTAAAACAAATCAAATAAATTTAACCGGCTTTCGTCCATGTGACGAAATTTAGTTATCATCATTGTCATCTTTACCTGTTTTTTATTGTCTAATACTTTAAGTTAATATCATAAATTTTTGTTTTTAGTGTTTTAAATATGACGGAGCCATCGAGAAGTAAATGAGAGAAGTAGGCCTCTTAGAATGATGCCACATAATTAAAATTGATAAGGTTTCAAACGGAGCTATAGCCAGTAGCCACATCATTTTTGTGTGTGGCAGAACTCAGAAGTGAATGGCTCTATTTCCAAAAAGATGAGAACCAGTTATTCAGCGAAACTATTATATTCTATAGCTTTGACAAAAGATGAGAACCAGTTTTAGTCCCTACGTTTTGAAATGTAGGGACTAAAACTAAAAACCTGAAATCAGTGTATTTCCCTTTGTTTACTCAACAGTCAACACAAAAGATAGCGTGTAACTGAGATTGAGATGCCACCAGTTATTCAGCGAAACAATTATATTCCATAACTTTGACTAAAACTGTCTGTTTCAATCTCAGATAATAACTAATATTATTATTCTGTTTAATTTATTTTTTCGTCTAATTGAAGTCATCATTGATTCATTATGGACACATGAATTAGACACATTGCATTGCATATGGCTTGCCATTGTGATCTTCACAGTCAAAAGGAGTGAATTGGGGAAGAAGAGTCTGATATGGAAGAAAGTCTCATTATGAGGGAGCCTCTGCTACCCCAACAACAAGAAACACCAACACCATCTTCTCTAATCACTTATTTATATATTGGCCACTTTTTAGCTAGATGGGGTGCCAGGTTCTTCTTTCATTTCTCACCATTGCTCCTTTAAACTTATAATTCTAAGTGCTGTTGGTATATCTCTATTGGTTCATGTGTTCCTTTGATTTAATTGTCACAAAATTTCGAGATTTTCCCCCTAATTTTGTTTTCTTGTTGTTAAAAACCTTCTCCTGTCAATAAAATTCTCTGTCTCCTTTCAGTTTAAGTTTGTCACAAAAAGGGATGAATTGAAATGTTTGTTTGTTCTATGAAATCAGAAATTTGTCTTGATTGGGATATAAAATATCCCATTAGGTGTTATTATGACCCACCCTAACATATTAATTTAACATATCAATAACCAAGTTGAGATATAGACAACAGGAGACATGACAGAAGTTAAGGTGGTTAGGATCAGTGTTTTGGCTTGAGATTGTCAATATTATTGTTTAATCAGTGAAGGGTTGGAAATTTGGCTGCTTTACTTTGTTTTTTCTAGTTAAATTAAGTGAGGATCTGTTTTTGCAGAATGTGGGAATTCTCTGTTGGATTATATATGATCAATATCTGGCCAGACTCATTGCTCTATGCAGCAATATATGGTGCTGTTGAATCTGCCTCCACTGCACTGTTTGGTCCCTTAATTGGAACATGGGTTGATAAGTTGACTTATGTCAAGGTACTGACTCCAAGTCTTGTTACGAGCACTTCACTTTTTTCAAGGTTCCTTCATATAATTATTTGATTATCAAGGTTCCTATAATGAAGTAATTCAATCTTCATGTTTCATTGGCAGGTTTTGCGATTGTGGTTGGTGACACAAAATCTCTCTTTCGTTATTGCGGGAGCCACTGTGGTTGCCTTACTTGTCTACTCATCTTTGAAGTTAACTAATTTCTCAGCTTTCATATTGCTGGTGATGATAACCAATATCTGCGGTGGCATTGGGGTGCTTTCAACTCTTGCTGGCACCATCTTGATTGAAAGAGAATGGTAATATTCTTGAGACTTTAGTGAGAAGGAATTTATATTTGATTAAGCAAGTACAGTTAATAATCTATTGCTTGAATCAAATATTGATGCTAAAGGAAACTGAGTTATGTCAAATGTCAAGTTAAATTATAGGAGAAATGTTGTATAAAAATTGTTTTTATGTAGTTTACAATTACATTGTACAGGTTGTTAGTTATATCGGAAGGTCAACCCCCGGAATTGCTGACAAAGATGAACTCGGTTACCAGACGCATTGATCTAAGCTGCAAGCTTCTTGCTCCTGTTATAACTGGCTTCATAATAAGCTTTGTATCCCTGAAAGCATCTGCTATAACTTTAGCACTCTGGAATACTGTCTCTGTTTGGATAGAGTATTGGCTTTTTACATCAGTGTATAATGGGATTCCAGCTTTGGGCCAAAGTAGCCAAAGGAGGATGACAAGGCTTCCACAAAGTGATATCGAAAGAAACAATTCAACTTCCGAAGGAGATAGCTTGGTTTCGGCTATGGGTGGTAACTCAGAATTGGCAGATAGAGAAAAGAGGAAAAAAATTTCTGAGTGGATTTTAGAGATCCCTTATATTGATGCATGGAGAGTATACTTACAGCAACAAGTTGTTCTACCTGGACTAGCTCTGGCTTTGCTATTTTTCACTGTACTCAGGTGAAAGTTTACAAACATCCATTGCATGGAAATTTTGGAAATGGATTCATTGCGCAGTTAGGGAATCCCTAGATTCATACAGTCACGCAATCTGAGTGGTCTGATTAAGATCAGTCGGCTCAAATTGCGTGACTGCAGGGTATCTCTAACTGTACCCTTCAGTCTACTCAGATTGCGTGACTGCGTGAGTGTAGGGATTTCCTAACTGCAGTGAGCAATGTCTGCCAATTATGCCGTATTCATTGGATGGTTCAAAACATACCTTCAGAAACATGTATTTCTTTGCTGTTAGTTGGGCATGAAGTCTCACTGATGAAATTCCAATTACTTGCTTCAGCTTTGGAACTTTAATGACAGCCACCTTAGAATGGGAAGGCATACCTGCATATGTTATTGGAATAGCGCGAGGAGTAAGTGCTGTGATTGGAATAGCTGCAACAGTTGTATATCCTGTGCTGCAGTCTCATATATCAATTATTAGAACTGGACTTTGGTCTATCTGGTCTCAGGTATAAAATCAACAAATGTCTCTTGTGTTATGTATAAATGACATGTTATGAGTGCAAATCAAATTTTAATCTCCTTTCTTTGAGAACAAGCATGTAAAAGACATGTTACTGATAATACTTTAGCATGTACATACATAGTTCTTCCTTATGGGTAATTTCTATGGATCTTTGTTGTCATTGTGCATGTATGTTTTGAATGCAGTGGGCTTGCCTCCTCCCTTGTGTAGCTGCAATATGGATCAATAATGGCTTTCTATCATCTTATATTTTGATGGGAAGCGTGGCCATATCTCGGCTTGGACTGTGGATGTTTGATTTGTCAGTACTTCAACAAATGCAGGCAAGAAATAACACTTATTGCCTGAAATTATTCAGTTTTTTTGACAAATGTGAAATCTGGCTTTTAATGTCTATGATGAGTTACGAAGTTCTCTTCTCCATAACCATCTTTGCCTAATTTCTTTTTTTCTTTTTCGATTTTTTGAAACAGAACCTTGTTCCCGAATCTGATCGTTTGATCGTTGGAGGTGTTCAGAGTTCTCTTCAGTCCTTGATGGATTTATTGGCCTATGTTATGGGAATCATAATATCTGATCCGCGGGTGAGTTTAAAGACTATTAACTATTCATTTTAAAACATTCTATATTTCTGTCCCTTGATCATTGAATGAGTTAGAGAATCGGGGGTAAGAGCTAACAACACTCTTATCGATTGAAATCCACACGGAATCTACTAAATCATATGTGTCTCACTCATTATTTGGTGGGAACTATGTAAATTTCAACTAATAACAGATCATGTGTTGAGAAGTGTTAAAGAGAGTGTGGCCTCACGCTAGAATCTCATGCTTCCAGTGTTCATACATTGGAATTGGATCATATCATTCCACCACGCTCTAATTAATAGGAAGCAAAAGTTAGCCGTTACAAATCCCACGCTAGAATTTCATACTTTCAATATGAAACTTAAGTCTCATATCTTGTAAATTGATCCTAACACTAAGTGACCCTTTAAAATATTCTATCCTTTATTGCTTAATCACTTGATTCTCACCTTCCGTACAAGAAATTATCTACTCTAACTACAATACAAAAATTATAATTCTCAACAGTCACCACTACTAACTTTGGCCTAAATTTTATTTCTGTATAGAACCTTTAAAATTTATATACTGAATTACTAATAAAAAAGATTTTCATCTACTGTAAAAACCTGGCTATTGCTTTGTACCTGATGCATAACAAAAGCTCAATACAATTGTGCTGATCCTGTTCTCTTTGTATCTATGTCTGTTCAGGACTTCTGGAAGTTGATTTTGTTATCATTTGTGGCAGTTACATTAGCTGCATTCCTCTACTGCGTCCATGTATACCGCGTGCGGAAGCACATCTTTCACTTTGACAAACTATTGGGGTTCAATTGTTTTGTAAGTGCATCATAAGATGTGAAGGCCAATTTTTGTGTTCACTTTTGATACCATTTGGAGAAACATCTATACAGTGGAGATGGAGCTATAGTTTTAGGTGAGCTGGCTAAAATTGTCTATAGCGCATCACATAAAGTTTTGATATCAAAAGAACATACTTCTTTAGAGGAAAGTGATCACTGATGGAAATGTTAGATTTTCACATAGTGGAATAAGATCATCACTATCATCATTTTCTTGCTTCCTTTAATATCTGTTTTAAGCCAGTCTTGTTTCATGCCAAGTGCAACGCCAGTGAGTGATGCAAATATAGAATGTAATTGACATGGCCCAGGTGAGAGACAAAGGTTATGATCTCATGATCAAATTAACAGTAATAGAGAGAAAATGAGGAAGAAGTAAATGTATTATTCTTCTACAAAGTGTAAAATATGTATGGTTCACTATTTATATAGAAGTAGGAACAACACTCTGCATCACATGTGCAGTTATTAACCGAGTAATGATGTGTGGAGATTGTAATGGTTGAGAAATAGGAGATGGTGATGTGTTTGTAACAGGATTTATCAATTGAAATTGAAGTGGTAGGGTCAACAGGAAGAGCGATCAAAACATGTAGAGATTGGTCCATGACTTGATTGAAATGGAAATATCAATTCATGAAATTAGTTACTCGAATACTACCATCAACAAATTGATATTTGATTTTCGAAACTAAAGCACGCTTCAATGCACGAGCCTAAGAGTGGAAGTTTCTACCTATAAGAATTGGATTCACTATTTGTGTTGAAGGATTTTCTTCTAGAGGTATATGATAGGGACTTGCATTTTGTGATGGATTAGCATGCTGCCCCACATTAGCTCCATTGTTTCCACCTCCATTTGATGCACATCCTTCAACATTCTTCATAGATCTACCTTGAAATGCCATGGATCTTAGTTGAAGACGAAATTCGACGAAAGGAAGGAGAAATTGAAAAGATGGAAGGAGGAAGGAATGAGGATGGTGCCACAAACTTCATGAAGAAGAATGATAAGCAAAGTGAGTAGAAGCCACATGTAGGTCATACTTGATAATTCTCATATTAGGGTTTTCTAGAGAAAAAACAAGGTAGGAGTTTCTAACTCACAAACTCAATTTCAAATAAGATCAAAGTTGGAGGTAGATACAAGATTGAACTTGTGGAGCTCAAAGGAAGGGGCGGCCAAATGGTGAATGAGTGGCTCAATCCCTAAACTATCATTCTCATGCTCACATACCCTCATGCGCAAACCTAGTGGGTCAAAAATGCAAAGCCCGGTCCTAAATTCTCTATGAGCTTAAATACAAGCGCCAAAGTCCCAAGGCCAACAAGCCTAGATTTCTAAAAGACTCTTATAAAAGCTCAAAACAAAATACAAAAGATAATACTGAAAATAGGGAAAATACTAGCTATAAGTCTTCTACAAAGTGTACAGTGTGTATGGTCCACTATTTATATACAAGTAGGAAGAATACTCAGCATCACATGTTCGGTTATTAACCGAGTAACAGAATAAGCTAGAATATGTTGCGTCATGAGAGGGGGCAAGAAGGTTTCTACAAACATCACATTGGGCTAACAAAGAAGACTATTAAGAGACAGACACCACATCTTTACGAAAAACTTTAAGCTCTAAGCTTTTGAGTCTTATCTCTTATATACTCTTCAACACTCTCACTTCCATGTAATGCGGGACTTCAAACTCACATTTGATTTTCTTAATATTCTCTCCCTTAAATACATTATTGTGCTCTCTCTCAACAGAAGTTACAAATCACGAGAATCGCACACTCAACCCTGATACCATTGTTGCGTCATGTGTTTGTCAACAAGATTATTGCTTATTAAGTTTAGCTAAACGAACAAGAGTTTGTGGTAAGCATGAATGGCCCGATCCATTTAAAATAGTTAATTAAGTATAATATGCACGGATGGGATTGATGTCGTTTATAACTCCACCTATAATGTATAAGTAGTGAAACAGTATGCTGCCTATAATGAGTGGTAGTTCAATTGATTCCTTTTGAGGTTTTGGTGCTAGTTCAATTGATGCATTGCTATCAGCATGATTATGATTTTTATTTAGAACAAAATAGCTGGCTTTTATTGGATGCGTTTATGATAGTCCTAAATATCCACCAAAATGTGACTTGGATTTATATATTTTTCAGTCCAATGAGAATTGAATTGAATTTGAAGACAAGTGCTCCGCACATGGGTGGGTCATGGGTACCTAATTTGTAATTTGTCCGTTATTCACTCCTCCCTCTTTGAGGTGAGTGATCCAACCAAACACGTGCATTGTGTCCCTTTAATATGCGCTAGTTTCTTTTTGTCTAAAGCTAACATTCCTATTTCTATTTGTACGTATTATGTATGTGCGCATTTAGAGAAGAGTTCGATCTTTTAAAAGTATTGTATAGAAAATGGTTTGTTGGGATAATTATACCCATTTAATGTAATATCCAAATTTTGAAAGAATTAGTCTCATGATGATCAGTAATATGATTTCCGGCAGATAGAATCATTTATTTATTTATGACCTATCTATTTCATCAACATTGAATAATAAGTTTTGTATTGGATAAATAATATTCCCCCAGTCCTTTAATAATTTTTTTTAACTGAATCATTTAATAATTGTTTAGAAAGAGAAATAAGCACACATATTAAGATATGTATTTAATTTTGTTAATTTTAAAAAAAAAAATTCCAATTTTACCCTTTAAAATGTATTTTATATTTCTTCATTTATTATTCTCACAAAGACATTAAAAAAATATCAATTAATATCTCTCTTGAAACTCTAAATGGATAAATATATAGAAATAAATTTTTTTCTCAAAGTAAACAGTTGTATAGGAAATCTACTTAATACTTCTTCTGTTCTTTTTTATAATAGATAAATTGAGAGATGTCAGGGTCTTTTTTATAAAAACCGACTTGAAATTTGTAGTGCATTAATTATTTTTTGCCAAATTTACCCTTACTTAATTTGATTTTCTCTCTCTTTCCACTATGTAATGCATTAATGATCAATAGAAATTTTAAAAAGTAAGTTGGGACAATTTAAATTCTAACAACCACTTTAACTATTTTTCTTAAGGGTTGTTTGGCTCTTATAAAAAGAAACGGAAGGAGTATTTATTTTTTACTCAAATTATTATTTACTTCACGGACTCATAGAGACAAATTTAAGCATTCAGTCAGATAAAATGTCTCCGGTATCTTTTCTTCTTGATTTTCTGGAAAAATGTTCGCCGTCTCTTAAAAAATAAGAAGACATAGATAGAACCCATGAAGGTGTAACAGAATTCTATGATTTTCGTGATTGCCTTCCAGACATATCTCACGTTCTGTTGATTCTGAATTCCTTTCTTCTCTGTAATCATGAGAAGAAATTCCGGACTTTAAATCAAAAGAAAGAATATCTTAACAACAAGCTTAAGATTATATATTTTATGAGTTGTTCTAAAAATTAGTTTATATATTTTATGGATTATCATTGACAGGATGCAACTGATAAATCATGTGAGCTGTATGCAAATTTCACCGGATATCCTCTAACTATATTATTAAAATATAATAATACTTGAATTACAAACAAAGGGACCTCAACCACTACTGATTGATTCAAGTAAAAAATATTTAATGCCCTTTTAATTAAAGTCTCGCGTTTGACGTTTTGTGTATATATATAAAAAAAATCATTAGAAGAATTAATTTTATTAAAATTTAAATGTTCACGATTTAAATATAATTTACTTCTAAAAAATACATGTGTGAAGAAAATCGAAGTACTACACTGAAATCAAATAGCATGAAACAAAAGGGAAATAAGAATGTGTTGCAGTCAAAATTTACTAAATATGTGTTTATGAGGTGAGTTTTGAAAGAGAAATAAAAGAAGGGAGAGATTTATGAGAAGTTTGAGGTATTTCTTAAAATTCTCCAAGACTTATCCAAAACTTCTTTTAACTATATTCTTTGATTCCCCCAAATTTTGGTGTTTGAAGAATTTAGAACTTTCAAAGAGAAACTTCACCTGTCTTGCCCTCTCCTTCCCATCTCATTTTCCCCCTCCCCTCATCTCCCATAGAAACTCACAATTTGAGGAAAATGAAAGAAGATGGGACGGAAGGTAAATCTTCCTCTTATTTGGAATTTTAAAATTTCTTTAAAACCTTTAATTTGGAGAACTTCACAAAAATAACTAAAGAGCGTCTTTGGAGAATTTTTAATAATTTTCTAAAATATTTCCACACTTTAAAAAAATGAACTCCCAAATATTCATACAACTGGTTTACATGCATTGCTCTCATTAACACCAAACATCAAAATAACTATTACAATGAAAAAACTTCTCATAAGTCTCTCATTTTTCTTCCAACGCCTCCAAAATCTAACTTATAAACAAAACTTAAAGATGTTACAGTCGAGTCAAAGATTTACTGGTTGAGATTTAAACTAATAACTACAAACTTTTTTAGTAATCAAATCTTAATTTATGGCTATAAAGTTATCATTGCGGTGACTTTATAGGAAATTTTAACCGGAGCAAATTTAAATTCGAGAATTTGTGTATTGAGTTGAGTGTTTGACTTTAGTGCACTTGGATGCCGCAGAAACAAGAAAAAGACTTTGCTCTGGGCAACCATGATATGGGTGCAAAAATCAAAAGATAGTATATAGCCGAAGTACTGCTAGGTGCGTATCAACTTAACATGTTGACCATTGATTTGTATAGTGCTGTCTAATATAAGGGACTTTAAAAAGGGCTTCACTATATACTATTGAAATGGCATGAGTATTATTGTAACTTTTTTATGCATCATTCTGAACCAACCTGGCAATCTTATGAGAGACTTCCTCAATCCTGGCTTTAAAACCAGCTGAGAAATAGAGTTTAGCCAAACCGTCGGCAATAGAATTACCACGAACAAAAGAGAAAATAGCATAATCAAAATGAAAAGCTAAAGAGCGACAATTGCTAATAATAGAGTTAAGATAAGAAACACCATAAAGAGATGCTTCCAAGTTTAAAAAAGCTAGAGATAGTCAGTCGCAAACTGAATGGAAACCAAGCTCCAAAGCTAGGGAGATAGTCCACCGGAGGCCAAGCACCTCTGTCACCACCGGAGAAAGGGCCTTCAAAGGGGAAGAAGTAACTAAGGCAAAGACCAAACCATCACTATCATGAGCAACCATGCCTAAACCAGCCATACGCGTCGAGGAGAAGAACGCATCAAAGGTGATCTTTGTAGTAGCCGCTGAGGGACGAACCTAAGAACAAGGTAAGGTCAACGCTGTGGGAGGAGAAAAGACCTGGTCCGGTGACGATGGCAGGAAGGAGGCCACGCGATCCAGCAACTTGGGGAGCAAAGAAACTGAGCCACAAAATAAGCAATTATTTCTGGCTTCCCAAATCCCATACAGAACCGTAAGGAAAATACCCACAGCAACTGAGTCATCTTCGGCCATGAACACCTGCACGAAATCATGAAAGTTGCTCTCATCCTCCCAACGTAAGCCAAGAGGAGAAGCAAACCACACTCGATGAGCCTTTGGGCACAAGAAGAGAGCATGGACAGTGGACTCCCGCACCAATAAGCATCTAGGACAAGATGGACTCAGCGTAATGGTACACTAAAACTAAGCCTCACAGACGGGGAGATAACCTAACACAACACGCTAGCCAGTTTCTTTGTAGCGAAGTAAAGCTGCCGCCTTCCATAAGTTGTTCCAAAGCTGCAAACCTGGTGCTTTTTCTCCTTGGGTCATCACTACCAGGGTATTCTCCTTGTGTTGAGTCCCCGCACATCATGTCTACTGTGTTTTCGTCCTCTAACGCCGGCCACAAGGGTATTCTCCTAAAGGGAAAGGAGGCGGAGGTGTTGAACGTGGGTGTGCTCCCTGCGGATTCAAACTTTGGGTGGGATGTGGGGAAGTTGTTGTCCCGCTCTCAATCACTATCAGGACCTTCATAAATGTAATTCAGGGGCTTTGGGGTAGTCGAAGGTACGTGGATATCCAGGAGGTGTCACAAAACCTCCTTCTCTTCTGGTTTGCGAGCACACAAAAGCGTGGTGCAGTGAGCTTTGGGGGCCCTTGGTTCGTTGATTGGTCCTCACTAGTCATCAAACACAAAGACTCTTGCCACATCCTTTGGCACTTTCATTGGTTGGGGTAGATCTCCTATTAACCGTTGAACCCGTGGACATTCGTCAAAGACAAAAGAAAATTCAATTTTATCTATAATTAAGAATTAGTTTGTTTTAGATTAAAAATAATAACTTTTGACTGTCTAAAAAAAGAGATTACTTTTTGGAGATTCTTAAGAAAAATAAAAGCTAATTTGTGTTTAGTTATACTAATTAAAGTCACTTTTTCATGTTCTCTCATTTATCATAATAGATTTTCCGAATAAGCTAGTTAAAGTAGTCTTTTCAAAATAATGATTTTTTCATTGATTTGAGGTTTTTTTAAAAAATAACAATTTTCTAAAAAAGCTTAAACAAAGTTATGTTATAAAAAAAGACATTTTAAGAGTAGAAAAAAATATTGAGTGTCAACAAAGACCAACACAATAGTTAAACTTTTCAAATATTTAGTGCAGAATTCAATCTTTAAACAGCGTGGATGAAAAAAAAAATATTGGATCTCAACAAACTTATTTATTTAGTGCGATTTTCAAACTTTGAGGTGATGGCTATGAGATACGTTAAGAAACATTAATTTTGAGTAACGAGTAGCTTTATATGGTAGTAGGAGTATAGTATAATATATTTGATTTGATGGCATATGTAGGAAACGTGTATAAGGCACAGCCTCCTTGACCTAAAATTGGAGATTCTGAATTATAAATTCGAAATCCGTGTTGATTGTGTGTGGAATTTGGACACCTTTCCCTCACCCAACCCAACCCAACCCAACCCAAATACCGTTCTTATCTGAGTCAGGCAGGTACTATGCAAGGTCATCTATAAGTACGGCCATTTATTATTATTTTTATTTTTATTTCACGAATGAATTATAGTAAATTAGAAAAAAAGTTATCGTGGTTTGGGTGAGTTGGAGTTGGAGTTGGACCTTATCGTATCGTACTGCCCGCACTTGAATCTGTCCTTCCTCACATAATCCTCCACCATATGTCATCTGTATTAGATCGACTAACCAACAAAATACAATCACCCTCAATGACCATAATACCCTCCATATTCATTCCGTCCTTACCGGTCCTTCTCCGTACCCTCCACTTTCTTATCTTCACAACACCAAAACACCCCTTCCCTTCTTCATCTTCATTTAACATAAGCTCCAATATTTTCACGTCAACAAATAGGTAGTTTATAGTATGTGGAATTACGTTTCACTCTCTACATAGTTTTATAATTTCCAAACACCTATAATTTCACTATTTATAAATTTCTATACTTAATGAAAAAAGTTATATTTAAAGGATATATAATAAATTTCCCTTTAACCAATATTTCATGTTCGTGTTTTGTAAATAAGAAATCTTCTGATAAGAGAGTTAGCTCCACTAAAATGCGAATGTTTCACGCTCGATCATTATTATTTCTCGTAGATGATAACTGTCTTGTACCAAACAATCATCAAGATTTATTTGATAATAAGACATCCGAGTAATAATTTAAATATATGACTTGGGAAGGGAAAGAAAAGTTACCTAATAAAGTTTAACATTACATTTTTAATATTTTATTTTTCATTAATTAAAATTCATGTGAATTTCACAACATCCAATTTAATGAGACTTCCATGAATTTCAGTTAATAATAAAATAAAAATTCATAACAAGTGAGTGTTAAAGTGAGTATGGTGAATTTGTTACCGATAAAAATAAACAATGTGTTTTGTCCAAACTTGAGGAAGAGAAAAGGAAATTTTGAAGAGAGAGAAATTTGCCTTACCTAACTTGTATAATAAATTAGTTATATGCAAGAGAAAGAGGGATGGTTGTGTCTTTCCAGAAGAGGAAAAAACACAATGACACAACCTTGTAAAAGAAGACAAAATGATGGCATTTTGGTCTTTGTGGACCTTCCTCATCTTCCTCACTTACTACCTCCTCTTCCTTTCTTCCTATAAGCCTTCATATCATATCATATCAAATTCCATCAACCGTTACTCCAAACCACCACCAACAGAAAACCCAAAACCAAACAACACAAACAAACAAACAAACTAACACTTGGTGGACGATGATGAAGAAGCAGAAGCAGAACCAGAACCAGAACAGTGGTGTTTCAGAACCACAACAACAACACTCGAACCCATTCGAGGCTCTCTCTGAGGAACTCGTCTTCACCATCCTCGATTTTCTCGAAGCTGACTCACAGGCCAGCAAATCGTTCTCGCAATCCTGCAAGTGGTTCCACTCTCTGGAAGCGAGTCACCGCCGCGTCCTGAGGCCACTACGCGTCGACCACTTGCCGGCGGTGGTGGCGCGTTACCCCTCCGTCGAGGACCTCGATCTCTCGCGGTGTCCGCGCGTGGGCGATGGGTCGCTCACTCTGGTGGCAGCTGCCTACCGGGAAACGCTCCGGCGGGTTGACCTGTCGCGGTCGAAGTTCTTCACCGGGAATGGGCTGCTCAGCCTCGCTGTGAGTTGCAGGAACCTGGTGGAGCTTGACCTGTCCAACGCGACGGAGCTCAGCGACGCTGCGGCGGCTGCCGTCGCCCGCGCCGGGAACCTCCAGAAGCTTTGGCTCAGCAGGTGCAAGCTGATCACTGATATGGGAATTGGGTGCATCGCGGTTGGGTGCAGGAAGTTGAGGCTGATTTGTTTGAAGTGGTGTGTGGGTGTTGGGGATTTGGGGGTTGATTTGCTTGCTATTAAGTGTAAGGAGCTTCGCACTTTGGATCTCTCTTATTTGCCTGTGAGTTTTCTCCTCCTCCTCCTCCTCCTCCTTCTAATCCCCTCTATTTTTATATTTGATTATGTATTTGTTCTCTGTATGTGTGTGTTTTGTGGATTTTGTAATGTTATGCTATATGTTCTTGTGGTTTTAATTCTAAATCAGGAGATTACTGTAGGTACAAAAGAAGGGGTCTGATTGAGGGTTGAATAAAGCTTTGTTTTTTATTGTATGTATCATTTCCAAATTTAGAAATTGGTTTCTATTTTTTTGTTGGGGAGAGGGAAATGTGAATAGTTGCTGATATGTTTTAGAGTTAAGTTGATTTTAGTGTTTGATTGTGCTCTTACTTCGTGAGTTATGTCTTTGAAATGTTCTGGAATATAGCACTAATGTTATTGGGTTTCTTGTGCTGCGCAGATCACGGAGAAATGTCTCTCGTCAATCTTCAAATTGCAAAGTCTTGAAGATTTGGTCCTTGAAGGATGCTTTGGCATTGATGATGACAGCCTCAATAATGATGTCTTCAAACAAGGTTGCAAGACATTAAAGGTAGACGGGGATAGATTACTATCAGTGACGAGAATGAACTTAAACTTGTTGCTCTTTCAATGAATCGTTTATTCTGTTATTAATAACATTCGTTTTTCTTGCCTTAAGAGTGCACTTGTTTTGGTTAACTAACTTGTTATTTGACTTCACTGCCTTCTGCAGAAACTCGATATCTCTGGTTGTCAGAACATAAGTCATGTTGGTCTGTCCAAGCTAACTAGCATTTCTGGATGTGTAGAACAACTCATTTTAGCAGATGGTTCTCCTGTAATACTTCTGCCTTAGTAATTCTTTCTTTTTTTTTAAGCTTTTCAACGAGGACAAGGATTTCAAGTATAACTAATGGTTGGCATTTGATTTACCAGGTGACTCTTGCTCTTGCTAATGGCTTGAGTAAACTTTCCATGTTGCAATCAATCATATTAGACGGCTGCCTTGTTACTTCTGATGGGTTAAGGGCCATTGGAAATTTGCGCATTTCGCTTAGGGAGTTAAGTCTAAGCAAATGTTCGGGAGTGACAGATGAAGCCCTCTCATTCCTTGTGTCTAAACACACTGATCTACGGAAACTTGACATCACGTGTTGTCGCAAGATAACAGATGTTTCCATTGCCAGCATTGCAAATTCATGCACAAGTCTCACTTCTCTCAAAATGGAGTCATGTACTCTAGTTCCACAAGAAGCATTTATCCTGATTGGACAGAAATGTCATTATCTTGAGGAGCTTGACATAACAGATAATGAAGTTGATGATGAAGGTTTGCCTCTTTCCCTTCTCCTATGGAATTATTAACTTTCACATCAGCTCCTATACTTACCTAGTTACCTTCCCTTTCTGCAGGTCTTAAGTCTATATCTAATTGTTCCAGGCTCTCAAGCCTGAAAGTAGGAATCTGCCTTAACATAACTGACAGAGGACTGGCCTATGTGGGCATGTGTTGCTCGAAGTTAAAGGAGCTGGATCTATACAGGTTTGTGATTCAAATATATGAACCTTTGCTTTTCTTCTCATAAGATGATTATTCTATGCATTTTCTCTTAATTTGCTTTTCACCAGAAACTATATTAAGTTAGATTGAGATTTTAAGTTTTGAAAAAATCGGGATATAATTTGCCTTAGTTTTTAAAATTGATGTATAAACATTTGAAATATTTAGTACATTTGGAAACAGTCTAGCAAACTGGCTTTGATACAATTTGGGTGTAGCTTGTTGATTAAATGAGTTTAAAACCAGTCTCAGACCTAGCTCGTCTATAGTATCTTTCTTTTTTCCTCATCCTTGATAACAATTACTAATATGGCATAAAAATCCTATGATTGATGCTGTTAGCATAAAGATCCGTTCTCACCGGAGATTATTTTGATTTTTCAGGTCTACAGGTGTAACGGATTTGGGCATTTCAGCAATTGCGTATGGTTGCCCTGATCTTGAGATGATAAATACATCTTACTGTACTAACATCACTGATCAGTCATTAATCTTCTTGTCAAAATGTCGAAATCTGAAGACACTCGAAATTCGTGGATGTGTCCTTGTTACATCTATAGGTCTGGCATCTATCACAATGAATTGTAAACAACTAAGCTGTCTAGACATAAAGAAGTGTTACAACATTGATGATAGCGGGATGATTCCCCTAGCTTATTTCTCCAAAAATCTAAGACAGGTATTTTTGTCATTTCTCACTTTTCTGGGAAACATCAGAGATGCAGGAAAACTTTGCTAAGGTTCTGATGCTATTATTTCCTTTTCCTGATTTGCAGATAAATTTGTCATATAGCTCAGTTACAGATGTGGGGCTGCTGTCACTTGCTAGTATCAGCTGCCTTCAAAGCTTTACTGTGCTTCACCTTCAAGGCTTGGCTCCAGGGGGACTCGCTGCAGCCTTATTGGCATGTAGAGGGCTAACAAAAGTGAAGCTTCACCTTTCACTAAGATCTCTGTTACCGGAGCTGCTTATCAGACACGTTGAAGCACGTGGCTGTGTGTTTGAATGGAGAGATAAAGTGTTTCAGGTATGGTTTAGTAAAGCAAAATACTAACTAATTTTATAAAGGTGTTAGTCCACTTCCTCATATTTTTATGTTAAAAATTGAAGAATTGGGGAAGAGTGAGAGTTTTGGAACCAACATGTTTTTATGTTTTTCCCTTCCCCAACCAACACTAGCATTGCTGTATCCTGCTAATGTTTGACCAGGAGAAATCTTCCTAACTGTCCAACTCTAAAGAAACAATTAATTTGTGTAAGATCTTAAGTATATCCATAAATTGAAAATTTTAACAATTTGTATTATCCTCGCTGTTTTGAAGTCAATAGTTTCTAAACTATAGGTGATGCTTATCGCACTTATATAGCAAAACTTGATGAGCATGGATTAAGAATCGGTTATGTTATGTTGCATAGTAATTAATTTATTTTTTGTCTCATGGACAGGCTGAATTGGACCCAAAGTGTTGGAAATTGCGGTTAGAAGATCTGATGCACTAGGATCTTCTCAGGCTGTTTGAAAATAATAAAGAGATTTGCACAACGCATGATCCATCAAGTTGGTCGAGAATCTCGCATGTCTCAGAATGTGTGTTAGTCTGTTGGATTTCGGTTCCGGTAAATTTGAACTGCCAAACTAGGCTTCCCAGGGGAAAAAGCGTGGAAGGAGGGGAGGGGTACTTTTCTGTTCAACGTGAAAAACTTGAAATGTAAACATAACACTGAGATCATGATCAGAATCAGAATCCATCCTCTTCTCTCTGCCATATCCTCCCACCTACACTAGAGGAAAAAAAGGAGGAGAATAATATGAAAGATGCTACAAGTATAGTGTTTAGTTCATTGAAGACTACAAAGCCCTTTTGATGGAGATAACCAATTAGCTTTCTCCATAGGTCCCACTCAACTGTGAATTGATTATGTTGTTTTTGGAGAGGTGGTTGAAGCAAGATTTGATCACTTTCCCATTTTTTTAGCTGTGAAAAGCAGGGGCAATCAAGTACATAAAAACATTGTAACCCCTTCTGTTCAAGCTTTTTGTATTTGTTTTTTTTCCCCTGTGAAAATCAAGGGTCATCAACTGTATACAATTTTGTAATCTCCTGTTTTTGTCTTATATCCAATTAAAACTGTTCAGTGTTCAGAGACATAAAGAATGGAGCGTGTTTCTAGTATTCTTGCTTATAGAGTTGTCAGACTTGTCTTTATTATTACTCCTCTAATTTGACATTCTCAATCAAGTGAAACTTCGGGCAAAATATGGATAATTATAACAAAATGTATAAAAAAATGAGGTCCTACCGGGAGTCGAACCCAGGTCGCTGGATTCAAAGTCCAGAGTGCTAACCACTACACCATAGAACCTGCTGCGGACACTTAACTTTATTAAATATTAAAATAATTTTACTTTTCTTATTTATTTTACCACATACATAAGAAATTAAGCTAACAGTAAGGTTCTGACATTTATTTGTTTGTTTAAACAAACGATTGATACTTTGATAGTATATTTGGATATAAGTTGAGGCATTTTAAAATTGCTTTTACTTGATCCAAACACGATTTTGCATGAAAATTTGATATTTAATTAGTTGTTCTTAGTCAAAATCGATTTTGTGTTTAAACCTAGTACATGCACCACAAGCAACTTTGGCCCCCTTGAGACGAAGTCTTGGCTCCACCACTAGGTAGAAGTGATAAAATATAGCTTTTATTTTTATAAAGAAAATGTACGATTGTTTTAAAGAGAAATGTGTCCAAGCATAATTCTTTCAAATTCAACTTTTAGTCAAAATAAATTATACAAAATCAAGTTCATCCAATATCAGTTTTATAAACGCTTACCAGAACACACTTTTATATCACCCCTCTATAGTGAGTTAACCCTCCAAATCAGTCTCTGAAAGAAGTTGATCCCTAAACTATAGAAATAACTTTTGTGGTCTCTAACTATGTAAAACATAGATTAAGTTAAGCTATGGAGCTGGCGATGGAGGAACGATCAGGTAATGGGTGACAAACAATGGATCGTGAGTCAGGTTTTGCGTAATATGCTGTGCGACGTTATGGCCTGATGCTCTTGGCTTGGCCCGACGGAGGCGCAACAATCTACAAATTCCCTCACTTCCGCTACAGATAGCTAGTGTTGCGGCTTTCGGTTGAAGGTGGATAGGAGTTGGAACCCGGCGCTTCGTGATCCATCTGGTAATTGGTATTTTGTAGTTTCAGAGGGTTCTTGTCACAATGGAAGTGCTTTTCGAGCAGAAATTTGAGCCACTGAAATGGGTTTGCATCATGTTTGGGACTTGGGGGTGAGGGACGTCGCTTGTGCTTCTGATTGCATGACGTTGGTGTGAGCGCTGCAGAGCATTGAAGTTGTTACATCGTTCTGGGGGAGAGATGCTATTCACATGGCGCGAGCCTTGCTTGCAAGAGACTGACGTGCTTATGTAGTATCTATTCCGCCAGAGGAAAACAACATTGCTAATTGCCTAGCTCGGCAAGCTTCTCGGGATGGATCACCGCGTCAGATTGGAAGCAACCACCTTCCATTATTTATGTGTTTTTGTATTTAGACGTCGTCGTTTAGTTGTTTTTTTTTTCTTTTGTCTTCCTCTTGTAACTAAAAAAAATCAAGTTAAGCTAGTTATTATGTCACTCAACATTAATAAAAGTTAATGGTTCTGCTGATTGTACAGTTAAATGCCCCCATGGAATCCTATGAAGCATCTTACTTGGTCACACACCATCTAAATGGAATCTTCAAAGTTTCATTGTATTTAAATATTAGTTGAGTTAACATGAAAACACATTCATCTTAATCTATATGAAGAATTTCATCCACTATTTACCTTAAAGTAAATACTAACACTCATAAACATTGATGCCAACAAATATCTAAACATGTATCAATCTCTCCAAAACAAAACAAGATAGGGTAGTAAGTTCACACTACAAAACCATAAAGAAAAACTCACAACTATCCCAGAGGCCTTAAATATCTACCAGAGTGATTTAACAATACCAAGCTAAACTAATAAAATCATTTATATTCCTTACTCATTAATTTATCTTAAACTCAATTGATTCACTTAAAATGAAGTATAATTACATGAAGAAAAAACACCTCTAGATAAAGGGAATTTGAACCGTTGACTTGACTTATGAGAAAGTGAAAGTTAAATATAGAACATATGGCGAGTTGTTTCAACCCAAGTGCGAAAACTAATAATTTGGTTCTATTTTTTCAAGGAAAAACAAACTAATAATTTCGCTTGATATTATAAATTCATTCATGCAACATGTAATTATAAAATTATAAAATAAAATAAGAAGTATTGTTCATTTGGAAGGTTCAGAAATAATGGCATTGCCACGTAAGAGACAGGTGTGACTCGAGAGAGAACGCCATGTGTAATAACACATTGATTGTTTCAGCCGCCACTTCTCTTCTCAGTGGTCGTAGGCTTGCCCAGTCAAGTCAAACCCACAACCCTTGACACCATTCATTCATTCATTTTCCACGGTCAAACGTCAACCTTCAGAAACACATTGCTATATGGTGGTGTTCATGCCATGTCATAAAATGCACAATTCCCTCTCTTCAATCTCTCTCCTTATTCAAACCACCACAACCTTTAATTTCCTACCACAATTCTTCTTCACTACACTATGTCTTTCAGTTTCAGTGACCTCCTCTGTAACAACAATAACAACAATGATCATCATAACTTGACCATGGATCATCATGATGATGATCACAAAGTTGATAACTTCAAATCATTTGCACCTCCTTCACTATCCCTCTCTCCCTTCTCATCAAGTTTTTCTGATTTTCCACCTGGTTTCAGCCCATCAGAGTTTTTCAGTTCACCTATGTTTCATTCTTCTCCAAATGTATGTTACAACTTACAATTACAACCTCACTTCAATTGTTATTGTTCTTTCTTTTTTTGGGTATTTTGCAGCTCCAATGTCAGTACTAATTGTGGGGTTTTCTTGTTTTTTATGTTGGCTTTTTAGATTCCTGCATCTTACACAACAGCTGAGCCTTGTTCTGTCCAGAGCCAGAGCACCAACCAGAGGAACAGTTCAACTGAGGAGGAGGACAACAGAAACTACTCTGAACTCACTTTCCAAAATCAAACAAGGAACCTTCCTCTCTTTCAATCTTCCAGAAGCATGTCTGAAATGGTAAGTGACATTTATTTTCTGACAAGTTTTACTAAAAGTATCATTTGTGTGTGTGTCTATTTTCCTTGTTTTGTCCACTAATCTTCACTTGCTTGGATAAGCTTGTCTTATTTGCTTCTGCTTTTACAGTTTGTGTGGTTGGGGCAGTTTATCATAAATTTGCTTTTTATTGTTTTGGTTAAGTTGTTGTTTTCTTGATCTAGTTTGTTTTTTCCCTTATTGTTTTAGTAATTAAGTTTTTTATATTTTTGTCTGCACAAGCTTGTTTGATCAGTTTTGACAATTCAAAGTTTGACTGGCATATAAGTTGACAAAGTCAAACTTGAAACTAAGTCCTTATATGTTTCCAGAAATTCTTGGCCACTTCAAAAAATAATACTATATCTCTTACTCTGTACCATTTATTTTAGACTTATAAGTTGTCATTATCATTGTTGTCAGCTTAAATAAAACATTGGCAAATGATAAGGAATATACTTGTAATTTCCATTTTTTATTTCTTGATTTTTTAACCAGTGGCATGAATCTCTCATGTTTAAAAACTCACATGAATTTATCATATGAAAAGTTTATACTTTTATTCCTCTTCATAGATAATACATGTAGAAACCCTATCAAAATGTGTGAATGCTGAATATTTATCAACAGAATGATTGATACAAATTTTTTACAAGATAAGATCACATTATATTTTAACTTGCAAAATTCATTCCCCATTTTTAGGACCCATAAAATTAATATTTTTAAAGTTGACTTAGCTGAATATTAAATGGTACTGAGTTTAGCACCTTAGAATTTATCTGTATGTTTCTAACTTTCAGTTCTACAAACTGTAAACTTCATTGCAGTAGCTAACAAAATAACAAACTACATAGTCACTATCAACAAGGTTAATTCATTGATGCTTTGGAATATGCTAACCTTGCATTAATTAGATCTGATTTTTAATACTTGTTCTGCTTTGAATTTCAGGAGCCACTGAAGAAACAGGATACACTGAATTTCAATGAAACTGCAAAGCAAATAGATTTTTCATTTGAGATGACAGAAGTGAAATCTGAGAATCCATCCACTCAGAGCTTCTCCTCAGAAATGGCCACAACCAAACCTGACGTTCAGCCTAATTCTGGTTATTTTAACCCAAGTAATGCTTCTATGTCTATCAGAGAGCAACAAAGGAGATCAGAAGATGGGTACAAGTGGAGGAAATATGGAGAGAAGCAAGTGAAAGGAAGCGAATATCCACGAAGTTATTACAAGTGCACGCACCCGAGTTGCACGATGAAGAAGAAAGTTGAAAAGTCCTTGGAGGGACATATCACTGAAATAGTATACAAAGGAAGTCACAACCATCCCAAACCACAGTCTACAAAAAGAACAAGTTCTCAACCAATTCATCAACCATCTTTATCCTGCAACAACTCAGGGATTTCTGAACTATCTGTGGGAGAGGAAGACTTGGACCAAACATCACAACATAGTTATTCTGGTGGGAATGATGATGACCTTAAACCAGATGCCAAAAGATGGTAAGATAAGAAAATTACACTATTCCTCTAATAACATGATTTGCAATGTGCATATTTGAAAATTCTTGTACAATTGATTTTAAATTCAGAATCAATTCTTAATAGAAGCTTATGTGAGTAGATTCTGAGTTCAGAGTTGATTCTGAGGAAACATACGCTATCCTAACATGCAAAATGTTAAAATGAATCTTCATGACAAGCTTGGTTTCAGTATCACTAATTATGATTCTTATTATTTCAGGAAGGGAGAGGATGAAAATGATGGATATTCCTATTCTGCCGCCGGGAGCAGAACTGTTAAGGAACCTAGAGTTGTGGTTCAAACTACAAGTGAGATTGACATACTTGATGATGGCTATAGGTGGAGGAAATATGGACAGAAAGTAGTTAAGGGAAACCCAAATCCAAGGTATTTTGAAATCATGTTTGGATCAATTTCTCTTTCTTCTTAACCAATTATGGAATCCAGAAGCAACTCACTAGAATTGAATCTGACTTTAGAATCAGTTGTAAAATGATTTTCAAATTTTTAATTGATGAAAACAAAGACCCTTTATTTATATGGTTCTTCAAGTTTCAATTCCAGTTATTAGTATTACCAACCACATAAAGCCATAACTTGTTCAAAATAACCTTCTTGCAGGAGCTACTACAAATGTGTGTCCCAAGGTTGTGCAGTGAGAAAACATATTGAGCGAGCTGCACATGATATGAAAGCTGTGATCACAACTTATGAAGGGAAACACAACCATGATGTGCCTGTAGGAAGAGGAACAGCAAGTTATAACATGAATAGAACTTCTCTGAACAGCAACACAACCAATATAACTGCCCCTGCTCCTATAAGGCCCTCAGCAAGTTTTGCAAATTCACTTCATGAAACAAAGCTACCAGTGTCAAATAGTCAAGAACCTTTTCAGCTGAACAAGTTTTTTAGCCCTGGAAGCTTTGAATTTTCGGCATTGAACAGATCAATGGGTTCATACACCAATTCTGAACAATACTCAGATGCTACATACTCAGCTAACGATGATTCATTCCTTCAGTCTTTTCTGTCAAAGAACTTCTAAATTTGGATTAGTGTCACATTTATTGTTATTGACATAGTTTTATATAGGATATAGGAAATTAGTTGTTCTTACCATAATAGAATAAAAAGTAATCATAGATATGTACTACTAACTTAGTTGTTTCAACTTTCAATGTTGACTGATGAAATGTATGAATTTTTTGTTGTATTTGTTTAGCACGAAAGAAAAAGATTCTTTGGCCTAGTCTTATTGCAGTCAATTATTACTCCATTAAGCAATGTGTGCTTGTGTTGGGAATTTCTCTGGATATATGCACACAACTTTGCTCTTTTACCAGTTATGATTACTTTTGGTTGTGTTATTGTAATCTTCTAATCTTTTAGTTAAAAATATTTAACACGTTCAGTCATGGAAAAAAAGCATGAAATGCTCAGCGACTTCTAAGTTAGTAGGGAAAATGTGTTCAAGCTGCTTAGAAATTTGACAGATTCAAAGGGGGATCTGAGTCTAAGATTCAAACCACTATGATTTGGGAAAGGTCAAGTCTTTTACATTATTATATTTAAAGAAAGTCTCTCATTACCCACAAGGACACGATCATTACCATTATAATCTTAGGAATCAGTCAACTAAGACGAAGAAGGGGTCATGTGAGAGGTGGCACCGGTGTCCATATACCAATCGGTTTTGTGTGAAGAGTCCAACAATTAGTAGACTCAAAAGGCTGGTCCCAGCGAATCGGATATTTTTACAAATCTGATAACGATGAACATAAGAGCCGCGTCAACCAGAGTTGTTGCGACACTGACGAGAGCCACCATTAGAATTTCCGCGGTTACCATCTTTGGATCCACCGCTGGAATTACCACGATTACCACCTCGAGAGGACTGATTGCCAGAGGAGCGAGATTGATTGTTCGCATAGAAAGCAGCTGGTTGAGCGGGCGTGGGATACTCAAGAGAGGCCTGAAAAATAGCATGGTTTGAGACCTTATCAAGCTGACCCGTGGAAAAATGGCATATGAGGGACCAAGATCACGTAGAAACCAATGAACTTTGTCATCATTAGCAACCGAAGCACCAATAGCGGCCAACCAATCACAGATAGTGTGAAATTTCTTGCCATATTCGGTCATCGAAAGAGAACCACGACGCATGAGTTGAAGCTCATTACGAAGAAGCAATTCACGTGCCTTACTGTGTGAAGCATAGGCACTATGCAAGGCATTCCAGACATCAGGAGCGGTATCAGCATTAAGAGTCTCAGAGAGGGTCTCCTCGGTCAAGGAGGAAAGAAGCAAACGGTTGACGTTGCGATCTTGAACCTACCATAGAGCAAAACTAGGATTCGAAATAGGAACTCCGCCACCTAAACCTGGAGAGGTGGCAATAGCAAAGGTTTGTTGTACAAACTGCGGCGGAGCGATGTGACATATTTGCGCCAGAGGAGAAAGTTCTCAGAACTGAGGCGAATCATGATCATGTGCACCAAGGTTGCAAAAGGCAGAGACGGAGGAGTTGCTTGGTCCGCCATGGAAGAGAAGGCCACGAACATAGCATAGCGGGGGCTGAGCGCGGTTGGAGGCGCGAACTGGGCTAGGGCCACTGCGGGAGCTCTGCGGCGAGGCGCTGTGATCACGCGAGAAGGAGAAAGACGAGAGGTGCGCGAGCAGGTGGCGGTGATGGCGCACGACGACACAAGGTTTGGAGGCTAGGGTTTGGAACCGTAACTTAATAACTCTCACCATTATTTATATGAGGTAGTCAATGTATTATATATAGAAAAAGTAATAAAATGCATAATAGGCTTAAAAATAATAAAAGCATATATATTAGTGCCTAATTACCCTTAATAAGAATCTTGTTCACATGTTTGCTTCTTTCGAACACTCTGGAATTGTAAATTCACTACGGTTTGTTTTATGCCAAATTCATCACAAAAGGGTAAAAAAAATATAGAAAAAAAGTTATATTATTAAAAAAAAACAGAATCCAGTTCTAATGTTTGTTTCTTTCGATCACTCTAGAATTTTGTATCCACCAGTGTAGTGTTTTCTGCCGAAATTGTCTTCAAGGAAGTATCAATATGTGTTTATCAATTGAGTGTAATATGAATGAACTACTTTCGGCTCAATTTATCAGAAGAATTCTGTTCACTTTTTTACTTCAAAGTAAGTGTGTGCTAATGTCTATTTATACTAGTGTCGATAGATATCCAAACATCATCGACATAGTTTCAATTCAAGTAGAGGGAAAAAGATTGTATTCTTTGTATGAAACAAGTACAATCTCATATCTCATTGTAACACGTACACAGCAGCACAGACTTGAAGGGATGAAGGATTCCTACACTCACTTCCTTACACAAATTTACATATATGTGTATGTTATTGAGAAATAAATGGAAGTATGAAACACGATAAGAGAAAATTTTTAGAATTTCAGATATAAGTTTGAGCTGATAGCTTGTGTCCTGATATGATGGCTGATAGTGCTAAACACAAAAAGGCTAAAAAGGACATGCTAATGGCTGAAGATGAAGAATCTGTAAAAATATTGTCTGCCCCTTCTCTCATTCTATCTGTTATTGGAATCGCTGAGGACGCTGATGATATCAAGAGATATGCCACAATCTGAAACCAAAAAAACTTCATCAATCTAGCTCAGCTCAATTTAGTACATTTCATAATCTATCAGCAAGTAGAAGCCAATGATATAGCGATATGTTTTGATGTACGGCGAAAAACCACGGTAAAAACAAAATCACAATAGACAATCATAAAAGTTAAGAAAAACTACTTCTGTTAATCGTGATTATTTTCTCAGTGTAATTTTATAATGTGTACTCTATTAAAACATGCGCTAAATGTTGCCGAGACCTAACTAGAATAAACAATTTGTTCTTAAGCTTCCTTCAAGTAACAGACCATTTGTAAGACCCATAAACTTTTTCAAGACTAAATTAAATTATTATAGCTTATAAGAAACAAAAAAAATTCCCACATAATCATGTAAATTATAGAAGCATATAGAACTACCCTAAAAGTCTTACTTTCTTAAATAGTTTTTTAGAATAACACTTTACTTACCATTCATTACTTGAAGAAATAAGTTAACATTTTGATTCCTTTCTAAGTAAAGGATTAACATCAAAGAGAAGTTTGAACTTTTCAAACTAACTTTTTACACATTACTTGCAAGTGGAACTCAACCATATTAGAGAAGCCTGAACTTTTCAAACTAGCTTTTCACACATTACTTGCAAGTGTAACTCAACCACATTAGGATAAACTTCAGCCTTCCACGGCTATTAGGGATAAAAACTAATGCAATATTACAAGACAGCTTATCAAGACACTAAATAAAAAACAATTAAAATAAATAAAATTAAAAATCATGTTTTTCTTTAAGTAAGTCTTGTTAAAAATGAAGTTCAGTTTATTCACTATGCAGAGAAACAGAGCTGAGTATAGAAACAGAGCACCATAGAAATCAATGTGATTGGAGAAGAAGGGGAAAGAGCCAAACCTGATCTCCAATAAAATCAAACAATGCTGCAGTTCTTGGTTGAAGCTGTTTTTTCCCAGTGGAAAGTTCTTGAACTCCAAGAAACACTTGGCCTCCAGTGTAAAAACTAGACAGAATAGCTATGGCCAACAAATACCTATGAACCCAAAATTCCCAATTCAAGGTCAAACTCAACACCCCAATGAACAAAATCAAATTTTGACAAAAACCCACATCACAATTACGAAAGTTCTACCTGTATTCTTGATACTTGTCGAAATCTTTCCAATCACCATGCTTGTTACTGGCGACGAGGATGAAGGAAATCAAAGAGAAAAACAGAGCAAGTCCTCTCAACCCCAACGACCCTCTCTTGATCAAATCCTCCTTGTTCCACGGCCGTAGGAACCCACCGCCGCCACCAGCTACCGGTGCCGCCGGCTCCTCCTGCTGCACGTCTATCTTTACCGGTGAATCGTTAGAAGCTGACATCTCTCTCTGCTTTTCCTTTCTTCCTATGGATTGAAAGATGAATGTTAACCCAATATATACTCTGTTTCAAGACAGATTCATTATACGCAAGAGGTAGCTTGTGTTGTGTTGTTGTGTTGTTGTTGTGTGTGTTTCTTGGTTTTTGTTTGGAGACCGGTTTTATGGTTGTACTTGTTTGTGTTGTCGAATCGTTATGGAGGTTATTTCGAAGATTCTGGTTATGGTCCGTTAAGGGGGCGCGTGAGCTACACAAAAGGGTTCGATAAGTCGATAACGTAACGTGAAGGGATTGGCGGGAAGATTACGTCAAGGAGATAAAGATGGAAAACAATAATTAGGATGCCCTTAATATACACTCCTTTCCGTCCCAAATTATAAGACCATAAACTCGGTGTCCCAAATTATAAGACCCTTCTAGATTTCAGGAAAAAAAAATAAGCTTTTCTTTTTTACCCCTTGCATTCATTATATTTTAAATTCCAATACTTACATTAACAATTTCCATATTTTTTTAAATAGGGGCACATTTGGAAGATTTGTATAAAAAGTAACAAAACCAACATATTAATTAGCTTATTACATGTTTTCTTAATAGGCGTGATTGTGTGAAAAAGATCCTATAATTTAGGACGGAGGGAGTACTTTTACCCTAACGTTCCAAATTATAAGAACTCATTTAGACAATTATTATACTTATTAAGAAAAGATGTAATAATCTAGGTTTTATTTATTTTTATATGAATATTTTATATATGCCGCTATTTAAAGCTAATTGATGTATTAATTATATATCACTCCAATACCAAAAAATAATGAATGCAAGAGGTAAATTAGGAAAATGTATTTATTTTTTTTCTTAAATCTAGAAGGGGTCTTATATTTTGGAACATCAAGTTTGTCTTTAAAGGGTCTTATAATTTGGAACGGAGGGGGTAATTTAAAATCCAAAATAAATACACACTATTATATTATAATTATTCAACCAATAGGGTTTTAGTCCAGTGGCATGCAAATTAAATTCTCATAATGGTGAGGTGAGAAAATTAAATTTCGAGAAAGTCATTTGTTAGAAGGATTGTCACCGTATTCCAAACACCTTAACACCCGTTAATAAAAAAATTATTTATTGATGTTTTCTTTGTCTTTTTGCCTATCCGATGAATTTTAGCCTTTTTTTTTATTACTGGAGGAAGGCGATGAATTTTAGCCTTTAAGGGGCTTGATTGAAATTTATATTTTATTATAATTATTTAATTTAATTTTTCTCTCATATGTTATTTCCTTATGTCAAAGGGTTAAAAAAATTACTCTTTTAAGTTTTCAAGTAACGTTTATTTTAATATATGTTTAGTAAAATATATTAATTCTCTTCTTGTTTTTACTAAGGGTGGTTTAAGTTTTTTAATTTTTTAAACAAATTAAGCCCTTTTATTTTTAAAATTAAGTAGATCTAGCTTTTAATTTTATCAATTTTTGTCTATTTTTTGTCCTTGAAAAATTTCATTATCTGTTCGAAATACGGTTGTATCTTCTCATTTTCTATACAAATATTTATGAGATTTATGATGAATATTTGAAATATGAAGTTTTAATGGTTTATAATAGGGGAATTTTAATAAAACTTAAAGCGTTTGTAGGATATGAAGTTTTTGAAAAGAGGAATAATTTAATATTATTTATTTTAGGTGAAATTTAGTATTTTAGACTGCAGAATAATATCATATTTTAGTCCTTAATATAATTTTCAATTTAATCCTTCCAAAAATTATCAAATCAAATTTTATAGTGGACAATGTTAAAAGTTGGTATGGTCATAAACCATGTTTTTACCAAAAATATTTAGTATTTTGTTGGTCAGCTCAACATCTCCCGCCTCAGCCGACATATCTTACACCTCAAGACATCACTTATGATTATGGCCAGAGCTATGGACTACTATTTTGATGTTTGATTTGGTACCAAATATTACTATCGAGACTTAACTAAGTCAGTTGACTTATAGCCATGTGGTCAAGGTCGAGACATAACTTTGTTAGTCGACTTGGCATACGGCTAATAGTGTGTTTGATTTCATGTTTGGAAATATCAAATGTGGATCCAGCAATCCAAAAATAATTATTTTTTACTACAATAATGTGGATCTAACCTAAACGTGGACCTTGGTGAGTTTTTCAAACATGCACTTTGAAAGATAACTATGTCAAATTGCCATTTTCTAAGATTAATCTTCACAAAGAGTTCATCATGGCAAACATTATTTTCATCAAACGCACTTATTAAACTATTAATTTCAACAACAAGGTTAAAAATCCCAAATTTCTCGGTTCTTTATCATATTCTACAAAATCCTTTAAATTTTATAAAATTCCCTAATTTTTTTACATTTAATAAACATTTAAAATTGCATCATATATCTGATGCATGAGAAACACAAAAACATTTGAAAAGAAAATGAAGGTTTAATAATTTTACTCAGAAAATGACCATATTTGTTTAATTTCAAAAGTAAAGAGAATTTGATTAGCTTGAAAAAGCTAAGAGACCAAAATCACCCCTAGTCCAATTTTTTTTATATCCTTATATGCCAAATTAAGGGGACAAAAAAATTGTAATTAAGTCAACCATAAACAACAATTAGTTATTAATTAATACATCATATGTTCCTATTAATAAGTCATAATTTTTAAGTTTTTAATACTTCCTTTGATCCTATTTCTAAGAAAAAAATTAATTCACACATTTTAAGCACATTAAATTCGTTCTCAATGAATATTGAACTTCTAAAATTACCCGTAACTTATTTTTTTAATTTCTATGCATCATTAATACTTAAGATGGTGGAAATAGAGAAAATTTTCAATAAGTTTCTCATTTGGTTTTTATAAATAGGACCAGGATTAGCATTAAATAATTTTGTTCATGTTTGCCCTTACCGTTTAATGTTCCCTATTCCATTATCGTATCATTACCAATTAATTACATTTGATATAATTAACTCTTTACCTACTTGAGAAAGATGTTCCCAATAGTTTTGATTATGAAATGAAGTTTAGCTTTCGAAAAAAATTAGGAAAATTAGCATAACTTTTTATAGATTTGAAACTAACAACTAATCTTAACTCGTTTTGTTAATCGGTGTGAATTATACTTAAAAGTCACTTACAAATAGAAAATATTTACTATTTTTTTAATTCATCGGAAAAGTAAATAGAAAATATCTTCATAATAGTAAGTAGTCAAGGATGAGCAACAAATACAAAACATGAACACCTTGAAGTGAAAAATAATGATACTAAATTTATTATTGAATGAATCAGGTAAAATCTCAGCTCATTTTAATAATATAGAGTTAAAGGATGAGGTTCCTAATCTCTCTTCTTTAAACAAATTTATGGATGACTGTATTTGGCAGAGAAATTATAGAATTATGAAGCAATATAGGAGAAATTTTATGGAAATCTTAAGTATAAAGTTGAGTTGATAGTTTATATCCTGATACAAGGGCTGATAGTGCGAGAGACAAGAAGGCAAAAAAAGAAATGCTAATGGCTGCAGCTGAAGAATCTGTGAATATATTGTCTGCTCCTCTCCTGAATCTATTTGTTACTGGAATCGCAGAAGACAGTGATGATATCAAGAGGTATGCCATAACCTGAAACCATCAATAGGCTAACATTTCATATATGAAGCAAGTAATATAAAAATGAATGAAATGAGAGAAGAGGAAATGTCAAACCTGATCTCCAACAAAACAAAAAGTAATCAACACTGCAGACCTCGGCCGAAGCAGCCTTACTCCAGTGTAAAGTTCATGAACTTGACGAAAAACTTGGTAGCCACTGTACAAACTGGATATAATGGCTATGGCCAGCAAATACCTGCAATTAATCCAAAAATTCCAATTCAATTTCATTACTCTCGTAAACAAAATCAAATTTTGACAAGCCCTGATCTTGAGCTCTTCATTGAGCACAGCCGTGCTGGTGAGTTCACGGCCGTGTTCTTCAACTTTTTTATTTTAGCACGGCCAACAATCTTCGGTCAAAATCCTCCAAACCCAAATCACATTTTTTATCAAATTAGTCCGAAATATGATATAAAATTAAGGTAATTCTATGGACAGTGAACCGTGTTAAAAAGCTGTCTACAAATCGCTTTTTATACCTTAAAATAAATTTGTAGAATTATTTTTTAACTTCTGAACCCGACCTTTTTTAATTTACGGACCTAAAAAGTATCATAAATTTATAAATTTATGGCCGAGTAATTTAAAGTTTGACTGTTCAGTTAAAAAAAAAAATTAAGTTTGATTGTTGCTATTGTTGATTGTTCTAGTAGTAATAATAATAGTAGTAACATCCTCCAAGTTTTAAGAAAGAGTTTAAATTTAACTTAAATACATTCTTGGTATCTATGGTTTTTAGGATGAGTGAGTTTGGTCCTTCTTGCTCGATTTAAAACCTTTCAAAATTGAACAATTTTAATCAAAATGTTTATTTTTCATTCAAAAACTAATAATAAAATGGACATATGACATAAATCGTATGAACTACTTATTTGCATAAAAAATTATGAGCAACATCTTTTTTTTTTTGTTAGTTATTGAGCAAAAAATCAACATTTAAACTAAAATTGTTTAATTTTAAAAATAGTGGGACTTAAATCAAGGAACTGAAATTATATGGACGAAAATCACATATTTACCAAAAGTGTATTAAGTCTTTATATTTAGTAACAATTAGGTGAAAGTGAAATTGCATATCTCCTCACTTGGAGTCAAATAACCTCATATTAAAACACATTATTATAAAATCATTCATGTTAACTTAAAATTTTGTAAGAGTTGATTCATCACATTAAAATTGACAAATTAAGGAGTTTCTGGTTTAATTCTACCTGTATTCTTCATATTTGTCGAATTCTTTCCAATGGCCATGCTTGTTACTCGCCACGATGATGAAGCTGATAAAAGAGAAAAAGAAAGCAAATCCTCTGAACCACAACAAACCTTTGTGGAGCAAATCTTCCCTCTCCCACTGTCTTAGGAGCATCACAGTGCCTTCACTAGTACTTTCTGGGGGCGTGTCTGTATTCTTTATCTCTGACTCTTCAGAAACTGATGACATGTTTGATACTCTCTGAACTCCAACCTTTTAAATTTAGTTACAGTGATTATTTGAAAAATGAAAACCAAAATAGAGAAGAAGAATAATAAGAAGAAAGCTGTCCTCAAGTCAAGACAAAGAGAAATATATAAACACAGTTAGTTTGCGGAGAGAATTTATTTTATTAAGTGTTCTCGCAATTTCCCCCGGATATAGTGAAACTCAAAAAACTTTTTTAAAAGTGTGACTCTTATAAATCGAATTTTCAAACTAAGAGTTTGAATAATCACTTTTTTCCGTTGCGACCCACACTTTTTCGATAAAATTTTTGAGAGTTTAAAATGGTTGTTTTATTTTTTTATGTAAAAAACATTTCCTCGTAATATTTTTTTAGGTTAAATAACTAATTAATTCCTATTAATTTTTAGGAGATAATATTATTAATTAATTTTTGTGGCCTAAGAGTTCGTCAAGGAGATAAGAATGAGAAGCAATAATAGGAATTTAATATACAAACAATGATTGATATGTGCACACTACAATTAATATTAATTTACACAATTGTATTGCAATTATTATTTTATTTCTTTTCCCATTTTGCTTTTTGCTCATATTTAAGGGTTGAAATAGATAAATATTTTTTTTTCTTCCACCCACCATTTCCCTATGTCTATATGTTAAAATAACATATTTTATCTTAACTTATTAGAATAGATTTCGATTCATGAGTCAACAGAGCTCAACTCACATTTTAGGTGAGTTGGGTTGAAAATATTAAAGACCATCTTTATTTGAGATTTTTCCGGTTTAGCTCACTTTACTCAACGAACTAAATAGATCGAATTGAAGCTAGCCGAGCTAGCTCAATTTTATTTCTATTTTATTTTTACTTTTTAGTCAAATAGAAAAGATTAAATGACTTTAAATATGATAATATTAAATAGCAATGGCATATAGTAAAGCACAAAAATAAACACACTTTCTGTCTTGGCTTAATCGCATATAGGTCCATCATCATCCATACTAATTTCTAAATAGCTATTGTTTAAACCAGTAAGATCCCTAGAAAGAAGAAAATTTGAACCAGAGAGAACGGTTCCTGATACTTCCAGAACACTTCCAAAAAGCGGCCACAAAAAGAGGCATACATCTTTTTGCCCTTTTTTTTTAACTTCCAAAATTATAATTTGATACTTCAAGTTTTGGAAGTGTTTTGGATGAATGAGGCACAGAGAGAGGACTAGGGGTAAATTTGTTAGGGTGTGTGTAAAAAGAGGTGCGTGGCTTTATTAGTTAAAGGGCATTTGTAGAATTAAAAGACAACACGTGTGTGTAAGTGTAAATAACTCTGTTGTGTTTTAAAAAAAAAAAAAAAAAGGCCAAAAGTGTGTGTATGGCTCTCCTTTTGGGTTGACAGATATATGGTCTCAAACTTTTTTCCTTGACAAAAATAACAAGGTTTACCTTTCTAATTTTTTGAAGAGTTGAACCAACACTTTTTTTATTAATACCTAATTTTGTCTGGGCACTTTGATTTAACTCTTAATTTTAAATATAATTTTACTTTCTTTATGATAAATCTTATTAAATTAATTACACTACAAACAGAAATATTAACTAGTGTAGAATTTGTATAGCTTCAGAAGGAAGTAACGTCTCGTTGATTAGATTTTCATTCCACGCCCCTATTCCTTATTAATGAGTAAAAAACACGACATACATTGTAATTAAGAGGTTTTGGGGACCAAACCTTGTGACCATTTTGCATCGGCAACCAATTATTCTCCCCCAACTTCACATCATGCCCACACTCGGCTATGTAAAAGGATCCCTTCTCTACCACCCGACTCGCTTGGTGTATGCTCCTCCAAGTGTAACTCGACTTGTTACCTTGAGAGGCATGAACAAAATGAGTTCGAAAAAATATCTAACTTTCAAACATCTAGCCATTAAAGACTTAGGAAATTGGCACAACCGCCACCCTTACTTGGCCAAAAGAGCATCATTAAACGCTTTAAAACTACGAAAACCCATTCCTCCCTCCTCCTTAAGCCGACATAGAGTGTCTCAATTGATCTAATGAATCTTCCTCTCATCCTACCTACTCTTCCACCAGAAGTGGCTAATCATACCCTTCTTAATGTGATTGCAAAGCCCAATAGGCAATGAAAAACAATCCATATATAAGTCGGAATCGCTTGTGTACTGATTTTATAAAGAGTTTAAAATTTTAAATTCTTATCATGTAAAATACATATGTAAAATATGGTTTTTATATTATTTATTAATTTTTTTCGAAAAAATAACAATGAAAACAAGTACATATGAAACACTGAATTAGACATAAATAAATTTTCTCTTAAATTAAACAAAAAAATATTTTCTATGTATCTTTTGAAGAGAAGTGGTGCGTCATACTTCTCTTCTAACATTATTTCTTTGAATGGTTAAAATTTATATAAGTCTCATTTAATTAAAGGTAATATCCATATAATTTAGTGGATCTGACATAAATTTTAACAAATTAAAGAAAAATAGTTTAATAGATAATATAAAAAAAACATCACTAGCTTTTCTCATCTTCTGAAATATGATTGGTTGATACTTTCTTACATTGCAAGTGCATGTACATTTTTTGTAATAAAAAAAACATTTTATGTTTTCCCTCTCATCCCACACACAGTATCCAACGGAAGCGAGTGGCGTTATTGGTCATGCGGCTGCGCACCGTTCAGGCGGACCCACCCAACGCGAACACGATCCCCATATTGTCGTGTTATTCACAAAAGGTATCATCGTAACGGCTATAACGCAGCGTTTTGTTCCTCTTTCTTTCTTGTGCGTCCACCAGAATCGTGCCACTTTTTACGCGTGTCACTAACGCGTGACTCACCACCTATTCCCTCGCTGACTCATTGTTGCTATCCACGCCACCTTTACGTGTGTCGACTCATTTCTACGTAGCACACTCCTCCATTCTCAACTATTTGACTTTTCTTTTTCTGACTGCACTGCAACTGATCTTGATCCAATAATTTTTTATCATTTAATACCTAGATTTTTCAAGTAGTATAATTTAGATAAGTTTCAGTAACTAAACCAGAATTAAAAAGGTGGTGTAGTGATAAATTCATTAGATGCTCATATGAGTAATGTCGTAAGATCATATTTTAAAAAAAACGTTTGTCGAAAGGGACCACCACTTTAATTTAAATAAATTGATAATTATAGTAGTTTTCAGTTAGCTTTTTTAGTTACTTCTTAAAATTTTAAAGAAAAGTGGTTTAATAATATCCACGGTCTGTTTTCTAAAAAATATTTTAAAGGTGCTTATTTTTAGAAAAATTACAATTTATGTATATGAATTAAGTAAATTACAGATGACACTAGTCAAAGTACTAGTTGCTAAAACTGATTGAATCAAAGAGGTGAGTTTTCCCCTTTTGCCGAGATTTGTTGCTTCCGGCGAGCACTTGGTTTGACGCTTGATCTTGATTTTCAGAGTGTGGTCTTCAGGAAAAATTGTTTGATGCTTCACAAGGTTTGGTGTATTAAACTGAGCAATTCACCGTATTTCTTGTCTCTAGTCTAAGATTGCATAAGTTTGTCCATAGTTTTGTTTCATGTGCTTTGTTTTATGTAAAGCTGAAGCTTAATGTTGAAGCTTATTTTCTTGCTAAGAAAGCTTTTTTGTCTGGTACCATGTGTGGGTTGAGATTATCATGTTAATCTCTTTCCGCTTCTAATTTCTGACGTACCTTCTTTTATTCCTGATCAATGAAAGCTTTAATTAACTGTAAAAACAAATTAAGTAAATTACTGACTTATACCATGTAAGTGTGAGAACACAATTTTGAATGCGGAAAAAATCATTTATTGTAAAGGATAGTAATTATTCGAAATTTGAATCAACCACAAAAGCTAGCTCGAGAATTGAGGGTTACACTACCCTTATAAAATCTTGACTACATATATGGCCAATCAAGTATTTATGGTTGAGTTAGATCTCCCAATTTCTAATAGTAATAATTTTTCGAGGAGTGAAAATTTTTAAAAATATTTACAAGAGAAGTGTGTCTTAATTTTTTAAAATTTATTTCTTTATAAAAATGATGAAAATTTCTTTTATAATAATGTTTAGGAAATATGTTGGTAAGATTTGAAATTTTGACCATATCTTAAATTAATGGTTAAATTTAGATTCTCCTTGTTGTTGGATAATAAATGAAAATTTATTGTTTCAGAAAAACTCTAAACTGTGTATTTCCTTTCCAATACATCACTGATTCAGTGCGACATTATTTTTAATTGTTAATATAGAGTATATGGATATGGACATCTCCACTTAAGAAAAAATGTTGGTGTGATATGAAGTTTTGACCTTATCTTAAATTAATGGATGAATTTAGTGGATCCTCCTTGTAGGAGAAGAAATGAAATTTTTTTATTTAAGAAGAATTCTTAACTGTATTATATATTTTTGTAACATCTGCACTATAATTTTTCAATTGTATGGTCATCTCCATTTTACGAAAAATGTTGATAGGAAATGAAGTTTTGACCTTATCTTAAATTAATGAATGAATTTAGATTCTCCTTGCTGGAGAAGAAATTATTTTTTACTTCAATCAGAAGCTCTACTGTTGCTTCTTATATTTTTTTTATAACATGGAAGGCAAAAGCCCTCTTCTTATATTTTTTTAAACATATTATTTTACATGGAGGGGCAAGCCCCAATATTTTTTTTTAAACATTGCATGTGCTATGTTAGGCATCGTGGCCACACTAGATGGAAGTCCAGATGCATTAATGCACATAATTGGTTACAACTAATGCTTTTCAGTAGTATGTGATTGAGCTTCCCTATCCCCACATGAAAATTGATACTACCAGTTGTATCAAAGCTACTAGAAAAACCAACAAGTTTTTAGTATAATCGATAGATGGTTGTGTTCAATAATTTTTGAACGGTGTGTATGAAGAAAAACTTGTTAACATATCTATTCATATAAAATATATCCAAACCTCAAGATTAATCTAATAACTAACTGCTATAAAATACATTGAAAAAAACCTTCTCGAAGAAAGCTAGTGGGGATTTGCCCTATCTTATAAAATACTGTGCAAATATTTGTTGAGATCTAATTACTGGTGCAGCTGGGTACTTGGGATAGTAGTAGTATCAGTTAAGCAAAGAATGTAGTATGAAGAAAATTCAAATTAATTATGTATTTATTATTTTTTTAAAAATTAAATTAGTATTCAATTTATATTTTAATTTAACTTTTATCTCTTAAATTAAAGTATACTAGAATTATATTTACGTGGTTCAATTATTTTTAGAGAAATGTTAGCAAAAGTATTTTTTACACTATTTTTCTAAAAAAATTAATTAATTAGTTAAAAGTCATTTATATACTTTGCTAAATTATATAGACTTCGCTTCTAATTTGATGAACTTATATAAATTTTAACTAAAAATAATGTTTGAAAAATAGTATTAGGTCTCCCCTTATTTTTATGATTTGAATGAATGAGTATAATATGTTTTGACCAAACAATTAGTATTAGTATATACTAATAACATATTATTATTAATAATGTTTAATACAGCTTGTAAATAGTTCGACTCTCAGAAAACTTAGTTACTGTGAAGGGTTGGATATCGAGCAGTGCATATAGATATTAATAGATATTACCTTAATACGGTATCATCATATACTCAGAAAACTAGTGTCTCATAACTGCAGTGAAAATGAAAATAAAATAAAATACATCATCATTGAATAATAGGTGCCGGTCTACGCGCTTGCCGCTGGCTTTTCACATACTGACAGTTCAACGTTTCTGGAAATTCAGAACTTACATCACATCACGCAATTTGTCGCAGCAATAAAACCGTCACTAAAACGATGCCGTATTTGTATCCATTACTAAAGCACATGAAAACTCAAAAATTGGCATTTCTTGTGATTCGCGCATTCCATTACGTTAATTAACCGGCTATTCCGGTCACACGCTACCACGCCGCGTTCCAGTTCCTTCCACCTCTTCCATTATTATCTGTAGAACAAGAACAACCTCACTCATTCCACCCCCTCCCTCCGATTCACTCTCTCACACTCTCACAAGACCACCCCTCTGAGTTACGAACTCGTTATTCACCACTACTCCATAGAAAAATTTCTCCATGCAAAAACCATGAATTCCCGTTTTGCCCCTCCCCGCCCTCTCTTTTTCTTAATCTCTGCCATCACAAGACCTTCCCTCATCGGCGGCAACCACACCTCCGCTCGCTTCTGCTCCCGTTAGATAAAGAAAAATTCAACAACAGAAACCCTCTTTTTTCTTTCTTCAAATTTCATTCATTTTATTGTGAATTATTTTTGTATTTTTTTAATTTTCTGTACAAAAAAGAAGTGCACAATCTGCTTTCATGGAACCCGCCGTAGGCAAGCCGGGCTTCCTCCGGAACGTTCTCATACGGTTACTTCTCTTCGGCGTTTTCATCATCCTCGTTCGCTTCGCTTACGTCATCACCATCGCCGGCGAGTCCTGCAACCAAGGTGATTTCTGCTTCTTTTCCATGCCGGAGTCTCTCAACGTCGCCATCGCCGGAGCCGCCACCGGCACCAGCGCCCTCGCCGCGCGCTCTGCCGTTGGAGACTCGAGGCCGGAGCTGTACGCTAGCAAGGACTGGATCAACGGTGTCCGGTTCTACTCCTCCGTGTTCCAGGACCTGGTTGCAGGCGGCTACCTCTCGCCGGAAGCTAAATCGCTCTGCGTGGAGACGCCGACCGGCCGCGACGTCCTGGCTCTGAGGGAGATTGGCGTGACGGACGCCGTCGGGATCTCGAAGAAGGCGTCGAAGCCGCTGGTGAAATCCGGCGACGCTCGCCGGGTTCCATTCGGGAACAACAGCTTTGATTTCATATTCGCCGGCGAAGGCGGGTTGGAGAAGTCGCCGCGGCCGTCGGAATTCGCCGCCGAGATCGCCCGGACGCTGAAACCCGAAGGGTTTGCCGCGTTCCATGTAAAGGCCAATGACTCATACAGTTACAATTCATTCGTTGATTTGTTCAAATTTTGTTGCAAAGTAGTGAGATTGAATGACATAGAAGGGTTTGATTCATCGATGACACACATAAGGGAAATCGTTGTGAAGAAAGAGGGTTTCGGGGTTGGTCAATTTGACAGTGATTCTGGTGAATCTGATTCCAATGGGAAATGCTCTGTTCCAGGGTATAAACAAGAGTTGATTAGGAATGCTGAGCCTCTGATTGAAGAGGAGCCGCTGAAGCCATGGCTCACTCTCAAGAAGAATGTGAAGAACATCAAGTACCTTCCTTCAGTGGTTGATATAAGCTTTAAGAATAGGTATGTGTATGTGGATGTGGGTGCTAGAAGCTATGGGTCTAGCATTGGAAGCTGGTTCAAGAAGCAGTATCCAAAACAGAACAAGACCTTTCATGTTTATGCAATTGAAGCAGATAAATCGTTCCATGAGGAGTATAGTTTGAAAAAGGGGGTGACCTTGCTTCCTTATGCCGCTTGGGTGAAGAATGAGACACTGGTTTTTGAAATTAACCGCGACCCGGGTGAGAAAGTAAAGGTTAAAGAGGGAGCAAGGGGAATGGGGAGGATTCAGCCATTACAGTCTCGGGGTGAGGTTGATGATGGTGGTGGTGAGATTCAGAAGATACAAGGGTTTGATTTTGCCAATTGGTTGAAGAGCACGGTTTCCCAGAATGATTATGTGGTAATGAAAATGGATGTGGAGGGTACTGAGTTTGATTTGATTCCAAGATTGTTTGAAACTGGGGCTATCTGCTTGGTGGATGAGATTTTTCTTGAGTGCCATTACAATAGATGGCAGAGATGTTGCCCTGGGCAGAGGAGTCCAAAGTATGAGAAAACATATGACCAATGCTTGGAGCTCTTCACTTCTCTCAGAACTAGTGGAGTTCTTGTTCATCAATGGTTTTAGTACCCTGATAGATAGGTGAAAAAAGAAAACCCTGAAATCCCTTACACTTCTCTCTATCATTAATATCTTTCTGTTACTTTCTACACATTTCTTCTTCATTTTCTTCCTGGCCTATAGAGAAGACTCCATTTTTCATTAAATTTCTTTACTTGTAATTGTTGCAACTGTGGAAATGAAAATCATCCCATTATATGAACTGTATTTGGTTCCACATATCTTTTCTTTTAGTTGTGCAAATATATTAGTGGATACTTGAATCTGTTGTTTTTGCTCTGATAAGAATTTGATTGTTCCTTTGTTTGAGTATCATTGAATTAGTTTTAGTGCATGAAGTAAAATAATCACCAGGAATCTTTAGTCAAAAGGATTTTGAAATGGGTAAGTGTTTTTCAGACATGGATAATCTTAGTGTTATATGGGTTTTTAGGTTATCAGCTATATATTGGTCGTGTCCTGAAACTCTGCTTGCTCTTAATAAAGAGATAGCAATTTGTCAAAAAGAGAGATAGAAAGCAAGATGACATTAATTAACGCAGCCATGTGAGAATGTACAACTTGTGTTTAACTGTGGTTGTATAATATGGTTTTCTTTAGGTGACTTTCTTTGCATTTATAGAAAGCTATTAATGAGCGTGGACTTGGGACCCTTCCACTTGATTTTTCTGAACTGTCACTTCTCTGTGTGCGGACATGGTTTTTTCATTCATTTTTTAGTGCGCGCTTTTATTGATAGTGAGAAGAGAATCCTGTACCTCAAATAGCTCATCTTATCCATTGACTACCATGCATCTGTTCTTGTGTTAATTCGGCAAACTTGCAACTAGAATGAACAAGTTAGGGATGTTAGCAAAACTGTTCTTGTCTGTTCTTGTGTTGACACGAAAATGATTATGTATTTATAGGCATGGTGATCTTAGTAAAGGACTTTCAAGATAATGGTTATCAATCAAGTCGGTTGTGTTGATCTCTGGATGAGTTGTTTATTGTGTCGGCCATTCGGTCAATCAATATGGTGTTCATATAGTTGTGAGATATTTGGGCTAACTGAGATGCTATTTGATCTCATGGGAAAAAAAATCTTGCTAGAACAAATGAAGGAGAGGACATTGGTATTGAATTTCATTGTGGTGGAAGTATCTAGTGATCAAGGATTTAAATTTTAAATTGAGATCCAGAATCAAAATTGCAGTTGCAATCCATAGCAATTGTAGTTATAGGATTACATTGACTCTTAATTATAAAGATGATGACGGAATTGTTACTGTGGCTGAAATAGCAATGTATAATTTTGACCGTGATTCTTACACTGTAGCAAAATCCAAACATTCATGGTAGGAATGGGGACAGGTTGTGATTATGAAGGGGTTTTATTAACTGTAGTAGGTGGGGTTTCTATAAAAGGCTCTTGGTAGTTGAAAAATGACTTAACTTCATGCACGAGAAAAGGATCGTATGAGTGACTTTCTTAAAGTTATAATTGACAGCGAAAATGGCGGCCAAAATCTCAATCATGAGTTAGCCATTGTTAATTACAAATTTACAATCAAAATTCCACATTGATGCCAAGTGCCATAAAAACTATACAAGGCAAAAGAAGAAAAAAAGAAAGAAAAAATGAAGCTTAACTTTTACATAGTTGAAGCACTAATCATTAGCTCCATTAAATAAATATAAAAAGTGGATAATTGGTATCGAATGTATGATTGAAGTTTTATTCATACAGATCAGAAAAGGACATGAAAGTGGCGCAGAAGCAGAGGGAATTAAGCTTGTCTTGTTGTAACATATATTACCAGGTTGGGTCCTATCTGTCTGTGGGGTTATAACTTGTGAGAATGAGGCTTGTCTATCTGCCCCACTTTATTATTCTGTTCTGTTTAATTTCCCCATTTTTCTTCTCGCTTTTGCCTTCTAGCATGGGGATGAAACAAACATGAAACATGTAGCAGTGTAAAAAACTAAAAGTAATATCCACAAGTTTCTAGTGAGAGACCTTTATTAATATTCAAAGCAAGAGAAAATTGAGAATTTAAAGTGGTTGCAATTATTGGAAACAAAATTAATTATTTTTGCTGGAACTCACATTGAATTCTAGAGGTATAGAACTTTCAATTTGCCAATAGAAATCAGCATCACAATGAGCAGTCAGCGTCTAACCTTCATATTCACTTTTCCCGTTCATTACAATTAATTATATACACGGATGGAACTAGTAAAAATGGATAAGAGGGTGAAAGTTTAACACATTAAACAAATTGATAATCACTAATTGAAACAAACAGTATACAAATTTTAAGGGGGCCAAAAATAACATCCAAATATTATTCTATTAACGAAAACATTATCACTTAAGCCCCAGGTCTTTCCCTGATTATATAAGTTTTATGAATAAGATATTCAAGGTTGTGTAGCTCAAAGCCAACAACGGTTCAACGATGGAAAAGGCTTATAGGTTAACGAAGCAGAGGCATCGCAAAAGTCACTCCAAAACTCAAGTTAGATAAGACCGCATGTTTAAAGTATAAGAAGATTAAGAGAATGGTTTGAATATACCTTAGTTTCACTTTATAAACCATACATATAATTGGTCTGTGTTTAGACATCCTTGCTTCCTTAATTTTAAGGTGGCAATCACATGCCAACGTGACATAACATAATTGAATGTCCACGTGGCATAACCACCTAACATAGTTCTAACAACCTAACTAACTCGGTTTTGTTGGCTAATTAGACAAGTTTAGATTTGCTTGGGTCTTGTTTGTTTGGGTCGGCCTTGTGATATTGGGTCAGTTAGTCAGATACCTACTATATAATAGCAGCCCCTCAATTTGGTATGTAATGCAAAAGAAATTTTGAGATGAATAAACAATAACATGAGATGGTTAATTTGTAACTACTCGTATTTACTTTATAGTCTTTGGAGAAATTTTGAAGTTGAATTGTAATGACATGCTTCTTAGAAACGTCATTACATTCCGACGGTTGGAGATTTTAATTTATTGATTGACAACTTAGTTATAATAACAACATTTCAGTATTCGCCTACTCATTATTTCTTTTCATTTATAAAATAAATGCTACTTTTACCTTAACTTATAAATAGAATCACTCTTAATTACATTTTTCAAAAAGAACTTATCCTCTAATTTCTTCTCCAAGTTCCACTTTTTTTGTGAATCGCCAAGAGTAGTCATTCTTTTCTAGTACTCTAGCCTTCTTTATATCTTGTTACTTTCAGGTATATTTTTTCTTACTTAACTTTCATCTTTTCTTTTCATTTAAGAATATAGTTAAAATTCGTTGATTTGATGAGGTTGAAAATAGCGATAATTTTGGTGTGGTCCTTGTTGGACCTCCTCCCTCGTGGCATAGTCATCAGAAGCATCCTGACAAGAAACTTGCTATTGAGATTTCCTTCTCACTCATTTATTGCCAAGCTCATTTACTTCATGATTTAGAATTCCTAAAATAAAAAATTCAATCTTTGCGAAGAACGCCCGAGGAAGCTAGGAAATTAGGCGGAGAACATGTTGGGTTGCGGTATTTGAAAATTGTATTTAAAAGTAATTTTTTAGAAACTGTTTTGAAAATAAAAGCAGAAAAAAAACTATTGAATGAGATGTTTTTCAACATTTAAAAAACTGAAATTTAAAAACTAAAAACAGAAATTGAAAACATCTTTTAGCTGTTATGTTATTTTTGGTTTTTAAAACTGAAATAAGAACTGTTTTCACTTTTTAAAAACAGTTTTCAAAACAGATTTTGCTAAACAGGTTTTTAAATTTTTCTGTTTTTAAAAACAGAAACAGAAAACAGTTTTTAAAATTTGTATGGACAAAACTTGGGACTCTATGTGGGGGATGATGAATTCATTGATAACCATTTTTGTTCAAACCTTGTAAGGTCTTCTTCAACAGGTCATCGGAAAGGCGCACAGTTAAACACCTCAACCTCGATGAATGCTTCATAATGAGTTCTTAGGGATGAGTTGTAGGATCGAAGCAGATCATAACAAGAATTAGAAAAATGGGTTGAGATGACCCATGATGGGCTACTATCCTTCATATATTCTTTCGCTTTATATAACTGAAGCTCCGACTCGGGAATGGATCCAAAAATTCTACGAGGTGCGGGCAAAAGGAATCACACACAAGTATATGGTCGTACTTGGTTTATACAAGATTGTCCATATGAAGAATGTATATTGTATGGTCTAAAAAATCTCATTTCTAGTATTATAAAAGATTTCTTTCTCTATGCATATGTGTGTAATTAATATAAAATAATTATTTAACCATTCATTTCATTTCTCTCTCAAATTTAGCATTTTTTTTATTAAATTTATAGGAGAAAACTCTTTCACCTAATACATTTGTCATGAGTATTTTTCAAGTTATCCGGCTTCATCCCATTTCCATTACACATTTTTAGCACCAAAAAGTGTAAAGTTTCATCCATGTAGAATTTGTTATTATGAGATCAATAAAACTAAGAAAAGAAACATAGTCAGATACAATTGGATGTGCATGAATAAATTAAATTAAATTAAATCCTCATTAAAATAGCAAATCATGTCCAAGTTTATAAAATATAGATATAGATGTATTTCTTCTTATCAAATCTTTTCTTCTCTGTCCTGTTAACCTCTTTTCTTCTCTCCACTGGTCCAAACAAATTCGAGGATAAATAGAACAATCAAATGGAGCTGTCAAAGAGAGTTTTCAATCCGACATAACATCCAAAAATAGTAAATATTAATTGTAAGCTTATGAAAATCAGAATCTAAATTAGAACAGAGCCAACTCAACTTAATCCAAATTAAGCTCATCGTCACAGATAAACACGTTCAAACTAGCAACAATAAAAGACAAAACACGAGCAAAAAGTGTTTTATCCAAATTCATGATCCAGTTCCCTGCAACATTCCACTTCAACTGAATCAATCTGAGACCCTCTTTTTGTCCTGACAAAAAGGTCCAATTTTTCCTTCACCAGGTTGCTTGTTTTAACCAGAAAATTTCAGGGTATGTGTTGGAATTTCATGGGGTTGTATCTGTATTGTGGAAACTGTTAATAAGTTCGTGAGATATGGGAGGGTGTTGCAGCTGCCATGTTTCAATTGTGAAGGTGCATGATGAGGAATATGAATGTAGCCATCATAATGATATTGCATTTGAACGTGGTGGGGCCCGGGTCACGTTAAATGGGTCCTCTAAGTTTGCATCAATGTACACCCAAAAGGGTACAAAATGGGTTAATCAGGATGCAATGACAGTTTGGGAGGTAAGATTAATCTTCATGAATCTGTTTGCATATTTGGTCTTGTTTTCTCTTTTCATTTCTTTGAGAAAGCTCAATGTTTCTTGCATTGACAGTGAGCTTTAACTGTTTGATTAAATGCCTCTTAGAGGTTGACTCTATCCTGTGGTTTTTATTATAGCATCATGCTTCAATTGATGAAATACATGGCTTGGACTAATAATGCTCAATATGATACATTATCAGGACTTTGCTGGAGAAAAAGACATGATCTTTTGCGGCGTGTTCGATGGCCATGGTCCTGAAGGACACAGGTTTTCACAATGCATACGTGACAATCTACCCTCCAAACTCTCTGCAGAAATCAAATTGCCACAACAAAATCCTGCAGACACAGGCAGTTATGGTGAGGATAACCGGCACATGTCCTTTGCTTCGTGGGAGGGAAAATTTGTGAAGTCCTTCAGGGAAATGGATGAAGACCTTGCTAGGAACATTGACTCTGGTGGCTTTTGTGGAGGTAGCACTGCTGTAACTGTAATTAAACAGGTATAATATAACTATTGACATGATTGAATCATCTTCTCTTTCACCGTAATCATTTCTAAACTCCAGAAGTTACTCACAAAAGCTTTTCCTCAGAATTGATTATGTCTTCATAATCAATTGTAGAAAGATTTCCAAACATGCACTCATTTATCATTGTGTTACCTCCTTGTCAGTGTCAAGTGGTTTTGTAAGATAGAACTATAACCACATCTTTTTACCCTCTAAAATTTCAGGGAGATAATCTGATAGTTGGCAATTTAGGTGATTCTCGCGCAGTTCTTTGCACAAGAGGGGATGACAACCATCTTATTCCTGTTCAACTTACTGTTGACTTGATCCCAGATATTCCAAGTAGGTCTTTTAACTATTAATACTCAATTGCCAAATCTTACAAACCTATGTAGTTTATGTCTAACTAGCTTTTTTCTCTTCAATGTCACTGATCAGGTGAAACTTTAAGAATCATTAATTGTGGAGGCAGAATTTTTGCTTCAGGAGAAGATCCAGGTTTAAACAGAATATGGATGCCTGAAGGTGATTGCCCTGGACTGGCTATGTCAAGAGCCTTTGGAGATTTTTGCCTGAAAGACTATGGCCTCTCCTCAGTTCCTGATGTATCTTACAGAAAACTTACCAAGCGCGAAGAATTTGTGGTTTTGGCTTCTGATGGGGTAAGCATTTACAAAATGAACATTGTTAGCTCGTATTTACATTAGAACCAAACTTACTGTTTATGCTGTTTTCCAATGAAAAAACTCTGCATTTTTCAACCCTCGCATCATGTTGTAATTGCACAACGTCCCTCACAACATGTAAAGACTTGTATCTAAGTTTTGTCCTTTAAATTACTGCTCAGTTCTTTTATTTCTCTCTATCCACAAATGCATGCGAATATTTGATCAAATATTGGAAGCCAAATTGTTAAAGGTCCAAACTTCTCTTATTTTACAGGTATGGCATGTTTTAACAAACAATGAAGTAATAAACATAGTAGCTTCAGCACCAAAAAGGTCCATGGCAGCCAAATTGTTAGTAACGCGTGCTGTTCAGGCTTGGAGAATTAAGCATCCTTGTTACCATGTTGATGACTGTGCAGCAATATGCTTGTTCCTGAATGATCAGCATGTTTTAACCTATTCCCAGTCCAGTTTGAGAGGATCAAGGAATCACTTGCATTGAACTTGATCTAGAAATGTAAAACACTGAAATTGTAGATGGCAAGAGAGAATGGTAGAATGAAAGGAAAAATAGGAAGTTCTTGGAGGGTTATCAAGATCCAACTCACTCTGAATCACAATTCACAACTCTCATGGCTTGCTAGCTAGAGTTGTGGGTAGATGTAGAATCATCTCAGCACCTCAAGGGGTTGATGTTCACTAATTCAGCCAGGACTCTCCTCAAATTCCACTACCATAGTTTCAGTAGAGCAAGGCCATCTGTATATGAGGGGTTAAAGATTTTGTTTTGACATACACCCAGAAAATGGCAGACAAAATCAATACTATCCCAAAAGATGTTCTGGTTATTAGTTACATCTCAGAACACACCGTGAGAGCACCAAAACCTGAAAGAGGGGAAAACAAAGAGAAAAGAGATGTTTTAACGGCATGTAATGTAATGGTTATTATTTATTAACCAATCGTTCACACCATTTTGATTGTCATCAATGGTAAGATTATAGGAATTTTATTTTTTTTATAAATGGTTAAGATTAAACTGACGATAATGAGTATAAACGTAAATATGACCATCATCTCTTTCTTCCAAAACCCTACTTTTTCTCACCACTCCATCTTCCCTTGTCAGTGCTGACGGCAAATCGCATTGTCGTCGCTTTTTTCCACCGACATTGTTCATGGCAACATAAGTCTCACAAAGTCACCCTCAACGCCATTCATGACAAGCTCCACAGTGAGACTTGAGCACGCAGATCGACAACGAGTTCACCCATTAAGCTCCATAGTGGTCTATAATTTTATGAACTTATAATTTATATTTAGCTTACTTCAATAAGCTTCTCAAATAAGCTAACGAATAATGTTTGTGCGATAAACGTTTCTTGTCATAAGTGCTTTATTAAGTTGTTTACTCAAATGTTTATACAAATGTTTGAAAGTGTAAGCATTTATGCAAATATTTGAGAGAGTTTACGTAAATAGCTTATGACGAGCCTATAAACTATTTTGATCTTATTTTCTTTAGTTCCTAGTTAAACTTTAACACTTATACATAATTATAACCTAGTTTGAGCTTTTCAATAAGCTTCTTAAATTAGCTAATGAATAATACTTGCGATACAAACATTTATTGTCATAAACGCTTAATTGAGTTATTTATGCAAATGCACCATTAGTATCAGTGTACAGGAATAAGTGATTTTAGAAGAAGCTACTTGTAGGGGGAAAAGAGTATGGTTTAAGAAAAAAAACATTAGTGGATAACTGCCATAAGTCAGTAGACGATATTTGTTTTTTGGCCCATATCCCTTATTGCTAAAAAAAATAGTAGTCTTTATCTCCTTCTGGGCCTGCTTCCATACCTTAGCATTCCCTTCAAATTTGCTTCTCAATTCTAATGTCAACAAAGAAACAACATGCAATACCTATAAGCATTTATTCACGGGTTTGATTCATTTATACTTAACTTTATTTGTCATCTCATTTCTATCATGTTTCACTTCTTTTCCAATCATCATATCACATATCTTATCTTTTATTTCTCTCTTCTCGCTCAATCTCACTACAGGTGTGAGTGAAATTGAAATGTGAAACCTTCTTTTTCCTTTACTCGCTTGAACATAATGCTGTAAGTTCTGGCAATGCTTCCATAATGTGCAGCACAAAGTACGCAATCCATTAAAAAGGGGCAGTACTTGGTACCATTTTTCTTACCGGTACACGTTCAACCCCTAAAAATAATAACCCTTGAATCACGGGGCATTATGCATTCTGCGACTGCACATGGGAAAATCGTCCAGGACCATGAGTTAGTCTTCTATTTTAGAGAAATATGTAACACTTTCATTGCTACCAGAGATTTCTGAGGCACTTGTTAGCTGATTCAGTGAATGAGAAGTTTTTTATGACAAATTCCTTTCCCATATTTATTTGGCACTGCCTAGCTGCTATTAGTACTGGTTTGAATTAATGGTTATTGTACTACAATTAATGCAGTCTACTTCAATGTGCTTAACTATTATAGTCCAATTCTACTAGATAGGACCCATTCTGCTTATATAATTTAGGTTCAACATAGGTGGATCACCCATAGACTACCAATTATGATCAACTATTTGATTTTTTTTTTTGTGTAAGACAGGTGTCCTCCATTGGAAGTAATAAGATCATAAGAATATTCTTTAAATAAATGATTTAGATTGAACTGATGATGAAGGGTATAAATGTTAATTTGACTCTCACTTCTTTCTTCCAAAATCCTACTCTCTCTCACTAGTCTATCTCCTTCCAAAATCCTACTCTCTCTCACTAGTCTATCTCCTTCCATGCTAGTACTGACGACGAATCGCGTTATTGTCATCTCTTTCCGCCGACTTTGTTCATGGTTACATTTAAGTCTCACAAAGTCGCCCTCAATGCCATTCATGATGAGCTATAGAGTAAGACTTGAGCTCGCAAATCGATAACAAGTCTAGACTAAGCGTGTTGCAAAGATCAATGACAAATCTTGAATGAGCATGATGAAGAGGAACAACACACTACCGACCCATAGCTCCGATAGACGTGATGAAGAGATCAACACAGTATGTTGTTAGTTATTAAGATCAAATTATGCCACAATCAGATTTCACAGCCATAGTCCCACCCAGCTACAGCTGAGTCGGACAAGAACGGCGGTGAAGAGGGTGGCAGTGTGGCAACATCGACGAAGAGGATAGGGTGGCGGCGATGGCAACAAAGAGGGTGGTTGATTATGGAACATTATAGGGTGGTCCACCCTACAACAACCCTATAATTTAATCAATAATTTACTCTTATCTCAGCCTTGGCTTTCGGTAATGAGATACTGTACTGAAAGGTAAATATTAATATATAGTACTGTAAAAACTAAAAAGTAAAGAAAAGAAGTAGCAGAGAAGTGAATCATAATTTAAAAGGAAAAGGTGAATGCCTGAAATGGTTCACCAAACCAGAACATAAGGAAAGTAGGGAAAAGAGGCTCCACTGTCCAATTTTCACTACCTCAACACGCTACCACCCGTGAACTCTTCCCGCTTCTTTCTTTGGAACTCTCACTCTCATCACTAGTTAGCTTGGTCCATAAATTCAAAATATCAAATCAATTATTCTATACAAAGCAACCAAACCCCACCCTTCAAAAACGCATAGTCTAGTCAATATCAATCCCCACATTTAATTTTCCTTTTCATTTCTACTAACACATCTCAAGCACTTTCCTTCAACCAATCAAACCCAACACAAAATCGGGAACTCCAAACCATAAACCAATAGATTGCGCCTTCACTAAGCAATCCCTTCGTAGATTGCATCATACACCACATGCCAAATACACAATCTGCCTCTTATGACAATGCAATTGTCACTTTCTCACAAATAGTAACATGGTCTGCAACACAAACAAACTTAATTGCTTTTCTTCTATACCAAACCAAGAGATACACCACCACCATTTTTCTCATTTTTACAATACACTAGTACACTAGATTACTAGTAGTTGATTAATACCTGTTTAACAAGCTTTGACAAGTTCAGAAGCATAAATTAGACCCTCCAAAATATTAGAAGAAAAAAAGTGACATTAAGATTAAGAGCAAAACGTTACAATAAAAAGCTCCTAAAAGCAATTTTGAGGCTTCTCAACTGGTGCTGCATTGCATTTGCGGACAACATAACGATATGCAGCAACCTTTTTCTTCCTGGAGGCAGAGTTATCAACAGAGAGTACCATTTTCCCAGATTCTTTTGAAGTGAATGAGTTGTGAATTGCTTCTTCTGAAGCTCCAATCTTCCTTGGTTTCTCAACTGCAATGGTGTAGCTTCCTTCAGCATTTGGGACAAACTCAGCACTGTATTCCAAGTCCCACCCTCCAACCACAATGTCCCACGTGATAGTTGCACCAGCCTAATTCACACACCAATAAGTAAATTAATTACCAACAGTGTATAAGAAACATTAAACTTGTAATGTTTTGAATTTGAAAAACAGTAGATTCCAAATAAGATAATATTTGTTTTCTGAAAAGGAGGAATCATTAGTCTGCATAGGGAAGAGTAAATGGAATGGGGTGAATGATGATCACACCTCAATTCCTTCTATTTGTATGTTTACTTTCTCCCCTCCTTTGACAGTGAACTCAGAAGCAGGTTTTGGGGGACCATTCTGCAAATCGCTGGGTCGATTCAGTCCACCATACTGAACAGGAATATCTTCAGGCCTTATGAATCTGAGCATAAGAAATCAACTCATTTCAGAAAAAACAAACCCAAAACAGAAATAGATGGAAACTTGGAAAAACTATATTTGCAGCTACAAATTGAAAAGCCAAGAAAAGGCAGCTTCATTATTAAAATTGAGTGATTGAAATCTCAGTCAAAAGGAGAAAGTATATAAGGGATGTATGATGGATCACAGAACCAATTAGAAATCTTGATTTAGATAAAAAAAATTAGAAGAACAAGGCCAGCCAAAATATTCAAGAGTGGTGGACTTGTGAGTTGCATAAGAAAAAAAAACTCACTTGTAGAGTGTCTCCGCAGCATTTCCTTCCTTAGAGATCACAAACTTGCTCTTCGTTCTTTGAGTCAAAAATGGACTGAACATTGAATACAACATGCTGAAGTACCAGGGCACATTGATGAAAATCTGAACCCCCAAAATTGAAATCAATCAAATGAGAAAATAGTAATTACCAACTCATCAAGTTCCTATTTTGAAGAACACAATATCAACAGAATTAGAAACAGAAAAAAATCAAACCTTGCGAGCCACCATTTCAGGGTAGTTGTCTTGGAACAGAGAGAGGATCTGGTTAGAAGCCACCCTGAGCTCTCTCTTGGGCATGTCCTTAAGGTCAGTGACCTGAATGAGAGAATTGACCCCACCAGGCTTGAAATGGAGAAGCTTGATGCCTCTTTCAAGGACCTGAACCCTCCACCTGAGGAACTTCTTCAGCTTCTCTTCATCCCCAAAAATCCTCTCATACATGTCCTTGTCCCTGAACACCCCATAGGCATTGTAGCACACAGGGTGCCCCTCTCTGTCATAGCCTTGCATATAAGCAATCACACCTTCAAGCTCCTTGAACCCCAAATCTTCTTCTGCAACTGTGTCAGCACTGAACTCTTTCCTCCAAGCCAAGCACTTGAGAAGCATGTTGAGAGCTTCACCAACCCTGAAATCCCTCGCTCTGAGAAACTTCAAGAGTATCACATCAGCTCTGTCATCGCCGCCGAGAAGAGGAACACCCCACATGGAAACATCAGAACCAGAATCAGAAGAAGCGAGGAGCTTTTCCTTGAGGTCCTGAAGGGCTTTCTTCTCGGATGATTTGAGAAGGGAAATGAAGTAGTTGTCTTCTTTGAAGGAAGGGGTGCGGAGGGTTGCAGCACCCATTAGAGTGGAAACAAAGCTTTTCTTGGAGGGTTTTGGGGAAGCTTCTGGAGGGTCTTGAAAGGGTGTGTTTTGGTTTTTGAGGGGGGATGAGGCAGAATCCATCATGAAGGGAGTGTTTTGAGAGAGACCCAGATGGAATCTCTGCATGGAATGGAAAATGCAGGGTGGATTGAGTGTTCAGAAGAAGACGGGTCGGTGATTCTCTGCAAAAGCACAGAGCTTTCTCTCTCAATGACAGAGGAGAAGGGGGAGAAAGAGACAGGGAGAGGAAGAGTGAAAAACAAGAGAAAAGGGAAGAGAAGAGTGATTTGTGGCGAGATTTGGGGTTTGTAGCGGTTTGCTTTGGTGTTGTCTCGTGTTGCGTTGTGTATGAAGTATGAAGCGGAAGAGTGAGAGTGAGTGAGGAAGGGGAATGAAAGAAGAAGAAGAAGAAGGAAATTTGAATGTGGGTGAGGAGTGAGACAGGGAGAGAGTGAGAGCACGCGCTGTTTTTGTTTTTGTTTTTGTTTTTGTTTTTGTTTTTGTTTTTGTTTTTGTTGACAGAGGGAGGGGTGCGTGTGAAATACTCAAGTGCATTGCTGCTGCAAAAGTTCAGAGTTCAAAGTTCAAACAAGATGCAGGTGCTGCAACTATCCACTATGCTTGTTGTTTAATCTTAACAAATAAAAATGATTTTATATTATATTAAAATATTTTATAAATTTACATAAAGTTTAATTTATGTTATATTGTAATTATAATTGGTGGATGCAGTTGTGTTAAAATTTAGTATTAGGGATGACAGCGGGTAGGATCGGGTGCAGGTTTAACCATACCCGAACCCGAATCTGAAATCATATACCCAAACTCAAACCCAAATCCTGTTCGGATAGAAAAACTATACTTGAACCGTTGGGTTTCGAGTTCCCCATACCCGCGGTAAACAAAGGGAAACCATAAAAAAAAACTCGAAAACCCGACCCATACTCGAACCCGATTACTAATGCAGTAGCAGTAACATCTTCATAATGATTTAAAAAATGACTCTAGAAGTTAATTCTTGCATATTCAAAATCATGACTATTTATAAAGATATATATTCAGAAACTTGAAAGTTGAAACAATGAAACCCTAGTAATCACTACTAAAGTACTAATATATATATATATATATATATATTTATATATATAAAAAGATATTTTAGTAATTTAATATATAGAGATCGGGTTTCGGATGCGGGTTTCACCATACCCAAACCCGCACTCGAATTGTACTTTCAGAATTGGGTAAAATCCGAACCTGAACCCAAACAAAACGGGTTTTACCCGTAAATTCGGGTCGGGTCAGGTGCCCGCATGTATGAGTTTTTTTTGTCATCCCTATTTAGTACGAAGAGTTTTACCATTTATAGTGGTCCAATCCGGTCTAAAATTGCGAGAATACACCAAAAATATTGTAATTATAAATTTTTTGAGTTTTATCATAATTTCTTAATATATCAATTTTCAAAACAATTGGAAATTATTTTTTTAGGTTTTTCTTTTTTTAAAAATTTATTCAAATGCTTTAAGAAGTTTTTTTAACATACAAAATAGCTAAATAAAAAATTAAATAGAATATTAATAAAGAAAAAAGTTGGAATGTTTAAAATATAGTCTATACAGCAACATTTATCAATACTCAAATAAATAAATTATTAATATAATAATAGGAGTAAAAAAATGAAAAAAGTTGTGAAGAAATGGATGGTAGAGATAAAAAAATAATAAGGAGGATAATAGCTGAATTGAGTTTTTTTTTATATAAAAAGTTAGCATGAAGGGGTTATGCCCGGTTTAAACTAGAGAAAGTTGTTAGGTCCAATGAGCAATTACAAAACACTTATTTTTAAACTCATTTAAATATTAGTCAAATGCGACCTCAGACATACAACTTGTTATGCTCCATTCGGTCAACCTATTAAGTTAGTTGATTTGGGTTAGCTAAATTGAGCTGTGAATTGAGTTGTTGAAATAAAAGAATTAGTTTTCATAAACTCAAGTCCCCTTAATTTTTTTATTTTCATGACGATGAAGTGTGTTTATTTTTATGTTGAGTTAGTTGGATGTTAATTAATGGTGAAGTTTTATTTCTTGTTTTGAATTTCGGAAAATCAACCCTAAGGTGTGGTGTGATGGTTGCTCACCTCGTCTATTTTGCGATCTATCGTTTATCATAGAGCGCCAATGAAAATATGAGCCCCTTTCATGTTTTGTGCATAGGGATGTGAGATTTAGAGTTACAAGGTGAAACAGAGCCTAACTTCCAAACACAAAGAGGAGAGACCGCAAGCAAGTTACGATCCCTAAGGATATGAGAGAAGAAAACAAACCAACTTTAATTCAACATACTCCTAACTCGGAGAATCTCATAACTCAACCAATAAGTACCAACGTCATAGTTAATCTTAAGAATATGAATAACCTCTAAGTAATCAAATTTACAATCAACATTTTTATGTAATTTAATTGTTATAAAAATTACAAAGGTTAAATATTACATGAAAATGAACTTTTACTATTTCAATTATTAAAACAATTTTAATATTGTATCTGCCAAGTCTTAGACCTTAGACCTATCCACTTCAAGTCCATTAAGTTAAAATGCTTAGACTTGGAGAGTCGTATACCCGCTGATTTTTAAAACCCTAAATCTGACCATTTTAAGTCCATTAAGGCTTAAGCTACAGGCTTATAACATGGATGGTTGTGTATGTGTTGAGTCTTAAGACGCTAGACTCGACAACTGAGCTGACTTAGAGGGTAAGAGGCGAAACATAGAAAGCCAAAACTTGAGCTGAAACACATGGCACAACACATGTTATACGACCATAAATATTCACTACCTCAATATATCATTGTTAAAGTCGTTGCCACCTTAATGTCATAATTAAAGCCCATATTTCAATTGTTTCGGCCGACCCAAAAGGTCCAAAAGTATCTTACCCGACCCATAGGACTTGCTACTAAGCAAATGCCATAAGGGCGGACTAAGTGACTTAGCAAAGGAATATATCGCCCCAACTGGAGGCCAAGTGGTCGCACGAGGACACGGCGGTTAAGCACAAGCAAGATGGCATATAACCAACCTTGCACTCCGAAGGCCCTTCATAGAGGCTTCCCATAGTCCTGTGAAGATAATGATAACAGATTCCGAGCCTATAAATACATGTGTCATCGTTTGTTTACTTAACACACTATTCATTCTTACAAAACTTTGAGTTCTTTTATAACTCTGAGATTCTCTCATAATTTTCTTACTGACTTGAGGGTCAAAATCTCTTTCACAAGTACACTTCCCACCATGACTAGACAACAAAAAGACTTTTAAAAGGGAACTCACCTAAACGTAACATGCATCTTCACTCACTTAGAGATTTTGGAACCTAAACCATGCATTTCACCCTACGCCCAGTCTAACAAATACTTTTTGTACTTGTTTTTATATATGAGCTAGCTAGGATACATAACAAATGACTCTTACCGAAGGTTCTTTATTAGAAAAAACAATAGATAAGTTTCAATAATTTTCTTTGGTCTGTGTCCAAATGAATTTTATGAAGTATAAATATTCTTTTTCTGTTTTTTTTTTACATCTTTTTCTGATTTTTTTTCTTCTTTGTATGTTAACATGTTTAAAATACGATAATAATCTTTCATAACAAATGATATTATTAGAGTTCAGTATTGTTTCTCTCTTTTTTCCGAATTCTAAAGTGATATGTTTAACAATTTAAGTATAATAATTATTAATATTTTTAATTTTGAATTCATGAAATTTGTAATCCTTTCTATTTTATATAATTCAACCTGTGATTGTACTAGTAAACTCAAATTTCATCAGCTGATCTGTATTGGATAATCTGATGGGTTGCGGGAATAAGGTGGTTGAGAGGGTAGTGGAGTGGGTGGGGGTTAAAGGGAGTTTTTGCAGAAAAACTGTGAAAGGAAGGAAGAGATGGATAGAGTAGGCGCGGACTCAGATTTGGTGTAGCAGCAGCAGCAGCAGCAACCAGCAACCCACACCGGTTGGGAGATTGCAGTGCACGGGTTTGTTGGCTCCACTCTTTGGACCACAACAACCCCTCTTCCCTTTAATTTCATGAAACCAGACCAACCCTTTTATAAAGATAAATGTGAAATTTCCATGTATTCCAGACTAATACTGTGAATTAAACATATTTATATTATAGCTATATAGTGTGAATTTATTTACAAAAGTTAAAAAGTTTAGTTACTATTTATTTATTTAGCATGCTCGATCATCAAAATAGAGTCATGTGTTTGCGGTGACTCCCATTCTCTAAGGCTCTATCTTTCTTAAAGTTTGTTAATATCTTTAAAAATCTTCTACAATCCAATATAAATGAGGTCTCTAATTCTCGAAGCGCACTCCGTAAAGCATGTTGAATAATGATTTTGAGCACGAGTGATCAAAATTTCTCGTCACATGTGGATCATGCTTAGCAACCCATCCCACTTTTTATGCTTGTCTAGCATAACATATTATGCAAATCTAACATGTTATGTGTTACATTAATGAGTTAATACATAATAATAGGAACCAAAAGCATTAATCCAAGTATGATGATCTTCCTTCTTGACAACATTATACTTCTTGACAAAAATTTCACATGTCGAAAAATCCTTTAGAAAAAATTATGGTGCAACTTTCATTTTTGCATTCTCTGTAAGTTCTTTAGCCATCAACATAACATTACCACGCACCATGCATAAATGTCAATCAATTTCGTGTGCTATAAGAACACACCTTGCATTCACGTCAACCAATGCTCATGTGCTATCACCACACATCTTGTGTCAATGTTGACCAATGCTCGTTGTCACTTGAAGAATTACATGTCCTTATTGTGTAATCTTTGATTCCATTAACTCTTCCATCCCATTTCCCTATCACAACACAACACTTCTTTTTCTATGTGGAAGGTCAGACAAAGTTGTATAACCATAGAGCATGCTAAGAATGTGCTCAATCTCATCAAAAGCTCCATATATAAGTCATCACTATGGTCAAACATTGAGCTCTTATACCACTGTTAGGAAAAAAATGTCAAGCCTTAGAGAAATTAAAACAGGAGTGCAATTAGGGCACATGAATATAAAGTGGAAAACTCCATAATCAAAGAAAACCACAAACATTGTCGAAATTGACAACTAGAGAATTAACAGTATGTGAAAATGGTTACAACATATAGACTTCACTTTCAATCACCTCACGGTCATACGATAGACTCACACCTCCAAAACAAATATTTAAACTATAACTCATAATACTCTAAAGCAAGAGGATAAGAGAAAAAGAAAGCACAAATATAAGTTTAAATGTTTTTAATGATGGTGCATCTTTAAACAAAGAACTTTGGTCAATATATAGTTTTAAACTTGGGTCAAAATGTAGTATTAACCTTCCTCTTTCTTCATCATACTAGGTAATGTGAGACTTTTACAAAGTTTTCTTACCCTTTCTCTTCATTTACCATATTGAACGTTGTGAGACTATGAATAAAATAGACTAATACATATGGTCTTACAAACAAAGAGATACCAACGTAGTTCCAAAGCAACCTTCAAACTTTAAACCATATATGAAATGAACATTCTTGATGTATACCCAATAGTGTGACAGTCAAATGCATCATAGTGTTATATATAATCATACGCTTAATGGTCCTAAAATACAGTTGTGATTCCACCAAAAGTCCACTAATTTCATCCGTTGGAGTTTCTTGCTCTGATTAACGTTTGGCAAATGCAAGACATGTGTAATCAGTAATCTCAAGCTAGCATGCACTTGATTTGATGTTAAAAGTTTTCTTTTTCATATAAAAGTTTAGAGTGTGGATGGTACTCCAGTCCAAAATAGAAAAGCTGTCGGATAAGACTTACGAAATACTTACATTTACCTCACTATAAATAGACTAGTTAGAGTTCGAACTTGCACCTATCAAGTACTAAACCCTATCCTGGTTCCCTAAACCAATCATTTGCGTTATGTTAAAAGTTAGGATGCCAACTTTGTTTAGAGATGGGAGCTATCGTTATAATTAATATCAAGGATGACCTATGTCAAAGTGAACCCTTTGAGTTAATAAATTGATCTTATTCAAGATAAATGACAAAATCATACTATCTGACATAAGAGAGCTTATATATATATATATATATATATATATATATATATATATATATGCTTTTAGTGTGCTAATCTACATTTTGTGGTGTGTTTGCAGGAACATTTATGCCCCACATAATTTGAATGATATGCATGATTAAATTAAGCTGAGATGGAAGGATATATCACTTTCAAATTTCAATTGAATGTCGTTATCCACCGTTGATCGATGTTTTCATTTTACAAATTGATAGTGATTGGTCATTCCATGGTTTTGTTATTTCTGTTATCAAATGTCAATTTCTCTGTCTAATAAGCTTAATTTCTTTTTAAATGTGCATGTCCTATTTCGGACGTGAAAGCCTACATGTTATCTTTTTGTTTGGAACAGTTTCTTTTTTATGTTTTAAAATGATAACCGGTCTCTGTGTTTATGTTGTCGGAGCAATTTGGTCTTCTTTTGAAAAATATTAGGGAAAAGTCTCTTTGTTTGTCAAGTGTCTAAACTATATCCCTCATTGGAGAGCGGAGCTCCGGTGTGAGTCTACATGGCCCGGTGACTGGATTAATAAATTATACGTGGAATTAATAAAAATAAAAAATACACATCATATAATAAAAACCAGAAATATTGAATGTTCATCTTTTCCCTCATCATCTTCAAAGACAAACCCAGAAAAATGAAAAACCCAAAAATTCCCAGAGAATAAAAACTCCATCATCTTCAAATATGAAAAATCTAAAGTCACCCCCTTTCAACCTCAACAATTCCACCTTCATTTTCTTCACAAAAAATCAAATACAAAGAGATAGAGAACGAATCCCCAAATATAAAAATCCTAAATATGAAAACCTAACCCAAAATCCCAAAATTCAGATCTGAAGTAGCACTCAGAGAACGATGGAGGATCGAGAAGGTGCAAGAGCGACATGGAAGGTCGCGAATCAGAGAGCAAGTAACAGTTTTGCCCATATCTCGTGCCTCACTCTTCCCTAATCCAGATCTGCCCAAAGCCCAACAAAAATCTCCTCCCCCAGCCGCCGAAGGTTTGTTAGAGGGAGATGAGGCTTGTTGGTGGCAGGGGTCAAGGAGGAGATGGGAGGTCCGGTGGTTGGTGAGGAAGGAGTGGTGGCGGTGAGAAGAAGAGGAAGGGCAGAGGCAGTTGTGGTGAGCCGTCCAAGCTTTGTCAAGTTTCCACCAAATGTCTGATTTAGGGTTCAGCTTAGTGAAAGAAAATTAGAGGAAAAGTAAAAAAATGTTACTGCAATGAATTAGCTAATGTACAAGAGGTGAAATTTTAAAAAATGTTTTTCAATAAAAAAACATGTCTTTTGTCCTTATAATACAAGAGGTAGCCGGTATTAATCATTGTAATATTTGTGCGAATAGAGAGATATATGGACATTATACCCAAATTGCTAAGTATGGTGAAATTTAGATATTTAGATTCCATCGAAGGTGTTCCATGAGATGTTGAGTCGCATGCCACAATTTTGAAATACATTGAACTTTTCATTTTGAGATTTTTTCCCCCTTAAGTTTGGTCAATTTGTTGAAATGCGCTGCCTACTTGAATTTGGTAAATAAGAGCACATGTTAGAGTACTACAATTCTAGTGACAATTTTTAGGGGTCAAAACAGTCACATTGTATAAGATACTTATAAGACATTGCACGTACGCAAACTTACTAGGATTTTAATCGCCACTTAATAGGAAAAATCTAATAAGGGGACTAAAACGGGTGATTTTGATTTTAATCGGACAAAAAGTGATAAACTTTTTTAGGGACTAAACACTCCATATACTATGTTGAATGACAATGGATTCAACTCGGAGGGTTGACCTACTTAACCGACTAGGCAAGGTGTGCTGAGTGATTCAAATGACCAACCCGCCCCACTTATCCCACCATCTCATCGAGCCAACGACAGGGTGGGGCTGGCCAATACGTCGAGCCAACCATTTCTTTATATATGATTTTTTCAATTTATTTAAGTGTTTTGAGCGGTTTTGGTGGGTCAACCTACATATCAACCCACCAACGCGTCAAATATTTTTAATGTTTTTACATCGTATTATTTTTTAATTTTTTTCTAAGTGGGTCGCCCCACCAACCCCCTTGGTCTCAACTCACTCTTATTGTTGGTGCATTCCACATGCCACCCCTATATTAATTATATGGGCAGGTTTTTATATCCATGTTAGCATCCATCTCATGTGTCGTGGCGCTAAGACATTGCTCACTGTGATGAAAGTTCGCCACTTAAAGACTTAATAACCGTTGAACTTGTTAGTACATGTTTAGTTTAACATTATAGGCGAGACAAATGTGATTTTGCATATTTCTAAGACACTAATGAAAAAGCTACTCTTTCCATTACTTAGTATTTTAATATTTTTTCTTTTAATTATTTATTAAATTTATAATTTTAAAAGAATATTAATTATATTTTATCAAGTATATCTTAACTCAATAACTCATAGTACAATTCTTTTCTTGTTCGTGACAGGTGATACTCAAGTTCTATTTTTCTATGGGTTCACATTGATTTATTACTGTAGGAAAAAGAAAAGCCGAAAACAAGGTTCTAGGGACAAAACAAAAGAGACACTTTCGGTCCCACATTTTGACGGAAAGTCAGAAAATGTGCATAGGTTCTTAAATAAACAAATCAAAAAACAACTTTGGCGTTGAAGCCAATGGATTCAATTATGATCGGTAGATATTTAAAGGGTGGATCATTAGAGAGAGATTGAAAGAGAAGGGAGATAAGTGATGTGATGTAATTGAAAAAAAAAGATAGAGAGAAAAAAGATGTGTCCAAATGTGTTTATATTATTTAGATGTACACGAATCATAGATAAATTTGTGAGAATATTTGGGGATCGGGGATCTGATTATTATTATTTACCTAAACAAAGGAAGGTAATGATTTTACCAACCTAAGCTTCCTAATTCGAATTCTACACGCCGATCTATCCTATAAGACAGAGATCAAGTTACTATGATGAGGATAAGCATCACCTAAAGTACTTCATAGTTCATACTTGGGAAAAGCAACCCTTAGATTCAAAAGAAATTATCAATGCCTTTATCTTTTTGTAACTTTCTTTGGTTAATCCCAGAATCACTTTTGACTTGCTCACTAGCATCATTCCAATAAATACCCTTTAATCATCCACCTTTCGAAAGGCCTTAGGTGTTCTTTTTTTTTTATTGCTGTATAATACTTTTTCTGGTTGAATAGAAAATTCATCCATCAGCTTGGTGACAAATTTAAGAACTTCCTTTTACATTTTAAAACAATAAAGTCACTGCATGCTAATTAAGAATTTTACATAGTTTCAAGTAATGCCTTTTAGCATAAATTTAAATCAACATGAAAAGTTAAAGAAAATAGTCTTGCAAATAATTCTGCACATGGCACATGGCACATGGAGCTTTGCAGCAATCCATCTCTTCTATTATTCCTAGTAAATTTTTTTAGTACTTGCTTGTGATATCACATTGGTCTTGTCCAAACTTTCTTTTAAAATTATAAACAAGCACACTTTAAGATCATTATAAACAAAGTTAGCTTTAATTTCAAGTGTTTAATATCTATAGTTGTATTTAAACACATGTCCACTCTATCCATTTTTCATCTTTTATTATCTTTAAAAGAAAAAATGTATGTTGCTTGTTTCCCATTTCTGTTGCATCAATTAACAAATAAAGCAACTGATAAAAGAACAAATAACAGGAAGTTGGAGAGAAGCTAAGTTAAATAAAAGAAAGAGTATATAGCAGAATAACACTGTATCCTGAAAGAGTACTCCTTAATCAGAGGAAAATTAAGAGACAATCTTTTGAAGATTCTTCAAAGACCAAAATTTTTGTTTTGTCCCCACCATAACAACTAAGCTCTTGAAACACATGAGGAGTACAGCTTATGCTGGATAAAAGATGTAAGCATCTAGACTTTTACAAAAGCAAACAAATGTGAATTCACTATGTTGTACAATATTTAGTTTTTTGCTTGGAAGATGTGCAGCACTATAGTTAGGAGTATCTATAAATCCTAGTATTTCTTACAGAGCCAGGTTGTATTGAGTTGGGAAAACTCACAGCACAGTCCACAGCAAGAAGCAAAATATGAACACACCTACACCATGTTTGGTTTAAAATGTTGAATGTCACTGCCAAACAAATTAAGGGGTCATTTCAATTTTTAACTATTGAGAATTGGAAAGAGACAATCATTTTAAGAGCTTCTCATTTGTCTATCTGCAAACAGAGGAAATGGAATCATTGCCTCTGGAATCAAAATTGAGAGAGGACAAACTTTCCAATCAAATATATGGCATAAGGTTTGATTAGAACTTCTTGATTGCTAAGATACCTAGCTAACATTCTCCATTTCCAATAATAAACTTTACTTTTGATTCTTCCTCCCAACAAGTCCAACATATGTGCACTTTTTCTTCATCAATCCAATATGAATAAAGATTAAAAAAAAAGGGAGAAAATTGGATTTAAACCAAAAAAGTGTTTTATTGGAAACAGATCCCAGAAGGTATTACTTTATATATCTTTGCTTTTTATTTTCAATCAGGACATACATCTTTTGAATTTGGAGATACATCATTGAAAAACCCTTATCTCCACACCACATGCGAGAGAGCCTAATGGCCTCTACTGTTCATCATGTTCAATTCCCTCCCACCTTTCTTCTGAAGAACACAGTGAATCATGACATTGAGGTTGGATACTGAACCTTCTGTTCCCACCTTCTCATTTCATCTAGAACCTTCTGCATCCTCCTATTAACCCTTGATAATAGTGGTGGTGCCAGAAACAGCATTTCCAAGAGTCCCCTTTCATCAGATTATTATTAAAAAAGAAAAATAGTATAATAATGAACAAAGCTGATGCATCAAATGGTTATAATAATATAATATAAATTCATAAAAGAATACACTTGGACTTAGAACTAATTAAACAGTGACTCGCATGCAATGTGCTATTGCCTCACCCATATTTAATTTATTATAATTAATTATTTTATTTACTTTAAAATAAATAACCAATAAAATTTCCAACACATTGGACCAAGGCCCAAACGGTAGTCCATTAGGAGTTCTGAAGAGTTTATTGTTTTCCTCACCCGTGTCCCCCTCTCTCGGACCAAAGCCAAAGACCAAGAAATAGTTGACCCCAAAAAAAGACCAAGTAGACACAAAAAGGCATATTTTTATTTTACAAATTTTTTTTTTTGGTCTTTCCAACATAAAGGAAATAAAAAGTCTTTCAAAAAAAAAAAAACCAAAATCAAACTATCAGGTCATGGAACTGTTGTAAATAAACACCATGAACTTTTATATTATCTCAATTAATCTTTAAACTGGAAATTCATTGCAAAGTGGGCAAAGCTCATCCACGTCCAAACCACAACGATGTAGGTAGCACCGAACCGATACTATCCCCAAGAAAATTTCCATATTAACTCTTTGCATCGAGCCACTATCGAGGCAAAGCCTTTGAGCTCCAAGTTTTCTTCCTTGCACTTGTTGGAATGTTGAGGAGGATGCCCTCATAGAAGACCGTTGCTGTGAAACGAAAGCCACCTTTAAAACTCTACTAAGGAAGGATTGTTGCATAGACAAAACCCTCTACCAACTTTTGCTAATAAGAGTTGTAATAATAGCTTTGAAATTCCGGAAAGCAAGACCTATAGCAATTTTATTAGACCGATAAATCTCACTCAAGCCAATGAATACTCCTCTGAGAGGCATCTCTACTCCGATAGAACTTACTAATCACGTTTTTTATTTGGGAGTAAATATTATGAGTTAACGCGAAGCAAGACATAATGTAAGCTGAAATTGTTTGGGCGACCGCCTTAATTAAGACTTTCCTCCCATTGAAGGAGAAATCTATGACTGATAGTAGGGGTGTTCACGGTCCGGATTAATTTGTATTTTAGAGGAAAATTCACCCGATCCAATCCCTTCAATTTTGGAACTTTATCATCCGATCGGTTTTTATTATTTTTTAAATCTCATCCAATTTTTATTGGTTTGATTTAGATTGAATTTTGGTTTTTCAAACACAATTAAATTATTAAAATATGATGAAATTAATAGAAATAATTTGAACTATAGAAGGCCAAATTACAAGCTTAGGAATCAATAAGTCAAGCTTAAATTCGATAATACAACCAATACGTAGCTTCTGTATCAGTTGGTCATAATTTTTCAAATTTCCAAGCATGTGTGTGCAATTTATAAACACCTTTGGTGGATTTGAAATGTTCGGCCATAATTTACTAGATTTGCCTCAACATAATTATGGCACTGCAATACGAAAAGACCATGCCATACAGAGATGAGGAACACTGCATCACATCCTCACAAAAGTTACGCTATCTAAATGCCCATCAGTAATCCACTACAAATATTTGGCAGTAGTAATTTTGTATATGTTGTTAATCGGTTCGGTTTGGATTGGTTCAGTTTTCAACATAGTAATTGAAAACCGAACTAATTCAATAGAAATTCAGCGGTTTTTTATTTTTTCAGATTTTGGTTTTTTAATCGGTTTATGTAATTTAATTTGGTTTGGTTCCCGTAGCTGATAATAACGTTTATGGAAAGTAATTAAATTTGAAAACCCAGGCTCAATATATAGAAACAAACCTCCAGATCCGTAGTTTAATTGACATCCTTAGTTTTCCAACAGTGATTGCAATGAACTTTTCGTTAGTCGTTACATTACAACCATAATGAATAACGAGTAAAATGAACATATATACATGATGAAGAAGATTGCATCATATTAACACAGCCTAATCTTTTATTAAGAGATTACTCTTCCATTGCAGTAGAGGACAACATAAATTATTATTCCAATTATTACACCAACCACTAATTAATAAACCATAATTAAAGGTGGGTTGCATGAAGACAAACGGCAGCTCTTGAAAAGGTAAAGGCTATAAGGATCACAAGCAACAGCTATATGACTTGAAAAACAGGAAAAACAAGAAAAATAATAAGAGAAATGATCAATAATGGAAAACATAAACATTATACTCAACAGTAGCATCCCCGGATTTGAGATCAAACCAGTTAGTTCTAGCTTCAGCATACCCCCTTGCAAACCTGAAAAGGCCACTGCCACCAATCACAGGCATCTCCCTGACCTTGTGGAAAACAGGGTTCCTCCCTAAGATTGTGATGGTGCTGCCATTGTACTTCCCTTCAATGAAAGCGAAGTTCATGGCCATGAGAGCACTGATCTCGCTCTGTGATGCAGCGGCATAGAACCCCTGAGCCTTCCCCACGAGCTTGGAACTCAGGCTGGGGCCCAGAGTCAAAGGGTTGTCGATCATGCTGACCGCGCCAAAGAAAGTGGTGGAGTTAAGCTTCAGGGGAGGGGTCACAACCGGAACCGATGTGGGACTGCGTCCGCTCACGATGTCGTGCCAGTAGACCTTGAAGTGGCTCAGCTTCTCTTTCTTGCTCAGGCCTAGTAGCTTCCGGTCTATCGGGCGGACGAAATCGGAATCAGTGTCTTCTTCTGCGGTGGCAGATGAAGTGAGAGCATGGCAAGAGAGGAGAAGGAAGAAACCGAGGGTGAGGAAATGACGGCCGTGCATGGTGGTGTTACTGTTAAGGGGATGCTATTTTGCTCTAACTCTACCAAAATTGTAATTGTAATGGAAAGGAAGATCAAGGGTGAGTGCTTTATAAGCAGATTTTTTGGTTTTTAAAGGCAAATTTTCCTTTTATAATTAGGGATAGATGGAGTAGTGCTCTAATTAAAAAAATCAAAATATTTATTCTGTTTAGTAATAATATTTTTCTCATAATTTAGTGATTTTGTATTGACATAATATTTTTTAATCGAAAAAATAGAGAGCAAATGTATATAGAAATAAATTATTTGGTTCTACATTGAGTGGGTGTAGTTGTTGGGGTTGGGGGCATCATTTCATTAAACTGAATAGTGACCACTTTACTTTCTTTCTTTCTTTTGCATATAAAATTAGAAAAGGGAAGAAACCGACATGAAGTTTCTTCTGCAGGTCGTGTTGGGGTGGCTAGCGTGCTCCACCTAATGATTTAGGATACACTCTCGTGGGATTGTTTTCTATGAATGGAAGATGTGGTTTTAATTTTTATTTTTTTTAAATGTTGTGGTAGAACTTTTTGTTTGGCCATGATTTAATTTTTAAACATTATTATTTAATTAGGTTGAAATACATAAAATAAATTTATTAAAATTAATATAAATCAAGAGTGGGTGGCTCTCGTGGTTTAGAGCTGTTCAAGACATGGATGTGCGTGCGATATGCTATTTGTGAGATGAATTATGGAAAAGTTACTTCCATTCTCAATCATCGAAATCAGCTTCCTTTTCAATAGTTTGGGATTCTTTTCTAGGAGATTCTAGCCCTCATGAATCCAGATTGGAGGTTAATGTGGTACATATTTCTAGAGATGCTAATGGATTGGTGATTGATTGGCTAAGTTTAGGCATCGGGTTACAGAGCGCTTTGTTCTTCTGGAAGTTCCTCTCTTAGAACGGGAGTCCTTGCTGTTGCAAGATCATCATGTCGTAGTGTAATTTTGTGTTGTCGTTTAAATTTCCTATATACAAAAAAAATTACTTACATGACATTCATTCAGTACAATGAGTAGTGGCCATTTTACCGACGCCTGGTATAATTGTCAGTAAAGTTTTTACCCATGCTTGATACGGCAGCCTAAATGCAACTGCCGGTGTAAAAGTGAGCATTTTTATTGCTGCGGAAAAGAAAAATTTGCTGTCACTAAAAGTCATTTTTTTGTAGTGTTAGTTAAACTATGCTAAGTTTTTCGGTAACCTTTTAATTTAATCTTTTAAAAGGCTGTCATTGTAATAATCATTTAAATGTTTTTTAACAAATTAATCAAGCAAATTTTTGAAATAATTGTCAAATTCTTCATTTTGTTTCAATGTTTTAGTCAGCCATAAAGGTGAAGGTGCATGTTAGATCTTTGAAAATCTCATACATATGATGATATTTATTTAATAAAAAAATCTTGATCGTGCTAATTTTTAAAAGATATGTCAAAGAAAAAAGAAAGTAAACCCCATTTGGTAAGTCACCTTAGTCAAGAACACAATTTTGCAACTTGTTTCAAATGTAAATTTTTAGGTTTCTAATTTGCTAATTTGAGTATACCAAAACTTTGTTTTAAAATCTACCAAAAAAGAGATTTTGTTTAAAAAAGCAACAGTATTCTTATAAAAATGCCAATTTTCCTTTTTTTTATTTTCTTGTAGATTGATTTAAAAACTTCTGAATTACAGTGTGAAAAAGGAGTTTTAACCAAAAAAGAAAAAAGAAGAAATAAAAGGAGAGATAAAGATAATAAGTATTAACGTGCCTCACACTAAGTGCTACTTTCAAAGACACATGTGGTAAATGGCAAATAAATGCAAGACTTAGACCCAAATGCTTCTCTCTTTGTAGACTTTTAGCCCTTTTTGGAGGTTCGTGGTTCACCTTCTTGCCAATGTGGTTGTTGTAGACTTGAAGTTGTTGCTTTCATACATGCAGATCCGAATTAGAGGACATTTAGAGAAGGAATGATAAAGGTCTCGAGTGGTGTCACCACTGTGGTGAGGGACTCTAAGGTACATGTAACAACAAAAATTCCTCTAAACACAATTTTACATTCCCTCTGAAAGCTAGGGATTATGAGGAAAAATAATTCACATAACCAAAATGCCCCTACAATTCAATTGAAATCTAACATGCCTTTATTTTTTTTACCATGTTTTTTTTCTTATAAATTGTTATATGCGCTTAATTAAGTTGTTTATCTAAACAAACTCAAGATATACTAAAACAAACTTATCTATAAACAGATCAACAATATTATAAATTAATAGGTATGGATGGGTCATGGGTAGGACGATGTTGAGTCTAATATTAGTAAGATTCTCGGTTTAATGAGTTTAAGCAATTTTTGTCTTTGATTGATCTTGGTCATTATTGAGAAAGAATTTTCAGGAAAGATGATCCAAGGTGGAAACAAGTGTTTGTTGAGAGACTATGAAACTCCAATTGAAATTAAAAGGGGCGGTAGGAGTAGCATTGCTTGGCCAACAATTTTGAGTTAAAGACATTTGTGCCGTCCATGATCCAATAAAATAAGTTCAGGGATTTGCTTTCGGAAACACCCGATCTTCATTTGGACACTTTTTGTTAAACGGTCAAGCTAGATGCGCTTAAACTTCAATTAATCCCTTTCTCGTTAAGGGATTTGGATTCTCTCATGTGTTAATCTCACATGACCATGTCATGTGAAAGATCTGGGCCCTTAATTACTTTTTTAATGAAATCCGATGGTCAATATTATTTCTTGCACAATTTTAATATTCTCTCTCTATATGTCCATTAAGGGTTCAGATTTCATTAAAAAAAATTAAAGGTTTAGATCTTCACATGATATGGTCATGTGAGATTAACACATGAGAGGATCTAAATCCCTCGTTAAGGGACAAGGTGAAAAGTATGGCTTTGTTCACCACCTGGACCCAACTACAGAATTCTTTCCTAGCTAGATATTTTCCTCCAAACAAGACGGCACAATTATGAGTTATATGGTCTATTTGATTATGTTTATGTTTTTTTTTTTTAAATTATTCTAATAAATAATTTTAATTTTTTTTATCAAAACAAACATTTTAATAAATATGCTTATTAATATTATATAATTTTAGAAATCAAAAAGAAAAAACATTTAAGTTATTCGGACTGGTAAGATTGAGTTATTAATGAGAAAATTAAATAACAGTTTGAAAATAAAAAGTAGACAACAACTTTTAGTTGTTCCAATTTTTTTTTCTAAAAACAGAAAATAGGAAACAGTTTTGAAAACTAATTAATGTAAAGAATTTAACCAAACACTTTTTTAGTTTTTTTAATTTTACAAAATAGAAAATTATTTTCAAAAATAATAATCAAATATGCCCTTAATTATAGGGTTCAATAAAAAAATAGGATGAAAGCCTGTTTGAAGCATGAGAGAGATACAACTGTGTTCTTCACATGTGCCCAACGATAGCCTTGATAGATGGCTTATTATCCTCATCTTCTATGGTGGAGGAACATATATACACCTCCAAACTCCAACTAGACTGTTATGCTCGAGGAGTCCTTATGAACAAGAGTGGAGATGAGGCCTACAATCTAGTTTGCCAATCCTAGCCCACACAGGGAAGGAAATGAATGATTTCTACTTTCAGGGCAGATCTCCTAATCTTGGGGCTATAATTTAAAAAATATCATATTTCTAGTTACTTATAAATTATAAATTTTTGGTTTTTTAAGGCATCCCTATATCCACTAGGTCTCTCCCAAAAAATGCTTCTTCATACAGAACGGCAAAGGTTCAAACTTTGGTCTAGCTACTTATAATATAGTAGAGAATAAAAAGCATCAACCAGAATAGCAATACCCCAAGTCATAGATGCTTAATGTAGATGCTTCTTTTTCCATAACACTTGTAGGGGGCTTTGGCGGTGATCATCAGAGATGAATATGGGCGCAATACTCTCTCCCATTCTAGAAGGTTGTTCTTTGCTTCTCTCATGATGGTTGAAGCTTTGGAGATTCGTGAAGCTCTAAATCTAGCCAACAACCTCAGTCTAGAAAGAACCTTTATCGAGTCTGATAGCAACACTCTCATATCCCTCATTAGAGAAGGATGAACAAACTAGTTGCGATTTTCCCTGGATTGCGAGACAAGGGGATCAACTAGGTCATGACCTTGCTTAGGTTGCCTTCAACAATCGGCGATGCTCGCAAGAAGGAGGCCTCTAGGGTGCGTCGAGATGAGTTCGTAGAAGTATTGACAAATTTGGGTTAGGTCAAAATTGGACTCGGGGTCTTTGTCTTGCGTACTTCTTAGCATAGTTTAATCAAACCCAAGGGCTCAATACTCAAACAAACTTATACATCCATAGATTAATTGATGTCCTTAGTTTTCCAATATTGGTTGCAATGAACTTTCGATACATTACAACCATAATGAATAATGAGCAAAATGATGAAGGAGATTGCAACATATTAACCAAATGAAAATCCCAATCTTTTTGTTATATATGACATTACTCTTCCATTGCAACATAAATTATTATTCCAATTATCACACCAACCACTAATTAATAAACCATAAAAGGTGGGTTGCATGAAGGCAAACGGTAACTCTTGAAAAGGCAAAACTAAGCATCACAAACAACAACAACAACTATATGAGTATGACCTCAAAAGCATAATAGCATAAATGATGATCAATAATGGAAAACATAAACATCATACTGAACCACAGCATCCCCAGATTTGAGATCAAACCAGTTAGTTCTAGCCTCTGCATATCCTCTAGCAAACCTGAAAAGACCACTGCCACCAATCACAGGCATCTCCCTGACCTTATGGAAAACAGGGTTCCTCCCCAAGATGGTGATGGTGCTGCCATTGTACTTCCCTTCAATGAAAGCGAAATTCATGGTCATGAGCAAATCGATCTCACTCTGTGAAGCAGAGGCATAGAACCCCTGAGCCTTCCCCACAAGCTTGGAACTCAAAGTGGGGCCCAGTGTCAAAGGGTTGTCGATCATGGTGACCAAGCCAAAGGCGGTGGTGGAGTTAAGCTTCAGGGGTGGGAGGACAACCGGAACCGATGTGGGGCTTCGTCCGCTGACGATGTCGTGCCAGTAGAACTTGAAGTGGCTCAGCTTCTCTTTCTTGATCTTCAGGCCCAGTGACTTGCGGTCTATTGGCCGGACGAAATCGGAATCAGTGTCTTCTTCTGCGGTGGCAGAGGAGGTGAAGGCATGGCAAGAGAGGAGAAGGAAGAAACAGAGGATGAGGAAATGGTGGCTGTTCATGGTGAGGTTAGTGGTGTTAATGGGATGTTGTTTTGCACTAACTCTACCAAAATTGTAGTGGAAAGGGGAGAACCGGAGAAGAGAGTGTAATGTGGATCGAGGGTGAGTGGTTTATAAGGAGACAAGGAAAAAGAGTAAAGTACAAGGGAACAAATGAGACTGGTACTTTTGAGACCCTTAAATTAAGAGTAATAATAATATGGGTTAAAGTAAGGAGTTGTGTAAATCACCATAATTCTACGCGGATGAATAATTTCTAAGATAGGTGGATTAGAAATTTTACTTATTTTAAATATTATTGCCCAACAAGGATAATTTAAGTTAATTTGAATATGATTTTGACGGTTCTAGATTTCTTCGTCATTGGAGGAAATGTGCATTTAAAAACTTAAATGTAAATATAAAATACACTCTTAGAACTTTCATAAAGTAAATATTAATAAAATTCCACACAACTCAGTATGGGTCATAAAGTGGGTCAGCGAGGCCGGTTGATTTAGACTTTACTATTAGCCTGTCAAAATAAGATAGGGTTAGACTGACCCATATTTAGTATTTGTGTTAGAAATTTGAGCCCAACCAATTTTTAGGTGGTCGAGCTAATCCATCAAAAACAATAAATAATTGAAAAAAAAGTTAGAATTAAGAAAGTGAGTTTGACCTTGAAAAAATATGAATATAATGTTAAAATAAAATAAAAGTTAATCATAAAAACTCTCACTAAGTTGTCAAATTCGTAATATATCATAAAGTAAACTTAAAACTTAAGTACAGTCACTCAACAACCAATTTTAATTTTACCAATAGTCAATCATGCCTATACTCCGCAGAACAGTCTTATAATAACACAAGTTACACAACTACAATTTGACTTAAATATCTTCTCAAAGAACACAACCGGAAAATTGTTAAAATATCTTGAACCTAAAGCATATAAGCAAATGCAATCAACATAGTTTTATATAAATTATAATATTTTTGATGTCTAGCCTGAGGGCTAACCCAACTTTTTTTTGTCAATGGTGTTTAGATTAACATCAAATGGTTGTCCAACAACACTTACATCAATGAGATTAAAATCCAAATGAGTGATACTATAATGCAATCGGATAAACATTAAGGCCAAAGCAAGCTCACTCATGTTGATACAAGCAATTAACCTTCTGAAAACCCAACAAAGCTCCTAAACTCCTACTAGCAACAGTGAACTAGACTCACATTCTCAGCAGGAGTTTTTTTAAAACAAATTATCCAGTAGCTCAAACTTTTGCAAGTCATCCGACTCCACGCCTTCAAGGAAGCGTACATCGTGCCTTTCACGACATCAAGAGGAGTCAAGCCACCAACACTGAGACCATGGAAAATATGACACCTACAAAACATAACTTCATCCAACAACTGTAGAGAACAGAGGGAAATATGAGGATGGTGATGGCAGTGGCAGAGGTGGTCGCATCTAAAGTGACAACAACGGATGCAACAACGGCGGTGGACGAGCATCGTTGGCGAAGCAACAAGGGGTGCCTGTGATCGTGGGATGGAGGATGACCACCAAAAATAAGAGAGAAAAAACCAAACTAAAAGAAGGAAAATTCACTCATTGAGTAACAAATCCACCTAGAAAAAACACCGACCTAAAAGGAGAAGAAACCTCCGTAGGGGAGGAAGAACCGCTGAAAGGGGTAGGAGAGCCTCAAGTGGGTGGCTGTTAGGTTTCTCTTTAAACCCTAGCAGGGAATTTCGGACTGGTCCAACGTAATCCGTATTGGCCCATTAATGAGTTATTGAGTTAAAAATATCCAACCCACCAAAAAATGCAAGTTAGACCCAACTATTAATTAAATATTTAAGGAGTTTAATTTTCTATTAATTGTGTTGTGACTTGTTAGTAACGAAATAAATAATTTGAGTGTGATTGTCTCAACATCATTTTATTAAAAGCTTAATACTGATGTACAGTTAGGATAAAAGAATTTTACACAGACATCCAATAATAATTCAAATTTTTATCACATCAGATAATTAATTTCAAAACTTATTCAATTAGTTATGAAATTTGATTATAGTGTGACAAACTTAAGAGTTATAATTGATTATGAGTAGAAAGTTCTTTTACACTAACCACATAATTAACTCTTTCATTAAACTGAATAGTGGCCGCTTTTCTTTCTTTTGCAAAGAAAATTAGAAAAGCGAAGACGGCATGATCGATCAGAAACCGACAGAAGAAACTTCTGCAGTTCATGTTGTGGTGACCAGCGTGCTCCACCTAATGATTTACTAGTACTGCTGTCAATTCTTTAATTTATTTAAAAAACACTCCCCTAGGATTATTTTCTATGAATGGAACATGTGGTTTTAATTAAAAAAAACATTGTGGTAAAATTATTTGTTTGGTCATGATTTAATTTTTAAATAGGGTTAATTTTTAAACAGGGGTTAATTGAATCTAGCCTCTCCAATATTTTTTATAGGTTTTAGTCCCGAACATCATTAAAATAGGTGAAATTAGTCCTGAGTTCATTTTGTGCAATTACAATTACAAATCAAGAATAAATAAATTGTGACAGTTAAAAACCATCGTTAATACACAAAAATCATTGCAAAAAGAACATCAAATATTAACTTCACTAATTTTAATAATGTTTGAAACTAAAAGTAATGATTTTTTTTAGAGGAATCAGATCCAATTAACTTCTAATTTACCGTTTAACTCTTTTAAATATTATTATTTAAATAAGTTGAAATATAGAAAATATATTTATAAATACCACTCATGACATTCATCAAACTATGCAAAGTATATTTCAGTAACCTTTTTATTTAATCTTTCAAAAGGTTGCCACTATAATAAATTAATAATCACTTAAATGTTTTTTTAACAAATTAATCAAACACGTTTATGAAATAATTGCCAAATTCTTCATTTTGTTTCAATGTTTTAGCGCATTTAGATCTATGAAAATCTCATATGTGATGACATCGATTTAATAACAAAAATCTTGATGATACACGCTAAATTTAAGGTATGGCAAAGTAAAAACATGTACAACCTATTTGGGAAGTCACCTTAGTCAAACACAATTGTCCAACTTGTTACAAAAGTAAACATTTCGGTATGTATATGCTAATGGACTTTTTTTCAGTTACATTTGGAAGACTTGCTAATGGAGTATACAAGACTTTGTTTTACAAGAAACACTTTTTATAAAATGCTATTTTCCCTTTTTCCCCTTTAGACAAATAAAAACTACTGAATTACGTGCAGTGTGAGAAAGGCGTTTTAACCGAAAAGGAAAAGAAAAGAAATAAAATGTGAGACAAATAAAACTACTGTATTATTTTACTATCAAATTTGATATGATGATTGAAACACTTCACTTGAAAGACGTCAATTCCTTCCACAATTTTATAACTACCATTCCCTTAAAAATGGTCCGGCATCATTTTTTGTTTTTTAAAGTAAGGTATCCTATATGAAATTTTTTTGTTACAATATCCTATATGAAATTAATCTCATCTCATTATTAACGCACTAAAAAATATAAGACTAACCAAAATCTTTTCTCATTTACAAAATTAAGAATGGAACCTCGAACTATTTACTTAATGGATGAGAAGCACTGATCAACTCAGCAATCCACTTGATTTAACATGTCATGATTAAACTTTCAAGAAAAACATTTAACTTTCAAGTCCTATTTGTTATTGCATATAAAGATTACACAATATAATACATATGTATAAGAATTGATGATATGGACTATGGTGTATGATAATATCATAATATTGTAATATTAAGTAATATAGGAGTAATATTTGATATGATATGATAAAAGAATCAGGCCAAACTTGATCTTCTCCAATTCGTGTTGCAAGCTCATTAGTACAATGCAGTAAATTCACGACTGAGCCCCAAGTCCACCTTTAAACGTGCCTCACACACACTAACACTAGTGCTACTTTCAGAGACACATGCGGCAAATAAGTGTAAGAACTAGACCCAAATGCCTCTCTTGTGGACTTTTAGCCTTTTGGAGGTTCATGGTTCACCTTCTTGCTAATGTGGTTGTTGAAGTTGTTGCTTTCATACATACGGATCCAAATTAGAGGTCATTTAGAGAAGGAATAATGAAGGTCTTGAGTGGTGAGGGGTGCGTGTGACAAGATATGACTTAATCCAATAAATATATAATTTTAAGATATTATAATATAGGGTTACGGGTCCGGCTTGTCAAAAATAATTGGTCTTATATATTTATTGATCTAGGCTAGTCCATGTGTCCCTACAAGCAATCTAACATATTCTGACTTAAGTGAGAGGCCTAATTTTTTTAGGAAATATTTATAAATAGGCTAAGAATGTATTCCAGCAGACTTATTTTCTGATAGTGCTGGAAGAAGCTTATATCTATCACAAACTTATTTCCTCCCACATACTATCTAACTCATGTCTCATAAGTTCCTTCTTTTAAGTACAAATTGATCTCCATCCATAAAGTAACGTCCACACAAAATTGTCACCTAGTTTTTAAACACATTACTTTTACCTTTCATGTAAATACATACTATAAGTAATCCCATACCTCATGATTTGACCTACGGCACCATATAGACTAGAACATCCTCTTCTAATAAACTTCAACAACTCTAATCAATATTCCATATATCCAACTAAATAAAAGTGGTGCTGTTAATACTTGCCTCCTCGATAAGCAGTGCAAACAACCTTTGTCTATCAGTGCCACCATAACAAATAAAGCTTTTGATTTAATTCACATAGGCCCATTTTCTATATCCACAATCTATGGTGACCATTACTTTCTAACCATTGTAGATGATTTCACAAGACACATTTGGTTATAATTGCTAAAATCCAAACATGAAAAGAGATCTATAATCCGCAAATTTGTCAATTTAGTTGCCTCCCACTTGGAAACCAAAATTAAATCAGAAGTTCTGACAGTGGAGCCAAATTCAATAGGTCATCATATTTATATAAAAGTATAGGCATATATAGGGCCCGTTATCTACATCCTTCACAAGACAATTTGTTATAATTGCTAATATCCAAAAATGAAGCAAGATCTATAATCCGCAAAGCTGATGTTAGTGATTTCTATATAAACATACTGATAATTAATAAGTAACAGTTAATCTCGAGGTTAATAGAGTGATTAAAACGTACCACGAAGAGCATTAGAATTGAATAGAAACTCGAACCGCATCATTAGAAGCATAAAAGATAGAGATTGATTGCCATCTACAGTGTCTCCTTGCTTGCTTCACCATGCCTCTATTACTGCAGAAGTCGCCCTGTTTGTATAATTTGAACTTTGACGTGAATGGTATATATAAAAATTGAATTCAGCATAACATAGTGGATAATGTAAATATAACAACTAACAAGTTAAAATAATACCATACAAAAAGAGCATGTTACTCTGCAACTCGAGTATCAGATAAAATGAATCCCATGTACCCTCATATCAAAGGCCCAAGCGACTAGTGGCTCTTGTGGAAACATGCTACCTCTTTTGGTTATGGTGCTAATCTAACCCAGTTGTTCCATCATCTGCACCCTGTAACAATAATTCTAATTTTGTAAAGTAATTGTTAAATAGAATCAGTTCTACAAATGGTTATTTACATATACATACACATCAAATCATAACCAATCAATATTACAACCATAACTAGAGTCATAAAAAAACTCCCTTTATTGCTATTTTCCCCGATAGTGCCAAAGCGTGCCAATTTTAGCTAGATATCTCATCACAATGCAATAACTTCATGACACAATTAAATTGGATTAAAGAGCAATTTGGACTAAACATTTTTTCAGCAAGTTGTTACCTTTAAGCCAAACATCATAACTAATATTTAGTAATTAAAAACCATCATAAGTTCATAACTATCAAATAATTGTAAGTTGAGTCCCAAGTTTCTAATATCCCTTAAGAAATCATCAAAGAATCAATTTAAACAAGACTCTTGACATTATATCATGGCAACCCATGATTCCCCGAATTGTTGCTCATCATGACATAATTTCAATCCTAAGTTGTGTTTCAAAGATAAAATCATGCTCTTGTCTAGTTCTCGAAGCAACTCCAAGAGCATGGTATATTCAAAAATTACTAAACTTGTTCAATAACCCAATTTCCGAACACAACATCTTATAGACACCTCATTCATCAAAGCTATAACAGTTGAAGATGCAAACACGACAGAAAATAGAAACTTAACATAATTAAGGTACAAAAAGAAAACCTAAGCACCCATTTAGAACAGAGCATGAGCTTTGATGGATCTCTCTAAGACATGGCCCAAATATAGAATTAAAAGAGAGATCATGAAACTCAAAACATCACAGAACCTAAATCCTCCAAATACATAGCCAAAAATAAAATTGAGAGGTAATAGCAATCAAATTTCTCAAAATCATATCATGAGTTACAATTAAAAATTTAGTTTTTCAACCAAAAGAAATGACTTATCAAAACCGTACAATTGTCCTCTTATCAGAATGCCTGAATTTGTACAAATTCCTTCTAGGAGAATCTTTCAACTGTATAAAGATAACCGTGATAATAGTTATAAAGCTAAAGTATCTATAGTACAATGAGAGAACCATTCTCTCCAGAGATCAGGACAGAGATCATAAGAATATCATATAAGGGGAATTTTAAAACTCACTTGCTTAGCTATCCAAAAGTCAGCAAGCATAAGAGCACCAAGACCATCAAAATCAAGAAGCAAGTTAAACTATTTCATGTCCCTAATTGCATACAAGAAAAAGACAAAATGTTATTAAATGTTCCAAATCCAAATTGAAATAGTAACTTCTGAACAAATAAAAATAAAAATCACTAACCACTAAAAATATGTAGAGATTTCATATACTAGTTGCATACGTAGAAGGATGTCAAGTACCTATGATTTGTTCTTTTACTCGCACCACAATGTTCACGTTATTGAACCGGGATGGACATTCCAAATGAGGATAAAACTTGTCTTCTACCTGAAAGCACATAAAACTCAAAGATATTGTAAGGTTTTGAGGCAGTTCTACATATAATGATTAATCATGGACATGTAACACCTAACCATTAATTAGATTGCTTACTATTTCACAACCATAATACTGCACAATATTTGGATATGTCATATGGCTAAAAACTTGAATTTCCTAAGATAAAAAAGTTAAAAATTAGTGAAGTTAAAAATTAGTGATGAGGATAAAGTGAATTAACAAGGAAAATTATCTAAGATTACAAACATACTTAACATGGCAAATTTATGATCTAAATCAATACACACAACTTCCCCCAACAATTATGTATAAGAGAATTATCCAAAGAAATGAGCACAACATTCTCATCCGATGCAGAAAGGTTCAAGAACCATGTCTGAAGAGTGTGAGATTCAAGAAGCAAGGGAAAAAAATCAGAACCAAGCAGGAAAAAACAGAGAAATCATAACTCATGTCACGCAAGAACCATTGAACTACCTTTAGCACTTAGATCTTAGATATGGGTGAAACTAATCTTGTTTGCCCCACACTCTCTTTTCTACACTTGCACTGTCATCACACCTATCAATATCAAGCTTCAATATAGACCAAACACGGCAGCAAATTACCCAGGAGCCATCTTATTTTCTCCCACCTTCTATCTAACTCAAGTCTTAGAAGTTCGTTCTTTTTAAACTACAAATTGATCTCCTTACATAAAGTAACATCCACACAAAATTGTCACCTAATTTTAACCCATCTTGTATTTTACAATGGCCATAATGAAATTCACACAACCTATACACCTTTTACAGACAGCAACCTATAGCAAATATCACAAGTTTTACCTTAAAAGTAAAAACATAGTACAAGTAATCTCATACACCATCATTTGACCAATGGCAGCATAGACTAGAAAACCCCTCTTCTAATGCACTTCAGCAACTCTAATAAAAAGAACACTCCAAGAGTATTCACATTTTGAATGATCTATGCTTCAACACAATGGATAGATAGTTCAATTCCTATTTCTATCACAATATTTCTCCCCTAGCACTGTCCCTTGAAGAAGGGCACTGGCTCTCTCCCCCGTTTTTCTGCTTTCTTTTGTTCTCACACATATACAAATTACCAACCATTGCATGAACTAGTTCCTTTTTACAGTTGAGTCCTGAGAAATATCAGCAGCTAGTGCCTCGCTTCAAAGTTATAAAATTCATTAGATAGTTAAAAAAACCCAGCACATCAAAGCCACTAAAACTCAACCTATCATACTTTTTTCCCTTATGTCCCACAAGGAGGTAATTCAACTACATTTAGCACTAAGATCTTACATACAAGTGCAATGGATCATGTCTGCCCCACCCTGTAGCTTTTTTCCACTTATACTTCCATAAAACCTACCAATATCAAGCTCCCCATATAGAACATTCAAGCCAATTATTCAAAAGCCATCTTATTTTCTCCCACTTTATGTCTAACACATGTCTCATACGTTCCTTCTTTTAAGTAAATTTGATCTCCATCCATAAAGTGACATCCACACTAAATTGTCACCTCATTTTTACACCATCTGTTTGTATTTTACAGGACATTCACTCCTCGAGGATGATTGGGCAAGCTGAAGTTCACCATGGATTATACCTATTACAGCAACCTATAGCACATATTACATTTACATACTATACCATACCCCATCATCTATGGCATCACTAGACCAGGCGCCGCTTCTAATGCACTTAAACAAATATGTAATCATTTTCCAGATATAAAATTCAATAAAAACGATGCGTGTGATCCTTGTCAGTTGTCACTTAGATTAGCAGTGCAAATAACCACTTTAAATAAGTGCCAACAAACCAAATAAAGATTTTGAGTTAACTCACATAGGCATATAGGGCCTATTATCTACATCCTCAATCTATGATCACAATTACTTTCTAACTATTGTTGATGTTTTCAAAAAAACACATTTTGTTATAATTGCTAATATTGAAATATGAAACAAGATCTATAATCCGCAAATTAGTCAATTTAGTGGCCCGCCAAAATTAAAATCACAAGATCAGGATGAAAAGAGAAAAAAGAAACACATGATTAAAAAGAAACGTGTAATTATTACTAAAAGTTGCACTCACATCAAATCCCATCCATATTTGAAGCAAAATTCGAACTGCCACCATTAAGAACAGGTCCATGAAGTTTATTCCTATCCAGCTGAAGCTCTTGAAGGTATCTCAAATTTCCAAGCTCCGGAGGCAGCTGACCAGTCAATCAGTTGGAACCCATGTTCCTACCAAAAGGCAAATAAAGTTGAATAAGGACGACAGACAATAATTTTCTCTACGCGGGAAGAGCATATTGAATTTCTTTTACCTCGGTCTCGGTCCCATTACTGATTCATTCCCAAATCCAGCACCTTTAGAGACTTCAACACGAGGTATCATACCGATCAGACTGTTTAGGCGCAAAATTCTACAAACATAAGAACAAGAAGTTAGCATCAACCATGACAAGCCAGAACCAAGAAACATGGGAATCACAATGATTAAACAAAAGGCTTTCAAAATGACGCGTTAACATACAGTTCTAGCAAATAGGTGATTTGCCCTAACTCCGGTGCAACTGGTCAAGGTCAATATCTGCAAGAACCTGCTTCCCTGTAGCACCGAGACAGGGTCTGTTGTTCCAAATGTACTGCAAGAACGTGTCTTGAGACTCGCGGAGATGAATGAAGGAAACGCGTAATTCAAGAACCGGCGGCTTGTGGTTCCGAAGGTGCTGTTCTGAGACTCACCGCGATGACTCCTCCAGTGGATGCACTCGCCGGAGCCGATGAAACCGTAGGAACGGAAGTGAAAGGAATGAGGGGGGAGGAGGAGGACTGAGGGGTTAGGTTCTTTTTCGTTTTTGGAGGGGGAGGGAAGAAAGAATTCAGAATCAGAGTGAGAGTGACACGTGACTGGTTAGGTGAATTTAAAGGGGTGAGATTGCTTTCAACTTACGCGCACCACTGTCAAAAAAACTTACGCGCGCAACTCTTACCCGTTTTAAATCCTAAAACTACTGATTATACACTTTATACGTTTTTTTTAGAGTTCGGCTAAATATGATTATGTGTTCATTTGAGATCTTTTAACTTCGTGTACACATGGATCAATAGGAGTGTGTAATATATATTTTTTTCACATCATTTTTTTAAATACTTTTCAACTTAATCAATTAATTCAATTAGTTAATTTGATTATTTAATTAATTTTATAATATATATGTTAAATTACATATTTATGTTTGGACCCCAAATTAAATGGATTTCTCATTTCCAACCCCTCCCCCACCCCTACCCCTACAAGCCGAGACACCCGCTCTACAAAGCCCGTCACCTTGTTCTCTCTTTCTTTCTCCCATTTTATCTCATTCTATAGAAACCCTCTTCCTGAATCCTTTTCTATGTTTTCTCCACCACTTCCGCTCTCTATCTCACCTTCTCCTTTCTCTGCTTGAGTCTCAACCGCAACAGCAGCAATTCTGGAAAATCACTTTGTTTCAACCACAAACTCATATTAGTAAAACCAAATCAGCAAAGTAAAAAAATAGATTACTGAAACATAATCACCATTTTTATACCCATCATTGGCAAAGTTCCAGGCAACTTGAACAAGTGCGTTTTTTCTTTCGAGAAACTCAATATCTAAGTTCTTCACTTTGTCTTTAATGACGACACGGGGATGTAAAATTTCAAAATTAAAATCTAAAGTGGCAAAGCACAAGCAGGTACTAAATAAAATTATAGCAATATCTAGTTCCTTATGAAAGCTAAACAACAATAAAATATGAACAATGGGCAAAAACACAGAGCATGGTGAATCTGAAGTAGTTTCCAAAAAAATAAGAAGCCATTTACGATCCGACACCACCAACACCGCTAGCTTTCAATTTCCTTCACCTTCAAACGCGCGTAGCACACCAAACAAGAAATCCAATCCCAATTGTCTTCTTCTGATTCGCTCGGGATACAGTGGCTACTGCGCCGGCTCGGCTCTGAACGGGATCAGACCGGTTCGAACTCCAACGGATCGGTGGTGGATATGAGAGGGAGCTGCTGGCTAAGGGTAGGGGTGGGGGAGGGGTTGGAAATGAGATTTTTTTTTCAATTGGGGTCTAAACATAAATATGTAATTTAACATATATATTATAAAATTAATTAAATAATCACATTAACTAATTGAATTAATTAATTAAGGTGAAAAAGTAAAATCAGATTCAAAAAAATGATGTGAAAAAAAAACACATGGCACACTCATATTGGTCCATGTGTACACGGGGTTAAATGACCCCAAATAAATACGGGGCCATTTAGCCAACCCTTTTTTTTTAATAAGTCAAACAATTATATTAAAAAGAGATACAAGGGGTACACCAACCCTTAATATAAAATAGAGAAGGAAAAGCAAATAAAATAAATTAAGCATATAGCAGAGATTCAAGTTAGCCAACAGAGGTACATTAGAGCTAGAAGACAAAGATTCATCTCTCGTATTCTATCGAGCCATCGAAGAGAACTGCGAGGCGAGGCCGGCAACTGACGAAGGCAGGAGGTTTGGGGTTAATAGGTAAATTAATTAAAAATGAGGAAAAAAGAAAACAGGGCAAAGGGGAGAAGACTGTGGGGATGGACGAAGGGGGTGGACAAAGGATGATGGGCGATGGGGGGAGGACGATGGGGAGAAGACGATAGGGGGAGACAATGGATCAAGAGAAAACGATGGGGATGGACAAAGGGATTGGGCAAAGGATGATGGGGATGGACGATGGGGAGAAGATGATAGGGGGTAGACGATAGAGAGGGAGAAGACGATGGGGTGGACAAAGGGAATGGGCAAAGGACGATAGGGGGGGAGGATGATGGGGTGAACACGAAATGCAGCAGATGATGGAGAGAGGGCGAAAGGGAGGAGACAGTGGGGATGGGGATGGGCGATAGGGGTAAAACGATGGGGAGGAGACGAAAGGGGCAGATGATGGGGTGGACCGATTGGAATGGGGAAGGACAATGGGGATGAAGGGACACACTTTATACGTTAATTATTATGATTTCTTTCCAACGACTTTCAGTCCTCTCTCAACCATAGTTGAGGTTTCAATTCGCAATTTAACTTTTTAAAATCATTTTCTTAAGTCACTGTTTAAGTGAAAAAAAAAAAATTTCTTTTATAGCGAGTGAACATTAAGAACACAAATGAATATTGCATTTTTTTCTCTCTTCCAGAAGCTAAATTCAGTGTACAGGAAGTTTGGAAGTAAAAGCACACTTCTGAAACACAAAATTTAACTTAACTATAAGAAGTGTATGTATTTTACCAGGAGCTAATGTTGTGGTTAATTCCCGGAGCATAAAAAATTAGCTTATAAAAGGTCAACTTCCGAACTCCAGATATATTTATTTGGTATTTTCACAGTTTAAACTTACTGAAGCTAAAAAAATTATGTTCTCAAAGTTCAAGCTAAATTTTTATTCCGAAAATACAACTTTTGGAAGCTAAGTTTTGTATCACTAAAGTACAACTGCGGCTTATTTGTGCAGAGAAAATGAGAATAAATTACGATTGTTGAATTTAATAATGAATGGTCAAGATTAAAACAATTTAATAGTCACATGACTATTTTAAAATGTCATATGACTTTTTAAAAGGTCACATAATTTCACGTTTTAATCTTAACCATTCATAATTAGATGTAACAGTTATGATTTATTTTTACTTTCTTACTTAAAAACATCTTTTTGATACATCCTATCCTCTGCTATATATAAAATATATATGAACCCGGCCGAAACTATATTAACATTCTTATTTGACATGACGACGCATGCCACAAATTATTTGACCAAAAATTAGTTTTCTATACCGTTTAAAATTATTAATGTCTATTCTAGAGCCTCTCTTCGTAGACCGTAGCCAACAAATTCAAGATATTCACAGTTGTTAAATTATTAATTTTTAAGGGTATAATAATCATATCATATTGAAAATGTATATAAGTACAAGATAGGTACTCGCGCGGTCAATAATCCAGCAAATTGTACATAAGAACTGAGTGTGATGATAGCCTCACTCTCTTAGCTGTGAGTTATACATACCCAGTTTTGAATGTGTTCACTCATTTTATAAAATTCCTAAAAAATTGATTTAACTAGTCAGGTTAAATTAGTTCCAAGTGTTATTCAATTATATATCATATAGCTAGGTATTAGAGATTAGAGAATAGTTCAACATACATATAATATATTGGATAAGGAATGTTTATTCAACTCTATGAATTCTTATTCAAATGGTGACACACCATAAAGAAACAGGGTTCAGCTTCACAAGCTCAAATTAAACCTCACATGTAAAGTAAAGGAAGCAACAAAACTAAGCATCATCACGCATGTGAGTGGACGCTGGATAACAAGAAACTGATGAGAAACAATACTGTGTGTGTGAACGGCATATCCAAGAAAAAGAGAGAAGTATCTAATGATAATGGGAAACATAAACATTGTACTCAACAATAGTATCCCCAGTTACGAAATCAAAAGCGATGGTGTTAGCAAGAGCATATCCCTTAGCAAACCGGAAGAGCCCGCTGCCACCAACTACCGGCAACTCTCTCACCTTCTCGTTAATAGGGTTCCTCCCCAGGATGGTGATGCTGCTCCCGTTGTACACCCCTTCGAACAACACGAAGCTCTGAACCATCAGGAAATCAAACTCGGTCTGGGAGGTGGAGGCGTAGAATCCCTGAGCCCTCCCCACCAGCTTTGAGGTCAGGTTGGGTCCCACCGTCAGAGCGTTGTCGATGATCCTAACCAGACCGAAGGAGCTGGTGGTGTTGAACTTAGGGATTGATGGGATGATTGGGATGGCGGTGGCGTTGGCTCCGCCCACGATGTCTTGCCAGTAGAATCGGAAGTGGCTGTGGTTCTCTTTTTTCTCGATCATCTCGCGGTCTATTGAACGCACGAAGAAACTGGGTTCTTCTGCAGTGGCGGAGGTGAGGGTGTGGAAGGAGACAATGAGGAAGGAGAATATGAGGGTTTTGAGAGCCATGGTTGGAAGGTTTGGGGAAAAGCTTACTATAACTTGTTCTGCAACAACAAAAGTGGAATGAAGAGGGTGGAGAGAAAGAGTGGAATTTATAAGAAAATAAGGGGGAGGTGGTAGGTGTGGGTTTGTGCATCTTTGGCAATGAGATACATCATAATTACATATGGAGCCAAAGAACCATGCAGCTTTGACCTAACACCTGGCATGTGGGTTCATACAGGGGAGTTCATTATGGAGACTGTGAGTCTGTACGATGATATCATTTTTTGTTCTTCAAAGAGGACTGGTCTTTCCAAATGACTTGGACTAAGTCAATTCTCATGTTAATTAGTATAAAAATGTTTAGAACATTCATGTAACACTCTTAAAAATATAGTGCCCTCTTCCAATTTAATTGCATGAATTCACATAAATTTCAATTAATCCAATAAAAATATTGAAAAAAATGTTAAAATAAGTATTGCTATAGAATTAGATTATTTGTTAATTTTCCAGATGATCAGGTTGCATGGTTAGAAATTCTAGCAGCAAACAAGTTTGTCTGATGTCATTGCGATGACCGGTTGTGCCATTTGTTAGAATATTCTTTCTTAGCATGAGTTTGAATTGAAAACCAACAAGTTTATAATATGGATATGATTATGAAAGGCGGTGCTAGCCAACAAGGTGTAGTGTTTTGTCTAGGTATATATACACAAGTAAGGTATCATTAAGTTTATCTCAAAAGATTAAATAATCTCATTTAAGTAAAAATATGGTGTAATTTGCAATATTTTTATCTTAATTACTTCAATTCATTCGTTTAGGATGAGTTATGTACTGAAGTTAAATAGACAACTTTAAAAATATTATTATTGAAATTTCATTTTATTATAAGAAAATGATTTACATTTGAAAATGAATCAACCTCACAATTAGAGCTAGTGAATTGTTATAATAAAATATAAGTTGCTTGTGACAGTAGCTTACTCTATGTGACTGATCAATTTTATTAACAATTAGTTTTGTGCACAGCCAATATTGACTGAAACTTTAAAAAGAAGAGATGAAGTTTTGAAAACTATGTTATTTTCTTTAAAATAAAAGAATTTTTTTTTATTAACATTATTTTATATTGAATGAAATTCACTATATTTTTTAGTGATCGATTTGTAAAAAAAATGATTTAAGCTCGATGTATATTTATTTTTTAAAAAACAGTAAAATGGAGTAAAAGCAAATCCAAAAACTACCGAGCACAACGCTAATGGATAAAAAAAATTCAGATACTCAATTTATAATGAAGTGAGAGTTAAATCAAGAACTTACGGTCACTTCTGCCAACTCAAGTTGGCCAATATTTATTTTTTTATACTAGCAAATAGAAAATCAACATTGAATAAATTCCTAGAAAATGGACGTGCCACAAGTAAAATGACTAGCATTATTCAGTTTCAAATAATGGTTCTCAGTACTTCCACAGTGACTACTTTACATGCATGTTTTACATATAACTAACCATCAATTATGTCTAAAGTATGATTGCTGAGTCGAACAATCCATCTGAATGAGAAATCAAGCCCCCTAAGAGTGAAACCTGAAAACTCTGCAGTCTCTTAAAAAAGATCAAATTGAAATAGAAGTTAATTGGTGACTTCACTAAATGTGACACAGGTTTGACAACACAGATCCAAAGCTTGAATTGGTAAAGAGTCGTGATAGACTAAAAAAAATCAATAAACTCAAATACCTAAAAGATTATATCTGATTAATTTCAATTAATTTAGATATAATGATATTCGATTTATTGATTTAGTTTGTTATTCAGTTTTTTTTGTTTTTTTTATTTGGATTTTCTGTTTTCTTTTGTTATCTCCTAGGATTAGTTGCTTAGTTATTACTTTCTGTTATCTTTTTATCTTCTAGGTTAGTTTGTTGTTTTCATAGTTTCTATAAATTTGTACTTTCTTTTCATGAATAAAGATCAGAAAATTGAGCTTGCTCACAAATCTGACTATCTCCTTAACACATCTCTAATTCCCTAACATTGTTCTTGATATCCACCAGGTGTTAAGGAGATAGTCAAATTTGTGAGCAAGCTCAATTTTCTAATGTTTATTCCTGAAAAGAAAGTACAAATTTATAGAAACTATGAAAGCAACAAACTAATCCTATAAGATAAAAGATAACAGAAAGTAACAACTAAACAACTAATCCTAGGAGATAACAAAAGAAAACAGAAAATCAAAATAAAAGAAACAAACTAAAAACTGAATAGCAAACTAAATTAATAAACCGAATATTGTTATATCTAGATTAATTGAAATTAATCAGATATAGTCTTTTAGGTATTTGGGTTTATTGATGTTTCTTTTTGGTCTATCAATTCCCTCCCTCTCGAAAACATCATTGTCCTGGCTCAGCTCGTGCAAAACTTCAGTGGCAAACTGTGTGGCGAACAACCCAAGAGGTAGGATTGGCCCTAAAGGGGTGATGACCCACGGAGGCTTCCAAGTGTGAGTATCATCATTAGGCCAATCTGAGAATAATGCGAACATCAGAAACGGTGTGACGAGCCTTGAAGAAATATTCCCGATGGTAACCACGGTGTTGGGAATACGCACATGGGAAGGCAGAAACAGTGGTTGCTTCTCAAGCCTAACAGCTGGCAACCTGGATGGCGGGCGAGGCCCAAAAGGAGCAGGAGGGGAAGCCGTGTGGGTAGGCGTCAAGGGGGAATCTGTGTGGGCCACGTAGGCGGGCGCCAAGTGGGAATCTGTGTGGATGACGTGGGCGGGCGCTAAGTGATGCGGGCAAGGCTGGCGAGTCGCGGGGCCGTCGACAGGAGAAGCACGTGCAGGAGAGGCGTGGGAAAATGGGGAACGGATGGGCGATGCGGTCCTACTGACAGGCAAGGGAGAGCTATGATTGGATCTGCTTGTGCCAAACTCTATCTTCAGTGCGTTTTTGAATTCATCCCAGTTGTGGATCTGAGTGTGGTTCAATCAAAACCACCTTAGGGCCTTTCCTCTGAGATGCAGTGTTATGATTGGCACACGCGTTTCCCATGGGTAAGGATTCCGAAGGAAGAATAGGCCAGCTGCCAAGAGTCAAAAACCCGGGTTTTCTCCATTGAAGAAGGGAAGTTCCAAGGGATCCTTGATCTTGTGCATTTGAACGGATGAAATTGGTGGGTTATGGTGTGGGTAATATAGAGGAGATGAATATGGATGGGGTGAAGGATAATTGTATGGGTAGTGATGTGGTGCGTGGAGAACAGATAAATATGGTGAATACATGATGGAGTTAGTGTGGAGACATGAGAAATTAGTGTAGCGTTTGGAGAAGCGTGTGAGAACACAATCAAAGCACCAATTGATAGTCACCGGGATGGTGGCTATCAAGAACAATGTTAGGGAATTAGAGAGGTGTTAAGGAGATAGTCAAATTTGTGAGCAAGCTCAATTTTCTGATGTTTATTCATGAAAAGAAAGTACAAATTTATAGAAACTATGAAAGCAACAAACTAATCCTAGAAGATAAAAAGATAATAGAAAGTAACAACTAATCAACTAATCCTAGGTAATAACAAAAGAAAATAGAAAATCAAATTAAAAAAATAAACTAAAAACTGAATAACAAACTAAATCAATAAACCGAATATTATTATATATAGGTTAATTGAAATTAATCAGATATAATTTTTTAGGTATTTGGATTTATTAATGATTCTTTTGGGTGTTTGAGTGAACAAGAGTTTCCTCTTTGCCCCCTTCCCGTGCGTTAAAGCTCCTCCAAAGTGACTCGGATGTAATAGCTAGAGCGTAGTATTGTGGCCATTTATCTTCATATGCAAAAGTATTTGCATAGGTCAGAACTCTATCTTCATATGATAATTCTTCAAATCCATGATAAGCTACTTTCACATGATAGTATTAGTAGCAATCCATCTGTATGATGTTGCCTCTGTTTCTGTCAACAAACCAAACCCTTAATCATGCGATAATGATTCGGGTCAAATGACAAATCCAGTAACAATTCAGGGTAACCCATGTTGACCAGCTTTTGAACTGCGTGACGATGAACAAGGGAGTCGAAATCAGGCTTGAATTTCACAAGAGTGCTCTCCGAATCGAATCCCACAGTAACTATTTTTTTTATATTCAATTAAAATGTTTTTCCATTTGAATTTGAATATATACGAATGATTCTCTTAATTAGCTAGATAGTTGTCTAACTTACTCCCAGAGTTATTAAACCTTGTTACAGTGGATTATTACGATTATTTAGAAAACATAAAATAAATAATTATGAAATTTTTAACGATAATCCACTTAAAATGAGTTGTGGTGCAATAATCCACGGACAGAGGTTGATTATGCTATCTTTATAAATGCTAGGGATGACAAAGGATAAGGTAAGATGCGGGTTTTACCCTTTCCAAACTCAAACCAGAAATTAAAAAACTTAAACCCAAACCCGACACCAATGTAAGTGATAAAGCTAAACTCGTGCCTGAACCCATTGGGTTTCAAGTTTTCACAACTCAAGCCCGAACTCACGATGAGTACAAAAACTGAACAAAAAATACAAATACCCGACCCAATCATTTTCCCCCAAAAGAATCTTGGAACATGTCGTAGCATTACTTAAATTTCATTCATAACAAAATTCTGAACTTTTACAATCAAAATTAGATATCTAAGCTCTAATACCAAATAACAACATAATTCATGGGTTCACATATAAATAACTAACACACATATAATGATATAAATACACACTCATATATAAGATAATTTGGTAAATGTATGCATATATGGGCGGGATCGGGTGCGGGTTTCAATAAATCTGAATCTGAACTTGTATAGAGTTTTAAAAATCATGTAAAACCCAAACTTAATCAACGCAAACTTTACCCGTCAAATCGAGTCGGTTCGGATCATGCGCCCGCAAGTATGAGTTATATTGTCATCCCTAGTAAATGTGGCTTTTGATCTAATATATTAAGTACTTCAATTAAAAAAAAACCTCATGAGATAGTTTAAAAAAATAAAAATAACAATAAGCTTATGAGATAAGTTAAATAACCCCTAGTGAATAATCATAAAAGAGTATTTTTTTCCAGTCTAAAAAAAGTCTTTATTCCTTTTATTGGTCAGGAAAGACTTGTATATTTGGGCCAATTCAACTTGTATAGTCCATTTTTGTGGTGAATCTTGCAAGTTCTGGACACTCGCCAGATTCAAGTTCAAAATACTTGGGTACCTCAGCTGCTGATTCAGTGGGAAGGAGCTGCTGGCTGCACTTGGGAATTTTTGTCCTATATCCAAGAACATTTTCCTCAGTTTGCCCTTGAGGACAAGGTCACTTTTGATGAGGAGGTTAATGTTATGGTGAAAAATACATCAGGTGGGACCTCTTGGGGACAAGTGGCAATGGATGTGAGCAAGGAGGACACTAGCCCAAATCTATTAGAACATAGAAGAAGCAACAGAACAAGGAAAACACAATTAGGTATTGTGTGAGTGTGGAATGTATCAGTAATTCTCTCTCTCTGTGGCGGCCCTTTCATAGAGGCAAAAAGAGTATTAATAAACTCAAATATTTGAAAGAGTATATCTAATTGAGTATTGTCCTACCAATTGACTTGTCTCTAATTCTAGCCTAATTCTCTAATCACGTTCTTGATAGTCTCCTATCAATTGGTGCTTTCATTAATTAGGTATAATCTTTCAAATATTTGGGTTTATTAATACTCATTTTGGGTCTATCACCCTTCTTTTCTGTTGTCTCTTGCTTTCTCTTGTTTCCTTTAAATTGCAGAACTTCATCTAGTGATTGAAGAAGTCAAATAAAAGAGATTTTCCTCGCAGATTTGCATACTGCTATATTGTTCTCAGTTTGTTCCTGTTGGTCCATTCCACCCTCATCCTCACCACTATGCATGTAGTAATTTCTCAGAGTGCCCATGTGTTCCGGAAATAATATCTGGAACACATTTACTATTTTTGACTTCCAGAAATTTGATTCTAGTTGTGTGATTCGCATAATGGTTTCTGTATTCTTATTTCCTTAGTTGTGTGACACATTTTTAACATTTACTATTTTAACATTTTATTCGAATAGGTGGCATATGCTACACAAAGTCTTTTAACCCACATGAGAATGAGTGATTCTCATTTTTTTTACATAAGAAAATATCTCATGTTAAAAGGATGTACTTGTTTATCACACCCCGTAGAGTTTGCACACGTTTGGATTGCTGAAGGGAGACTTTACCACATAAGGGAGGGTGGGAAACGTTAAAGTCAAAAGAAAAGTTATGAGTAATTTTGAATTGACGTGTGTGTCAATTTCTTGTTAAAAGGATAGGGAAGGAGGACAAGAAATAGCAAGAGATTAATTTTCATCCATAAATTATTGGGTAAGGAGTGTTTCACCACTCTTAAGTTATTATTCAAATTAAGATACCTACCACAAATAGAAAATAAATAAAATAAACAGATGTAAAGCTAAGCATGAGCACAAGTGAGTGGAGCCATGCATGATCAAAAGCATGACCAATTACTAATAATGGGAAACATAAACGTTGTACTCAACCGTAGCATCCCCAGATTTTGGATCAAAAGCGATTGTACTAGCCTTTGCATATCCCTTAGCTAATCGGAAGAGCCCGCTGCCGCCAACCACCGGCAACTCTCTCACCTTTTGCGTAACCGGGTTCCTCCCCATGATGGTGATGGAGCTCCCATCGTACACTCCTTCCGACAACACAAAGTTCTGAACCATCAGAAAACTGAATTCTGTTTGTGACTCGGAGGCGTAGAACCCTTGAGCCCTCCCCACCACCTTTGAATTCAGTTGGGGTCCCGATGTCAGAGCGTTGTCGATGATCCTCACCAAGCCGAAGGCTGTGTTGAACTTGGGGAGTGGTGGAATGATTTCAATTGCAGTGGGGTTTGCTCCGCCCACCACGTCTTGCCAGTAGAATCTGAAGTGGCTGAACTTTTCTTGGTTTTCTATCATCTCGCGGTCTAGTGAACGCACGAAGAAACTCGGTTCTTCTTCTGCGTTGGCGGTGGTGGTGGTGAGGGTGTGGAAGTGGAAGGAGAGGATGATGAAGGAGAATATGAGGGTTTTGAGAGCCATGGTTGGTGGGAACAGGAAAAAGTTAACTATACCTTGTAGTGCAACAAAAATGGAATGAAAAGAGTGGAGAGAAAAAGTGAATTTAAAAGAAAAGAGGGGAAGGTGGTAGTTGTGGATTTTACTGCAAGGAATTATGAAGATTCCACAATTATATATATCAATCAAGATAAATCAACCAAAACCTTTGGAAGGACAACAATAATACTGCAATTTTTTTTGATATTATGTGAAGTAATTACAGATTTTTTAAATCTGTACACAATTTCAAAAAGAATCGTTGAAGATACGATCTGCGTATAATTATACAAATATTTGAAGATACTCTGCGTCCAATCAAGACTCACACAATCTTGAAGGATGGAGTGGCCTTCAAACTTTCAAAGGGCTCTGCATTTTGGTCATCTTGTTGTTGCAAGCATCCTTCTTCAGCACGGGGCTTCTATTACATTGGAGGATTCTAAATCTAAATACTTGTGTAGATCTCTTATCTGGCTCTGTATTTCAGGTTTTTGAGTTCGTTGAATCTTTCTGTTTTCCTCATTTAGATTACTTTGGATGAGAATCAACTTGTTCACGTTTTAATTAGCGTCTAGTTTTAAGGACAAGAATGCTAGACATACTCTTTTATTTTGGTACAAAGCAACATAGTCTTTAGCACTGGATGAAATTCATTTTGAGTCTCACAAGACCATAAATGGAACCCATATGCTTTAGTGGTTCCCACATAAGTTTCACCTAATAATAACGAATGTGTTAAAATAAGGGTGTGGTTGCGCTAACCTTCCTCTTAAGCACTTACTCTCAATCTTTTTGTTCATGATGTTCAACTGTTGCTTTGGTGATATTTTTCTAGGAGCCAAAATTTGTTTATGTGGCAGCAGAGTCTATTATTACACATGTTTAAGAGAAGAAGCTATTTGTAGATTTTGTTAAAAAAAACAAAAAGCTATTTGAAGAAGCTGTTTCTGATTTAGGTGAAGTTTTTACTTGCAGTAGATACTAGATAGGATGAGCTTGGTTATGGCACCTCAAACTCAGTATCTAATTAAAAAGGAATGCTATTGACATATAATTTATGCATTTTGATGTATTTTGAGTACATTGGTTAGCTAGATTTTGAAGCTTCATACATTACATGATTTGCTCTGATGTGATGCAGTGTTCACCATAGACATTCAAGAAGTCCAACCCAAAGATATACTGATCAACAGGAAGCGTGAAACTGTTTTTGATGGTTAAAAAAAGTATGATGATTTTATAGAAGCTTCCAATAAATGAAAGATGGAACTAGAAGCTGGTTGTGATGCTGCTCCAACATTAGAGGCTCTGATAACTAGTGTATAAAATGACATATGTGGTACGACAGGGAAGGTATACAACTATACATTATCTTTCATAAAGTATTCTGTGGGATTGATACAATCTTTAGTTTCAAGTCTGAATTATCATTCCTCATCATGCTCGGATTTCTTATACTAGTTTATTTCTAAACCATGTATTTGATGGTCTGCGCTTGAGTTTAAAAAGGCTAATTGGTTCACATCAATTTTTTTACTTAACATATTAATTACTCATAGTGAATGAATAAAGGTTGGGGTTAATTATGTTCATGGTCCCGTAAAATAAGCGAATTTTGATTTTCATTAGTTACTAACGTAAAGTACTAAAAAAGTCCTCACAATTAGGAATATAACTAGTTTTACTCCTTGCCGGTGTGATGGCTTCGGCCAAAATACCATTTGTCACCATCGTAATTATGTGTCATGGTTCATACATAATGGTTATATGAACCACGCATATATGGGCTGAAATACCCAAGGAAAACTTGTTGATTTGGGATTTTAGGGTTCAAATCTCCTGTCTGTCAAAGTTAGGAATGAGTCAAATTTTGAAAGGAAAAAAAAAAGGAATGAGTCAATGGATTGATTAAGTCATGGATACATAACTTATTCTACCATTACTAACTTTTGTCAACATTATTTTGACAAATCCAATTTACTGACTCTAAGTCAAAGATCTATAATTTGTCAAAAATGTCAACTTTTGAAAGTGTCATTGAAAAAAACTGTATTTAATTTCACTCCCGAGAGCCACGACAAACCGTTCAAAATAGTACTCCCTCTGTTCTTATATAATTATCACTATTATTATCATTTTTTCGTTTCTAATTATTTGTCACTTTACAAAGTTTAAAAATGCAAGATTTTTTTTTTACCAATTTTACCTTTCAGTTAAAAATTCTTCTTAATTACGCTACACAATTATCTAAAACTGCAATTTAATGTACAATTGTTTTTATCTATAATAATAGAGTTACTACTCCAAAATACCCAAAAAAGGTATTTACCATTGACGGTGTAGAATTCATAGGGACATTGCAAAATTTACTCAAGGAGGCGTTGTCAACTTGTTATTCTTAGTACCTATTGAATCCAAAAAGCCTAACTTCAAATTAAATTTTAAACTGAGATCAAATCATCATAATATATGATAACAAATGATAATAAAAAGATTATAAACACTAATCATGTGTGAAGGTATTATAATTGAATAAAATATATTTTCATTCAATTTAAAATAGAAGAAGAAACTCGAGTAACCCGGATAAGAAGAAGGAGAAAAGCGGCTGGAAGTGGTTCACGAAGAAGAAGACTAAAATTGGGGGAGAGGGAGATTAATTTGGGGATTTAGGGTTTCCTAATTTTCTGACCCGTTTTTCAATTAAATTAAATAAATTCCACATCATCTTCATTAATACAGTCAGTCTGCCACATATGCACTTGCCGGAGCTCGGGTCTCCGGCAGGGACTTATTGTTTGCTATATGGATTGTAAGGATATTGTGGAGCTTCTAAGCCAGAATAGGGACACCCGAACTTATTGGCAACGGGACGTTATTGCTTCTATTCGGGCAATGCTGGCTGCGGATTGAAAAGTGCAATTCTCTTATGTTATGCGGGATAAAAATGCAGTGGCAGATGCGTTGGCGAGACAAGCTTCTCAATCAGGGTGTTCGATGCGAATTTGGAAGGAACCTCCTTCCTTTGTGATTCCGCTCTTGTGCAAGGATGCGGTAGCTTAGTTTGTTTCTTTGTTGTTTGCTTTCTTTCCTTATGTAACCAAAAAAAGATTAAGTTTTGGGTAAACCAATGTAGTTTTAAGTAAATTAATGATATTTTATATAAGTGAAATTTATAACCCACTTATCTTAAATATCATTAATACATATAGGATTAGGTAATTTAACCCAAACTTTAATTTTGCTATGATCATTTAAGCAATTTCTTTAAATACTCCATCCGTTCCTATATAAGTGTCACTTTAAGATTTTTCACACTTATTAATAAATGCAATTTTCATTAAAATTACTCATTGATTTTCAAATATACCATTTGTCTCTCCTACTCATAAATTTCCTCATTTAAGATAAATAGGTTTTGAAGTTTAAATCTACATTAAGTTTGCAGTGTCCCTATAAATTTTGCACGGTCTATGGTAAATACCCTTCTTGGGTATTTTAGTGATAATTATATTATTATGGGAAAAAACAACAGTACATTAAATTGTAATTTAAATAGTTGTGTAGAATAATTAAGAAGAGTTTGTAACTGAAGAAAAAATTGGTAAAAAAATCTTGTCAACTTGAATTTTATAAAGTGATAAATAATTCAAGAAATAAAATAAAAATAATGGCAGTTATATAAAAAGAGAGTACAAAATTCTTTAGTGAGGCTGCGGGAACACAAACTGAGACGCACGTTAAAGAGGTTATGGACAAAGTCAATAAAACAATTTTCTTTTTCTTTTGATGGATGACTCTGCCATTACCGAAGAGTGTGTGATGGATGACTCTGCAATTACCAACATATAAATAAATACACAAGAAAGACTAGATTACAATATATAGTACTGGAACTAACTGGCCCAATAATAATAAAGGAAAAGAAGAGGTCCCAGAACCCAGAACTGAAACACGATCGACAAGATGCCTTGCCTTTACATCTCCACCAACGTCAACTTAGATGGAGTCGACACCGATCCCATCTTTTCTGAAGCCACCACCGCCGTCTCTGCAATCATCGGCAAACCTGAGAAGGTATGTGAATGCCATCTACTTTCTCTTTCTCTCTCATCAAATTTAATTTGCTCTCGAACTTTCTGAAAATCCTTCTGAGGTTGCATAAATATTAATTATCATATATATAGGTTTTTGCTTCGTATGTCCGCCTTCAAATTTCAATAGCAATTTAATACAATAATACTTAATTTCTTAACAGAAGTGATTCATGATCTTTGATGCCTCTCTGTTGTTTTTTATGTAACTCTGTTTATGATTCAATTGCTTAGCTTTATCCTGCTGATTAGTCTTAACAAGAAATTTATGGCAAAGCTTGAGGAATCAGCTGAATTACATGTAAAACTGCACCCAATTAGCCTCAAACTACAAGCCAGATTAGTTTCGCTATGATTGATCAGTAGCTGAGCAATTGCTTGCATCTTTTTTTTTTAACTAATGAATTGAATTGATGGATTAGCTAACTTTTTAGTGAGGAAACTCAAGTCAAAAGCGTTTTGAAAAAATCGTGATTATAAAATTGTTCTGAAAATAAAATAAACTTATCCAAATTGGCATTAGTTGAACAAGTTGGCTAAAGAAAAGTGGGTTGGAAACTCTTAATGACGGAAACGTTTGCAATATTATATTACTATGTGAGTTTATCATGAGAATAAAATAATCCAATCCAATGCCACTAGGAATCTCACTCGTGACTTGTTTGGTTTAGAAGAAAACAAAAAAAAAGAGAAAAAGTGAGAAGAAAAAATATGAGTAGGGAAAAAGTTATATTTTATGAATTGATTGGTATGATAAAATGAAAAAGAAAGAGAAGAGAAAGGATAAGATAAGATGAATTCTCTATCATATGGAGAGTGAGAAGATTAAAAAAAAAAAAAGATTTGTTTTACCCCTTAAATATATACAAGTAGTAAAAAATAACCAAAAGGGACAAATTGGAGTTGGTGAGTGGTGTAAGGGGAAATTCTAAAAAGAGTGCAGACATTTCGTAATTTTTCTCACAAAAGTGAGAAGATTGTAAAAAGATGTTGTTCCTTTGTAATTAGTCATCTCTCCCTCCTCTCTCCTAGCAAGACAGAGGTCTATTTCTATCATCTCAAGTTCTCTTCAGGCATGACAATAAAATTGGGTGAGGGCGAATTTAGAAAGACGGAGATAAAATTATAATATTTAACTCATTGATCTTATTCGTTTATATATATTAATATATATATATATATATATATATATATATAAATCATGTAAAAACACATTTTAATTCAAATTATTTATAAAAGAATACATTAAGAATATTAAAATATAAGAAAATTGAGAATTGAATTATGTTTTCAGAAAATTATGAGTTTAACATTATTATTTAACTATTATTATAATTTAAATTATTAAATCATTACATCGGGTGGATATTTTCACTCTCAAACCCATCTTCATCTATATTTCTTTGGGTTCAGTTTTTCCTAAACCTCGTTAAAGTGGGTTTTATCCGTCAAAGTTATAGTCGGGGTTCGAAATATTTATTAGTTCATGTTTAATTGTCATGTCTATTCTCTCTCAAATTTATTTCTTCTCCTTCTTTTCCGTACATGTTCATGAAATAAGTTTTAGAAGACTAAGCCACGAATCCGGAGAGAATTTTGAGATCAATTTTTTATATTCAAGTAAATATGTCTTTTTCTAACGTGGATGTATATATGGTTACAAGGGCCACATATCAAGAAAATGAGTTTAAACTACAACCATTTGTTGACAATAAAATGGGTGAGATTAAGTCGCTTGTAATATTAGGTCATTCATGAAGAGATTAAGTCGCTTGTGATGAGGTTAAATCATCGTGATAAGATTAAGTTGCCAGTCATATTCCAGTCAAATATGTAACAAACATAGTGTTTAATTTTAGCTATGATGAAATTTTTTATTTTATGAACAAAATCATGTTATATTATTTAAGAATAAGAAAAAAAAATCCATATGATATTCGGAAAAAAGTCTTTTTTAAGGATAACTACAATAGATTGAGCCATCCGGGTCGAAGACAAATATTGTCGTGGTTGAATTAAGATGTACAGGGAAGTTGAATGACTCAGATTTGTCCCTTGTCATGTGTGAAAGGGATCGAATAGAGGAGGATGGTGGAGTAAGCATCTCAATTTTATATATCCTGATCATTCGATCCTGAAGACACGGCACCAACCATGGCTTGCTACCCGTCAAGTTTACCCCACTATTATTCCTTTGAAATACAGCTTGGACTGCAATATGATGCTATAAAACTCCCGTTTAGGATGAGCCGGATCCACTTTGTAAAATTAATATAGGCAGTTGCTTGAAAGTATGATTAGAAGTTACATGACAACAATCTTAGCGTTGCACCGAGGCTCGTCCTCTAAACAGATCATAGACTGAAAAATAAAAAGAGATTATTTTTAAATTCTGTGGCACGTATATATTCTGACTTCAAGCTTGTGTTGTGAATGCAGTTTGTGATGGTCCTATTGAAGGGGGCAGTGCCAATATCGTTTGAGTGTAGCAAAGAACCAGCAGCGTATGCTGAGATAGTTTCAATGGGTGGCATAGATTCAGAAGTGAAGAAGAAGCTAATTTATACCATTGGCACAATATTGCAGTCCAAGCTATCTATACCAAGAACAAGATTTTTTCTCAAGGTCTTTGACACAACACTATTTCGTAATAACTCCAAAATGTAATGTGTTTGATCTGATTCTGACCTGCCACAATATTGGTCTGGTGTCTTTTATGTCATTTATAGCATGTGTATTGCTACTAATATTCCCATAAGTTCTTACTTTTTGTACCCAATAAATTTTTTTCTCTACATTTTCTTATGGCAAAAAGGTTTCTCTTTCCTTTAACTTATTTTCTGTTATTTATTTGATTTCATAAATAAGTAATGTTTTTGCCAATATTAAGCAATGTTTAAATCCGTTGGCAATAAAGTGAATAGATGATAAAAAAGTAACTAAAATTTTTCTTACGAATTAAGATGAAAATTGATTCAATGTAACTAAACACACAAGTTTTTTAATTAAAAGTCCTCAAACAATGTGGTTCTTGTTAGTGATTATTTTTAACAGACCTCATTAGTGATTTTACTACCACAAGTTCACAACTAAAAAATTACTAAGACTTGGCACCAAGAATAATGATGTGGCTAGAATGTGATTGATAAATGTTTTTAAAAAACATTTATGTTTCATGGATCACAAAACGGCCAACGACACTAATTTTTGTGGTGTTTTAAATCACTAGAAAAAATGGGTGTCTCAAACCGTTGGTCACGTATCAACGCTTTTAAAAGAATGAATTAAAAATTTTTAGTCTCTTAAGTCTTAACTATAGAAAATTATTGGTATTGGTTTATGAATAAAAATGTCGTTCAAATTCATGCCTTAAATTGTTTGGGGTGAGGTTTTCATCCTTTGACCCATTTTAGTGGTGACATAGCACACATCTGGATTTTTAATGATGTGTAATTTAGGATCCCCACTGTTAAGTGCATACTAGGTAAATGCAAAACTTTTGGCTCTCACCATCCTTTCTTCTAAAAACAGCAGAGACTCCAAAAAGCATATGAAACCCATAATGTGTTTCTCTCTTCCCTCTCATGTTAAGCATCCAAAAGGGGGTGGAGAATCCCTTTCTCCTCTATCTCCTTCTCATATGTGTCTATCTTTATAGCCTCTGTTATAACAAACAAAACGTTCAACTGATTTAATACCAAAATAATGCCTATAGCTAATTTTTCCCTTCTCCTTTTTTCAACGCCCTTGATTTCAACGTCATGGAGGCTCTACCTGAGTTGCTGCAGTGGGGACCAATCAAGAGTAAGCGGCTCAGTCGCACTACAAAAAGCTTTATAAAGGTAGTTTGAAGTCAATCAAGAGCAGATGATGAGGGGAATGGAAAGTGGTGTCTGCTCTAGGGGTTCAAAGGAAATGGTTAAGAAAGGAGAATGAGATGGTAGCCGAAGGAATGAGGAAGAGGATATGGAAGATGGAAAAAACCTAACAAGAAGATAGAAAAAAAAACTCATATTGAAGAGGGAAAAATCTCACCTTAAATTAGTAGAAATCCTCCATAGATGGAGGAGGAGGAATCCTTGCGAGGGAGAGAGGTAGTGATGGCAATGTGAGTTCGACCTGCCGAGGCAACCAACTTAATCCACCGCGCGGGGTGAGATGAGTCAGTTAAACGAGAGCGCGAACCTGCATAACCCGCTCAACTTAAATCACCAACCTGACAAACCAACACACCAACTCATTGAGCTATTTTGCGGGCCAACTTTTTTCTTTGAAAAAATGTATTTTAAAATTTTCTTTTTTTTTTGAACTGTATTTTAAAATTTTCTTAAGTGTTTTGATGGTTAACTTTGCCAAAGAAAATTTCTTTAATCCTTTTACATCATATTATTGTTATTTATTTAATATTCTTTCACTCACGTGCAAACCCATCACTAAGCGATGCAAGCCGACATATTCAACTTATGCTCTTTGATATATTAACTTGACTTGACCCACTCTAAGTGAGTTGATAGCGGAGGGAGGTGAGTCGACGCACATTGACATCCTAAGGAGGGGAGTGGCTAAAGTGCTTTTTTTTTTAAGGCTAAATAGCACTTTTAGTCCTCCACCTTTCACGATTTGACATTTCTGGTCACTCTTGAAATTTATTAGCATACAAGGTCTCTCACATTTACTAACTGTTGCAGTTTTAGTTTTCCATCGAATTCCGTTAAAAATTTACCGTTTTTTGAAAAAAAATTAATAAAAAAAAAAAAGAAACCCAGCATCTTCATGGGTTCTTCATCATGTTCATCAATCTTCATCTTCTTCACCACCATGTTCATCATCTTACCCAGAAAATTCAAAAAACATACATATTCATCTCCCTAACCTTATACCTTCCATCTTCGTCTCTAACATAATTCCATAAACATTTAATATTCTGAAAAAATACGAATCTGAAATTACAATTACCAACAACACCTAACGAAATCTCCAGGAATCCAAAAATTCCAACAAAAAGATAATAACTTTGAAAGCCACAAAACACTTCCTTCTCTGAATTGTTTTCTACGACAAAAAACCTTTCAAGGTTTGCAACATCTCTACATAATTTTTTTCACCTTTCCAATTATCGTTAAGTTAACACAATTAGAGAATCTTTTATGAATCAAAGATCCATCACAGAAAAATAAAATCAAGATTTGAAACAAGAAGAACGAGAAGGAAGCAATGAAAAAAGAAGAAGAGGTGCACCAATAAAGGCATACGGAATCGATTCCGTTCTCCCATTTTTTCGCCACCAATTCTCCCACACGATTCAGCCACCACATCTGTTCTCTTAGCCAGCGCACGAGAGGCAGAGAGAGAAAGGAGTGACTATGGTTCCTCGCAAGCCTCCACGGCAGCGTCCGATCCACAAATCAAAATCTTCTTCATCTATCAAGAAATTCCTTCATCCGTCTCCTCCAACTCCTCCCAGAAATCATAACCCACACACCCACCAAAGAAATCCCAGATCAAAAACCCAAAAATCATATCAAAGTAGCTTCATAGAGCAGAGGCTTCGCGGAGGCAGTGGATCCCCTGAGGAAGGGATGGAAGAAGGATCAAGAAACGAGAGAAGGAAGTATTTGGGACGACACGGCGGGGCGAGGAACCACGACGGCGGCAGAACCGCGACAGCGGCAGAACCACGACGGCACGGTGATGCGACGATGGCGGCACGCGACGGCACGGCGGCAGAACCGCTCTTCCTCTGTTTCTCCCTCTCGTCTCACGCTCTCCCTCTGTTTCTCCCTCTCTCACGCTTTCTCTCACGCTATCTCCCTTTTCTTTCACTCTCTCTCTCTCTCTCGCCATTTCTCTTTCTCTCACCCCACTTTTGCTCTGTTTCTTTCTGATCTGTTCCTCTTCCTTTTTTCTATTCTCATTTTTCCTTTTTTCCTTTTTTTTTCTTTTTTACAATAACTGTTCTTCTGGATTTTTTTTTTTTAATGTTGATGAAGGGGATGAAGATGAAGGGTTTTTAAGAGTTTTTTTTTATAAATTTTTTTTGTTAATTTTTTACGGAAACCGGTAAAAATTGAACGGAATAGTGACGGGGGACTAAAACTGCTGTCGTTTGTCAAAGTGAGGGACCATTTAGACTAAATTTTTTTGTTAGGGACCAAAAATGTCAAAACGTGATAAGTGAGGGACCAAAAGTGCTATTAAGCCTTTTTCTAATGCAACGCTCTTTGTGTGTAAACTCTACTGTTTCTATTTAAAGTAATTTTACTTATGTAGCACACATACAGACATAGGTGTTTTTTTTTTGGGTACAAAATATATATATATATATATATATATATATGGGGATGTATCTAGTGAGAAAGCTCTTCTTATATGAGAATGATGAGAATAAATCGTGACCGTTAGATCTAACAATTAGTGGTCATGATTAAAAGAAATAAGTGGTCACATGACCACTTAAAAATGTCATGTGACTTTTTAAACAAGTCACATGACTTATTTCTTTTAATCATGATCACTCATTGTTAGATCTAACGGTCACGATTTATTCTCACCCTTCTCATATAAGAAGAGCTTTCTCACTAGATACATCCTCTATATATATATATATATATGTACGATAAGACGATGGATAATTTCATTGATTTTGGAACATAAACAATAGTTTGGTAAAGGGTATTTTGGGGAGAGAGAGAGAAATAATCCATGCCTTAGAATTAGTCATAAACAAAATACTACTAGAAAACGACGGTGTCGTAACTGACAAGGGTTTCAATTTTCAAACCAGTGGTGAGTAGCAGCTGCGAGTTGCATAGTCGAAACGATGCCGTGCCTCAACCTCTCCACCAACGTCTCCCTCGACGGCGTCGACACCTCTTCCATCCTCTCCGAAGCCACCTCCACTGTTGCCAGCCTTATCGGAAAACCCGAGGCCGTACGCTCTCTCTCTCTCTCTTTGCAATTTCCATTTATGCTTATTATTCGTCAATTTGTATCCGAAATAGTGAAATTGAGATTAGGATCGTATGAGTTTCGATGGTTTTCTCTGTTATTTGTTTGGAAAACAATTATTTGGAGGATTTGTGACTGGTGGGTGTGATGGCCTACATACAGCAGTTCCCATTTTTTTTCTGTTTGAAATTTTTGATGGATGATTGAATATAAACTAGTTAGGGCTTCTATGGTTTGCAGCTGAGCTGATAATATGCTAGAATAGAGTTTTTTTTTTTTTTTTTTGGGAGTTCAAGTTAGGTTTCTGGAGTTGGTGTTGTACATGAGTTCCCATGAGAAACTCTTTTGGTTTTCGTGCATGGTCTTCAGCAATATAATGGTATGGCCGAAGTCCCTATTTATTTTACCGTTCCAGCTCTGTAGTTGCTGAACTGCTCATTTGAACCAGTGTAGTCAAAGGCTTCGAATGGCACACACACTAACAACACACTGCCCTTGCACCATAGGTTACGTGTGTCAGTTTTTAGGGTTGGGGAGGGGAGGGCTTTGAGAGGAAGGGAAGGGGAGGGGGAAGGTTCCCTTATTTGGAAGTTCAAAATCCCACTAAACCCTCTAATTTGGGGGGAACTCATAAAACAACTGGATGGAGGGTTTTAGAGGGTTTTCAGAAATAGCCCCAACCCTTTTCTCCCATTTTTAAAAACTCCCAAACAAGGGGAAGACTTCTCATAAGCCCCCCTCTTCCATTCCATCCCCTCAAAAAGCCAACTTACAAACAAAGCCTTAGGGTGTGTTTGAGAGTTTTTGAGGGAGGGAAGGGGAAGACTTTTAGGGAAGGGAAAGGGAGGGGAAGAGAGGGAAAGGGAGGGTAAGTCTTACCCTTGTTTGGAAGCTCAAACTTCCTAAAAAAACCTCAATTTGGGGGAACTCTACAAAATAACTAGAGGATGATCTTGGAGGGGGTTTGGAGGATTTTCAAAAATTCCCCTAACCCTTACCCCCTTCTTAAAAAACTCTCAAACAAGGTGAGGGCTTCTCATAATCCTCCCCTTTCCCTTCCCTTCCCTCTCCTCCCCTCCAAAACTCAACTCACAAACAGACCTTTAGTTGCTTTAATATTTGGTCTTTGTATTGGGTTTTATGATGAGTTTTATCCTTGAGGGGCTATGTTTGGATTGAATGGTGTGGAATGGAATCATATAAGTTCCATTTGTATTTTTATTATTGGAGTGTTTAAAAAATGTGATGGAAGTAAACATGATGGAATGCATTCCATCCCCATCCAATATCCCATTTTTTCTTCTCTTCCAATTTGAGCAGAACGGATGGATCAAGTCTTTTATCCCATTCCATCACTAAAATATCCAAACAATGAAATGGTAGCTTTATTTCCTTCATCTCCATTTTACTTCATTCCATTCTATCTTTAACTATTGCTTCCCACTCTCCAATAGATATCCAAACTCAACCTTTTTCATTTAATTGATATGGAAAATTAAATAATCTAATACTCCCTTTGTTCCTTATTATCTGTCACTATTTTGAGATGTTTTTCGTTCCTATTTATCTGTCACTTTTATAATTTCAAGATAGTATTAATTATGTTTTACCAAGTATACCCTTAATATAATTGTTAATGGTGATAGGAAAATTGAAGAGTCAAAATTAGTAGGAGAGATAAAGGGCATATTAGGAAGTTACTTAATAATTTTAATAAAAGCAAGAACAATAATGCACTTTCTTAATACATGTGTCAAAACCTTAAAGTGACAGATAATAAGGAACAAAGGGATTAATTTACTGTTTGTTCTTCTACTGTTGATGCATTTCTTGAGTGAGCTGTGCTTTGGTGCCACTTGCCTTAAGATGATAATACTGCCTGGCACCTTTCATCTTTGTGTCCAACATTTTTCTTGGGTGAATATGAAGAATGTTTCTTATAAATGCTGGATCCATAGTGTTATACATACATTGAATTGAATTGCTTTTTATGGTTGGTCTTTAAGTTTTCTCTTATTCTACATCTGTATTTCTTTCTTTGCAAGATAGTTTCTTTTTTTGACTTGTTCAGAATGTCATATAAAGCCTTAGTATTCTGCTCTTTGATTATTTGCAGTATGTGATGATTGTACTGAAAGGATCAGTACCTGTGTCTTTTGGTGGAACTGAGCAGCCAGCAGCTTATGGAGAATTGGTGTCCATCGGTGGTCTTAACCCTGATGTGAACAAGAAACTTAGTGCTGCAATTGCTTCAATTCTTGAAACCAAGTTGTCTGTGCCCAAGTCACGGTTCTTCTTAAAATTCTATGACACCAAGGCAAGTTTATAAATTCTGAGTTGCCCTTAAAGGAAGGGTCATTGCCCTGCACTCTTTTTCTTATTGCATTTTTTTCGTTTTTGTTTAGGCCCATCAGAGTCAAGAATATGCACAATGTTTGCATGCTTTGCATCAGCACTAGATCATGTAAATTAATCCTAACTGTTCAAGACTGTTAGTGTTGCCCCTTTTAAGATGTAATTAATAGTTCTATCTATTTCATTTTGACATCAACTCTCACTTTTTCCAATGCCTAGTCTTATGCCTAATAATAGTTGATTGCATATATAATTTTTTGCTGATACTTGGCAGTTATGGTGCTTTGTTTGTTTTGCAGGGTTCTAACTTTGGATGGAATGGGTCCACATTTTGAATTCCGTGCTACTTTGGTTGCGGTGCCTTTCTGATTGTTGGATGGAGTATTTGTTATGTTTTACCTCTGCTTTAATGTCTATATTTGATGTAATAATAGTACTCTCCTAAGCGAGGACATCATGCAAATATAACTTCATGAATTATAAGGACAAGTTGGGATTATGTGTGTTTATGATACTTTTGGACAAACATCTAGGTTTTTTTAAGGTCAGAGGTGGGGGTTTGGAGTTTGGGGAGTGGTATGGGTGGTATTTATTTAGCTCTACCATTTGAGCTATGTGGGGGTTCATTTGGACAAACATTGTCTGGTACTGCATAAAATTGTAATTTGCTCAATTGCATTGATGATGCATTATTATGATTTAATGCCTGATTGGAAAAACTAATTGCACATATGTCAAGGCATGCAAGTCCAAATGCTACGCTTTGTAGCTTAACCTTGGACCCAAACTTTAGGGTGAACATGGTATTGAATTGGGATACCAAGCATGCTACTAAACTTTACACCTAGATTAGGTCTTGTCATTTGTTTTATTGCATATTAATATATGATACCATGATATCCTATGATAGATTGATTGTTGGTTTTTGTTCTTTGTCTACAGCATTTGCTTAGAACTAAGCTATAGAATGTTAATTTGGCCTAGGGTAGTTGTCGGTTAGCTCTACTGTCCAGACTACAGAGGATCAAGATGTGCAGAATATTGGTTCTGTGCTTTTATTAATTTACCTATTTGTTATTCACTATGCATGCCTTTGGCTTTGGGCTTGATGCCTTCTTGCCAAATGAGTTGTGTACTCATCTTGTTCTATTTAATGTAATTGCATATTTAAGTTCAAAAAAAGAACAGCACTCTACCGAAAGTACCAACAAGTCAAGTAATGATTGCTTCACACTTCTCTCCTCTACTCAGCACTTATTGATGTAAGAAAATACGAGAGAGAAATAAATGATATAATGAGTGATGTGATATGTAAATAAGAGAGAAACAAGAAGAGAAAATTGGTGAAATTGATATGAAAGATAAAATTTAGTGTGAATAATTAAAAGGATAAAACTTATGTGTTGTATTTTGCGTGTTTTTTGTGTTAACAAATAAAAAACTTAGCTGTCCACTATCTTAATATTTTTATGATTTTGTAAACTCTCATTTTTCAGTTCGAGTGTCATGTTTTAATTAGACAATAGTAAAAGCTGCACAAATTGTACTGCACTAAAGATTTGTCCTAAATCAAACCCCATACTATTGACATTTAAGCAAACATGCTGGGCGTTTTAGTGAGACCCATGATGAAGGCTACTCCACTAGGGTTTAAAGCAAAAGATAAACTCTAGCCGCCACCCCCTCCCCCTTTGGGGTCTCCTCCCCCATTGGGAGGTTTCCCTTTTCTATGGAGCCTTCCCCTTGTTTTAGGTAAGTTTTTTCCCCATAATATGTGAGTTTTCTTTCAAATTAAGTGAATTTGTTACTCAATAAGCGTATTTTCCCCTTTTGTTGTGGCCACCATTAGTTACCCCCACCCCATTGGCAGCCTCCCTCGTCACCGTGTCGTCACCTTCTTCTCAGTCACAACCGTCTTCGCAACCGTCTCCACAACTACACCTGTATCCTGTGCCACCTCCATCCCTCTTTCCCTTCGCTTCTATTGTTTGTTTGTGACTATGTTTTAAAGCGTGTTTTTGCAAGTAGTTTTGTCAATCTTCTTTCGTTCTAATTCAGTTTAGATGTACTAAAAGTTGTGAGCTGAACTGCGATGAAACTATCTTTATTATTGGGCCTATGATTCAATTTTCTTCATTCAATGAATGAGTGTCCAGGAGTTGGACCAAAAATAAAAAAGCAAACTCGCTAGCGTGATATAAACGACGAGTGACGCTGAAGGAGCCAATTGGACTCGTACCCGCAAAACGCCCCTGCGTTTTTCGTCGGTGGTGCATTCGATCGACACCTTAGCCATGAAGCAATAATAAATAAGACGCGTCGTAGCGTGTCATTCTCTTTCCAATTTCCACCCACCTTCCTTCTCTCTCTTCTTCGCAACAAAACCCCTCCCTTCCAATTCGCAAGTCGCAACCCCAAATCCTCACATTGCTACCCTCACCTCTCATTTTCTCTATCTAAACTCAAACCAATCCCTCCCTCACTTTCTCTCTCTAAACCGTTACAACAGACCATGTCCTCCACCGCCCCACCCGTCCTCCCCGTCTCCAACACCCCTCCGGCCGGAGCCGCATCTGGCGGAAGCGCAGCCGGATCTGAGGCCCCTGCCAACTCCCCTGCCTTCCGTGCCCTCATCAACAGTATCTCCGATTCCCTCCGCAACGGCCTCTCTCAGCGCCGCCCCTGGTTGGAGCTCACGGACCGCTCCGCATTCTCCAAGCCGGAGTCCTTCACCGAGGCCACTCTCCGCGTGCGCAAGAATTTCTCCTACTTCCGCATCAACTACTACGCCGTCGTTTCGCTGATCCTCGCGGTGTCGCTCCTCACGAACCCGTTCTCCCTCATCACGCTCACCGGCCTTCTCGCTTCGTGGACCTTCCTCTACCTGTTCCGCCCCGCGGATCGCCCTCTCGTTCTCTTCGGCCGCACCTTCACTGATTTTGAGACGCTCGCGATCCTCTCCGCACTCACCGTCTTCGTCGTTTTCCTCACCAGTGTCGGTTCCGTCCTCGTCTCTGCTCTCATGCTGGGCGTTGCCTTCGTTTGCCTCCATGGCGCCTTCCGCGTCCCTGAGGATCTCTTCCTTGATGAGCAGGAAGCCTCTCAGGCCACCGGCTTCCTCTCCTTCCTCCGCGCTCCTGCAGCTGTCGCCTCCGCCGCCGTTCCTTCTGTCACCGGTCGCGTTTGATTGAGGATCGCTTCGATCTGGTGGCGGTAACGTTGAATTGTGGTACTTGGAAGAAATCAATGCAGAAAAATAAGTCCTCTTTTTTTTGTTTTAATTTTGAATACTGAATTTCTTGATCTGTATTAACATATTCGATTATAGATAGGATGAATATGAATCTTGATGATATTTGTACTGGATCTTTGTTATTTTGATTTTGGTTTATACAGCATTTGCAAATCTTGTTGATGGATCTATCAATTTTCTATAATTCATTTATTATTTTGTAATTTGTTGGCTTCTTTCTTGAAATTTGTCATCAACCTTAACTGCTTTTTCATCATCTACATTATCTATAGTTCCCAGAATAATGTTGTTCTAGTTCAGTGGATCTGAGTATGTTTCCATTTTTCTTTAATTTAAAGACATGGAAATTCATCGTAGTTGTCGGTGTAGTTTGAAAGTATTATAATATGTCCATTTGGTGTTGCATTTCTGGTAATAGTGATAAAGGTGGATGAACAATGTTGGTTTGTTACAAGGTCTCTTGCTATGAGGTTTAGACATGAGGTTTACTACAAGCTCCATCCTCTAGTTCAGGTGGTATTCGTATCAGTTCATTACGTTGTGGCCTGATGGTTGTTGTTGGAGTTGGAATATAGCGTTTGTATTTGCCTTGTTAAGGAGCAAGTCCATTACTTATTTTGATCCTGGAGAGAGTTTATGGTTTTTGCATTTCTCTTTTGCTGGTTTTTCTGTTGAATTTTTTTATGGTTTATGCTTTTTTCGGTTCTTCCTATTAACGATTGAATTGGAAGAAGCCAGAAGAGAGATATGGGGGAGTGGGAGGGAAAGAAATTGAAAGCATGCTAATCTCATTTATGGGTTTAATGTGTTTGGAGTTCATGTTTTTCACCTGAAAAGTAATTCTATTTTGAAACTGTCCCCCACAACTTTTGGTCTGGGTGCAAGCCATTATTCCAAACACAAACTTAACTTAGAAAATCTCCAATTGAAGGATTACTTGTCAAATATATTTTTCTAGTAAGTTGAGGTGCTCTCGGTCAATGTCCTTTGTTCAACTCATTGTTTGGGAGAGGGGAAAGGAATTGATGATGTAAATAGTCTGTTATGGAGCTCAAGTTTGATTCATAATTTAGGGGTGTTCTATTCCACCTTAACTCACTGTTTTGGAGACGGGAGAGGAATTGATGATGTAAATAGTCTATGATGGAGCTCAAGTTGATTATCTTTTGGGTGGCGACTAGGGTGCAAGAGCATCCCAAGTCTTGCACGGTGCTGGACACAATTTCACCTGTTATAAAAGGTTTTTTACTTGTAAAAAAAAATAAAAATAAAATTCAAGTTTACAGAAACACCCTTAATATTTTCCCTTCTCTCTCTACCATTCTTCCACCATTGCACTGTATCCACAGAACAGACCGCCATGGTCCCGCCGCGCCGCCGCACCCCAATCCTTCCCTCCCACCGCCGCCGTGTTACTTCTTCCTTTCCGCCGATCTGACAACAACACTACCATGCACACACTCCCTCTTCTTCCTTCCTTCTTTCTTTGTTTTTTTCTTTGGATTTCAAAATTTGACTGTTGTGGATCTTCTTCTTCCCCAAAATCTCTCCCTTTTCCACCTAAAGCCTCACGAAGTGGAGGACGGCGAGCTGATTCGGTTGCAATGGAGGACGACGAGCTCGATTTCTCCAACCACGAAGTGTTCTCGAGCCCCAACATTGGCGACGGCGAGGGTTCCATGGATAGTTCCATGGTTCTGCCGTCGCGATCTACCTCTCTGTCTCGATCTCCTCGCCCCGTTCCAGCCGTCGCGTCGTACCAACGCTGCCACACCGGCCGCCGCGCCTTCTCTTTCTCCCTATCTGCCTCGATCTCCTTCTTCTCCTTCGCTTCCCCTCGATCTCGATCTCGTCGTCGTCATCTCTCTTTCTTACCCTCTCCCCTCTCTTTCCCTCTCCCCTTTCTTCCCCTCTCGATCTTCTACGCCTCGCCACCGCCTCCTCCGCCGCACCGTCTACTTCTCCCCTCTTAAGGTTCTGTTTGGGGCCAGCGTTCATCCCCTCTTAAGGTTATGTTTGGGGTTCAAGCGTCATCACAACCCCTGTGCAATTTCTCCTTCTGTTTTGTACCATTTGCTTGCTTGTTGTTGCTATTGATTTGAAGGTGTGGAGTTTGAGTCGAAGAGAACAGAATCTGGTAGCTAGAGGCGGTGGTGGCCGGAGGAGGTGGTGGCTGGAGGCGAATGTGGTGGTCGCCTGAGGTGTTGGCCGGAGATTGCTGGCCAAGAGTTGAGGGAGAAAGGCAAGGGCTTTACAGAAAAAAACATATTAAAAATGTAATAAATTATAAATATAAAATTACAGGTCTTACAAGTTATTGATATGACATCTAAATAGAATATTCCATTTCTTGGCTATAAAGATGTCTTGCACCGGTGCAAGACTTGAGACGTATTGCACCTTATACACGGCCTATCTTTTGGGGGCGATGGTTTAAGGTTAGTGAAGATGAATAGGTTTGAACAACTTCTGTACTTTTTGAGTTTTGTTGGAGAAAATCCAATTCAAGCAAAGGTTCAAAAAGTCAAATTTTGTTGGAATTTGTTAAGTGTTAATTAAGAAATCCTATATCTGTTTAATACCAAACTGATTAATTTACTCTTTAGTAAAATACTTACTTTTTGTGTTACATTATTCTAATATCTCTTTTACCATTATATTAAAAAGCCCCTAATTTGAAGGTTCCCCACTCTCTCGCACACACACCATATAGAACCTCATTTTGTTGAAAGTTTGAAACAAGTTTCAATCAAAATTTAAAAACTAGAATAGTTATTAATAAAATCATGGCCGAAGGTATTTGTTAATCATACTTTGAAAATTGCTTTGGAGCAGAAAAAGTTTTAATAATTAACGGTAGCAATATTTTTATCTTTTCACCTTAAACAGTGAATCTGGAAAATCATTCCGGCTGAATAGCGTATAGTTGCTGTTTAAGGCTACGACCTAGTTGATATATTTGGTCAAGCTAACAGTAACATCTTGCAAGTACTATTAGTATCATTGGTCCAGGAAGAGATAATGGTTGAAAAAGATTGTAATTTAGGTTGGTTAAATGCATGGGGTCATTCACCAGAGTTTCGTTGAGTGACCGTGACAACTGAACCATTTCACCCGAAAGTAAACAATTCATAACTCTTATTCTGTGTTGTTTTTCGTTTTTTTCACTAATTCGAGGCCAATAATGTATTTCATTTTCACACCACCGTGAATTACTAAAGCTTCAGGTGCGCAATCCGTGTCACATTGATGACGACCCTACTACAGTACCTCTGTCACACTCACATATGATGCCTCAAACCGTCATTAAAAAATGCGTATGAAAAGTAAAAACGCTTTTTTAGGAAAAAAGAAAGATGACAGAACCAAAAGAAGGAACCATATTTATGAATTGCCAATTTTGCACGTATAAAGTGCGTTCCATTGGACGTTGGAGTCAATCAAAACATAATTTATGTATTTCAAGTGTTTAATGGAAGAGCTAGAATTTACCACGTTAAATTTAGTTTGGATTGGAAACACAAGATTACGATAAGTTCAACGGGAATCTAACTGGACATGATGTATCTGAAGCTTTCTAGGTCAAGGCTAGTTTAGGTAATTCAAGTTTTGTCCTCTGTGGCATTAACATATTTTTTTATTATTTGTCACACAGAGCAAAACGTGGCAATGGGGCCCATGAGAGAAATTATCCATGGAAGACCAAGTCCAATGCAATGCAATGTAGCCGTTGGAGGAACCAAACCCCAGCTCTGATGGGTGCTCATGCTCGGTCTCGTATGTCCCAACCCAACCCGTTATGCAGCAGATAGACATTATGATAATAATAATGTAAAACTAGCCGTTAGAATTAAGAAAATTTGCAATCTTTGACCCATTCTCCTACCTCATTTCATTTATTATCCTCTCCCTAAAACCCTAACCCCCTTAATTTCCCTCACTCACATTCCTTTATCACAAATCACACTCTTTTTTTTCTCTTCACACACTCTCAGTTGTTCCTTCCCTTCTCAACTTTCTTCTTGTTCTATCTGAGTAAACCTGTGAAGTGAGAGTTGTAGAGAAACTGTTTAATTTGCTTAGCCATTGTTGTTCCATGTTAATGGGAAACAATAGTTGGCATGGCAAAGATTTTCATTCTGCAAGGAAGAACTTGAGGAAACATGAGGGAAGCTTCATTAGCTTAACCTTTTTTTCCCTGTTTCTTCTACAAGCTCTGGCTTTTACTCAACCTGTCTCAGGAAGTTTGTGGGATGGGGTGGTTGTCACTCAAGGGGATTTTCAATCTCTGAGGGCTATTAAGCATGAGCTGATTGATCCTAAAGGGGTGCTGAGAAGCTGGAATGAGAGTGGTTTGGGTGCTTGTTCAGGTGGTTGGGCAGGGATCAAATGTGTGAATGGAGAAGTTATTGCAATCCAGCTTCCATGGAGAGGGTTGGGTGGTCAAATCTCTGAGAAAATTGGCCAGCTTCAAGCTCTTAGGAAGCTCAGTCTCCATGACAATGCTCTTACTGGTCCTGTCCCTTTTGCTCTTGGCTTCCTTCCTAATCTCAGAGGAGTTTATCTCTTCAACAACAGGCTTTCAGGTTCTATTCCTCCTTCTCTTGGCAATTGCCCCGTGCTTCAGTCTTTTGATGTTAGCAACAATTCCCTCACTGGTAAAATACCTAACAATTTAGCAAACTCTACTAGGATATTCAGGATCAATTTGAGCTTCAACTCACTTTCTGGTTCTATTCCTAGCAGTTTCTCTCTGTCTCCTTCTCTTACTATTCTTGCTCTACAACACAATAATCTCTCTGGCTCCATCCCAGATTCTTGGGGTGGAGTGGGAAAGAAAGCTTCCCAGCTTCAAGTGTTGACCCTTGATCACAATCTCATATCTGGAACCATCCCAGTTTCTCTAAGCAGGGTGTCTTTGCTTGAAAATGTTTCTTTGAGTCATAACCAGATTGTAGGATCTATTCCAAGTGAACTAGGTGCTCTTTCCAGGCTAAGAGTTCTTGATCTCTCAAACAATGCCATCAATGGCAGCTTCCCTGCTAGCTTCTCTAACCTCTCTTCTCTTGTTTCAATGAATCTAGAGAGAAATCAACTTGAAAGCCATATCCCAGATACTCTGGACAGGTTGCACAATCTTTCTGTGCTTAACCTGAGGAGCAATAAGTTCAATGGCCAAATCCCATCTACAATTGGGAATATCTCAAGCATTAGCCAAATTGATTTCTCTGAAAATAAATTTGTTGGAGAAATTCCAGATTCCCTTGCCAAACTTGCAAATCTCAGTTCATTCAATGTTTCTTATAACAACCTATCTGGTCCTGTCCCATCTTTACTTTCCAAAAGATTCAATGCTAGCTCATTTGTAGGGAATCTTGAGCTATGTGGATTCATCAGTTCAAAACCATGCCCTGCACCTTCACCCCCTCCTCATAATCTTCCAGCTCAATCACCAGAGTCTCCTTCCAAGCCACATCACAGAAAATTAAGTACCAAGGACATAATCCTCATAGTAGCAGGTATTCTCCTGTTGATTCTACTATTACTGTGCTGCTTCTTGCTGTGTTGTTTGATCAGGAAAAGAGCTGCTTCAAGCAGAAAGAGTGGGAAGACGGCTAAGGCTACAGCATCTGCTAGGAGTGTTGAGAAAGGTGCCCCAGGTGGTGGTGGTGATGTTGAGTCAGGAGGAGAAGCTGGTGGGAAACTAGTTCACTTTGATGGGCCTTTTGTGTTCACTGCTGATGATCTATTATGTGCCACTGCTGAGATAATGGGGAAAAGTGCATTTGGAACTGCATACAAGGCAACACTGGAGGATGGGAACCAAGTCGCTGTGAAAAGGTTGAGGGAGAAGACCACTAAAGGACAAAAGGAGTTTGAAGCTGAGGTTGCTTCACTTGGCAAAATCAGACACCCAAATCTCTTGGCCCTTAGAGCCTACTATCTTGGACCCAAAGGAGAGAAGCTTCTTGTCTTTGATTACATGACCAAAGGAAGCCTTGCATCATTCCTTCATGGTAAGTACTAAGCACAATTAGAATGCATGTCTTATAAATTATAAGTTAGGGTTTAATTTATATGCACTACAAACATTCAATCATACTTTGCCATGTTTCATTTTCGGTATTTTCTTATTTATGTATGATGTGTCAAAACAGTGAATCCTGATTCTGTGTAAAACTTGTCAACACTGTTAGGGCATGGATATTAAACTCAATAAGTCAATATTTTATTTTATCTCTTAATTTGTTCTGTCATTGCTTCTGATATTGATATTTGTACATATATGCAGCTAGGGGGCCTGAAATTGTAATTGAATGGCCAACAAGGATGAAAATAGCCATTGGAGTTACCAATGGCCTGTGCTACCTCCACAACCAAGAGAATATGGTACATGGGAATCTTACATCCAGCAATATACTATTGGACGAAGAGACAAACCCTCATATCACAGATTTTGGTCTTTCAAGGCTAATGACAACTTCTGCCAATAGCAACATCATAGCCACGGCAGGGAATCTTGGATACAATGCACCGGAGCTTTCAAAGACTAAGAAGCCTAACACAAAGACTGATGTGTACAGCCTTGGAGTCATAATTTTGGAGCTTCTAACTGGTAAGCCACCTGGGGAGCCAACCAATGGCATGGACTTGCCTCAGTGGGTGGCATCAATAGTGAAAGAGGAGTGGACTAATGAAGTGTTTGATTTGGAGCTCATGAGGGATGCACCAGCCATAGGGGATGAGTTGCTTAATACATTGAAATTGGCTCTGCATTGTGTGGATCCATCTCCAGCTGCTAGGCCAGAAGTTAAGCAAGTTCTACAGCAATTGGAGGAGATCAAACCAGAGTTGGCTGCAGAGGATGATGGAACTAAGGCCCAAACAACTGAATAAACAGTTTATTTTGAGAGCGTGGAGAGATTTTGATTACTTAGAATTACCAGAGAAAGGATACATGTTTTATTCTTTATTTATTTGTTCATTAAGTTTATATGTATATACGGTGTGAGGATTTGTTTACATTATTAAGTATTCTTTTTAACTAGATGAATGAATAATGTATGTTTTGATTCTCTGTTTATTTTTTAATTTTTTTTTACATGATGATACAGTGATGTTTCATTTGATTCAAAAGAAGAAAAAAGAATTTAATGGAAGAAGTAAAGGAAGATTATACTTCCTACAGCATAATAGAGAAGAGTGTGCTTAACTCCTATTAGACAAGGGCTCATTGAGGCTACTAACTCCTCAATAGAATTCTTATTTGTATTGACGATGTATTGCTATTGTTACAAAAAGTTATTGGGACAATTCTTTCAATGGTGTGCCCCTCAATGTTATAAATTATTCATGTGTTCATGCCACCTGAGATGACTCATTTCCCCTTGGCACGTCTAAGGAAGCACAAATCTTTAATGTGTATTCCATTAAATTTGTGAAGATGAGAATTGTTCGATACATGTTTATAAGGTAATTAATGATAATTGAAAATAACAAAATCACATAATTCATGTAAGACTTACAACTAATTCTTGAGTTTCGTATTCATACTATTTAATATTTTCTTAAATCAAGCAATAAGGGTGACAATATCGGAACAAATCGAAAAGCTTTTTTCCGTGTTTCATTGTTCATGAATCATCTTTTCAAATTCCAGACATAAAAATCCTATAGTCTCAAAATCAAATGACAAATGAGAATCATAATTTCTGCCATAAACTGCCTCGTGCCATTAAAGTCATTTCAAATAAGGAAATAATCGATCGACGCCCTAAAATATTTCCCTGAACAAAGCAACAACTTCCAAGCTTTAATTAGAGAGAAGCAAGTCCGACAAGAGAATCTCATCATTTCTATATGAACACATGTAACTATCAATGTAAGACCCACAAAGTACATGACTCGCAGGCAAGGGAGGAGGTCCGTATGACCGACTGACCTTGTCTGCCAGTTTGTTTTTTTTTGTTTTTTTTTTTTGAACGATACCATGGAAAATCAACAGATAAAGTTCATACAGATCTTGCGCTTCATCCCCGCGAACCAAATCAATATGAAATCAAATAAGAAGTAAGTTCTACATACATGATCCATAATTTTTCAAGTTGTGATCACAATAAAAACCTTTCAATGAAGGAATAGTGCATCTCGTTCGAAGAGTACGAACAATCAAACCTACCTGTAACTAACTCGTAATTCAAGATAAGAAACAAGATTCCCTCTCATTATAGACATTTTACAAAGGTGTAGTTATAAGATAAAGTCTTAAAATTCACTTACAACTCTATCCTAAAAGCAACCTATTAGAACCCTTATATATTATTGTACTTGTTTGCATCAAAGCGCGTAACTCATGTTTGTTGTATGTATCAACACTTTTCTTATATATAAGGAGAATGTCTTTCTAAACTTGTGCGTTCAATATAACATGTTATATTTCTAAAGAATTTCTCATCTCTAAAAAACCTGAGTTATCATGTGCAAACTATAAGCACTCTACATAAAAGTTAGTAAGCTTTGCACTTTGCCTCGATATAGTACTCTTGTACATCAGAATGTTTCTTATCAATGATCAATTTTACAGATATCTCTATTAGGAGATGAACATGATCATGAGTAATTGTGACTCGAAGTTTTGAAATCCCTATTATTCAGCTAATATTTACCTCGATTTGTGAAATTATCTCTGCGAAGCTCATGATATGTGAGACTACCAATGGGTTGGTGCCTTTTTGTTTACATATTCATCTCGAATGGAAGGTGAGTAACACATTATTTACCTTGAATTGAATGAACGTTAACTCGTTTTTCATTGAGTTCATTCTCAACTAGAAAGGAAGGTGAGTAAGGAAGATGAATATACATCAACAATAGAGACAACAATCCAAATTTACTTAAAATGTATAATAAGTTAAACAAGGAGATCCCTGAAAAAGTTGTAGAGTAAAACAAAACACAAAGATCGCAACCACATCATTCATTCACTCTTCTCTCTTCTCTCTCTCTCCTCCGCCATGGACGACCCACCATTGCAGAACATCGCGATTTCCGGCCCAACACTAGCCTCACTCATCCAGCGCTTCTCCACCGCGCCCTCCGCCATCGACGGCATCCTCTTCGGCCACGTCACCCACGTGACCCCCCTCAACCTCTCCGATGACTCCGACACTGACTCCCCCACCCTCTTCGCCACCGTCACCGGCTTCCTCTCCTCCTCCTCCTTCCATGACTCCTCCGGCGCTGTCCACCCCTCCTCCCTCATCCGCCTCCTTCCACCCTCCTCCTCCCTCATAGGCTGGTTCTCCGCCCGCCGCAGAACCCCTCTCCGCCCCTCCATGCGCGAATTCTCCATCACCTCCTCCCTCTCCTCCCTCTCCCAATTCTCATCCCCCATCGAAAACGCCCCCCACCAACGCTTCAACCCCTGCCTCTTCCTCCTCCTCGCTTCTCCCCCCTATGACCCAACCTCCTCCCATGTCCACACCCACGAGTACCGCGCCTACCAGTTCCGCCGCGCCGCCCTATCTTTTGACCCCAAATCCATCAGCATTGTCAACATTGGACCCGCGTTCCGCGGCCACTACGGCTCTTTCAGCCCTAACTCGCCCTTCCCGGCCCTCAATTGCCGCCTCGGGGGCTCACCGATGAAGGGCGATGACGGCGACGAGCGGCTCAGTGAGATGAAGCAGGCTGCGAAGGATCAGAAGGAGCTTGATGCTTGTGTGGAGGGGTTTGAGGTAGGGAGATTAAGCAGTTTGATGGGTTCAGAGGCCACGAGTTATACGCGGGGCTTGGAGGATTTGTACCAGAAAATGCTTGTTAAGATTGAGTCATTGACTAGCTTGGTGGAGAATAGTTCTGCTAAGGTTCTTGAGCAGGTTAGCTTTTATTTATTTATTTATAATTTTTGTTGTTGTTGTTGTTGTTGTTGTTGTTGTTGTTGTTAATGCTGAACATTTATATACTCTGTGATGATCTTCATCAGAATGTAGTGGTTTAAATGTAGGGATAGTTATTGGATAAAAGTAGATTGAAGAACTTTTGGTTTTGTTTAGAAATAATCTTGTTACCAACTTTTAACTTTTTTGATGATTAGTTTTGCTTGTAGTCTGGAATCAAGTAGAGTTATGTTGTGAGTGGTTTTAGAATTTGGATTTATGGTCTCTGCACTGCATTGTCAGTCATCTTCATGGTAGTCAAAATCCCGATTTAATCCCTTAATATCATGATTAGGCGATTAAAACTCACCTGAGTTATTAAAATATATTGCATAATCCTTTTCTGGCTAAATCTGACCTTACATGCGATTAAATCGCAAAGTAACACCTTCATCCCGATTATGCGATTAAACTTGGCCCATGTGACGTGGGTTTGACCGCTTCCTAAACTTTACCCTTTTCGCAAAACCACTAATTTGTTTAGCAGCCAAGCCCCCTACTCATCCTCACTCACGTTTGTGAGCCCCCTTCTCTCCCCCACTGCACTGTGGACGATGCTCCTCCACCTTCGACGAGAGACTGGGACTGGGGTTGGTAATTCAAGTGGTGGTGCTGGGGATGAGGCTGGTACTGAGGCTGTTTAAATATGACATTCCTATTTAAGTGTTTCTAGTTATTTATGTTTAATGACTTACAAGTTATGAGTACAACTTTATTTATGTGTTTCTAGTTATTTAAAGTGTTTTTTTTTTGTTATTTTATATGCATGTATACATATATAGGAATTTTGCTAAATCTTACGATTATGCGATTTACGATCAACACCCACCTCCCTGATTAAAGAATAATCCCGATTTTGACTACTTTGCTCATCTTATGAATTGTTTGACTGCATCAAAGATGCACTTGCTATTGCTAGAGAGATTTTAGATTAGGGATTAGTTTAGTCGCCATACCAGGAGGCAGAGTATAAAATGGCCCCTTAGTTGCTGTGCCATCCCGGAATAATGGGTACAAGTTTCACAATCTCTAAAGACTCAGTTTTGGGAATGGGTATAAATCCTTAAAGTCCTGGCAATTCCGAAGATAACGAGTACAAATCTCTAATGACCAGACCATTCGTGGGAAAACATATATAAATCCCTAAAGATGGTGCCACTTCTGGAGTCTGGACAACTGGTATATATCGCTCGATAAGCACAAGTTTTAACTTTTAAATCCCTAAAGGCTGTATTTCCTGGGATAACTGGTTACAAGTTAAGTTCCCTAAAGGCCTAATGTGAACTTGACATACCGGATCACCTGTCTCTTAAGTTCCCTCGATAATGCTGCTATTGACAATTTGACATGGGTTCAGCCTGCAAGAGTTCATAATAAAATCATAGGAATGACTAGAAAGCAAGGTAAAAACATTCAATGGGACAATGGCTCAGAACAAGGTGATTAAGTTCTCAAAGATTGTTTGGGAGGAGGATATTTTTCGGAGCGAAGAAGAGGGGAGGACTTATATATATTTTTTAATTATGAGAGTTATATAATATTTATGACAATAAATAAATAATTAGTGTACTGTGTTTATGCTAATTTATCATTTCGCCTTTATTTTAAAAGGTTGTCAAATTAGGAACTATTTATTTAAAATTAAAAATATGCTGTCCCCTACCCTCCCCTCCAAAATACTCCTCTCAAATAACCTCTAAAGAACTCCGGATAAGTAGGCATAAACTCTAACATGACGCTCTCTCAAACTCGAAAAGACAAGTTCAGGGTAATGAGAAATTCAATGCTCTCTAAAACCTAACATGGCATGCTTGGGACTTTGTACTGTATGAGGCCCTTTAGTAGAACTACATTGGGAGACCTGCGGGGCGTGTACAGTCCGGGGCTAGACTAAGAATGATGGGGTCAAATTTACAACCCACACTCCTGGCCCTTAGTCATGGGTGCAAAGCTAATTGTCAGTTTCCCCTTTAATGACCTAATGACCCGAAATCTATATGGTCGACTAGAGCAGGCCATAAAAGACATTTGCGTAAATGAGGTCAGTATAATCATCTGAGCATTAGCCTGGAGCAAGACTTTGTTGCGAACATGTCTTCTTTAACTATATTGAGAGTTAGTGATTTGGATTTTATATGGCCTCAGAAAATTATTGAATGTTATGCAGTAATTAACTTGAGTTTGATTTTTATATTATCAACTTTGAGCAGGAAAATCATAATCGGAAGTTGAAACACAAAATCTTGAGATCTACTGCCTCAGAATAACTATCTTTAATGCTGGTGATCCCTTCTGTTCTTTCAGTTTCGGGTAAGTTTCGTTTTGTATTCTGGTATTTTAATTTCAATTTTTATTTTTACTTTAAGCAATCTTGAATAAATAAGTAATTCATCCACCAAAGAAGTACAGAGAACTTCAGTTATGTTGGTATATCTCTCTGTTGAGTTTATTCATACCAGTTTTGTTGTAGATTGTCAGCAGCTCTGTACAGTAGTACTTCTTAAGTTTTCCACTTTACACAGAAAAACTGTAGTAATCGAATTCAATTGTGGGTCCCATTGTTTAATATGAGACCTTTCTGCTAGCTCTCCTCTTGAACTAAGTTTTCTTCAACTTCTGTACTATACAATTTTGAGAAATTTATTTGTTTTTGTGGACTTCATTTTTAAAAGTAATTTGAGTTCCAGGCCAGATTAGTATCTATTAAACTATTTAGATTACGGACTGACTAATCCTACCAATGTTGGGCAGAAGACATGGCACTGACGAAATTATAAGATTTTGTCTTTATGGTATCTATTAAACTATATGGATTAAGGACTGACTAATCCCACCCATAGTTATCAATCCCGGATAGCAGCCGACCCCAAAACTGCTATAGCGGTTGATAGGAACCGAAATGGGTCATTGGCCCAGAATGATGAACAGGCTTAGTCAGGTTCACTTAGGCCCAGGGTATGGCGTGTCTACACTAGGAGAAATAGGAAGGCAGAGATATATAACAAATGATGAGGTGGCAGAGAGAGATTAGGCTACACGGAAGTTGGTTATGGGAATATGGGGGATGTGAGGTGTGTGACTGCATATAGGCACTTGTTAGCAAGAGAGAGGGTATCAAAGAGAATAATATTGTTAGACAGAATGGAGAACTCTGGTTCTCTATAGGAGCAGCAGCTCTGGGACAGTACTCTCTATACTGTATTTTCTCTTTTCTCCATTTATATTAAATATAGATATCTGCTTATAATGCACTATACCTCTATTTTTCCGTTGCTGCTGTGTTGGTTTGTATCAGCGGTGTAGGGCATAGGGGGATGGCCGCTACATGAAATTTTTTATATACTTTATATAATTTTTACTATATACGTATAAATACTAAAAAATATAATATATTCATAACATATTCTAATAGCAATAAAAATCAGAGGATAGCAAAAGAGAAAGAGTAAAAACAAAACAAAACAAAACAAAGGAGCGTACAAAGAGGAAGAGAAAAAAAACAGAAGGTTAGAACAGAGAGGATTTTGTTATATCAGAAACGCAAGGAAAAGAGAAGAAAATGGTCACTGGAGAGAGGTGGTCGCCGGACAGACATGGTTGCTGGAGAGAGGCAGTCGACAGAGAGACGCCTGAAAGTCGCTGGAATAGACTGGAGAGGTGGCAGGAGATGGCAGTATACGTCGAACTTGAAGCGGTGAAGTGAAACCGCAAAAGTGGCTTTGTTTTGACCTACTTTGACTTGCGAAATCCCAATATACTATCTATATTGCCCCAACGTTTAAAATCAAGGGTTATTTCAAAATTTCCTGACCCATCGTCGTAGCGCCGAGATTGTGCACTATTGGCCGCTAAATTAGGTGAGACTACGGCTGCACTAGATGCGACGCTGAAGTGCAAAGCTACAGGGTGCTGTGTAGCGGAGGGGTGCCGCGACGCGACGGCTGCGATTGTGCACAATTGACTATTCAGATCCCACCAATGTTGGGCATAGGTGACAGTGATACAGATGAAATTATATGATAATCTCTAAGGTATAGAAAAAGGAACAGAAAAACTGTATTGATATGAGATATTGGATTTGACCTTTACGAAAGACAAAAAGGGAAACTAATTATGACTCCTGATTATAGTTAAATAAGGAAACAAATAAATATAACTACGGAAATAAAGAAACCCATCCTAAAGAATAATCCAAGTTACCTTAATTTTCTCTAAGATATTATAAAATATTCTTTTATATGCTAATACCCCCCATCAAGTTAAAGCTTAAGGTTGTTGCGAAAATATCATTTGGATAAATAAAAATAATGAGGGGCCTAATTGATTATCTTGCAAGGCCAAATTGATTCTCTAAGATTTCCATGAGGAAGTTGATTCAATGAACAAAAGTAGAAAGTGAACTCGGGCCAAAGACCAACAACAATACACCTAAAAACAAAACTGCGCTAAAACGACAGCAACCAAGCAGGAACACTAAACCAGAAAAATGGAAGCTTGTTGCTAAAGAAAGCCGTGAAACAGAGAAGGCAAAGCCCCTAAACACACCGTAAAAGTACTCCAATTAGGGATAAACAGGGGAACGACACCAACAACCACCAAACACACCGTACGTGTACTCCAATTAGGGATAAACAGGGATAAATATGACATTTATCATATTCTTTGCCTCAAAGAAACTACCTCAAAAGACCATGAATTATGCACTGTTGTGCAGAGGAAAAAATTGGAGGCCAAGGATGTGTCATTTCTAAAGTCTTATTCCATCCCTGCAGTCTCCATTCCATATCCTTGCTATATTCTTGCTACTCTGCTCGATTGGACTTGGACCTCTTTATTTGTCATAATCTGATGGGTTATTGATAAAGAACCAACCCCCTATTATGAGGGTGTAAGAAAAGAAGAAATAATAGAGTTGCAGGGGATAATATCCATGGGGCTGATTAGATTAGTAACTGATTTGGGAGGGACTGTTGTAGCAAACTGTAACTAACTGAACAATAGTCTGTTAACCAACAGTTTGGTGGAGCTGAGGGTCAGATTATAAGTAGATGATGAGTGTAGTGGGGAAGGTAGGGATTTTGTTAGTTATTGGGAGGGGGGAGCCCTGGAATTCTCCAATCATCCAAGGTTGTATTGGGCTCTTTTGTAATTCTCATCTCTCTGCTACATTGGCATAGGATGATAGGATTGGGGATTAGGGTTCAGTAATAAAATCATTCTTTCCTAAGCAAGCTGTACCAGTTCTTATGGTCAGGGCAGTGAGTTAGTTGTTAACCTTGGGCAGAATTCTTGTTCTATACTAATCATGATTCGACCAGTAAAATGTCCCCTTTTAAGCCTCTTTGCGGTTAAGATCCTCCCTTGCTACTCAAGCGTACCCCTATCGCCTCAAAGATTGAAGAAGTGAATTGGTTGATTATGCAAAGGGACGAGCTGCTAGCTGATTTAAGGACAAACTTACTCAAGGCTCATGGTATAATGCGGGTTCATGCTAATGAGCAGAGATGAGAAGTCATTTTTTGTAGCAGGAAGTACTTGAAGTTGCAGCCTTGTAGAAGGAAATCCTCGGCAAGGAAGATGAGTGTTTGAAAAACCGAACTAAAATCGCGTAAAAAATAAGCTACAAGCTGTAGCTTTTGGAGACCATACACAATTTTTTAATGTGAAACAATGCAAAACCAAACTCTGAGAAACTCAGTACAAACCAGAGTTGCCTTTTAAAACAATTAATTAGGCCACCCATAAATGGCCCACCAGCAGATGTCCAGTTATGTAAACTTCACACTCCAGAGATCTAGCTCTAGGTGTGAAGGAAGGGGGTGGGGGGGTTTGAGGTCTCTGATTAGAAATATAACAAAAATATTCCATATAAATGATAGGACAATCCTCACTCTTTAGTTAGTTTTTGGAATAAAGTTAGTTAAGCTTAACCCAAATTACCCAAATTCTGAGACTCATGTGTTGTTCTGTTCTAATTTTAAAATACGTCAAATATAGAAGTGAACACATGTTTTATTTCATTCTACCATACATAAGTAGCTCCATGAAACTCACTGTCATGTTTATGTAAATAAATAGATGCATGCATTGTGTTAGGATTGAGGGCATGGTCAATCATAGATCTTAAAAAGCTTTTGTTTTGTGTGGCCCAAAACAGAGAAGATGAACAATGGACAATTTTCACTTTTCAGTCTTCCGTGCCTGACCTGGATCATCAAAAGTTTCTTCTGCAATCACTTGAAACAAGAGTATGTATGTTTGGACTTTTGGGTGAGCCTGTGGTAGATGCAGTCCAGCTATTGTAGATGTTGTAATTTACTTTTTGGTTGAATGATTGTGCAGGGTGGTTGAATGATTTGGTCCTCTATGTAAGAAAGCTTCCTACCATGTATTTTGAATGTATTCCCGTTTTTTTTTTTTTTTTTTATCTCTTTACTGAATAGATAATCAGCTTTAGATGTTAAGTTTCTAAAGAAGTAAAATAAACATGCTTTGGATTATCGGTAATCGGTTGCAAATTTATAATTTTACTCCAAATGTAGGATATTTATGGATAATAATGCTTCATGAAAGGAAACGAACATCCCTTATTGGATAAAACCTGCCCTACATTTACGTAATTGACTCATGGTTTCTGTCAAACTACCCATGAATGATTAACAAATATTTATTCTTGCATTTCGTAGTTAAAATTTGCCGTACTCTCGAAGGAAAATGGTGATGAAGGGAATGTTTCCATTTTCCGATTCGATCCATTCGTTCACATAGATATCTTCCTATTCTACTTTTTTTTTTTTTTGTCTAGGAGCTCCAGGCTTGGATCCTCTCATGTGTAAAAAAAATTTGAGAAGTTTTACTGTCTCATCATTAACTTTTATGTACATAATAACTAAAAAAATTAAGTTGATGGTGAGATGATAAATTTGACACTCAATTTTTTTCACAAGGATCCAAATCTCTATTCTCCTGTGTCGAGGTGTACAACAATTTGTGTGGGTTTTAGGACGATCAACTCTTGCAGTCTTGATATTATAATATTTTACCCTATTATGATATGAAGAGATATTATTTATTTTTCTACATCGTAACATATTTAACCAGTTAGGGATTGACATTTAAAAATTTGGTAGAAAATATTAAAATTTAATTATTTAAAGTATTGTGTATGTAAATAAAATACTTATTTGAAATAAAAGATACTCTTGACTGATGTAACCAATCAATTAGGTGCTACTGATATTGAAATAAATAGATACTCATCTAAGTAAAAAAGTTTATTCAGTTCAAAAAAAAAAGTAAAAAAGTTTATTATAAATTAGAGGAAAAATAAAAACCAACGAAACAATTATACTGAGCACATTTCAGTTAACGAAATTAAATTATTTATCATCTTTTTTTTCTTCATCGAAAAATAAATTGTTTATCATCTTAAAAGTATAATATCAGTATTTAAATTATTTTTAATTTTCATACTTTTATTAAATTAAGTAGAATAGAAAAATAACTTTATATTTTTAATTTAATAAAATATACTTATATTTGTCAAAATTAAGAAATATTTTTAGAATTTTATATTAAAAGTTGAATATTAAAATATTATAATTTAGGTCTAGTGATGTTATAAATATAAAAAAGGTAATGATGAAATTAGTAAAATAATAAGGATAAAAAATGAATAAATTTAATAAGCTTTAATCTAGAAGTTAGAAGTTACGTTTATTAAAAAAGTTGTAAGCTAACTGACATGATATGCGATTTTTAAGACCTATTTGGTGGTCAGGATATGATAAGAGCAGGATAAGATAAAAGGTTGGATAAGAATAAGATATGATAATAGCATGATAAACTCTTATCCTATCCTGCGTTTGAGGTGGACAGGATATTAATATAATATGGTATAAACAATGAAAAATGCATCAAATTTCCCTTTGAAATAAAAAAAAACACATAATATTTTTTAAAATTTAATTTTCTAAATAGTTTTTTTAAAAAGTGATTATTCTATTAAATTTAATTATTTCTACATTTTTATAAATGAGCCTATATTTTAATATTAACTAAAATTAAATTAATTTTTATTAATTCGGCTATTTTAATTTTTTTTGAAGGGAGTCTATTTTAATTAAAATTATTATATATGTAACCAATGAGTTTTAACTTAGTAGGGGTAAGTGATCAACAATTTAAAACATATTATTATTTCAAAATTAATTTATATTTAAATTATTAATTATAATTATATAAGTAAATAAATAATTTTAAATAATAGCATATGATAATATAAAATTAATCTATATTTACTATTACAAAATTAATATTTATATGTGAGTAGTCTATTTTATTGTTAGTGAAGAATTATATTGTGTATTTTTATTATAATATAAATAACGAAAAATAATGTTAACTAAGTAGTAGTAAGTGAGAGTGAGAATTTTATTATTTTATAGGAGTAAACCTAATATTTTCACCATTTATAAATCAGTTTACTTTTTAGTTAAATTTATAAGTAACTAAATAATTTTAACTTAACAATAACAACTAGTAATTGATAAGTAATAAAATTAATATATAATTAAAATAAAAAATTATACTTATTAATTAATATTATTATAAATTATATAAAATATAAATATTGAAATTAATTTTGGGTTACAATAATAAACAAAAAAAAAAACCGATATCCTATTATGTCAGGATAATTTATAGGCTTAATAACACTTGTGGACTGAGTCGGTCCAACAGAAACTTTTACATTGACATGCAAGGTCAAATATAATAAGGTAGAGGACGACTTCTTACATGTCAGCCGGTCGATCCTTTCAAATAGTTGTTTAATGCGATATAATTACGGGAAATAAATGGGAGCAAATTAAGGGCTCTCGTTATTAATGTAATATAAATGTATCACACCATAAAGAGAGGGGGCAGGAATGAAAACAATATGCTCACTTGTATTTTAGAGGTTGAGTGTGAATCATGTTAGTTTTATCTCAGTTACCTAAAGTTCATGACGTGAACACTATGATAAACTAGATAATGACTCACGCAATGCACAGACGAAATTTAATATTTACTAGAAAAAACTTTTTTACTATGATCTCAAATATTCTCTAGGGAGGAGACTTATATAAGTTTCGACTGTTCTTTAAAAACTTTGCTTAAAAACTTTGCTTAAGAAGAATTAGACATGTATGACATGAATAATAATTTTCCCATTTGAATGACCATGAAACTTTTTATTAATTACTATTAAAGAAAATTTTCCATTTGAATTACTTGTACAGTAGTATCATTGACAACCAAACTGCCTGCCTGCAGAAAAAGTCATAACAAACTGCTCCCCTTGAGCTTTTTGTTGGCTGTAAAGCGAGAGAGAGGCTTTAGTCCTGAATTGATCAAATATAACTTAGTTTTGTTCCAGTTTATTGACCTGTTTAATTTCACGCAAGGGACAATGAAAATTAATTTGTAAAGCTATAATTTACTGATGCACAATTCTAAACTTGTAAATTTATAATCTCCTCGTTCCAAGTTAGATAACAATTTTCAATTGTCTAGAAAATATTACAAGCTAATGATTTTGTTGATATTTGGACATGATTACAAGCTAAATATTACAAGTTCATGATTTTGACACACTCATCTTTATGCTTCTAACAACCGCGTTTCCCTACCATCAATGTAGAAAAAAGATTAAACATCATTACGAGCCACATTTCTCACAAAAGTATAAAATGTTTATAAAAAAGATATATATTAATTTTGATTTGGGCACTATTACCTTCTCATTTTATAATACTTGAGCAATGTCATTATAAGCATCCCCCAATCGACTTTGGCTTCCAATGCCTTCTCTAGATTCTTGGTGAACAATTTCCCAAGCTATTTCTCGTATAATATCATGCATAAATACAACATTATCTTCAGAAATAATGATAAAAGTCTTATCTTTCAGTCTTTCTAACCCATGAGCCACTGAACTATTACTTTCACTACCTTTCAATAAAGTTTTTATTAAGTTCACTTTCAAGTTCAACCCAATCAAGAAACATGCAAGATCCAGAAAACTCTGTCGCTCTTTGTGATCTTGATCATCATCACTCAATCTCAATATATCATAAACTTTTTTACTAGGCATTTCCTTAAGCTTATCTAGTTGACTTTCCCATACTCCCTTACTTTTTTAATGAAAAAGATGACCAAAAACTTTAAAAACTAATGGAATGCCTTTTGGCGTAACCAACAACCCCTCTTAGATAACTCATGATACTCCATTTGAAGATGACTTTGGTTAAAAACACTCAAATTGAAAAGCTCAAGTGTTTCAGTAGAACTCAATACCCCAACCTCGTGGATATCATCAACTTCTGTAGCTATAAGCAGTTCCTTATCTCTAGTTGTTACAATTATTGTATTACCTGATTCAAAATTATCAAAAGTTTCCAATAATTCCAGCTAATCTGAATCACTCACATCATCAAGAACAATAAGAATCTTCATTCATAAGACCAATCCTTCTTTGAATATCATCAAACAATCCACTTGGTGACTTAATTTTCACATCTTCAACTAATAGTTTGGAGAAAAGTTTTTCTTTCAAATAACTCATTTTATGTCTTCCTAACTCCTCTCACATTTGACAAAAAATAGCTACCTTCATACTCACCATATTTTATTGAACACTTCTGCTGCCATAGTTGTCTTGCTAGTACCTCCCAAACCCCAAATTCCAATAATTTGGACGTCTTTTGACTGTTTGCGCAACAAGACTTCTATATCAGCAATTGAATGTTTAATTCCAACAATGTCCTTTTGAATCAAGTGTGGGCTTACTCAACCTCCTTACCTGATGCAACACATCATTGATGATCTTTTCAAGCAGCTCAGCATCATTCCTATACAGCAACAGATAGAGAGAATGTATGAATGGCATTGCAATTAATTAGCTCAAACTTGGTTGGAATAAAATAAGGGGGCCTTGTTCGACATATCTAGAAATCCTTAATAAAAACGTACCATTTTTACTTACCATTTGGAAATTGCAATACGTTTAATTGTAATTCTTGGGTCTAAAACTTACCCACTGAATTCAATGAACAAACAAAGCATGAATTATCAGCTTTAAGTCCTAGCAATAACCAGTGCATTGGCCAATACATGTGGGAGAAATAACTATTTAAGTGCATACTTATTCAGTCTATAATTCAATCCAACCACAAATTTCCCAGCCCTATGGTCATCAACGTACTTGAACTCTCTATTATAGAGAAAAATAAAAGTAACACAGAAATTAAACATAGTAAATAAGGAGTTTTGATTCTTTCACAAATCATTTCTCTTCTATCCCATTTCCACCTTCTTTCTCTTCCTATCTCTCTCTGCATTTCCTATCACATCATGTATCATATTTATTTCTCTCTTTTCTCATTTTTTCTCACCAAGGTGGAGGTGAATTTAGTTCGTGTTATTCAGTAAATAAGTGAAGATGTTCTGCACTTTGAGGATGTCCTGATCAGGACCTGGCATTTCCCACGTTTCTCAGCATTGTACATGCTCTTGAGAGTATCATTCAACACAGTAACCCTCGCCATTGTTGCTACTACAAAAGTAATCATTACCAACAATACATCATGTGAAGAATTGTTGTGTAGGCTAGAATAGTTTTTACAACCAATTCTAGCTATCTATTTGAATGCAATTCAATAGAAGACGCATCACTTAATCAATAATGATAACAATTAGAACGAATACAATACCAATCTAGAAGGGGAAAAAAAGGCTGCAGATGCAGTTTCAGTTTTGATGGGAGGAGATCTTGCTGGATCGAACCCATGCCAGTTTTCAGCCCTGTTTTCTCTAATAGGCACACTAAGGAGGTGAGCAACAGTATCGTCAGTTCATGTCTAATCTTTGCTTCCTCCAACATTTCAACTATTTCTATAAACTGTTGAAAAAGTCCATAAGCAATGAATGGTCAGCCTTTTTAAATTGTTGAAATACCACATATTCATAGAGGGAAAAGCATAATTATAGGAATTGGAAAGCAATGGAGCCTAACCTCCCATGGTTCCTATAAATTAAGACAAAAACCAAAAACAATAGCATCACAACAAAAGCCAACAAGAAGTAAAGAAAAACAAGAGAGAAAATTTCTTTAGTTTTTGGGCATTTGGGTTGTGAGTTGTGAGTGTTTTGAGTGTGTTGTAAACACTGTATATTTTCTCTTCCTATAAAATATCTGCAGCAGTCTGGAGACGTAGGCATTATTGGCCGAACTCCGTTATCAATTGGTGTGTCAATTATTCCGCATTTATTTTTCACTAACACAAATATGACATTACAGAAAAGTTCAGCGTAATTTTTCTCAACAACTGGTATCAGAGCTGGTTGGGAATTTTGCAAATATTTTGCGAGAAATTTTCAGAAACGATCCATAGGAGAAGTCATATTCGAGTGGGAGTGATGGCTGCAGATGAAGGAAAGGTGAAAATTGAAAGGTTCGATGGCGCGGACTTTGGCTTTTGGAAGATGCAGATCGAGGATTATCTGTATCAGAAAAAGCTGTATCAACCACTCACAGGAAAGAAACCAGAGAGCATGGAAGATGAAGAGTGGACTCTTCTCGACCGACAAGCCCTGGGAGTCATTCGATTGACGTTATCACGTAATGTTGCTTTCAACATTGCAAAAGAAAAAACCACGGCAGATCTTATGTCAGCTCTATCTGATATGTATGAAAAGCCGACTGCTTTAAATAAAGTTTATTTGATGAAGCGATTATTTAACTTGCGGATGACAGAAGGCGCATCAGCAGCGCAACATATAAATGAACTCAATACAGTTCTAACCCAGCTGAGTTCAGTTGAGATTGAATTTGATGATCAAGTACGAGCATTGGCACTTTTGTCTTCTCTACCAGAAAGTTGGAATACTACTGTCACAGCTGTGAGTAGCTCAACAGGAGGGAATAAATTGAAGTTCAGCGATGTTCGTGATCTGGTTCTTAGTGAAGAGATTCGACGGAGAGAGTCGGGAGAATCATCAACCTCTTCAGTATTGCATACAGAGTCAAGAGGAAGAAATTCAATCAGAGGAAATGGACGTGGAAAGTCAAAGGATAGGAGGTCCAAATCCAGAACTCATTATAGTTCCTCCAACTCGAAGCCCATCGAGTGTTGGAACTGTGGGAAATCCGGGTGATAAATGCCAATTTGCTATTAGTTTTCATATGTTTTTGATAGCATTTATCATGGCTTTAGTTGTAAAAATACCCCTGGTTTATATAAATTTTGGTTGAATAAAAGAGTAAAGTGATTCTAACCTTTTAATTATATTTCTTGTGCTTTTGATGTGTCTTGCACATGTTTTAGGACCCAAAAGAGACAAAGAGTTGAAGAAAATATGAAAGAATGAAGATTTTGGGCATTCTGGGCGCTAAGCGCCGCCCCGGGCCGCTAAGCGCCCAGCGGGGAGTCACAAGCGAGTGGCTGGTCGCTAAGCGCCACCTTTGGGCGCCCAGCGTTCAGCGAAGTGAAGATGGTGTATACGGGCCGCTCAGCGCGGGGATGTAGGCGCTGAGCGCCCAGCGAAGAAAGAGAAGGCGCCAAGCGCCAGCATTAAGCGCCCAGCGGCCAGAATGGAGGACAATCGAGGGCGCTGACCGCTAAGCGTCCCTTTTAGCAGCTCAGCGCCCTGCGAAGCAGATCTCGGCGCCGAGCGCCCCTGTCACGCGGCTTTGGAATTGTCTCGCGCTAAGCGTCCCTGGGCTTGGCCCAGGGCGCCTAGCGCCCCTGCACCGCCTCAAGTCCTTTAAAAACGCGATTTTGGCCTTATTTGGATCATTCTTTCAACCCTAGTCTCCTCCAAACACCCCTTGGACGTGAGAGAGCTCTAATTTGAGAAGGAAAAGAGGATTTTCATCAACGGATGCTTGGATTCTTCATCGTCTCCTAATTCCTTATTGATTCTCCTTGTAAGCAAGCTAGTTTTCCATTCTATGGATAACTAAGCCCCCTTTTAGTTGGATTTAGGCATAGTATTTCATCTGGATAGGATTCTATTTACTTCTTTGTTTACTTTCTATTTTTAATTTTAATTAAACAATTTTGTTCTTATTGCTTATAATTGCTTGATCATCTTTTATATGATTTGAGATTAATTTAGTATGTGGAAGCTGCTATATTAATCAGATATAAATTGTTTAATCTGGGAGAAGCTAATTTGCTAGGAATAGCGTTAGATCACCTAGTTCCTCAACGCCTATATTTTTACAATTGTTTTGATTAATTGCCTGTGGAAGCGGTAATTAGGAAAGTAATTGAATCAACTTCTCATACTAGGAATAGGTGAGTTAGTTAAGAACTGGCGGGAATAAATTAAAGATTTTAAGTGATTGTAATCAAGAATTAATAAATCCTGGATAGTGAAATATGAAACCATAATCCAACTGTTTTCCCAATCTATTATTCTCTCAATCGTTTTCTTTTCTATTTTCTTGCTCTTGAATACAAATTTCTCCAAACAAACAATTCTTGTTTCTTTCTTGCTTTACTTCTTAATTAAAGAAAGGCACTCAAACACATTTGCTCTCTGTGGATCGATAACACCCTTACTATACTGCAATTGAATCTTAAAAGAGGTTTGAGCGCAGCTTAAGTATAGGTTTTTATTAAAAGAAGTGAAAACCCTTTTAACAAAATGGCGCCGTTGCCGGGGAGCAGCGTTGTTTGAGTTTGCATTGCTTTAATTTTGTTTGTTTAAGCATTTGTGAATATTTTTATTTTTCTTTTTCTTTTCTTTTATCTGAGGTCTAATATTTCTGTTTAGGTTGCTTTTCATCTTTGTTTATGCGAGGTAAGACTCGAGTTGAGGAACTTGCTTTCGATCCAGAAATCGAAGCTACAGCAAGGAGGAACAACAGTAAGACAAAGAAAAGGAAGCAGCTAGCTAAGTTAAGACAAGACCAGGGTACTTCTACCCCTTCACCACCTTCACCATCTTCACCAACCACTGAGCCAGACATGGCGAATCAGAATCCAAACGGTGGAGATGACGATTCCAATCCTGGATTCATTAATTTCACACCTAGGAACATGATCAGGATTGGTAGAGGAACTGATAATGAGAAAGCTCCAGAGATGAAGACAGGACTGGTGCAGCTGATGTATGCTAATCCTTTTGCGGGGTTAGATCATGAGAATCCTTACAATCACCTCACCAAATTCTATGAACTCTGTGGCACGGCAGGGATGAGGCCTTCTGAAGAGGACGCAGTATTCCTCAGGCTTTTTCCATTAACCTTAATTGGTCAAGCAAAGGAATGGTTCTTCGACCAACCTCAAGCTATCTTGAATGACTGGTCTCAGCTTGAAAACAAATTCATGGCAAGGTACTTTTCTGATTCCAAATTCATGGATTATAAAACTGCCATCTCTACTTTTGCTCAAGCTGCAGGTGAAAGTCTATGTGAGGCGTGGGAGAGGTACAAATCTTTGTGCCGGAAATGCCCAAATCATGGTTTTGATGCAAAAACCCAGGTCCACATCTTCAGGAATGGACTGCATCAACAAAGCAAGCTTATTCTTGATGCCACTGCTGGTGGTTCACTGATGTCCAAGACTCCCACTGAGGCGATGACTATCATAGAGGCTATGGCTCTGAATGACCAACAAAGCCAATATTCTAGAGGCCCAGCAAGGAAGGGAGGAGTCTTAGAGCTTGGGGTCAACGATGCTATGTTGGCCCAAAATAAGCTTCTTCAGCAACAGCTTGATGATTTGACTAAGAAATTGGATGCTTTGCCCAAAAGCATAAGGGATATGCAAAAGGTGAACAGGTGCGAAGCTGAAGTGCAAGGGCAACAATCTGATTCTTATCAGCAATTTTCTGAAGAGGAGGTTCATTATCTAAATAATCAGCAGAGACCCTACCAGAATAATTATCCTAGGGATAACTATCAGAACCGAGGCAATAATCAGTACAACAATCAGCCTTGGAGGCAGGATTCCGGTCCTTCTTCTAATAGAGCTCCAAGGCAGCCTTTTCAGAATCCTCCATTTCAGCAGCCTCAGCAGTTTCAAAATCAGCCGGATCAGTCTCTGGACGATAAATTGGCTAAAATGAGTGATACTCTAACTCAGTTTATGCAGGTCACTATGGAAGGCCAGAAGAATCAAGGAGCTTCTATCAAGAATCTGGAGACTCAGATGGGGCAAATGGCCAATCAACTTGCTGGGATGCAGAAAACTCCATTCAATGCTAATACTGAAACCAACCCACGAGAGCACTGTAAGGCTATTCATACCCGTAGTGGGAAGGTAGTAGGTAGTGGTATTGTTGAACCTCATATTGTTGAGGAAGATGATGAGGTAGAGAAGGAACAGTCTAGAGAGTACGCTGAGGTAGAAATTGAAAAGAATAAAGAGATGAGTGTAACTCTTGATAGAACTGTAGGTAAGGGAAAAGAAAAAGATGTTGAGAGAGAGAAGAGTGAGCTTCATAAGGGGGACGTTCCTAAGATAGTTAAGGCTCTTCCTTATCCCAAAGTCCCTTCTAAAATAGATAAGGATCGTCAATTTGCTAGATTCATGGATATTTTTAAAAGTTTGCAGATTAACATTCCTTTTGCAGAGGCTCTTGAGCAGATGCCCGTTTATGTCAAATTCATGAAGGATTTGCTTACTAAGAAGCGGAAATACAAGGATGATGAAGTCGTGCAGCTTGGAGCGACTTGCAGTGCCATTATCACTAGTGGCCTCCCTCCTAAGTTAGCAGACCCAGGCAGTGTCACCATTCCTCTAACTATTGGGAATATGGCTGTCGGCAAGGGTCTTGTGGATATTGGAGCTAGTGTAAGCTTGATGCCGCTATCTTTGATGAAAAGGATTAGTGGATTAGATCTGAGCCCAACCAGAATGACCCTACAGCTTGCGGATCGTTCCATTACATATCCACTTGGCATAGCTGAGGACGTGCTGGTAAGAGTGGATAGATTTCTAATTCCTGTCGATTTTATTATTCTTGATATTGCAGAGGATCCAGAAGTACCTCTGATTATGGGAAGACCATTCATGAATACGGCAAGAATGGGAATTGACATGGAAAAGGGCACGGTTAAAGTTCGGGTTCATGATGAGGAAGTCACTTTTAATGTTTTTGAGGCTATAAAGTTCCCAAAGGAAAAGGGCCAGTGTTTCCGCGTAGATGAGCTTGATGAGGTCATCAAGCAAGTTGCAAAGAAACCACAGGTGGCTGATCCTTTGGAATTGGCTCTAACTGAATCTTTTGCAGGTCTTATAGCTGATGATGAATCTGCAGTACAGCAATTCATGGAGGTTCTTGATTCATCTCTTACAGTACTAAAAGCCACTGAGGTGGAAGAGATCAAGGAAACCATTGAGGATAAGAAGCTGGAGCCACGGCAGGAACTGAAGCCGCTTCCCTCTAATCTTAAATATGTGTTTTTGCAGGAGAAAGCTGACAAGCCCGTAATCATCAGTAGTACTCTTTCTCCACAGGAAGAGAAACAAGTTTTGGAGGTTCTGGAGGCCAACCAGCAAGCTATTGGTTGGAAGCTGGCAGATCTTAAGGGCATCAGTCCTTCCTACTGTATGCATAAAATTTTCATGGAGGAGGATTTCAGGCCAGTTACTCAGCCTCAGAGAAGGTTGAATCCTTCAATGAAAGAGGTGGTCAGGAAGGAAGTTATGAAGCTGTTAGATGCCGGCATGATCTACCCCATTTCAGACAGTTCATGGGTTAGTCCAGTTCAGGTGGTACCCAAGAAAGGTGGATTGACTGTTGTGAAGAATGAGAAGAATGAGTTGATTCCAGTCCGCACCACTACTTCTTGGAGAATGTGTGTGGACTACCGAAAGCTTAACAAAGCCACCAGAAAGGACCACTTCCCACTACCCTTCATGGATCAGATGTTGGAGAGGTTGTCAGGTAAAGCTTTCTATTGTTTCCTGGATGGCTATTCAGGTTACAATCAGATCACAGTGGATCCTTACGATCAAGAGAAGACTGCATTTACATGCCCTTTTGGTGTCTTTGCTTACCGGAAGATGCCTTTTGGGTTATGTAATGCACCTGCCACTTTCCAGCGCTGCATGCTTGCCATATTCTCTGATTTGGTGGAGAAGATTATGGAGGTGTTCATGGATGATTTCTCAGTCTTTGGGAATTCATTCGAGGAATGCTTGCACAACTTGGACACCGTCCTGAAGAGATGTGTGGATACTAACTTGGTGCTTAATTGGGAGAAATGTCACTTCATGGTCACCGAGGGCATCGTCCTTGGCCATCAAATTTCTTCCAAGGGAATCCGAGTAGATCAAGCTAAAGTGGAGGTCATAGCAAAGCTCCCTGTTCCAGTCAATGTCAAAGGTGTAAGGAGTTTTCTTGGCCATGCAGGTTTCTACAGGAGATTCATCAAGGATTTCTCCAAAATTGCAAAGCCACTCTCTAATTTACTCAATAAGGATTCTTCCTTTATCTTTGATTCTTCTTGCTTACATGCTTTTGAAACTTTGAAAGCTAGTTTAATTTCTGCACCTATTGTCATTGCACCTGATTGGAATAGTGATTTTGAACTAATGTGTGATGCTAGTGATTATGCAGTGGGGGCAGTCTTGGGTCAAAGAAAGGAGAAGGTATTCCATGCTATACACTATGCTAGTAAAGTTTTAAATGACGCACAAGTTAATTATGCCACTACTGAAAAAGAGTTGCTAGCCATAGTGTATGCATTGGAAAAATTTAGAAGTTACTTGATTGGTTCCAAGGTCATTATTTATACTGACCATGCAGCCATCAAGTTCCTTTTAACTAAACCTGATTCTAAACCCAGACTCCTTCGTTGGATTCTCCTTTTGCAGGAATTTGATCTGGAGATCAAAGACAAGAGTGGGAGGGAGAACTTGGTCGCCGATCATTTATCCCGGCTCAATAATGCTGAAGTAACCAAGAGGGAGAAAGAGATAGTAGAAGAGTTCCCAGATGAGAAACTTTTTACATTGAAGACAAGGCCATGGTTTGCTGACATGGCTAATTTCAAAGCTGCTGGGGTCATCCCTGAAGATTTCACATTTCAACAGAGGAAGAAGTTCCTTCGTGATGCTACTCATTATATTTGGGATGACCCATATCTGTTTAAGCAAGGTGCTGATGGTTGAAGTGTTTGATTGTTGGGGAATGGACTTCATGGGCCCTTTTCCACCTTCATTTGGTAATGAGTACATTCTTGTTGCTGTTGAATATGTATCCAAATGGGTGGAAGCCATTGCTACTTCTCATGCAGATGGAAAGACTGTTCTCAAATTCTTAAAGAAGCATATCTTCAACCGTTTTGGAGCTCCGCGGGTTATTATTAGTGATGGAGGATCCCACTTTGTGAATGCTCAGTTGGGAAAGGCTCTACAGCAATATGGTGTGAACCATAAGGTTGCTTCTCCATATCATCCTCAGACCAATGGTCAAGCTGAAGTCTCTAACAGGGAGATCAAGAGAATTTTGGAGAAAACTGTTTCTAGCTCCCGCAAGGACTGGTCTCAGAAGCTAGATGATGCACTCTGGGCGTATAGGACGGCCTTCAAAGCTCCTATTGGTTTCACTCCATTTCAACTGGTTTATGGCAAATCTTGCCACTTACCAGTCGAATTGGAACATAAAGCTTTTTGGGCTCTTAAATTTCTTAATTTTGATTGTGATGCTGCAGGTAAGAAGAGAGTGGATGAGTTGCACCAACTTGAAGATATGCGGCTACAAGCCTATGAGTCATCTGCAATTTACAAGGAAAATATGAAGAAATACCATGACAATAGGATTGTAAAAAGGGTGTTTACAGCTGGCCAACAAGTTCTTTTGTTCAATTCTAGATTGAGGCTTTTTCCAGGTAAGCTCAAAACCAAATGGTCGGGTCCTTTTCTGATTAAAGAGGTGAAGCCTTATGGTGCTATTGAATTGGAGGATTCAGAATCAAAAAGAACTTGGGTAGTGAATGGACAGCGATTGAAGCATTACAGGGGAGAAGATAGTCATCCGGCCATGTTACAGGTGGCTTATTTGGCTCTGCAGTGATTTTTCACTTCACCGTCAAGCTAGTGACGTTAAAGAAGCGCTTCTGGGAGGCAACCCAAGGTTTTGGTACAGCTGGAGGGACAAAATAAAGCTATTCTAGGCATTTTAAGGCTGTTCTGGGCGCTTAGCCCCCATTCTGGGCGCTGGGCGCCCCTTCCCTGTGTTCTGGGCGCTGGGCGCCCCCTAGCGGCGCTCAGCGGCCCGCGGCGCCCTCCCTGTTCAAAAAAAAAAAAAAAAAAAAAAAAAGGCGCTTAGCGCCCCCGCGCCAGCGCTCAGCGCTGGAGCGCTGGGCGCTCAGCGGCCCGCGTCGGGGCCTAGCGCCCCTGCGCGTTTTTACCTCCCTTTCTCCCCAAAACCCCATTTTTCCCCAATTCCTTCCCCATTCCCCCATACCCACGCACCCAAACCCCAAAACCACTCAGCTCCCACGAAATTCCCCCATTTTTCATCTCCAAAATCCCAATTTTTCTCCCCATTCATCAATACTCACTCACCACCTACTTCATCTTCAACCTCCAACCACCCATCTTCTCCATTACTTCCATTAATCCTCTCCAATTCCCAATTCTTCCTACCCATTTCCACAACTACCACCCACCACCCACTCCATAAAAACCCACTCATCCTTTCCACCTTCATCCCCTCCATATTCTCCATCACCTTATAAATACCCATTCTCCCTTCTCCATACTTCACCCCTCTCATATTCTACTTTTCTCTATCTACTCTTCTCTATTTTTCTGTCTGTTTTGGGTTTGCTTTTTCAGGATGGTGAGAACCAAGCAAGTGTCCCATGACAACCTCGGTGGCCGTCCACCCAAGCGGAAGCACGCTGCCAGCGGCTCTAGTGCTGCCAATTATGATACCCGTCAGTTTGTCAGTCTTGCTTCCCAGACCTTATATTTGAGGATTAAAGACAGGATAATCCATCCCGAGAGAGTTGTGAGACTGCGCGAGGATGTAGAGGGCTTCTCTGATGAGCTACGGCGCCGCCAATGGATGATGGTTGCACACCCTCGCGAATCCTACCACCCTGCCATCGTTCGCCAATTCTATGCGAACGGTGCTGTCTGTTCGGATGCCCGCACTCACAGGTACACACATGTTAACGGCATTCGCATTGACTATTCCAAGGAACATATTAATGCTTTTCTTGGAAGCCCTTATGCGGGGGGTGACCTGCTGTGCACTCACCAGAGTATGGTAAGGGATGAGTTGTATAATGAATAGGAGATTCGCCAACTCCTTATCCTGCCTGGGATCCCATTGACTGCTATTGTAGGGCCAGTAAGGCGGTTTTGTCTCAGCCGTCTTCCGAAGATTTGGTTGGCTTTTGTCACTGCCAACATCTTCCCTACGACGCATGTTTGCGATGTCTCTGCCCTGCGCGCCCGCATTATTTGGTCTATCATGAAGCGGGACTCTATTAACGTGGCAGCTCTGCTTTCAGACTCTATCGCCGACTCCATGAACAAACAAGCAGCCTCCATGGTACTCCCTTCTCTTATTACTCATTTATGTATCAATGCTGAGGCTTACCAGGTACAAAGCAGAGAGCAGGAGGTAGCTCTCAAGCTATTTGACCAGCCATATATCAACACATTCTGCAAGGAGACCCCTCTGACCAAGGTCTTCAACCAATTGGGTATAGCTCCTCCTCCTCGACCACAGGTTTATGATTCAGGCAACGAGGATGACGACCCAGTTGGCCCGCAGCTCACTGACAGCCAGCGTATTGACCAGCTTATGCATCGCATGAGTGTCTCGGAAGCCACCCACAGACGCCAGGATATCCAACACTTGGCTTGCTACAGAGCAATGGATGATATCTACCGCGCACTACACAGTGTTCACGGTAGGCAACCGGGTTTTGTTGGAGGCCCTCCACAGCAATTCAGATTCCAGCATGGTTGGCCTTGGGACAGGCCAAATCCTGATGAGGGGGTGGGTGCACCTGGCGCAGGACCATCAACAGCAGAAGAGTATGCTGGCTCAGATGAAGAAGACTGATTAGCTGCTGCCATGATCTCAGTTTTCTTCTCTTTTCTTTTTCTTTTATCTTATTTTTATTTTTAGCAATTATTGTACTTTTAATTTCTGTTGAACTAGTTTCTTTTATGTCTTTTATTTTTTTAGCTATAGTTTGTTTTATTTTGTTAGTCTGGAACCTAGATGAAATGCTAGTATATAATCCTGTCGTTCTAAGTAAATCTTGGGTTAAGTTTGCAGTTCTCACAGATTGTTATATTTAAGTTCCTAAACAATTATCTCTGGGTTCCTAGGCTTATTGCTTAAACTTTTTGAAATCAAGGACCCCAACCGAGTGAGGAGTGAGCCAAACACTATTTGTGAGTGAGTGAATCATCATTGTTTTTCAAATTTGGTTTTGCTTGAGTCTCTTTGTTAGTTATTGCATGGTTATAAAAGGAAATGATCTTAGGCATTCATTTCATTAGTTCTACCCTCTCTGGCCAAATAGCTTACCTTGATTAGGAACATCCCTTGCAAGCCCCTTTGAGCCTGAATTAAATTTCATTTCTTGTTTACAACCCTGAACCCTATATTGCAAACAGTTCCCACCTCTACTTTCTCAAATTAGGAGAGCATGCAAAATTAATTGTGAGAGAAAGACAGTTGGGGGGGAGGTTGAAAGCGGTTGTAATGGCTCGTAAGCTTCTCAATTCAAAAGAATCAAAGAAAAAGCAAAAATGCAAGTGAGAAAAAGAAAGAAAAATCAAAAGAAAAGCATAAAAGAGTTAAAGAATTGAGAAGTAAAAAGGGTGAGCAAAAAAATCAAAAGTTGAGGAAAAGGAAGAATGAAAGAAGAAAATGGGCAAAGAAAGCAAAATTGTGAAAGCAAGAACAAAAGGGAAAGAGAGTAGTAATTAAAGTTCATTTTGTGTGCTCTCTTAGTTTTGAAAGTCTTTGATCCTGAAAAACCCAGTTCTTGATAGCCTAGCCTCATTTCAACCATTTAAAAGACCTTTGAGATCCTAGAATTTCCATGCAATTTAACTAGTTTGTGAGACAGGTAGCAAAACTAGTTTTTGTAATTCAATTGATGGTTTTGAGCGCAAACACTTACCCCTGAACTCGCATCTTTGAGTTCTTTATATCCTTGATTTTGAAAGGGGAAAGCTTGTTGTCTAGAACTTATGTGATTTTTGCTAGAGTTTCTTACTTATTATCAATTGTGAGGATTGCAACTTACCCCTTGTGAAAATCTTGTGTTCTTTTCGACACTTCTGTGCAGGATTATATATTTGATGGAGTCTCATCTTGAAAATCTTTACCTTTTGTTTGAGGGCAAACAAGGTCTTAAGTTGGGGGGAGTTTGATAAATGCCAATTTGCTATTAGTTTTCATATGTTTTTGATAGCATTTATCATGGCTTTAGTTGTAAAAATACCCCTGGTTTATATAAATTTTGGTTGAATAAAAGAGTAAAGTGATTCTAACCTTTTAATTATATTTCTTGTGCTTTTGATGTGTCTTGCACATGTTTTAGGACCCAAAAGAGACAAAGAGTTGAAGAAAATATGAAAGAATGAAGATTTTGGGCATTCTGGGCGCTAAGCGCCGCCCCGGGCCGCTAAGCGCCCAGCGGGGAGTCACAAGCGAGTGGCTGGTCGCTAAGCGCCACCTTTGGGCGCCCAGCGTTCAGCGAAGTGAAGATGGTGTATACGGGCCGCTCAGCGCGGGGATGTAGGCGCTGAGCGCCCAGCGAAGAAAGAGAAGGCGCCAAGCGCCAGCATTAAGCGCCCAGCGGCCAGAATGGAGGACAATCGAGGGCGCTGACCGCTAAGCGTCCCTTTTAGCAGCTCAGCGCCCTGCGAAGCAGATCTCGGCGCCGAGCGCCCCTGTCACGCGGCTTTGGAATTGTCTCGCGCTAAGCGTCCCTGGGCTTGGCCCAGGGCGCCTAGCGCCCCTGCACCGCCTCAAGTCCTTTAAAAACGCGATTTTGGCCTTATTTGGATCATTCTTTCAACCCTAGTCTCCTCCAAACACCCCTTGGACGTGAGAGAGCTCTAATTTGAGAAGGAAAAGAGGATTTTCATCAACGGATGCTTGGATTCTTCATCGTCTCCTAATTCCTTATTGATTCTCCTTGTAAGCAAGCTAGTTTTCCATTCTATGGATAACTAAGCCCCCTTTTAGTTGGATTTAGGCATAGTATTTCATCTGGATAGGATTCTATTTACTTCTTTGTTTACTTTCTATTTTTAATTTTAATTAAACAATTTTGTTCTTATTGCTTATAATTGCTTGATCATCTTTTATATGATTTGAGATTAATTTAGTATGTGGAAGCTGCTATATTAATCAGATATAAATTGTTTAATCTGGGAGAAGCTAATTTGCTAGGAATAGCGTTAGATCACCTAGTTCCTCAACGCCTATATTTTTACAATTGTTTTGATTAATTGCCTGTGGAAGCGGTAATTAGGAAAGTAATTGAATCAACTTCTCATACTAGGAATAGGTGAGTTAGTTAAGAACTGGCGGGAATAAATTAAAGATTTTAAGTGATTGTAATCAAGAATTAATAAATCCTGGATAGTGAAATATGAAACCATAATCCAACTGTTTTCCCAATCTATTATTCTCTCAATCGTTTTCTTTTCTATTTTCTTGCTCTTGAATACAAATTTCTCCAAACAAACAATTCTTGTTTCTTTCTTGCTTTACTTCTTAATTAAAGAAAGGCACTCAAACACATTTGCTCTCTGTGGATCGATAACACCCTTACTATACTGCAATTGAATCTTAAAAGAGGTTTGAGCGCAGCTTAAGTATAGGTTTTTATTAAAAGAAGTGAAAACCCTTTTAACACCGGGCACTACAAAAATCAGTGCAAGAGTGCACGAAAGAATCAAGAGGCGAAGGGTGAGGCAAATGTTGCCTCCACCTCAGGAGGAGGTGATGCATTGATATGTTCTTTAGAGAACAAGGAAGAGTCTTGGGTGTTAGACTCTGGAGCTTCTTTTCATGCCACTTCGCAGAAAGAATTCTTTGAGAATTATGTTCCCGGAAACCTTGGTAAAGTTTACCTTGGGAACGAGCAATCATGTGAGATTGCAGGAAAAGGTAAAGTGAAGATTAAGTTGAACGGGTCTGTATGGGAATTGAAAAATGTCAGACATATTCCCGACCTGACGAAGAACTTAATCTCAATAGGCCAGTTGGCCGATGAAGGTTATACAACAGTCTTCCATGGTGATGATTGGAAGATTTCAAAAGGTGCAATGACACTTGCTTGCGGTAAAAAGAGTGGTACTCTTTACAAGACAGCTGGAGCATTTCATTTGATTGCAGTTGAAACAAATGAAAGTCCCAATTTGTGGCACCAGAGGCTAGGCCATATGAGTGAGAAAGGGATGAAGATCATGCTCTCTAACGGAAAACTACCGGGTCTTCGGTCAATAGAAATTGACATGTGTGAAGACTGTATACTTGGAAAGCAGAAACGAGTCAGCTTTCAGACAAGTAGGAGAACCCCAAAGAAGGAAAGGCTCGAGCTTGTCCACTCTGATGTTTGGGGTCCAACTACCATCTCATCTATTGGTGGGAAGAAATACTTCGTGACTTTTATTGATGATCACTCCAGAAAGGTATGGGTATACTTTCTGAAATATAAGTCGGAAGTATTTGAGGCTTTCAAGATGTGGAAAGCCATGGTAGAAAATGAGACAGGATTGAAAATCAAAAAGCTCAGAAGTGACAATGGTGGTGAATATGAAGACACCAGATTTAAGAAGTTATGCTATGAGCACGGAATCAGAATGGAGAGGACCGTGCCAGGTACGCCTCAACACAATGGTGTGGCTGAGCGTATGAATCGAACGTTGATTGAAAGAGCTAGAAGCTTGCGTGTGCAGTCAGGCTTACCAAAGCAGTTCTGGGCAGAGGCAGTCAACACAGCAGCTTATTTAATCAACCGAGGTCCATCAGTACCATTGGAGCATAAAATACCAGAAGAGGTATGGAGCGGAAAAGAGGTAAAACTCTCACATCTTAGAGTTTTCGGCTGTGTAGCATATGTGCACATAAGTGATCAAGGCAGGAATAAGCTTGATCCCAAATCAAAGAAGTGCGTTTTCATCGGTTATGGTGAGGACGAGTTTGGGTATCGCCTATGGGATGACGAAAACAGAAAGATGATCCGCAGTAGAGATGTGATCTTCAATGAAAAAGTGATGTACAAGGAAAAGTATAATACATGTGCCAGCAACTCAGAACCGAGTGTGCCAGTTTATGCAGAAGTGGACGATGTCCCTGAAAGTCCTATAGTTGAGAATCCTCAGTTAGAGGAATCAAATGAGCAAAGCAGTGAGCAACAACCTGACACATCAGAGCCTCCTACTCCAACTCCTGTATTGAGAAGGTCTTCTCGGCCTCATATGCCTAACAGGAGATACATGGACTACATGTTGTTGACTGATGAAGGGGAGCCTGAAGATTATGCAGAAGCATGTCAGGCAGCAGATTCCAGCAAGTGGGAGTTTGCTATGAAAGACGAGATGAAGTCTTTGATCTCCAACCAGACATGGGAACTAGCTAAGTTACCTATGGGAAAGAAGGCACTTCACAACAAATGGGTGTATCGGGTGAAGGATAACCATGATGGCTCCAAGAGATACAAGGCTTGACTACTTGTCAAAGGATTTCAGCAAAAAGAAGGAGTTGACTACACTGAAATCTTTGCTCCAGTTGTGAAGCTCAATACTATTAGGTTTGTTTTAAGTATTGTGGCCAACAAAGAGCTCTACCTTGAGCAATTGGACGTGAAGACTGCGTTTCTTCACGGAGACTTAGATGAGGAGATCTACATGCACCAACCTGAAGGTTTCTCAGAGGAAGGGAAACAGAATATGGTGTGCAGATTAAAGAAGAGCTTGTATGGCCTGAAACAAGCTCCAAGACAGTGGTATAAGAAGTTTGAAAGCTTTATGCACAAGGAAGGTTTCCAGAAGTGCAATGCTGATCACTGTTGTTTCTTCAAGAGATATAAGTCCAGCTATATCATTTTGCTACTTTATGTAGATGATATGTTAGTAGCAGGTCCAGATATGGACGAAATCAGAAACTTGAAAATGCAACTGTCAAAAGAATTTGATATGAAGGACTTGGGTCCAGCAAAGAAGATTCTTGGAATGCAAATCACGAGAGATAAGCAAAGAGGAATTCTGCAGCTATCTCAGGCAGAGTACATCAACCGTGTTTTGCAAAGATTCAATATGGGTAAGGCCAAGCCGGTTAGCACACCGCTGGCTAGTCATTTTCGCTTATCCAAGGACCAGTCCCCTCAGACGGAGGAAGAAAAAGAATTCATGGCTAAGATTCCATATGCTTCAGCCATTGGAAGTTTGATGTACGCAATGGTCTGTACTAGGCCAGACATTGGCCATGCAGTGGGAGTTGTAAGCAGGTTTATGGCGAATCTAGGAAAAGCTCATTGGGAAGCAGTCAAATGGATTTTGAGGTATCTACGAGGAACCACAAAGAAGTGTCTGCACTTTGGAAAAGGAGAGTTAAAAGTACAAGGCTACGTAGATGCAGACTTCGGAGGTGAAGTTGATCACCGAAGAAGTACCACCGGTTACATTTTTACTGTTGGTACTACAGCTGTCAGTTGGATGTCACAGATACAGAAGATTGTTGCTTTATCCACTACAGAAGCTGAGTATATAGCAGTAACAGAAGCTAGTAAAGAGTTGATATGGCTTCAAGGATTGTTAACAGAGCTGGGATTCATCCACGAGAGGAGTGTTTTGCACAGTGATAGTCAGAGTGCAATACATCTTGCAAAGAATTCAGCATTCCACTCTAGGACAAAACACATTGATATACGTTACCACTTCATTAGGTCCTTGCTTGAAGATGAGGTGCTGACATTGAGGAAGATTGCAGGAAGCAAGAACCCATCAGACATGTTAACAAAGGTGGTAACTATTGACAAACTGAAGTTATGCTCAACTTCAGTTGGCCTGCTAGAATAACAAACCAGAGAAGACTGCTGCATTGATTGAGGTGTGAAGACAAATTGAAATCAGTCTTCAAGTGGGAGATTGTTGAAAAAGTCCATAAGCAATGAATGGTCAGCCTTTTTAAATTGTTGAAATACCACATATTCATAGAGGGAAAATCATAATTATAGGAATTGGAAAGCAATGGAGCCTAACCTCCCATGCTTCCTATAAATTAAGACAAAAACCAAAAACAATAGCATCACAACAAAAGCCAACAAGAAGTAAAGAAAAACAAGAGAGAAAATTTCTTTAGTTTTTGGGCATTTGGGTTGTGAGTTGTGAGTGTTTTGAGTGTGTTGTAAACACTGTATATTTTCTCTTCCTATAAAATATCTGCAGCAGTCTGGAGACGTAGGCATTATTGGCCGAACTCCGTTATCAATTGGTGTGTCAATTATTCGCATTTATTTTTCACTAACACAAATATGACATTATAAAAAAGTTCAGCGTAATTTTTCTCAACATAAACTAACTTTAATCATTATTGCTAAAAACAACCTTTAGACATGATGTTCGAAGTAAATTTCATTTCACACACACACAGCTAGTTTCTAATTGCATTGAATAGTACACATTTTTCTAAAACAAAAGTTCATCACAAGCCACCAGAAGGATTTTTTTTGGGGAAGCAAAACTATTAACAAAGATATATACTTGAGAACCAAGCCCTCTCAAGTGGCGACAGTTAAGAACAGCAGCAGAATACAAGGCTGCCAATATAAATTATTTATACATTGAATTTCTTCCTTCAACCTGTCAATTTGTTGTTACATATATAGGAGATGATACCAAGCAAGCACAATGCATTCCATTTGTTTCATGAAACTGAGATACTCAACTCAATCAGGCAATTCCATTCATTTGTCCAATAAATCTGTCATATTCGGAGGTGCTTATTAGGCTTACCCCAAACCCTTTTAATCTTGCCCTTATAACATTGATTTGAAACCTTGACAGATTCCGTGATCTTCTACTTATGTAGCGAGAACATCTTTGGTCGTATATCACACACACATGCTCTTGTGCACTTTGTGCAGCTAGGCCAGGCATAGCAGGCACGTAAACTAAAACGCTGCCCTTTTCATTTTCACCAGCACCATCGCTAATCGCAACTCTGAATTTCAATGTTTGACTAAAAAAATAGCGTGGGCTAGTGAAGATGAAGCAGAAAATGAAGCCAAATAGAGGGGAATGTGGAGGAGAAGAGAGATCAATCATTACAAAATCCCCCTCTGTCTTATATGCCAACCACTCCGGAACTCTGTTTCCTGGAAAGACATGCACGGCTTGATAAGAATGATAATTACGGCTGTAATCATCATAGTTTTCAACATAATCCTGCTTTGATGCAGATAGATGTTGGTGTGCAAACTTCATCACGTTGATTCGGGCATTCAACCCAATAGCCATGAGACAACGTTCATCCAAGTTCATGCAATTCCAGAACTCGACCCTTTTCTTGTTCTCCTGGAATTGTTCAATAGCTGGTGAAGGGAACAACACTGTCTTCAATGAGCGGCACCTGCAGAGAAGAAGAGTTTCAAGGGACAGGGGAAGCTCTGGTAATGTTTTAAGCTTGGAACATCTTCTAAGGTTTAGAAATCGTAGTCTTGGGAGATTCACAATGCATGATGGTAAGCTCTCAATTCTACTTGATTCTAAATCCAGGATTTCAAGCTTTTTTTGACTTCCAAATGATGAGGGCAATGCATTGATTCTGGTGTCTTCTAGATGTAGTTCTATCATATTCTCTGACGTCACTGAGAATTCTGTTAGTTTTTTGCACCCTCCTAGGTTGAGATGACTGAGGCAGCTTAATTGAGCATTGCTTGGAAGGCTGGTAAGTTCAACGCAGTCGCTGAGATTCAATCTCTCAAGCTTGTTCAGAGAGAATATAGACGGATCCACATTAGTCAACTTAATACAAGCAATGACATTTAGTTCTTCAAGATTTGTGGCTTTTGAAAAGTCTGGCAGCTCCTTCAGGAAATAACAATCCCGGACTTCAACTTGTTTTAAATTCACGAGATTCTGTAATAAAATAAAACAAAATGAAGATAGAGATAGCACATGAGCAAATGTAGTTAATTTTGTATTACTTCAATTCAGAGAAAATTACAACACATGTCATTGTTTGAATTTACCTGCACACCATCCCAAAGTCTCTCCACTGGGCTATGTGACAAGTTCAATATAACAAGGTTTTCTGCAGAAAATTTCTCTGGAAATGATTTCATAGGGTAACCCTCCCAATGAAGATATCTTAATTTATTTGGCAAAGATTGAAGTCCCTCAGGAAGAATATATTCATCCCAATCAGTGTGAAAATCCAGAAATTGAAGTTTGGTCATCCTAGCAAACATGTTGGATCTTAACTTCAGAGTTTTTGTAGAGTCCATCCGTATACTTCTAATGGCCTCCGTCCCCTGTAATCGATGTAGGAAAGAAAAAAATTTAAACACCATTAAAAGCCACATTTCTCACTAAAATATCAACTGTATCTAAAAGACGTTATTTTAATTTAGTATAATACCTTGTCATTTTCCAATACTTCAATAATGTCATCAACATCCCCAAATCGACTTTGGCTTCCTATGTTTTCATTAGATTCTTGGCGAACAATCTCCCAAGCCATTTCTTCTATAATATCATGCACGGATACAACATTATCCTCAGAGATAATTATAAGAGCCTTATCTTTCAAACTTTCTAACCCATCAACCACTGAGTTATCACTTTCACCATCTTTCAATAAATCTTTTAGGGAGTCCACTTTCATATTCATTCCATTGAAAAAACATGCAAAATCCAGAAAAATAGTTTTCTCTTTGCGATCTAGATCATCATAACTCAATCTCATCACATCATAAACTTTTTTACTGGGCATTGTCTTAAGCTTGTCTATCTTACTTTCCCATACTTTCTTATCTTTTCCACGAAGAAGATTACCCAAAACTTTAAGAACCAAAGGAATGCCTTTGGCATAATCAACAATCCTTTCCAATGTTTCATGATGCTGCATTTCATGGTGACTTTGGCTAAAGGCAATCAATTTGAAAAGCTCAAGTGCTTGGTCATGACTCAATATCCCAACCCTGTGTATATCATCAACTTCTTTAGCTATAAGCAGCTGCTTATCTCTAGTTGTTACAATTATTCTACTACCAGATCCAAAATCATCAACAGTTCCAAATAATTCCAGGTGATCTGAATCATTCACATCATCAAGCACAATGAGAACCTTCATACAACCAATCCTTCTCCTAATATCATCAGATGATTCATTTGGTGACTTATTTTTCACATCTTCACCTAGTAGTGTGGAGAACAGTTTTTCTTTCAAATAAATTATTCCATGTCTTCCTGACTCTTCTCTTACATTTGACAAAAAACAGGTACTTTCATACCTGGAACATATTTTATTGAACACTTGCTCTGCAATAGTTGTCTTGCCGATACCTCCCATACCCCAAATTCCAATAACGCGGACATCTTTTGAGTCGTTAAGTAGCAAGGCTTCTATTTCAGCAATTGATTTGTCAATTCCAACAAGTCCTTTTGAGTTAAGTGTGGGCTTACCCAACCTGGTTAGCTGATGGAGCACATGATGGATAATCTTTTCAAGCAGCTCAGCGTCATTCCTATACAACAAAGAGATAGGGCGAATGTATAAAATTCAATGGCATTACTATTAACTAGCTCACTTGGTTGTAATAAAATAACATGGCCTTGTTGGATGTATCTAGAAATCCTTAATAAAAACGTACGTACATACCATTTTTATTTATCATTTGGAAATTAGAACAAGTTTAATTGTATTACTTGTGTCTAAGATTTAACCACTAAATTCAATGAACCAACAAAGCATGCACTACCCGATATATTTAATTCCCAGCCAGAACCAGTGCATTGACCAATACATGTGGAAGAAATAACTAATAAAGCGCATCAGTTCCAGTAAAAGTTATAACCAAGAAATAGACATGTCTTTTTGCTATCTAAGCAACCCAATTGTGAGAAGATATTGAAAAAATATATAAAAGCTTACCGAAAATCTGATGACTTAATTCCTGATAAATTAGCAGATTTATTCAAAGCATCTCTCCAGTTCTGCACGGTGGTATGATTATTTCCACATCTTTTTCCATGCATAGCAAATGCAGTTTCATAACTCCCTGTCTGATGGCGTACATCTGTGGGATCTACACGGTAGAAAACTGGTATGACAGTGCGTTCATACTTGTCTCTGCACTCAAGTATTTTCACCATTTCATTCAAACACCAGCGTGAAGCAGCGTAGTTTTCGGAGAATATAATCACCGAAATCAATGATCCTTCAATGGCTCGAACAAGTGATGGCCATATTTCGTCTCCCCTCTCAAGCATGCCATCCATGAAGGCGTTTATTTTCTTTCGCCTAAAAGCCTCTGCCAGATGGCTAAGCAAACCGTCACGGATGTCCTCGCCCCTGAAGCTGACAAAAACATCGTACTTGTCTTTTACTGGTGGGTCCACAGCATCATCAGGCTTGTTTGTTTGAGGAGGGTTGTTGTCTGGTTTCCGTTTCTGTTTGAGAAGTAACCAGCAGCCAAAGGAAGACAACACACAAAGAGATGACCAAAAGAGAGATGATTGCCGCATATTCGATCTCTCTGGATCTTTCTTTCTTTGTCTCTCTAACCCTGAATATGAGCTAGCTAGATGGTAAGTAACTGGGAAAGAAATAGAAAGACAGAAATTAAAGAAATGGAAAAGTCAAATTAATAAATTAGCGGTTAGTCAAAAGGAGTGAAGGGAGGGGAAGAGGATATCAATATCAATATCAATATCAATTTCCTTCTGGATTAGCAATAACCTTTCAATTTCCTAATTAAGAGAAAGTTTGTGTCGTTGAATTGGAACAAGTTCTCAGTTTTCACTGAATCTTTCTATGTCTCTCTAATCTGAATATGAGCTACCTAGAATGGTAACTGGAAAGCAATATTGTATACCAGATCCTTCGTTCTGGATTAGCAATAACCTTTCAAGTTGTGTCTTCCTCTTGGTCGGATCTGTTAAATAATCAGTTTAGTCTTAATAAACAAGCAAGCAAGCTAATTCTCAGTGGATCTTTTGCCAAAAATGATTGATTGAGATAACAAATGTAAACCAACGACAAATTACCATTGAATAATATTTTACCTTATGCCTGATATAGCTGTTACTGTTAGGAATCAAATTCAACTCCTGGTCATATTTTGTTGAACACTTGTTCTGCAATGGTTGTCTTTCCTATACCTCCCATACCCCAAATTCCAATAATACGGACATCTTTTGACTTGTTACCCACCAACAGTTCTATATCAGCAATTGGTTTGTCAATTCCAACAAGTCCTTTTGACACATGGGCTTTGCTGTTTCAGAAGCAACTGACAAAGGAAAACAACACAACACTTGCAGAAATGACAAAAAGACAAATGAAATACAACCCTGAATCTTTCTTGATCTCTCTAACCCTGAATATGAGCTAGATGATAACTGTGGAAAGAAATAGAAAGAGAGAAATTAAAGAAATGGAAAAGGAGTGAAGGGAAGAGGATATCAATATCATATGGAGTATCATCATGTGAACCTGCAACTTAATAGAGAAGGAAGAACCAATTTCACACTTGACCGAACAGTAATTTACTTTTTGGTTGGGCCAACCTTATCTTTTGAGGTCTCAAAATTCTCACTCTCCCACCGGGCATTGGAATGGATTTGGACAAATTCTACTTTGGGTTTGGTACTTTGGTACTAGCATTCAATGAAATATTTGCAAGTGTAATTATTATCAATTGTATACTTCTTTCGTTTTAAAATAATTATCCAAAAGAAAAAATTTATTAGATATTCCTTCCATCCCAAAATATAGGGTCTTATTCAGATAATCACGCTTATTAACAAAACATGTAATAAGCTAATTAATATGTTAGTTTTGTTATTTTCTATACAAATATTCCAAATTTACCCCTATTTAAAGCTCTGGAAATTGTTAATGTAAATATAGGAAATATCAAAAGTTAGTTGGAAATACGAAAGAAGTAATTAGTAAAGGTGGTAATTAAAGTTTTGAAATTTAAAATATAATGAATGCAAGGGGTAAAAAAAAAAGCTTATTTTTTTATTTCTGAAATCTAGAAGGGGTCTTATAATTTGGGACACCAAGTTTGTCTCTATAGGGTCTTATAATTTGGAACGGAGGGAGTAATAATTATTTATTTAGAATTTTAAAAGAGCATTAATTTAAGTTTTTTCATATAATACCTCTATAAAAACAATTAAATAAGGATATAATATACTGAAGCTAACAAAAACATTATATTTCTCTTCTGGTTGAGGGTTATGTGATTGATATTTGTAGGTTTAACAAATATCATTTTAACACTATATATTCCATCAACACCAAATGCCATTTCAGTATTGTCATGAAGCTATAAAAGCACTGGATCATTGAGTTCTTACACCAAATGGGACAAAAGAAATGTTGAACATACCTTGTGACACATAATTATGATCAAATGGCTGCACAATGAGTGCACCATCCACTCCTGCTTTCTCCATATACTGGAAAAACTCACTATCGCGTCAGCATCAATGATGGATACACAAAAACAATCAAAACCACAGTAAGGTTCCATGTAATTAACCATTAGCAATTAGGATCAGTGTGAAACAGGAGACATGGGCACAACATCACATTCTATGTGAATGGGTCAAGATTTGAAGGATACAAGAATAGGATGTTTACAAACGGAATGTTTAAGCAAATATGCAATATCAAGAGAAGAAGAAAAATGCCTTTGAAAATGCATATACCATTCCAAGTTATTGACAAGAGAATGAACATGGGTAGTCAGATAATAAACTCAATTCATGCCTGATCGAAAATATGTTTAGATATTTTAAAATATGTTGAGTTCTAAAATATGTTAAGATATGATTGTCTAAATATTTACAGAGGGTTTATCATTACGAAGCGACAAGAGCCTATTCACTACTCATTTAACTCTTTTTTTTAGAAGAATCATAGAAAAGATTGATATCGTTGGAAATTATTCTCAACCCAATTAAGAGAGAAAGAGGGTGTAGGTAAGAATGAAAAATCAACATACTCAAATCCAATAACAGGTTAATTGTAAAAACTGCTTATGAGTAAACACTGCATCCTACTCAAATCCAATCCATTTTCCAGCAAGACCATTACAATTTACAAAGAAAAGCATTGACCAGAGAGGCCAAGCAAAAGAGCACACATTGAATTTCCAAGTGGATGAGCCAACCAGCAGGGTGACCACAACATTTAATAAGAAGCATGAACTGAATCAGCTCAACCCAACTATTATGAAATAAAGAAAAGGAACCAATGCAATTATGCAACAAATAAGGAAAGCCACTGCTATTAACCCCCTATTAACAGTTTGTGCATTCCAAATAAGGGTCTAGGTATGAGAGATATTTCATACATTGAAACTGAAACATAGACTATTTCACCCATACCAAAATTAGCATTGCCAAGGGCAAGGAGAATTGATCAAACTATGAACTTCATTACTTTCCAAGCCTGTGGTGTGTATCCATTTAACTCTTAATATCAAAACCTTATATAACATGGACATATATACTTCAAGTTCATTATTACCACTACTAAAACCAAATTCTACTTTATGCTAAGATTTTAATATTTAAAAATAAATTTGTCAAGGATTGAACTCCTCACCAACTAACCTATCAAACAGCTACTCAGCTTAAAAGCTAAAGCTGTAAGTAAGGGACAAATAGTATAAGATGCACAATCTGAATAGTTTTCAACATAATCATGTTTTGATGCAGATAGATGTTGGTCCGCAAATCTCATCACGTTGATTCGCGCATTCAACCCAATAGCCATGAGAGAACATTCATCCAAGGTCCTGCATTTCCAGAACTCGACCCTTTTCTTGTTCTCCTGGAATTGTTCAGTAGCTGTTGAAGGGAACAACACTGTCTCCAATGAGCTGCACATGACACGTAGAGTTTCAAGGGACCGGGGAAGCTCTGGTAATGTTTGAAGCTTCCAACATTTTCTTAGGTTCAGATATCTTAGTCTTGTGAGATTCACCATGCATGAAGGCAAGCTCTCAATTTCAGTAAATCCTAAATCCAGAATTTCAAGCTTGCTTTGATTTTCAAACGATGGGGGGCAATGATTTGATGCCAGATAAATGTAGATACAGTTCTTTCATATTTCCTGATGTGCCTAGTTTCGTGCAAATTTCTAGGTTGAGATAACTGAGGCACTTCAAATGGGTATAACTGGTTATGGAAGAGCAGCCTCGAAGATCCAATTTCTCAAGCTTATCCAGAGTGAATAAAGACGGATACACATAAGTCAAGTCATCACACCACCTTGCATTAAGCACTTCAAGATTTGACCTTCAGGAATTTACAACGATAGAGTTTAACTTGTTTTAAATTCACCAGATTCTGTAATAAATTAAAACAAAATGAAGACATCATACACACATGAGGGAAACTCTGGAAGCTCCTTCAAGAATTGGGAGTTATATATTATAACTACCATAAAATTTGCTAGATTCTGCAACATAATATTACAAATGAAAAAATCAAAGATGAGCTGATGTTGTTAATTTTGTATTTCCACTCCATGCCAGAGTTTGAAATTACCTGGACTTCATGCCAAAGTCTTGTCACACGGCTATGTGACAAGTCCAGTATAACAAGTTTCTCTGCACAAAATTTCTTTGGCAAGGATTTCAAAGGGTAATGCATCCAACGAAGATATCTCAGTTCAGTTGGCAAGGATTCAAGTCCTTTAGGAAGAAGATCATGACCGGCAATGTAAGCCATCCAAGGGTGAAGATTACGGTCAATACAAAAGTCTAGAAATTGTAGTTTGCTCATCTTAGTAAATATCTGAGAGCTTAACTTCAACTTTCTGGTACAGGTACTCATTGTTGACAAGTACATCCATATGCTTCTAACAACCTCGTTCCCCTGCCATCAATGTGGAAAAAAGATCAAACATCATTAAAAGCCACATTTCTCATAAAGTATAAAATGTTTATCAAAAAGATATTTGTTTTTTGATTTAGGCACTATTACCTTGTTATTTTCTAATACTTTGTTAATGTCATCTGCATCCCCCAATCGACTTTGGTTTCCAATGGCTTCTCTAGATTCTTTGCGAACAATCTCCCAAGCTATTTCTTGTATAATATCATGCATAGATATAATATTATCCTCAGAAATAGTTATGACAGCCTTATCACTCAGACTTTCTATCCCATGATCCACTGAATTATCACTTTCACTATCTTTCAATAAAGTTTTGATGGACTCCACATTCAAATTCAATCTATTCAAAAAACATGCTAGATCCAGAAAAATCTGTTGCTCTTTGTGATCTAGATCATCATAACTCAATCTCAATACATCATAAACTTTCTTACTCGGGATTTCCTTTAGCTTATCTAGCTGACTTTCCCATATTTTCTTATCTTTCCGACGTTGAAGATGACCCAAAATTTTGAGAACTAAAGAAAGTCCTTTGGCATAATCAATAACCCTCTTGGATAACTCATGATACTCCATTTCAAGGTGAATTTGGTTAAACGCAATCAAATTGAAAAGCTCAAGTGCTTCACCAGAACTCAATACCCTAACCTCATGTATATCATCAACTCTCTAGTTGTTACAATTATTCTACTACCTGATCCAAAATTATCAACAGCTCCAAATAATTCCAGGTGATCTGAATCATTCACTTCATCAAGAACAATGAGAGCCTTCAAATAATCCATTTGGTGACTTAATTTTCACCTCTTCTACTAATAGTGTTGTGAAAAGTTTTTCTTCCAAATAATTTGCTCCGTGTCTTCCTAACTCTTCTCTTACATTTGACAAAAAACAGCTACCTTCATAATCAGAACAAATTTACTTGAACACTTCGGCAGCAATAGCCGTCTTGCCGGTACCTCCAATACCCCAAATTTCAATAACACGGACATCTTTTGAGTCTTTAAGCAGCAAGGCTTCTATATCAGCAATTGATTTGCCAATTCCAACAAGTCCTTTTGAAAGTGTGTGCTTACTCAACCTCCTCACCTGATGCAACACATCATAGATGATCTTTTCAAGCAGCTCTGCTTCATTCCTATAAAAGAGACAGGGACTATGAGTTAAATTCAATGGCTTTATTATTAGCTCACTTGGTTGGAAGTTTTTCTAGCGGAATGCTAAACACCCATGATGTAACAGTTCCTTTCCATTTCCTTTTTTTTAGTGGGAATTCATTATTAGGGTCAAGTCCCAACGAAATAAAGGGTCCATATCTAGAAATCTTTAATGAAAATGTACCATTTTTATTTACCATTTAGAAATTGGAATAAACTAAATTGTATTATTATTTTGGGTCCAATTTAACCTCAAAATTCAATGAACTAACAAAGTCCTGACTTGAACCTGACCAATACATGTGGAAGAAGTAACTAATAAGGTAGCACATTCTAGTAGAAGTAGCAACGTAGAAAAAAATGTCTATTTGCAATCTAAGGAACTAAAAAGGCAACTAAGTATAAAAATTAATTGAGGAAAAAATAAAAAGCTTACAGAAAATCTGATGACTTTGTTCCTGATAAATTGGCAGATTTATGTAAAGCGTCTCTCCATTTCTGCATCATGGTAGGATCACATCTTTTTAAATGCTCAGCAAATGCAGTTTTATAACTCCCGGTTTGATGCCGTACATCTTTGGGATCTACACAGTAGAAAACAGGTATTAGTGTCTATTCATATTTGTCTCGGCACTCAAGTATATTCACCCGTTCATTCAAACACCAAGTTGAAGAAGCGTAATTTTGGGAGAATATGATGACAGAAACCAATGATCCTTGAATGGCTCGAACAAGTGATGGCCATATTTCATCTCCCTTCTTAAGCTTCTCATCCACAAAGGCATCTATTTTCTTTCGGTTAAAAGCCCCAGCCAGATGGCTCAGAAAACCTTCACGGAAGTCCTCGCCCCTGAAGCTAACAAAAACAACATATTTGTTTTTTGTTGGTGGCTGCACAACATCATCATGCACTCATGCTTGTTTGTTTGAGGAAGAGCGTTGTCATTGTCTGACACGGGATTTGCTGCTATAACATTCAGTTTTAGAAGTAACTGACAGACAAGAATACACCCACAGAGAAATGACCAGAAGATAAATAATAAATACAACATATTCAAGTTCTCTCTGGTCTGGATCTTTCTTTGTCTCTCTAACCCTGAAAATAGAAGGAAAGAAAATAAATGAAGTCAAATAAGCGTTTAGTCAGAAGGAGTGAAGGGAAGAGGATATCAATATCATATGACAATTAATACCAGATCCTTCCTTCTGGATTAGCAATAACCGTTCAAATTATGCCTTCATCTTGATCTGATCTGTTAAATAAGCAAGCATGATCAATAACCAAATTAGTCTTTATAAACAAGAAAGTGATGCACGTGTTGTGCATATGGTTAGCTGTTAGTAAATAGTATATAGCTATCAGAGTTAGTTACTTCTGTATGATTGAATAGTGATTGTTCTTCTTTCTCTCTGTTCTCTATCTCTCCCCTTCTCTCTCTCTCTCTCTCTCTCTCTCTCTCTCTCTACCTTCAACCCAATGGGCTCCTTTAAGGATGCCATTTGGCAAAGGGAAACTAAATGAAACTTGAAATCGGAATAAGAAGGATGATAGAAGCTTAAGTATTATTGAAGTTGATAACACGCATAAAGTTGATACCAAGTAAAAAATATCAGTTGCCGATCGAAACAGCCAAAAAGTGTATTAGCTTATACCTTTTTCTTCCATACTTTCTTGGATTTTTATCTCCTGATAATCTTGACAGACTGGAATTTTGTGCCTCCACAGGGCTTAGACTTCTGCAACCAAGAACAACTAATAACTAACATTACCATATGAATGAGGATTTCTGTCAATTAAAAAATATATACTACTATAGTAATATCAGCGTTACAGAAAAATGAGCACCTAGATACTAAACGATAAAATTTCAAAAACCAAACTTTAAGCAAGGAGCTTCACATAGTGGCAAGAAAATTCTTAACGTCACACTTAGATATTACATTTTGATATATGCAGTAGTACTGTATATCGAGATTTTATTTATTTTATTTTTGGGTAATGTAATAGGGACATGCCCAAGGAGATGACAGCAGGGAAAATGCAGAACTTGTCATTGATAGTGACAACTTTGTTTGTATTTGCTTGAAGTTGCCTTTGATGATGTCAACTTTGAAGTTGCCTTTAATTGTGACTACTTTGTGTCAAGACCTGGCCTTACCTGAAGTTGACATTGGCAGTGGTAAGTTTATGTAAGTCTACATTCACACTTGCAACTTACACATAAAAAGGTTTAAAAACAAAAAATAAGTCCCATTTGTGACTTTCCTTTTTAAGTGGCTAATAATAATTGTGACTCAGTCTTACACCACTTTCGTAATATTTTCAAAACTTGCACTGGATTGGTAATTTATGAAAGAAATTGCTCTACTGTGGTGAAAAAGCCATAATGAGATCATCATAGTTGGTATATCAGAACAGTTTTCGTCTTCTCCTTCAATTCCTGGCACTGGTCTGCATGATCACTCACTGTTAAATCTACCTAAACATAGAGCATATGCAAGCAATACAGAAGGTATTTCAATTTACCAGCTCCATATAATTCTAAGTTTCTAACACAGAAAGTGTCTTTTGTATTATCATCAGATCAATAATACAGTATCAAAAAGGTTTCTAATGCATATTTCTAAAGAAAAGCAAGTAATTCAAAATAATTTTAATTCTATTGCCCTGCGTCTTTGTCAACAAGAATATGTAAGAAAATTCAATATTGTAAACTTATAATATATGTAAACAGTATACTTGTGAAAACTTATAACAAAACATACAAGGTATATACCTTAGCTATTGAACAACGAATGAACTGTCTAAGCCGTGTTTGACATATATTATATATACCCTATCATATAATTAACCAAAAGTTTACAACCTGTTTGTGCACTTGAACTAATTGCCCAGAAGTTTGAACCACAGGATGGATTCATGCCACATTCTTTTGTTATTCTTCCATAAAAGGGAGGACAATCCAGCCACTTTTTTTGTCCAATCCTTAAACTTCTACAAAAGGAAGAACCCCCTTGAGTCTTGATTTCTTCTAAAATGACAAAGCTAAGTCTAAAGGAAGACTTTTCAAGACGAACATTACATTTCTAATGAAGGCCCCAGCTACTTGAGAGAGGGAGTAATGTTCAAGCAAGAACTCCCTACCTCATAACTATTAACTACATTTAGGTCTAGCTTAGATTAAAAGTCTAGGTCTATTTTAGAGATATTTCTGCGAAGTGTTGAACCATTGTTATGTTCCCTTTTAACAATCAAAGAGGATATTGAAGAAATATAAAAACTCACTGACTGGATTTGAAGTTTCTCAAAATCCAGCAGAAATCCAGTGCCGAGAGAGGGAGAGAAAATTTTGCAATCAGAAAGACCTCGAGTGAGAACTATGTTAGCGATCCAAAAAAAGCATAAGAAAGACCTAGAGCGAGAAGCCAAGAACTATGCAAGCAATCCAAAAAAAAAGAAGCTTTCTGAAAATAATAAAACTAAAAAAACTGAATGTATAAAAAAGTATCGCAGACAACATTTTGTTAAAATGATGCTACAATGTTGCCTATTATAAACCTTTTACTAACTTTTTAATAGTTGTAAGTAACGCAATATTGCAAAAACACTTAAGTGTAGTAGTGAGGGCAGAGTACAAAATTTGAAATCAAACCTCTAGAAAAAATCTGCTAGATTTAGCTTTAATTTTATGTTTCATCTCTCTAAAAAAAATCTGCTACACAAAAGAAAACTATCTTGAAAATAAGGAAGTAGCAGTGCAAGAAAAATAAAATAATATAAGTACAATTTTTATTTTAAATTTAAAATAATTTTAAAAAATAGATAATTACTAACCATGTATGTCCTGCGCTGTCATTTTAACAAGTGGAGTACGTACGAGAGAAGAGAGAGGAATCCATTACAGAAAGTAACATCCAGACAAATGGTGCGTTTGAAATAAGGAGGGAAATTTTCCCATCCACACAACATTATGATGCTCTTCAAAAAGACATGAAAATCTGGGAAAAACTAGATGGAATGCAATACAGTTCTTCTTCTGGAAGCCGTTAACCACGACAACCAAGGCATCAGAATGTACTATGAGCTTCGTACACCGATGAGAGAGAGCGAGCTGCGATTCCTGTGTTGGGTTGTAGATATTGTTAATCTTTAAAATATGCTCTCTGTGAACAATACAAAACATTAACACAGCAAGTAAATGAAAAGATGTACATGAGAGAAAAAGAAAAAAAAAGGAGCGAGCAAGTAATTTGGAGAATTACACCTGTGTCTGGGTAATTTTGAGAACTTTGATTTTCGGTGTTAAAATAGCCAATGCAAATATCCATTTAAAAATAATATATGAAAAAACTATATCATGTATATGAAACTAACCACCTTAAGTTGTTATTGCTTGTATGCCAGCCAGGTAGAGGTAGGAGGAGAGCATGGCCCTCAAACCAAAATCACAAGCTTGAGATTGAAAATAGATGGATGCACACTACTTATAGTATGTTTGGATGCGTGTTAGGTGGCTGCAGAAGCGCGTCCAACCTCCTTGAACACGATTTTTCAATTCGCAAACATGTTTGGGTGAAAAAAATTAATACGATTCTAGCCCTTAGAATCGAGTTTAGCAGACACAAGAAATCCTAGCTTTTGCGTCACCAGAACGTGACTCTCTGCCTGATCCAGCTTCCTTCTTCTTCTATCCTTTATTTTCCCCTTGCCCTGTTTTAACTCAGTAGTAACCCATAGCTTCAAACATGTTATGGTATCACTATAAATGTGCTAAAATTCAGAAAATGGCAAAGAGAGAAGGCAATTAGGGGAAGGTGACTCTTGCTCTTAGGCTTCTTCAAGTGTAACTTGTGTTGGTGGAAGGAAGTTAATGATCGAGCAAATAAGTCGAAGAGGTTTGGGGGTATGAGATAGAGTAGCAGACACACATGTTGTGATAATGACACGTATTTTCCTGCACCACTTACCAATAAACACCGAGTATGAATTTATTATAGACACTAATTGTTACTATTTTTTAGTTTTTGCAATTATGGTGATGTTAACTTGGAATTCTCCTCACTTTTTAGCATATCTTTCTCACCAGAAATAGATCATATTTGAGATTCTATAAGAGATTAAATTGTAATGTTCAAGACTTCTATAATCATTAAAATATTGATACCCGTTTTGGTCATTACATAATCAAACTCAATTCTAATCAAAGTTACCCAAACGAAAATTTGTTATAAAAATCAATTCTGGATAAATGTATCCAAACATAAATCACGTCACCTAAATCACGTTTACCAGACTCAATTATGACCAAACTCAATTCTGGTCAAACTCAATCCTGGCCAACATTGATCCAAACACACACTTAGATGACCACAAAATCGGATATCCAATACTTCAAGATTTATGGCTTTTGAAAAGTCTGGCAGCTCCTTCAGAAATTCGCTACCGTACAGTTTTACTTCTTTTAAATTCACAAGATTCTGCAACAAAATGAAATAAATCAAGCTATCACACATTGCTTAAGTTGTTAATGATATTTGTATTTACTAAGTGAAAAATCAAAAATGATTCATAAACATATAAACAGACAGTTATAAACACCTTCATTTTTCTCTCTATATCTCTTCTTATCACATCAATCATATATCACATTCACCAGTTATCTCTGTTCTCTTCCTCTCTCTCTCTGTGGATATCTACACCTAAAAAATGTTTATGAATCATAACTTGTGAAAATTTATTACAGGTATACACATATTTACCTGCACTCCATCCCAAAGCTTTTCCAGTCGACTATATGACAAATCCAATATAACAAGATTTTCAGCAAAAAATTGCTCTGGTAGGGATTTCAGAGGGTAGTTCATCCAACGAAGATATCTTAGTTCAGGCGGAAAATATTGAAGCCCTTGAGGAAGAAGATCCAATTTGTCTTGATCATATTCACCGTGAAAATCCAGATATTGTAGGTTGTTCATCTTAACAAATATGTGAGGGCTTAGCTTCAACCTCCTAATTGTTGACAAGTGAGTCCTTATGCTTCTAATGGCATCAGTCCCCTGTCATCAAAGAAGAAAAATCTAAAACATCATTAAAAGTCACATTTCCCACAAAAAATTCAAATTTTATCTAAAAGATGCTATCCTTACCTTGTCATTTTTGAATACTTCATAAATGTCATTTGAATCCCACAATCGACTACGGCTTCCTGGGTCACTAGATTCTTGGCGAACAATCTCCCAAGCAAGCTCTTGTAGAATATCATGCATCGATACAATGTTATCATCTGATATAGCTACAAGAGCTTTATCTTTCAACCTTTCGAACGCAACAGCTACTGAATTGTCACTTTCATGATCTTTCAGCAAGATTTTTATGTAGCTTGCCTTCAAAATCAATCCATCAAAGAAACATGCAAGATCTAGAAACATACTTTGCTCTTTACGGTCTAGATCATCATAACTCAACCTCATTACATTATGAACTTTTTTATTTGACATTTTTTTTAGTTTGTCTAGCTGACTTTCCCATACTTCCTTATCTCTCCCACGTAGAAGGTGTCCCAAAACTTTCAGAACTAATGGACTGCCTTTAGCATAATTCACCACCCTCTTCGTTAGTTCATCATACTCCATTTCGTGATGCCTTTGGTTAAAGGCATTCAAATTGAAAAGCTCTAGTGCGTCACAAGAATTCAATCCCTCAACATGGTATATATCAATAACCTTGTTAGCAAGAAGCACATGCTTATCTCTTGTCGTAACAATGATTCTACTACGTGGTCCAAACCAGCCATGTGCTCCAACTAATATTTCTAGTTGATCTGAATCATTCACATCATCAAGAACAATAAGAACTTTCATAAAACCAAGCCTCCTCTTGACATAAGTGGGCAGTCCATTCGCTGTGTCAATTTTCAAAGCTTCTCCTAATAGGATAGAAAAAAGTTTTTCCTTTAAGGAAATTATTCCATGTCTCTCGGACTCTTCCCTGACATTTGCCAAAAAAGAACAACCATCATATTCAAAGCACAGCCTGTAAAATACTTCTTCCGCAATGGTTGTCTTACCAATTCCACCCATGCCCCAAATTCCAATAATGCGAACATCTTCCGACTCTAGCTGTAACAATGATTTTACCTGCGCAATTGGTTTTTCTATACCGGTCAGTCCTTTTGGGTTAACTAGAGACAGATCATTCAGCTTCATCAACAAAGTTGTGACAATTTCATCAAGAAGCTCAGCTTCATTCCTATACAGCAAAGGGAAAATGTATGAATTACATGACAAGTGCTAACAAAAATTACATGTAGCAATCACCTATTTTTTTACTCAAATTTTTTTATAAAAAACTGGTGTTTTAAGAAGATGTCAAGTTTAGAAGTCTAACAACAAACCAAAGCCAACAACAATCACTGTGGTGTTCTACTTGGTGAACCGAAACAAGGATCTGATCCAGAGGAACGTTTCGATTCTGAAGCATTCCTGGGGCGGAAGCTGAAAAGGCTCGGTTTTTTCTCAAAGAGTAGCGCAAAACCGGTTCAGTGGATATCATCGGGGATGCCAGTTCGAGGGGGGAAGGAGGAGAATAACGCGCGAGAGAAAGAGGCTGTTGCAGCGGCGAGAGAAGGGGTGGTGTTTTATAGCAATGGGGAGTTTGCAAGTGTGAGCTTCATGGAGGTTTGTCACGAATTTTTTTTTGACAGAGTTTATGACCACAATAATGATTTATAAACAGTATAAATATATATAAATATCTTATTTTTCTCTCTATCTCTCTCCTTTCTTATCACATCACATTACATATCACATCCATTACTTCTCTCTTCTCTTCTTTTTTCTCTCTGAATGTCTATCACTAATGATGGTCTATCAATCATAACTCTTTATCATCTGTGGGTGTGGATTTGAATCCTTATTAATTTCACATGACAAGTCTTTAATTCCTTTTTGATGAACCTGGGCTCTTAATAGATATATGGAAGAAGAAAATTAAAACTGTGTAAGAAAAAATACTGACCATCAAATCCCATTAAAAAAAGTAATTAAGGACCTAAATCTTTCTCGTAACATATGTAACACATAAGAGAGGATCGAAATCTAGACCAAACCCACCTTTTTAAAGGAGATGTTTTAGCCTCGCGATGTAAAAATTAAACATTTCCTTACCTTTGCTCTAATTGCTACAAAATGGAGAGAACTCATTAACCACTAAATTAAATAGAACACCAACAAAGTGTACCACAACTTATTAGTAACTAGTCTTTTTAAGCCTATAATCTATAGTTCGAATGGACCACCAAGTTTCCTAATTTATAGGCATCCTACAATTGCGGTACCTACCAAAGAGAATTAAGCCTAAAATTTGGTGAAAACAATCTAGGAAATAAAGGTTAATTATGCCTTTTTGCCATTTAAACAACCAGCTCGGTAATGTGCATAAAGTTATATGATAGCCAGAAAACATAATAGGGGGAAGAAAAGGAACTCACAGACTATTTGACGAATCCAATCCTGATAAGTTGGCAGCTTCCTTCAAAGCAGATCTCCAAATTTGCACCTTGTTCAAACCGTGTCTCTTTTCAAGTTCAGCAAGATCATTTTCATAACTCCCCTTCTGATGGCGCACATCCGATGGAACCACATTGAAGAACACAGGGATCACCACCCGTCCATGTCTCTGTCGGCACTCCATTATCTTCACAAGTTCTTCTAAGCACCAGTACGAAGAGCTGTAGTTTTCAGAGAATATGACGAGTGACATGGACGATTTTTCAATAGCCCAAAGAAGTGCGGGTGAAATCTCATCTCCTCTGTCGAGTTTATAATCCGCAAAAGCGAAGATTCGCTTTCGGGAAAACTCCTTAATCAAGTGGCTAAGGAAACCATGACGGACATCTGAGCCCCTAAAGCTAACAAACACATCGTACGTTGTTAGAGGAGGTGGCGAAAATGCATTGTCTGACTCTGTCTTTGCTGCTACAGCAAGAAGAAGCAAGAGACAAAGAAACACGCCGTACGACTCTGTTTGAGTAACGCGGGAAGATATTGAATATGCTGCCGCCATTCGAATGAATCTGAATATTCTTTTGTCTCTACACTCTGCAGGATTGAATATGTGAGAAAAGTGATCAGATTGATGTTGGAAAATGACAAAGAACAATTAATACAGCGATCAATAATGTAAAGCTATAACTGACCTCAACAATTATACAGATGCTTTGGCTAGGTTTACGGCGCACGCTGGGTTTCGCGTTTCCCCCCTGAACCTCCGTTTTCTCTTCCAATAAGCATAAGCTGGAGGAGGGTTTTGAATGTAATAAGAAAGTGGTGGGTCTGGTGGCCGGTTAGAGATGGTAAGAAAGTCAATAAGTCAACCAGCACGACTTTTAAGGGAGTTGGTTTTTTTTTTACAAGAGGAATATAAGGGAGTTAGGTATGGAGACATTGAACCTGCCACGCCTTTTTTTTTTAATTTAATTATTTTTAACAATATAATTTTACCTTAAAATAAAATGTGAACTAATTAAAAATAATTTATTTTATTTTGTATTATATTGGGTTTTTTTTGTTACACTATTATATTGGTTTAAGATGTGGTCAGGACTATAATCTATTTTCTATTTTTTTCCTCTCATAGTTTATTAGCAAATTTTCATGTCTTCTTTCCACTATACATAGTTGCACGCTTAAGAGTGTCGAAATGCAACAAACTAGTATATTAAACATTTATTCTCATCTAGTTAAAATTGAATTCATAATAAAATAATTTTTAAATAAAATTTATATTTGATATGTACATGGTATATAATTATTTTGAATTAATAATTTATTTATTGTTGCATGTGGTTTAAATTTAATAGAGAATGAATGCAAGTTGATATGCAAATGGTAACTGAGGCCAACCAGGAGATTTATTGCAGCAGCTTCAGCAATAGCCACTCGATTATACGCATTGCGCTTTGCAAGAAGGCGGATCTCACCAGCAGCTAATCTCTAGTCTTCAGGACTACCAGATGAGAGCTTTTGGAGAAGATTTTCAATCTTACTTCGCTCAGCTAATTTCTGTTGTGTTTTTGAGTTAAGTGTGATCTTAGTACTCAACCTCGTTTGCTTACGCAACACATCATTGATGATTTTTTCAAGCAGCTCAGCTCAGCATCATTCCTATGCAACAACAGATGTCATGTCAGATGGAGAGAATGTATCAATTTGCATTACTATCAATCCTTAATAAAAACGTATACCATATTTATTTTACATGTGGAAAGAATTTGGAATACCTTTATTTGTATTACTTGGGTCTAAAATTTAACCACTAAATTCAATCAATAAAATTTGGCACACGTTTCTCTGCTTCTCTCCGTAAGATTATTGTCGGTCACTGCTCTTGTGACTCTAGGCCTCACATTATTGTAAGTCACTGTTTTTTTTTTCTGAACTTTAAGCGAGATTTAGTTTTCGTCCCTCGTCGGCGGCGTAAAGGTGAATTTTAGGCCTCAGACTTTGATTATTGTTTGGTTTTCGTCCCTGCCGGTGTTAGTGGTTGACCGCCATGCCCAGGTATCAAAGCCTCTTCGCCGTCAACGGCACGGCAGCAGGGACGAAAGCCAAACAATAATCAAAGTCTAAGGCCTAAAATCCACCTTTACGCCAGCGATGGACGAAAACCAAATCTCGCTCAAAGTTCATGACCAAAAACATATTTAACCCTATTATAAAATTAGTTAAATAAAAACATTAATTAATTAAATTAATTAATTGAGGTGGAAAAGTATAATCAAAATTAAAAAATGATGTGGAAATAAATAAAATAAATAGCACAATTTTATTGATTCACGTCGAGGTTATTTATTATAATTATTTATTACTGGTTATATAAGACATATTATACTATGTATTTACATCCTTGATGAAGTATGAACACTACTCTTATTATTTCAGCAAAAGTAACCGAAAAAAATGTCTTTTTGCAATCTAAAATAAACTCATTTGTGCAGATTTCTCAGAAAAAGCAAGAATAGTAACATTTTACTAGGGAAAAAAGGCTTACCGAAAATCTGATGATTTAATTCCTGACAAATTAGCAGATTTTTTCAAAGCATCTCTCCATATTTGCAGCATGGTCGGATTACTTTTTTTCCATGCTTAGCAAATGCAGTTTTATAACTCCTGGTTTGGTGTCGTACATCTGTGGGATCTACACGGTAGAAAACTGGTATGATAGTATGTTCATACTTGTCTCTACACTCAAGTATTTTCACCAGTTTGTTCAAACACCAGTATGAAGTAGCGTAGTCTTTGGAGAATATAATCACCGAAATCAATGATCCTTCAATGGCTCGAACAAGTGATGGCCATATTTCATCTCCCCTCTCAAGCATGTCATCCACGAAGGCGTTTATTTTCTTTCGACCAAAAGCCGCTGCCAGATGGCTAAGAAAACCGTCACGAATGTCCTCACCCCTAAAGCTAACAAAAACATCATACTTGTCTTCTTGTGGTTGCTCCACAACATCATTATTGTTGTTTGAGGAGCTAGCGTTGACTGTCATGGGCTTTGCTGCTGCTATACCCTTCAGTTTTGAGGTATGAGAGTACCAGCTCCTTCCTTCTGGATTAGCAAAGTATGGATTATACCAGGTCCGAAATCATGATCAATAATCAATTTAGTCTTTATAAACAAGCAAGTAAGCGAGCAAGCTGATTCTCAGTGGATCTTTTGCAAAAAAATGATTGAGATAAATGTGAACCAACAACTAACCTTATGCTATGTATGTGGCTGTTAGGATTCAAATTCAAATTCAAATTCAATTCCTGGTACATATGTTGGAGTTGGAGCATCGTCATGGACCTGCAATTACATAGAAGGTGAACAATTTCAGTTGACCTTGCAGTTTGAACTCTCACATTCATTCACACCCTCCCACGCGGCACTTGATTTGTATATAGATTTTCATTAAACAAATTAAAGTCAACTTTAAGCATAAATTATAAAACAAGTAAAGCAGTGGATATTCAGGGGAGACGTTAACCTGCTAAACCTCATACAGACTTGAATTAATATTATTTAACCATATCTATATCTACGTTTTCGGTCCAGAAACTGTCCTGACTAGCATCACTCAGATCTGATTCTACTCCCAATGGTGAATCAGATTCAGTGTTCCGAAACATCTTTTGAGACATGGAGATTCACGTTTAAGCCTCTGATCCACATTTGAAGTTCAGATCCACGTTTCAGATCCAGAACCAAACACATCCTAAATAAACAAGCAATTAATCTTTTGCCAAATATAAACCAACACCTAACCTTTAATATTTCACCTCATGCTATGTTCGTTGAAGTTGGAGCATCATCAATTCACCATGGACCTGCCACTTAACCGAAGGAAGAACCAATTTCAGTTAATGGTTTATTACGTTGCTTAATATTATTAATATTATTTATGTCGGTCAAAGTATCACATAGTTATAGTATTTAAGTAATTTATAAGCATCTCATACATATTTTATTTTAATGGTAGTTTCTTATTTTTTCTTACAAGGAATTTGTATATTTTTATTTTTTAATTCACTTAATGTACGAGAGAAAAATGAATTGTTAATGTAAGAGAGATAAATAATAATATTTTAATTATAAGATAAGGTTGCATGTGAAAACGCCAAATTTTATACATGCCGAAATATAGATTATTATGAATACCAACTAATTTTAAGAGAAATAAAATAGAAATTGGCATAGATAATTTCATGATTGAAGGGGAAAAAAGAGAAATGGTGAAAGGGAAAATGGAGTACTCCCTCCGTTTCTTTTTATAAGAGTTAAACCAACTTTGCACACCCCTTAAGAAAATCAGGTAGTATAGCTTTTTCATTAAATTTGTTCTCAAATGTTGTTGAATTTCCAAAATTGTCCTTTACATATTTCTTTTTAATCTCTTTCCATCATTAATGCAATTTCATATTTCCAGAATTGAATAGGGGTAAAAATGTGAAAAAATAATTAATATAGCACAAAGCTTTATGTGTTTCTTATAAAAAGGAACGACCAACACCCCTCATTTAGCTCTTATAAAAAGGAACGGAGGGAGTATAAAATTCAAGGTTGTTGAAATAATCATCTATATGAATCATGTGCATTTTCTAGGATACAATTAATAAATTGACAACCCTGCAATATTTAGGTTTATGGATGACAATTTTCAGTTGGAAATAGGGATCCTGCGGGAATTATATGTCATGTTTGAGGTCCCAATCTTTGGAAATTTTCCATGTGGAGATGGAAAGGAAAATCACTCTCTCTGCTTTATGCTTTATGCTTTATGGAGTATCTTCCCATCTACATAAGTTAAAATACAATAATATTTTACAAATATTGAATTACTTATGATGAAGACTTTACCTTTTGGATGAGTTGAATATTAAACTTTATATTTTAAATTGCTTATTTAGTAGACTACAATACACTTATTGTGTGATAAATTTCATTTAATGTTACTTGAACTTTATTATATATTTGTACTAAATTGGATGCAGTTGTGTTGTCCATTGTGGTGGTTGAATTTATCCCATAAACTTATTTAACTTATATATTCATCTATCTTTCAAGACTTAACCTATAGGAAAAATGGAGATAAGGTAAAAATACACCCCGCTACGAGGGTCAAAAATGGGGCGGAGTAAAATGAGAAATATTGATGGGATGAGGAGCGGGAATACACTCACCACGCTGCGTGGGTGCCATCTCTATGCAGGGCACCCTTAATAAACAATTCATCTTGATTCAATCTGTCAAATAATCATGATCAGTAATAAATTTAGTCTTTTATAGAAAAGCAAGCAAATCTTTTACCAAAGATAATTGAGATCATTGTAAACCTAACAACTACGTATACCCTTGAATACTTTACCTTATGCTATGGCTACTAGCTAGGATTCAAATTCAACGCCTGGACCTGGTCATATATGTTTGAGTTGGAGCATCATCATGGACCTGTAACTTCATAGAAGGTATGAGCAATTTCAGTTGACCTGGCACTAAGTTTGAACTCTCCAGCACATTCACAGTTAAACATAAAACAATTAAAACAGTGGACATTCAGGGGAGACGTTGACCCGCCAAACCTTGTACAGGCAGGAATTAACATAATTATGAACAACTCCTAATTTTATGAGAAATAAAATAGAAGATTCATGATTTGAAGGAAAAATTAGAAAGAAATAAAAAGAAGAGAAATGATGAAAAAGAAAATGGAGTTCAAAATTTAGGGTTACTAACATAATCATCTATATGAATCACGAGACATCACTACAAGAATGGGCGTTATTAGCGCTGCCGCTGGCTATGCAAAAAACCGACACCAAGACAAAATCTCCATTGGAATTGTTGTGAGCACAGAGGATGATGCTTTCCAATTGCCTCTTCCGCTCATGGAGATGGAGGGAATACAGTACGGTGCAGCCTACAGTTGCTGCATACAAGTGGAAGGTGATGAAGGGTATTCAAGTTTTCGCCTAACCAAGAGCCTTGTGAAAGTCTGCACCACAGGCTTGATAGGGAATTGCATTTCCCAGCCTGAAGTGATCTGGTAGTCTATTTCATCATACTCCCTAAGTTGTTTGGATTTAGTCACTCATTTCTCTTCTATCTTATTTTCACATTTTTTATCTTCTTATCTTTTTCTGCATTTTCTATCATATTACATATCATATCACTTATTTATCTCTTTTCTCCTTCAAGATCACTACGGTGGAGATGGATCGGTATGTGAACATAAACTTATTCATATTCCCTCCGGCCGAGAAATTTCATCTATTTTTAAGAAAAAAAAATTTCCATATTTATATATTGTATTTATTAAGAGAAAGTGGAATAACATTAAGGAGATTGTGAAATACAAATAATACAATAAAAAAATAGTTAAGAATAAATATGAGAGATTATATAACTTTTCTAAAACCAATATATTAATTAGTCTCATTCATAATTTTTTTTAATCTTATAATTAAGACACGGAGGAGGGAGTAAGTTACTTTTACGGATACCATTTGTTATAAGAGAAATAGGCAAGAGGGAAAATGGTGATATGAAACTCTTGTTTAGTTACTCAATCTTGATAGAAAAGAGAGAATAAAATGGTATGAGTGTATGACCCATTCACTTTAATTTGTCTCTTCAATTTGAAGAGAAATCGGTCAAAGAGGGTTAATTTTTACACATTTCCCTATTTTAACTTTCATTATGGTATTTTTTATTTAAAATCATTACTATTCTTTAGTAAAAGGGAAAGAATAGTTCCCATTGTGCATAACTTACCTAGAATCATTTTTATATTTAAGGTAAAAATATTATTTTATACAAAGTAATATTTTATTTATCTATTTTCTATTCAACCAAATCAAATGAGAGAAGTCACATCATTTTTTTCTCTCTTTTCTTTCTATTTTACCAAACAACTAATAAAATCTACTCTACTTCTCATTTTTTTTCTTTCAACTCATCTTCTCTCTTCCTCTCCTTAACCAAGTTAAATAAAAAAAAAAATCTTTAACAGATGTTCGACCAACAAACTTGTATATAAAAGCCCTAGCAAATTTATATTCGTAGGTTAAATTATACTAAGAGATTTTTTCTGTAAACATACTAGTAAAATCATAAGCAAATAGTTAGGGATGGAAATAAGATAGATTATGTTAGGTTTCCGTGGTTTTTAATTTTATGGATACTAACTAGTTTTTAAGTTTGCAACTTTAAATAAGTAAAGACTAGAACAAAATTTAAATAAAATCTTGCAACTTTGCTTATATTTCTCCAAAAGAATAAAATGAGGATGGAATGAAGTAAGAACGTGATAATTACATCTCTCCAAAAATTGTTTGCTTTCTAAACAAAAGTGAAGGGGCTAATCGGAAAGGATTTGCAGCGCCACATCTATAAAATCTTCTCAGAGCAATCCATTGTGAGATTGAAGTGGATTTTTCTTCTGTATGTATCAGGGTAATTCAAGTCTGAGGCTGATTACACGAGCTAGCATAATATTAAGTGCCAATCCTTTCAAGATTTTCTGAGACAGTTTTCATTCTAGGCCTGACCTCAGGGTCTCCCTCAGTGCAAGCAAGAGCTACATGAAACACAGCCAACACCTCTTTCTTAACGCGCACTTCTTGGAGCAGAGACGGATCAACCATCTCAGATAACGGGCTTTCTTGATCAAACCCACTTCTCACCCACCTAACCAAGTCATGAACTTCCACAGAAGTTGATGACGTGGTGGGAGATGATGATTCTGGTGACTTCCCAGTTAGCAGTTCAAGCAACACAACCCCAAATGAATACACATCCCATTTCTGCGTGGGTCTGCATCCAGGGACACGAGCCTCAGGGGCCTTGTAATTGTTGTTGGTTCTCTCCTTCTGTGATGAGTACTTCATGTAAGGAAGAGCTCCACCCATGAAGCCGCCGGTGGAGGGGTTGTTGCCAGTGATACTGATCAGCCGGTTAAGGCCGAAATCGGAAATGTAGGGGTGAAAGTCGGTCTCGAGAAGGATGTTGGAGGGTTTGATGTCACCGTGGACAAACTTTCTCGGACTGCATTCATGGAGATAGGCTAAGCCCCTTGCGGTTCCTTTTGCGATTCTCAGCCTGGTGGACCATGAAAGATTTGGAGATGGTTGGCCATTTCTACCTGTACATATACAAATTGGATTTAGGTAAAAGCATTATTTAGTGGCTGAATTTTTTTACCAGAAAGATTATAACAGTTAGTACAGAATGCAAATGCAGTACTTTCTTCTAATAGTATCTGTGAGACATAGGTGCAGTGGAACAAAAGAAAAGTGTGAAAACATTTCTATATTAGGGCCCAGGTTGATTCAAGAGGTTATGAATCTGTTAGAGACTCTATGCTTCATAATAAAGTTTCGCTTAGAAGATAAAACAAATCATGAAATAACAAAAAGCACCCTTTTCCATCAAGGAACACAACTTTTTATCTATAGGGAAGGTACAAAAGTGGCACAAACGTGCTTTCTTTTTGGAAGCTAGTATTAACACACACGTTAAAGTGGGTAAACTAAAAAGGAGATTTCGAGTTTTGGTAAAGAAGAAAACAAAAGATTCAAAACTCAAAATAACATTGCAAATTTGCAATTGAGGAGAGATATTAATGGCATGGAAGAGTGGTTAAACTATAACTTTTTTATGTACAAGTTTGATTTTACTAGTGCTAGAAGCTCTAGAAGACTAGAAGTTGTTCCTGGTCCCCAGCAAGTGTGTTTCCTGACACATCATCTCTCCGACACATGCTGAATCTTTAGTTCTAGCAAGTGGCATGCCCCCCCAACATCATCAACCATAGAAAAGACAAAGTCCAAATCTAACTTGCTTCTTTATATCTAAGCAATGAAATCTAGTATATTTGAATCCAATATCTTTTCTCAGTAATTGACATAAGTTTCAACTCATCTTCTTTTGGTAATCAGACCAAAACCATTTGGAACAACCACAAATATTCTACCTACCATGGTGAAAATAGACCTTCTAAATATCATGAAAAATCAATAAACATGGGTCTGATATTCTCTGATTAGAACAAATGATTGTTAAATTCACAAGAAAATTAAGTGGGCAAATTTTGCTCCCAGATTACTCTTACGGCTACCAATCCATTCAAAAATTATATACAAGCTGGACCACCTAAAATGATTCTCCTACGAAAAGCAGAACTAGCCATGGGAATGGACAAAGTCATTTCACGAGTCGTTACAGAATGCATATATGTTGATTCAGAGCAACACACAACAAATGAAAGCAATCAACAGAAAAAATAAAATGTGAAACCAAAAGAACTCACCTCGAAGTGCATTGGTCAAGTTGCCATTGGAGATGAAATCACTGATGAGAAGCTTCTCATCATGGGCCCAATAATAAGCTCTCAGCCTCACAATGTTAGGGTGCTTGACCTTCCCAATGGCCTGCACCTCCGCCGCGAACTCCTTGTACCTCTGTTCTCCACCCTCCCCAAGCCTCCTCACAGCCACAGGCACCCCATTTGCCAGCACCACCTTGTACACAATCCCCAACCCACTCTTCCCCAACACATATGCAGAAGCCCTCAAAAGCTCATCAAGCTCAAAGCTGAAACCTTTATCAATTGTCACCAATTCCCCTTCTCCTTTCCCTTCCCCTACTTCAATCTCATCATCATCTTCATCATTCTTCGAACCACCAATACATGGGAATGCACACCCATTCGCTTTCTCATTATCATCGTCACCATTCACACCGAACTTTCTCTTCCCGGTGCAGCTACACGCATTGGAATCATCTTTCTTCTTCCAATAAACATACACAACCACAAGCCCAACAAGAGCAACCCCAGCAGCATCAGCAACTGAGATCAAAATAATCAAACCGGGGCTCGGCCCTCTGGACCGGTGAACCGACTCACGCGGAGATGAACCAGGACCGACCGAGCTCCGGTCCGAACCGGAGCAGGGTTTTCTAAGAGGAAACCCGCACAGGTTTGGGTTGCCGAGAAATGCGGTTGGACCCTGGTTTGAAAACGACCCGGTTTGGGGAATTTCACCACTGAGGTTGTTGTTTCTCAGGTCGAAGCTCACGGTGGCCGGCAATTTCCCGAGAGACTTCGGAACCCTGCCGGAGAGGTGGTTGAAGGAGAGGTTCAGCGTGCCGGAGAGGGACCCGAGGTCCCCGATTTCTTCAGGGATCGAACCCTCGAGGTCGTTGCCGGAGAGGTCGAGCTGGACGAGGTTCTCGAGCTCCGACCACACGCCCGTTGGTATCTCGCCGGAGAATTTGTTCCGGGCGAGGATCAGCCGCTGGAGCGGCTTGCAGTTCTTGAGGGCGCCGGGGATACTGCCGGAGAAGGAGTTGTCCGAGAGGTCGAGGTTTTGGAGGCGGGGGACGTTGCAGACGGAGGGAGGAAGGGGGCCGGAGAGGTTGTTCCGGTGGAGGAAGATGCTGTGGAGCGCGGTGGCGTTGAAGAGCTGCACAGGAACGACGCCGTAGAATTCGTTATCATGGAGGTTGAGGCGGCGGAGGAAGCGGAGGGTGCCGAGCTCCGAGGGGATGTAGCCGCGGAGGGATCTCCCGGCGAGGGCGATTCCGACGACGCGCGGCTCCGGCTGGCCGGAGATGTTCGCGCAGGAGATCCCCGACCAGGCGCACGGGGTGGGCTCGCCGTCGTTCCAGTCGGAGAAGGCGCCGCCGGCGGTGGGTTGGTCGACGGCGGACTTAAGAGAGAGAAGGGCGAGGCCGTCGGAGGAGAGAGAAAGTGCGAAGGTGAAGAAAAAGTGAAAACAGAGAGGGAAGAAGGCAAAGAGAGAGAGCATGATTGAAGAGCTCTTTTTAATACAATGGTGATCGATACGGCACCGTTTTGGGGGAGGGGAAGAGGAACCGATTATGGCACTGCGTGAATTGCAGTGTGTGAGTGAGTGAGTGAGAGGAAGGAAGTGGAGGTTGTTGTATTTATGAGAAAGATAGTTTTGTTTTTAATTTGGTGGGGTCCTACTCCCGCCAAAATTAGTGAGAAACTTGCTAACCGAAAGACCCAAAGAGACAAAGAGTGAAGTGTAATATAAGAAAACAGGAAAGATCATTAGACACTTACAAAATCAAATGAGATCATTAGAATTTGTGAGCTGTGATCAAACATTGATGATTGGGTAAATTTAAAATGCTTGTTAGAATATATAGCACTTTTAGTGATGGTACAATGCCAAAACTTAAAGAAAAGTTTTGGTAGATAGAGAAAATAAGATTCGAATGCTTAACCCCACTGAAGGAGTATAAATTCCATGACATAATAATCTATTGTCTGTTATCATGGGTTCTTATTGCCATGAAATTACGCACGGAGTATTAATTAGTGCAATAATCCTTTTCTACAACCAACCACCACTTTCTCACTCACAAATCACAATGACAGGCTCATACCATCATCATTCAACACACATTTTATACCTTACGTCTTGAGTAATGCAGCTAGAGTTAGAAACATCCTTTGCTATAAATCATTCAATCGGCTATAATCATACGAAGCAAACTTACAAGCTAACAAAGCCACTATAGTATGGCATAATAATTCAATTTGATTCCACCAGTATTTCATGTGCAAATAATATCAGTAATGATTTATACCAGCGAAAGAGAAAACAACTGAAACATGCACACGATATCTTCTACATTTTCCAGATCAACAATTCAACACACAATAAATACTTACCTCCGAATAATTAATACAACTCCAACTTTTATTTTCCTTCTTGCGATTGATTCCTAAAGCTTTCTCTCATCAACTCATATCTTACCACTTTTATCAGTTGAGTTAGGTAGTGTTTGGCCCAGCTTTTTTTTGACTTTTAAGTTGCTTTTAAGATAAGTTGGGTCAATCACAATTGTGTATAAGATCTTAAAAAATAAGTTACTTTTAAGTTACTTTTTTTTTACACACAAAATGTTGAAAAGTAACTTTTAAGTAAAAAGTTAATTGAGGGAGCTTTTTTTCTAATAAGTTACTTTTTTCACTTCCTACCGCCCCGGCCACCACCACCGCCGCCACCACCTCCGACCACCGCCGCCGCCGCCACCTCCGACCGCCACCGCCACCGCCACCTCCGACCACCACTGCCACCTCCGACCACCACCACCACCTCCGACCACCACCGCTACCTCCGACCACCACCGCCACCTCCGATCACCGTCGCCGCCTCCGACCACCACCGCCACCTTCGACCACCACTGCCACCACCACCGCCTCCGGCCACCACCACCGCCTCCGGCCACCACCACCGCCTCTGGCCACCACCACTGCCTCCGACCACCAAACAACTTTTAACTTAAAAGTAACTTTTAAGTTAAAAAAAATGAAAATTGACAAACAGCTTTTGCCTTTTTTTTTAAGATCTTATTGTGAGCTTTAACTTAAAAGTAACTTTTAAGCTAAAAAAAAGCTGGCCAAACGCTGCCTTATTCTTTGAGTACACGACTCCAAGTGGTAAAATGAATTTATAATGCTGAGGGCCGTGCAGAGTGTTAGGCCGAAAAGGCATATACTCCAAAAACAAAACAAAAAATTAGTTATTACTACCTATATGTATATCGGTTCATTCCACAGGTCTGGCTTGATGTATACCAGTTCATCCCACGACCAAAGCTTGATTGTTGTGTCATCTGAATCAAAATAATAATATAATAATATTATCATTGAAAAAAAAATGTATTTGTGAAACTTTTACCTTCAAAAAAAAAATTAGAATTCTCTTCTAACCCAAAAATTAGTCAATCAAAAAGAATCAAAAAGAGAAGTCACACCAACATCATAGATTATTTTGGAAACTAACCATTATCATCATTAATATTATTTAAAATATTTTTATTTATTCCAAAAGGTGTTATTTTAATTATAAAACTCTGATAAATGATTTTACGGTTTAAAAAGCTAGAGAAAATTAATATAAAAATCAATAATTTATATGATATATTAAGTCTCTTTACAATTTTTGAAAAAAAACTACTTTAATATTTTTGCCTTACGTCTCAAAATATCTATAAACAACCTTAAATACTTTTCAACACTAATCAAGCCCATGCCCACGGGGATAATTGATTCGTGACAAATGAATCCAACTGTGACATGTTTTTTTTTTCCTTTGACACGTTTACAAGGTCCCAATAAATGATTTTTTCAGGGTTTGATCTAGTGATTCCACCCTTACGGGATTTAGCTTATCTACCACTAGATCAACAGCTTGTTGGTATTAAAATAGTATTTTGTTAACATTAAGATAATTAAATAACTGAAAAAGGTAAGGAATTCCAATCGGTTTTAAAACTAAAATCAAACTGGCCCGTTAACTGGTGTAATAGTGAACCCAATGTATTTCAAATCCAGTTATTCCTTTCCAGCTCTTACATGAGTTGTCCAAAAACTCCAGCTCGTAGAGACAAAGATAGTTTTTTTTTTTTTTTTTTTTTTCCTTACAATGAAGTAGAATAGATATTAGAATTTTATAATGAAAATTTGTAGACATGTTTTAAGCATGAAAAAAGTTTAATTAAGATTTTGCATTCTTCACAATTATTTACTTCATGTTTAAACTAAATCCATATATAATTTTACAGATTATTCATGATTAAACTAATTTCATCAACTTCAAAATTAACCTAAAAGCTTGAAACTTTGATAATTTAAAAAAGAAAAAGAGATAAACTGTTGTTTTATTATCTGCCAAAAGGTGAAACATTGGAATACATGATTTCTTATAAGTAGCAGCTTGTTCAATTAATGGTCATAAAATTAAAATCCATACTAAATTAAAAGTTAATATAATTGATTAGAAATTGAAAAAAAAAAATTGAAAGAGAAAGACGAAAGAGAGAGGATGCTAACGAACCCTAGACAATCTTTGTTTTATTGCGCTTCACAGTTTCACAAACAAAACCTTTGAAGTTTTAACATTTGGCCAAAACCTTTGAAGTTTTAACATTTGGCCTCAAGCTTCTCTTTCTACCTCCATCGACTATCATTACATCCATCTTCCACCTTTGTCCTTTGCACAACCAACTTTTGTTCAACCTTGGAAGGTTTTGCAATAAGTTGTGCTACAAGAAACTAGTGTTATAAAAATCTAATGTGACTCATTAAAAGTGCTATCCCCCCTGCCGCACCTTCTTTGAGAGCAAGTATAATCTTGTTCGAAACACTGTAATAGTTTTTTCAAACAGATAGATTTTCTTGGGATTAAAACTTGTTTCTTCTTCCTTATGGGGTCTTACTTGTTTGCCACTAAACCAACACATTATTAGTTTCCAAGTTGTATGTATGAATGAGCTTTCATGGTTATTAAATGTTGTGATTTAGTGATTATTTTTCTTAACACTGTTAGTTTTATGCAAATGTATGTTTAAACATATTTTTTAAATTTAGGAAGGATGTTATACTCTGTTACAATTTAGGGCTAAATTTTCCATTTGCATCAACAACACAAACCTAATTTCCCATAACTCAAGTTTAAATAAAACAAATTCAGCATGAAGAGTAGAACGTAGAAACCCAAACACACCAAGTGATTCACAATCTTTCACCCATCCCTCCCACAATTCTTGACTGGGATCTTGATTTTAACAAACAAACTAGTTCTACAAGTTATCCATCGACTCAGCACCCAATCAAATTGGTGACATGTTCAGGCTTGATAACATTAGTACTCCTAACATTATATAAAACAAAATTACCCAGCTCAATCTCTCATCATCTACGGTCCTAGGTTATTACTAATTGGGGACTTTCCTCAGCACAAGTTAAGGCGTTTTTTTCCCAAGAAACTGGAGGTGAATGCAAAATTGCAGGATACCAACCCTTGCAGTATTGGTTTTTCATCTAATTTCATCAATTATTTAATGGTATATTCCTTAAAAAATTAATTAAAAAATTATAAAATTTAAAATTTAGAAACCTTCATCACCTTCATCCCATGAACCCAGAAATTCTCATACCTTCATCACCTTCATCCGAAAAACCTAAAAATGGGGCTTTGAAATATTTGTTGCCTTTCAAAAAAAAAACTCCAAAACAATAGGAAAATGGGGAAAAACTGAAGCTTTATTTCTTGGTTCAGTGAATTGGAAGTCAAAATTAAATCCCAGAAGTTCCACAAACAGGGGGAAAAGATCAAACTTTCTCAGCATCCAAATGTTGAAGGCCCTCTCAGATCTGGAAACGATCTGGAATTTCGATCTGAAAATGTTAAAGCGATTTGTGTTGAAGAAGAAGGAGCCTTCGATCTGAAAAAGAAGAAGCGATTTGTGTTGAAGCGATATGAAAACCTTTGATCTGCAAGCTTCAATTGCCTTTTGGAGGCGCAATGGTGGTTGATGGACGTAAACTGAAACCGGCAGAGGTGGTGGACGCAAGGGTGTGAAGCAGAGGATCGAGAGATGATAGTGGCCCTAGGTTCGGTGCTCTGTTTCGTGCTTAAACAGAGTTAGAACAAAGTAATTGTGAGTCTGGGTTATGGTTTTTCAGATGAAGAGGGAGATAATGGTGGCGATGAAGATGGAGTTGTGGTTGAGAAAGGAAAGGAGGCAGTGGACTGAGGGAAGAGGAAGATGGCGGCAGTGGTGATGATGAGAAAAGAAAGTGGTTCGGTTGTGAGGAGAAGCAGAGTGGTATAAGCCATAAGGAGCTGTGATGGAGGCTACCAGTGGGTGCTCTTGCTTTTGCGCAGGTCCCTAAATTGCTCCCAAATGATTTGATGCCTAGGTTTTTTTATTGGGGTTGTGATGGGAGATGGGATAAGGAGCTGCGGCTGAATCCATGGCCTCTGAACCCTAGGTTTTCTGGGTTTCATTTTTCTTTTTAATTAATATTTTAATTAAAAACCGTTAAATAATGGATGAAAAACCAAAACTGCAACCGTTTGTAAAGTTAAGGACCATTTAGGCTAATTTTTTAGTTTAGGAACCAAAACTGTTAAATCATGATAAGTGAGGGACCAAAAGTGCTATTAAGCCTTAATTTTATAATTAAAATTAATTATGGGAGAAGTTTCTCTAAGTAATATTTTAGTGTTAAATTATGAGAATAATTAAGTAGATCCAAAAATATTATTATTTTGAAAGTTCTATAATCATTGATTGGAAAATAAGTTTGGATTGAAATATATCTAATTTTCTTAAGAAATTTATACAATTGTAAAATTAATATATATTGATATTCTATTTATGATTTTTTGAGTTTAATAACTGTACACAAATATTATATCATGTTTCGCCATATTTACACATTACAATAGAATGAAAGTTGTGCCCTGACTCATGATGGTGATCGGAGCTGAACCTGCTCAAACTTTATCTTTAAAAAAATTATAAAAAATGGTGAAATTTATTAAATACATAGGGCAATGAAAAAATGGGTTAGTCTATTAGTAGGCACCCATTATTAAGATCTTGTTGCTATTTCAAGTTTGGTTTAGCGCAAATGTGAAAACACACATCTTAATATATACTAATTGAGAAATAAAGTTTGTCACACGTTCATATCAATGTGGATCTGCATTGAGTTCAATAATTTAAACACACATTTACAACACAAATGCGAATGCGGGTAATTATAGTTACTTCATATATTCTCAAACAAGTTGTAACATTTTCTAATGCAGTTAATTAGGACTTGCATGAACCTCACATGCCCATGGTAATGAACATAGAGAGAAACTTCCTTGTGAAGAAATAGAATGCTCTGGCAAGTACTCCAATGGCTATGAATACTACAGTGTGGTGAATATTGTGCCTTAAATGGCGAAGCATTAAAGGATTACAGGTAATAGAACACAAACCGACTTGAACTTTTCAGGTAAATGGGCCTTCTCATTGTCAGTTAGTTTATGTGAACACCAAACACCCTTGAATGGGGGCTTCTATTTTACCACATCAACCCACTAAATTAAAGAACAATGGGCCCGCTAGTTCGTGAGGGAAATCAAATTAATGAACAAACCTGGTTTGACTTTTATAGAAAAACAAAAACATGGTGGGGGTAGTCAGAGAATTTACTTCTAATCAGAATGAAATGAAATTAAATCATGCATATGTAATATAAATTCATCATGTAACCAAAAAAAGTATATATATAAATTCACCATTTTAAGTGATTAAGTGAAATGTTAATCTTTTCTTAAAGGTAAAACTGTTAATCTTTATATCAATCTTTTTCTTTTTTTGGTTACAAAAGGAAATAAGCTTTATATCAATCTAATATCAAATTATTATTATTATGATCCTAAAAAATTCAATTATTATTATGGGATCAAGGCCGGCCGAAATATGATGCTAGCCAAGCCGACTTTAGACCCAAAAAATAATTATAGTTATTTTAGAAATAACATTAAAAGCAATTAAACATTTTCTCATAAATCCCCCAATGTCTTTTTAGTGTGATCCTCCATCTTTTCACAAATCCATCTCTATAAACTATATTTACTTTGTCTTAATCAAAGTATTCTCATAGTAATAGTAATGAGATTAACCAATCATCCCATGGTCAGTACAATAAACAGTAAAAAACTAATTAATGAAAATCTTCTTTTTACAAGAGTTGAGAATTGAATCTTAAACCTAAGAGCTGAAATAAATCATGAACATTGTGTTCATAAGAGCTTATTGCTAGCATTGTTCTTTTTAAAATGGATTACTAGCAACTCACTTTTTTAAAGACTCTCTCCTACCCTCTAGCTATGATTATGATTGATCTATTTTCAAAATAGTAAAAATAAGATCATATAAATAGCACCCAAGAGAGTATGCCATTGACAAGTGACGTTACTAACTAGGTATAATGTTTTAGAGTTTTGATACATTTACATCCTATTTTTTATTCACCTCAATTCCACCCATTTTTATTTTATCTCTCTTATTTTTTCATTTATCACATTTCATACTTTCTCTCTCTTTATTTTTCTTTTATTCTCATCTCTCTCCTTCTTTCACATTTTTTTGAGGTGTGAAAGTAAGAAATGTTTTATCTATCACATATTGGTGGTGACATTTCTCATTTCAAATTCCAATAGCAATAAGGATTGGAATGAAAAGCATGTGTGTGGCTGGCCATGTTGAACATGGAGGACATTGTTCAAAATTGATTTATACGTGAATCCGAAAAAACACATGTAGTGTCCACACAAGAACCCACAAGATTTAAATGGGAAACCATGGAGGAGTGGGGGCAGGACAGATAGATAGAATTGCGCAAAACCTTAGCTTTAACGTTAGGCAACCCAACCCAAATCATGGGAATTTGAACTCAGACCGTGACTTGCACGAAGTTGGGACTAGTCAACATCCCCTAACTTCGCCTCATATCATATCATGTGTCTTTTAATTTCCTTTCTTCTATGTAATAATCTTCCTCCTTATCATAACCCTTATGATGTTTGGGGATCCATGTTCAGTTACATCTTTAGTGCACAAGTCTTGAATCTTGATTCTAAATCATATGTACTTCCTGAAGAACGGAACTCAGAAATCTCTTCTCTCTCAAAATAACAAATGAACCCCGTTTTTTAAGTATTCAACACAAAATTTTATGCAGATAGATAGTCTCCAATGGTTGATCATAGTCTTTACATAAGCTTATGTTTGGATACATGATGTAAAACAACATCGGTCCAAAATCACAGTGGACATAAGCTTAGTTTTTTGGATAGTCCGTGTGATTTTTTTATCACTGTGATTTTCTATCATATATCTAATCATACACATATATATCGTATTATAAAACATCCTAATGGATTTTGATCACTCATAAGTTTCATTGCATTTTTAGTTTCACAATTTGTAAATAATCCAAAGTAGATTTTCTCAAAGTTAAGAGTTAACTTTAAAAAAAATTGATTCTAACAACATTTTACAGTGAAAGCAAACATATATTCTGTAGAAATTGAAAATAGTTGAAGGTTTACAAAGAAAATCTCATACATTTGACACTGTGTGTTAACTTGAACATAGCCACAAGTGGTTATCTAAATCACCCAAATTTAACTTGGTTGATTTAGATAAACCCCTAGTCAAGGTGTTGTTCGACATATTCCAAAATTTGACTAGTTCGAAAGAGTTAAAAAGAGGAAACTTTGAAGTAGTATAAAACAGAGAAATCTACCTAAAAAACAGAGAATATTGCAATAAACTTGATAACCGTTGGCTTGACACACACTTGGTAGTAATACTAATTTCTTCAATGCTTCCACAACTTGAAAAAGAATACATTCATGAAGCCATCCTTTCTCTCAGGAAAAAAAGAAAGAGAGATGTTAGTCATCATTCTCATCAAAATTTCCATAATAAACAAAAAAGGAAGAAGAAGCAGAACAACAAAAAACCTTGCTTATATATAGTGCATGATGATGAGGACCACAAATTGTGTTTTGTTTCTCCTGAGAGCATCTTTGATCTTCCATTGTAATGGTTGACTGTAGCAAAGAGAGTATGAAGAAACCATGAAACTCAGGATGGATAGCGCTATAGAGAAGATCAGAAAAATGTAACAAGATTCAAGACCATCCATGGCGCTATCCCTCCTGAGCTTTACAGATTCTTCCACACTAAAAACCAAGAAAGATAACAGTATGATATGAGGTGTTGCATATTACTAAGCCTTTTTAAAAAGGTAGCTAGGTAGAAACCATTATGTAACATTAAATGCTTCTGATACATGGTGGGGAGGGACAGAGGTATTTATAGAACCAGAGAAGGGGATGTAGGCAATTTCAGAAACAGAGGAAAAAAATCTAAAAAGATGAAAAAAGAAAAAGAAAAGACAACTTCAATTCAAAAGCTTCAAAAATTTTTTTTATCGAGACTAGAGTATCCACCGCCGATAATCTCGTATAAACAGTAAATAATTGATTACGAAATGTACTTTATTCTTATGAGCAAATATCGAACCATCGATGTCATGGCTATAGAATGAGATAAGGAACCACCCGGCACACCTCATGGTTAAATCTTAAAAGCTTCAAAATTTTAACTAATACTTTATTAACCGGTGCTAATTCACTGTTTTATCTCTCTTTTGTCCTTTGAATGCCCCTGCCGACTACGATAGACCACATGCTTTCCTCTTCTCTATTGAAAAATACTCATATGTACGGTTATCAACATTGAATTGAATTAAGTTTCAAAAAACATTGAATTGCATTAAATTACAATTATGAACTGGTTTCATCTACCAAAACACTTCATTTGAGGATCAATTTTATCTCCAGTTTTGGGTAAACAACATGGTTTCTATGACTTCTTCCTATGCTTCACGACGAGTCATAAATATTTACTTATATTTAAATAATGGGACTATTTACATCAATTTAAGTAAAGTTTGAGTTAAATCACTTTAATTCTATGTAGAGCAATGATATTTAAGATAAATAAATAAATATAAAATTCATAGCCTACCTATCTTTGTCTACGGTCCTTTATAGTGATACAACCCCTTAAATGGTATGATTAAGTAGTAAATAGTATTTTATTCATATAAAATTTTGTAAACTTAATCTACTTTATAAAAACATTTAATTTAACAGTTGGATCAATTAATTTTGCATTGTACTAAAAGTTAAAAATTGTGTAAGCGTATAAATTTAACACATCGTGTCAATTGATCTCTTCTCGAATTATCATATGTAATTATTTTTCCTTGATATTTTTTAACATAAATGCAAAGGTAATCAAAAGCTTATTTAAATGAATTATGATTCATTCACACTCTCATTTCATTTTCACATTTATTTTCTATTTACATTTCTATTCTCTTTCAATCGTATCATTCATCATATTTTTACGTTCTCTTTATTTTCTTCCTAACTCTTTTTTTTCTCCACTTCATTTCCACTTAAATGATAGTGTGAATGAAACTTAATTCTATTCAAATACTCATAATACAATTACGAGTTGTGGTATGGTGGTTAATTGCTCATCCCTTAACTAAGGTGTCAGGGACATGTTGAGGAGGACAACAGAGACCACTCCGTGTAGGAGTGTCCGGGGATTTATCCAAGGAGAATTCCCACAAACTAGGATTTTACTAAACGCATGGGATTCAAACTCTCAACTTATGGGAATGTAAGAGTTAAATTCGAAACATGTGATCTTGTGCCAACCTAAATTGACTTATTTTATAATTAGGTTGTAAATCATTGTGTAAAGTTTTTTTTTTTTCAATATCGTTTAACCAATATTTCAATGGTCTAATAGAAAAGGACCAATATATTCTTTGATTCCATGATTACTTCTGGACCACTCTTTACCATTAATCGGTTTAATGATTAGGAAGTGAAGGTACCTAATGATATTTTTAATTAATGAGGCAAAATAAGTTTGCATTGTGACCTGATCGCTAATTCGAATTTCACATGAATGTCTCCCCACCGCCGAGCAAGAACACTTTGGCCCTTTTGGGGAGGAAGGAAAAATAGTTATTTGTGAACCATTAGTTTTTTTTTTTTTGTTAAATATATGTTTTTAGTTCAAAATAGAAATGAATTAAATTTAGATGTTGTTAAAAAAATTCATAGCTTATAGTCCTTATTGTTAATGACATATATGAAATTAGTCTATATGATTCATTTTATAGTTATTTTTATGTATTAGTGGCGGTTTTTAACCGTCAAAAAATGTGTTAGCAGCAGTTTAAACTACCATAAAATGCATTGTAAGAACTAACTTTACATATTTCATCTAATTCACCTATATTTTATAAAAATTAAAACATATTTACCTTTTTTTAACCAAAGTATTATCTCAATTAATAGCCATAACATCAATCTCTCGTTGTGTAGTTAGTGCATTAAGCACCTAAGCGATTTGTGACTAACCTATGATGCTTTTATTAGTTTATCATCACTTTTTGGCATATTAGAATTCTCTTGAGCCACTTAAGAGTTAAGACGGTTATGTGTAATTTTATGTTTATATTTTTATTCATAAATATTTAAAAAATCTCATATTTAATATGTAAATATATATATACACATATAAATATAAAATTTAACATGACAATGTCATGTAAAATGGTATGGAATAAAATAATAGGTTCTATGCTTTGTATTAATATTGATTAGGTCCAACGTGTATATATATAAATATAGTGATTCCTAATTAAGGTAATATATGTCAGTATCATATCATGTCAGCACTTGATTCTCCAATGCTTAACCTTGTATATTTATACATTTTAAAGAAGATTCACACTTTTTGCTTAATTCTAATTCATATTTCTCTCCCAACTTCACTGACGTCAGACTCGTTTCGAGAACATTAAAATTCACATAAGGAGAAAAAACTTTGAAAATGATGGTGTAAATTGCGAGTAATCCTTTTTCAATTCATATTTGGCACTATTAAATTCATTATTAATTGAGAAAATATTTGAAAATGATGGTTTTTTTTTTCAAAATGCTTAGATTAAAAAAACTCACTTATTTAAATAGTAAAATGGAAAAATGAAATGAAAAAAATTAAAAAATAAATATATGCTTTTAAGTGATAATCAAAAGAGATTGAACTATAGGGATTTTTAGTTTTATTATTAATGAAATAAAAATAAACTGATATAAATTGTAAAAATTGACACTGATTCAGAGGGTTACCTCGGAAATGTAGAGTGTGACACTGTGACTTGACTTGTGATCCTTCGCATTTATAGCAGTACATGTTCTGATTTCCACACTACAAAGTTAGTACAATATACCAGTATGTCTACGTATATGTAAGTATAAATTCAGCGTACAAATACATTATACAAAGAGTACTATTGTAAAATCAAATAAAAGTGGATTGTGGTGGCGTTAGGTTCCTATCCGTCAGATATAAGTGGATAGGGTCAATCCAACGGACCCAAAACTGCAAGGTTTCACCGTCATGGGCTAGTTGCTAATTTTGGATTAAAATAAAGGCTTAACTGGAATCACATTTATGACTTTGTAAATTGGGTAGCCGAAACGATAGGATATGCACATTCTGCCTTTCATTCTCCACTTAATGATTTTGTCCAATCAACCTAATGCAAAATTACACTTCACTTCCCTAGCATAGTTAGACTTAGATGATTTGGTTATTTATTTGGTTGTTTAACCCTATTTTTATGTGGCTAAAATGCCCCACAAAATTTAGATAATTCCCAAATAAATTATGCAGATTTTACTTCAATGATAGTTTTTTTTTTTTTCAATCCCATGATAGACCACACATATTTATATCTTTTTAATTTTCACTTAATTTTGATTCAAATTTAAATATTAATTGAATAAATTTCAATTAATATTTATAAAAAATATGATATTTTAAAATAGATTATGATGTATTTATAAAAATATGATAGAATAAAAATTTTAAATGGTAAGTTAAAAAATAGAAATTGAAGAAATACATCACATTATATAATTAAAAATTAAGGAAAATACAAATCAATGATAAATAAATTACAATACATTTTAAATGACATACGTAATATCGCATAATAATTAATTTTCATTATTCTCATCTCCGAAATGCTCTTAAACGTGCTCCACCAAGTCTACTTGAAGTTGACGATGGTTTTATCTTTGATAGACATGCATGTGCTATTCTTTCAAAGAATGTTGTGAAATTGGAAATATGACAATTAGATACTTTACCTGTTGAGATACCATTATCTATCTGATTATAATTAATCAAAATTATCATCGTATGCATCTCACTCGTCTTCAACTATCATATTATGCAATATGATGCATACATACACCACATACTTGCTCGTATTCACATGCCAAGAGCTAAGCAAAACTATGAACAATCACAAATCAAGATTGGAGCATTCCAAATGTCCATTCAACATCGTTTCTTTCTCCTTCTTAATTGTCGTTTCGCAAATAATCTCTCTCTGCATCATTATTAGGATAGTCTTGACAAATGTTAGCCTACTTAGGGTAGATGTCATCTACTAGATAATACCTCATTTGATACAGAGTTCTATTCACATTGTATTGCACTGTGGGAGCTTCTCCTGTTCATACATTGGTAACCACATCAAATATGTTTAACACGTTAATGTTATTGTTAGAACTCGCAATGTCAACGATGAATGCCAAATTCACAAGTTTTTTGATATCACTGCTCAAAGCATGATTGTCGATTTGTAATGATCACCTTGACAAAATTCGTCTTTCAACACAACAAAACTTCATTTCTAGTGCATATATAATCAATGGAACCTAACATACTTGAAAATTTATGTGTCTACTCCATTTATAACAAGCATGCAATGTCTTTGCCATCTCAAGTATCCATTACCAAATATTGCGTCACACTCTTTACAAATCTATTTAAGCACTTCAATGGAGTGCTTTCACCAATTTAAACAAAGACACGTAATTTGTTTATATTGTGACATGTGCTGTGAGATTCCATATGAAATTAAACATATACTAATTCATTTCTCAATTAATTATTTAAATATTTGTTACTTTTATTATTTCATTAATGAATACTTAAATTTCTCAGCATTAATATTAAATATATGATAAATATTTAAACGGTTTAAGTTAATTTAAAGAATATTAAAATATTTAAAATTAGTTAATCGCGAAATTAATAATTATAAAGAAAAGAAAAAATCAGTAGAGACTTGTTTATAGGCCTTTTTTTTTTTGAAACTTACTTGTTTATAAGCCTTTAAACCATTAAAATATTCGTTTAAATTAAAATGTAATATATATATTTATTTCTCAATGAAGGAGATGGTAGATTTTGAAATAGGAGGAAAATGAAAGTGTAATTCAAACATTTCTTCAAAGTGAGGAGAGTAGTTTATTATAAAATTGATGTTCATTCACACTCTTATTACGGTCACATTAAGTGAGAAATAGAATGAAAATATAGATACACTAGATATATGATAAAATAAAATAAAAAAATATAGGAAGAAAACCTGATTTAAAATGAAATAAAAGATTAAATAAACCGTGAATAAATTAAAACATTTTACTCTATTAAAATGAATGGGTCAAAATGAGACTATACACAACTATTGATCAATCTAATCCATGGCATAACACTACGAGTCTGTTTGATAGACAAGATAAATATAAATAGAGACATGATAGGATAATAATCATATCCTGCTGTTATTTATTCTTTGTTGCGCCAGCAGGATAGGATAACACTATCATATCCCTTATGATAACATGTCTATCATGTGCAAAAGTTATCCCCAGAGGAGCTAGGATATAAATTATCCTAATAGGATAGGATATCAATTTTTTGTTTGTTTATTACCATGACCCAAAATTAATTTCAATATTTATATTTTATATGATTTATAATAATATTAATTAATAAATCTTAATTTTTTTATTTTAATAAAATATTAATTTTATTACTTATCAATTACTAATTGTTATTGTTAAGTTAAATTATTTAGTTACTAATAAATTTAATTAAAAAATAAACTTATTTATAAATGATGAAAATATTGAATTTAATCATATAAAATAATTAAATTTTGGGTTAATGGTATGGTAGGTCCCTGTGTTTGTATCCAAGTTTGCGATAGGTCCCTCGCAGAATTTTTTTTGAAATAAGTCCCTTAGTTTGCACCAAGTTTGGGTTTAGTTCTCGCCGGAGACCGGAGCTCCGGCAAGTGCTTACGTGGACTGCTGACTGTATTAATAGCGCTGACGTGTATTTTTTTAATTATTTTTGAAATTACAAATAATTAAATTTATTTTAAATTTAAAACTCCTAAACTATTCTAAATCTTAAATTAACCCACTAAATCCCTAAACTCCCAATCCCCTCAAACCTAAATTAAAAACCCAATTTCATTGTTTGTACCATATTCTATCAATATCCCATCCACCTCCTACTCTTATCATATCCTGCGCATATCCAATCTTTTATCCTATCATGTTCTTATCATATGCTGACCACCAAACGGGCCCTACAAGTACAATCTCTTCTAACGTGAAAAAAAAACTACAATCTCTTCATATACTACTTCCGTTCCTTTTTATAAAAGCTAAATTGAGAGGTGTCATCGTCCTTTTTATAAGAACCAACTTGAAATATGTAGTGCATTAATTATTTTTTGACAAACTTACTCTTACTTAGTTGGATTTTCTCTCTCTTTCTACTATGTAATGCATTAATGATTAATATAAAATTTAAAAAGCAAGATCAGACAATTTTAGAAAATTGATGTAAATTGAGAACAAATTAAATGATAACAATTACTTTAACTATTTTTTTAAAAGTGTGCAATAATTATTTAATTCTTATAAAAAGTAACGGGAGGAGGGGGAGGGACTATAGAGTAAATGATAGCATAGGTTATTGGAGACATGGCCCAAGTCATGTGGGGTATCCTCCTGACTTCTATGCTCTAAATTAATAAATTCTGTTCGGCAGCGAACAGATTAAACTGTATGTAGTAGGAAAAGTCATCATCAAATTGATAAAGTGAAAAAAAAATCTGATATCATTTACCCTACCAGATAAATGTAATGATAATTTATTTTAAAACTACAAATAGACTATAAAGAGTTACTAAATTAGAATAAATTAGTTGTCAAGTTAATTTTTGTTGAAAACTGTTTTTTTGACGCATTAAAAAATATTTTCCAATATATTTTAATTTATTTGTTACACAAATGATTTGTTGTACCAAAATTTCTTATAGTATACCAACTATGATGTTATTATACTACTTCATGCCGAAGAAATATGGTTAATCAAATGGGTTGATGTTATAATTCAACACTTCATTTCTTAAGAAAGCGGTTGGACAGTGATGGAGGGAGAGGGACATGGTAGCGTCATGGACCCCCAAATTTTTCAATTTTATTTTTCTATATGCCATACATATGTATGTGAGTTGTATAAATGATTGTGGGTATGCCATATTCTTTGTTCTTAGCCCCCATATTTGATCTTGACCCCTAGTCTTAGATTCTTGCCTCAGCCATTGTGGTTGATGGTTCAATTATAGAATGAAAAAACTCATTGACTTGTCTCTTGTTACTTAATGCGCCGATAATGAAGCAATGAATTATTTTCACAGCTACCGGTCGTGCAGATACTTGTTGGAAGTCTCGTATTGACTAGAGATATATATATGTGCACGATAATCCTTTTAAAAGGTAGAGTAACCCAAATTTTAAGATGGTATCAGAGTTTATTCTAGATTCGTTTGTTGGAGACCTCTCATATATTGATTTCCCTGCAAATGTCTTCTCGTCCAACAAGTTCTACGCTCCAAATATCCAAGGTGTAACGAGGTGTGTCAAAAGTCTCACATTGTTTATAGATATGGTCAAGATAACTTTTATAAATGATAAAACAATCCTCACATCTAAACTAACTTTTAGGGTATAATTAGGCGTAACACAAATTCTAAAACTACTTTGGTTAACACCCAAAAATATGAAATATAATTAATTTAGTTATTAGCATTAAACCTATTCTCAATTTTGTAAAAAAAAAAAACTATCCTCAATTTATATTAATTTTCTAAAATTATTTTAACCCACTTAATTGGAGAATGAAAAAGAGAGAGTTCAACTAATATGATACATTTAGTACTAGTATATTAAATAATTAAGTAATGACATTTTTGTCAAAAATAATTAAAGCTTTACAAAATTCAAGCTGGTTCTTGCAAAAATAATCAAAATCTATACCTACAACTTTGTTCTTACTGATAATAAGAAGAGGTGGGAATTTTATATGTTTTAATAGTAATTAGTGGCGTCGTGAAATCTCTTGATTTATTAAAAAAAATTATATACTTTCAAGTTTCAACTAAAAAGTAAGTTATATATGTTTTAATTTAATAATTTACGAGAACTGTGTAAAAAGAGGGACAATAATAATTTAGTTTCACTGCGATATTGTGCAGCACACGCGATATACGGATCGAGCACCCCACACCGAAACCAATAACAATTTTTTAATTTGACTATCCCTCCAAACCCATATTTTTCCACATAATCATTGACCTCTTCATTGTCCTCTTTTCTTTTTAGTTGTAAATTTTAATCGAGTGCTAAACCCTCCAGATTAATGAAATGTTTATCATTACGATAATGGAAAGTTTTTGTTTTTTAAATTATTTCTTACCAAATTGGAAAAAGACTTTTTGTTGTAGACAAGACTAGGACAGTCTTAATTGGAAACATCTCTAGTCCTAGTTGGCCAGTTATATAGTATTATTAATTAATGCTGCTGATTGTCATCCATTGTTACCTAAGAAAATCGATGACAGCAAAGGAAAAGGATACAAAAATTTACAAATTTCTTATGAATTTATACTACCCTTTTTTATGATGTTTTTCTTTGTTTTGCTTATGGTTTCTAAATGGAGTCATTGTGAATTTTCTGTGTTTGACCCGGATGTGTCCACTCATTCCAAAAAACAATTTACATGAGGTGGCTGCTAATTGCAATGCATTTGCCTGGAAATTTATTGTAATATTAAGCACCACTCTTAAAAAAATTAAGGAACTGTACGGAAAACATTAGTTTTGTAATATACAGCAATTTGTATTTTTCTTAAAAGTTCGTTCATTAGCCAAAAAAAACTTCATTCAGAAATTTTAAGAAAATATTTCCTTCAAAATAACGTAATCCCACATAAGCAAAAATACGCAACCAGTTTGATATTTCGCATATTCGATTCTCAACTTTTATGAAGGGAAAATCTCATTTGTGAATCCCTATCACTTGGTGCATTGACCATGAGACGATGAAATGCTCATGATCATGATTTAGTGAGAACAATACAGGCAATCAACGTTCAACTTTTTAATACCAAAAGCTGAAGAAAATTACTTCAAAAAATGTGCAAGAGAAGAGAATGGAACAAGTTACATTCAAAAGTAATCAAACAAATAACTATCTTAGTCTCTTTGCCTTCCCTTTTCAATATGAAGTACCATGGCAGATGAGCACAAAGATCCCTTAATTTTCAGCAGATTCGCTTAACTCTCGTGGAAAACAACTCAGAGCAGCACCTTATGCTACCCTCCAAAATGCAGAGGTTGATACTGTCATATGATTATCCAACACAGAAAATTGAATCTGGTGTAATGGCTTCTATAAAAGATGGAATAGTAGCTCATTCCACACATCAGGTACCCCTGGCAAGCACCAATGTATGCAATCAGAGTATGATGGAGGATTTGACAATTGATCGGGGCGAAGGGGCTCCCAGAACTTGCGAAAAATAGAAGGATGACCATCCTTCCTATACTCTGACATTTGAGTAATGTTGAGGACTGAAACTCTTGAATTTAAACTGCTTAGGATCTTCTCCACGCTTCTCATTGTAGGCAAATCAGAACCACTTCCCCAATAGCCCTCAAAGTTGATGGGATCTTTCTCATCATAACAGTTTCCCTCACTTCCTGGGTTCCACTCTCGGCTCCTGAATAAGAATAATGTTCATTTCAGTGAGAAAATGTATGCATGGATTCCCTAAATTGACGTTATGATAGAAGGTGTGACCACTTTTTTGTATAACAAAATTATATAACATCAATAATAAGTGCAAAAAATACATAACTCTGTTACTGCATAATTTGCCGGTAGCTAACAAGTTATCATGTCACATGCATTATTTATACCTAATGCTTGGTAGTTAGCAAGCAGAATGGTGCTATCTGTATTGTTGCTTGATATCCAAACATCACAACTTCAGCAATAGTTTAGAAATTTAATTTTCAGGTATGCGGAGTGGGAGGAACCAAATTGGGACCTAATTCGGGGAAAGGGGAATGTTGGACTTGTATTATACCAGCAGGTAGAAGAGAAGCTTAGTACACACACCTGGTGACCACTAAGCCCATCAGTGGCATCTAAAATTAGGAAGCACGGACATGACATGGGACACAAAAACAACATAGATGAGATACATCAAATTCGAAAAATTATAGAACGCAGAAGACTATGATGCAACATATAAAATTAGTGAAAAGATTGATATAAAAAGTACAAATCATAAATCAAAACATAGATTCAGCATTCTAAATTTAGAACGAATCAGTATAGACATGATAAAATATTATCATTTATCTAGTTATTAACTTATTATTTTATTCTCATATGTATTGATGTTAAGAGTTAGGCTTATGACTTACATATAGATTATTGAGCGTGTATGGGAGTGACTCATGTCCTTGTATCCCATACTTGGTACAACACACTGTACTTCATTCATAACTTAGTATTATATATATTAGAGACTGCACCTAGCAAGGCATCTCATTGCATTTTCCCAATCACTCTCTCATTTTAATTAATTCCCATCTTTACATGGAATCGAGAGACTATTAGGTTTAGATCAACCCTTCAAGGTCAGCCTCTCTACAAAAAAGCTTAAAAACAGAAAGACCTAGAAAACTGACTGATTCAAAGAAGGCTGACCAAAGCTGTTGGGAGGTTGATTTTTTTTTTTTTTTTTTTGTGGCCGAGTCTTGAAGAAATCGGCCCGAAATCGAGGTTTTGAGGGCAGCCACGTAGACACTGTTTCAGAGCCAAATGACACGTTTTGAGGACATAACATGGTGCATTTGAAGTCTAAGAGAGGGCCAAGTTCTTTTTATAGTCGTTTATGATGATTTGGTGACGTTTCAAGGTGAGACAATGTGCTTCTGTGTTGTTCTGAGGGTGGAAACATGCGTTTCTGGTCTACGACTGTCATACAATTTGTATTTTTGGTGTTATTGGACTTATGTGTTTATTTAGATGGTGATTAGTTGCAGAGTTTTGTCTGAAAACAACACTGAGACTAAGGCTGACGAAGCTCTAAGGCCCCGATCACTAAATTTGTGACAACTTTTTCCAAATGCACTCATATCAAGCTTGATGGGGATGGTGAGAACTAGGAGTGGAGATATTTTGTGGAGGTCGGTTTAGGAGAAATGAGAAAGGATGGATATTTAATAGAGACAAGTCTAGTGGACCCAAAGGTAACCATGAAATGCAACATATAGGATAAACATATTCAAGCCTTATTGGAGAATTTTGTTGATAAGCAGACGCAGTCCGTTATTACCAACTGTAAATGGGTGAAGGATTTTGGGATTTTTTTGCAATTTGTTTATTGAAAATATTATAATTTGAATCATGTCTATGCCCTATTGTTAGAGATATTTTGCACAAAGCAGTTAAGCTTAAGGTGATGGCCAATTTCCTGGAGTTTAGGAAATATATTGAGGAGCTAACTTCTCTATTGGCCTGAAAGACTGTAGAGCAGATGATTACCCAACAAAAGAAACTCATAACCTTGAGTTGGCCATTTAGCCTTGTCCCAGATGATTCCTCCTTAACTTATACCAATACTTACCCTGCTCCACAGACTCCTACTGGTACAGGCTTCGAATTATTTTAAAAGGCATAGTCGGCGGCAGAAAACTGGTTCTTCTCCACTAGATACTCAACCTTCACCTCTACCTTCTTCGATGTCTTCAAATCCTTCTAGTGATATGGCCCTTCCCATAGTCTTACGTGAAGGTAAACACGCTTGCTCCTACCTTATCTCTTCCTATGTATCTTCAACTAATTTATCATCTACCTTTAAATCCTCTGTCCCTAAGTCTCTTTCAGATGCCTTAACACATGCTGGTTGGTGGCGAGATATGGAGGAAATGTATTGTTGTCCCATGAACAAAATGAGACTTGGGATTCGGTCCCTTTACCAAAGGGGAAGCAATATGTTGGGTGTAATTTGGTTTACACTACTAAAGTAAATCCTAATGGTTCTGTGGCTCTCTTGAAGCTCAGTTGGTTTCCAAGGGGTATGCACAAACATATAATGTTGATTACACTGACATTTTCTCAATGTGGCTATGATAGAAGCAAATGTAGGCGCTATGTGCATAGTGGGCTATATTAATTTATTAATACTCTTTCCTAATTACTATATTTAACAATACATACTTCTAATAACTCTAGAATGATTATCTTTGAAGTACAATATCTACTTCAACATAAAAAAAAAGATATCTACTTCTAATAATTATATTCCATAAGTATTCTCTTCAAATTACTATAACTAATGATATCTACTCTTATAATTTTGTTTCAGAATTAATCTCTCCTAATTACTATATTTAATAATTTATATAATTATTGACTCATACTTATTACACATTTTACATACTATCCTAATAAACCTCTAACTAGCAGACACCTAACAGTGCCCTTAATACACCAAAAACAGGGTTCCCTTATGAGAGGGAGGTCATACAAATTTTGTTTTTGGTGGATTAAAGTTAAAAGTTTAAGGGGAGGCATAGCTATCCCATTCTCAGGCTAGGACACGGACATGCCACAGGCAATGAGCCTTAGTAGCAAGGGCTTACAGTGGCACTACTACTAACAAATCATCCCTCAAGTGAAATTGCTGACAACGAATGCAGCCAAAGCCTTTCATGCTAACTGACTTGATCTTACCAACTGAAACAATTGGTAGCAAAAAATAATTTAACACAATAGAATGTATACTACATGAACAATATAGATTATATCATAAGAAAGTCAAAATTCAAACCAGAAATGGTAATATTTTTACAGTAACAATTTTGGTAGAAGGGCACACCGTCATGGATGTGGGTGGAGTCAAGCAGTTAAAACTCTAGTTTGGATTATCCAAATGAAAACAAACATATAAGATGAATGAAAATCATTAACACAAATCTGCCACATGCTCTAAGAATGCAGAAGAAACAATGAACTAATCATCTAAACCAGACAATAAGAAATGTTTTACCCTTTTAACTTACATCATTTAAATAAAGAATTATAATAACCTCTGGCCAAAGGTTCATGTTCAATAATGCATACTAGCAATAGTAGCAAAATATTTCCTCCTAAAAGATGAGATCATATAAAATCTAGATTGGGTGCTCACCAGAGATGCGTTGGAGACATGGTTGCAAAAAAGACACGCTTCTTGAGGGGATCAACTTTAGAAGATATCCATTCTGCCCAGGCTCCCATGGCCAACTCCATGGCTCCTTGCCCATCTAATTCTTCACAAGCTCCATTTTCTTCACCAGTCCATCTGAAAAATTACAAATTACAGGACTCAATCAGAATAGAGTAGACAATTCCCCTCAAAAATCCAATTGTGTATTGATGAGCTGATACAGACAATAGCTTGACTGGGCCTTGTCTCCACCACAAGTATGTGTTAAAAACAAGTATATCAGCATGCTCCCACAGTGATGCATGCTTAAGAACAGTATCAGGACGAATTATCCGTTCACCTAGTCTGTGGTTTACAGGATCATCAGAATTAGATTCAACAAGAAGAGGAGCCCAGAGGAATTCCACAGTTGCATTGTACTCCTGAAAATTAGCACAAAAAATAGCAGTGTGCAAGTAATGGACTCAGACAGCAGTAAGGGTGAACCAAACCCCATCAAACCAATGTCTTAAGAACATCAAATGGTCAATTAAGGAATAGAGTGAAATGAAGGAAGATAACATACTATAGGAGGGGCCCTACATTAAAGCATCATACATAAGCTTCCAACATAGGGGTTCTTACCTCTGCTCTAAAGATGGTAAGATGGGCATTTGGTGACATTGATCTCTTATCAGCAGGAATTACTGACTGTAACAAGCATACCATAGATATCCATTGCCCTCTGTTTAGTGAATCCCCAACAAACATTAGCCTTTTACCTCTCAACTTCTCCCACATTACATTGACATTCCACCTGTTATAGACAAGAAATCAGTGAAGCCCAGCACAGAGAACCTACTTGATCTAAAAAAATTACCCTTTTCATATACTGCTTTAAGGCAGCAGAATTTTATTTTAATTTCTTTAACTCCAATTCCACAGAAACAATTGAACAAATGTTACACTTGGAACTCTACAGAACTAATTAAAGTTCTCGCCTCTGAAACAGAAACCAAAAACCCTATTCTCCAAGACACAGCGGCTGCATAGTTCCCCCTCTCCCCCAGTTAGGGTGGCTCCCCCTCCTTAAGGGAGATTTCCTACCTTTCTTAGTTGGGTTTCCTCTCTCCTTAGTGAGGGTTTTCAGTTTCTACTTTTATTTTTTCTTTCTGTTTTATTTTTGATATCCTTCTCTTCCTTCATCCAGCCCCGCTGCTGCCACCACCACCACCTTCCATTTTCCCTCTCTCCACCATCACATTCTAACATTTTCCTACCTCTCTTTCCCTCGCCACCTCCTTGTGATTGGATTCAGACTACCTCTGTAAAGCTAGATTAGGGCAGCTGAGCCGCATGTTTTTTATTGGTATCCCTTGCAGCAACACCTGCAGAGCTGGCAGGGCCTCGGAAATACAGGCATTTTGAAGAAAAAGTAAAGGATATATGAAGGAAATTAGCTAGAGGCTTGATTTTAACATCAAATCTGTTTAAGGAGGATGTTTTAATCTATTTCGTGTTATGTTTGTTGGTTTATGTTTTTTGTGAGCAAGCATGTTATGATTTGTAGTGTTTTATGTTGAAGCAGTGTAGTATTGTTCACAGAGATTTGTCTTCCTCATTTGCTTGATATAAGTGCCGTATAAGTTATAACCGCCCTAATGGCATTAATGTGATGTTTCTTTGACCAAAAAAAAAAGAACTCTAAGGAACTTATCTTGGCTACACAACTACACCAAACAATGATAACCTTGGAACATTCAAATTTCAATTGAAGGGGGGAAAAAGAAGCTGGACTATGGCCGGACTATGCTCAAAGGGGGGAAAAAGAAGCTGAGAGAGAAAAGCACCTCTTCAAATTGCAATTATGCGGTTGCCATCTCCAATGCTGGTACCCCAGATCAGACCGTCCATGCTTGTGACAGGCCAATTGGTCAGACATGTAAGGGCAATCCGACTCATTGTACAGTGGATATGAAGCATTATCAAACACCCACCTGCCCGAGAAAACATCACAGCTTTCAGGACTCGCTTTTCGGTGACCGGAATGCTGAGAAGCGCCAAGCCGAGCAATTTTCCGGCCACTATACTCCACGGTGGAGTTGCATCTACTGAATCTATCCAAAACCTCTAAAATCCAAGAAAAAACCATTTCAACAAGTCAAAGAGAAAGCCCAAATCAAACTCACTAAGCATAAAATTTGACCAAAAATTTTCATTTTTCTGTTTGAAGGTTTCATTGAAGCATAATAGCAAGCAAGTTGTGAGCACCCACCTGGAGCTCGCTTGAATTGACCAGAAAGGTTGGGTTTGACATAAGAAGCTTCTTGGTGATTGTGAACGTGATCTGGGTTTTCATGGATTTGCTGAATGCTGTGTTCACTGTGGAGGGTTGAGAACGCTATGAAGACCATGAAGAAAAGAGCAATCAGAGGAAAAATGGGAGCTTTCTTTCTGCTCCATTTCCACCTCTGCATGGTTGGCTTCAGTTGCTGAGCCAGAGATTTGAAAAAGCATGTTATGTTATATCATTGAAAAAGGAAAAGGGAAATACAAAAGGTTCAGGTTCAAATTGATAGTAACATGGTGTAATGAAGATTGCTCAGAATGACAGAATCAGAACCTTTAATGAGAAGTATGAATTCAGTGCTGCTTCTGATGGTGTTGCAACTTCTTCATCTGCTTTGACTGATGCTGATTGGTGAAGCCTTTCAGAATCTTGTCAACATTAGCTGTACAACATGCTTATTGGTAATATAACAACGTTAATTTATGGCTTATAGCAGCACCGTTTGACCGTTTTAACTTCCCTGTCACGGTGACACCATTGATTCTTTTCTTAAAACCATTATTGAGACAATCCTTAACCGAACCAATCTTATTCCAACCAGGTAGGACCATTCTACACGACACAAAACTTTTTCAATTGAGCACTTAATACGATTACATTTAGGGTGTGTTTGGTTGGTTGGGATGCTAGATGGCCATAGTAAGCACCAAAATTAGATGGGATTTGTTTGAAGTTTACATTAGAAGAAGATAATGGTATCGTAGCTAGAAGTGACAAATGCAGAGAATAGATATCACATGATTGCTTTTAGGATTTTGGAGTTTCATTGCTAATCTGGACACTGACGTTGATTTTGTTCAATTTGCCAGATACATGATCAATGATTGTCCGAAGTTTGAACAAATAACTTCAATTTTATATCTATATATATATGATGATAATTATCTTGTCCACATTGAAATGCAGATTAACATGCTTATCAAAAATTGAGTTATGCACTTTTGAGCATATTTAGTTTCACGTTTGCTGATGTCAAATATGGATTTTTATATCTAATTTTTTTTAATGTGGATCTGACCCAAATATGAATTATTGAGTCTTTTAAACATGCACTCAGACAAAATAAGACATTTGTTACCTTGTAACTTTAAAACTAAAAAGCTTTACACTTCTATTTGCTCAACAATTAATCACACTTTTACTATAAGTTTGGTTAAGGAAATGAAGTGAGAAGGAAGAAAATGGGAATAGACAAAATTAATAGAGAAAGTGATGATTGATAAAAAAAAATTATAGATTGTTTATTATAATAGAAAGAGATAAGAAAGAACAATGTGTTCTCTCTTCTTCCATTTGTTTGTATAGAGAAAGAAAAGAGTCAAAGAGAAAAATACTTATAAATAAAATGACACTTTTACATTAGATATAAAAATATTAAAAATTAAGATCGGTTCAAACCGGCTCTAAATTGTATGCTTTTTTTTTTTTTTTGAATTTTTAAAAATAGATCGGTTCGAACCAGCTCTAAATTGTTCAATTGTACCGGTTTCAACGGCCTTGAACTGATTTGACCAGTTCTTGATTTGTTACATCAATATTGAAATCTTCCAATATTTTCCTTCAAATGGACCGATTACTTGACTAGTCCATAGTCTTATCATTCGACCCGATCTGATTTTCACAACTATGATTCTCATCCTTATGAAGGTGTAACTTGTTTACTACTAGACCTCGTTCGGTGTTTAACTGGCTTATATATATATATATATGTGTGTGTTTTTATATCTAAATATATGACTTTTAGTTTATTTTAATTTTAAAAAATACCTTTTATCTATCTTGAATAAGGGGAGGATCGTACATGTATTAATCATTAATCAGACACTGATTTGCTTGACCACTAAAGTTAAGAATCTCGAAAGTCCGAAGGATTTAAAGTCTATTAGCTTATGCAATATGGTCATGAAGATTGTTACAAAGTGCATAGTCAATAGAATAAAATAGGGGATGTGGTGGGGGAAAGTCAAAGTGCAATTATTATGGACCGCCTTATCACGGACAATGCGCTGACTGGCTTTGAAGTGTTCCACTATATGAAGAAGAAAAAGAAGGGATATATGGCCCAGAAGCTTGACAAGTCAAAAACATCAATCGCATTGAGTGGGCTTTCCTATAACAAGTTTTGTTGAATATGTGATTCCCACAAGTATTTTTCGATCTTATACTTAGATGTGTGTATTTTGTTTCTTATGCTCCTCAGATTAACGAGGTGCCTTCGCCGTATTTTACACCTTAGAGAGGATTGAGGCATTGAGACCCACTATCACCTTACCTATTAATCCTTTGCATTGAGGTTTTTTTAAGACTTATTTTGGAGCAGGTACATAAGAAGTCTATCCATGGTATTCATATGGCTATGAGGTGCCCCTATTTTAGCCATTTGTTTTTTTTGCAGATGACAGCTTGATTTTTGCTAGAGCCACTACGGAGGAGGGGGCTGTCTTTCGAAGGTGACCAGGATGTGTGAACAAGCCTCAGGTCAAGTAGTTAATTTGCAGAAGTTAGAGATCTTTTTCAGCCGAAATGAATAAAGTTTCATCCACACTTTAAATTGTATGAAATGAAGTTGAGAGAAGAGAGATATAGAAAAAAAAGTAATAAAATGTGAATGTGAAATAAAAAGAACGCGAATGTATCACCACTAAAAAAAAAATCAATCACAAATTTTTATTTGTTGTTTATTTTTAAATAAAAGTGGAAAAAATAAGGGTTCGTGTTCCCAAAGTTGTGTTGAATAACCCCTCTTACCAAGCTTCCAATCCTCACTTGTTTCCTTCGAACCTTCGCACCCTCGATCGATCGGTGCCGTTCACCTCTTTCCCTCGCCGCCTCCGATTTCCTGTGAGTTTTTCTTCTTCGTCGCAATGTCTATCTATGTGTTCTGGATCTCTTTGCTTATTGTGTCTTCTACATTATCTATCACCGTTCTTCTGTTTTCCTATTATCAATACATTTTCAACAGTTCTTGCATCCTGCCCTTACAAACATGTATCTCTCCATTCTCAGCTTGATGCTTTTCCTAGCAGTCATGTAGGTGATTGGCCTGTTCTGTAACTGATGTATCCCCTGTAGGCTGTAGCATCTCTTATTTGGGGAGTGTATCAAGAAAAGAAGATGCTGATCCTTCATCCTTGTAAGCCCGAGTGTGTAGCAAATGCACAATGCAAATTTGATGAGTAGTATATTTTGAATCGTAGCATTTAACACAAACATCTTGAGATAAGGCTGTATTATATCTTAACATTTCTATCAGATAAGTCCTATTAGTCCTGTTATCACTGCTCAGGCAAAATCAATAACATTTTGCCTTTAGCCTTCCAGAAAGTAGTGAGAGTTTTATTTTGCATGTAATGATTTTGGAATCTGGATCAGATAACCTAGTTTAAATGTTTTTAGCGTGATCCTGTTCTTGAACACCAGTTGAACCATGAATGTAAGCCCAATTTATGGAGTAAAGCATTAATATTTCAATTGTCTTCTTCACTTCCTTAAATACTCAGCTAAGAAACACTTTCCTTTGGGTGATCGACCCCCATATTAAAGTTGAGCAATTTAGAATTTCCTGATCAGGAGTATAAGGATGCCTTGGAGAATACTGCTAAGATTACCATCTGAAATCATACCAACAGGCATACCAGTATTATCCAAAGGGGAATGCTGAACCAGAGCAAGAGCTATAGGAGTAGAGCTCAAAAATCCAGTATGGCCAGCTTCCTGGCCAGCCAGCTTCAACCAATAACTATGCAATTCCCTCGGGAGTTGTTTTGTCACCTTTCAGCTGCATTTTTTATTTCCCTTTTTCCTTTCACCCATTCTGTGTCCTACCATAAGTAACCACTTCATGTAGTCTTGTTTTAGGTACTAGAAACCATATATTTAGTGAAGGACATGCAAATGTGTGTTTTTAACTTAGAGTTTTCTAATTTATGTAATTTTCAATATTACATGCGTTGTTTTCAAGTAAATAAACATTTTTTTTCTGAAAAAGAATGGGAAAAGATTTAGTCACGACTTCCTTCAATGTCCCTTCTTTAGTGCTATGGTAAGCCTATATTTTCAATTGAATGATATTTTTCTAAAATATTTCTTTTGAACTAATGTATGTTAGTGATCTTTTTTATGATGGTGGTCATTCCTTGTTTTACTGTCTTTACAATTTATAGTTCTCTTCTGAGCTTGCAGGTCTATAAAGGACAAAGGAAGTGTTAGAATGTTCACTCTTTCCTTTCATTTTTTTCCAAACTAGGAGATACATTATTAATTCCTCTCATTTTTCTCTGTTTGCTACTTTGCTTTGATTTAGTTGTTAAGAGAGCAAAATGTCTCGAAGATATGACAGCCGTACAACAATCTTCTCCCCTGAAGGACGTCTTTACCAAGTGGAGTATGCAATGGAAGCCATTGGTAATGCTGGTACTGCAATAGGGATCTTATCAAAAGATGGGGTTGTGCTGGTTGGTGAAAAGAAGGTCACATCCAAGCTCCTGCAAACCTCAACATCCACCGAGAAAATGTACAAGATCGATGACCATGTTGCATGTGCTGTGGCTGGGATAATGTCTGATGCCAACATCCTAATCAACACAGCCAGGGTCCAAGCGCAGCGCTACACATTTGCCTATCAAGAGCCCATGCCAGTTGAGCAGCTAGTTCAATCTCTCTGCGACACCAAGCAAGGTTACACCCAATTTGGCGGTCTTCGGCCATTTGGAGTCTCGTTCCTGTTTGCAGGGTGGGACAAAAACTTTGGCTTTCAGCTTTACATGAGTGACCCCAGTGGAAATTATGGTGGTTGGAAAGCTGGAGCTATTGGTGCAAATAACCAGGCTGCACAGTCAATACTAAAACAGGACTATAAGGATGATATCACTAGAGAAGAAGCAGTGCAACTTGCATTGAAGGTTTTAAGTAAAACCATGGACAGCACAAGTCTGACATCAGATAAGCTTGAACTTGCAGAGGTTTATCTGTCTCCTTCTGGAAAAGTCAAGTATGAAGTTTGCTCCCCAGAGTCCCTCACTAAGCTGTTAGTGAAGTCTGGCGTGACCCAACCAGCAACAGAAGCTGCCTAGTTTGCTGTTCTATCCCCTGATGCATTTTAATTATGTCTATCCTCTAAAATTCTGGTGTTTTTGGATTTAATGACATATTCAAGCTTAGACTTTGTGTATATGTTGGTAATGCTTATGGCAGATATTTCGTATTTCCTAGATTTTCATGACAGTTCGATGGTATTTGCGTTCCATATGGTTTACCACCGCAGTTTCACTTTTTGGTTACTGTTATTTGAATTAAGGTTATTCAATCAACATATCTGCTTGTCAAGCCACTTTTCTATGTTTAGGGCCTAATTCATTTAAGAAAATGTTTTTTTTAAACTCAGATTATTAATCATAAAAGTATAATATTAATTCTACTTTGTTTTATTTTTAGTAGATTTGCAAAGCAAATGTTAAAGAACACCTTTTCTGATTTCAAAGACATGCCCATAAGATGCAACTTTTTATATATAATTATTAATGAAATATAGAATGGTCCAGTTTGTATACGCTTTAAAAGAGCTTATTACAACTATTTCATTTCATTTCATTAAGCACTTACATCTTTTGAAAGTGGTGTTTAGGGATATTCATTTTATTGGTTGGTTAATGAGGGGGTTCTTGAAAGAGCTTAATTCATTGTTCATGAATACAATTTCATTACAGTTTTGAACACTCTTTTTTTCAAGACAAATGAGGAGAGGCAATATTCTTTACACTTCAACTCTCCTCACCACACCAGTAAGAGGAAACAAGATAACAAAGCAAAATCAAAAGACAAACAGAAGATAAACAAATTACCAACTTGGCATGTAGAATACTACATTCTAAACTTGTTAAATGTTTGTTATCTAAGGAAAATATAGGCATAGAGAAGCTCATTCCACGTATCAGGCACTCCAGGGAGGCACCAATGTATGCAATCTGCATAACTTTTTGGATTTGATATCTGTTCTTCTGTTAGAGGTTCCCATTGCTTCCTATAGATAGATGGATGACCTTCTTTCCTGTACTCTGAGAGCTGTGTGATGTTAAGTATTTGAACTTCTAGACCTCTCCCTTTTAAATCTTCAACCACATTTTCCACCACTCGCATCATTTTAGGAACAGAACCATTCCCCCAATATCCCTCTTCTGTAATTAGTTCTGTTTCTTTGTAACAATTCTCACCCTCAGCTCCTCCCCATTCATGAGCCCTGCGAAATTTATTTATTTTGCAAATTAAAAGAATTTTCTTACAAATCTGGTTTTAATACATAATGAGCATATTGTAAATAACATATATTATGTTACATTTTTATAATAAATAAAAATATGGTTCATTAATGGACTAGTTTTTAACACGGGTCTGCCGTTGAAATGTACGTGCCATAATTATATTTTAAGGTGGGTAAAATGATGGGCATTGCCCCTAATTACCTTTGGTGAGTAGGTGACATTGAGACAAAAAATAATTGAGTCTTGTCACGATTAACATGGAGTTCCAACCAGTCAGACCAGGTTCTCAAGGCCAACTCATAGACTCGCACCATTTCTACCTTTTTGTACACTCCATCAGCCTCTCCAAATGACCCCCACCTGCTCATAGTAGTTAAGTTGTCACAATTAAGATCAAATTGGTATAGTGGAGTAGGAAGAGGATTCAATATTCATCTTGAAAACATCACAAACACAATCATGAAATGGTGGTTAGAAATTGGAGTATGGTGATAGGTAAGGCAAGTTGATAAAAGAAAATGATGGGTTTGGTTGGTTTGTACTCACAGAACATTCATTGCATGCCTTCTCCACCAGAGGAAAGTGTTGAACACCAGAATGTCTGCATTGGTCCAGTAACTTGCATGTTTCTCAATGGCATTTGCTCTCACAATCCGATCTGGTACTTTATGGTTCACAGGATCATCTGAGTTTGATTGTACTAGTAATGGGGCCCAGTAGAACTCAATGGTTGCATTGTATTCCTTCATTATTGTGCCAATTGAGCAACTATATTAGTAGCCAAATAGCAACTTAATGGTAAATTTGTCTTATGACTTGCCTAACCTCTTTTTGTAATGATTTTTCTTTTGTAATTTGAAATATAGAAAAAAGAATATTAAAGAAATAGCTTGTTTACATGTATGCATTAGTTTTTCCAATAGTTAAAATTAAGAAAGCATTTTTAATCTAATAATGCGACTCAAAATCACTTTTAACACGTCATTTTATAAGATCAAGATTTTCTATCCACAAAGCATGGTGTCTCAATTTCGTGTCATACCAATGAAATCTTTCAATGTCAATTAAAATAGACACGAGACTTACAAACTTATATGATGGTTTTTAATTAATATGTCAAAATTTTATTTATAAAACAGTGAATGAGACATGGAAGGAGAAGATTTCAATATCATCTTAGAGATACTTATCAAGGAATTTGCACATACTTAACTCTTTTAGTATTTAATTACCAGATTCTTGCCATGTTCCCTTTTAAATGATGGTTAAGCCTATTGTTAGTTAAATTTGTTTGATAAGTAGTTAATCAAGGTAACATGAAGTTATATTCTCTACTCCTATATAGATTATAGACTTACTTTGGCCTTGAAAATGCTGAGTGAACCATTGGCTATGGTGCGCATGGATTTCAGACTTGGCGAGAGTGTAGATTCAACAAGGCAAACCATGGAAACCCATTGGCCTCTGTTGAGTGAATCCCCAACAAACACAAGTCTCTTGTTCCTAAGCCTCTCGAGCAATGCTGTGGCATTGAACCTTATTAACATAGAAGGAACCACATTTCACAAAGCTCAAAACCATTACTAAACTCAATGAAGCAATATATCAAACACTTAGGCACAAAGAATAAACATGAGAATTAAAAAATGTTTCACTACCTAGGTAAGTCACACTGGTGGGGCTTCCACCTCCAATTCTGGTAGCTCAGGTCCTTCCTTCCAAACTTTTCACAAGCCAGTTGATCTGACATGAACATGCAGTGCTGTTCTTTGTAAAGTGGATAAGATTTGTTATCAAAAACCCACTTACCAGAGAAAAAGTTGCATTTTGATAATGATTCAGCAGACATAGTAGTTCTTTGCTGAAACCATTGTCCTCCTTCCTGTGTAAGATATATGGCAGTGACAACTAGAATAGTGGTTAAGATGGCTGCAAGAGACTGAAAAGCGTTTCTGATTCCCAAGGTGCACCCTAGCGCTATTTGGTGGGCCTTGGCCATTTACATTCAGCTTCTTCCTTTCTCTTCATGCAACTTCATCTCTTTCTCCTTTTTGAAGCTTCGTTCAACAGCTGGTTGGTGAGGTAGACGATTTTGCCTTTCCTGGCCAAGTTGTAGTAGGTAGAGCAAGATGTTGGGCAGACACCCAATGAGTATCACTACCGGAAACATGGCTTAATTGCAATTTTAGTCTCTTATATATCACGATTGTGCGATTTAAGTCAACGAACAATTTTGTTCTTGACATTTTTAATTTGTGACAATTTAGTCATGCCGTTAATCTGTCATCTAATTACTAGTAGCAGTTGCTATCTACACCCCTCATTTTACTAAGTGCACCACCTACGCTTAATTTAAAAAAAAACCAAATTATTTTTATTTAATTTTTTAAATTTTCATTTTCTTCCTAATCACGTTTCTTCTCCTTCTTCCCCCACTTTCATCTTCTTCTTCTCCCCCCACCCCCACCGACCCACCCAACCAACCACCACCGCCACCCACAACCCCACCACCCCCAAACCGATGCCACCCAGAACCACACTGCCACCGCCCTCAACCCCAGCCCAGCCAAGCCCCCAATGAATAATCACAGCCAAATACCAAGTCCTAAAACTAGAAGAAAAGCAGAATAAAAAATCAATTCCCAGGAAGGACTGATGTGATAGAACAAAATTTGAAGGTTAAAAAAATGATCAATAATGAAGCAAGACTAGCAACAGGGAAGTTCTATACCATTTACTATCCCACACCCAAATTTATATAAAATTACAAACTCAAGAACACAACATTTCCAGAATCCATGGCATTATGACTCCATTTTTGAAGCTTCAGACCTCTAGGCAAAACCCCCTATCATTAACCAATATGTAAAACCTTTCCCTGAATCTATAATCCACAAGCTTTATACTAGAAAACTATAACTAATGTTTAGTTTCATAGCATTGGAACTTTGCTAAAATGCGAATTTCATGAATATCCGAAACAACAATGTGAATACGTAATAATTTACACGACTCACAACAGGCTTCCCTTCTTCCATTAGCATTAAAACAATAACATATGCAATATAAAATAGCATTTTCCAAAATTCCTCCCATAATTTAATTGAAGCCAACTGTTCTCGTCAATCCCCAAATCAGAAACCCTAAAATTCTAATCTTCAAGGATGAAATTAAACCAACAGAAACCCTAATCCCCAATTGTTCATCTTTCATCCTCACTGTTCACCCTCTCCTCCTCCATCTCCAGATACATTTCATCGTCATCGTCAAAATCAGCAGCAACAAGCGGTGTAGGCCGAGGTCTGAGTTCCGGTGGGGGTTGTTGTCGTCGCAGGTGTTTGGTGCGGCGGATTCGGTAGTGGCTGCGACGGCGCACGAGCGGTGGAGGCTGAGGTCTGGGTTTGGGGGTGAGGGTTTCGTTTAGGGTGGGTTGAAAAGAAGAAGAAGGTGAAGAAAGAGAAGAAGGAGAAGAAGAAGGAAGTGAAGAAGATGCATCAGGGTTTCACATTTTTTATAAAAATAATGTTTTTCTATTAATTACATTTAATTAATTAATTTATTTTTTTATGTTTTATGTTTTATTTCTGTGAGGATGCAATTAGTAAAACAGGGTAGATAGCAACTGCCGGTAGTAATTGGATGACAGGCTAACGGTATAACCTAATTGTCACAAATTAAAAATGTCAGGATAAAAATTGCTCGTTTAAAAGACGAGGGACTTAAATCACACAATCGTGATAAATAAGAGACTAAAATGACAATTAGCCTAAGATTTATTGTCGGCCTCGACGACGCCGACACTAAATTTTACTCATTAATAGTGCCGGCCAAATCAATGCAAAGCTAGTCCTCAATAAGCATCGCTTTTGGTGGAGGGTAAATTCATTGATGAAATTTGCGTTCGGCCGCTGTCCATTAGCATTGGTTTCAAACCGATACTAAGATCACCGGCCAAATTAGTGTTGGTTATGACCGACGCTACTATGAAGTTGATCCGGCCCATCTAATCGGCGCATGACTTAGTGTTAGTCAGTTCGACGCTATAGTTCGTCTTTATAAACTTGACCGGACCCTAACCCTTCTCACTTTCACTCTCTTTCTCTGTTTTGCCGACTCCTTTTCCTCTAGCTCTTCAGGTTCTCCTTTGCTTTATGGCGAATATGGAGTTTCTTGACTCTTTCTCTTCTGGTATATATATATATTTATATCTTCTAGTAGATGTTTCTTTGTAGTTTGAAGTTTTGTCTCCAAGTAGCATATTATGGATGCTTTCCTAAACTGGTGCTAACAGTTACATTAGTAAGAGTGATGGTAAGGTGAATGGTCTTAGTTGTTACACGAATCAAGAGATAAGGACTTACGGGTTAATGTTTAGTTCTGTCAATTGGATGCCTTCAGTTAATGATATCTTGACATCTTTATTGCATTATTCTTTAGTGTTTATTTTCTACTGCATCTCCACGTTAAAAGAGCGGAGCTCAATATTTCTGTTCAATAATGAAGTCTAAAAACTATGAGGAACATAAAACTGAACGTGATTGATTTCATTGGTGGCGAGTGGCTTTTGTTTGAAGCACGTACGCTTTGAAATTCATCCATTAACGATCTGATGTTATGCTATATATGTCTGGTTTTGTAGTTTCCTTCTTGTCCTCACTGCCTAAAATTGAAGAAAATATTTTTTGGTGGTTGTTAGTGTTGAGATATATGTTTAAGTATAATGTTTTGTGCACACCTTAATTTGAGTTGAAAATGAGAGATATATGAGGGGAAAAAAAAGTATGAGGCGTGATATGTGTTATACTGTTATGATACAAGAATTAGATTGGTTTGATCTCCCTGCCTTCGATGCTTCATCACATGGAGGAGTGCACCATAAACTTTGGTCAGTTGGAGTTGGAGCAAGTCTTTTTATGAGGTTTGAGAGATATTTCAGGAGCGAGTCATATTGTTTCCTCATCATGGGATAGTGAAGACAAACAACTCACAAGTGCAAATATTATATAGTGACTTATCTCACCATAGCAGGTTGAACATTGGCGCTGCGTGGGGAAGAACAATTCTGAAGAAGTTCGCATCAAAAGTCCTGGGAATCATACAGGACATGACTTCTAACAACTATTAGACTACCACGGTTGATAAACAAATTTCGAAGAGGCATGTACGGCCTTAAAAAGCAAGCTTGATGCCATGATCAAACAAGTGAACACCTCAGCACGTGTACTAGTGTCAGCCACGTTAAAGGTGGACTTTGGAGTTCAGTTGTGCAGCCAAGCTCAATATACAACGTGCAGCACTCCAGCCTATTGTACATGTTATCACCATTTACTTGACTCAAGGGGACTCCTTAATTTATCGACATATTTTAGGGATAGATACTTACAGAGAGAAATGAAGAGAAGAGAGATGAGTAGTGAATGTGATATAAAATTGATGTGATAAGAAGAGAGAGATAGAGATAAAAATAAAAGTGTTTATGGTGTCTACACTGTTTATATGTTTATGAATATTTTTTATTATAACCACTCTCTTCTTCTCGCTTCTGCACTACAATTTTGGTAGAGTTACATAGAGCAAAACAGCATCACCATTAAGGGTGGCAATATGGGCTAGGCTCGCTGGGCCAGCCCGTTTGGCTCGCCTTTTTTGGCGGGTTGGGTTGGAAAATTCAGCCCAAATACCCACTTTGAACCCACTTCAGAAACCCAATTTTTTAGCGGGCTATGACAGGCCGGGGCGAGCTGGCCCGACGGGCTAGCACTTATATATATATATATATATATATATATATATATATATATATATATATATCTTAATAAACAAAAAAATAAAAAAAGCTCCAGTCGCATTGTATTTGTCCTGTCCACTCCACATACGAAATTTCTAGGGTTTCCTTTAGTTTCAGTTTCCGTGCTCCTCCTCCACCACCGTGCAGCCCACGCTCTCATTCTCATAACATTATTGCTCTGGTTTGCTGAAGACACTCAAAATTTATTAGTGGGTTCTTAGTATCTTTTATACGTTGCATTTGATTACCTCTGAGTCAATCCGAGTTGTGTGCTTTATTTTGATAATCATAATGCTCGTGGATTTCTGTTTGGTAATAGGGCTAAATCATACGTTTGTAGTTTTGTTTGAATGTGACTTTTATCAAAATTTAATTGAGGGATGGTCAATTGTTACATGGAGATGCGTGTTCTTTTCACATGATTAATTAGATTCTTAATTCTCTTTAGGCTGTGTCAAAAACCAAGGAAACAACTCATTATTTCAGGCATTTGTGTTAGGATTTAGGTTTTTCCCACTACTTGTTTCATTGCAGGGGCATTTTTCTTGTTCTTAGCATTAATTAGTTTTGAACTTAAGTTCTTTGCACTTAAGCTCTGTAAATTGTTACAGGGAGAATGTAGAACTTTGTTGGTTTGTGTTTGCTTCTCATTATTAATTTTTCTTTTCACTACATTACATTTTGGCGGGCTAGCCCGCCAACCCGCCAGTCCGCCAAAATGTGGGTTGGGTTGAGACTTTCAACCCAAATAGCAAAAGTGGGTCAACTCAACCCGCCCCGCATTTTGGCAGGCTTTTAGTGGGTTGGGTCTGGCCCGCCCCGCCGATTCGTATTGCCACCCTTCACCATGGACACTCGCCACCATTTCCTCACCTTCTGTTTCTTCCTTCTCCTCTCTTGCCATGTCTTCACTTCCTCTGCCACCGCAGAAGAAGACACTGATTCCGATTTCATCCGTCGAATAGACCGCAAGTCACTGGGCCTGGGCAAGAAAGAGAAGCTCAGCCTTTTCAAGTTCTACTGGCACGACATTGTGAGCGGACCTAGCCCCACATCGGTTACGATTGTTCCCCCAGCCCACAAGAACGACTTCACCGCATTATTTGGCATGGTACAAATGATCGACAACCCTTTGACTCTGGGCCCTGATCTGAGTTCCAAGCTAGTGGGGAAGGCTCAAGGGTTCTACGCCGCCGCGTCACAGAGCGAGATCGGTTTGCTAATGGCCATGAACTTCGTCTTCACTGAAGGGAAGTACAATGGCAGCACCATCACCATCTTGGGGAGGAACCCTGTTTTCATCAAGGTCAGGGAGATGCCTGTGGTTGGTGGCAGTGGACTTTTCAGGTTTTCAAGGGGGTATGCAGAGGCTAGAACTGTCTCGCTTGATTCCAAATTTAGGGATGCTGATGTAGAGTATAATGTTTATGTTTTCCATTATTGATCATTTATGTTATTACTATTGGTTGGGATATATGCTTCTTCTTTGTTTCCTTCATCCTATTTTTGAGGTCATATAGCTGTTGCAGTGTTGCTTGTGATGCTTAGCTTTGCCTTTTCAAGAGACAAGAGGTGCCTTGTCTTCATGATGCAACTTTTATGATGTATTTGTGGTTGATGCATAATTGGGATAACAATTCATTCTTTAATTTATTCACACTCAACTTCTTCTCTATTCTCATCTTCACACACTTTTCTAGTTATTTTTACCTTATTTTCCTATTAGATCATATGTTATCTCAATTTTCTTTCTCTTATATTCATATCTCTCCCCGGCTACTAATAAAATATTGGTCTAGTCGTGGACAAACTAAATCCTGGTAAGGGCGAAGTCACAAAATCGAACCCATGAAAATCATTTGTCGGGAAAGACCGTCATCGTATCTCGAACAGTTATTGATGTGAAAAAAAAAAGTTCGCTCTCGAGGTGTGCATAAAAATGAGATGTGAAGAAATCTCCATTAATATGAAGCAATCTCAATTCATGTCTCTCATTCATTTAATTAGTTAATATGATGCCGTCTCCGTTATCATTTTTGTTGAAGGCTTAATGATCAAGTTGTGGTTGATCATTTGATGGAACATTATAACTCCTAGACAAGTGTACATATTCGTTATACACAAATAAAAATATCTACCTACGGGGATTGTGGTGGTTAGTACTGAAATCCACTAGTTCTAATATTGGAAGAACAATTAATATGGTAGATGCCATTGCAAATTGAATAATGACAGACAAAAAATAAAAGAGACACTTAAAAGGTTGAAAGATAAAAACTAATCATGTTTGTCCATGATGTTCTGCTTATGTATCTACTCATTAACCCCTTATTTTTTTTTAATAAGCCAAAAATTGAATTAAAGAGAGTACAAGGGGTACTCTAACCCGTAGTACAGGGAAAAAAGAATATGTGTAATAGCACCATATACGGACAGAAAAACAGAAATAACAGGAATACAGGGATAAGAAGACCAAAGCAATCAACCCAGCATCAAATTTAGCTATAGACTCAAGCATTCCAATCATGTCTTAGGCAAGCTAGCACTGCAAGTAACAGCAACTGCCCCAACTCTAGCTCTTCCATGTAACTTAATGAGACTTGCAAAATAATTAAAAACTAATAAAATCACTAAAATCTTAAAAATGCCTAAAAATGCAAGTTAAGACTAAAAATCAATAAAAAAAAAGACTAATATGGCTTATTTAATAAAGGAAAATAAATTGGAAAATTTGACGAAAATACCCTTAATCTCGAGGTCAACACACCCTATACTAAAATGACAGTTTTCCCTACGCGTAATAGCTCAAGTAAGCTTGTCCTTAAGCAAAAGATAGTCACTCTAGGCAAGACGCAAGCAATAAATTTCATTTCTTAGGATGGAATGAGGTCATCAAAATGGTACATGAGAAACATCAAATTAAAAGACTGAACAACCTTCGGTAAATTAATGAGAATAAGAGTCATAAAGAATGTCAAAATGAGGAGTTTCATAATAGCTCCTAACTCCCGAACTCCCACATTGAGAGTTCACTAGTTATAGCCAAAGGTTTTCAATTTGGATCCTCTCCAGCACTCTTTTCCCTCCAGCCTCTGCAGCCAAATCTTATCCATTTATTATTATATCCAAAGGCTTCAATTAATTGCAATTGAGGGATAACGTAAATGATTTATTATGGACCAATCACAACATTGCTGCACGGTGTAGCCGCTAGAGAGGATCCAGATTGAAAGGTTTTATTTTGAGCACCCACATGTTCTATAATGTTTAAGTTTTCCATTATTGATCATTTATGTTTTTCCTGTTGGTTTGGGATGTATCCTATCTATTTCCTGCTTGAGGTCATTTAGTTGTTGCTTGTGATGCTTAGCTTTGCCTTTTCGAGATACAAACCTTGTCTTCATGCAACATTTATGGTGTATTTGTGATTGATGTATAATTGGAATAATAATTTATAGTTTAATTTATTCATACTTAACTTTCTCTTTAGTCTCATTTCTATACACTTTCTTTTTTTAGTTTTATTTTATTTTTCTATCACGTCACACATTATATATTTAATTTCTTTCTCTTCTATATATTCATATCTCTATTAGGTATGGATAAAAATGGGATGTGAAGCAATCTCCATTAATATGAAGCAATCTTTGTTCATACCTCATTCATTTAATTAGTAAATATGATGCATATATGCAATCTTCGTTATCCTTTTTGTTTATTTTGCTGGTTATTCATCAATATTTTAAAAATTGGATTGGTCATGAACTCTATAATAGGCACTGATCCTACATGCACTCTATAATAGGCACCAACTACTTATAACAAACTATTACTAATTAGGAAAACAAAAAGAAGGAACCAAACTAACTATTACTCTAGCATATGTGTTAGGCTAGTCTAACTGAAAGGTGGGGAAGGGGAAGAGGTTGTGGAGGTAAGTGATCAGAGAGGGGAGGGGAGGGAAGGGAGTGGGAGGGGGCTGGGTGCATGGTGGAGGTTGGGTGTTCGAGAAGGAAGATGAAGAAGAAAAAAGAAAAATGAAAGGAGAAGGATAAAAAATAATTAAAGAAATTTTAAAAGGACTACAAGTAGTGTGAAAAGTTCACAAAGCGCAAAGACATCATTTATCTTTATTTAAATTAATTTTTTTTATTAAGGATCAAAAGTTATAAAAAAAAATTTAAGAACCTATTTGAATTTAACCATATATGTGAGGAATCTAAGACATATTTAAACTAAAACTAAATGATAAATGTTACGAATTTGATTTAATATCTATTGAGAGGAACCTTCTTGAAAGTTACACATAAGACTTTGCATTTTAGCAAAAATATTTTATATTCATTGAAATGTTTAACCCCCACAAATTCACTCAAAAAGGAGATAAGGTAGTTTTTGAAATTATAAAAGTCCATGTGGGTGGGATGAAGAACAAAATAACAATTTATAAGTCTTGTTAAATTCTAATTGTCTTAAAAAATTTGGACTACACTACACTTATATGCTGTGACGCATCCAAAAATTTTAACTCGTGGGGGCAGCATATACATATGAATTTATAACATTAAAAATATATATTTTTATTAAAATATTTAATTTATATCATTGTTATTTTCTATCGGTATTCATATTTTGAAAATATTATATAACATTTTTATTCTCAATACTATTAAGAAGTTGGGAAGTTGGGTAAGATTATGGAAACTTTATACCCTTGAGAGAAGAAGAAAGAGAATGAAGCACTGTGTTATAAACCTAAAGATATTGCCATATTGCATATAAAAAAGTAACAAAACTAGATCACAAGAATTTAAAGTATGAACTTGTTATTGACAAATATACAACAATTTCACATCATTTATCATATCTCTTACTTCTATTTCATCTACTGCCATCTCTGTCATGTGAGTGTGAGTGGAATGAATGTTGACTCATCTTTTTTTAAAATACAAAACCATGGGGACAATTATTATTTTATGGGGCATTATCTACTCAAAATTTGAAAAATACAATATATATGTAGTATATTGTTATGAAAAATTAAAAACATTGTGGGGGCAGTTGCCCCCCTCACGCCCAATGTACATTCGTCCCTGCTCACAAGTATAGCTGAAACACTCTCCCAAATGTTCAGTGCCACTTTGAGCTCTCACGCTTTCAACTCAACAAATGGTATAAAAGTCTAGCCCACAACCCCAGATAAAAAAAGAGGCCGAAGAAAGAACTAAATGAAAAAAAGGCTCAAAAAAAAAAATTATAAACTAAAAATCAAAAGCCACATGCCCTAACCCGGAGTCAAGTTCTAATAGAAGGAATACAAACCCGAACCAATGGTCTCTTAGGTTTCGCTGAAGTGCAAGTCCAGACTCAATAAGTCCAGCATGAGGATTCCAGTTTAGACTTGAGGGGAATGTTGTAAGTATAAAAAATTATCTCACATGAGTGGGATGAAGAAGAAAATAATAATATATAAGTAGGGTGTTGGAAGTTTAATCATCTTAAGATTTTTGGACTTAGACCACACCCTCAACTAGAGCTCAAACACTATCGTGAACATTTAACACCATTTGGGGCAAGAAAGAGGAGAAGGTTTGATGGGGAAGTGAATGAAACTTGAAAAAGAAAGACATATTGGAAGAATAATTATACCGAATCATGTCATAAACAAATTATGTTTTTACTTGTTATAAAATATAAAATTAAATATTTATAATATGTTGTTTATTAGTTAAAATTAATTTTTTTAAAACAAAAACTTTTTTAATTAGTCAATTGTCACAATTCGCATTTGAACAGTGTTCAAGTCAAAACCCCGAAAGTGGACAAACTAATTAAAAAGGGGTGCACGCCATTAAGAGCATGTTGTCTATCTTTTTCTTCCCTCGTGTTGTGTCTCTTCTCTCCCACTTGCTCATCAACTTGCACAAAGGACCATTCACTTCTATTCCTCATTCACGTTCCAACATGTATTATTTTATTTTTGGTCCTCTTCAATGCTTAGTTTTGATTCCATTTCTTTCTCTTTCCCGTGGTTAGGTCTCGCTAGCTTATCTCTCTCACAAACAACTTGAATTAAAATAAAACTTTAGTATCTGCAAACACCAACTACTATTATTATTTTATACTACAACTTGCATCTGAATGCACCAAAACAATATTATACGCTTCAACTTGCATATTAAATAAAAATAAAACCTCAGTGTCTGCATACTACACCAAAACATTATTAACCACCACGATTATTATTCACTGCAACTTGCAATATACTTTCCTCTATTTTCGATGGCCAATATGGTGGCAACTTTGGAAGCATATATATACATCGTCAAAATCAAGCACAAGTTCATGTTACACAGCAAACGACGGAGCTAATTTGATATCAAATTACTTTGTGATAACCTTATAAATATGCTGCAAGGTTGTTCTGATTAATGAAGATTGCCATTGTTTTACGTTTTAATTACTTAATTATCATCGTTTCTAAGAAAAACAAAACTTCTAAGATGTTCCTTGTTTATAGTTTTCTTTACATTATGAAATACATGTTAGTGTATAACGATGTTCTACTACAAAAGAGAGACAGCGATGACACAGCCATAACCAACATATAACTGTAAGGTGATGTGGGGTGGTAGTGCTTAGTTCATTTCATTTCTTAACGATGATATTAGAAACTCTCACATGGAAATAAAACATATTTTTTAGTAAGTTATTCATCACCTAATATGACCACCCGCAATAAGAAGATTAATCACTGCGATTCCCAGATACCCAGACTTCAGAAAAAGCTAACCAACATATAAACCCATACTGCAAATTGCATCACAAATCACAATCATATCCATCGGCATATTCGCCTTAACTCCCGGGAACTCATTTTAAAACGTCTCCATACATTTCATCTGGTAACGTAATTCATGACATATATATAATCCACTAGCTATATTATATTTTATATAATTAAACAAATTTATACTCAATTCCTTTTTCGAATAATAAAGAGAAATAATTCAGAAACAGCTGAACTTTTTTAGTGAAAACCGGCCTAACAATTACCAACTCATACACTTAGCATGTGCCGGTTACCGCGGTTAAAAATATTTGTTTGAATCCTTGAATGTTCGACTCGCAGGAGCAAGCAATTTAACAAAACAAAAAAATCTAGTAACATCACATTATACATATATAATATGTAATAATACTAAATTAACGATCACCATTTACATAATACAGAGAAATACCACAAAATGTGAGAAAAATTAAAGAAGAAGAAGAAGAAGGAAAATTAGGAACAGCACTTGTTATTGTTTGATTGTGTCAAGCTCTCAGCGGTTTGGGCGAGTGACTGAAGGTTGCACCCGACGATGGTGTCCACGAACACGCGCGTGTCCTCTTTCGTGTTCCCCGGCGGAACGTCCACCACGTACGACTCCACCACCACCGTCCCGGTCCCGTCGCCGGCGGCGGAGGGGTGGAGCGTCGTGACGGAGCGGTAGTTCGCCAGCCTGTGGTCCCCGCCGACGACGCTGAAGCTGAGCACGTGGCGCTCCTCGTCCAGGATCTCCAGCCGCTCGGTGCTCCGTCCGGCAGGGAGCCCGGAGATGACGTGGACCTCACGGAGCGTGCCGACGTTGCCGTCCCCGCCGATGACGTGGCAGCTCTTGACGAAGTGCTTGTAGGCCTGCGGGTTGTCGAAGCGGCGCACGACGGACCACACGGTGGCGATGGAGGCAGCGGTCTCTTGAACCACCGCGGAGCAGCACTGGTTAGGGGCCACGGAGTGAGTGTGGTAGCGCGCCACCGCGTCGGGGACGGCGGTGGGGGTCCTCACTAGGAGGGTGTCGCGGTGGAGGTCGTGGCAGTTGGCGGCGGCGGGGTGATTGATCCGGTGAAGGAGGGGGGAAGATTTTGGTGGATTTGGGGGCATTTTGATGTTAAGATGATGAATAAATGAGATGCAGTGTGATTTTCTTACTTTTCAGTTTGAAAGTGGTTTCTTGAAAGGGTTTTTTGAAGGATCTGAATTTCTTTCTATTTCCCAAATGAAAGAGAGAAAGAATAAATGAGGATAGTTGAAGTTGAAGAAGAGATTAATTTGGAGAGGGAAGGGGGATTTTGGGTTTGGTTATGAAGGTAGGGTTATATAGTAGTAGAAGGAAGGCTAGTAGTTTTGAGCTTGGACGTTGTTTTTGTGGGGCATTGTTGAGTGGTAAAGACTAGTGGGGTTTGATTTTATAAAGTAGAAAGGTTTCATGTGGGGGTCGTATTAAAAAAGGGGGCAATTTGATTGAGGTTAATTTACAAAAATGGGGTTGCTTGAATCCACAACTTTTCTTGACAAAAAAAAAATCAATTGCATTTTAGTATACCAAAACATTGTGGAACCAAGACCAAGGAACTTATTTGTTCAAACTGAATTGGCGGTCTCTCTGTATCTCTAATGGTGGTGTACGACCCTGGAATGTTCTTTTAGCAAAGTGGAGTTGTGTTGATACAACGGGGGTACTTTCAAATGCAAGGACACTCTGACGCTTCAGTCAGAGAGAACGTAAAGAGAGAATCTCAAAGTCATAAAAGAACAATGTGTTAGTAAAATGAGTAATACTTGTGTAAATGAATAACAAAACATGTATTTATAGATATGATAATCGTTACATTTGTGATTTTGGATCTTTAGGAAGTCTTAGTGAAAGACTTATGAGATTATGGTTATCTTTAGATAACCTTGTGATGTTCATTAATCAAGTTGGTTGTGTCTGCTCGGCTAGTATTTGAACGAATTGTCCTTGTCTCAGTCATCTCGGCCAACCAGCATGATACTCACTTGGTTGTGATACATTTGGACTGGCTGAGCTATTGGTTCTTGTAGCCATTTAGGCCAGCCTAAACCTGAGCCCCAAGCTTAGCATGTAATGCAATGTTAAGTTATAGCAGACTTATGTTAATTATAAATGCAGCAGTTGAAAGTGAGTGCAATTATCTAGAAATGATATCAGTTATCTGAGATGAGTTTAAGATGCTCAATTCTCCTCGGGTACATGTAATTGATCATTCTCCAATCTTAACAAATCTTTCAAGTTCCTCTAAATTTCGCTCTGCTCTTCCAAACCTGAAACGTTGTGATTAATGAATAATCATGCTTTAGTAGTTAAGATTCCAATAATTAGTGTGTAATAAAGTCACAAATCTCAATACAACCCATTTTCCAAATTTTGTGCTTCACCCTATGTTTCACAGCTATTTGTATCCTCTTCTAATTCCATTTTTTGAATTTTTGAATTGAGGAGAAAAGAGGATTCTTGAAGATTTTCCCCAACCCCCTATAAAAGTTGTGCATGTGGACACCATTTCCTCACACAATTGTTTGCAAGTTTAGACTCTTCTCCTTTGTCTCAGGAGCAAACAAGAGTGTCCGTCCACTAGTGAATCGTCCAGCTCTTATATTCAATCTTAAGATTCCTCATATACACTTCTTCCCCTTCTACTCCCCTATTTTCCAAAGCGGACATTATCTACTTATCAAGGGAAATCAATATCATCCCAAAAACCTCTTCAATCCAGTAAAACTTTCCCCTTGGTAAAAATGCATGATTGTCTAAGATGATTAGAGACTACGACCGCTAAGATTGAATAACCGGATTAAATAACTCTTCTCATTCTCTCTTTCTTTAAAAGTCTTTATGACCTTAATTTTCAAAACCCACTCATGCATATTTCAATTTATGGGGCGTAGATATAGTGAATGGGTCATTGGAAGTACAAATTCTCTACTTGAGGAAAATTGGATTGATTCCTAGGTTCGAGGATGCAGTTTCACTCATCCGCTCGATTCGAATAAAAAAGTAAGGAATAATTTAGAAGTAGCTTTGAGGATTGAGCTACCTAATGAATATTATCTCACCCTCCTGGACCCTAATATTCGCACTCGTTCCGAATGTACCGGGTTTTTTATGTATATGTACGATTTCCCAGAACTTAATATCAAGTTTCCTTTTAACCGTTTTGAAACTTTCATTATTGAATATTCACAAATAGCTCCATCCCAACTTCATCCAAACACATCGGCTCGTGTGAGGGCCTATCAAATTTTATTTGATTACTTCTCAACTCCAACCCTATCATTGTTGTTCTTCTTCATTTTGACGTTGTTGATCTTGGTGTAGGTTTCATAACATTCTAAAGACTAAGTTGAAAGGAAAATCATAGAAGCTTATATTGAATCTTGTATAAATTGGTTTAAGGATCATTTTATTTTCATACCTCATACTGTGAGCTGAACCCTACAAAAGGTGAAGAGAGCAAGCATTCCACATACACACACTTCATATCATCTCTCTTGCTTCTCACCCACATTCTAACTTGAGCGTCAGTGTGTTTTTGCATGTTCCACCCTCGACGCTCCCAAATAACGGAGAAGCTACTAGGAGCATGAAGCGCCACCGTATCCTCATCGTTCCCCATCTCAAAATACTCATCCAAGTGATTTGGTCAAACTTGTCTAATCAATTTCATTTAAGTTGATTCTGAAAGTTTAACGTTTTGGCAGAATGTTAAATGTGACTAAACGAAAGTTAACTAATAAAAAAACCAATCCAAACACACCTGTGATTGACCTTGTGCATCATGCACTCTATTCCTGTCTTAGTCAAGTTGAATGGCTGTTTGGTACTTTAAAAAGACAGGAAGGCTCCTAACTCCTCCCAGATAGCTACAATATACAAATTTACGATCAACTTGCAGCAAGATCGTGAGCTGTGAGATCATACAAATCAAATTAAGAAAAATGTGCATTTAAAAACACACGCTAAGAATCACTCTCGATATTACAAACAATTAAAAAACTTAAAAAATATACAATTTAACCAAGCACATATTCCAGACTCTATACATACATGCAGAATACAAAGAAGAAATATTTGAACCAGTTACTCAATCTTTCTAAACATTAATTGGAAGATCTTTATCGCTGTCTATGTGGATGTTTATTAAATTTTGTAAGTTTTTTTTTTGCATTCTAGTTTTCTGATAGAAAAAAATTGTAATTAAGTTTTATAAGCGAAAACAATAAATTATGAAAAATTTAGGCACATATATATCCTATTGATAGAGTAGAAACACAAGTACACAACCAAAGCAACCGCATATAATACAGAATCTATCTGTGTACTGTATATGTCGTGTGACTGCATGTCAATTTGCCTATAACTTTATGTGTGCTTTAACGTGAAGAGGCACATTCTTATTATGTTTTTCCCTTTTAACAGAAATTTTGACCTTTAAAGTTTTCATTATATAATAAGATACTATAATTTAATACTTCAACCAATATAAATAATGGGATCATAAAACTGCACCACATGCTAATCTTCAGAAGATTTAACATGTGTGTTCCAAGACTCAGAATGTACGTGTCCTAAATTTTAAAGTAATTTCCGAGTAATAATTTTCATCGGTTTAGATTTAATTTTCAATTTATTAAAAAATCTTAAAGTGGCAGGCAGAGGCCAAATCGAGACTTTGGACATTTTCTCTAATTTTGTGAACATGACATGAAAGTAATACCAACATGTGTTCCCTATGCCACTGCCATGATCAGTTGGGTTGGGTTGGGGTGTGGTGTACCACAAAACTTGCCGACTTCTGACCTTTGGGACCAACATTGAGTAGATATCTTTTCTATGATTGGTTTATTTAATTTTGACATTCAAATATGTAGGGTATGTAGGTATGTCGATATAATGAAGTTTTCCTATATAAAATAAAATATTTTTGCTACAAATATATGTATACAATTAACTGATTTTGATCTTTAATCTATACTAGTTTATATATTTCTTTAGTGGTCTCAAGTTATCTATGTTTAACAGGCACCGTTTTCCCCTTGCCCCTACCTGTAATGGTCGCATTAGCATGGCTCAAATGGATACGAGTTAGGCCCCGTTTGGAAAAACAGCTTAATTAAGCACTTATGACCATAAGCGCTTATGGCATAAGTGCTTATTAATAAGCTCTTTTAAGATATTATTATAATGAATTGAAAATAAGCTATATAAAAGCATAAGCTCTTTTTCATAAGCTACTCTGAATAGCTTATGAAAATAAGCTCAAAACAGCTTATAGGCAGGTCATAAGCTATTTGAATAAGCTATCCCAAACGCTTGCATAAGCACTTATACTATAAGTTAAGCTCATATAAGCTCTTCCAAACAGGGCCTTAATAGCTTGAAGGTACATTTAGAAAATTGCTTATTTAAAAAATTACTTAACCGGAACAAAATAAATCACTTTTAAAGTTCAGTTTTTTAGTTTAGACCACTTTTTTTTTATAAACCAATTCAATTTTATGGTGAATCAGTTTAGAAACGGTTTAGAACCAATTTAAGAACCAAGCTGGTCATAAACCATTTTTTAGCCGTGAACCGGATTTTAACTGTTTTAAACCAGTTTTTCAGTTCCAAACAAATTTAGAACTGGTTTTTAGTCCCGAACTGATTTTAAACCATTTTCAAGACCAGTTTTTTATGGTTCTCACCTACAAAACCAGTTTAAAGGGTAAGAGTAAGACCAGTTTAACTTTTAAATAATGAAGCCCAGAAATCCTAAAGGATTTGACTAGAAACACTGTACTAGATATTGCTATCAGGCAAGGGATGATATCAAATACAAATCTCCATTCAAGGCATTAGCATATCATATGCAACAATCATCATCATTTTGTTCACAATAACAACAGAAATTCTAAGAAACAAATTAAAACAGTTTTGATCAAGCAATTTTGTAAATCCTAAGATTCATCAGGTGATATAGATGTGGAAAGCCATGGAAAAATTATATCATCATATTCATAGCAATACTGCACAGGACACCAAATAAAATAAATAAGTTTACATACACATTTAAACTACAGGGGATCCTTTAGGACACAAGCTTAATAAACAGATATCTCCATGGTGCAATGCAAGCTTCCTTAAAGGGAGACTAGGAGTGAAACTTGACCATGTTAGGTAACTAGTACATCAACATTTTAACCAGAAAAGCTTATCTGTACAACTGAATCCCTTCATTCTTTAATCTTGATATCAGCATCAAAATTTCTTTAAACAACTGTAACAAAGACACTGATAGGAATTAAATACAGGACCAAGCCAACAACCCAATAAAATATAGCTCAATATGTAATCCTGATATACTGGAGTTGGATTCAGCAAGCTCAAACCAGAGAAACCAGTATACAGCATCCTTGAAAGCATATACAGTAATGCACCAAAAAAGCAGCATTACCAACAGCCACACTTGAAGTCACTATAAACAGATACATTGAAAAGGAGCTACATAACTTGGATGATGTCCACATGCAGTTAAGCAGAACAGATAGTATCACGTCGAAGTCAACTTGGCAAAATCATGCTTCTCAATTTGTGCGTTGGGATGTGTTTTCACATTTACGTTGAGGCAAAGATGAAACCAAACAAACATATACAATGTAAAGTAAGTGTCTGTTCACAACAGAGATGGTTGACCTTCGTCTTTAAATCTCCTTATTCTTCCAACATTATAAAAATTAAATTTATCAACAATTCAGAAGTCAGGGAGATGGAATAGTTCAAATTTTCTTTGCTTTTCTTTCTTTTATAGTCTTTCATTCATTAAACTTGTTACCAGCTGATTTTCAGAATCATAACCTGTATCAGTGTAGCAAACTGATTAAAAAGAACAGAATAGTGAGATAAACATAGTCTAATAATAAAGTCTGAGTGCGGAAACCCAGTTTTTTATTACAACCAAGCAAGAGAATCTTGCTTGCAGACTTTAGAAGAACCAAATCCCTAGTTCTCTCTTTTCTTTCACCGAATTGGCCATTACATTAGATAACGCAAACAAGGATAATTATATTATCCTATGATAAAAGCCAATCACAAAATCATTATCTTTCTTGTCTCAAAGATTTTGCTCAAACTTGAAGCAATTTTATTTATATAAAGGACTTATGCACAATGAAACACCATCCACAATTTATTTATCTATAATGAACCACCATCTGCAAATAAAAGCCAAAAGCATACCTACAAACTAGAGGCTTGGTTTTTAGAGATGTACTTTATAGAGAAAAGTGAAGAGTTATAACTATTAATTGGAAAATTCAGAGAGTAAATTTGAATTACTTAGTTGTTTGTTAGAGTAGATTTTAATGATTTCATTGTCTTTTAGCTATCCACATGTATTTCATCACAATCTTATTTATTGATTTTTCAATCAACATTTATAAATCCTTACTTTTTCCTCTAAAGTGAACCTCGTTCTTTAAATAATCCAAATTCGCTAACTAAATAATTGATACTTCATAGAAAATAAACTTTCATTTCAAGAAAGCAGAGGTTCGATTCATGTGATACGTCAAGAAAATGAAATTTCAGTGATAAACTGCCCCTTTTTGGCAGTGATTAACTTGTTACAGATATTTACAAAAGTGTAGTACCTCCCGTGTCAATATTTCCAGCAATTATTGGATTTATGATTCCTTAATTTTCACAAAAAATAATCACAACAGAAAAATAACTGCGACCTTTCACTGGGGAAGTAGATCATTAGATTACCTTTGTCGAACCTGAAGCACGGATCCATCTCCATCAAGTCTAGCCCCATATATATGTGGAGATTTTGATTTTCTCTGCATAAATGTTTTGGGAGATATGAGTTATGGGAACAAAATTTCTTGATGTAAGCAACACAAGAATAGGCCTATGGATTTATAATCAGATATGCAAGACAACCTTAACATGATGCAGAAAATTGCAGATGAAAGCAATGGTAAGTCAGATTTCTTCTCCAAACTGTCCCTGGCTGAGTGCCTGGTTAGAATTCAACTCACTGTTTCTTTCAAAATCCTGATTCTCTAATGCCCCTGCCAGATCTTATTATTGGCAGGACCAGACAAACCTTGCACTTTCATCATAATATTATACTTTGCAGGCAAAATAGCACCAGCTTTTGCGCACAGATCCACTATAGCTGGAACACGCCCGTAGAAGTCTCTTCCTTCATTCAAAAGTACAAGAGGATCTTGAGGTCTTCGTCTCCATACAATCTTCGGTGGCACTAAATTATCCACATCAGCTTTCATCCAAAAGTGAGCTCCTTTCCAACTCTCATACTTGAACACTCCACAGAGCCTAGCTCTATGGCCAGATGGCCCAACATGAACCTCAGAACAATGTTTACAAACTTTTACTGGATAAACCAACAACAACTTGTTCACCCCAGACCTGAGAGTCTCCCAAGCTTTAAGAGTTTGATTTGCTATAGAAGCAAGATCATTTGGTGACAAAGACTCAGTTCCGTCAACACCGCCATTGGCAGCCTCCAAGTTCCAATTACCTGGACTAAGGTTTTCATCATCAAGATCAGCCCCAGCTTGGCAGCATAGCTCAACAACAGCATGGAGGCGATCAAAGTCAAACCTTTGGTTATGTCTAATGACACTTTGGAACATGTTTTCCAGGTGAAATGTATCAACAGGAACAAGTATATCATTCAAACCACCTTTGACCCATTCATGAACCCGGCTCGTGGCACGATGCCTGTAACCCCAGCAAGTCTGTATTAAATGCCCCTGCTCACCAATATATACCTCTGGACAGAATCTGTATATACACAATACAAGTAGATCAGATAGTGTTTTGAAATTTCAACAACATGAGGTTACAAAAGATGGAAGACAACAAGTTCAAGTAAAATACAATTTGCTTAATGATCACCCTATTTCAAACATTTTTCCTTAAAATAATCCTTGATTGCAATTAAAATGGTAACAGTTCTTAAAGATCAGAATCCTGAAAAATACTTAAAAATCAACTTTAGCATTTTAATTAGAAATTACGAACCCGTGATTTATGAAAGGTAGCATTCATCATTTATAAGAAACAGTAACAAGCAAAAGTGTTTGCTCATTATGTTATAATGGGCTAATGTTTCCAATCTTGTTCTCATTCACCAATAAAACCTCAGCATTTTCCTTTCCTCTATAGCTTAATATCTAAACGGGCATTTAAGCCAAAATAATAAAAGGATCAAAACATATCCAGTGCTCATGAATTATGATTGACTATAAGTATCAACAAGATAACTACTTAATATAATGTTAATGCAGAAGAAGCTGCCTTATGTATAATGCTAAAGCACCCACACTAAAATTAAATTTAGAGAAACAATACCAAACCATAATACCAAAATTTAAAAGTTCAAATATATTTTTGGTCCGAGTGCTCAACATTCATTTTCAATTTGTTCTTTATAGATAAAAAAAAATGTTTCCAATTTAATACTTCATTCCTTACATGTACAATTATTTTCAATATAATACCAATTTACTCCGAAGTATAAAGACTAAGGCCCCGTTTGGAAGAGCTTATTTGAGTTTATCTTATAGTAAACGCTTATGCAAATAGCTTACGGTCTACCTATAAGCTGTATAGATTAGCTTATGAATAAGAGTTTGTGCTTAACATATTTTCAACTTATTTAAATAAGTTTCTCAAATGTGCCATAGCACGCTAAATTCAAAAATAATTATCACCAATCAAAACTGAAATGAAGTGTTTTCCCCCTACACATGACCCTCAAAAATTCAAAACAGACACTAAAGAAAGAAAGAAAGGAATAAGTTTGAAAATGATTATTGATATAGGATTAAATTCAAAAAAAAAAATTCAAAACATTTTAACATATGGACTAAAATAACAATGCAAGTCACTAAAAAAAATCACACATTTTTTGAACAAAAACAAAAAAGAACACTGACTTGCAAGCCATTAGAGGGAAGTAGTTGATGAGGGTGGAAACGCCATGGATGAGAACATTCCTAGAGAGGAGGACCTCCTTGGCAACAGGAACCATGGCGGGAACTGGGTAGGTCTGAGAACGTTTCTCGATTCTCTCCAGAATCATGGGGCGGAGTTTCTTCAGGTCCACTTTGCCGGTGGCGTACAACCGGGTAGGGCAGCCACCCGATTCAACGAACAAAGAAACATTGTGCCACAGAATCTTTCTCAAAGCCATTGAAACCTGAAAAGAAAATGTAATGAAATTGCCAAAGGGGAATTTTTTGGATGCGAAAATCCAATTCGTACAACAGAGATGAGATACGAGGAAATCAAGTCCTAACAGAGAATCTCGGAGGGTGGATCTCGATTGTTCCTTGTGGGTTTTGTGCACTTGTTGTTTACACTGATAAGGATCTGCTTCAGCTTCACACTTAGAGTTAGAGTATTTTTATTGCGGCTTTGTTATAAAGCATTAACGGAATCAAATTCCAGATTACTAGTAAATAAGCTTTTAATTTAATTACAACAAAAAATATATAATTTCTTTTAAATATGTGACATTCAGTTATTAGACGTGTGCAATAATGGATAAGGTTTATATTTTTTAAAATACTATTGAAAAAAGTTTGAGTTACTCAAAAAATCTTGTAAATATATCAGACATGTCTATTTAAATAAATATAATTTTATTTTGTTACTTTTAAATTGGATTTTATTATAATATCTTAAAATTATATATTTATGTCTTTAAACATGTTAGAACATACAACTATTTTATTTCCAGATGCAACGAAAATTTATATGTGTATATAATGATTTAACCATATAAACCTTTTCATTAAGGGAATGATAACCTATTTATTTTCATTTAGACGATATAATTATATTAATATATTTGAGTTCGTTAGCATGTAAGTTTGCTACATATTTACAAATAGATTTGTCGGTTTACTTGAATGTCTTATAATAAAACATGTCTTTAAATAGGCTATTAGGTCATGCTTTCAAAAGCATCAGACTCAGACCTTGAAATAAGCCCATGATAGGTAACAGGTCAGGTCATGCTCAAGCTTTAAATTTTTTAAGTAGATCAAGCTGATAAGCCAAACCGCAAGTATACGGTGGTTACCGAAGTAGTATAAAAGATATCGTCTCCTCAGGGATATGTGTTTTTTTAAATCTAAAATCAAATTGTTTAGAACTTAGTGCAGAAATTCTAAAAGGTTTGTTTTGAAACAGGTTTAAGTTTAGAACTTGAAATAACAATTCGCAAAGGAAATATAATGATAAAACTTAAGAACTTAGGCTGGTTAAATAGCTTATAGTATATGCTCATAGAATCAATTTTATATCTGAGGTTTAGTGCAAGAAAAAAATGATGTTCTAACCTAGTTTTTTTACAACATAATTCCTTAAACATGCAAAGCTTCCTTCTAAATTACTAAGTCTAATTCCTTAGATTTTTAGTTAATTTAAGAAGAAGATGAAGATTATATTCTAGCCAACATAAAAAAAGCCTATCCTAATGCCTTAGTGATATGCAAATGATCTTTCAAATCCTATTTCCCTTATTACTTAACAATTACTATTGAATAAGAAATAAGCAAAAGCACTTGTGTACGGCAAGATGAAATGAAGAACAAGGAAATGAAACATGAAAGACACTTTATTCAGATATAAGAAAGAAACTTAAAACATAACTATAAGCTAAAACACAACCCAATAACTTAAAAAGAACTTAGCCAAGCATGGCTAAGAGAGACATTATATTAACCTAGACTAGGAGCTCAAGAGTGGCTTCTCACAATTCTCAGGAAATAATGCTCTTAAGGAAGAAAAGAAAGAATCACTTATTGTGTTCTGGTGTGTCTGACAAAGGAAAAATGCAGTCCTATTTATAGTGTTCAGACTGCCTCCCAGCGCTTGAGCGTTGGGATCCCAACGCTTGAGCGTTGAGAATTATTAATTACAGACGTTGCAAACAGGGGCTCAACGCTCAAAACAGGGGCCCAACGCTTGAGCGTTGGGCTTCCAATGCTTGAGCGTTGGCACGTCTGATGGTTGCTCTTCTTTGCTGTTTTGTTCTTCAATTTGGTGGAGCTTTATGGCATTCAATGGCCTCCTTTTTGTCCCCTATTAAATCTGAAACAACAATAGGCCTTTAATCCTCCACTCAAGCCCTTTTTCTCATGTGCTCAATTAGAAATGGTGCTTCCTCTTCCAACTCTTCACTTTTGGTCCTTTATTTGCTGAGACTTCACTTTTGGTCCTCCCTCTTTTGAACTTTTCACTTTTAGCCCTTCCTTTCCTGAAGTTTACACTTTGGTCCCTGGACAAAATAATTATTTCCACCAGCTTTTCTAAAAGACTAAAATACTAACAAAAATTCCTAAAAATATAAAAATAAAGTTTAAAAAACAAATAAAAGCTAATCTATATGCCAATGCAAAAATAAATAGAAAATCTAAATAAAAAGAATAAAAAACCTATATGAGACTCAATAAAAAGAAAATAAAAAGACTAAAAAGACCCTAAAAACATCATACAAAATTCAGTCATCACAAGCCTATTTAAACAAAGTTCAACTTAGCCCAGCCCATTTCCACTCTCACCCTTTAGATACATAGCCGGTGTCCCTTAATATAAGATCCTTACTAAATTTCATGAAAAATTATTATCATTTTTCACATATGCGCCTGTTATTTATTATAATTTTCTTGTTCCAAAAATTGATTAAAACTGGTAATTAATTTTTTCCCGCACTACTCAACGTTAATTAAGAGTAAATTTGAAAGGCTATTGTGCAAACTTTATAACACTAATACATTAATTAGTTTAATTACATATTTTTTAAATAAAAATAATTGTTTAAAGAAAGTCTCCTAAATATAGGGACTCGAGCAGTAATTCATTACACTATGTAATTATTTTTATTACATAATAATCTATATTATTATATAAATTTTCCTTCAAGTCATCGTTTATAATTAAAAAATTTGTTTATTGTGAAAATTAAACAACAAACTAAAAAGTTAAAACATCTTTAAAAAGCAAAGTCACAACTCCTTCATGCGGGTTTTGCAGAACGGTAAGGTTATATTGCAAACTTGCACCAATCCCCACGAGGCAGTCAGCTGACTCATTAGCTTCTTTTGAAATACGGCTCTAGCGCACATCTCAATCCCGCGATAAACGATGATGAATATCGATGAACTCACTGGCATACTTGTGAAACTTGAACCTATCATCTTAAAAGGAGTTAACAATCTCCAACTGTTTATTTGACAATCAGCTTTCTTGAAGCTGGAGACCATGCATGAGTGCATGCATTTCTGCATTTAGAGCATCATCATCAAGCGATCCTACGTAGAAGCCACGAAGCCAGTTACCAGTCATGAACCAGCCCACCCATCCCTTCGTGGCAAAGGTTGCTACCGAACGGTGAGGGAAAAGAAACCCAGCGTGGGGGGACTCCAACTGGCACTCCTTTCAACCCCTAGATCTTGCACAATCTGCTTGCTAAGATAATTAACATGATCTATATGCTCTTATTTAATCCACTTACATACATAATCAACGCTCCACCCCTTATCCCCAACAACCATTTTGTTGCGCCATCTCCACAAACCCTGAAGTACAGCATGAAGAAGGAAGAATGAGCACCCAAAACCTAAGTATGAGTCCACAGATGAGTATCCAGGACTGTGAACCTAAGCCATGAATTTGCATTCAACCTCTGCCAGAACTCACGCGAATGGGGGCAATCTCACAAGCAGTGGAGACTATCTTCTAGAGGATGGGAAACAAGGTGAAACAAGTGAAACAAGTGAAACAAGGTGTTATCTCTTTCAGAATAAAGATCTAAAATGATCCAATTATTTCCACATATACATATTACATATGAAGAGAGATAAACACAAAACTTCAATAAGAGAGAAGAATGCAGTAGGGGTTTTCATGGGTTCAAGTTGACATGAAATTGATGATCCAAGTCAAACAATATAATTTGTTCACTTTAAACTCGAATGATCAAACTAATTGTAATAAATTTGGTTCTCAAATTTATTTTTTTAACCACAAACACCCAATTAATCTTTTCAAATTTATACACCTTAAACTTTATTATTTATTTTTTCTCATTTTTATTTTTTTATATTATTTCAAAATTTTGTCTTCATAGTTATCAAGTGTCTTTAGCTATATTTCTTATCTAACTCTATTATGGTATTTTAAATAAAACGGCTGATAAGTTATGTAAAGGTTTATTTGTAAAAAACTAGTATTAATTAAAAGTGTTTTGATATTTAGAATTAATTTGCCTATTGCATAAAAATATTGAAAAATAAGTAACACTTAAATTCAAAATTTACACATAAAAACCATAATGTATGCTGATTAAAATTCAAAAAGCAATATTTAACTTTTATATACTAATTTAATTTAATGATCCGAACCAATAAAGTGTTGGTCTCATAAAAGTGTTACAAATTCGATTTCTAAAAAGTCAATTTATTAGGAGAGACTACCATCATATCTCGAACATATTAACACTTGTGAGGACAAAAAAAAATAATGACCCGAACAAACCAGCCCGATTTTAATCGCATCTGTTTCGTTCAGTTTTACTCAAAATTTCTTAATACCCCGAAACAAACCAAACAAAACCAAATTTAAACGGTTGGAATTCTATTCCAAACACATAATTGATGTAATATCTAATTTTTTTTTGGTAGTATGAACAAATATGACAAATCTTGTGAAAATTTAGGATAAAAATTAAGTTTAAGATATGTTTAGATTGATGGTGGAAAGTAGAATGAGTGATATATATTTATGTTTTGTTGTTTGAGTACGTTGAATGATGATGTAATGAAATGAAAGGTAATAGAATGCATTCGATCTGACTCCATTACTTAAAATTGTGTAAAACTTTCTAAAAATTTGACTCATAAGAATGAAAGTTTTAATCTAAGAGTTCAAACCAACATTTTTTACTACATAAATCACATCCAGGTAATACAATGTATTCTGATTCCATTAGTGTTACTCAAATAAAAATAAAATTGGTCTTACTTACAATATTATAAAGAAATAAATAAATCCCGAGTCTGACAAAAACATCGAAGCGAAGAAGCAGGCAAGGTGATTCTCCATCACCATCACATTCGCATCAGCGTTTCTTACTCTTTCTCTCGGCGAAGGACAGAGAGGAAGAGAGAAAGCCTTTTGGATCAAACCGTTTCTGTTGCAGAACGAGATGGATCAGATATTCAGCAAGGTCGGATCCTATTGGTTCAACCAGAAAGCCTCCAAGGAGCTCAATTCCGTCGGCGATGACATCAACGTACGCACTCTTGACCTTCCACCCTTTTTACTTTCTCCTGCAAAATTTCACATTTTTAATTTTGATTTGTTGTGAATCAAACACAAGGTTGCACTTTGGGGATTCTTCTTCCCAGGATCTGAAAGAATTATGCAAAAATTATGATTTTTTTATTAGAATTTGGAATCAAGATGTTACATTTTATATTTTTATCTAATTTTGGTTGGGTAGAATTTTGTAAAACTGAAAGTGTGAGGTATTGTAGCATGTTAATGTTGACCTTGTTTTAGGGATGTTCTAATGCATATATAAGTTGTGATTTTTGTGGAGGAAAAGAAAGAAGCCTATCAGTCTAAGTTTGATTCCCAACATCTGAAAATTAATGAGGCCATTATGTTGTGGTGAGGGAGGAATGTAGTTAAATGAGAAATGGCCCTGGTGCAACGGGTAGACTTGTTGCTGTGTGAGAGACTGAGAGTTCATGGGTTTGAGTCGGGGGATTAGTCTCTTGTAAATACAAGCTAAGACAACCTACAATTGAATAGATTCACAATCGGCCCAAGCCTTCCCTGTGCTCCACCATGTGGGAGCTTTACAGCATCAGGATGCCCTTTTGTGTAATCTGAATGCCTGGTAGGGAAACTAACATTGGGAATGAGCCAGGGAGGTGGATAAGCCCTCTTACTGTAGTGCATAAGGCAGTAGAATATTGTGACAGATTATATTTCTTGAATCAATTTTAGATGCATCAAGATGCACCCCTTGAAATAATGCTGTTTCTTTGATTAACAAAGTCAAAAGTAATGCCACATTATGTTAGAGTCTAGTAATCTGAATAGATGCTCAAACTGAGTTTTGTTACTGTCAGGTGTATAAAAGCTCATAAGAAAGGAAAGTTTGTTGGCTTGCTAATGACTTAATGGTTGCCTAGGCATCTAACTCTTCCTGCTTTGGGTATAGAAAATGTCTTTTATACGATTAGTGGGAAAAGGTGCAGTGGTTAAGATTTTCAGATTGACTTCTAATTGCTGATAAATTGAAGGCAATTAGATAATCCAGCATTAGCCTTGGTACAAACTTTTCTTGCTGTTGGAGATAATGAACCCTCTCATACGTTCAATTTTGAAAGCAAACATTTCTACTAGACTACAAAAATTACTCAAGATGAATTTTAATTGCTTGTGTAGTGTCCTTATTGACACCTTTTCTTTTGATGATTAGTCAATTTCAAGCAGTATTGAAGAGGGAAGCAAATGGTTGGTCAACAAATTAAAAGGTTTGTATTTCTCTACTTCTATATGTTACTAAGTTCAGGCTTTGAAAACCATGCAATATTTATGATTTCATTTTTTTTAACCTTATAATCCCAAATAAAGAAATTGATAGACACGGGATAAGAACACACTCAGTTTATTATTCTTTGGGGGATACTGTGGATTTTCAATGGAAGACGAAGTCCTGAAACAGAAAATAGGCATAACACATGTGTTCAGAGACGCTTCTAGATCCACTTTTTCCGTTACCCTCTATCTTCTCCCCTTCCCCGTTTATGCCCATACAGATCGAACTTTCCCTGTAAGACTCTCTTGCCATCTGTTACTATAAGTATTCCCTCCCTGTGAGACCTGGATGTTTGTGCTCCTCCTGATGTATACCTTAGCAATAGCAATAGCTTGATTTCCAACATAATTGCATTAAACTTATTAATGGATCTGCAGGATGAGTTGACTGAACAGAAGCTTGAAATTTTCAGAACTTTGAAGTTTGATCCATGGATAACTACTGTGTTATTTTAGGAACCATAGTTTCTGCTGTAAATGTTTATTTGGAATTAATTTTCCTGAAGCTACTTTTTTTTTTGTGTTGACAAAGGTATCTCACAACCGGCCGCCGTGAGACTAATCCTGAAGCTACTTTCAAAATTATTTCAAGAACAAATAAACAAATGAAAGGAATTTAAAATGTATGAACCGGAAGTAGATTATTTTGATGCTTTAGTTTTTTAACAATTAAAATAAACTTCAAAAAAATCTTTTGGGTCTATCATTTTGCAATCTTTCCTCCTATAATTTTGATAAAAGATGGAAAACCACCAATGCTTCTGTTTACTTCTCTACTTCCTGAAATGTCTATCATCCAAAAAAATTCCTGAAGCAGTAAGTATAACAGGTGTGATTGCTTTTGAAGTGTGTTAAATGCTCTTCATCACAGGATTTGAAATCGCATGTTTGTAAATGACAAAGCAGTGATAGCACTATTATTATTTGCAGATCATTAGTGGATATCTTTCTATTTTGAAGGAAACTTGAAAATATCAATTATTATGTAGTTCAATATAACTTTTTATCAAATCATTATTAGTTGGAAATTGTGTACCTGTCTCTTCTGCAGATACTAACATTATTTGAAGTGGCAATAATTTTCTCACTTCTAATACTTATACTGCAGTCTGCAGCAGATCATAGGGCATTGTAACATTAACATTTTCATGTATAACTTAGGCCCCGTTTGGGAAAACAGCTTAAATAAGCGCTTATGACCATAAGCGCTTATGGCATAAGCGCTTATTAATAAGCTCTTTTAAGATATTTATTATAATGAATTGAAAATAAGCTATATATAAGCATAAGCTCTTTTTCATAAGCTACTCTGAATAACTTATGAAAATAAGCTCAAAACAGCTTATAGGTAGGTCATAAGCTATTTGCATAAGCTCTCCCAAACGCTTGCATAAGCACTTATACTATAAGTTAAGCTCATATAAGCTCTTCCAAACGGGGCCTTAGTCATCTTGTCCAGTAAAGCTTTTTGACCCTATATAATAGCTTATGTAATGTAATTTTATAAAGTAGAATACTCATATCTGAGAATTAGAAATTTGGAATTGGTTTTGTACATAACACAATAATGTCATTTGATCTTACCGTCCTGGTAGTTGACTTTGGTTGTTATTGTTGTCCAGTATTAGTGTGCATGTACTTATTTATTGGCTTTAGCATCCCACTTTCATGGATTTTGAAAACATGCTAATTAAAGATTATTCATGCACCCTTTGCTTTCTCTTGTTATTTATTTTTACCATACTTGTGATCAAGCAAATACAATGAGATAAAAGTAAATGTTATCCCTCAATTTCCATGTTTATGTTTTGATTGGTCCTTCTTCTGAACTGTCACGAAAAATCACTTTACAGGAAAGATGCAAAAGCCATTAACGGAGCTGCTAAAGGAGTATGATCTGCCAATAGGAATCTTTCCTCGTGATGCAACAAACTATGAATTTAACCCAGAGACAGGAAAGCTTGTTGTTTACATTCCTCAAGTTTGTGAAGTAGGCTACAAGGATTCATCGGTGTTGCGTTTCTTCACCACTGTGACTGGCTATATGGAGAAAGGAAAGCTAGCAGACATAGAGGGAATCAAGACAAAAGTGTTGATCTGGGTAAAAGTGACCACCATTTCCTCGGAGGGATCAAAGCTTTATGTGACTGCTGGCATGAAGAAAACAAGGAGTAGGGAAGCATATGAGGTTACAAGAGATGGCGTATGTGTAGATAAGTTCTAAAGCTTTAACATCATTTTGTCTATAGTTTGGCAATATGTAAAAACCTGTATGTTCTTGTGGACTATTTTGATCTTCTTTTCCATGGTTGGTTATTCTAAGTAGTGCTAAAATATGTATCTCAGATACTGCCTTGCGATTCCAATGTTGCCATTGGGTGAAAGTGAAATCTATTGGTTAGGAGTGTTCCCATAGCAAATGGTATTCTATACCACCATTTTTTTTTTAAAATGGTTACACACAATACTAGTTCTGGTAGTACATGGTACACAAAGCTCATGTTTTTTTTGGGGTCTAGTGATAAAAGAGTTTCATTTTTATTTTCTAGTTTGGGCTGAACAATCACTAGTTTTTTGGTATTACAGAGCTTATCTTCAACAACAGTAGATGAACAACACTACTAGTATTCTTCAGGATAATAACAGGACTAAATTAAAGAGCGTCAAGTATTTTTTGGTGAGCCTTTGTGTAAAGGATGTTAGGCTTCAGCCTTTTTGGGCTTTCAGCCCGTCTTAATATTAATACAGTTATTTTGTACCAAAAAGAAACACTACTAGTATTCTTTAGGGGGATTATTATTTGGCTATTTGCACCCTTTTTACCACTCCATACTTCACCCAATTTTTGTTTGAAATACCTAAGCTAACCCCAACTCTTCCCTTTCCCCTCATTTCTCATGCACACCATTTCTCATTTCTCATTAATCTCACTCACCCTCTCCTCCCTACTCTCTCACTCTCAACCTTCTTCATTCCCGGCCACCATCGAAGCCCACCATCTCTAACACGATTGTGCGAAGTTAGTGTCCGAAAGCAAAGAAAACAAGCTTCAAGAAAATTCGCAGAAGCAAAGAAAACAAGTTTCTCATTTTCCGCCCACTCTCAATCCAAATATATCTCTTATGGAAATTAGTTTCCAGGAAGAAAATTCAATTCTTCTCTCCTTGTGAACTTAAAGTATGAGCAGGTCAATAAAATCCAAGACTGATCTAAATTTGTCCCACCCTGACTCGGTTCAAAAATTAACCAACCCGATGAAGGCCGGCCCGTAATGGGTTAGCCCTATTTTTCTATTTTTATTAAACTTAAACAAATTAAATAAATAATAAAAACACAAAAAAACAACTAAGTAGTATTGGTTTTTTCTTCCTATTTTCATGTGCTTTTTATGAAGTAGAAAAGTAATTATTTTGCAATAAGTTATTTTGTAAATTAATTTTAAGTAAATTACAAAAATGGCCTATTGCCTTATCCCATTCAACTCACAACTCTGCATAAGGTTGAACTGGCAAATTGTAGCTAGCTCAATTTTTACCTGACCTAGCCTGGCCCTAAAATTCGTTGTCTAGCTGTGTGTTGACACGACAGAGTCAACATAGTCTAAATTGACAATCCTAGTTATGAAGCCCAATTAAATCAATATCAAATTTATAAAGTCTATAAAAGAGTTAATTGATACTTCCATTTTCGTGTCATGGTTTTCAGGTGAATAAGGACTAAATTGAAGGTTGAAAAATTACATAATCACGTAGGATCCTTAGTGGGATGGCACGTGGCATTTTACTATACATGTAATGTTAATCTTTATTAACGTTGAGCGATAAAATAACTAACTTGACTGATTTATATTTTTAAAAAGCACGATACATGTTTCCATAGTTTACAGAGTAGTTTTTTTTTTCTTTCTTTTATCAAAGTTTAGGAGTAACTTAACTGATGCTATATCTTTCATGGACTATTTCAATTATTTTTGTTGCCCTCCTTGGAGAGAAAAGTCACATGAATTTTTTTGCACTCTCTCTCTCACTTTAACTCCTTTCTTTCTCCTTTAGAAGTTAAATCTTTCGTTTAACAGTTTCACCCCACCACCACCAGGGGTGGATCTTCTTGGGAACATCGGGGGCTATAGCCCCCAAACTTTCTGAAAAATCTTAGACAATGAATTACATTTAAGTATTTTTTGTGTTCAAATATACCCTTATAAAACTATAAAGGTGCATACAAATTTAAAGTATTATCCTGGCCTAGTGGTAAGGGTGATTTCATCTTCACAATGAGGTCTGAGGTTCATATCAGCCTAGTGGTAAGTGAAAACATACTTGAAGGAGCTGAACTCCAATTCAATCTTTGTAGAGAAAGGCATTGTAAGTTAATATGATCGATTGAAAATTTAATGAATTCTCACACCCATTCAAACTTCTTGAAAATAGTTTTCATTGTGCTACACAAAAGAACCTGCAATCAAAGATTTCAACATAATAACTTACCCTACTAAAATTGTACATCTTGTCGTGTTTACCAAGGTAAAGTCAATAAGGAGTTGCCTCTTGCATTCTATAAGCTTGTTCTTGGAAGAAAAAAAAATGGCATGCACATCTAACGAGTCAAATAAAATAGAAAAAAACAGAGTGAGAAATATAATGAGAGATGCCATTAAAAAATTAAAATAGATAAAAAAAATGGATGAATATAGGATAAAATAGGAAATGAGTGTTAGCATATAAAGTTACTTAATTTTTTTTTTCCAAGAAATCTGTGGTTGTATGTGACACTGTTATTTCCATACCCTATTTAAACATAAATTTAATAGTGATGCAGTGGTACCATAAAACTATTTTACACTAACAATCAATTATTTTAAACCCTGTCAATCTACTCTATAAAAAGAATTTAATTTATATGTCCTATGTAAAGAGTTTCATACTGTTAGTGCACACTTGGTGCATACAAATTATATAAAATTAAAGAAAAATAATTTTTCTTCTCATTTTTTTAAAGTAAAATAATATAAAATTTATGATTATTCTAGGTTGTAATTTAGTTTTAGCATCCAAACAAAGCCTTAAGAGAAAACGTTTATCTGTCAGTCACTACTCGGAGCGCTATTAGACAAAAACTTGTCTGCCCCACTTTGGCGGTTTCCTTCACTCCTATCTCCACTCGCTTCCTTTCATTCACTTTGTGGTGTTCATGTTTTCATGCAATTTCTTGTTTATGTAAAACTAAATTGTTGTTTTTTATTATTTATAAACAGAAGGTTCTCGTTTCCTTAACAATCTGGTTAGTCAAAACAAAATACTTTGACAAAAAAAAATTGTATATTACCTTCACTAAAAATTCTTCACTTTTATTTTGGTAAGAAATTATACACATTTAATTAAGCAATAAAAGCTATACCAACAAGTGGTTGGTGCAAATGTTACATGATGAACATGATTATTTTCTATGAAAGGTACTTGTATTAAAAGAACATAATAATAATAATAATAATAATAATAATAATAAAGATGAATGTAAAATCATTAACCTATAAACGTTTGCATTCATAATTTTTTTTTTAATTTTTTTTTAACAAATAAATATAAAATACTAATTAGTAAAATTTTAACCATCATTACTTTACTATGAAACTTAATTTTTTTCTTACAAATATTTTTTTCACGAGAGACAATTTTATTCGAATTGAGAACATTCATACCAGACCTCCTTTAGTCTACGAAACTTTAATTTGATCATACATCTAAATTTAAACTTTTAATTTAATGTTTAAACTTTTCATTTAAAACTAAACATAACAATGTTGTATAAAAAAACATAATAATGTTTTTATAATTAGTAATAAATCATATTTTATTAATTCCACTGGTATTTATATTTGTTACAAATATAAAAATGATTCATATGTCTTCATCTAACAAAATTAGTATGTGAGTCTATGCATTATTCACTTTTTTTACATGATAGCATGTGCTAAAATACTATTCATGTGTACAATTAAAACTTTTGTGATATTTGATTTATGATGATATTTACAATTAAAAACTTTAAATCTCTAATATCTTAAACTATGACACTATGTCTTGAAGGAGCAAAGTTTCCACCTTTACACGAGGGATCACCAACATGACTCTAGAGTCTAGACTACAAAACTAGAGTACCAAGTTTAGCCAATCTATCTGCAATCATATTGCCCTCTCTAAAAATCTACACGAACTATGTTGTTCCGCAGTTATATTGGCCTCTCTATCGAAGGGAAAAAAAAAAAAAAATCAGTTCCCCAGAACCAAAAACTCAACATAATAGAGCCCAACACTCTATGTTGTTCCGCAAACGCCACACACAGCATTCAAACTAAAAAAATGCAAAATAATTCAATTTAGAAGTTTCTCAACCATGAAATGACGTCAAGCTAACGCTCCTATATAATTATAATTATAATTATGCATATAATTAAAAGAATACTCTTTATATAAAATAAAATACATGATTTTTTGAAATTATAATTTATAATTTGTTGAAACGCTCTGAGCGCGAGTAGAATAGCATTTGGTACTCTCGCGCGTGAGAAAAGCAGGACCGAATATTTCTGGCAATGCTCAATTAGATGATCGCAACGTGGAACGGATTTTTCCGTAGATTCCACGTTCACACTGGATAGGCCACGAGCTCGCCACACGCCCGTACTCAACATTCAATCTCAGCCCTCCACGCATGATTTCATCCAACGCTCCACAAACAAAGATCATCTTTCCTTAATTCCCAAATTGCCCCTCGCCATCACTACTTATATCACCCTTGTCCATCCCCTTCATCTTCATCCCTCAGAGCCGTCATTGATTCCTCTAATCAATCATACCTTCTCTTCCTTTCCAGATTTCGCTCCAATGGCTCTTTCTTCTTCCAAAGTTTCAGTCTTTTCTGTTTCACCCGTTGTGGGTGATGTTTCCAAGAAGCTTGTTTCTCCTTCTTCTCTGAGCTTTGTTCTCTCTTCTCCTTCTTCCCAAAGAAAGAGCTTCAGGGTTTCTGCTGCGGACGCGACAGCGTCACTCACTGGGGTGATCTTTCAGCCCTTTGAGGAGGTCAAGAAGGACGTTCTTGCTGTTCCTATTGCGCCTAATGTTTCCTTGGCTCGTCAGCTCTATGAAGATGAGTCTGAAGCCGCAATCAACGAACAGATAAAGTAAGAAATTCCTCGATTCTTTACATATTGGCATTTATTGGCCTTAATTTGACGCAGGACAAGATCAAGCTTGTATCTTTCTGTTTCTTGTTTGTAAATTAGGAAAGATCTCAAGATCCATCTTTCCCTGATGAATCACAGTGATTGTTCTCTGTTTTGTTATTTTGTTATCCCCCAAGATCCATTTGTGGGTTGTGACCTTTGTATCTCAGTTGATTTTGATTGTTTTTTATTTATTGTTTTTATGGCATTCTTTACTTCCTTTTTGTTAAAAGTGAAATCTTTCGCTTGAGTGTTACTGTTTCTTTATTGTAATTTTGTAAAGATCTAATGATGATGCGATTTTTCCTGATGAATCACAATAATATATTCTTTTTTATTTTATTATTTCCTTAGATCCATTTGTATTTTACCTTTGTAACTTTTTTAATGGCATTCATTGCTTTCTTTTTGTTAAGGAAAGTCTTTTGCTAAGAGTGTGTTTTTTCCTTTCAATTTTGAATACAGTGTGGAGTACAACGTCTCCTATGTGTACCACTCCTTGTTTGCATACTTCGACAGAGACAACATAGCTCTCAAGGGGCTTGCCAAGTAATTAACCTAAACCCTTATGCTTCCTCTCCCTTGTTGTGTTTCATCCATTTCTCAAATGGGTTTTCATTTTGGTGTGCTGTTTGGTTGAGAACAGGTTCTTTAAGGAATCCAGTGATGAAGAAAGAGAGCATGCAGAAAAACTTATGAAATATCAGGTTGGTGTTGAACTTTCTTACACATTTTTTTGTCTCCTTTTTTAGGATCTATCTTATTATCAAGGTTCCAACTTTATTAGAAAGCATGATGCAACATATACCGAAACTTAGTGGTTGGAAGTTTGAACTAATCATTATCCTTAACTTTAATGTTATGTTTTGGGGACAATGTTGATTACCATGGTATCTTAAAACCAATCCTGATTCTTTAGATGATAGCTTTATAGTTGGTATTAAACCTCCTTTTATGATGTATTAATGAGTTGTATGAACTCTGTGTTTGTATAGAACATTCGTGGTGGAAGGGTGGTGCTGTACCCTATTGTGAGTCCCCTCTCAGAATTTGTTCATGTGGAAAAGGGGGATGCATTGTACGGTGAGTGTTCTGTTTTCACGATTCATGATGCTACCAATCACATTGATCCTTCATTATGTATGCTGACTCTTGTTTTTCTATTGTCCTTTTTTGGTTTGATCCAGCCATGGAGTTAGCTCTTTCTTTGGAGAAGTTAGTGAATGAGAAACTTTTGAACCTTCACAGTGTAATGCCTCTTTGCCTCTATTTTTGGATTGAATTGTTCTTTCACGTTCAGATAATCTGACATGTTCTTTCATGATTAATAGGTGGCGGATCGTAACAATGACCCTCAACTTGCAGACTTCATTGAGAGCGAGTTTTTGGATGAGCAGGTAAAACTTGCCTAAATGTCATTATGATTTAACACCCCTGTCCCTTAAATAGGAGAATGCAATATAGTGAATATACATACTAAAAACAGAATTAGAAGGAAGAAGAAATTTTATGGTTGGGATTCATTATGGCCTCTGGTGCCTAAATTAGTGCAATGCAATAAACTTACTAATGAAAGAATTGAATGAAATGAGGAATTTTTTAGTGTAAGTGGAACAAGTGAAAGGTTATGTTCTGTATCTTGTGATTATCTACCACATAAGGCAGATTAAGATAGTGTCATTTATAACAACTTGTTTTGGTTTGTACAGGTTAGAGCAATTAAGAAGATATCAGAGTATGTGACTCAACTGAGATTAGTTGGAAAGGGTCACGGTATGCATATGATATATATCCTATTCAACTTACTATTGTGGCTTCCACATTTACATATGCAAAAGTGAAACAAGAGATTAACTAACTGTGTTGTATTTTGCTTGTAGGTGTGTGGCACTTTGATCAACGCCTTCTTGAAGAGGGAGCTCATGCATGATCATGGCATGCAGCTTTTCAACATTTGATGTTTCATTAAGTAGTAGTAGTAGTAGTAGTTCGGTGTTTTGCATTTTTAGCCTAGTGAATAAGGTTGTGTCTCGTAGGTAGTGAGATGTAGGAGGTGTTGTGTATTATTGTTGATTGTATCATGTGTAGACTGGAAGTCATTATTTGTGCAATCATATATGTTTGTAGCTTGGAATTATTTCGTTTGAAATTGAAATGACATCGACTTCTTAGTTCCATTTGGGACTTTTTGTTGTTTTGAACATTTTCATAACAATGGAAGTGCGAGAGAACAAGGAAAATGTCCCTACGTCCACAACTTGAGTGAACACATTAGAGCATTTTCATTCATACAAAACTTATAAGTTGCTAATTTAAATTTTATACTATTGGCTACTAGTTTTTCATTCCAATCCAATAATTATGACTTTAAAAAGTTTGTTCGGACTCAATCTATTTCAATTAGCACTCACCTTTTTGAATTGATCTATATGGAATGGAACAACTCACTTTACACGCCGGAAGACTTTTACACAGGAAACTCTCTACAATCTTACTTATGGCTATGCTCTAAGAATTCATTTCTACCTACTTCCCCTTAAACACTTCATTTATTTTTAATATATGGAGTAGTTGTTTGAGGAGACTAGAGAATATGGACAGTGTTCCCTAGACATATGGATGGGGCAAGTCGACCACCGATCGTTAACGTGGATCGTTGCAGTTTTTTATCCCCACAATTTGCATAGTATATAAAGAAAGATATTATTTTTCTGGCGGCTTGAAATTGGTATTGCGAGAGTTCTAAACTTTTTTTTAATTATCTTTTGTGTTTAGTGATGGTAATCGGGTGAATCCGGGGTTAACGTATCGTGAATATTTATGTTGTGAGGTTGAAGAGATGTAAGGGAATAATCCCACAAAATACTTGTTCTTGTAAAATCTTAGCTAACTGTTAAGTGCTGTACCTAGCTGTTGAACTGTGATAACTACCTTGTGAGATATTCTTTATCCATTTCTTTGTTTTCTTATTGCTATTTTCTTGTGAAGACAAGACCCAACCCTCTTTTATTATTATGCCCGTAGTTATTTATGTATAAGGTTGAGTAATTGATGGATAATACACGCTACCAATTATAGTTATATGAGATATATATTCTGTAGGTATAATTTGTCTGGGTCTATTATTATCATTAAGAACTATAATTCTGTAGGAGAAATGGAAATTTTTGACAATGTGTTCAGTCTATAAGATGATTGAAGCGATGATGCATTGCCAATCTTAATTACTTCTATCCATAGCAACTTCTACCGAGCACACTTCTCTTGTCTTAAATTCAAGTTGATGGCCGAAAACAAAGTATCCAATATGAAGACCTATTGGTCCTTTTCTTGGTGCAGCCATATTGTGGAGTAGATGTTTTTACTTGAATCATTTTCCACATAACTTGTATATCCTCATATTCACCACAAGACTCCATATCCTTATAAAGGTTAACAAGCCCATTTCTATGCCCTGCAGTCAACACCGCAAAGAACCAAAAGATCAGGAACCAGACAAGGAACTAACAGAAAAACTTCAATTATTTACTTCTTTTAGCTAAGAAATCCTTGAGGATGTTTCTAAGCATATAGATTTCACAAATTAAATGCATGATTGGATACATGATGAAACTAAAATCACGGTAAATAGACACAAAAACTAACGAAGTTGCTTCAGTCCACCGTGGTGCAGTCTTGCCCTGGTTTCTCTCTGTGTATATTCCACACATGCACTAATCGTTAACTAATCTGAAGCAGGATGTTACTTTACCTCGGGGTTTGAAGCTGAAGTATGAAGTGAGTTTGCTAAGGATGCTCTTGGTTGGATATATAGCTAAGCGCTTGAAGTACCAGCAAACTTTCCACTTACCCATTTTTCAAAAGCAGAGAGCCCTGCTTCTCTTCCTTGCAGCTAGTCCCCCATGTTTTATATCCATCATGCCCTTTTAAAAAGTGTTAAGGAAAACAACAGGTGAATCCTTCCATAGAAGAAAACAACAAAGAAAAAAACAAGGCCTTCATGTCCTTCCTTATTTTTCTAAAACAAATATAGGCTCCTCCTACAGTGCATAAAATATTTTAAGTTTATCTTACTAATCCTAAACCCAAAAACCCTGTTTGGTCCAATGATAAGAAGAAAGTTATCGTATTTGTTATGTTGAAGCTATCACATCCAATCATTGTTCTAAATCAAGGTCTACAACCATGATTTCAGATGCGGCGTTAATGTTTTGGAGATTTTCGAAACAGCAACGAGCTCAACCATGTTTTACACACAATTTTTCACAATACGAAGAACCGCAACACAACCGTGTTACTGCTACTACAATCTATAACCTTGCTTCCAACCAATATGAATATAATGCATGGTTACAGTGAATAAACAGTGAGTAGGGGGAGCTGATTTGGATTTTGCATTTCCTAGTTATCCGAGTTACCAAATATTCTCAATTTGATGGTATCTAACTACTGAGAGTGGCCATGGGGCCCTTGGTCAAGAGGTTGGTTGGTTTATCTTCAGTGTTTTTGTGCTGGCAATAGTCTATTGCAGTGCAATTAAATCAATTACGAGTTAACATTCATAATCATTACATTAAAAGAAAAATAAAGTGCTTGCTTGGCACAATTGAATTGGATCAGAAGAATAATCTATGTTGAACAGAGCCTTTGGATTCTGTTCCAATCACTTTCTATGCTACAATTATCGTTTAGGTCAACGCTCAATTTAAAGAAAAATAAGACAGCATGTGCTTGGAAACTAGTTTAGGTGAAGGTTTTTTCAACTGCTTATTTTTGGGCTGATCCGGGAGTTTAACGTTGAAGATGTTTTTCTAAGCCAGAAGACAAGAAAATATTCCAAAAGATGTAATTCTATATAAAATAATAGACTACACTTATAGCCCTAAGGTTGTGATTGTATGACAATAAATATGCGAATTAAGAAAAGACGATTAAATAATAATAAAAAATAGAAAATAATTAATTAGATGATATTAATTATGCTAGATATATACTGAATATTTAGCTGTGATAATTACGCAAACATCAACCTTAAACTTGAGACTGGAGAAGGTATACTACCATCTTGGACCAGAAATGAGGCTGAATAGGAGATGATTCACCAAATTGCATCATTATTAGAGATTAGAGATAGAAGCCAATCCATAGAAATATGGGTTGAAGTAGGAGCTAACCTGAAGTTGACAGATGTGTTGAACCTAGAACCAATTTACAAACTACAGTGGAAGCTGATTTATGGAAAGCATCTTGATTTCATGTTTGTAAGTGTTAGAATTAATTCTTCACAATCACAATACATTTTGTGTATTTAAATGTTTCCTTGCACAATTGATTTTAGCTCCAAAATCAATTTTAGAATAAAGCTACACATTTCAACTTCCGAGATGGACATAATTAATAGTGAAATTTCATAAACAAATTTCACAACATTACCTATAGAAATAACTTTTCTCAGAATATATATTCAAGCATAAATCACTCCACTTTTCAACACATTTTTAACATAATCAATTATACGAAAGTTAATTATATTCACGATTAATTTTGACTAAACATGTAAGGAAAATGAATGAAAAAAAAAGATGATTTTCAAAGAGGTGTGTTGAGAAAGGAGTTGGAAAGACAAAGTTAAAATAGGAATTAATATCTAGAAATATGAGTTGAAATGAAACCAACTTGTGAAAAATGGAATGAAATGAGAGATGATCTATGGGAAAATAGGCTAAAAGCCTAAAACAAGTGCAGATATGTGAAAAGATGTATTGAAATGGAGCCATCATATGAAAAGAGTCAAAAGACAGATTAAAACAAGAGTCAATAAGTAGAAATTGAGCTAAGCTAATATACAGAAAGACAAACCAAAACATATTCATTGTGCATAAAAAAACTAGTATGATGAGAATGTGCAGCCAAAAATGAAAAAGAGTGTGATACTAAAATACTAATATGGCAAAAATCAAAGAGATTTGCGTCTAACAAAAATTCAAAATATGGTTGGACAATAGTCAAGCACTGTGTGAACTTGATATGACTGAAGGGATGAACTCTTCTTAACAGGGACACCACAGTTCTATTACCCTGCAACATCATCATTCAACCACTTGTATGGAAGATAAGATGTTAAAAGTACATCAAGTGGCCTTTGTTTCAGCCACAGACATTCATTTTAAGCAGGCTAACTGCCAATGCACTTCTTTTCGGAGAATATGTTTCTCCCTTTGACCAATTCGAAGTGTTTCTTCCACCGTAGGAACAAACCAAGCTGTAAATTGGAACTACAGATTCATATTTTTACATGCAGCAAAAAGTAATGTACTTAAAATAGAACTGACCAGGTGCCCATAACTTATGAGAGGAAACCACGCTTCGTGGAATGCATGCCCTCATGTCAATATACCAAATTAGCATGTTCATATAGCAGTAACATCATGTCAGTCAAACCTCAAATAACTGGTGGAAACTTTAACTTCACTCCCCCCCCATCCCCCTTTCAACAATTCCATTTTCAACATTTTAGCCAGTAACTAGGTAAGTAAATTGTTTTTGGCAACGATGATAACATTGGTCAATTCAAAGTAATTACATTTTCATAAAAAAATAAAACTAACTACTCTGACACAATAAAGTCTTACCATCTGATCTGCAGAAATCATGTAAGAAATTACACTAAGGGAATTTTTCATCAGGGGATTTTTCATGCCATTCGTACTCGGGTAACCCAGCTCTCCTGCGGGCCTCTCTTTTCTTTGCATCTTTCTTCTGCAAAAGTTTCTCAATTCTTGTATCAAAATCATGGTGGATCTTTTTCGCAATTTTATCAAAACCAGGAAGTGTCTTCTCCATCTTTTCATACAACTCATTGTTAAGGTCTTCAAATAGCTTATACGTCCTCTGCAAATAATGAAAGAAAATAAAACCTCATGTTTGACAGGAAAGCAATTTATGACAAAATTAGGACTGTATAGCTACTTTAAAGTAATAGCAGCAGTGTGTTCTGGGGATTAGCCAAAATCTCATGGATAATACATGCATCATCTGGATCACTATTTGTTTAGACAAAAAGAAACCATCATCTGGATCACTATTTGTTTAGACAAAAAGAAACAATTAAAAGAAACTGCAATGCATCATGTTTGAGGTCTTGTTGAGTTAGGAAGGATTTCTAGAGAATTGTATGTGAGAGAGTGATAGTTAATATCTGACATCTTGCTGTTTGGATATTTGATTAAGGAGAAAGAAGCTTGTGTTATGGCTGTATGCAAGTGGATAAAAGTACCAACTTTCCTAGTAATGATGGGAAGGGGAAAGAAAAGTTATAGTTATACACACACATCTGTCCTTTACCAAGATATGAAACAGAAAAGTCGCAATTGGTAAGGCAGGTCATAAATTATAATACTATATCATATAGAAGAAAAGTGAAAAGAACCTCAATATAAGTAACAAAATGAATCTAAGTGCTTTTATGAAAAGACATACCATGAGGTCATTATTCCAGTGCCTGATGTATGGGGGTCCAGTGCTGAATGACCCAAGTGGTTCACGGTACCATTCACCATTAAATGTTATTCGATCCATTGCTTGTTCTATGCTCAGAACTTCCCACGGCCTCAAACCTGGAATAAGGTCAGCCAACTTCCGTCTACCCCACACAACCATTCCCCAACCAAAAGAAATAATCAATTAAATAAATACATAAGGAAGTAAAGAAGGCAAGAGTTAAACCATAATAAATTGGTGAGCATAGCAATCATAGTTCATAGCTATTTCCAGCTTTTATTGACATAAACCTAGTAGAATTTTCTTATTCTGTATGTAAAAATGGAAGAAAGGAAAATACAATTGAAGAACTTTTATATTTACATCATACAGTCCCCGCATATACATACCTCATATCTTTCGGAATGTATTTGTTGGGCATGTGATCCTGTTCCAAAATAGTGGTCAGTTCAGAGCCGCTAGCCCAGAGAAATAGTGCATGACTTGGAATTCTAACTCCAGGCCAAACACCATCATTAGCTTCCAATACTGCTAAATCACGTCTCTTGCTTTCTATAGCCTCTTCTTGAAGCTGCTCATATGTCTTCTCCTCAAAACCCTTAAGAGGAACCCACGGCGGTATACCTTTTTGTAGTTTGTGAAGGAAAGCTGTTGCTGCAGCAGCAAATCGAACTGAAAAATTGCCAAACCAAGAATCAGTTTTTATGAGATGAGAAAGCTTCAGAGTTTGCCAGGTTAGATTAATATTCTGTATTCTTTACAACTGATAAGATTTCATTCAGATTCTTTTAAGAATATATGGAAACTTATGCAATTGAATTGACTTCAATACATTGTCTATTTGAACAAGTGGTAAGAACCCCCCTGGCAAAAACAACGCCCCTAACAAAGATACTAGAGCAGAATTTAACATTATTTTAGTTCTATAATATTTTCTTTGAAGAATTAAATGAACGACTATCAAGATTTTTATCAAAAACTGGTTTTAACTTCTGATTTACATTCCAATTTAAGAATCTTGTGATAGAACATGTTTCAAAACCACTTTTGGATAACCTTATATCGTCCCTCTGACAACTGAGAGAGGATAAGACCATAAAATTTGGAAAACTTTGAAGACTAGTTCCTCCCATCTCATGATTTTTTCTAGGGCATGAAGTTCTGAGAAAATGCACCAATCATCTATATGGCAGTACAAAATATCATATTATTTCAAAATCTAGATTGTAACTTGTTCAACAATTTGACATCTTTCTCCTAGGGCTTCTTCTAATCTCAAGCTCCAGAGTCCAGCCCATAGAAAGACACAAGTTCAAAAGCTTTATTTTGCAGGAAATTATGTTAAGACTTTCTAACACTATATTCATCATCATCAATCATCACAAAAATTGATGTTCCTTAGCATTGCCCAAAAAGTGGTTGTAAGACATAGGGAATGTTAATGTTAAGTTTCTAAATTCCATTATAAAAGAATGAGCTCAAATCTAAACAATAAATTATTTTAGAATATACATTATTTAAAGAAAAAAATGATAGAATTTAACAGACCTTCCCATGTAGCAACTGCACGCTCCATTCCATAAATCATGTGAATGGGTGCCCATTCATCCATATCCTCACCCCAAATGAAAGTATTCTTATCAATAATCCCAGCACCCCATGCAGTTTTAAGTGTAATCAACTCACACGGTCCTCGTGTTCGACCCAGCCGATCCTTATAGTAAAATCCACCACTCTTCATGATAACTAGATCCAATGGAAAATGAAATCAATATCATACAAGTACAACAAACCACCAACACAAGATATGAGAAGACACATGGAACAGTCACATCTAATGATTAATATTTTATCACAAGTCATTCAACAAACAAAGATAATAACTGGATATTATATACATCTCCATTCTCCAATGTCATAGTAATTAGTTAATTACATAGCCACACAATGTGCACCACTATCCATTCTAAATTATCCTAAATACTTTTTTATCTTTTTTATTGGCAAAATTAAAAACTTAAGACGTGGATAGGTTGTTCCACAACAAAGACCCTGCACCAAAATTAGGGATTGCCTAACAGTGAGGGATCAACAGCAGGAATGAAACCCAAGCAAGACCTTGTTATGAAGGCTTTTCACGCCTATCAATTAATAACCCAAAACCCATGGGCAAAGTAGCTCAATTATTTCAATATATACATTGAGTTTAATGATTATACATTGATAGTGTAAATCAGTTTTTATACAAACATTCAATTAGGTTTCATCATATTATCACATCATGATTAATTAAAATTAAAATAGATAAAAGAGGCAAGATGGTGAGATGTGATTGAATGTCTGTGTAAAACCATTGACATTGTTAGTGTATAGTAATGAAATTCATATACATTTTCATGCACACATTTCACTAACAGGGATCAAACCCAAGACCTACCCAACACCATCTTTGTGAATGCTGTTCAATCCTAGCACTCTGCCAATTAAGCCCAACACTAATCGGCAACATAATGATTATATAAATCCTTCTAATCTATCACACTTGAACAGTATTCCAACACATTGCATATTGAAATTCAAAAGCTGGAAACAGATATGAACTTACAATCATAGTATCTCTTCTCAAGGTTCTTATACCCAATAGCCTGAGCAGCATCATTGGGCTTACAAGGAGGGTAAGGCCTCTGGCGGAACCCCCAAAGCCCGAAAAAGAACTGCCTGGCGAAATCCCAAAACTTATCATGAGCCTCTTTCCTGGTCTTCAACGCCTTCCTGGGCATGGGCCTCCCGTCAAGCCCGATAACATTCGGCAACGCCTTCCAGAGCTCCCTATCCTCTTTATGGTAGGGCTTCTCGTTCTCCTTCAGCTCCATCTCGTTCATCTTGTCCGTTATCTCCTCCGCCCTCACCAGAAACTGCATCACGGGGTTGTTTTTAATCTGCTCCAAGAGCTCCAAGTTCTCCTTGATTTCCTCCTCGGTGGGATTCTCCTTCTTCTCGAAGATTGGGTCGTCGTTGAGGATCTTGTCGACCTCCGGTGTGTGGCGGTAGTCGGGGAGATTCTCGCATTCCCAGAAGAATTGTTGGGCCATACGCGTGTGGGGACCGGGTTCGTTGTCGTTGTTGTTGGGTTTTTTCTTGTTTCGACGGAAGAGGTTGATGGAGGCGAAGCTGGGGGAGGAGTGGTGGTGGTGGTGGGTGTCGGAGAAATTGAGGAGGGTGTTGAGGGGAGGGAGAGGGTTTGAGGGTTTTGAGAACCAGTTGCCTCCGAAAGGGTTGAAGTTGATGGAAGCCATTGGAGGATTGAATAGAGACAGTAACAGCAGAATGAGTGAGACTGAGCAGTGAAATAGAGATTTCGTATTCACTATTCAAGAAGAAGAACTATGGATGACTTTTGAAGTAAAGTTTCTGTTTGACTTGGAAACAAAATGAAAGGAAAAAAATAAAATAAAAATAGAAGTGAAAGAATATAGGAAAAGAGTGAAAATGATTTTTAAATTATTTGAAATGAGAATAGTGGAAAAAAATGTCTTTTTTTCTATTCATCAGGAAGTAATAATACAACAGACAAAACAACTACAAAACAATCACATAATATTTCAACAAGAGAGTTTGACACACAGGGTAGAACGTCTAAGCATGCGTTTCAGTTGAAAGTTATGGGAATCTAGCGAAAACCGACCACTCAATCACGCCTTAGCATGCGTTTGATTTCTTGAAAATTAGCTTCAAACCTGCCGGAATTCATATCCTCAATCGCTGCCACTAAATCAACATAATCCGTCTCGCAATCCACGCGTAGGTAGCCACGGTTCCTGGCATGTACAAGCTTGTGCCTCAGCGAAGCAAAAATTTGCTACATTGAGTTTAATGTGGATAAGGAAAAATAGAATTTTGACATGTTAATTTTAATGTGGTCAGCAAAAATCTAAACGCATGTGCACCTACTATAGAGTAAGAGATTAGTCTCATGACTACTAACAGCGGAATAATTTAGTTAAGATAAAAAAAATCTCTTATTTATTTCACTTTTATTCCTATTTCTTTCTGTAGGTGTCGGTAAAATTAGAGTGTTAATATAATATTTTCCTTAATTTAATGAGTTGCACTCCAAAAGAAAAGTGACATGTGCAATTGGAAGATACTTTCCTTGCAGGGCCTATAAATCACACAACTAGTCATGAAATAGTGATTCTTCTCCTCCATATTTCCAAAAGCCAGATATGAAAATGCCTCCTTTTCTTCATTCTTTTCCTCCTCGCTCATTCTTCTTCTGCTTCCTCCTTCTTCCACTTTTGCTCTTGCTATTGCTCTTGGTAGCACCTTCTTCTTCTTCTTCTTCCTCCTCCTCCTCTCATGACAACAAGGTAACCATGTCACTCTACTACGAAAGTTTATGCCCCTACTGTGCTGATTTCATAGTGAACCATCTTGTGAGACTCTTCCAAACGGGTCTCATTTCAAGTGTAAATCTCAGGATGGTTCCTTGGGGCAACGCTTGGATTGCACATGATGGCACGGTGGTTTGTCAGGTAATTTTTACTTCTCTTCCATTTTCCATCTTCTTCACCTTGTTGACTCTATTTTATTCTTGAATCTCTTCATTCATGAAACCAATACAACTAGTTTGATGGGATGAGAGTCATTTTAGATGGAAAGTGCAATTCATTGAAAAAAAAATCATATATATGTGAATACATTTGCAACAAATTTGCAAGATATGAAATTATTTACATCTCAATTTTTTATTTTACAAGGTGGATTAGGAATGAGTGTAAGTTGTAACAGTAATGGGTCATTTTCTGGGATCAGTAACTCATAATTTAGGTACAGTAATAATCCTAATAAATTCTTGTCTCTGTTGTTGTCAGTTGATTCATTATATAGCCCAACTGTATTTTCCAACAACCAACCATATTCATCAGTATTTAACCTTAAGATACTGGTAAATATTTTCTCTCATGGTTCCTGCAATAACTTTTATTTTATTTTTTTGTCAATAGAGTAACTCTTTTTTATCTGCTATACAAATTGAGTCTAGGGTCATTTTTTTTTCTTGATCCGAAGTTTAGGGCCATATCTATGAGTTACATTTATCAATTGGGATTTACTATTCTGGGCCAATTGTATCATACTTTTTTATTGGGTTTATCCAGTAATGGAGTAGTTCTTCTACCAAAAAACTAATTTCTATGTTTTTGACGATGAATTCAATCATTTTATTTTTAAAAATTGAATTCAATTAGCTTAAAACCAGAGTTTTATCCAAGCATCATAACCTATAGGGCATAATCTTGTTTCCTTAATACCGTATGAAATGTATGTAACTCAATGACATATTTTTGTTTTCTAATGTGAGCGACTTTCTTTCCGTCTATGAAAATTATGGGCCTGTTTGATTACAGTTTTTAAAAACTGTTTTCTGTTTTTAAAAATTGAAAAATTTAAAAACCTGCTTGGCAAAACCTGTTTTTGAAAACAGTTCTTATTTTCAGTTTTAAAAACTAAAATACCAGAACAGCTAAAAGATGTTTTCAGTTTCTGTTTTTAGTTTTCAAATTTCAATTTTTTAAATATTGGAAAACGTCTTATTCAACAGTTTTTTTTCTGCTTTTATTTTGAAAAACAGTTTTCAAAAACAGTTTCTAAAAACTCTTTTTAAATACAGTTTTCAAAAACTACAATCAAACAGACCCTATATATTTTGTTTTTAGTCATTGCTAGTTGTTTTTTAATCTAATTCAGGTCTGAAAATACTCTCACATGGGTTTAGATATGCTCTACAAACGGTAAAATCGGGTTCAACCGTCTCAATTTTTTTCTAAATTGTAAAAACCTAGATTTAAATATGTGGAAAAAGACTAAACGGAACTAAAAACAACTCATGTAATTTTTAATTAACTAAAAATAAGAATTTTTTTAAAAGGAAAAAAAAACAACGTGAGAGTAATATATTTAACCCTTCTCTATTTTATAATTTGATCACTATCATAACTTTTTTTTGAAATAATTGCAGCATGGAGATGATGAATGCTTCCTGAACACGATTGAGGCCTGCGCTATTACAATATATCCTGATGTGGTAGGTAGAACTCTGACATAATTCACCATAGTACTTTTTGTTACCCTACAAATTAATACGCCTAGTTAATGTCGATTTCTTAGTAGTTTTACTGGTTAATTTTACTATGCTAATATGATTATGCTGCTAGATAATCAATTGCTGTCATATTATAGTCAGATAGAAAATACACTAATATAGAACTCTGATGCAGGAAAAGCATTTCAGATTTGTACACTGCTTGGAACGTCTCACATTAGAAGGGCGTCATAATGAATGGATTAACTGCTTCCACATCACTGGGTTGGCCACATTACCTGTTGACTGCTATAGAAGTGGCAAGGGGGAAAATGTCAGTTATTTTTATTTGGTTATTTCTTACTTTTAATGATTTCTAAACACCAACTAATACTAACAAATCCAGACAGGATTGGTCAATAATTAACTTCCTTAATCATGCTAACAAGAGTAACATTCATCAATGCAGTTCAAAAAAAAAAACATTCATCAACAACAATAATAAAAACCTTATCCCAGTAAAAAATAAAATTTGTTATATGGATCACATTATGCTATAGAACTCGATTAAAAACTAAATTATAAGGGATGTTATTGATAATCAGGTCATCTTTAATAATATTTTCTCATGTTCGTTTTTATCTCCCTCTACCTCTTTTTATGGGACTAAAAACCATATTATCGACCATTTTTACCAATACATTCATAAGTCTTCGTTGTACATGTCTATACTACCTTAATCGTTTTTCTGTCAGCTTCTCCACGACAAACGTCACTTTAATATCTTCTTTAATCCGCTAATTGTGTATCTTATCATTTCTAGTGTGCCTACTCATTCATGTTAACATTCTTAATTCTACTACTCCAACTAGTTCAAACATTGGCCATGTATATGAAAAATAATTTATTAAAGGAGACAAAGCTTACTTTAGTGATTTATATTTAAACACCTCAAACTCTTTAGTTGTGGGCCGGTGAATACACTTGATGCAAAAAAAAAAAAAAAACCCAGCTAATCTCTTTCTAAGCCTAAAAGTAAGCTAAGGGTCTTGTAAATTCTAAAAATTGAGGGATTCTGATTAGTTCCGGTCTTTTTTTAACATAGTCATTACTCATTTTTCACATAGTCAGTACAATCATTCAACATGAGCTATTGGATTAAGATTTGACCGTCTATATTTGATTTCAATAAATAGAGCATACACATATTAGAAACATGAGTCGTTCGATAATCGAACGACTTGAATTTGAGTTAGGAGTACACTTGATCGCACTAAATAGAGAGCCATACTTAATTTTAGTACAGATTAATATTGAGCTATTTTAATATTATTTTTTATTAACTAAAAGCGTGTAAAAAAACTTATATTAGAAAGTCAATTTTTTTAGAGTCATAAACAAGGGCTTGTTCTGCATTATGCTAGGGCCAATCCTGCTAAACATCAATGGCATTTGCCTTTACCTTTTCTAGATTAAGCTATTTAAAGGCTTATATTTATGTTTAACAAGCAGATTGAACAAAAGTATGCCAAGGAAACTGCTCAGCTGAATCCTCCTCTCAGGTTTGTTCCATGGGTGGTTGTCAACAGTCATGCCCTCCAAGAGGTCTCTGATATTTGATCTTTAAAGATATATTCTAAAGTTTTGGCCACACTTAGTCCCCTAAAAGAATTCTAAAGTTTTGGTCACACTTCTTGTGGTTGCAGGACTACCAAAATTTTGTGACTTATATTTGCAGGGCTTACAAGGGAAATTTGAAACCAAATGCTTGCAAATCACTTTCAACAAGAACCTCTGTGTCAAATGAGAAAATCAATTCCTCTCAACCTGTTTGCTATGCAGATGAAGCAAGAAATGTAACCTTACCAATAATCACCGGACTAAGGAGTAAATCCCCATGAAAATGAAGTTGGAATATAATTTTGGTTGACTAATATATATGTTGGAAGTGTATGACTTTTTTAGAAATGTGGAAGTGTGAAGAATTATAATAGAACTTGTGGATTTTCTCCTTCATGAAAGTGTGTGTTAGATTGACCTACTCTAAAATTCACTCTGAAGTAGTCTTTTTCAAATTTCATTAGCATCTTTTGCTAACATCAAAACACACTTTTTTTACCAGATTGTATTCACCAACTTTTTTTCATATCTATCTCCAGGTGTAGGTGAAATTATGATGGTGGTGAGTGTTATTGGTCCCTAAATAAACCGATAGAAATAAAAAATAATCATATCATTCAATCATTTCTATATATTTAAGAACAATATTTCTTTAACACTTTAATTCCACTTAAACTAAGAATGATATTGGAAGATAAGATAGAGAATTGATCGTATAATATGTGATGTTATAAAAAATGCTGATATAAAAAGAAATTTGGTGTGAATGAATGATAACTGTATATTTAACCATCAATATCATCAACAGATAGAAGGTTCAAAGGAGATGAAATTGAAAAACTTTATTTAGCTTCATTTGGACATGTAAATTAAGGACAGAAATATCCACGTTTTTGGTAAGGTGAGACAGTTGAACATTGTTATCTTTGTTATCCCTATTAATGTCACCTCTAAAATAAGTAAAATACAGAAATATCTTAAGCTTGTCCGCACTTTATAAGTGTGACACTACCTAGTACTGCACTTTAAAATGTGGTAGTGTTGTATTTGTAAGATGCGGGCAAAAATATTAACAGTAAATTAGGTGGGATATTATATTAATAACAATGTCCCACGCAGATATAGGTGGAAGATACATGTAAAGCCAGGAATGCCCTTGACAGCTCCAAACTTTTTTTTTACCTTTCTTTGGAAGAATGCAAAGTTCATTAATACTGCAATACTTAAAAAGGGCTATAAAATAAGGTTATATAGCTGTTAGCAAACGAAGAAACAAACAAAAAAATAGCTGTTAGAAAATGAAAGGTAGATATATTACAAATAATAAATAGGTAGAGACGTGTATACTCAAGAATTTATCTGTAGATATAGCATGCTCTATTTATATTAAAGTTTCGTCTTGTTAAACATAAACAGAACAGAACACATGCTTTCCCAGTGAAAAACTTAAATATAACTGTATTCCAAATACACCGTAGTGATGATACAAAATCAAGAAGAATACATGTAGCAACTGGTGACACACACACACATATATATGGTAACCAATTCAATTAAATTATAAATGAGTTCAATTTTAAACAATGGTCTAACAATTAATAATTCTAACCGTTTTTTACCGTAAAAAATATAATAGTAACCGTTTCAAAAAATTGAAGCCCGTCATGTTTTAAAAATTGAAGCCAGTCATGTTCAATTTAATCAATGTGTGAACCTGAAAAAATATTAAGAAATTACGTCGAAGTAAATTTTAATTTGACATAAAATCATCATATTGTATATTCTTATAAGATAAAATGAATATAAAAAATGGCTTGCACTTTTATTCCATTAGTTTAGACTATGTGAGATTTTGGTCCTCTAGTTTTTTCAAGCTAAATTAATCATCATATTTTGATTTTTAATTTTTAATTGAAATTTAATATTTTGATTGGTGTATTTTTATTAGAATAATGTTGACAATGATTAATTAAATTGCTTCAATTCGTAAAAGTTTTTCTTAAATAAACAAAGAGACTAAATCTACTCAAAAACTTATTAGGGGACTAAAATCTTCCATAGACAAAATTAAATTAGAGAGATCAAAACTGCAATTAAGTAAAAAAATTCATGTATGTGATACTTTAACTTGCAATTAATGTAAAAAAAAAACTTGCAATTAAGTCTAAACTTTTGAAATATTTTTTAGATACTTTTTTAATTTTTTTACATCAGAATAACTCCACAACCGATCGACATAAAACTAATATTTTCGAGTCCTTAAAATCATATTAAATAGGTAGGCTAATGCAACAATAGTTTCTATCCCTACTATAATTGTGTAGTTGTATTTTCGGGATCCATCCCTCATTTTACTTGAAAACAAAATACAGAAAAAAGGGCTATTAGCTATATTTTCGAAATTACAAAACAAAATAGAAAATTGGTGGGTTAAATTGAATGTTCTCCGAATACATAAGGCACCACATATTATGATTAACATTGTCATAAATAATATAAAATGGCATATGAGTCTTCTTAATTATATTTAAAAATTAACATACTTATGATATAAAGTATAATTAAAATAATAATTTTTTCAACTTATATAATTAGCATTATCATTATTGGCTTATGAAGTAGATTATATAGAGAGAGATTGAAATTTTTTTTCTACTAGGGTATCCACCACCATATTAGTATATTAGTGTAGTGACTAATTCCTTCACCGTATGTGCTTTTATTAATTGGTAAGCGACTCGCTACAAAATGCGCTCATTCCAATTAATGATAATGAAACCCCGATTTCATGGTTAAATGATAACGTGAGTAACAACCGCACTGGACGCAGAGAGATTGACGATTTATATCCCATAATTAATATACATAAAAAAACTTAAAATAAGTTGACGGTGAAAAAGAGTTAATTAACGTTATATTGGAGAGAGATTAATTCAGTTAAAAAAAAAACAGAGAGAGATTAATTGATTTATAGTTGTTCCTTTGTAACCAAAAAAGAGCGAGATTAATTGATTGATTTATATTTCTTAATTAATATACATAAAGAAAATTGCACAGGACCCACTCCCCTCTCTCTCATATTTATTTTCTATTCCATTGCTGCTGAAGTGAAGAGTACTTACTGATATAGATATAAAAGACTCAGTACTCAGTTTCAGTTCAATCAAATATCCAATCACTTTTGCCGGAGAAAAAATGGGTCCTCCAAACCTAGCAACGAACATTGTAATGGCATTAGTTCTTTTATCTTATTCTTCAGCTTCACACATTCATGGTGCTAAGCCTGAGATTCCACCACCACCTGCTACTTACCAGAAAGTTAATCTTTCAGTGTACTATGAAAGTCTAAACAAACCTTGTGCTACTTTCATTGTCAAGAATCTGTATGAAATCTTCAACAACGGTCTCATCAACATTGTCAATCTCAACCTAGTCCCTTGGGCCAATGCTCATGTCAATAGCACCACCAATTCCATTACATGTCAGGTTTTACATTTTGCTTTTTGTAAATGTTCAAATCTTCTATTATTAGTATTCAATTTTTCTTTGTATTTGGAGAATGATGATGATCTTTATATTTGTCTAATGCATAATAACTTGACAGAATGGGCCAGACGAATGTGAGCTAAATTCTTGGGCAGCCTGTGCCCTCAATATTTTGTCTACAGTGGTAATCAATAACCATCTTCTATTATTATTCAATATCTTTTAGGATACCTTAAAAACAGATCATGACTTCTTCAATTCTATAATGAATCTTAGATATCTACAATCAAATTATGATGCAGGATAAAAAATATCAGTTGATTAGTTGCTTTGAGTTACCTCCAATTGAGGGATGGCAGAACTGTTTTGAGGTTCTGGGTTTGCCCAAGGAGCCTGTTTTGAATTGTTTTAACACAGGAAATGGAACAGAGGTTGTTATATATTTCACATTTTTGGACTTGGTTGTTAACTTAAATAATGTAGCAGAGGAAATTGAAAAAATGTTCTTACTCTATGACTGCTTAGTTTTAACATTGAATCTGAATTCCTATGTAGCTTGGAAAAAAATATATCAATGAAATTGCACAACTTAATCCACCTCTTTCAATTGTGCCATGGGTAATGGTGAACAATCAACCTATTGAACAGGTTTATTGTTATTTCTCTTGCTTGTTTCTCTTTTCTCATTCACACACACAAACATCATTAATAAGATTTCCAGATTTTTAAGATACTCATCAAGGCTTCTTCTGTGTTAATTTTTCAGGACTATGAAAATTTTACACACTATGTTTGCAAGGCTTATCAAGGGGTTGATGTTCCAGCGGTCTGCAAAATTTGATCATGTTCTCAGGGGGTGTTACAAGGGAGAAACAAATTCAATTATTCAACAGCAAAATGCTACAAAAACATGAGCTCATGATCAATTCAAGCTCCCAGAAAGACACATGTTGACTTAGCAGAATATCTTTCATATGTAGTCAATTAAAAGAGAGACAAAAGACCTATATCTACAAGGTTCCAACTGGAACATAAATAATGCAAATGACCATATTGTCATGATTTTCCATTTTTAAACTTGAGTTGGTAAATGCAAGTTTAATCCAGATGTTTTCTTCTCCCCCTGTGCCTCTCAGGCTTCCCCTTCCTCCTCAACTAAATGCATTGCATCAAAATTTCAATATATTTAACTGAACATTTACATTAATTATGAACAAAAATGCCAAGCACAATTCTGTCTTCATTAGTGTTTTTACATGTAGGCATAATGAATCTGTATAAAACTATATAACTATCCTATTCCTAAGTGAAAATTTAACTGGAACATTTATAAAACGTTAGTGAATCCTCAGCATTTGATTTTAACTTCCCAAGTTGAAACTCTTACTAACTGGGTTCCCCAAAAGTATATAGGGTGTGTTCGGTTTCACGTTTGGAGAGGCTAAACGTGAGTCCAACAATTTAAAAGCAATTATTTTTTGCTTTTGGAAACGTGGATCTGTCTCAAACTAGGATCCTGGGTGAGTTTTCCAAACATGCACATAAAACCAATGATGTTTGAACTTAGAAGGACAAATCTGACTTCATGGATATGGTAGGACTCCAAGGATGACCTTCTCCATATATCACTGCATAAATACTGTGAGGGAAATCACCCCTCACTTTCCTCTTGGTTTTCTTCAATACCCATGAATCCTCAGGGTGATATCAAAATTCAAAATCATTCAAATTGTGGCCCACAACTGCTATAAATGTAACCTTACCATTAATCACCAGACTAAGGAGTTGTTTTCGCTTGGTCCTAAGGTAAAGGCCAACCCCCCAAATCTAGGGTTCGTGGGATGTAGTGGTCCTTTGATTTGGGATTGAGTGTTAGATCTAGGGTTTCGCCACCGCCTTAAGCTAGATGAAGTGAGAACATGGTTTATTATGAATAGGGTTTTGCCTTTTATTGTGAGACAAGTACTCAGACTCTAAGTCTATTACATCTTGGATCCTAGTGACCCCACTTGGGCTATGCATCCCCTTTCTAGGTTCGACTCATTCTTTAGAGGTCGCGGCTCGCCCGGTGTGACATGCTCGCCAAAAGACAAACCCTGTTAATGGCGTCTTGCCCTACGCTAGTCCACTAGAAATCCCCATGACACTGAAGGTGGAATATAATTTTGGTTGACTAATATATAGGTTGTGAAGTGTATATATGACTTTCCTCGAAATGTGGAAGTGTAAAGTATCGTAAAAGAACTTGTTGTTTATCTCCTCCTATCATGAAAGTTTGTTAGATTGGCATAGTCTACAATTCACTCTGGAAAAGTAGGTTCTTTCAAATTTCATTGGCATCTGGTTTTAATTCATTCACACTCATTCGCTTTTTCTTTCATCTTATTTTTATCCATTTTTTTCATCCTATCTCTTAAATTGACTTTTTCTTTTTATCTCTCTCGGGATGTTGGTGAAATTAGGGTGTCATTGAAGTGTTATTGGTCCCTAAATAAACCTTTACGAGATAGAGAATATAAGATAATCATATCCTCCAACCATTTTCCTATATCTAAAAATAATGTTTCATCCTCACTTTAATATTACTCACGACAAGAGTAAAATAGAGACATTTTTTCACCACTACATACTCTCCCTCACTTTAAAATATGACACCGACTATTATGGTTAGTTTTACCCAATTTTATTTTATTTTCTAATTTTTTTTTTTTAAAAAAGAGTATAACTTTCAAGTTGTGAGAAGGGTGGGGATGAACCAGACACTACAAAATGGGGCGATCACCTCCAAGTGAAAAAATTTCCTTAATAAAATGTTATATTTGCCCCTTAAAAAAGTTATATTCTTTCTTTTAGCCAGCCATTTTTTATTTTGCTTAATATATTAAATTTTCGCCCCTTTGTGCACTTTTCCTTGTTCCGTCTAGGGGGAGAGGATGTTACGAAACTTCAGTACTAGTGTAGCACTAAAAATTTCTCATAAAATAGGAAAAGAAGGGGGAGAAAAATTGATATGATCGCTGATGTAATGAGTTTTGATTCATTCATTTTATTTTTCTTCCATATCATTTTCATTATTTTTCTCTTTCTATATCTCATTTCTCTTCTTATCACATCTACCGTACCTTTCATTTCTCTCACTTCATTTTCTTATTAGGTGAAAGTGGAATTAAAGTGTTAAGATAAACTTATTGGTGATGTAATAAGAACATAGAGTTCAGAAGAAGAAAAATGAGTAAAAATGAGAAGGAAGAAAAAAAGTGGTATGAATAAATCATTAATGTATATCTACCATTAATAACCAATAAGGTGTAGCACAATTGATAGATAGTTGAGCTTTTTAAATATTTAGTTCAGGGTTCGATCGCTGAGCAGTGTGTATGAAGAAATATTTATTGGGAGAGATCTACCAATTTAATATGATTTCAGAGTCTCGGGAGATAAGTTTCATAACTGTCAGTTGTGAGATACCTTCTATCCTATTAATGATACCATCAATATCATCAATAGGATAGAAGGTACAAAAGAGATGAAATTGAAAAACTTTATTTAGTTTTATTATTTGGACAGGTAAATTAAGGACAGAAGGAATATATCCACGTTTTTTGTGAGGTGAGACAGATATGAAAGAATGTAAAGCCAGCCAGGAATGCCCTTGACATCTACAACCTTAAGTTTCTCTAGAAGAATGCAAAGTTAATTAATACGGCAATACACAAAAAAGCTATAAAATAAGGTTATATAGCTATTAGAAAATGAAAAAAAACGCTACATATATGGTTAAATATGTGTTTAATCGCCCTAAAATATGAATGAATTAAATTTTATTTTATTTTTAAAGTTTCATAACTCTTCATTATTAACATTAATGAACTAGGTGAAGTTAATCCCTCGGTTCATTTTATAATAGTTAAATTACTGCTAAAATTAAAAATAAATAAATTGTGGCAATTAAAAATCGCTGTTAATACATAAAAATAGTTGCAAAAAAGTATAATATAAACTAGCTTCACATGTTTTAATAATGTTATAGACTAAAAGTTTGAAATGTTTTTGAAGGGACTCAGTTGAATTCACTCCTATTTTATATTTTATTGAGACTAGAAACATAATTAACACTTTGAGATATTAATAAATAGGTAGAAACGTTTTTACTCAAAGAGCTTATCCGTAGATAGAAGATGGTCTATTTATATTAAAGTTTCGTCTTGTTAAACATAAAAAGAACAAAATACAAGCTTTCACATTGAAAAGCGCGTTTTTCCCTTCGGTCTTTCTTTGGAAGGTTACAAACACACCCTTGTGAGTGATGATACAAAATCAAGAAATATATATAGCAACTGGAGGCACATATATATGGTAACCAATTCAATTAATTTATAAGTGAGTTCAATTCTAAACAATAATCTAACAATTAATAATACTAACCGTTTGTAAAAAATTGAAGCCAGTCATGTTCAATTTCATCAATGTGTGAACCTGAAGAAATATAAAGAAATTAAGTCAAAGTAAGTTTTAATTTGACATAAAATCATCATATTGTATATTTATAAGATAAAAATGAATTAAAATAGCTTAATTTACATTTTTATTCCAAGTAGTTTAGACTATGTGTCATTTTGGCCCCTAGTTTTTTAAAGCTAATCATAATATTGTGACTCATAATTTTCAATTGAAATTTAATATTTTAGAAAATGCAGAAAAATACTTGGACTATATACAAAATTGTTTACAATTAAGATAGAAATGATTCCATGACTGTTTCTAGTTCATCTTTTTTTATGCTATCTAAATAAGTAAAGAAAGCCAAAGATGAATAGAGGACCATATGTATGTATATATGGTGGCTGCAGTGGCTATTGTAGTCTAAGCCATTTGTCTCCAGATATGTAGTCTCTGCCCAGGAAAGGCCTAGCTTCTTCACTGCTTAAAGATTTTAATTAGTGTATTTTTATGGGAATAATATTTACCATGATTAAATTGCTTCAATTTATTGGAAGAAACCGCCACCGTATCTCAAACAAGTTAAAAACTTTTTAAGAACCAAAAATTGCTTCAATTTGTGAATTTTTCCTTAAAAATTAGAATTTAAGAGCTTTAAGTAGAATAATAATAATCATAGAAATGCTTGATTTGCAACAATTAAAAATCGAGAGACTGCTCAAAAACTTATTAAGGGACTAAAATCATTCATCTTCAAAATTAAACGGATCAAAACTGAAATTAAGTAAAAAAAACTCCATGTATGTAGATATTCTAACTTGCAATTAAGTCTTAAACTTTTGAAATATTTTTCACATATTTTTTTTTGCGCGCTAAAGTATTCTCATATCATATGTAGCAGACATAATACTAATTTTCTAAGACTTATGAGATCATATTAAATGAATAACTCTCTCAAGAATTTGATATGCAACAATGATTTCTTTTCCTATAATGGTGTAGTTGTATTTTCGGATTCATCATACCCCTCATTTTAAAACAAAATAAAGAAAAAAATGACTTTTAGCTATATTTTCGAAATTACAAGTAAAATAGAAAATTTGTGGGTTAAATTGAATGTTCTCCAAATACATAAGGCACCACATATTACGATTAACATTGTCATAAAGTAATTTAATATTTAAATGGCATATAATTAAAAGTATTCTTATATTTAAAAATTAACATACTTATGATATAACATATCATTAAAATTTAATTTTTTAACTTAAATAATTAACATTGTCATTATTGGCTTCTGAAGTAAATTATATAGAGAGTTTGATTTTTTTTCTAACATAGTATATGACCTATAGTAGTAATAATTCTTTTGCCGCGGGTGTTCGCACTAATCGGTAAGTGACTGACCATAAAATATGGTTCATTCCAATGGACGATGATGGAACTCCGAACCTCATGGTTTAAGGACAACATGAGGAACGACCACACTTGGTTGGAATAGAGATTAATTTATACCCCTAATTAATATGCATAAAGAAAATTAAAATTTGTTAACGTGAAAAAGGATTAATTAACGTTAAATTAGAGAGAGATTAGTTGATTTATAGTTGTTCCTTTGTAACCAAAAGAGAGAGAGAGAGAGAGATTAATTGGTTATTTTAAATCCCCTAATTTATATATACATACAGAAAATTACACAGGACCCCCTCCCCTCTCTCATATTTATTTTCTATTAATTCCATTGCTGCTGAAGTGAAGAGTACTTACTGATATAAAAGCCTCAGTTTCAGTTCAATCAAATATATATCCAATCACTTTTGCAGGAGAAAAAAAAGGGTCCTCCAAAACTAGCAATGAACATTAACATTGTGATGACACTAGTCCTTTTATTTTTCATATCTGAATCAGAGGCTGCATCTTATTCTTCAGGTTCATCACACATTGATGGTGCTAAGCCTAAGATTCTTTTGAGTATTTTCCTTAGTCTATAACTATTACTCCCTCCGTTCCTATTTAAGTGTCACTATTTTTATCCTTTTTTTGTTCCTAATTATCTGTCACTTTACAAAGTTCAAGAGAGTATTAATTATGTTTTACCAATTCTACCCTTCAATAAATGGTAATAGGAAATTAAAGAGTCTAAATTAAGAAGAAAGATAAAAGGTATGTTAGGAAGTTAGGTAGTAACTTTGATGGAAATAAGAACATTAATACAATTCCTTAATATGTGTACAAAACCTTAAAGTGATAGTTATTAAGGAACGGAGGGAGTAGATAGCTTTTTGGAGAAGTGTAATAGTCAGAACTTTAATTAGTTAGGTTGTATGCTTAAGTGGTTTTACTTTTTGTTTTTTCAAGAACCATGTGTTATCTTAATTAAAGCACATGTTTTATCTTCTTTCAATGTATTTTCTATAAGTAAACCTTTCTATGAATGCAAAAGTAAGTCAGCTATCTTTTTTGCTTCCATCTTAGACTCAAAAACCAACAATTCCACCACCACCACCTGCTACTTATGAGAAAGTTAATCTTTCAGTGTACTATGAAAGTCTAAGCAAACTTTGTGCTACTTTCATTGTTAAGAATTTGCGTGAAATCATCGACAACGGTCTCATCGACTTTGTCAATCTCAACCTAGTCCCTTGGGCCAATGCTCATGTCAATAGCACCACCAATTTTATGATGATCTTTATATTTGTCTAATGCATAATAGCTTCACAGAATGGGCCAGATGAATGTGAGCTAAATTCTTGGGCAGCCTGTGCCCTCAATATTTTGCCTACAATGGTAATTAATCATCTTCTATTATTAGTCTTTTTTTGAGGATACCTTAATAACAGATCATGATTTCTTCAATTCTATAATGGATCTTAGATATCTACAATCAAATTATGATGCAGGATGAACAATATGAATTGATTTCTTGCTTTGAGTTGCCGCCAATTGAGGGAAAAAGCAAGACTGATTGGCAGAACTGTTTTGAGAATCTGGGTTTGCCCAAGGAGCCTATTTTGAATTGCTTTAACAGAGGAACTGGAACAGAGGTAGTTATGTTTCACATTTTTGGACTTAGTGGTTAACTTAATTAATATGCACCTCACTCTTTGTGTTAAGATGAATCACTACAGAGTGAGGTGCCTAATAATGATAGTTGTTGCATCCAGCTTTTTAACATTGAATTTGAATTCCTATGCAGCTTGGAAAAAAATCCATCAGTGAAATTGCACAACTTAATCCACCTCTTTCATTTGTGCCATGGGTGGTGGTGAACAATGAAGCTATTGGACCAGTTTGTCCGTTCTCTTGCTTGTTTCTCTTCTATCATTCACACACACAAACATCATTAATAAGATTTCCAGATTTTTAAGATACTCATAGAGGCCACTTTTGTGTTAACTTTTCAGGACTATGAAAATTTTGGTTACTATGTTTGCAAGGCTTATGAAGGTGCGTTCTGCATAGATTGATCGAGTTCTCAGGGTATTTACAAGGGAAAAATAAATTCAACTATTCAACAGCAAGATGCTACATAAACATGAGCTCATGATCAATTCAAGCTCCCAGAAAGACACATATAGACCCTGCTTAATATCTTTCATATGTAGTCAATTAAAAGAGAGACTAAAATACCTATGTTTACAAGGTTCCTACTGGAATATAAATAATGCAAATAAACATATTGTCATAATTTTCCATTTTTAAACTTGAGTTGGTAAATGCAAGTTTAATCCAGATGTTTTCTCCCTTTGTGTCTCTCAGGGTTCCCCTCCCTCCTCAACTAAATGCATTACATCCAAATTGCAATTTAACTGAACATTTACATTATTAATTATGAACAAAAATGTCAAGCACTATTCTGTCCTCCTTAGTATTTTTACATGGTAGGCATAATGAATCTGTATAAAACTAAATAACTATCCTATTCCTAGGTGCAAATTTGAATAGAACATTAAAAGGTTAGTAAATCCTCAGCATTTGATTTCAATTGCCCTAAGTTAAAACTGGAAACCCTAATTAACTGGGTTCCAAAACTATATAAAATCAATGATGTTTGAACTAAGGAGGACAAATCTGACTTCATGGATATGGGGTAGGACTCCAAGCATGATCTTCTCCACCATCACTGCATAAATACTGTGAGGGAAAGCACTCCTCACTTTCCTCTGGGTTTTCTTGAATACACATGAACCCTCAGGGTGATATCAAAATTCAAAATCATTCAAATTGTGGCCTACAACTGCAATTGTGGTCACAACGTAACTGGAGTCCTTTTATCAATTTATCCGCATTGCGACGTAATTGCGGCAGTATCAACACGTATAGGTTGCAATTCTGCGACACAACAGCAACCGCAACTGCAACCGTAATTTAAAACTCTGCCGTGGACAAATCATGCATGAACTTTGGGAGCTGATCAAGGGTGTCTTATCTTCCTCAATTGGGTAGTGGAAGGAAATGGTCATTGGTAAAAAATGGTGGAATTGGAAGATAAAGGGAGTGAATTAGAAACTTCAGAAATAGTGTTTTGTGGAGGGTTGAACAGGGAAATATTGAAAAAAGGAACACCCACCCACAAGAAACTTCAGAAATTGTGTTCTGTCTTCCTCTTCGAATTCAGGCACGATGCTCAAATAGATCAAAATTGTTGAGCTCTGGTCCAGGCCAGGGTGCATTATCATCATGTCTTCTAATGGCTTCCACACGCTACATAGAGGAGACTCTTGTTTTGGAATTTGGACTTTGGTCTTTGGATGAGTTTGAGATCTATTTATGAAGAAGATCATTGAGAACAATGTGACGACAAGGTGACTACTACTCATGAAAAGAAATGTCATCAATTAATTTTGATCATACGAGGAAGATCAATTTTATATTCTTGTATTTAAGGACTAAATTTGATCAAAAATATCAGTTAGGACCAAAACGAAATAAATATTATGATGTCACAGAGGCCATTTTCAATTAAATAAAATTTGTTTGGGACTAAAAATAGATTTTTTTAGAGACCATTTTAAATTAAAATGTATATGTTGAGAAAAAAAAACATATTTAACCCTAATAGCAACTTTAGAGCATCTCCAACCCACGTTCTTAGGTTTGAGTTCTTAAGCTTAGAACCAGATCTTAGATTTGACCCATTGGAGAAAGTTGATGTGGAGCTTTTGGTTCTTTAAATTAAGAACCGGTTCTTTCACAAAGTGTTTTACTTTATTGAGTTCTTACATTAAAAATTAATTTTTCTTTCTTATTCAGACACTCAAATGCAATTAAAATGAAATGAAACTAAACTGATAGATGAAGAGACAAACATAAGAGAGAAAATGAATAGAAAAACAATAGAACATTTTAGAACAAATCAACCATTTCTTACAAGAGGAAAAAAATTGCAACTTTACAACTGAATATCATAAAAGAAGAAGAAGAAGAAATTACAACTAAAGATGAAAGATTTACAACCGGTTGGTCCGGTAAATTTTTGTCCGTGGGCACTTTGGCCCTTTTTGGCGGTTTTTTGTCCAGTTTTTTTTTTCTTTTTCTAGTCAGTTTTTGGAACTTTTTAAAGCAAAAATATGTGTATTTTTACACTATAAATAGTATAAAGGTTGTTTTTTACTTCCACAATTTCCTTCTTCACATAGTATTCAACTACTTATCTAGCTATTTTTCTTTCATTATATTCAAATTTAAATTTAAATTAGATGAAAATGAAAAATATATTTATGATCCAAAAATAGTGAAATAAGAATATGTGGTTGGTGCGAAATCTACGTCAGGTTTATATGAGCTACTTAAATCTTATATGACACTTTGAGCCCACAAAAATAGTGCTAAGCGGTTGCAAATTTATTTAGAGAGTAACTTGCTCATGCTATGGTCACCCCCAAAATCTTAGTTTTCCTTACTAACACTATGTAAAGTTTTATATGGCACCCCTTAGGTATTATAAAAATATTATATATGTCCAAGGTTGAGAGTGAATTTATTATTATTTCACTTAGAATTTTCAATTCAAAAATTAAAAAAGGATAAGAGATTTTGTTAATATTATTAACTTCTGACCTTATTTTCAACTCTTGTTTGCAGTCGCGGTACTCTTGTTTGCAATCACGGTAATTTACTTTCACTTAGTCATTTACAAGGTTTTTTATATCTAAAACATAGTTGAGCACACTCTTTTGGTTTTTGCGTCATGCTTTACCCACTCTTTTGACGGCTACGAGTGCTAATCTTTTGTTTGGAGAGACAAATCGTTATTATTCTTGTTTCTCATTTTTTAAGATGATGCTACTGTTTTTTCTAATTTCGTCTGACACTTTGTTGCTAGTCTAATGAGGGTGGGGCGTTGATTCAAATCCTTTTTATTCAACCTACCTAAATATTTATTCTTTCATAAAAATGTTATCAAATTTGTTACACAAATTATGCATGTAAAAAAATAATTTTTCTTATAAGTTACATACACTTTAAACTTGATTACCCTCAAGTAAAAATATTGTTGCGTGCTAAGAATTCAAAATAAGATGTCAAAATTCTGTGGTTCTTTTTTACCCAAACAAGGATGCCAACCAGATTCCCGGAGTATCATGCAATAGACCACCTCATATAAATCTAAAGGAGATATATTTTCAATGAGGAATTATACACATGTTTTTATTTTTATAGGACATTGACAATTTTTAATACTCACTAACATTAGTCAAGGTTAAAAATCGGCGATAAAGCGCATGTCAATTGAATGTCCATGAAAATTGAATTTCTAAGTAACATTTTTGGTTTTCAATATATTTTTAACAATTTTGACCACATATTATCCCACTTGTTTGAAGAAATTCTATATATTATTTATAATATAAAAAGTGTGATATATGATTCGATTATAAAATATATCTTAGAAAAAAAAATTAATAAGGAAAAATGATTTGTAGAGATTCCTAACGAAAGTCCAGACTCCGGAATGAAGAAAAATTAATAGAGAGAAGTAATATATGAAATATATTATAAAACAATAATGATTAGTGTACCACTAAATGGTGCGTACCACTCTCATACACTCACTTATACGACGGTAAAAAATCTCCATAAATGTGGATGTATGATAGTGGTATGCACTAGTGCTCTTGTCAATAATGCTGATTATAGAATAAGGAAATAGAGAGAAAAATGAAATGTTTCTGAAATGTCATAGGATAGGATTATGGATAATAGACATTATTGCAAACCAACCACAAAATCGGTCTCATTTGCATATTACATGATTATTTCCAAGCGAAGACTTTGAGAGCTTCAACACTCTTTCATTGGACACATTTAAGCCTAGAACCAGAGAAATTTCATACCCATTTGCATCCGGCAAAAATTGACTCTCCAATTACCTCTCAACAACTTGCCTCCTACACTACAAAGCACAATAATGACACATTGTTCTGTGTCTGTATTTCCCTTCTTTGGTTCATAGTATTTAGAGTACCTGTTATTTGTATTTGATAAACTTTCATAATTTATTCATTGACTTTGACAAAGTCAGGTATTCACTCCTCACAATTCACTTCCTATGGAACCTATATGTATAGCCACATATTTTTCTGGTACTGCATAATTTTCCCAAGTGCCCAATTCTCATGGCTGCAAAAAAGCTTTATGCCTTCCTTTTCTTTCTGATTCTCGTAGTTGCTACCAATGCTTTTGATTTTCAATTCCCTGGATTCAATAACAATGAAATTATCAACCTCACCTTTGGTGGAGCTTCCAGAATTGTCAAACCCAAAGGTGCACTTGAACTCACCACCAGAACACACAACACTATAGGCCATGCATTCTACAACAAACCCATTCAAATGTTTGACAAAACAAAACCAAATGTTTCTTCCTTCAGCACATGCTTTGTCTTCTCAATTGTATCACCAGGGTCTTCCCCTGGTGGCTTTGGCCTTGCCTTCACCATAGCTCCCTCGCCGCAGCTTCCCGGAGCTTCCGCCGACCATTTCCTTGGCCTTTTCAACTCTTCCAATGATAACAATCCCTCAAACCACATCTTTGCAGTTGAATTTGACACGGTGAATGGCTACAAAGACTCATCAGACACTGAAGGGAACCATGTTGGGGTGAATTTCAACAGCATGGCCTCTATTATATCTGAGCCTGTTGCTTACTATGTAGAAGGAACAGATGCAAGGAAGGAAGATTTCAACATGGAGAAGGCTGATGCTGTCTCTGCTTGGATAGAATATGATGGTGCAAAAGAGATTTTGAATGTAACAGTAGCCCCTTTATCAGTGCCAAAACCAAGTAAACCTCTTATATCTAAAGCCATTGATCTTAAGCCTATTGTGAAGGAAAACATGTTTGTTGGTTTCTCAGCTTCAACAGGACAGAGAAAAGCAAGTTCCCATTATATCTTGGGGTGGAGCTTTTCATTGAATGGAGCTGCTCCTCCACTCAATATCTCACAGCTTCCAAAGCCACCAAACAAGGAGAAGAATCTATCTTCATTTCCTTGGGCCAAGGTTGCAATTGGCTTCTTCTCTGCTTTGATCTTTACTTTCTTGTGTCTTTTCTGTTTACTAAAACTATACAAGAGATACATGCAATTTGAAGCTCTTGAGGACTGGGAGTTGGATTGTCCTCACAGATTCAGATATAAAGATCTTCAGAATGCAACCAATGGTTTCAATGAGAGCCTGCTAATTGGAGTTGGAGGGTTTGGTTCTGTTTACAAAGGTGTGTTACCTAGTACTGGAAATGAGGTTGCTGTTAAAAGGATCAGGAGCAACCCAATGCAAGGAATGAGGGAATTTGCAGCTGAGATTGAAAGCTTAGGAAGATTGAGGCACAGGAATTTGGTCAATCTTCAAGGGTGGTGTAAGAACAAGAATGATCTAATCCTAATCTATGATTACATTCCAAATGGGAGCCTTGATTCACTTTTATACAATGAAAATCTTGCTTTGGAATGGGATCAGAGGTTCAGAATTCTCAAAGGGGTAGCTGCTGGTTTATTGTATCTGCATGAGGAGTGGGAGAGAGTGGTGATCCATAGAGATGTGAAATCTAGTAACATTCTAATAGATGAGGACTTGAATGCTCGTTTAGGCGATTTCGGGCTAGCAAGGCTCTGTGATCATGATCAAGTATCACACACAACAAGTGTGGTTGGCACAATTGGGTACATGGCACCAGAGTTAATTAGGACAGCAAACTCTTCTACAAGCTCTGATGTGTATGCATTTGGGGTTCTGCTACTTGAAGTTGTTGCTGGAAGAAGACCAGTTGGGTCAGGTCAGTTTTTCTTGGTGGATTGGGTTATTGAAAATTACCAACTTGGTCAGATTCTTGAAGTGGTTGATCCTAAGCTGGATTCAGTTTATGATGAGGAAGAAGTGGAGTTGGTTCTGAAATTGGGTCTCCTTTGCACTCAACAAGGAGCAGGTTATAGACCAACCATGAAACAAGTGACTAGGTACCTAAATTTTGATGACCTTCCTGATTTTGATTGGAGACAGTTTGATTCTCTGAGCAGCAGAACCTGCTCAAGTTTCTTAGGAGCCATGTCTATGAGTACAACTGCATCCTCATACACCTTGTCCTCCATTGGCAGGAGTCATGCAATGTCTATAGAAACTACTAGATAGATAGCAAAGATTGTTGGTCTATTTTGTTCTTTCTTTGAAAATATTCATTTAATTTTTTTATCCTTAGTTTTAGTTCATGTTTTTCCTATCTTCCAATAATATAGGACTTGGTGTAGGTTGGAGGATCTCTATCTTGTACTAAAGCTTCATTTGTGTTTGTCGCTCCTAACAGAATTGATTTAAGAAGACCATAATCTTTTAAGTTGAGCGAGATATTAGTACGTGACCAAATTGGTTTATGCCTTGTAACTGTTGTAGTTAGCTGAGATTCACTCTATAAATAGGTATATGCTCATTAGTAAAAAAGTAACCAATCAACATCAAAACAAATTGAAATTTCCTGAATTTCCTTTACTTTAATTTACCTTCCTTTATTTTCTAGTCCTTTACTTACGTTTCATCATTTAAATTCCAACTCTTTAAGCAAGGTAATCTTCCAGTGATTGATTATTGCAGTATTTAAAGGTTCTTTGGGAAGAATTGGAGAATTATAGACCAATACCAAACTATGATGTACATTGTGTATGTGATGCTTCAAAGAATGCAAAGTTGTATAGGAAGCAGGACTACATCATAAGTTTTCTCACAAGATTGAATGGGAATTTTGTTGTTGTTAAATCTCAAATATTGATTATGGATCCTCTTCCTGCAATCAATCGAGTGGTTGCTCTTGTTCTGCAATATTGAAGGCAGTACCGTTATAATGAGAATGTTGAACACGACAAAATTATAATTGGATCTGTTGAAGGTAAAAGGTATTTTGGAAGAGGATAAATGGGAAAATCTAGTAAAGTATGCTCATATTGTGGCAAGCTTGATCACACAGTGGAAACATGGTATAAGAAGCATGGCTATCCTTATGTTAATAAGTTCCAAACCATCAGTGAACAATGTTATTATAGAGAATATTAGCAGTTTAGCAAAAGCAGTCACATCAACCTCCAATTTGGATTTCTCCAGAATAGGAGAGAAGCTTATTAGAGCTTCTGCAACAATCTAACAATTCAATAGAAAGATGAGGATGTAGTGCTTCCTCAGTGAGCCAAGTCTCCTCATAGTAGAGCCACAAGGTGTTCCCTGTGTCATATCTTGTGTTAAATCTTCACATAGTAATAATTGGATCTTGGATTCTGGAGCAACAAATCACATTGGAAATTATTTACACTTGTTTAGTTCATATAGCAAGATGGATCCTATTGGTATAAAGCTGTCAGATGGAACAATACTCACACACGTTATGCAGGGTTTATTCAAGTTTCCAATATTGTTACATTGCTCAATATGTTATACTTACCAGATTTTCAATCCACCATCATATCCATACCTAAGTTGTGTTCCTCTTTGATTTGTAGCTTGACCTTTTATTATCATCATGTCATAAAGAAGATTGGTTGGTATCTTCTCAATTTAGAATAGCCTAGAGTTAACACTTTCAATTCCTGCTTTTCCAATAAGTGCATTGTGGCACTTTAGATTAGGAGATTTGTCTATTAGCCGAATGTACACTTTATCAACTGAGCACTCTTACATTGTAACTGATACGATACAGGCTTGTGGTGTCTGTGAATTTGCTAGAAAGAAGAGACATTCTTTTCCAATTAGAGTATTAATAGAGTTGTTGCAGCTTTCAATTTAGTTAATATGGATATTTGGGTCCATATTTAATGCCTTCAATCAATAACCACCCGCCTAGATAGACTTGCGATGGGCCCGCCCTAAATAGGGCCCCATAGGGGTCACCCTTGGAGACTCTCACAAGCGTAGGGCGGTTATTTCTGTAATATTATTTAAATGGTTATTCTTAAGTGACTTTTTAGGATAATTTTAACGTTTTGTCCTCCACCCTCTATATAAGGGGAGCTTCACATGTAATATCCCAACTTCTTCACATAATACATGAGCTGAGATATTTTTCAGATTTCACTCATAAGTTCCTCAAATTACAATAGTTTTAGATGTTTTTGCTCATGGTATAACTGTGTGAAAAATATCGTCACTATACCGACAGTGTTCAAAGTCTAAACACAGTCACAATCACAATATAAACATATATGTTACTTTATGCATGTGTGTGAAAATTTTCTTGTGTGCCATGAATATTTTATTCGATTTGAGGACTTGAGGTAGTTAATATTCATCGTCCTTATTGTATTGAAGTTATTCTATATATCATCAGCGGTTAATATTATTATTTAGTAACAAATTAAGTGATTAAGTGCAAATTTCTTCTGCAGTTATGAATCTGTGGCTTAAGAAGTACGCACCTAAGAGAAATCTATGGCTCTCAGTTGATCACATTCCATAATCAAGAGTTCATTTAATTCATAAATTGTAAGCATTTAATTTGAGAACCCTCGCACCAAAAAAAATAGACAAACTAAAAAAAACAAGCAGATTGTGATTCGGTGGGATCAAAATCTTCTATCTTCTATGCAATGTCTCAAATTCATTTTTCATCAGTGAAATCTTGCACCTTCTATTAAAAAAAACGTGGGTGAGATTTAAAGTTAATTATATAATTATTTTTATTTGATACGTCAAAATCTTCCTAACTCTAGTGGATCAATGATAATCTTCACTATATTATTAATCTATTTAAAATTATGATAATTTAATCTAATTTTTTTTAAAGTCAGACACCTATATCAAAATTTTATTGATGAAAAAACGTGAAAGTTTCATTCAATATTTCAACCGCGGTGTCCCCTTTGAGATCTAAACGCACAGTAGTTCATTTATGCCCCCAACCACCCAATTTATCCACCGCATTCCAATCACCCCATTTCATTAACACAACGTATTCATATATGAATTGGTGTTAGAACTAGAACTAGATCCAGCTCCTATCTCTTATTTTGTCCTTCTCCACCATGAGGAAAAAAACAGCACCCTTGCTAGCTCTTATATCCACTCTCACCCTTGCTTTTGTGCTGCTTATCTTTTCAGTAACTCACATCCAAAAACCAACAAAACCACAACAACACCTTCATTTCCAAAACCACATCCAACTCCAAGTAGCACACTCAACATGCGAAGGAACACTCTACCCAGACCTATGTGTCTCAACTTTATCCTCCTTCCCAGATCTCACCTCAAAATCCGTCCCACAAATGATCTCCTCCGTCATCAACCACACCATCTACGAGGTCAAATTGTCGTCCTCCAACTGCAGCGGTCTCCGAAAGAACCTTCGGAGACTCGACAAACTCGACCAGAGAGCCCTCGACGACTGTCTCAATTTATTCGACGACACCACCGCGGAGCTCAAAAACACCATCGCCGACCTCTCTCAAAGCACAGTAGGCTCCAGAGGCTACCACAGCTGCCAAACCCTGCTGAGCGGCGCCATGACCAACTTGTACACGTGCCTCGATGGCTTTGCTTACAGTAAAGGGAATGTGAGGAAGAAGATACAGAAGGAGTTGTTTGAGATTAGCCATCATGTGAGTAACTCACTCGCCATGCTTAAGAAAGTGCCTGGAGTGAAGAGACGACTTTCCACGTCGGAGTCCACCTTCCCTGAATATGGTAAGTTGAAAGATGGGTTTCCATCGTGGATCTCCCCTAAAGACAGGAAGCTACTACAAGCTGCAGTGAATGAGACTAAGTTCGATCTCGTGGTGGCTAAAGATGGCACCGGAAACTTCACCACTATAGGGGAAGCTGTGGCTGCTGCTCCTAACTCCACCGCAACTAGGCAAGTACAAATTTATACGACTTTTTATTGTTTGACCGTTTATCTAACATCAACGTCAATTATGTTCGAGTCAGGAATATTCAACTAAAATCACAGATCTAGTCTGACAAAGACTTTTTCCACGTTGAGGAGCTCTATTAACTCCACTGGAACAATCTCAACAATTTTTTTTTTCATACATAATACTTAAAGTCTCAAACTAAATTTAACTTAGAGTAGGTAGCATTTAAATGAACCACTCATTTGTGTAGAACCTTACCGTATATTTCACAATTAATGAACCTTATTCTCTCTATTAATGAACCTTATTCTCTCTAACTAGCTATGATTAATGTGGCCTTTTTTCATTAGTTTTGCCATGAGTTATGTGAAGTTAAATTGTGTTATTCTTTTTAGGTTTGTGATACACATAAAAGAGGGGGCTTACTTTGAAAACGTGGAGGTGATAAGGAAAAAGATGAATGTGATGTTTGTGGGAGATGGAATTGGGAAGACTGTTGTGAAGGCCAACAGGAATGTCGTGGACGGATGGACCACTTTCCAATCAGCTACTGTCGGTGCGTTCTTAATGCTTCTACTCATATTACAACGATTAGGTTTAGTTTGATATTCATTCCTCATTATGTTTAAAAAAGGAAAGTTAACACTGAATTATGATTTGAATCAATGTTAACATTAGTCCTATAATTTGATATTTTGAGCTTCCACCGGCATGGTTGGACACTGAATGATAGGTCTATCAGTTTAGGGGTCCGTCCATATATCCAAATCTCATTGATAATATGCAGATGGATGCAACCATAAATTTCCTCCACCAATCAGATATTTAGCAAACTCATTGTTAAACTCAAAACCTACTTTTTGAGTTTTTTTTGTTGTTGTCAAAAACGAGCTCAAAAAGGAGGATTTCATTTTGGACCTTCCCTACTTTTCTTTCACAACATTAGGCCCACTTCGCTGCCAAAACAAGGATGGAACGAATATCTACCACTTGTGTGCTATACATTATTAGTACTACCGTCATTGAGTCAATCTATCTATAAAAACGGGGGAAATTATTTACTTTTTATTATTGTACATTTTTATGTTAGATTTTGCTCACTAATTAAACTCAATATTACATAAGTGCGAGATTTAAATTGATGTTAAGTGTTTGACATTTGTGTGGTTTCCTTTTCAGCTGTAGTAGGAGACAGATTCATAGCGAAGGGCATAACCTTTGAGAACTCAGCCGGACCCAGCAAACACCAGGCTGTGGCCCTGAGGAGTGGTGCGGACTTCTCCGCCTTCTATAAATGCAGCTTCGTTGCCTACCAAGACACTCTCTACGTCCACTCCCTCCGTCAATTCTACCGCGAATGCGACGTCTACGGCACCGTGGACTTCATCTTCGGCAACGCAGCAGTGGTCTTCCAAAACTGCAACTTGTACGCGCGCAAGCCCGACCCGAACCAAAAGAACCTGTTCACCGCTCAGGGCAGAGATGACCCAAACCAGAACACTGGCATTTCAATCCTGAATTGCAAGGTTGCGGCCGCTGCGGATTTAATCCCGGTGAAGGCATCGTTCAAGAGTTACCTCGGTCGGCCTTGGAAGAAGTATTCGAGAACCGTTTATCTTAATTCTTACATAGAGGATCTAATTGATCCTGCGGGGTGGTTGGAATGGAATGGAACGTTTGCATTGGATACCCTGTATTATGGGGAGTTCAAGAACAGAGGACCTGGTTCGAATACAAGTGCTAGAGTTACATGGCCAGGTTATAGGGTCATTAATAGTTCCACTGAGGCAAGTCAATTCACAGTTGGGGAGTTCATACAGGGTAATGAATGGTTGAGCTCCACTGGTATTCCATTCTTCTCTGGTTTAAGTTGAGTTGAAGGATTAAGGTTTAATCTTTATTACCTCGGCACTAAAATATTATAATGTACTGTTCCAATGGATGGAAATTGTCTAGATTTCTATGCGAAATAAGCAATAAATAAAATTATCAAAAGTGTCTTGAAGTTGCATTGATTTTTGTGTTTCGTCTTGCTACATGGAAAGCAGTTTAGACCTTCATCTTGTCTTAATTACTCTTGAAGATTAGGAATATCAAAATTACACACGATCATGGATACTTGTAGATAAAAAATTGTTATGGGTAAAATTATCAGTACTTATGGGTATTTACAGATTTATTTAATAAATGTTTTCACTATTCACTTAATAATAAAGTGGGTACAGATTAACGTATCCTTATATAATCATGGATACCATACAATATATAAAAGAATAAAATTCTATATGCCTATATAAAAAACTAAAATAATCCATATATATATATATATATATATATATATATATATATAATCCAGTAAGAAATATATATATTGAGCCTAATTTCTAATGACCCTGTGCTTAATTAGACCATGGACCATGATTCTCATTCAAATAAACTTGTACAATAGTAATGATAAAAAGAAGCTAGACCCAAAAAAAAAGTATTTGCTTTGATACATGCGCCTTGAGTCGTGAACCTAAATCTTGAAGTTATATGCTTTGATACATCCGTTTAAAATCCACTTAATGGATACCGATGTGGGTATGGAGTAGGTGCAGGTACAGATTTTTATCTGCGGAGCGTGTGGTGAATATGCATTATTTATGCCCACTCCAACCCATTGACATCTCCAGATGTAGTAATAAGGGTTTGTCTCCTCTAAAATGAGTAGACTTACTTTACTTTATTAAGCATCACAACCATTGATTGAATTCTTATATTGATTTTTGCAAAATAGGTAATCACAATTAATGATTATGATGTTTGTTTTACTTTATAAAGTGAGTCCACTCACCTTAAAGGAAATAAAGTCCTATAATACTATTACAATTGATAATTTAGAAAGAGATATGGTCGTACCTATATCATTAATAATATAACAAGGAGTTGAGAAATGGGGATTAGATATTGTAACAATCGAATTGAGATTAAATATGGAGTCATGACTGATAATGATGCATTAATTAATGTTTCCTGTCATTAATTGGCCATAATTAAAAAGATGCAGATTCTATTCGAAGGGATTTGATTGAGGACATAGCACCCCATTTTGGTATGAATTGGTTATTCGTCTGCTTAGTGCGGAATGCTTAAACGAGGAGTACAACAAGTGAGTTTATTTGTAACTGAAGAAGATTAATTAGGACTAAAGAAGGTGCGGAACTTATGGGTTTAAAATTAGCTAATGAATTATTATTGGAAGATGATTCTCAATGTATGATTGATTAAATAATTGAGTTATATATGCCTTAGTAGCTATTATATACACGCCTTGTAGATGTAGTAGTAGTAGCAGCAAGTAGGAACAACACATGAATCTTATGGAAATTGGCACTGAAATCGCATAACATAAACGCACGTAAAATATATATAAACTATCGGTCCTAGACATGATAAACATGCATGATTGAAAACAATAATCTTATCTTATTAGAATTTGTTGTTTGTTGCGTTAGTTGGATAGGATAACAGTATAATGACCCTTAGCATATCATGTCCATTTGGACTCCATCATGTGTAAAAGTTATCATGAGAGAGATGTGATAGAAATTATCCAGAGAAGATAGGATATCAGATTTCTATTTGTTTATTACCATAACCCAAAATTAATTTCAATTTTTATATTTTATATAATTTATAATAATATTAATTAATAAATAAATTTTTTTATTTTAATAATATGTTAATTTTATTATTTATAAATTACTAGATGTTATTGTTAAGTTAAAATTATTTAGTTACTTATAAATTTGATTAAAAAAATAAACTGAAAATATTTGATTTAATCATATAAAATAATAAATTTTTTATTACCACCGGCTACTATTTAGCTAACATTATTTTTTATTATTTATATTATAATAAAAATACACAAAATAATTCTTCAATAACAATAAAATAGGTCACTCACATATAAATATTAATTTTTTAATAGTAAATATGAACTAATTTTCTATTATCATATGATATTATTTAAAATTATTTCTCTACTTATATAATTATAATTAATAATTTAAATATAAATTAATTTTGAAAGAATAATATCTTTTAATATTTTTTTAAATTTAATTAGTTTTTATTGTTGATCACCTACTAAGTTAAAACTAATTGGTTACATATATAATAATTTTAAATAAAATAGCCTCCCTTCATAAAATTTAAAATAGCTGAATTAATAAAAATTAATTTAATTTTAGTTAATATTAAAACATAGACTCATTTATAAAAATGTAAAACAAAATTAAATTTAATAGAAAAAACACTTTTTTATAAAAAAAACTATTTAAATTTAATAGAGCTTATGTATTTTTTATTTCAAATGATACATTTTTCATTATTTGTATAATATCTTAACAATATCTTGTCCGATCACAAATACATGATAGGATGCTCTTATCATGTCCTACCCTTATCCAATATTTTATTTTATCCTACTCTTATCTTATTTTGATAACCAAATATGCCCTGCATGTATATAACCAGTGACGGACGCACATGGTCGAGTGGGGGGCACGTGCCCCCACATAAACTTTCTGAAAAAAAAATTTAATATTAATATTACTAATATAATATAATTATTTTTATTTACTTTCCTAATAATTTCCAAACCCTACCCTCTTTCTCTTTCTTCTTCCTCTTTCAATCTTCCTGCGCCGTTTCTGCCTCCCCAGTTCTACCTCCACGCTCGCGCCGCCCGCGCCGCCGCATCGCACGGCCTCCTCCCGTCCTCGTCCTCGCTCGCGCCGCCGCGTCGGGCCTCCTCCCGTCCTCGTCCTCGCTCGCGCCGCCGCGTCAGAAGAAGGCAGTACAGGAGGCAGCTGAATAAGCTTTGCCGTAAGCCCGTAAGTATCAATTTTACCATATTCTTTGATTAATTAGGATTCACGAGCAGTGACGGATTCACGAGCTTTGATTAATTGTGTTGTGTTGTGTTGTGTTGTGTTGTGCCTACTCTTACTCAGTCTTGAATCTTGATTTTGTGGTTTTCCTTTTCTAGACGATTTTCTTCATCTGGTGACTGGTTCGCATTATCTGGTTGGCTTTTTCGCATTCTGATAATTGCAACTTGGGTGCTTCCATTTGCTGGACCTCTTCTCATCGGCACATTGGCCAACAATTTGGTTATTAAGGTAACGACCGCACCCTTCATTGGCCAACAATTTGGTGTTTGAATTACTTTGAAATGTGAATCTGAATCCTGTTTCTTTGTGGTGTGTCACCATTTGTGGTGTTTCTTTTTTTTCTTTATCTTTATCCAGCAATGGAAAAATATTTCAAAAGAAAAAGTTTAGAGCAAGAGCAAGCATCTTCTCAAGCATCTTCCCCTCAACCTCAACAACTCCAAAAAACATTAGGTCCAATATTGAAAAAAAGATTTTTAGAGTTCGACTCAGAAAATTTGATGCAGTCTTTTGAGTTTATTTTCATTTTACACTTGATGAAAAACATTTTAGGGATAACTAATGAGTTACATATTTTTGTGCCCCCCATACTTAAATTCCTGGATCCGTCACTGTATATAACTAGGAGGAAAACAAGGGGAAGTGGGTAAATGCTTAGATGATTTTCTCTGGCTGATTTAGTTCGTTCTAGAACGAGAATCAATTTGGGCTTCTCCTTTTAGGCTTCTTTAATTTCATAGGAGTAGTATAAGACTACAAAGCTCTGTTTTCTTTGAAAATTGAATAAATATGAACAGAGTCACTTATTTTAATTAAATAAGTACTACATTAGTTTTTAGTCTTTTTTTAATTAAATACAAATACTTAGTAGGCGAATTCTGTGATATCCAATTTTTTTTATGTGATACACGCATTAAGTGAACCCAATAAATTATTATTACGTTGTTTAAAGTAAATCCTAAATCTTCAGATTTACTTTACTCGTCAATTAATTTCATCCTTGCAATTGTTTTTAATGAAAAATGGACGAGCGGTGGAGACGAACAAATGTGGTCCAAAAAACACAATCCATAAATTTCTCATCCCTAAGAATGGAACGTTGCATCACTGCGATAAAACAAAAACCGAACTTTTACTGATACATGAGTTTTTATTAGTGAAACAATTGATTTTAGATACCACACCTTAATCGGGTTTAAGGTACTACATCAAACACCTACTTAATATTTCTTATATTCGTTCTTTGGTACTCATTAGCCAAGCAATGTGGCCCTGGTACAATACTCCTTCTTTTTTTATATATTTGTCACTATTTTATTTTGATTAATTTCTTTTCCTATTTATATGTTACTTTTATAATTTCAAGAGAAAATATATTAATTATATAGAATACCTACCATTAATTTAATATAATTCTTAAATGTGATAGGAAAATAGTAAGAGATATAAAAAGTATATTAGAATGTTAGACATTAACTTCAATAAAAATGAGAATATTAATATAGTTTCTTAATAACACTAATTAAAGTTGTTGCTAAAGGACTTGGTTTGCTTATTAAATGTTGTTTCCCCCTCCAACACAATATTATAAGAACTCAATTAATGGTTGTGATGTTTACTTTACCATGTAAAATAAATTTACTTATTTTAGAGAAGTAAAAATCCATAATTCAAACCATCAACTAAAAACTAAAGAAACTCTTATACATAAGATTATTTTAAAACCTCTATCACTTGAAGTGTATAGAAACTATATATATATATATATATATAATGAAGAAGTTAAATGATGTATTAGTAAGTCTATTATCCCGTGTCCAAAAGGTTAGTAATTAGTTAACCCTTTATTAAACAATGAAAAGATAATGATTGCAGTTAAGGTAAAAATGTGTGGGTGTAAGAGAGAGTGCACATAAGTAATTGTTTTAAAATGAAACAAGGTAAATGAAAAAATAAAAAACATTTGGGATTTTTAGGAGATAGAATTAGTGGGGGGAAATTCAAACAGAGATAAAATTTGTCACTCTAGTTCTAAATGAAATAATGAAATTTAAGATAAGTGAGGTAGAAATTTAATATTTTATTTATTTATTTATAAATAATCCTATTAGATCATTAAGTTACCTTCATTATTCATTTAGACTACCCCTCAACTAATACATATGAGAGTAATTTAGTACTCCATCTTTTTTTTTTGGTAATTATTTAGTACTCCATCTAATCATATTCATTTATTTTCTTATCATTTTTCCATCAATATCTTAAAAAATTCTCGTAATCCAAACAATTTAGAAATTACCTCATTTTTTTTTCTTATACTTAATTCATTCCCATGCTCTTTCCATTTATTTTCACTCCTCCGTCCAAACAAAGTATTAAAGGTAGATTATTTTATACTTAGAGTATGTTTGTTTCAGTTTTTTTTAAAGAAAAATCATTTTTTATTAAAATATCATTTTAAAAAATTTTAAGATACTTGTTTCAGTTTTTTTAAAATATTTAAAAAATCTGAAATTAGATTATTTTAAAAAATTACTTTAATTAGTTTATAAAAAAATCAGAAATCAGATTAATGTATGTTTGGTTATGCGTTTACCATGCATTATTAATGATACAAGTCCTGACTAGGTTACAAATTGGTTTGGATTATTGGCAACCCAATATGAAACACATGATGGACGCTTAGGTTGATGTGAGATTGATCGATCAGAATCAGATGATAGCTAGAATCTAGAGTATACCTTGAGCTTATCCGCATAAGTTGGGAAGTTCCATGTCTATGTATGGGCCTTTATAATCACTTCTTTGGAGCTTGTAGTAAATTAATCACTGAACTTGAAACGGCACTGTCTTCTCCATGCTTGTCTTCACCATCTTTATCCGACAGTTTTTCTGAGCTCAAGCACCGAACACTTGTTTATTTGTTCACTTCACTCACAATCATGTACTTCAGTTTTTGAGCTAAGTTGTAGGAACTTCTCTCGAATATGCACTCAATTAATTTTGCCAATTAATTTTATTGTGAAGGCAAAATAAAAAATGTAATTTATTGGGCATAAATAAAGATCAAATTTTCCAGCAGTTTATGTGAATTCAACCTGTGCAAAGTTTCGCAGCTACGGTTTTAATGGCTTCAACCTGGTTGGTATTATTTTGGATGAGGTGAACTGTCTAGGAATTGCTCCTGTGTATAAAGCATCAAAGGGTAGGTATTGCAGACTTTGTCAAGAGAGGGTTGTGCTTGGGAGAAATCCTTGTGGTTTATGCTTGGTTTAAAAGAGAATGAGTGAAGAAAGAAGATAGGTAGAGAGAATAAAATGAGAAATATAGTTGATTTTGTAAATTATTTATTATAATAAACAAAGAAAAGAGAAATAATGACTGATTATTAAGTGTGAGTAAATTTGAGGTGTTAAGAAATTATTTTCCAAAAAAAAAAAACCAGGGGGTCACCGGCTCATTGATATCCCTGCATTCAATGATAGGAATAATAGAAAAAAATAAAAGATATGATGGGTAATATGGTAGAAAAAGAAGTGACAAATAAGAAGAAAAAAATAGGTGATATGAGACTAGTATTTATTTACTCACATGAAATTTTTTTCATATTCACTTATATTAAAATTTTGTGTCTATGGCTTCGTTTGGCCCAGCTTTTTTCTGACTTAAAAGCCACTTTTAAGTCAAAGTTAAAAATAAGAGCTTTGAAAAAGAAGAAGAAGCTGTTTGTCAGTTTTCAGTTTTTTATAACTTAAAAAGCTACTTTTAAGTTAAAAGTTGTTTGGTAAAACTGTTTTAAAAAAGTTTCATATATGGCGGCGGGGGGCGGTGGCGTGAAGGGGCGGCGGCGTGGTGGCGGCAGGGCGGTGGCGACGATGGCGTGGGGGGGGCGGTGGCGTGCGGGGGAGGCGGCGGTGCGATGGCGTGGTGGTGGTGGTGCGGTGGCGGCGGTGCGGTGGTGGCGGTGGCGGTGGTGTGGTGGTGGCGATGCGGTGGCGGTAGTGGCGGCGGTGGCGTGAGGGGGCGGCGGCGGTTCGGTGGCGGCGGCAGCGGTGGTGGCGGCGGCGGCGGTGGCGGCGGCGGTGGCGTGGTGGTGGTGGTGGTGGTGCGGTGGCGGCGGTGGCGTGAGGGGGCGATGGCGGCGGTGGCAGTGGTGTGGTAGCGGCAGTGCGGTGGCGGCAGTGGCGGTGGCGGTGGCGTTGGCGGCGGTGGCGTGGTGGTGGTGGTGCGGTGGCAGCAGTGGCGTGAGGGGGCGACAGCGGCAGTGGTGGCAGTGGTGTGGTGGTGGCGGTGCGGTGGCGGTGGTGGCGATGGTGGTGGCGGCGGCAGTGGCGGCGGTGGTGGTGGCGGCGGTGGCGGCGGGGGGCGGTGGCGGTGGCTGTGGTGGCGGCAGCGGGGGCAGCGGCGGTCGGGTGGTGGTGGTGGTCATAATAATAATAAGTTACTTTTAAGTAAAAAGCTCCTATTTCTAGCTTTTTCTAAAAAGTTACTTATTTCTATTTTATGTTATAAAAATAAGTTACTTAAAAGCTACTGAACTTTTTCAGAAAAAGTGTTTGGCCCTGCTTCAGCTTAAAAGTAACTTAAAAGTCATAAAAAAGCCGGGCCAAACACTACCTATATCCCTCTTTAAATATATGTATTAAATAAATATGTATAAGTGAATGTTTTAAATGTTTATGAAGAGAAAAATAAACGTAAAATCTCCCTGTGAGCGATCATGAGAGAATTTAATGTGAGATGATCTTAATTAGTGAGGAAGAAAATGAGTTATGAATAAATTAAAATACTTTGAGTACGTTTGAATTTCCGTTAAACTCAAAATGAATCTAGATTGAAATTACAAAAATAGTACTTGTTACGAATTATCCTCCACCAAAACCAACTTATGACACACTCCTCCAATTAAATTCATCCATTTATGGTTGATGATTGCCCTAATTTTTCTCCAATAACAACACATAGCCATTCTTGAGTTTCGTCGAAGAGTGCTTTGTAACTAATAGCACTTCTCTTGAAGTTACCATATTGATATTTTGTTTTTCCGATCTCCATTTTGTTTTCCAGATACACGTGAAATCACACTTCTAATGACGCAAAAACAAACTTGCCCTCAGTACCCAAAGACACCAAGATCTAGACAACTCCTCCGAATATCTCACAGTAGATTTTAATAAAATCAAGCAGAACACACTCAAAAGTAAAAATTGCGACAGCAACAATTTTATATGACTCTAAAATTTATAAACATTCAGTCTTAAAGAACTTTATATATAAAACCAGTAACAATTTTAATTTTTGTCATATTAAATAATTAATTTTAAAATTTATTTAATTAATTATAAAATTAAATTATGAGGTGATAAATTTAAGAGTAGTTGAATATGAGTGTGAAGAGATTTTAATCTAATTTTATATGGGATTAGCTAAATGATCCCATGATTAATTGGGGTCATTCAACCCCATGTCTATATGAACTAATAAGATTATTCCATTTATTTTTATTATTTTTTAACTTTAATTATAATAAAATTTTATGGGGTCATTTAACCCACCCTATTTTGATACAGTCAAAAGCCAAAAATGGTAGTGGTGTAGGATGTGGACCTAATTATTGTAACCAAGGGTGGTAAAGATGCAGCTTTTGGTTTTATAAATAGAGAAGAAGCCCCCCAAGACGAGACACTGTCACTGAGACAGAGGTGAGGAGTGCAGTAGTAGCGTGGTTTGCAGGTGGCACTTTCGTGTTGGTTGGGTTGGGTACCTACTTCAACAATCAACATGTCTCTTTCTCTTCTTTTCCTTCTTTCTCTTCTCTCTGCCGCTACTCTTTCCCATTCTCATTCCTTCCCAGCCCAACACAACTACAGAGATGCTCTCACCAAATCCATCATCTTCTTTGAAGGCCAGAGGTCAGGGAAGCTCCCCTCTAACCAGAGGATGTCTTGGAGGAGGGACTCTGCTCTCTCCGACGGCTCTGCCATGCATGTATAACACTAACACCACATACATTACCATTACCTCTGTTTTTCTGTTCTGTGGCTTATGCATTTTGCTCGATGCAGGTTGATTTGGTTGGAGGCTACTACGATGCAGGGGACAATGTCAAGTTTGGTTTCCCCATGGCTTTCACCACCACCATGCTTTCTTGGAGTGTTCTTGAGTTCGGTGGGATGATGAAAGGTGAATTGCAGAATGCCAGAGAAGCGATTCGCTGGGCCACTGATTATCTTCTCAAAGCTACTGCATATCCAGACATCATTTATGTTCAGGTTAGTTTCCCCTCTTCCCAATCCTCTGTTTTCCTCTGTTTTCTTGTTGTTGACTCTGTTTTTGCATTACAGGTGGGGAATGCTAAGAAGGACCACGCTTGTTGGGAGAGACCTGAAGACATGGATACTCCGAGAAATGTCTACAAGATTGATAAGAACAACCCTGGTTCTGATGTGGCTGCAGAAACTGCTGCGGCTCTTGCAGCTGCTTCTCTGGCTTTCAGGAGAATTGACCCAACATACTCCAAAGTGTTAGTTAGGAGGGCTATCAGGGTAAGTGTTTGATCAGAAAGAAAAACAACATTTTTTGATGGAGCTAGAGTTTGAAATCTGAGGTTATACTTGTTTATGGATACATACAGGTTTTCCAATTTGCTGATAAATACAGGGGATCCTACAGCAATGGCTTGAAGCCCATTGTATGCCCCTACTATTGCTCCTACTCTGGTTATCAGGTAAAGTTCTTACATTTGATTTTACTCAATTATCAGGAAGAGTGAACTGAAAAAAGCTTCCTTTTTTCCAGGATGAACTGTTATGGGGTGCTGCTTGGCTGCACAAGGCTACTAAGAACCCAATGTACCTTAACTACATCAAGGTTAATGGACAGACCCTTGGAGCTGCCGAGTTTGACAACACATTTGGGTGGGATAACAAGCATGTTGGAGCAAGGATTCTGCTTTCTAAGGTCCAAGTTCCATCACATTTCTTCCTTTTTCTTTTACAATGCTTGTAAATGTGGTTTCAAACTCAATTTTTTGCTTTAAATTTCAGGAATTTCTGATTAGAAAGATGCAATCTCTTCATGACTACAAGGGTCATGCTGACAATTTCATCTGTTCTGTTATCCCTGGAGTCTCTTCCTCTTCATACACCCCAGGTGAGGTTCATTTTTCTTCTTCCTTTCTCTTAAATCTCAACTGTGTGATCCAATCCAATTTGTTCTTGGCTCTCTTCAAATCTATGCAGGTGGGCTTTTGTTCAAGATGAGTGACACCAACATGCAGTATGTGACATCCACCTCCTTCCTCCTCTTAACCTATGCTAAATACTTGACCAAGGCTCATATGGTTGTACATTGTGGCGGAACCACCATAACTCCAAAGAGGCTTCGTTCTATAGCCAAAAAACAGGTAGAAAAATTAGACCTTGTGCATTTTGTTCTTGTTTATTGTGCATTTTGTTTTCACACCTCATACTCTCTTATGATTATGAAATAAGTTTTATTGATCTTGGTTTATTACTTTGATTGGAGGTGGATTATTTGCTAGGAGACAACCCTTTGAAGATGTCGTACATGGTGGGGTATGGTCCTAGGTTCCCACGAAGGATACACCACAGGGGGTCATCTCTGCCGTCCATTGGCGTTCACCCTGGGAAGATCCAATGCTCAGAAGGGTTCAGTGTGATGAACTTACAATCCCCAAACCCCAATGTTCTAGTGGGTGCTGTTGTTGGAGGGCCGGATCAGCATGACATGTTCCCGGATGAACGGTCAGATTATGAACAATCAGAGCCTGCTACTTACATCAACGCACCTCTTGTTGGAGCACTGGCTTATCTTGCACACTCATTTGGCCAACTCTAAGAAGCAGTAGCAGTAGCAGTGTCATCGATCTGCAACTTTGTTTTTAATTATTATTATCCTCTAGTACTAGTTTAGTTTAAGCCAATGTGGCCTAGTTGTGTTCCTTGGAAATGCACACAAGGTAAGGGGATAAAGGCACAAGCCCCCACCCAACCTTGAAGAAGGCCATTGGTCAAGCCAAATTTAGCAACTTGTATGTTTTATTTTAAGCTTTGTTATTGTTAAATTATCCTATTGCTGCTATGAGCAAGTTTTGTGTCTGATTAAAGTTTCCATGAAAAAATTAAAACTTTTCATATAAATTTCAGCGTGAATTAGAGAAGTCTGACATATTAACTTCAACATGCATTCATTTCAATAGTGAGTCCCATTTTACATGAGGTTTAAGGATATACTATATACTAAAGTACTAGAGTTCATAAAAATATTAGTACCCAATTTGTTTTATTTACATTGTTTTGCGGCGATGCTATGCACGAAATAGAGTCAGAGATTAATTAAATTAAAGAAAGATTAACAGAGGGTAGTCTATTCCTTGAAAGTTGGAAGTTGTTAGCACTAACCAGGTATGAAAATAATTACTCTATTCTCACTGGGGAGTGTGTAATGGAATGGAGTAATAATTTAACAAAGTTGTGGATAACGAGTTTTGACCGTTGAAAGCGAAGGATATAATTGTGAAGGAGATTTTGGTGACATGTGAACATGTTGAGGATTCGGTCAAAAAAGCTGGTTAGGCTACCCTCTATATATTCAGAGGTGTCAGAATGCAACAGAAACTGTGTTTGAAAATTATAGTATAGGAGAGAAGAGAAGCAACAAAAAGCGTCCAAAAACGGAAAGACATTCCTATAATCTGACATAAATAAACAACCACTGGAAAGATGGTTGAGCCATCATTGTCTTTCCGCTACTCATACCAGAGAGGATTGTACTTCATTTCATTAAAAAAATAACTAATGACTAAGATTATGATTAATATATGCGTATTACATATAATTAATAGAGTTAATTACACTCTGTACCATCTAGGAATATGTTTGCTAAACCGTTAAAAAAAAGTAAAGGAGTTGTCTAATTAAACAAGTAAAATATGGGTTTAAAGCACCACATCCTTCCGTTAAATGATTTGATTGCATAATGATCCAATTCAATTAGCATACCAAACCCTAAAAAAGTTATAAGATTTATAAAATTCTCAGTAAACACTACTCCCTCCATTATGAATCATTTTTAAGTTAAAATTAGTTGGTAGCAATACATTACATTAGTAGTTTTTATAAATACATTTCTTAAATTACTATCTTTTAAATTCTCTCAACTATCTTTAAATAATAGTGGTCTTGAAAATTAAACAAATTTTTGAAAAGTAGAATAATTCTTTTAATATGAGGATAAACTTGGAAAAAAATATTAATGCTCCATAGGTATTATAAAGTGTTTATATTTTAGAAAAAAAACTCAAAAAAAAACTTATAATAATGGATAGGGCGAATCATTACTATTGTGTTAACATTATTTTATGATACTTGTACACTTAAGGAGTACATACATCTCACCAACGAGGTGTACACAACATGTAAATAGTTAGAGTTATTAAATATCTAATCTAATCTTCGATCATTGGGTAGGATGTATAGATAAATATTTATTAGGAAAGGTCCACCCGACTTAACGTGATCTCAGGAGATCATAGCTCTCAATTGTCTCAATTGAGTCTTGGAAAACCAAACAAGTACACGTTAGTTTTTCTCAATCACTCTCATCTTATCACTTTATATTATATTTCACACTCATTACTTCTCTTTCATTTTTTCTTTTTCTTTGAACTCTTCGGTCTTTTTATTTTTATTTTTATACCAGTGTATCTAAGTGTCTACCCAACATTTTTCAAATAAAAAATATAGCGCCTTCACTCACCAGTGGGACTGATGCGCTTAACTGCGCATCATATACAGCTGCATGATACAGATCACTAGACCTTGATAAGAGCAACACCACTTCACCACTTCACGTGGAGTTGAACTCACTTGTTCCGAGTTTTTTCTTGAAAAATAAATTAGCTACAAGATTCAGCATGTTTTATTCTTACCCCTATTATTCCCATTTTCTGCTTAAGCCATCATCTTAAGGATAGCAATTACTATTAAACTATTGGCATAGTAAATCTTGGACCAAAACTCAAACTCAAACAAGACATTCAGCAACCAGTGCCCTGCATTTCTAACATAATCAGGTTTAACATAGACAAGCTTTCATGAAGCTCCTCTAGTTCGGTAGAACAAGATTTTACAACACAAGAAAGCAGACTTTTATATACATAAAAGAGGACTCTTTATTGTCTGCTGTTAATCCTTGGTTAAAATACATGGCCGCTGAGACACCAGCTGGAACTAACTTGCATCATCCTTTTCAAGTGGAACAGAATTTGCCTGCAAAAAAAATATTGAAATCAAAACCAGTAAGAATTTCCATTTTTTCTATTAAAATTGATGTTATAAATTTAAAAGGCGTGAAGATGGTAAAGAGTATAATCCTGCATGATAGGATTCCAACCCTTTTCTGAAATTAACAAGAGAACAGATACAATATCACTCACCAAATCACGAAACTTGAGGATATAGAACATCTCAAGATATCGTCGAGTTTCACGCCTCTCTAATTTGGAAACATATTTCCAGAAGCTATAAACTCCCGCCAAGGTCATGAGCCTTTCAGAATAGATCTTCCATGTATACCTGTTTATTGTTTGCACAGAACCATTTAGATTCACTATATAAATACAAGCTTACTTCTATAAAAAATTACTTACCTTTCATAAATTCTTTGAAGGCCGCCATCAGATATTTTATTCCAATGGCTTGGATCCTCCTTGCATCGTTGGAAGAATTCAACCAATAGGTTTGAAGCTTGGTCAGGGTGATAAGGGTCAATATGGAATCCTGATACACCATGCTCGATGATCTCAGCAGGACCACCATGGAGAGTAGCAAATGTGGGAAGCCCACAAGTCATGGCCTCCACAACTGTAAGTCCAAAAGCTTCATAGAAAGCAGGCTGCAGCAAGAAAGGATTCATTATTAGCATGTTTTGATCAAAATATTTTTCCACATAGTCAATTCCGTCATCGACTAGAAGCTATTCTAGAAGCTTCTCCATTTTAGCTTTAGAATCAATTGTACAAGAATTTCTAAACATGCACTATAAATGACGCCATAGTGATCAATCAAACAGTAAATAGGAGTTAGTATAATACCTGAACGAAAGCACCTTTTGTATCGGCTATGTAGCGATACAGCTCTCCGTTACGTGCTCTATTTGTTTGGGCAACAATCCACCGAAAATCACCATTTAAATTATAGTTTTTCATGAGTTCATGCATCTTCTCAATTTCTGCAATTTCTTCTCTGTCACTGGACTTCTTTACATCAATATAACCAGCTACTACAACAAGATTGACCAGTTCCCTCAACTTTCTGTTCTTCGCATAGCTTTCTACCAAACCAGTTATGTTTTTAACTCTGTCTAGCCTTGCCATGGAGAAAATTATGGGCTTCGACCGGTCTTTCAGTGAACCACTGCCAAACAGGAACAATGATAAAGATAATCTCGTTAACACTATCATAGTCACACATTCAAAGCAAATGTGACATGTTTCTCAGCATTTCTTGCAAACAGCTCTAGTTAGATATTCAATCCCTTAGGAGAAATAAGTTTGTGAAGGTCTGGGTGGGGGTTTAGACAAGACATTAGCACTAAAGGACAAGTGATGACTGGTAATCGCAAGCTAATGGACCATACTTACAAGATAAGATTTTGCTTAATGCATTTTAACAAGGGAGACCGTTTGGTTTACCGTTAGAAAGTATAAAAATGGGAAAATCACATGTCTTGAGACACTTTTTTGTTGAAGTAACAACTAAGAGTCCACTAGATGACTACTACTTCAACAAAAAGTGTCCCGGGATGTATTATTTTCCCATTTTCATACTTTCTAACGGTAAACCAAATGAGTCAAGCTTTCATTCTGTTGATCCTCTAGATTGTTGTAGTAGTAAATAACTGAAATTAAAATTCTCTGCAACTAAAATAGACTCACATGCAATCATCAGTCTGCTCAGTATCATATAATAGCTTTTCAATTGAACCATGCAGGGCTGTAAGTCTTTTCTGCTTTTCAGAGTAGGGGAAATAAATTGACATATCTGCTCCAGGAGAGACTATATTGAACTTGGGATCAAAAACATCAATGCCATGTACAACCCTATAGAGTCCAGGAAGAGTAAATGCCGAGTGGCTCTCGTACTGCCCAACAGTATTTTTCCTGAAAGATAACATAAGTATTAAAAAATGAAATAAGCACAATTCGTATAACTGAAAACCAAAGTAATATATAAAGGTTACTATGGGAAAAACTTTAAAAAGAAATGTAACTTAGCACCAGGGATGGACATGTGAGAATCCTAAAGAAGAATCCTAAGCAAAATGATAACTACTTGCATGCCTCTGAGAGAGATCTCCAAGGCAATCGAAATGACTAGGTATCTTTAGCATTAAATAACTGAGTGAACTTTAGCAAACCATGTGAATCATAGTTACCATACATAATTTAAGAATCTGGGCCAACAAAGTATATTACACCAGACACAGGTACACAACATGTAATGTGAAATGATTACACAAGTACACAACGTTCCACTAGAAACAAGCAGATCAAATTTAAAATAAGCATAGGAATGTGATATGGGGAGCATATGTTTGTTTAAAAACATGCACAAATTTGTATTAATTTTATCTCCAAAACAAATAATCATGAACTTGTACAAGCAATTAAAGAACTAAGTTATATAATTGGTAATATTAACAAGCCAGTTGAAGGGGAGAAGGTCGTAGAGAAGAATCACAATTGACTTATCACAACTCATGAAGTACACCATATATCATGAAAGAAGTACTCACGTTCCTGCAATCTCTTGGTATGTGCTGGTGATGATAAAATCAGCATTATTCATGGCTATCAGATCAGCAGTGAACTGGCATGAAAAATGGTATTTATCCTCAAACTTCTTCCAATATATATCTGAGTCTGGATATTTTGTCTTCTCCAGTGCATGCGCAATTGTGCACTACACATGAACATTCGTTTAAGTTCCAGTATCAGCAGAAGATAACATCACACACACACACACACATACATGGAGATGTATAATAAATATGAAAATACATGTTGTATATTGGGTCCATATTAAACCTCTATTTTTTTCTAAAAGATGACAAAGAAGAGAGACAATAACCTGTGTAACTCCCATTTTATAAGCCAATAAAGATGCAACAAGGTTCCCATCACTGTAGTTTCCAATGATAAAATCAGGATAACCTTGTAACTCAGCAGCAATTTCACTGGCAACATCCTGTTGATATATGTGACCATCAATATCAGTATAAGCTGGGCAATATTAGAATTCTTCACCATGCCTAAACTAAGCTATGAAAACATTAATTCATGATAATTGTTCACAATCATGTGACTGATTCTAGCTATACATGCCGATGGACATTTACCTCTGCATAAGTCTCTAGATAAGGCCATACATCAAACCTTGAGATCCATTTACGTAGAGTTCCGTTCTCTGATCTGAACGGCACACGCAGAATATGAGTGTAGTCAGTACCAGTGACTCTTTCTAGCCGCTGGTTGCATGTTGTCCCCTTCGCTTCAGGTATTAACCTTGTAACCTTCAAAATAGCAGAAAATTTTAATTTGGGTGGAACTGAAAACACAATTATGTATCAAACAACCTTGACAAATATGATGAACCTGAAGCAAGAAGTCACACTTACAATTAGAATTCTAGGAGTGAAATCAAGTCCCTGTTTCTTGATTCGAAGGAGCATCTCATTCTCAAGCGCACGCACTTGATCTAGTATATAAACAACCTGCATATAAAACCTTTCATTTAGGATGACACTCATATAATTCATACATTACAAGATAAAAGGATGGAGGAAACAACTAAGGGAAGTGAGCACTGGGAAGAGGTGACACTAAATGTGTACAATTCCAGCTCAATTGCTCTTATGACATATGGTAGATAAGAATACCTGCCCACCAGTGTCAGGCAAACCAAGGACATTAGCTTGCCCAAAGTAGCCATGAGGAGATAATATGACGACATTGAACACCATAGGCACTCTCCCAAGAAAAGTCTCGAGTGTAGAAGGATCAGGAGCCTGCAGAATATCCGATAGCAGATGCATCATCTCTAACACGCGTTCAGCAGTATCACCCCAGCCTCTCTCAAAACCCATTCCTTGTAATCTACATTTAGAGAAAAATCAAAAGAAATTTAGACAAAAAATCTCCAACAAATTTCTTATGTCATTCATGCTGCGAAGTGAACACATGAAAACCCATTATGAAACATAAACTTACATATATTCAAACTCAGAATAGAGTGAATCAGGTGCGAGCTTAGAAAGATGATCCTCAGCCTTGACCAAAGCAGACTGAAGTTTAGAGATGGTTTGTATTCTATCATTTAGCATCAGTGCCTGCAACATGAGAATCAGGGAGAGAAAACTTCACTATCTACAGACTCGTTGTGGCAAAATTAAAATTATAACATTGGTTACTCAGTTTAAGAAGATAAATTGTATAGCGGGGGAGGGGCAGAGAGAAACAAAGAAATACATGGCTAAGTTGCATTTTTTAAACTATAGCTGTTGTAAATCAAGTATGATCACCTTATTAGAAGTAAAAGGCACACGACATAGCACTTACATGGCCTTTATATTTGTGAGCTCGGAGGAAATCAAGCAAAGGCTCCAAGGAATCTTTGTTACGGAACATACTCGAAGAAAGATGGCGGTTGAGAAATTGGACACCATTGCCAATGGATGATGAGCGGGTTGGACGAGGAAATGTGGCATTAAATGGCTCAAAATCAAGCTCCAATACAAAATTTTCATTAATCCTGATGCACAATATTAAGCAAAAACATTCATTTCATTAGTGAGAGCTATAGTACATGATCAGAGAGCTTATTATTTTATAATCAAAGCTAAGCAGTAGATTTCTTACTTTCCATCTACAAGTTCTTCTTTGAAGCTGAGATATTCAGCAACGCTCAATTGTTCCACACTGAGTTCAAAGACATTAACACGGACATATTCCCAGACACCAGGTCTTGGACGAACTGCTATTGCCACAAAAGGAGGCAAAACTATGGCTTCCTGTCACAAAAATAATGCCACACATATTTCATACAATATCCTAAAATCTTCCAATGTGATGGTCAAGTAACTTTCCCTAATATGACAGTTTCACTTTTAACTACGTAGCATTAGCAAGGCTTGGATGACAGCATAAACAAAGTGACATTAAGCAAAAATTAAATTCATACATAAAAAAAAATAACATGAAGTCAAAATTCCGCTTTTAATTTATTTCACTGTAGCCTCTGGTACTGATTTTTGAGACCATTGTTAGCAGACAGGTGAATTCACACTTCCAATTACTATTAAATTTAGTTCTAACTTAATGCAATTAGCTCCAAATAGATAAACTGTACTGATCAGGATCCTCTCACATGAGAAATTATAAAAATACTGAGTGAGTAATGTTAAACGGATTAGGATCCTTTCATCCATAACATGTGTGTGAGTAAAATAAGGCAAGTCTTTTTGTGGAAAAAAATTTTAAATTGAACGTTTATGACAGATTTTCGTTTTTATACTCCCCTTTTGATTATTTTCATTCATTATAAGTGAAATGTTATAAAGTCACTCCCCAAAAACTTTGACTCACTAGTAACCTATAATAATAACCTATATTAAAGTTGATGATGTAATAAAGAAAAGAAAGTGCAAGTATGTTGAGAAATACTCACATAGGCACATATTAAGAAATTCAATTAATTTATTATTTTTTATAAAATTATTATATATTTTTTATTTTACTCTTTAAATTTTACTTTTATCTCTCCATTTATTCTCATCCTTGCATTATTTAGTAATATATTTTGAAACAAAGTAGTAAGTGGACAAATATTTGGAAACAAATTTTTTTTCGTAGACACTTATTTTGAAACACAAACCCTCAACAGTAATGTTGAGAAAAGAAGTGTTTGATCAAGAGTTCAAGACCAATATAGAGGGCAAGTGACCTGTGCAGACTTGATAATTTCACCAAAGGGACCATTTTTAAGATTCAGAGGTGTTTGATCCTCGCCGAGGACGTTCTCGAGCTCATCAATCAAACTATGGGGTTGCAAAATCCCTTTCCCTTGAGCCACATACCTTGAAACAAAATAACCATAATAATCTATGATAGAATACAAACAAAGTTACTAAAAACTGAAAATAGAACAGGGATACGAAGAAGAAGAAGAAGAAGAAGAAGAAGATTATGAACCTGGAGAGGAGAGAAATAAGTTCGTTACGGTGAGCGGAGAGAGTATCTTCCACTCGGTCTCTGATACTTGGAATCCGACCAAGCGTAGGTTGCGTAGACATGGCGGCTATCACTGTTTGTGTTGTGTGTTCTTCTTTCTTCTTTCTTCCTCTTCTCAACTGCAACTGCTACGTGTTGTGCAGATGAGATGACAGGAACTGAGTTTATATAGTCAAAAGAAAAGTGGAGAAGATGGTGTACGTGGCGATCTTTCATTACATTCCGTATTGTCTGAAAACGACTTTATATTCTTCATTTGGATTACGGATACTAAATCCACTATAAATCATCATAATTTAATGTTAAATAAGTTCTGGGATTTAGATTCCCTAATATTGTTATAAATGCAGTTCGTTCGATTAAAGATCGACGGAACACGTTTTTAACATGTATTTTTATTTTATTTAATTAATTATGAATCGTGATGGCTCATATTTAGTGACTATTGTCAAATAAATGACTATAAACAATTCATGTCGAAGTAAACTTTAAGTGCAATTAAAAAAAATAAAAGAAAGATCGAGGTGAAATGGAAAAGAAATATTAATTAATACTTAGTAGGAAGACGTTTGTTGCTCATAAATGTTGTATTCAGCTCCAACAATAAGTGGATAAACATATGATTTGAAAAAAGTTGTAATGGTTAATCAAAAATAGGAACTAGTATTATAAAAAAACAATGATTTACCCTTGGATGTTTGGTTTGTTTTGCCATGAGTTTGAAGGTAATTGCTTCATGGTTGAGGTTTTGGCGTTGTTGAACGGCCTCTCTCATGTGTGGAATTAAGGTTGTAGGAAAAGTGGCTTATGAAATTGATTGTAGAGATCGGATAGATGCTTTAAAGGAGGTGAATTCGGAGAGATCGCTCTGACCGTGAGGACATCAAGTTCATCCTGAAGCGGGCTTGACCGGTCTCCTTCAATGGATCCCAAGAGAGTGCAATAAAGTTGCGGAATGGTTGGCTAAAATTGGTGTTGGTTTACATGATTCTTGTAGACTTGTGTTAGATGTTCCAAGTCATGAGTTGGAAACTCTCTTATTAAGAGATTTTATGGGTGCTCCTTAGTTCCGTCTTAGGCTTATTTTATTTTTTTATGAATAAAAAATAATAATTATTGTAATGTTTAAAATTAAATTGCCACCATGATTTAGAGTGCATTTGTTTTATTCACTCTTGTATTTGTATGATTAACTATGAAACACCACCCTCCCTCTAAAGGTCACATAATAACTTTTCAAAATACCCTCAGTTGAATTTTCTTTTAGAAATTTAAAATTTCGAACACATTTTCATTTTTTACGTATCGAAAATAAGAATCAGTAGTGCAAATCTCAAAATCGCTTTAAAAAAAAACAGAAATTGTGGTATACAGTAATACAGTTTTGCATTTTATACTTCATAAACTAAAGTCTCTGAAATCAAACACAAATAGCTACCAAATTTTCCAAAATCCGGTATTGTAAATAAACCATAAATCATTTTTCAATCTATACTATAATCTTATGTCTAGATTTATGTCCTATAATAACAAGCAGAAGTTTTGAATAATTTCGTTAAATTGTCTACCACCACACTAACACTTTATTGATTAGTGTAATAATTGTTTATTTTTCATGCTGTTTACGCAATGTTTAAATTTAAATTATAGCGAGGGAAGTAGAGTACTCCTCGTATAAAAAATAAACATTTTTCACTCATGAATCATCCAATAAACCATTACTATATTGTTGATGTGATTTGTTTATGGTAATATGCTCCACGATCTTATCCATTTGCTTTGGTATATGCCCGTGGTTCTATCTATCAACTTGGATATCCTATTCCTGTGTGCCACACTTGTTTAGACACATGCATATATGTCATGTAGTCGTATTTGAATTGAATTCCATTATAGTCAACACACTACATAACATTCTTCTTCTTTTTATTTTATTAATATTAATTCTACTCTCAGACGTAATGGTGAAACTGAGAAAACATTGATCTACCCTGTACGGTACCCAAAAGAAATTGTAAGGCGAAAATAATTTAATACATTAACAAAACTCAATAATAACTAATTGAAGGAGGTGATGTAAAATAGTTTTGGAGACCAATATAATATTATATTCGGACTTTTTTAGATGACTGTCTCATATTTTATTTTTCTACAATTTGGGTCTATGCAGGATCAATCTAAATCGAATTAGAGAATTGCTGCTGAGTGCTCACACATTCTTTTGGTGGAGATACTCTCTAACACAATTGATGTGATTTATATATTATTTTTGAAAAATTAACATATTTCTGTCACTTTTTTAAAAATATGTGAACTTTTTTTCAAAATTAAACCAATCAAATTGAAAATGTTGGAAGTTTTCCTCTTGTGAAAAAAATAATTGTAAGTGTTAACAAATGTGTTCAAAAGACTGTTTTGCTAGTCCTCAATCCTCATCATCAAATCATAGTTATGATACATAAACAACAATAGTACACACATCACACATCACATTTTTCTCTCTTATTTTAAACTTTTTAGCATTTCGTGTCATATATTACTTCTTTCTTTTATTTTTTTCTTACTCAAGGTGAGACCACATTCGACCGAACATTTTCCATCAAATTGACTTCATAGTTCATATATGAAAGGATGAAATATTAATTACCTGCATAACGCTCTTAATGTATCTGCTAGGTTGGTTTAGGAATATCAACTAAATTATAATCTAATCAATATCCATAGAAATAATTATGGGCATAATAGATAAGGATTGAATAAATGATCATTTTAGTCCTTGAAATGTAATGAGCGCGCCCACGATTTTGTCTCATAAAGTTTCTTATATGCTTTTTTCCAATAAAATTATATGTTTTCTTTTTAAATCATACCACTTTCATTTTTTTTAAGTTTTATAAATAGGAGTTTCTTCAATGTCATCTTTAAGGTACTAATAAAGAAAAATAAAAATATGACCTACAATTTAAAATATATGTAGCAAGATAAAAAATCTTAAAGTAATTGACACAATGCTTTTTTTGATATTGTCAACAAAAATTGAAAAATATGTCACAAAAATAAAAAATTAGCAAACTATGGCACTTTTGGCCATGTGTGCTGCTGATGTGGCCTGGAAGAGGGAGTCGCAGACCCCCACGCGGCTCCCACGTGGGAATTGCAAGTCAACACGCAACTTGCGTGTCAGGGAATCTAAAACACGCATGGGAATCTGGAACTGTGGGGGTAGTGGGGAGCAGTATGAAGCTTGGGAATCGCGTTGACCAACGCGACTTCCTGTGACAACGAGTCGCGTCACCTACCACGACTCCTGCTACGTTTCCGTCGGATACGTTGACACTGGTATTGACGAACCTCCGGCCTCAGCAATACCAACATACAACTCCAACATTCTCATCGATGATTGTTGGCTAAAAGCGTCCATCATGATACTGACATCTTCAGTGTCACATATCCAGAGACTTGTAAAAAAAATAGGGTTTTCTGAAGCCAAAAATATATACGTAACACTCGAAATAACCTGGTTACTGCTGAGTTGTAACTTCTCATGAATTCTCATTTTCAAGCGTTGGAAAGAAATGTATCGTTTTCAGACATATGGCATTTGTTAAACCTTCGAACATAACATCATGCCTGCCTTCGTAAGCCCTACCATTGTAGTACACAAAAACAATTTGATGATCCATCGCAGAGGTTTTGAGGTTCAGTGTTTGAGGTTTAGAGTCGAAACGAAGCACATTGAACGGTTTTTCAGCAGCAGTGTTTGAGGATTTATAGAGCACAAATCGCAGCAGGGCCTGTGACTCCTGTGGGACTAGGAGTCGCATAAAGCCCTGCGACTCCCACATGGGATTCACATAGAGGGCTGCAACTCCCTCTTCCAGGCCACATCAGCAGCACACATGACCAAAAGTGCCATAGTCTGCTAATTTTCTTTTAACATATTTTTCAATTTTTTTTTAATAATATTAAAAAAAAGCCCTGGCACAAATGCTATTTGTTGAATTATCACGGTTGCATCTTCTTGGCAATTCATAAAAATTGCAGCCTAAGTCCAAAAGCTCTTGTGAGCTATTCTTGCTGGCTCGGCTATTAAACTTTTGCTGACTATTTTCTAATTTCCGATGTTCTTCCTTTTGGACAATATTTTGTTAAGGCTCTATTTTATCGCGGGTCAGATTGCAATTTTTTTAATCTTGGAGACAAGACCAACAGCTAAAATTTGCACTGAAGTCTGTCAAAGTTTTTGCGTCAGTGAACAATCCAAACTCTTGAGGCACATATGTGTCTTTATCCGCTTTTTGAAAATTATTGCAAAGCAAGGTTATCATCATCTTAAAAATGTTTGTAAAGCAAGGTTGATCTAATAGTGCAGTTGATTTCGTGTTAGGATGGTAATTTGGGAACTTTAATAAATAACAACCACAAATGATGTAGAGAAACCTTCTCATAAAACCACACTTTGGATATCTTTGAAAATGTAAATATCTATGTTTTTCTGTTAACGATTTATATATGAGAATGCTCTATTTTAACGTATTTTATGTATTTCTTTTATTGTAAATGATATTCTTATAAATCAAGCAAAGTGGTTCTCTGAGCGCGTAGGGGTGGGGACGATCGGACAGGTGCACGGTGGAGTTGTGGTTTGCAGTGGTGGATAGTGGGTAGGTTAATGCAAAAAGCACTCTGACGCTCAAGTCAGCTTAAAATTAAAGAGTGAATCTCAAAGTTTATCGAATGAGAAAGCAATAATAAGTTGTCTAAATTACTCACACTGCAAGGGAAGCCTGTCATACATGTAATGTGATCAAAGTCGTTTGCACGGGTGGCATTACAGTTTAACCTTTGCTGAGTTAGCTTGACCATGCATGCTTCCAACAACTTAGTTTTTTGCACTTAGTTAGTTGGTTATATGTATGAAAGTCATGCTTTAATTTTGATTGAAATTTTGCATTTGCTCGTTTTGACCGGCTAATCTGATTGTGTAGCCTTTTAGGATGATTAAAATGACATTGCGTTGTATTTTCGTTTAGGCTTGTATTATCGTTTAAGTTGGCCAAAATAGTAAATATTGTGTTTGACCACTATTTTAAAACAACATACCGATATTAATTCAATCTTGCTTATCAAATTGGAGGAAATCTAAAGAAAATCTCTGCCAAACCTAGTAAACTTTTATTTTCATACTTTTAATGAAAACCATTATTAGATAATCATTCAATACGACACCAAAAAAATAATTATTCAATTTTTGGCTACATAAATTATAGTTCACTTTAAACACGTGAATAAAAAACGTTATGTTGACCGAATATTTAATGAACCGGAGAAATAAAAAAAATGAAAATAATTACTTTCTTTTTGCCTAAGGGGTGTACGTACAAAGCAAGGATTTGGATCCCCATGTGTTAATCTCACATGACTATGTCAGGTGAAGGATCTGAGTCTTTAATTACTTTTTTCCTAATGGTCAGCATTATTTCCCGCACAATTTTAATTTTCTCTCTCCATATATTCATTAAGGGCTCAGATTCCATAAAAAAAAAATTAAAAACTCAGATATTCACATGAAATAGTCATGTGAGATTAACACATGAGAGGATACAAATCCCAAAGTGAGTTGTCTAAATAATCGTATTACTCATCTATTTATTTTGAATGTTATTCGTCCATATAGAATTTGAACTTAGTAATTTAATTCAAAATTTAGCAAAGGTTGTTTAGACAATTCTGTACATAGTGAATTGGAATAGTGGTTTAACATTTCGTCTCTTAAATAAGTGGTTTGATGCCCACTTCTTTTTGGTTTTTCAAAGTATCCCACGATCGACATATACGAAACTAATCGTCTGAGGCTCGGAGATCACGTTAAGTTGTTAGATCTCTCCCGACAAATGTTTATTCATACGCACCGCTCAGGGATCAAATGTTGGACTAGACTTTGAAGGAGCTCGACTATAACTTTATCGCTTAGTTCAATAACAGTGGGGTGAGAGATTAGTCTCACCGCTATTACGGTAAGAACACATTGGTTAAATTTTTTTTTATAAAAAACATTGGTTAAATATATATATATATATATATATATATATATATATATATATATATATATATATATATGAGGGCGTATTAATGTAAGAACGGTGTTTATTATGAGAGATGAGAGCGAGGTTTTCTTACCAATAGATGTCTAAAAAAAAGCTTATAAAAAAATATTGGTTAAAGAAAATAATATTATAGTAGTATGTATGTAAGGAAGAGAAAGAGAAAAAATATCTTTTCATGAAACGGTATTTGTGTGGCCTGAGCGAAACAGGATATCTCCTTTGCAGCAGCTAGCTGTGTTTGTTATCTGTCTCGTTTGGCTTCTCCTCTCCTCTGCTGCTTCTTTCTCTCATCATCGACACACACAACACAAACCACTCTCTTTCTCTCTATCACACACACACTCCAATCCAATTCCGATTCACAGAACTCAGTGCCCCCATCATTCCACTCGCTCATGGGATTCAAGATTCAATGAGATTCCTCCGTTTCTTTCAAAATGGCATCTGCACGCTCCATGTCAGGTACTACCTCTTCTCTTCACTTATCTAAAACCCTCATCTTCGATTATTGCTATGTGCATGTGCCATGTGTTGCTCAGGCAAATGTAAAACAGATGACACTCAACCTTTGCATGCTCAATTATGTGTATTTCTCCTAATGCCTGCTTCTGCTTTTATCAAGATTCTTTTTTTCCATGTGCCAATTCAGATGCCACCAATTGGGCATCGTGAATTTTTCTTCATTTTTGTCTGGGTCATTGGTTAAAAATTTGTTAGTGGAAATTTTGGAAATGTGGTTTTTGACTGAAGTCATTGTTGCAGTTTCTCTCGAATGCGTGAACGCGTGCAATCTCTGGAGAGGGGATGGAAGTGGAAGGTACGACTGTAGTCTTCTTTCGTGCGCCTGGAAAGCTCCGAGGTTCCTTACTGGGTTTCTTGCCACCACGGCTCATCCCCATCACTCTTCCATTGGTCGCAATGGAAGAAGGAACCGGTATAATTTTGTAAGTTTTTGCCGTTTCCTTCGCATTTCCATCCATGTCATGTGATTGTTCCCAGTTTTGATTCATGTCAGGGATACTGAAATTTGGGGTGGGAGTAATTAGTTATGTGGAGCCTGTTTTACTGTTTCAGTTGTAAATAATTAGGTTTGAGTGTTAATTTTAACCAAGTTTTAACATGCACAGTGTTTGTGTAGTTTTTCCTGTTGAATAGAAGTACATTATAGGTGACTCAACTTACATTTAACAGAAGTGGTTATTTTTTGTACTTTTTTGTGAAGAAGAATTCATTCTTGTGGCATCTCAAGATATATCTACATTTACCCATCAAAGTAATTCTATTTTACAACCCAAACAAAAACCAATTTTTAAACTATTTTTGCAATATCATTTTCAAACCCAAATTCACTCTCTCAAACTTAATGCTACCAAACTTAATTTTGATAAACTGAAGCTTGCTAAACTTAATTCTCCTAAAACTGACCCTTGATCATTTCCTTCTCCTCTTAGGATTAGAAGGTTCATGTTGTGCAGAGAATAGATAAGCCATATTGTGCTACTGCTCATATTAAGTCAAGGCAAATGTTAGCGATTGTCCTTAGAATGCTCACTAAGGAAATGAAAATAGAAAAAAATTAATGAAAGTAAATGTACTTATCACTTTGAAAATACAATATTTAATAACTTTTAAGTAACTATAAGCATCGAACTATCCACAAGGTAGTGTCTTCAAGGCGCATGATAGCTTGGCCTTTTAGTAAAAAAAGTTAAAACTGATATTCTAATACTGTTAAGTGTTGTTATTTAGATCTTATTTTTATTACTAATTAGGTTACCAATCAATCTTGCAAATTGGCAGGCATGCGAAGCCTTTAGTATAATAGGTTCATATCCTGATGAAGCACTTGACATTATACTTCATGAAGGATTCTCTAGAGCTATCTTGTCTGGAGCTACTCCTAAGAGATGGCAGTTATGTTGTTCGTCAGCCTTTTCGGATACTGCCAGTGAGTTTTCCCCTGAAAGTTTGTGGGAGGTACAGTCCTGGATTTTTCTGAACCTGACATGTCTATAGTTGATTATAGTCCTACAAACAGGGACATCTTCTTTGCTAACATATAAGTTATGCCATCTATAATCTGATTGCCTCAGGATCTTAACCCTGTTATTTCATACCTGTCCCCTAAAGAGCTGGAGTTAGTCCGCAATGCTTTTATGGTAAGCTGACTACATCAAGAAGCAATCTTAACATGCTCTTTGTGGAAAAATCACCTCTTGAACAGCTTAGGAATTAATGTTTTGTATTTGTTTCTGTTTTACTCCCTGTTGTGACAGTTGGCATTTGAAGCTCATGATGGACAGAAAAGACGCAGTGGTGAACCCTTCATCATTCATCCCGTCGAGGTTGCACGAATTCTTGGAGAACTGGTGAGTCATGACAAAATGCTTCCTCTTCTGGAAAATTGTACATATGAGTATAACAAGTCATTAATATGATAATGGATCCAACCATTTGTCTAGGAACTTGATTGGGAGTCGATTGTTGCTGGGTTACTTCATGACACAGTTGAGGATACAAATGTCGTTACTTTTGAGAGGATAGAGGAGGAATTTGGTGCTACTGTCCGGCACATTGTGGAAGGAGAGACAAAGGTACTTACTATTCTTGATTTTTTATTGTAATATATTAATGAAATATCTATAATCTTCAAGAGCTTTGATTCCATATTCATAAACTTACCGCATAAATTGGATGCATATTACATTCTTGATCCCAACTAGGTGTCAAAGCTGGGAAAGTTGAAGTATAAGAATGAAAATGATTCTGTTCAAGATGTGAAAGCAGAGGATCTTCGGCAAATGTTTCTAGCTATGACAGAGGAGGTGACCTCGTTTCCATAAAAAATATTGGTCTATTCCTGGTGTACTCTGTACAAGTGGTTTGGAAACTAATGAATTTGTCATTACTCATTGCAGGTTCGTGTTATTATTGTCAAATTAGCAGACAGGTTACATAACATGCGCACTCTATCACATATGCCTCCACATAAACAGGTTAGTTTCATTGGTCTGAATAACCAACTGGTGACTCTTTTCTGTTTTGCCAAAAGAAAGAAAACAATGATGGCCTTGAAATCCATTTACTGTACAGGCTAGCATTGCGATGGAGACATTGCAGGTGTTTGCTCCTTTGGCAAAGTTGCTTGGGATGTATCAAATTAAGGTATACTGTAATTAATTATACAGTCACTAAGGACTTGCATTTCTGTTTTGTTTCTGTAATGCCACAAGTCCACATAATCGAAGTAGAACTTAGGATAGGAATAATTGAGGGAAATTCTCATATATCTTGATTCATAATTTTACTGTTTCTATGATGCAGTCAGAACTAGAAAATCTGTCATTTATGTACACAAATGCCGAAGATTATGCTAAGGTGAAGAGAAGAGCTGCAGACCTATACAAAGAACATGAGAAAGAACTTTTGGAGGTAATTCTGATCAACCTATCGTAAATTGTTGATTGAATAGACAAGTTAAACAATTATATCTGCATGCTGTACATTTCTATATGTCCATTCATTAAAAAAAAATCAGGGTGATTGTATATCATTGCATTCCATTGATCAAACTTCCTTTTCTTCCCTTTGTTGATAGGCAAACAAAATATTGGTGAAGAAAATCCAAGATGATCAATTCTTAGAACTTTTGACAGTTAAAACAGAAGTCCGTGCTGTTTGTAAAGAGCCATACAGGTTAAGCCACACAGCTCAGTGCCAAAATGCCACCATTTTTGTTTATCCACCTCTTTATGTTGCATGTGTTTGACATCATCATATACATCTTTCATGTCACGTTCTTATTGTTCTATCTATCCCTTGAATTGCTTCTACATTAATGCATGCTTTTATTTTGTAATTTAGGTACATTTTTCTTGCTATGTATTGAAAAATATTACTGATAATTTGCAGTATCTATAAAGCTGTTCTCAAATCAAAAAGTTTGATCAGTGAGATTAACCAGATTGCACAGGTTTGCTTTGTTATATACCTTTAAATGCTTAATGTGTTCTATAAAGAATTTGGATAAACTTTTTTGTTTGTTGTGACCAGCTTCGTATTATTATTAAACCAAAGCCATGCATTGGGGCTGGGCCTTTATGCAGTCCACAGAAGGTAACTTATCCTTGACGACATATATGACTGTTTTCCACTTGCTCCCCTTTTAAATTGGTATATCAGAAGGCTTTCTCTCATTATGCTTTCTGCAGATTTGCTATCATGTTCTAGGGTTGATCCATGGAATCTGGACCCCTATTCCTAGATCTGTACGTATGTTTTTTTTTAATTTTATTTTAGAGCAGAAAGTGTTAGTTTTAAGAGAAACATATTTTCATTGACTGGTGAGAAATATTTGATTTGTTTTATTTTAGATGAAGGACTATATTGCAACCCCTAAACCTAATGGCTACCAGAGTCTTCATACCACTGTGATTCCTTTTTTGTACGAGAGCATGTTCAGGCTCGAAGTCCAGGTATATTTTTGTTCTTTTTAGATTTATATTTGCATTTTCCTTTTTCTTCAATGAATTGTATACATAGAGCCCTAGCTGATCAAAATGAAGTTCCTCCCAAAATTTTCTTTCTGAGTCCTTCTCGATTTATTTATTTTTCAGATTAGAACAGAAGAAATGGATTTGATAGCTGAGAGGGGAATTGCTGCTCATTATAGTGGGAGAGAATTTGTCACCAGCTTGGTTGGAAGTGCAATGCCTGGTGGTAAAAGCCCGAGAGGGAAGGCAGTGTGCCTTAACAATGCCAACATTGCACTCAGAGTATGCTATCTGCCCCTGACAGATTATGATAGATTAGTCTTTTGAAGAGAGTTCTTAGTAATACCCATCACCCAACTTTGATGCCATTAGGCTGTAGGCCATGTGGTAACCCTGGCTTTGCAACGAAAAAAAAGAGATCTTGATGCTGATTTGGTGATCCTTTCCTACAGATTGGCTGGCTCAATGCAATTAGAGAGTGGCAAGAAGAGTTTGTTGGCAACATGAGTTCTAGGGAATTTGTGGACACTATTACAAGAGATCTGTTGGGCAGTCGTGTCTTTGTTTTTACACCCAGGGGAGAGGTATGGGTAGATTATGTCATATACTATATGACTATTTATTATGCTGTTCAATTTATTTAAGATAATTAAGAACCTTGTATATCAGAATACTTCTGCAGATTCATGATACCTTTATTTTTTATTTTTTTATATTATGTGCAGATTAAGAATCTTCCACAGGGTGCTACGGTCATTGACTATGCTTATATGATACACACTGAAATTGGCAACAAGATGGTAGCTGCAAAGGTATTTCCCTCATTTTCTTGCTAAAAGGAAAAGACGGATATAAAGTTGACTCATATGGTGTAAATGCAGGTCAACGGTAATCTTGTTTCTCCTGCACGTGTACTTGCGAATGCTGAAGTAGTGGAGATAATCACATATAATGTCAGTATTGTTATACTCACTTCATATGCTTGACTTTTCGTTTATAGATTTGATGTAATTGGAAAGTGCTTATTTGAACATATTAAAACATAAATATAATTTGCAAGGCGTGTGGTGTGATGTTGATTTAATTGTATGATTGGCTACATGCGGTTCTCCAAGTTTCAGATTTATGATCTACGCATGCGCTGTCAAATGTTTGGGTGCTAAGTTTATATATTCACACAAATTTTGTTTGTTAGAATATCTCAGAATATCTTGAGAGTATTTCAGAATATCTTAGCATGTTATCATAATATATTTGTATTATACTATATCTATATTATATATTATGGAATCAATTATTCATCTTAATGCAGAGGCAGTCTTAGAATTTGTTCTATGTTTGTTTTAAAATAAGGATCAGCCGATCAGTAGTGCTATTATGTTAATGGGCTTTAGGATCCTCCGAGTAATATTATGCTAGTGTTTGACCATATTATTATTTATTAGTTTTAACAAGTGAGTTATTATTTTGTTATACACCATATCAATAGAATAGAATCTCCTTATATTCCTCTTTCTCAGTTTCTCTACCTAAATCCCTATAATTTCACTACTGTTAGTAGTTGTAAACTTGTTAATTTTTATGTTTCTTCCATGACAATGCTCTATTGTTTATAGCTTTTGTAAAACTGTGTCACTTAGGGAATTTGTTTCTGCTTTTATATATACATCAATGGTCAATCACAAGTACCTCATAGGCATATACCCTTCACTTCATTAGAGCTCATCACTTTGTTATCAGGCTCTTTCCAGTAAATCAGCTTTTCAGAGGCATAAGCAATGGTTGCAACATGCTAAAACACGTAGTGCAAGGCACAAAATAATGAAGGTAGGATTTCATAAATATTGAGCATAATTGACATTATTGCTGAAAAGGTTATGCTCTAACTAAACATGTTATATTTTGTGTAGTTTCTGAGGGAGCAGGCTGCACGTTCTGCTGCTGATATCACCACAGAAGCAGTCAATGACTTTGTCACTGATTCTGGAGGGGATAGTGATTCAGAAGTACGGTCAAATAGTTCTAGTGATTCCAAAAATACTTGGGGGAAAATGTTTGTGAATGGTGTGGAAATATCAACCCCAGAAAGAAGTGAGACTGTCCTCCAAAGTAAGAACGGAAGCGTTTGGACCCCTAAGGTCAATGGAAAACATAATAAGCATGTGCAGCATGCAAGTGTTAAGGACAATGGGGAGATGTTTCTGCAAGGAAATCATATTGCAAAGATGATTCAAGTTAACATGCCAAAATATAAGGAAGTCCTGCCAGGTTTAGAAAGCTGGCAGGCCCTGAAAATTACATCTTGGCACAATATAGAAGGGCACTCCGTCCAGTGGTTATCAGTAGTCTGCATAGACCGAAGAGGTAAGCTTTTCTCTTAATAATATTGATCTAATCTGCTTTTGCAAGGATGTGCAAGGTGAAAGTTAACATTGCTGGTAGAGGATATGCTATGCAGGAGTCTGTAATTCTGTATGCTTAATAATACACACTTAACACATGAAACATTGTTAATATTGAATCATTTCCTGATCATCCATGCCTGTAAAATGGATGTTTTTGCTCCTTGTGGGCATTGAACTTTGCATTAACTGCATTTTTCTGCTCTGATTGATGACTTATCTCTTACATTAAACGAATGCTATCTGATTGTCTTGGTTTTGACCTAGTAAAGAATTATTTCAGGCATAATGGCAGAGGTCACTACAGCACTGGCCACTGCAGACATAACCATATGTTCTTGTGTGGTGAGTGGTCAAACCAAGTCCCATAATTTGTACTAAAAGAACATATTTTGACATTATACACGTATGGTTCTATTTTGGCATATCTGTTAACACTTCACTTATCGAATGAGCAGGCTGAGATTGATAGAGGAAGGGGAATGGCTGTTATGTTATTTCATGTAGAAGGAAATTTGGAAAATTTGGTAAGTATCATGCCTAACACTCAGCATTGATCATTGAGTGTTCTGTTGGTGACACAATTTGTTTCTCAGGTGAGTGCTTGCTCTAGAGTAGATTTAATACTGGGCGTTTTGGGATGGTCTACCGGTTGCAGCTGGCCAAGCTTGACGGAAGACCGTGGCGTGCTCGAATGCTAGTTGATTTGGTTGCAGAAACTAAGTTTTGTCCGCAGCAGTGGTGGCATTTATGTGTCTAAATTTTGGTTTATATATAGTTGTCTCTCATGATATTTGTTCCGACTCGCTAACCCAATAATCCGGCAACTGTTAATTGCGCCGAGGATAAGGCATTGTATATAGAAAAGAGTTATAGGTTAAAGGAGTATAGTATACATTGTAAGTACTTGTGCAGAAAGGAAGCATATACAGAAGGAAATTGCGAGGATCTCTTCCTACAAAGTTTCACTTTTCTTAGCCCAGCTTAACACTCATTCCTGCGTAATGTGTGAAGAACGCTCAGTGTAGATATAATGATATTCGTAGTGAGGGTTAGGGGCAGCAAATGAGCATTATGACTAGGGTTGACCCTGGTAGAGTACTACTATCTCTGTCCCTATAATCAAACATTTGGTAGGAGTTTCAACAACCAAATCAATCAACAAAAATCAAAATTGATAAAAAAAAAAGTCGAAATGATTTCTATATGGTTGGATTTTAGAAGATGGTATTAGATTATATTGGATTTGAAATTAGAGTCAAACTGTTTGGAGGCTAAAATGTGAAAATAAGGTTGAGTTGCATGGGCTTTTTTTCTCCTCCAAAACTGCTACAATTCAATATGCAAACATCTCTACTTGTGCATAGGAATCCTAATTCTCATCCCGACTATCTCTATTTAACTGTACCTAAATCCAGTACTTGCGTTTTAAACACATCTGCTTGTGCGTAGTAATCTTAATTCTCATCCTGATTACTGACTAACTCTATTTTTTATTTTGGTAAAATCCAGTGCTTGCGTTTTAAACAAGCTATTGAATATGGTTTTTCACAATGTATTTATTTTGGGGTCTCTGCAACATTAGTGGTTTGGTTTAACCCATTCACTAGCAGTGTCATGTCCATTTTGTATTTAGTCACTCCCCCAAATCAACTACTCTCTGCCCTGGGAATGGACATGACACTCAAGGACTCGGCACAATACGTAAGCTCCCTGACACTCGTTCCATTTGCGCCATGTGAGACAATCAAACTTTCCACCTTAATCTTCGTACCTCTGATCCACCAGACAAGCAGTCAAACCTCAATCTCTCCTACCTTGGAACCCTCAAACTCATCCCTCTAAAAAGCATGGTCCATGAACCACAAGACCACAAGGTACACACAAATTTCATTATTTATCCTCGCTTATCACCAACTTTCCTAACTTGAGTGTCAGAATGTCATTGCAAGGCCTCCCCCAAAGCTCAAGCACGATGGAGCCACCAAAAGTTAGACTATGTGACCACCATTCCCATACTTTTTTACACTCTTTCTAGTGATTGGTGGACTCACGTAGATCAACCATCAACTTTTAAAAAAAAAATCATCAAATTTGTAATTATATATTTTATAAATAAAATTGTTTAATTTAATTAAAAAATAAATATTAACTTTGAAATATGATAAATATATTATTCAAACTAGAGGTGTTCAAAACCAATCCAAACCGAACTAAACCGGTTAAACCGATCCAAAAAACCAAAAACCGATAATTGAAAAAATAGAAAATCGAAAAAACCGATGTTCATTACTGGATCGGTTTGGTTTTCTGTTGCACTGTCTAAAACCGAACCGAACCGAAAGAAGATTACATGCTTATTTTTTTATATATCAAATTACATATTTAGCCACACTTTTTATTAGTTTTCCTCTTCTGCCCTTTTTACAATCTGAAAAATACATGTGCTCCATGGAGAATTGGAGATTGAAGATTAACAGTGAATGAAAGTCAATTAGGAGCTGCAGCTGATTTGGTTTTAATTTTTTTTTTTTGTGGTGAAGGATTAAACTGATTTGGTTCTCCATTTATGTTTTTGTATTTTTTAGGAGACTTTTGATCATTATCTTGACTTGTTTATTCCAAAGTTCAAACAACATGGTGAATGTTTTAAAGTATTGCCTATTGCATAGTTTATTTTTATATTTTCATTCTTACGGTTGAAAAACCGAAATCCAATCCAATCCAAACCAATAAAAATTGGATCGGATTGGTTCGGATCTAAAAAATAAAAACAACCGATTGGATGACGAAGGGATAAAACCGAAGGAATTAGATCGGATGAATTTTCCCTTCAAAACCGAACCAAACCGGACCGCGAACACCCCTAATTCAAACGGATAATTACATATGAATGTATATCCATACAAAGAATAAAAACTCACAAATCTACCAATTATAAGTAATTTTTATGCGTAACTGTTGGATTTAAATGGGACTATCATCTCTTTATGAAAACTTATGCTTATACATCACCAAAAGATGTACCATCTATGAGAGATGAGGGTTAGGAAGGGATGAAACATAAAATAATGATGATGATATGACAAAAAAATAAAAGAAAGAAAGATGGATAGTTAGATAGGAGGTGGAAAAATAATTGGAGCATTTCAATTGTTCTGTCTTTATTATAATCCACTCACCCACATATCTCATATGTTTCTGTAAGCTGGGCATATCAATGTGTATTTCCAAACTCATTTGTAAAAAGGATTATTGATCCTAAATTCAACCTCATGTGACTATTACCGAGTTACTATCACGAAGGACAACAAAAGATTCTCGTGCACAGGGCAGAGCCACGATTTGATTAAGGGGCGGATTGAAATTAAATAAATTATGTGTATGTTTGGATATATAATAAAAAATTAGGCTAAAGTCAAAATTATAGTGGATAAAACTAAGGAAAGTTTGTTCACTTAACTGTAATTTTAAGTGATTCCCATCATGTATTCTAACATAAACTAGATAAGCTTAAAAAATATATAATTAGTTTGAGTACAATAGATACTAACAAACTTATAAGCTTGTTCAAAGTTGCTAGACTAGTGGTAACTAATCTTGCTAAAATGCTTGGGGAAACATGGATCAAAACCCTGATGAGCATTGTTGTAATCAAAACTGCAATAACTTAGAAACTAAATTCTTTTTTGTAACATCCTGCTGGGGGTGACCATGGCACCCTCTGCCTCCTCCGCTAACTGTGGATGACGGTTGAGCAGAACCAGGAGCAACAGCAACGCTATCAACAGCATGGGGACAACCCAGGTTGTCAGCAGCGATGGTCGTCGATGATCATTCAGCACCATACACAAATTTGCTTTCTCCTTCAAAATTGTTCCTTTCTCTGCTCTCATTGCATAGTCAGAGCAATCCACCTCAGACTCACGGCTATGATCATCACAGTACTCTCTCTTGATTAATGGTTCCCGTATCAGATTTGCAGGCCAAACTGGCTCCTCGTTGGAATCTATGGAGGTTGTGCCCGTTTCTTCTTCATCAATCTCTGTAACATCATCGGAATCATCATCATCAACTTCCTCCTCCTCTGTTTCTGACTCTGTTTCTGTCTCTGTCTCTGTCTCTGCGGATGTTAGGCCTTCTTGAGGTTCATCCTCTTCCACCAATGACTCCAAGCATTCCTCTGCAGCCCCATTTTCGTTTGAGGACGTTGCGCTTTCCGGGTGCGAATAATCAGAGAACACAATTTCCTGCTGATGAACACAGATGGGGCTCTCCTCTGCACTATTATTGGGTTTATCATTGTGGTCAATTTTCTCCTGCGAGATCAAAGTTTAACATCCAAGTTGATTGTGATTAACAAGTTAAAAATACCATACACACACAGACTCAAGAAAAAAGAAAGGGTGAATTACCAGAATCAACTCGGAGGAAGTAACTTGGTTGATGCTCTTATTAGATGTCCAACAGCTGCAGTAGCTGACACAAGTTAGGACTTAGGTGTACATAATAGAAATCGAACATCATAAAGACAGGAATATACATAACTAACTAGTACATGTATGTGTACATGGATTTTTTTTCCTACTTTTTTACACAAAAGGGTAGAAAAAAAGAAAACATCTCTAGCTTCTCTAGCGACTACCATGTTGGGGAGACTAACATATATCCACTCCTGGGTATGCATGACCACCCACCACTGCAAGCGACTTTGCGCCATGCTAGCATGGCCCCAGGAGCGTCAGGGCTCTAAGAAGGGTTGTCGACCTACTGAGATTTTACTAAAATCAGATGTTCAAACCCTCAACCTATGGAGATGTGAAAGTTAAATTCGAAACCTTGTGACCAATTGTGTGTCGACATAAGTGTTTATTCATAATTTTATTTTAATATTCATTAAAATAAGCTCTAAATAACTTAATGGTATGTAAAACACTTATGATCTTGTTGTCTTCCTCATGTTTATTGTTCCAATGCACAAAATGAAAATCTTTATCTCACATGGAATTAAGAAAACTAAAGTTTTCTTTGCCTCAGAGTTAGAGATCTTAAGCTCCGAGCATTTAACAAACGAGCTCTTACTCGTAAGGTAATATAAAAAATTAATGAAAATAATCTCTTATAAGTAGATTATGAGGTATTTTTATAAGCTTGCCCAAATGTTTATTCTATAAAATAAAGTAAAATAACATTTTCTAAACTCATCTTATATCTATATAATCTTAAACATACCATGTGACATTTCCAAGTTGAATGTGAGTTTGGGTGGTTTGATGATTGTTTTCACTCTTAAGCTCATCATCATCCAATAATAGTTGTTGGGGATTAGGTTGGTGATGAATGGTGCCATTTGGCTTCTTTTTGTTGTTTGAGAGAGACGTGACAGCCATGAAACCTGCAATGGCCAAGGCTCCACCAAACACGAGAAGCCCAGCAATCCCACCTTCACCGCCAACAGTTAATGCGGTTAATGGGAGCACTATTTTCTTCTTTCTGTGCTTGTTTGTGATAGTGGCATTTTGGTCTTCCATGGATTATTACTTTGTTTTTTCTTCTTCTCTAGCTCCTTAATTTATTGAAAGTGAAACATAAGTGCAACAAGGATGAAGTTTATCTTATAAAGGAAATCATAGAAAGTGAGACAGAAGCGGGCTTCGTCTTGATCATTTTGTGAAGAAGGAGACACGTGTTTGTATATCACCCATGACATGTTCTTACTTGTTATTAATCGACCCGCAATTCTAGTTCACTTTCAGATCAACAAAATGTGACCACGAACTAGTAATTCAGTGTTCAAATTGAGCTACTAATTAATCGCGCCTATGCACAAGATAGAGTCAGACACGATCCAACTAATTACCTGTTTAGTGGCTCATATTGTCTACGTTTTTCTAACTTGTGGAGATTGTAACGTGGTTTTATAGGAATAGTTAGCTTAAGAGAATCGCATTCTAACGTTTATATTTTTCAGCGCTAATTGACCGACATATCTATGGTGTCCAAACATTAAGTTAAAGAAAATGTGTTTTGTGAAAACGGTTTAAACCTACCACAAACACGCGGTGTATTTATATCGAGCAACGTAGCATGGTTTAAGAAACATCAATGCATATTTTTAATAGATCCAACATTAATTCAAACCAATTAATAAACGAGTATTAAAAAATAGTGTTAAAATTAGTGTCATTAGCATTTTCTTATCATAAACAAACAACATGGATGATTAGGAAACATGGTTACATGGCTCATATCAAAAGTGAGACTCATATTTTTTTGATAGATCCAACATAAATCACAACCAATTAATAAACATAGTACTAAAATAAGTGGTGTTAGTATTTTTTTCACATAAATTCCAACCAATTAATAAACCAATTTTACATGTCATTTAAATTAGTTTCTAATGTATTTTTGTAAATGGTTTAGAATAGTTTATAACTTATATTTCATACTTTATTATGATTATTATTGCTATTGTTATTAAATATATTTTTTTTTGACTTTAAGCTCAATATTTGAATAAAATTTCTTCTTTATTCTTACATAATCAACCAAATTTTCTTTTGAAAAATTTCAAATAAATGAAATTAAAATAAAAATGTTAGAAAGTAACTATCAAAAAGAGTATTGCTAACATTTCTCTTACAAAAAATCTAATCTCTTATGCACATTACAACAAATGCAACTAAGGTCGACAAGAGATCTCTCTTGTAGAGAGGCTTTTCCACTCATTCCGGGTGAGTCTTTCCCTTTCCTCAGCTTTCCATCATCTATTATTCTGTAATTTATCTTTTTTCCATGCTCCCTCCTTCCTCCTCCATTATGCTTCCCTTCCTTTTGCCTTTCTCCGCCATCCTCGATTCCTCCTTTTACTTTCTTTTCCTACAATTCCCTTTTTTCCACAACTTAGATCCCTTGTTTTCTCCATAACTCCTTCTCATTATCGCCTCCCTCAATTTTTCGTTTTGATCAACTGTCACATGACTGAAAAGCACTATATAGAAATTATATAAATATTCTTATTTTTCGGTGTTGAATACTTATAAATTTATTGCAAAAATGTGATATTTCTACCGTAAAAAATATTGTAAATATGTTGATTATAAGAAAAGTATTAATTTATGGTGTGGTTGAACTAATTTATGGTGACTGTATAGCAATAGCAAAAAAAACTCATCAAAGTAGTTTAAATATATATCAACATTCGAGAGAAGACAACCTTTCCTCTTCAAAGAGTCATATTCACAACTAATTAGCGTACGTTTGGATACCGGTTAATATGAAAACACTTTTACCTCGATTCGTAAATAAAGTTTTACTCGTTTAAGTATTTGAAGTGGTTATTATTGTTTATTAGCATTCCACTCATGGGTATTCAATCATAGCCTTAATGACTTATTTATATGTGTTGTGAACTTGTGATTCATTTACGTCTCAGTTACTTTTTCATCTCATTTGCTCACAATTTTATTTCTATTTATCTCTATATTTTTTATCAATTCATATATTATACAACTTTTTTCTCTCATTTCTCCTGCTATCTCCCTTGCGTGGAGGTGAATTTGGTTTGGGAAGGAAGTATTATTTTATTTATATTTACAAAAGCAAATTTTGATTTGTAAGGATTAGGCAACCAACAAGTTGTGATGAGGGGTTGGTAAACACTTTCTAGGAAGGTTATGATTCATGAACCATTCTATAGTGCAGATACCTCGAGACACTATTTTTTTTCTATCTCTCTCTTCTGCACACATTATATCTGTCACTTATCTCTCATCTCTTTCTATGTATCAATCTTTATCTCTTTTTTCTAGGATGAGATCAAAACAATTATTGTGCATAGAATTAAGGTCTATCTGTCACTGTCACCCACCTTATTTTCCACCTACAAAACCCCCTCTGACCCTCCCATTTGTATCTCCATATCCATTCTCATAACAAAACAAAACACAACTCCTTTAATTTCCCTTTCAAGAAGACAAACTCTGCGATAGTGATTTCAGTATCCCTCTCCACTTTGATCACAAACATGTGTGGCGGTGCTATCATAGCAGACTTCATCCCTCGCCGCCTCACCGCCTCCTCACTCTGGCCCAACACATTTGCCAACAAACACAATCATTCCCAGCACCACCAACATTCTGATTCAGCCCCTCTCAAAAGGTCTCAACCTTCCCCTGCAGGTCAGTAGTATCCTGTTAAATATATAATTAGTTTATTATGCTTGCTTTTCAATTAATCATGTTCATTGAATTTGAAACCTCAGTGAATGAACAAGTTGACCAGCCATTGAGGTTGAAGAGGCAGAGGAAAAACCTCTACAGAGGGATTAGGCAGAGGCCATGGGGCAAATGGGCTGCGGAGATTCGTGATCCCAGAAAAGGGGTTCGTGTCTGGTTGGGTACTTTCAACACTGCTGAAGAAGCTGCCAGGGCCTATGACAGAGAAGCTCGAAAAATCCGTGGCAAGAAAGCCAAAGTCAACTTCCCCGACGAGGATGATGAATTCTCCATCCAATACCAACCTCGTCCTGTTCCAGCACCTCCCCTGTTTCAACAGGGTTGCGGGGGTGCACAGTACTCGACAACTGAGTTCATGAATGAGGAAGCAGCAGAAGAAGAAGGGGTTGAAAATGAAGAGAGAAAGACGAACCAGGTGGTGGAGAAGCTTTCAGAGGAGCTTATGGCGTTTGAGGACTACATGGGGTTTTATCAGATCCCATACTATGATGGCCAATCGGCTGAACCAAATCCTGCTTGTGTTCAGGAAAGTGTGGTCGGGGATCTGAATCTCTGGACTTTCGATGCTGAGGAGGTTCCTGTTACTTCTTCAGCCATGTGACGTGATCTTGTGTGGAAGTGTATGTAAATTTTGACAATCTCAAGTGTTGTTATTTTCATTTTCAACTGTCTGCATTTTGCTCTTCATTTTCTATTTGGATTTTAAATTGTTCACTTTTGTTCTTATCAATGTAATTTTCTTATATGGAAAAATGCCTTGTTTACTTTGTATTACAATTTTACTGTAATTTTTTGTTTACTACCCTTTTGATTAGATGGATGATGTGATCTTCTTCTCATGTAAAAACTATATCATATTCTCTGCAGGCTATAAGTTTAGGGTCTGGTCTTTCATATGAGTCAAATATGTCGGTTCTTTAAATATTTATAAATATTTATAAATAGAGAAATAAATATAATATTTTATTGAACCAAATATGACCATGATAAGCTACAAAACTTATTGCACAAGTATTTAATACAGTTGCATTGATATCAACTCAAATTCAAGACATCTATATAAACTATATTAATTATACATTTACTATTTCTCATGTAAAAATTGTTTCATGGGTTTCTTCCATGTTAGTGGATTTAGATAATATCAGTGCAAAATTTATTGGTTTGCAAGTTGTTAGTTATTTTAATTTTTTTTATTCTAATGTTAATTATTTAAATTCTTTCTTTTACTTTACTTAAGACATCCTCAATGGGAGTACCTTATCACTAAATAACCATACCTTATTTATTTTTACACTTGGAGCAAGTCTAAGTGACACTCCCAAAAGCTTAAAATAAGTTTTGAGTGCTTCTACAAACAACCATATACTATGATTAAAATACTATTGTTTCTCTTTCTTGCATTAACAATTCATTCTCTTTCCTACATTAGGTGAAAATGAAAAATACAAATATATGAGTTGTTTATGGAAAAAAGAAGAAACCATTGTTGAAGTAAAATGTCCATGAGGTGCTTATGATCTACTTTAATAGTATATGGCATTTTTTGTCTAGGTGAATAGTACTAAACAACCCATATAAGCAACTACCATTAAGGATGCTATTATGCTTCAAGTTACATGTCATAAACTTTGTCATTTAGTGTTTTAGAGATGATATGAAAGAAACTCTTTCATATTCTCTCATGTTTAAGTTTTGTGTCAATATGATTTTTTCACACATTATGTAAAGTCTTTTAAATCCTTATAAATAGAGAAATATACACAATGTTTTATTGAACCAGATATGACCATTATAAACAAAAGCTTATTATACAAGTATTTAATGCAATTATATTAATGTCTCGACTCCAAATCATCTGCTTAAACTAGATTAAGCTGATGTTAGTTAATCATAAAGTGAGCATTTGGTGTTAGTTTGCATATATTTAAATAAGTTTTCCCCCCTATTCTACTATTATAATAAATTTATTCAAAGTTAAAGTTTGATGAGTCCGTTAATTAATAAAAGCTGCTTTGGCAGCAAGTTGTGAAGTAGAATCTAGTGAAGGGACGCCGCTGGATTTGGGATTCCAGACGTAGCGCTCGGTGGGCGCCTACAGGTTTTGGTATTCTGCAACTTGCGCGTGTACTTGTAGTGTACTGTCTGGTTTAAGAACTGCTACTACTTGAATCAAAATATAAAGATCTGCTCCTGTCATATATTATCAATAGGACAAAGATTGAGTAGATACAAAAGGTGTAGACCACTGTAGAGAGATAAGAAGAGAGGAGAGATAAGTGATAAGTGATAAGTGTGATATATGATATGATGTAATTGGAAGAAAGAGATAAAAAAAATAAATAGGTGTCCAAAACTATTTGTGTGTACACCTTGCTATACCAAAATCTTCTCCGTTACCTTGACAATGTTTGCACTTCACTGTATTCTTGTTTGGAAAGCATGACAAACAAGAGGAAAGAAAATGTATTGAACAAAATACAAATTTCATGTTTTTTCTCTCCTTTGTTACAAAAAGAAAATATAAAGAGAAGAGGAGAGTTACGGTAGACCAACACAAAATACATTCTTCTATGATATGATGAGAAAACTATGATATGATGAGAAAATGTGAGAAAAGGCTGTATTTTGTGTGATTTGACTAAAATACCCCTCATTTTATAATTTATAATAATTGTAAAAATAATAAAAAATACACAATGATAACTATTTAGTAATATTTTTAAAATTATAACTTTTTTGGTAAAAAGTTAATTATCATATTTAATTTTCAATTAAGGATATTTATGTCATTTACATATATACATTGTTTCTTTTTCTTACTTTCCTTTTCACTTTCTCTTTAACCAAACAACTTAAAATTATTTCATTTTCTACTCTCTTAGGTTAGCAAATGTCAACTGTGGATAACTTACAAGTAGCATGAAAAAATCGTCGATAACTTATATATAAGCGGTTGTGGAACATCTTATCTCCTCCTCCTCCATTATTTCGATTTTAAAAATAGAAATGTATTCTAATACTACCAAAATTTAGAAATCGATAGTATTATAATACAATCCGACAGGGGTGACAATATGGGTTGGCGGGGCGGGTTCGGCCCGGCCCGCTAAAATACGGGTTGGGTTGGACTAACCCACTTTTAGTATTTGGGTTGAAAGTCACAACCCAACCCATATTTGGCGGGCTGCCCACTTTAAAAATTTAGTGGAAAAAAAAAGTTATGCAATGAGGAAAAAGCTAAAAATGTTGCCCTCATTTCTTTGTGCTATGAGAAAAAAAGCCAAAATGTACAATTATCAACACTACCACACTAACATTGAATTAAACAAGAAGATGTGGTTGCTCCCTATTTCCTTGTTTTATGTCGGTCTTGTCATTGAGTTTTGATTCATCCCAACTAGATAATAATAAACAATAAAAAACTCAACGTAATTCCATACTAATAATCAATTCCACGATTACACTAAGAATAAAAATCAGAAATTCATAACCAACTCATAGGTTGCGAAAATTCACAATCATCACAACTCATAAATGTCTTTTAAAACAACAAAATACAAATCAAAGTCCAACAATCTCAGAATAACATAGTCTTAGTTCAAAGCTTTTAAGTTCTGAAGGTCTTAGTTCAAAATATTAAATATTCTTTTGGAAGAAGATGCATCATTTTTCCATTGCCACTACCATCATCAACTTTGAAATCTTCATCACCATTAGGAGCGAGAATGGGTTGGCGAGGCAGGAACGGTCAACCCGCTATTAACCCGTCAACATGCGGGTTGGGTTGGACTGACTCACTTTTAATATTTGGGTTGAAAGTCTCAATCCAACCCACAAAAAAAGGCGGGCCAAATAGGTTGACCCAGCGCGTCGCGTCAAGCCCATTTTGCCACCTCTCTACATTCCATATTAGAATACATTCCTGTTTTTTTATTGTCTTGCGAAGAAGCAAAAGATGCAGCAATATTGGTGGTTTTATTATTGGGCCATTGGGTGATACGGATACGGGTTACGAAGGTGGGCTTAAGAGAAGTGAAACGTGATCCATGAGTCCAGTCCATTAGCAAAAGCTAGGGTTATAGTGCGCTTCCCTTCCACAATTCGGTCGCGCTAGGATTAGGATAGGGTTACCTTCGTACTCGGAGAAACATGGTTTCGCTCAAACTGCAGAAGAGGCTCGCCTCCAGCGTGCTCAAGTGCGGAAGAGGCAAAGTTTGGCTTGATCCCAATGAAGTCAATGAAATCTCCATGGCTAATTCTCGTACGCTCTCTCTCTCTCTCCATGGTTATTGTTTTTTGTTGACTTTTTAGCCAGTTTTCACAGGATCTGAACGCTTTTGCTAGATTATGCAGATGATACTACACCTAACATTTTATTGGATTTACTAGCTTGATGTTCTTTGTGTGGATTTCCAATTGCAGGCCAAAACATTAGGAAGCTGGTCAAGGATGGGTTTATTATCAGGAAACCCACTAAGATTCATTCTAGATCACGTGCCCGTCGAATGAAGGAAGCTAAGAGGAAAGGCCGACACTCTGGATATGGTATTCTATTCCCAAATCTCACCCTTATTAGCTTCATGTCAAATTGCATATATAAACCCCTGTTAGTTTGTAAGCTTATACATATTCTTATTTAGAGTTCATGGTTTGTCATTTATCCAATCATTATGCAATTGTATAGAACAGATGGATTAGTGTAATTTTGTATAATACTAAGTTTATATGAAACATTTTCGCGTGGGCTGTGGGCATGAAATGAATTGTTTTCTGGTCATAGTGAGGGAATGTGTGGCTACTTAAGTACTTGTACTGTTTACCTGCATTGGGAAGGAATGCATGGCTACTAATAGTGTTTACCTGAATGCTACTAGGTAAGCGGAAGGGTACAAGGGAGGCGAGACTTCCCACTAAAATCCTTTGGATGAGGAGAATGCGTGTGCTCAGACGTCTGCTCCGCAAGTACAGGGAGTCTAAGAAGATTGACAAGCACATGTACCATGACATGTATATGAAGGTTAAGGGTAATGTTTTCAAGAACAAGAGAGTTCTGATGGAGAGCATACACAAGACCAAAGCTGAGAAGGCAAGAGAGAAGACATTGTCTGATCAGTTTGAGGCCAAACGAGCCAAGAACAAGGCCAGCAGAGAAAGGAAAAATGCTCGGAGGGAGGAACGTTTGGCTCAAGTGAGTTCCTTGTGTCTTGAGATTCCATTTACACGAATTTATATTTTTCTTATTACGTTACACTTGGGGATTTACTGCACTAAGTCACTAACAAATATTCGCACCTGAAACTGATAGTTTAGAATTTGACCACTTTCCCTTTCTCTTTGTGAAATGTTTAGGGTCCTGGAGATAAGCCATCAGCTGCTCCCAGTGCCCCACCTGCTACAGCATCACAACCAGCCCAGTGAGTATATTTATACTTGTGTTGGATCTATTGCCTTTTTGCCATGTTACTTTTGTGGTCTAAATGAGTGAATATCTTTTATGCAGAGCACCAAAGAAATCCAAGAAGTGAGTCAAACATTCTGAGATCGCATAGTAAAACCTTTGGGGCTGGCATTCTGCATTACTGTTCTAAAGTAGTTTTGAAGAGTCTCTTTGTTGGTTTAGGACCTTGTTTTCATCTTAAGTATATGAATTTTTAATATTCCCTTATTTATACTGGTATCTCGCTGTTTTTGTTACAAATATGGTCCTTGTTGTGGAAATACTTTTGTTGAATTTTGCTAGTTGTAGCTCTCCTCAATTATCTTATCCCTGATTGAATTTTTTTGCTTACGTCGGATACAATTCTACTCCAAAATTAAACATGATTGCATGCGATTATATAAATTTGAAGTCCCGGGTTTTCAATAAACAAAGATCTGATAATGTGATGTGTAATTCTGAGACTGTTGAATTCAATATATCAATTTTGACTTCAATTACTATTTTATAATTCATCTGAGGGAAAACGCCAGCAGACATTCAGATTCTGTAAAAAATTAGCTGTTAAGGCGAATGGGATTCCAATGCCATGATTGTGTTAAGGCTAAGATTTAGCTGAACACGTCTTGTAAATTTGTAGAATATAAGAAGATATGAAAAATAAATATTCTATTCGAACAATCAATTAAAAGTAACATCAAACAACTAGGAAAATCTGAGTTTTGTGAGTTTTATAGTTTTTATCATGAAATTCAAAATAATAATAAATTAATGCTATAAGATCATAAGTAGCATGAAAGAATGAATTACAAATGTTTTGTCCCTGTAGTATAGGAAATATTTGGCTTTGGTCATACATTCTTTTGTTTAGTTTGGATCTCTTTTTTTTAGCATTAATCATGATTTAGTCATTTTGTTATTTGTAAAAAAAAAAGAGACATAAATATGGAGATTTTTGAAAAATTAAGGACTCAATTAGGGCAATTTCTAGAAATTTGAATCAAAATTAAATAAAAAATGTAAAGACCAAAACTAAATATTTTACATATCACACGACTATAAACATATTTAAACCTAAACTTTCGTTTATTCCTTATGTAACTAAAAAAAACCTAAACTTTCTGTGAAGTAACTGAAGTTATAGTTGAAAAATAGTACAAAATCATAAACTGTGAGTGGTGCCAAATATCTACATATTATTTTTACATGTAATATATAATAGCATATAACAAACAATACTATTAACAAAAAAATTCAACTTTGGAGGGTCGTTGTAGTGGCAGTGTAGGTGTTAACTTCAACTTTCAAGAAAATATTTTTTAAAGATTAATTGTGTCTGGATTCTGATCCTATGGATTTTTGAAAAATTTGTCATCAAAGTTTTGCTTTGATATAATTTATTATGTACTTTTGGAACGAAAAAGAATATGGAATACGTGATGAAGAATAAGATAAGAAATTGAAATGACCTAAAATAAACAATTCCATACCAGATCTCAAGCGTCGTCCTCTTGTAACTAAAAAATACTAGATCTCAAGTTGATAATAGTAGCTTAAATACTCCAACGTAACATGCTTAATGCTTTTGCAAAACTTTATATTCACCTTTTTTTTTTTCATTTAAAAGAGTACATACCTATAAATAATATAAATCAACGGTGAAGTCCTAAAACACCAATTATTCTAAACCTTTTTTTTACTTTTTTTTTTCTTACCTTTGAACCAAGTCTTAGAGCTTCAAAGCTATTGCTATTAGAAATTTTGAGCTGAGTTAGTACTTTTGCCAATAGGTCTTGAGCATTATACTTGTCAAAATTTACCTCCAAAACCTTAGGTTTCCCTAAATCACAGCTATAAAGCTGAAAGCATCACTTTTCAATCCATCCTTTGAATCTCAAAATTTCCATTCCAACACTTAGAAAAGAATTTGGTTCCCCAGCAATAGTACAGTACAATAGCCGCATCCAAGACTCAACCTGGAGAAAACACTATTTGATCAATAGTCTTATCCTCTTATTTACATATAGATGTCATTTCCGAAAGAGCACTATTATATAGTGCTAATGTTTTGTCATAACAAAATAAAAATGCTTTCATACCAAACTCGTGAATAGTGTCAATGCCATTCATACCACCGAGCATTTCTATTTCCAAAGAATATATGCCACCAAGACAATAACTATGAGCTCTAATAATGTGTTTGCTTATGCAGTAGCGAGCCCCATAACTAGCTTATGGGGCTACCGTGCTTTGGATGGTTTACCCACAGCCAATTCAAACACACAAGACATCAAATAGAGTAATGGATTATCTCCCAAATTTGTTTGATTGTATTGTCTGCTAGTTTATATGACAGCTTCAGATAAGATCTGTTTGTTAGAAACATGTCTGACATATTAATCCTAATCTACTGCTGCAAACAGCAGATTATACAATTTGGCATGTGCAAAATGAAGTTCAGTATACCTAGTCGACTTAATCAAAGGTACGCAATTTCGGTGTTTTGGATTTTAGAAACTTCTTTGATTGCGTCGAGTAGAAAACCCTGTGTCGTCATCATCTTTGATAAAGGGTTTAAATCTTGCAAGGCCACCACTTCCACTATATGCTTGCCCTCTGTTTGCAGGTTGATGATCAGATGGATCTGGATTGCCACAAATCCCAAGTTTGACTATGAATGTAGCTGTGCATCCTTTATTGAGGCCCTCGCTCTCAATCCATATGTGACCTCCCATGAGATTTACAAATCTGAATCAATTTTGATAGGAAGAGTCAACAACTCAATAAATGAAAATCTATATTCAGGCAATAGTATTAAAATCCATATAGCATAGGTGCAACTCGCTAGGTAATCAACATCAAAATGTGATAATAACTCAAAACAGTTTCAGATGTATTCCCCTACCTCTTACAAATGGCTAGCCCAAGACCTGCACCATTGCTAGATCGAACTGGTCCACTCCGAGACTGAGTGAACTTGGTAAAGAGATGAGGAATATCTTGTTGGAGAATGCCACATCCTGAATCCTTAACCTGCACAAAGGATGCTTGGGTCAGTAATATCTAGATTAATTTCTATTAGTTGCTATATCAACAAGGACAATAACAAAACAAAAAGGTAGGCAGACATCTTTGGCCTAAATCCTAGGCATCGATGCTCCAGATGACTTATTTAGATAACTGAAGAATTCAATCACATTACTATCACGATATAAGGTTTAGATATTTGTATGCCCTAATCATAACCTGGACTCGCATGTAGAAATGACCATCACTCGATGCTGGATAAAACTCAGGAGGTCGCCAATCCTGTAAAGATTCTGGTTTTGCAACAGATGCTCTTATAGAAACATAGCCCTCCTTGGTGTATTTGACAGCATTACCCACAACATTTAAAAGAGTTTGCATGAGCCGCTTTTCATCACCAATGGCAAAAGTAGGCAGATCAGGTGCCAAAATTAAAGTAATGGGCAATTTCTTCACAGATGCTATAGGCCTTATCAATTCAACGACCTGCATCAGAGATAGAAAACACCGAGACAATACATAAATGCTGTTCATGGTAAAGCTTGAGGATTAATGTTACTGCCATTTCAGAATACTGAGGCAGAAAATCTCATAGCAATTACCTCTCCCAGAACACCATTAAGGTTGAGTTCTCCCATTTCTAATTCAAGGCTACCATCTTCCAGTCGAGAAAGATCTAGAACATCGTTGGTAAGTGTTGCCAAAACATTACTACACTTCAATACTGTCTCTATCATAACCCTCTGCTCCGGTGTCAGTTCAGTCTCCAAGAGCAGTGATGACAATGCAATAATTGCATGCATTGGTGTTCTCATTTCATGATTCATGACAGCAAGGAAATCATTGCGAGCATGAATTGCCATCTCTGCCTCTCGCCGTGCTAAATCTAAAGCAACATTCTGCTCCATGAGTTGATCCCGGGCTCGCATAGACTCCTCCAAAATAGCAGCATGTGAAAGGGCAACAGCTACCTGTTTGGAAACAACAATTTAATTTGACATGTCGAGGAATAGACTCCTAAGTAAATACTTTGAAATGTCTTTAACAATTAGACAATGATGTCCCAATATTTGTGTATACAAGGAAACATGCCACCACAGCACCACATCAAATGTCACAAAAGCAAATTCCAAACATCATGTTAATATGGTCGTTTAATGCAGAATGAAAATGATATTCCTAAAAGGCATATAGTTTAATGATAAGTTTCAGGTAGCTAATTTGGTGCTATTCAGATTAGGAGACATCTTAAAAGAAAGGAACAAAACATTATAAGTCAGGTCAAACATATTGATTAAATTTATACAAGATAGACCTGCGTCAGATTAGCGCATCCTCTTGTGTGAAGAGATCCTATTAGACACTACCTTTTTTTTACTTTTTTTTTTACCTTTTACCTTTTTTTACCTTTTAGCGTCAGATTATCGCATCCTCTTGTGTGAAGAGATCCTATTAGACACATTGTCTACGCATATTGCCAAAATATACTCCTTATAGTGACTTGGGTATTCATCCCCCTTGAGCTAGCTTTTGTGATAGAGTTAGACATGTCTGCTCTGTTCTTGAGTCTAATATGGTATCATAACTTATCCTAGTCCTGATGTTTGAACCACTCATACATGTCATGGCACCGCAATGCTTTAGTTGTTCGATTCGAAATCGGGACTGGACATTTATGACTAGCTGGCTACAAACCAGTGTTATTAATTGCGGTCTGCGGATGGTGGGTCATGGCAGAGAGCCAAAATCTCGCCATACATGACAAATAATGGCGGGAATATGGTGGGATATCGGCCATGGAGGAAAGTCAAAAAACTGCCATGGCGCGGCCATGACGGATATTTAATAACACTGCCAAAAACCAATATGGTTCCGACACTGTGTTAAGTTAAAAGAACGCGACATCTGACGGAATCCATGGGATATGGACATATGATGGAATCCACAAGATATGTGCTAACTACATATCGGATATCGACAAAATGCACTAATACAAAGATAACGGTTTATGATGGAATCTGCATGTTAAATACGTAGTGGAGATTGATTTATATAGACAAAAAGTAATTAATACTAAGATAACAGATATCCTAATTACTATATTTACATGATTAGCCCCCTTCTGAACTAGCTTTTTCTGACCCTGGTTAATTCTCAATTCTAATAGGGTTCTTAAATGAAATTACAAAGTATCATTTGTCATATTCTTCGTCGATGGTTGATAAATAAACCACTAATTGCTATGTTCAAGGCAAGGCCACCAATGGTTGATTGCCATTTCTTAATTCTCTTAATATTATACACTCCAAAACAATTTCACTGTCACGATCAGAACAAGACAGAACTTCCAAGTACAATGAATATAACAGTTTATTGCATAAGCAATTAACCACAAGTAAAGAAATAAGGAATGATGAACATAAGGAATGGTGAATATAAAATTAAAAAATAGAATGACACAAGAAAAGATAACAGGCAATATGGGAATGAACCTGATCTGCAACAACATCAACAAGTTCCAACTCATGATCTCGCCATTTTCTAGCACTATCAGTAGGGAGGATGAGAACCATGATTGCATAGCTTTTTGCTGAAAGATCAGGCCAATCATTAATCTGGAAATTTGACAGATGTAACAGCGGCACACGAACAGCGACAACTTCGGGCGGCACGTATCTTCCGACAAGAGGTCTGATCCTGGCCAGCGGACAGGTGTGCGGTATCCGCATAGCTCTAGGGCTATTGAAAACTTCATTGACAATAGGAAGGTTTGTCGGCACAGTAGACCCAACCTGTACATTGTAGGTCAAAGTATGGGAAAGTTGCAAATTAAGGCCACTTCTGGACGGCATCCACAATGCACACTCCTCCAACCCTAAAGTACTACCCAGCTCGACGAGAGTAGTCTTGAGAATGGTATGCCTGTCCAGGGTGCTCCTAATTTCATGAGTCAACATTCTAACATGCCTTCCAGTTTCTTCTTGAGTAAGAATAAGCCCCATCTCCCTGTCAAGCTCCTCCGCCTTGTGCTTAAGGAACGACTCGCGGGTCTTCACGCTCAACAGATCAGGAATAATGTGGACGAGCATCAGCGCGGTGGCGCACGACACGATGGCGCAGGACACTTTGGATATCGTCATGACAACCGCAACAGCTTTAGTATGCGCGGTGAACGTCCACAGGTTTATGAAATGCGTGGCGCCGCAAAGAACGATGAAAGCACCAAACTGCATAAGCACCCATCTATAGGGGAAGAAAGCAGACCTCTGGACAAAATAAATAAGTTCCACAGGAATTGAGAAATATGCAAGGGCAATCAGTACATCAGAGATATACTGATACTTCACAAGAAGCTCATCTGGAGGATAATGTGTATCTATACACTCACAGGACTCCATGATCTGTCAACACAAGAGAAAATCAACAACAGGGAAAGCAACATCAACCCTTCACTTAGGTGAATAAATAAACCCAAATTGAGCTAGAAAGATTGGAAATTTTAGCAAATCCAAAAAAATGACAAAAAAACACACATCGATCTATAAAATCTAGGAGAAATAAAATGAAAAATCGCGAAGAAACTCTAAACAAGTGAATGAAGTAAATAAAATAATGGTTGGAAACGAGAAAGAAACAAAATATCGTGAAGAGCATTCATGAATGGATCGTGCTTAATCAAGCCAAAAAGTGCCGCTTAAGAGAGAGAGAAGAGTGGTGGTTACCAACGAAGAAGGAGAAGATCAGGTGGGGGAGTGCTCGGAGCCACCCATACGATGAGGTGGGTGTTTCGTCGGAGCTGAAAGTGGTGCTGCTGTGCTGAACCAGAAAGAAAGAAAGAGCAATGACACTTTTTTTTTTTCTCTTTTTAGCGACTCACGGACAAAAAGATAGCGACTCCGACGCCTACTCGCTTATTGAAACACTAGTTGCGCGTGTCAACACGCTATTCTGCGCTTTTTCCCATGCTTCCCTTACTTTACTTTACTTGACGCACACGTGCCACGTCATTTTCAATAAAGGAGGCTCACAGTCACATATATTTTGATTTTCCATTTTTATTTTTATCCTAAAATAATGATTTATTTGGTTTGGTTGGTTCACGTCACAGTTGAGTTTACATACATCGGGATCTAGTCGAAGCCCATCTCCATCATCACAAACAAATTATATTATTATTATTAGTCATGCTACGGATCTATCTATGGTTGATATTAAATTATTTTATTTTTAAAGAAAATTGGCTAATGTTCTTTTTTGAAACAGAACTTCGTGAAGGAAAGATGCATGAATGCAAAACAAGGTATGAGAATTGTAGCCCATGTACAATGTACTTCTCGCTCTTAAGTCACTACAAATCACATCATCATCATCATCATCGGCATTCGGCAACACCAACCTAGTAACTTATGTCATATATTAAAATAAACTTTATATTATATTTTAGGAGTTAGCCGAGTGCAATCGAAGCTGTACTGTTAGCTGTCAAGGAAGCCTAGCCGATGGAAGTAATAGCGGATGAGAAAGAAGGTTTGCATCTGAACAAGATTCATATAGTAAACTCACCTATTGGCATTCAATTGAAGACTAAACATGAAAGGCATCTTCATTTTTTATGCTCTAGTTTTCATCCTGATGACAAGTATCATGAAAGTGCGTCTACTCAAGCGGAAACTTAACGTTGCTTGTCTTTAAGTTCAATAAAACTGTTTACTTTCACACGAGACATATAAGATGAGTTTCTCAAAATAGTTCACGTAGAGAATCAAGCAAGAAAACTGAGTAACCTTCAGTAGGTGCAAACAATAATTACAAAGAATATCAAGATGTTAGGTTTCACATTTCATTCCTAGTTCCTCAATCTCATATTGAGAATTCACTAATGATAGCCAATGTCTTTTTATAAGTGGTCTAGGAGGCATGTGCTTAAGTGTGAAACAAATGTAAAATTCATGGACATGAAATTAAATGAGAAATAAGTGGTCTAGAAGTACAACTGTACTCAATTTTGGTGTATAACTCAAAGCACTAGGACATTGTTAGTTGGGCTCTCCAACTTAGATTAATTCCTATAAAATTTTCAGTCCTTGCAAAAAGAGAATGCAGTTAAAAATACCACAGTTATAACTCACATAATTCATTAACACTAGGACTCAACATAAAAATAAAACTCAAACTAAAAACATAAAATCTTTTTGTTTTTTTCTGTTTTTTTTTTTTTACTTTTTTAAAACTTGGGTTGTCTCCCATAAAGCACAATTTTATAGTCTTTGTTAGACTTTTTCGGTCTCAGAAAACTATTCGAGGTTTATCCCATAGTGCATGACACTCTCGGGATCCTTCAGCTCAACGCAAGCATGGATTAAATTCTTACAAGCATTCTCCAAAGCAGTCACACACCCAGAAAATGTAGAATTAAAGGAAATAGAAGGTTTTTCATTTTTCTTACCCATGGGCTTCCAATGGAAGCTCAATTCTTTACTCTCCTCCTTACCTGGAAGTGCCTTAGTGACCAAGCACATGGTTTGGACTTGCTCAATTTGGTTACTCTTTGGAATCTCAGTCTTCTTCAAGCTAGCAACCCCCTCCTTCTTGAAAAAATGCTCCAGGCTTTTATCACTCCATGCGTCCATCATCTCCACCATGAAGACATCATTAAGCTTTTGAGAAGTCACTTTAGGATCAAAAACATGAAGTGTGACTTTTTCATCCGCAATTCTCAAAGACATCGTTCCCTTGGCCACATTTATTTTTGCTTGAGCTGTGGCTAGAAACGATCTCCCCAATATTAGTGGAATCTTCCCATCCTCATCCACGTCAATGATCACAAAGTCTACTGGGAATATGAATTTACCCGCCTTAACCAAGACATCTTCGACCACCCCCCATAGTGAAATTAGGGAGCGGTCAACAAGTTGAAGTGTCATCATTATAGACTTCAATTCTCCAATACTCAGCCTCTCATACATGGATAGGGGCATCAAATTAATGATCGCCCCCAAATCAACCAAGACTTTCCTTTCTTCCTGAGTGTTGAACTCAACAGGCAATGTGAAACTTCCCGGATCCTTTTCTTTAGGAGGAAGCTTCCTTTGCAGAATGATGCTACACTCCTCTAAGAGCATCATTGTTCATCCTCTTCACTCAGCCTCCTTTTCTTGGATAGGATCTCATTCATGAACCTCGCATATTGAAGCATCTTCTCTAAGCATTCAGAGAAGGGAATGTCAATGCGGAGCTTCTTGAACATCTCCACAAATTTTGAGAATTGTTTCTCCAGCTTCTTCTTACCTGCATCACTAGGACATTGAGGAAAAGACAACTTTGTATATTTGTTAGCTCTCACCTCTTCTTTTTTCTCTCTTCCTCTTCTTTTTTACTCACTTTTTCCTTTGATTTTTCTACTTCCTCACCCCTCTTGTCTACTATATTTCTATCAGCTTCTTTCAAAATTTTACCACTCCTAGTAGTTATAGCAGACACATTAGCTTGATTATTAACAGTGTCAGAGGGTAACTTACCTGGAATCCTTTCTGAAAGCTGTTTGGCAATCTAGCCCACCTGATTCTCCAAATTTCTAATGGAGGCCTCATGATTTTTGCTAGTATTTCTGGATTCAGTTATGAAAGCCTGAGTGGCCTAGGCTAGTTTCCCCACAATGTCTTTCAAGCTCTTCCTCCCAAAGTTCTGATCCTGATTAGGTTGTTGCCTCTGATCCTAATATTGACCCCTCTGGTGATTGGAGTATTGCCTGGAATTTCCTTGCTGATCATATCCATCTTGATTTTTGTAGGATAGATTAGGATGATTAACTTGAATTAAATGTACCAGTAGGGGGATCATGCCTAGAGCTTCTCAGATATTTGATCTTTCCACCCATTGCCTCATTCTCAGCACTCATTCTTTGATCATCCATCCGCTTGAGCATGGCATCCATCTTATCTGAAAGTTCTCTTCTATACACATTGTTATATGCCTGAATTTCATTGACACTGCCACTGTTGCGTCTATCATTGCTAGAGTGGGCTTCCCTTTCAGCTAGATTGTTGATAATTTCTAAAGCATCCTTAGTTGGCAGCTGGTCAAAAGCTTCATTTTTGCCTGCAAGGTCCAACTTGTCTCTTGTGAGTTTAAGCCTTTGCGAACCTGTTTTTGAGCTCTCTTTTAGTATTTAATGCATGAATATTTGAGTTTCCATCCCTGGGTATGCTAGTTTCGTTTTAAATCAAAACAAGTTCATGCATGCGAAGGATAAAGACTCCTCATTTCAGCGATTTGATCTCAGATTTGAAGAGAGGAGGTAGAGATCTTCAAGAAAAGACCACTTTTTTTTAGATCAGAGGTCGTCGGAGTTGTCGCCGGTAATAGCCTCCAACGGTGGAGCACAGTGACAGAAGCGGCGGAGCGGCAATGAAACATAGGGTTTTGTTGCGGACAAGATGGGGATCACTATGGTGGTGGTGGTTTCTCCATAGGATTCGTGGTTTTAGCGGAAAACGAGAGAGAAGGCAGTGGCGAAGGTCTCAGTCAAAGGTAGTGGTGCTGTCCCAGAAAAGAAGAAGAAGAAAAAGGTGGAAAGAAGAAATGAAGAGAGAGAAACGAAGTTGGAATATCAGAGAAATAAATTAAAAGAGAAAGTGGGCTTATATTTTATTTTTTTTATTAACTTTTTTCTTCTTCAAAAAACCGTTAAATATTGGACGGAATAGTGATGAGGGACTAAAACTGTTGTCGTTTGTATAAGTGAGGGACTGTTTTGCTAATAAATTCCAAAATGGATCGGAAGCGCAAAATTGTGAAAGGTGAGGGACCAAAAGTGTTATTAAGCCAAATATCTAATAAGTGCATAAATATTTTAAACTCAACTAAAAACACCAAAATGCATGCAATGAGCCTAAAGTGTTCTAAAAAGACAAAAATACTTAATTAACTCATTAAACTAAATACAAAATAACTAAGAAAAATAACCTTAAATCTCGGGTCATCACTACTGTACTTCCACTTGTTGGTAACAATACTTTTATGAATGTGATTGGTGAAAATATCAATGTTCAAAAGAACTATAGTCACGGGTTTCATTCATGTTCAAAGAAAACTTCATTACAATTTTCCAATAAAAGAAAACTCTTGATGCAAAGATGTTCGTTCTCTTCAACATTTGAATCAACCTTCATTAGTGGTGTCTAATCCAAATAGTATTTTTATGTACAACATCATTTTCTTCATTCATGTTAGAACTTTTCTAATCCAAATAGTATATTTATGTATTTGTTTTGACATTGCAGATGTTGGATCTTTGCTTTTGTTGACTCGCTTGATATTGCAGATGCCAAATAGAAGTTGCAAACCAAAAATTATTAATTTATTACAGTGAGCAGAGAAGTTTGAAGCTTTTTACATCCTCTATAAGCTACCGTGTAAAGTAAAAGAATCATGATACAGGCAAAGCAACAGGCATTATTGCTCCATTATCTCTGTAATTACAAATTACAAACAATACAAAAAGGAAAAATTATAGCAAAAGCTCTCTCTCTCTCTCTGCCTCTCACAAAATTTGAAAAAATAAAATAATAAAAAATCACTCTTTGTACGTTTTCAATTACACGTGTTTACTTTCTGCTCCCAGTTTTGCGTTTCACCTCAACTGAAGCTGGATGCCTTCCTGTTCGATGTGAGACACTATTTGATCGTCTCAACAAAGGTGAAGCAGAAGAATGAATAGCACTCTTGCTGAAAATAATGCAAAAACATGTTAACATCCTTCAATAGACAGGGGGAAGAAAGTAATCTGATAAAGAAACATTGTACTATGATAAAAGTTTTTGCATTACCTCAGTTCTGGGGTTTTTGGTACCTTTGAGACAGATCTCATAGTCTTTGATCCCATCCCATTGGTCACACTGTTAAGTTTGGAATGATTAAATTGCCAAAGCAAGTCAGGTTCGGAGGAATCACTGGTTGCAGCATCAAGTTCATCCATGTCATCTGAGAACATTTTGGAAGAATCTTGGAGATATTGCTGATAAAAGGCCTCTGATAAGTTCCCATTGGTTGCTTGCCAACATCCCAAGAGGTCCTCGGTTTTGTTCATGTCTTGCTTGTTTACCATGACTTTATCCACCCACTCTCCATAACCTGTTTCTCTGTCATCCTCTCCATAGCTCTGAACATTCACTGGGGGCCAGGGTGGTGAGTTTGCTGATATCTCATCAAAATCAAAGCTCTGAGTTTTGTGCCTCAACTTGGTATTACTCTGAACCTGCAGGATATGAATTGTTCAGATCCAAAAGTTCAACATGGAATAGTAATAACCAAACAAATTTTTGAATGATCTAATTTTCTAGAGGAAAGACCATTCCTTGAGTCAAAATCCTACCAGTGAATGCCATGAGGTCATTCTCTCAGTCCAACATTTAGTAAAATATATGCAATAGTACTTAAACAACAAATGTTAAGAGTTGAGTACATAAAACAATGAAATATGCATACCTCTATGTTGCCAACTTCAACCATTGGTCGCCGGCATCCAAGCTGATCCCCAGTATCTGCAACCCGCTGGTTTACATTATAAGGTGATAGCTCACTAGCCTTTGTTCTGTATTTGTCAGAGCTTCCAGATAAGGAATATTCTGATTCCCCTTCCTTTCTTGCCAATGCTGCCTTAAGGTTTGCAATCTGAATAACAATTGATTTTAGTGCCAAAAATAATCTGAATAACAATAGATATGATATTAGTGCACGTTTGGAAATCGTTTTACAATTTATTTTAAAGCCAAAATCAGTCATGGGAAGAAGCTTTTGTGAGTAGCTTATGAGTTTCAGAATTGATTATGAAGAAATACAAACTAATCCAAAGATACTAATAATTGAAGTGGAACAAATTATGAAGATCAAATTAAGAAGAAACAGAGGTTAGAAGTGAATATCAACCTGTTCTTTGAGCTCTTTAACATCTGCACTATCTTTGTTTACCCGGGCAGCACCAAGTTCAACTGTAGCAACTCTTTCTGCAAATTTTAAGGTACTTAATGTTTCTCCAATAGCATCACTCTCTGGACTTATGTGAACAAACATTAGTGTCTTAGCCTTTCCTCCTGAAATAAACCGAGCCAACATTATGAGAATTCAAAAGAATTGTATAACTAATGATCAGAAAAGAATATTGCTGGCAAAATCAACTTTTCAAAACTTACCAAGTGAATCTTGAAGCAACTGTGTGAGTTTACTATTCCTATAAGGAACGTGTGAGTTTTTCTGAGCAAGGGATGCAATGACATCGCCTAAAGCTGAAAGTGACTTGTTAATATGTTGTGCCTCTTTGAGTCTGTCTCCTGTAGCCTCAGATTTATCTACCCTCTCACTTCCTGCTAAGTCAACCAAATGCATGCATCCACGAAGGATAGCTCCAGATGTTAAATCTCTTCCTTGAACATGAACAGTCAAGCAACTGCCAAATTGATATGTTTTAAGAAGACAAAGGTTAACACTGTCTAAGAGATACCATCACGAAAACAGTAGTGGATAAAAGGAAAATGGATTGGAAATATACCTATGAGATCGGCTACTGCGGTCGTTAAGAGCTGTTGCTCCAACTGCACGGTTCCGTTGCCCAAGGTTCATTAGTTCAATAACATCAATAGTTGATGACACAGGGACAAGGCTTGCATTAGGCACACTGAGCCCTTTGTGAGAACTACTATGAATTTCTAATGTATTAATCGTCAAGGTTAAGCATCATGACTAAGGATTGTTTTCATTGTGAGAGGTTAACCAATATTCATTCAAAGAATCTAAAGCAGCAGCCAATGTTATCTATGTTTTATAATTTTGAGGTTATACAAGACATAAAGGTATGTGACAATTTATGACCTTTTCCAAAAGATAATCAAATAATTGGTAAAAGGATATCTTTTGTTTGTCCCATCAGTGACCAGCAGATCCCTGACTTGCTCATTATATATCTCCATCATTTGAACAGAAACATCGTATCGGAAAGTGTACTTTCTTTGATCTGCTAAAAGAAACAAATCGCTCAAAGCCCTGTAATTTACTCCTTGGGTTTTCTCTGTGATCTCTTTTGGTCCAGTCTACATGTTCAAAACATAAATCAGCAAAAAGTTATTAAAAAAATTATTAATTTTTCCACAGACAGCTCAAGTGCATCGTACCATGGTGTGAGTTTTTCCTGATCCTGTTTGGCCATATGCAAATATGCAAACATTATAACCATCAAGAACAGATCTAATAAGTGGCTGCATATCCAAGAAGACCTCAGCTGCAAACAAAGGAAATAAATTTTCAATAACACTAAAAAAATATAAGTCTTTGTTGAAATTATTGAGAAACTTGATACTGCAAACCAACCAACCTTGGGTTGCAGATGGTCCAAAGACTTTGTTGAAATTGAAGGATCTGTGCCCCTTCCCATTCTTTGAAGGAATATTAACTGTAAGAGTTCCATCTTCTATATTTTCTACTGAGCTCAAATGGCTTGGTTGTCCAGGAAAGAAAGGCCTTACTCGACAGTACACCCTAATACTTCCTGATCAAGCAAAACTACCCACCTTAGTTCAATTTTGGGGTAATAAACTTACAAGGCATGAATGGGAGTAAGGCTTAAAGAAACCAGCCAACCCTTAATGTTATTACCCTTAAGATCCTGGACTTGATTGTATAGTTTGCGGTTTTCTTCAAGAACTCTGTGATATCCAGAAGCAGCATGAGCTAAGCCATGAATGTGCATACCTACAAAGAAAAATAAATGAAGCTACATGTAAAGATGTAAAATCCCATCCACCTACCACAAGCTAACGAAGAAAGGAAGGAAACAATATAAAGAACTTAAAATGATTTAATCACAAAATCCTTACCAAGATTGGAGAACTCCTCATGAAATTTCATTTGCATGAGCTGCATACCACCTTTAGTGGTGTGCAGAGTATGCTTTAGCTCCTACAAAAACATAAGGAATGCAAATATTTAACAAATGCAGTGAAAATTTCCAAAGATTAAAATGGTGCATATCATCTCTTATTCCTTACTTGAATATCTCTTTGCTGCTGGTCAAAGAGCATTTTCTGTTTCAGATGTTGGCTCTGCAATTCCCCAGCAGCCACACGATTTTTACTGATACAATCCTCTTTCCTTGTTACCATATGAACTTTGTTCTCTACCTAATCAATCACAAAATAGATGACTGTAAGAATTAAAGAATTTTCAAGTTTCATCAATGTCCTGGAACATGTTAAACATGACTCATGAGGCGTATTCATGTCACCTTTTTGTCTTCCATAACATACTCTGATACAGACCCATTGCTTTCAGAAGCAGAATCTCTTGAAGCTGTTTGCATCTGTAAGTTGCATGATAAAGAAACAAACAAGAACAGCTTGTGGTGAACATAAATTTCAGCAAGGACAAGTTTCCTCTTGTAATGGGGTAATAGCACATAATATGACCAGCCAAACATTATAGATGGTTAAAAGTGACATACCCGTTCACCTTGGCTAGCAATACGATCCTCAAATTCCGCTACAACCTTATTCAAGACAGATTCAACCAGCTGTTCCATGCAGCAAAAGAAAAATATTACTTAATTAGCAAACAGTTTCAACTCAAATGGTGAGACTAGTGATGAGGCTATGAACTCTTCCGAAGTTAGTAACACACTCTTCCGCAACTAAAAGTGACACACTCATGAATCATGATGGTATGATACTCTTTCAAGTAACAGTAATGGCCAGACAAACCAAGAGTACTCTTTCATGATTATGTTGGAATTTTCAAATACATTTTAACAAAGTAGAGGTTAAAGAGTCTCAGCTCTAGAGTAATGTAACAGGCTTATACTCTGCAAGGTATAACTTTGATTGATGAAATTCAATTGTGTAGCATATAGAACTACATATTCCCTTACCATTGGAACTTCTTCTGGCTTCTTATCTAATAAAATTGAACGAACAAGCATACTCAAGGAATGGGAACCAGACTGCAAAAATAGAAGTGTAAAAATTCCATGAGTTACTCTTTCTGTTCAGCTACACAAAATATCTAGCAGGTATAAATGTCAACAATCAAGCTTGCCTACCAATTTATTAGACTCCATGTCAGAGTTAAGAGTAGTAATAGATTTCTCATTGATTGATGAAGTCCTTGACAAGGAATTAGTAAATGGTTCGGAGTTTTTTCTCACGAAAGATTTTGTAGAGATTGTGGGTTTGAGAGTTCCACCAAATTTCCACACACCATTTGCCCCGTTCTGTTTCCATTCACTATAGGATTTAAGAGCCAAGACACAGTTCACAATTCTGGATGATTTTCCTCCCTATAAAAAACAAATAATTCAAAAGAAAAACACATTGTTAAACTTTGGAGTTTGCAAATTTGAAGTGCTAGCGAAGATCTGGTCTGGTATTATTAACAATTGAATTCACAATGATACACATTCATTATTAGAAAAATTGTAAAAAGTATCAAATGCTTTACATACTTGTTCTAGATCAGATGCCTCAAAGGTAGGAAGTCCAATTTCTTGGACAGCCACCAGGAAATTCCTCACGTTTTCAAAATACTGATATGCGGATAATGGTGCCCCATCAGGGATCATTTCAGAATCAACAGGACTCTCCACAACCTTAAAAGAATAATACATTGCAAATCGTAAAACATAGACAAAACAATAACCGAAACATGAGTAATTTAACATCAAACTATGATCTAGCTCACCTTGGGTACAGCTCCGGATTGAACCTTGTTAATAACATTACAGAGGATAATCCCACTTCTCAAACCAAGCCTAAACTCTTCCTCAGAGGGCTCAGCTGGTAAATCTTTAGCTGCAACAACCCCAACCATTTTCCTCAGCCACCCTGCTGCTTCATATCTTCTGGATGCTGCATAATCAAAGGTTTTCTATTTCAGGATACAAAATTCAGATAGCTTTCTTTTCTTTTAGAAGAAACTGAAACTCTTCCACGTTCAGTAAAAGCAACCATCAAAGAGAAAAAAGCATATAAACAGACACATTCAAATTAAGAAGATCAAAGAACTAGCAATGCAAAAAAGTTATAGATCATAGATGCAGGGGAGAGACTTAAAAAAGCCAGAACATGTAAAAAAAAATATTGTCAAGAATTCCAAGACTGAATTTTGATGAAAACCCAGACAAATAATGGGAAAGTACCAGCTTCTTGGGCTTTCCTAGATTCCAAATCAAGATCCTTGAGGCGATGACCGTGATGTTGAAGCACATCCTCCACGAGTGAAGCCACCGAAAACGACAGTGGCGTCTGTGCGGCCATAACTCAAACACCTGAAAGGGACGAAGGGCAAACCAATCCCTGACCTCAGTAGCAGAAGCAGAGACTAAGCTGAACAATTCATCTGATCAACATTCCACTCCAGAGAAAGAAAAAAGGTTTTAGAAGCTATTGCGTGTTGTTGTTGAGATTTGTTTCCCTGTTGTTAGGAGTTGATGGATGGCAATTCACATTTCACACTCACTCACAGAATAACATTCTCCATCGATCGCCACCTTTTGCACTTTTTCTCTGTCTGTGATACTCGCACAACACTGCACAACAGCTAGTTTCTCTTTTTTCTGTTTCCAAATTTAGCTTTATTTTATTTTATTTTATTTTATTTTATACTCTTTCACTCCCAACCTACTTCCAAACCTCAAAAATTAAGATTTTTTTTTTCATTTGGATTTGTTGTTTCCCAAACAAGCGCTCGCTTCGTTTCACGGCGCGTGCACTCCACCACCGACTTCTTTTTCCTCTCCTAAAAATTCTGTTGTCATTTGACTATTCATTCATTTTATATGTTGTCAATATTGTGAAAATCTGTAATTTTTTTAAATATGTTTTTTCAGATAATTAATTTTTAGACATATTTCAATTATAAAAAATGTAGTAAATAAGATGTTAAAGGAAAATTTAATTGAATTTTTGGATTTATTATTGAAATTGACTGTAATTGAAATTGAAATGGATTAGATAATCTCAGCTGAGATTAATTTGTTTCAACTTGAGGTGAATCAGTGCCACCTTTATTTGCATATATATATATATATATATTTGTCAGAACTCAAATTTTGAATAATAGCTTCTAATTAATAGGAAAAGCAATGATTTATTTTTATTTTGGATTTAATTTACACGGATTGACAATTTTACACATGCTATATTGCCATGTTTTTTCTGCATTCAATTATATATTGCCATGTTTTTTCTTTTAATTTATTATTTTAATTTAATATTTAAGATGTGACAAAATTGTGAATTCTAATTGAATATTTGTGTAAAACTTTTTTGCAATTTACATATTTATTAAACTCTTTTTTTAAAGGAGAGTTTTGTTGCCTATAGTGGTTCTGCCCGGTTCAAAATTGCGACAACAATTAAATACACAAAAAAAACTCATTTATTTTTTATACCATAAGTGTTTACGCAAATGTTTTAAAGATCTTATGTAAATAATTTACAACATTTTTGAACTTATTTTCATGTGTTCTTATAAATAAAAGCTTGGTTTATTGATCCATGCATAACCAATTTTGAATTGATTTCAATAAATTTTTTAAATTCACTAATGAATAAGTGGTTATGCAACTTAAAGTCCGCATGTGGCCGGTTTTTACATGATGTGCTTTAATGCTTGTAATTATCAAGTGGCCAACCATGGTTAGTTAATTATCCTGCTTTGATATTAAGACATTATTAGCATGCCATCATGTGTTCCTCCTTCTACTATTCCATTGAGACTCATGAAGCTGTCCTCATCCACCCACCAACTTGGTCACATGAAGGCTTGCCTTTGCTCCCCTCACAAATTATTTTCTTCTCTTTTATTCCAAGTTTCCAGCTTAAGGATTTCGTAAAAAATGGAAGACATGAATGTTCCACGTATAAACAAATGCGTTTAGGTTACATTGGTTGTTGACGTAGCCTTTTGTTCTTAAACAAATTTAAGTGTATAATTTAAGAGGCATGGCATGATGGCAGTCACTTAATGTCACAACTAATGAGATGATCGTCTCATATTCTTCTATATAGTAATAAGCTAGCGTATGAGAAAGAAATTAAAAACATTGTTAATCGTGGACGTGCAAGTTACAAATTATGTGACAAGCTACAATATACGTTACACATAGTTAATTATAAACTAAATTCAATAAGATGGTGTGGTCATGATGATTTTATTTTGCTAGTTTATCCATCCATGAATTAAATGCGGTGAATTTTCAAAGTCACAAAAGTGTAAAGACTATAGAGAATGGTCACGTCAACCAACAGTGGCTTGAACAAGTTAAAAGATTGAAAGTAAGCATTCACAAAATTCACATAGTAACTTAGAAAGGAAGGGTCACTCCGGGTTTGGGTCACTCTCCATTTCCTTGTCCATAAGATTCATTCTTTAGACAATCAGGTTTGGGTTGAAACGGGGTTTATTTTAACTACGGTACTAGGAAATGGAATCCTAAAATGGCACCTTATATATTAGAGAGACCTCTAGGTATGGAAGTGTTGTTTCTTGCTGATGTTCAAGTCTCTAATGCTGTTTTTTTATCTAATCAAATTCATTTTAAAAAAAAAAAAAAAACCTTAGAAAGGAAGGGTAAAATGCAATCACACACTTTGGTAGGCGTTCTCTTTCGGTCAGTGCAATGGTTGTTGGAAAACAATTACCTCCGCAGGGTTCAAATTATAATGATAAAATTAAGATCACCATTTGTCAATGCAACAATGGCCATTTTATCTGTTTCGTAAGCTTTGCTCTCAAAAGTTAAAAATTCTTTTATGCTATGTATGATTTAGCATATTTTAATTAATTCTCATTTATTTGAATCAATTTTGAAATCCAATAGCGGCATTTGATTCCAATGTGATTTTTTTTTTTCTTGACCAAAGTATCTTACAGTCGATTGCCGTAAAACTCTCACCTCACGATTAACAATAAAAACATTTTTATAGGTGCATTAAAGTTATATCACATCTATCTCTTTTGTATAAATTTGAGATATTACATTGGTGGGTAACAAATAATTAGTATTGTTCACAAAGTAAACCTTAGAAGTTAGAACCAATTAGCCTGAGTACAAAAGTATCCATGCGCTTTTCGGTTTGTCCCTTTCTCTCTTGTAGAAATTCACATGTACTACATTAGTAAAAGAACCCTTAAATTGTCCTCTCTTCATCGCACCGGAATACTTGATCATATCTCATTCGTAATTAAGTCATTTTAATTAAGTTGGAAGAATCTCTAATATCTCGATCAGTCTCTACATATAAATAAAATTTCAGGCGGAATGAAAAGAAATCCTTCTTAACCGAATCAGATCATTCATCCGATATGGATATAACTATAAAGTTTTTTTTCTTTCTAAAATTTATCCCAATATGATATGATGATGTTTTGGCCCTTTTTGACCATATGATCTAAAAGCATATATATGGTCTAAATATCAAATCATATATAATCACATATAACCTAAATATCAAAGCTTTTGTGCCAGCTTGGAAGGGTTGAGAATTGAGATAAGAGTTTTGAGTTGTAATCCCGCCTAACACATGCACCTTGAATATTTCATAAGTTGATGTCTCCTGATCAAATGAAGAATTTCCAGTTATAGTACTAATTAACCCATGATTCTTGACCATATATTGTTAGTCCCCCTAATATTGAAGATGGAAAACGTTAAGTTCAAGGTCTTAACATATTCACTCACTCTAATTTTGGGACTAAACTTAAATATCTACAATATCAAACTCAGATATTAGAGGTAATTTTGCATGAAAATAATGTTGATTCACGAAATGTGGTAAGAAAAATTAATCCTAAATTATTTTATTTTTAAAATAAATTGATCAAAATAGATATACTTAAATTTCGATAAAATTGTGACACGCTTTAAGTAAATAAAAATAAATAATAAAGTATGTTAAATTGAGGAATCATGTTTGAGTGTAGCATTTATTACTATTTAAACTAAAAAATTTAATCAACTCCAGGTTGATAATAGACAAAGCAGTGTCTAACAGAGAATAAAGAGGTTCGCCGTAACGTTCAAAAAATTCAAATGGGTGGCTCGGGACCAAAGCGGTTAGGTTCGGAAGGGCCCACGAGAGCGTTTTAGAAGGGACCCACTTCACGGGAGTATAGAAAAATATCGGACGGCCAATCCAACTAGAAAGAGCCGTGAATTTTGTCCACGTGGCGCGCCTGTGATTGGTACTGTGTCTTATGCAACCACTGCCGCCTAAGCGCGTGGCTTACCCTGCCAATTGGAAATGTATAAGGTAGATATCATTTTAAAAGTGAACCATCATATCTAATCGTAAAATATAATATTAAGCAAATAAATAATGAGATTAGTCCTCGGTTGAGGGTTCAGCTCTGGTAACATCAGCTTTTTTATTTTCATATTTTTTTTTGATTTGGACCACTATAAGAAAAATGCTTATTGAGGTTGAGTCATATGCTAACAATGCAAAAATGACACTATAGCATCGGTTTAACATCAGCGTTGGAGTTGATTTTAAAAGGCTTGAAACTAACATTTTGCGTCGCTCACTTGGTCGATGATGCAATTTAGTATCGGTTAAATCAACTTTAAGCAGACGCAACATGTAAATTGTCATGGCTGACACTAAATTGTAAATATTATTAGCGTCATTCGTATAGGCCAATGGTACTTAACATTGTTAGCATTGGCTATGACCGACGCTGCCTTTTGGATTATTTTCAATACAACAACACCAAATTCATGTTCGGATTGTTAGAAATCAAGCTTCATCTCTTATTTGTTTTTCAGTTTCTTATTGAGCTGAATAGTTTGTCATTTAAATATATATATATATATATATATATATATATATATATATATATGTATATGTATGTGTGTGTGTGTATATATGTGTATTTTCTATTTGTCATTGAGTATCATGTATCATCATTGAATGCTTTGAGTTCAATCATGTAGCTTGGTCACTTGATCTATCTGCTCTCATTTTTCCATATAGGGAAGGGTATGAATAAATCATGACCGTTTGATTTAATTATGAATGGTTATGATTAAAAGATATTTGATGGTCACATAATCACTTAAACATGACATATCACTTAAACCTAATCACTTAAACATGTCATATCACTTTTAAAAAAAAATCACATAAAAAATGTTATCACGGTGTGCATGATTTTTAGCAAAAAGATAGACATGCACATAAAACTTTTGTTTGGCTAGATCAAAATTATAATTGGCGAGTCATGAATACATTTTATGTAAAGGAGAAATCATTAACTGTAAAAGGCTAAATTAAGAGTATGCTAGATGCTAATCTACATTAGATTATTTCTCCTAATAACAAGTCTTAAACCATGAAATTATATATCATATGTAGCAGAAAGTTCAGAATATTGTAAGCATGGGACCTGCATAGTTGATATCATTGTTAAAGGTGACCATTAATACTAATAATTAAATCTAAGAAAACTAATTAGTTATTATAAAAAGGCTAAAGTTATGAGTTATTGCTTTTTCTTTATGACTTTCACATGTTGAGGGAGCCCAGAATAGTGGATTATATTCGTCAATTAATCCTCTTTGTAAGGTTCACGTCACTTTCCGGTGCAGATTCATGCTATCAACTATGAAATGGCCAACCACATCATAGAATGGAAGCACATGCACCTTCGTTTTGAGGACCAGCGTGCCCTCCTGACCCCAACCCAAACGTTCTCTACACAATGTATATACATTCCTTCTTAAAATCTGAATTCCATATTTCCATTAAGATGAGATGTTATAATATATTACATATGTGTGAAAATTAATTTGTAAAAGTTCTTTAACTTGTGAACCATATTTTTTTCAATCCACGGTGAACAAATATTAAAACCAATTATTGAACATTTTAAAAATCAGTAGAACTAGACAAATAAATCTAACCCTATGTGTCTTGTCGAACGCCGTCCAGGTATGCCTTCAACTTTGGATGCCAAAGTGTGGACACTTATGCTTACTTAGTCTTTAATCTTCATGTTTTGTTCTTAATCCGCTTTACCTTTTAACAATGAATTGTCTAATTATGGATCATCATCATTACCTCTATTTGCATAACGTAACTGGGATTTCAAAAGCATCCAAGGTAAATTTCAAAAGCTTTTATTTTTTTTCAGTAACGCGAACAAAGTAAAAGGCTTTATGTGATAACACGTGTTCTACTTCACAAAGAATATAATTGAGTCATCTAATGGGAAAATAGAATGCTTGGTAGAGACTTGGTATTCACCAAAAAAAGATAACATGCTTGGCAAGGAATCTGATAGAGACTTGTTCTCTTGTTAGAGAAAACCTCCCTGTTGTTTGACGTTTTATTTGGTATTAGAATTCCTTCTGATCTTGACAACATAACTAGATCAAAGCTTGTTCAGCACTGATAAACTGACACACTGTATTCTCATACAAAATATATGTGACCCCCTAATCCTATGCTTTATTTAAAACACCTAAAACCCTAAGTTCATAGTTGAGGTTTACTAAAAGGACAAAACTTATTATCATGTTCCTTATGCCCATACCATTAAGTTTTCTAAGTTCTCAGTTCAAACAATAACATGTGGATGATTTCAAAATTCAGCAATAATCCACAGGTCAAGCTTTGATTGGATATCATGCAAGATTATAACGATTTTGGTCCAAGTTTTTCCACTTATTTTAAAAAGTTATAAAACTATTACAACTAAAAGAAAAAGTAGATTATCTAAATCTTCTACCCTTAAGAAATATCAACATGAGGTGGTAAGTATTTATACTGTGAATCTAAGATGCAGTGCAAGAGATGTGAATCAAGGATGGAGTAAAAGTTTCTGATAGGATAAGATTATCCAGCAGTTTCCAAATAAATTAAGCAGGTCATCGATGTACCACTTGATCATTTTTTTCGTCATTATCAATTTCCAATCTGTAGGTATCCCTTGGTCTCCCTACAAAGACAATGGCTTTGGACAAGTTTATTGAGGGAAACCAGGTTCAATTGTGGAAGTTGTGGTTGAGAAGATGTGGGGCTCTAAAATACATAAATAAAGAAGAAGAAGAAGAAGAAAAACTAAAAATCATAAAGAATAGGATCTACATCGCCATGAGAAGGACTACTGCTATAGATGACAGATACCACCATGATCAATCATCACAAAAAGTGTGGATCAGAGGGAAAAGTTGAAACAAGAAAACGGTGTATCATTTCAAAGCTGGTGAATGTGATTACAGCAGCTGGTGTTGTCCTCAGAAGGTTGGTGGCACACCCTCGGTAAAAACCAGGTACACCCTCTTGTTGAAAAACCTTTCTAACACAGTCGATCACACCAGAGTACCGTTTCTCTGAGTGGTGCCCTTGTTCTTGCAGTCTGGAGCGTACAACCTGTGCAAATTTAACACAAATAATTGTCAAATTTTAACACTTCTCTGCACAAAGAATGAATATAAGTAATAGTTCAAGAATAAGTTGACAATTACATACAGGAATTGAAAGAAAAAAGTGTTAACTGAAAATATTCAAGGAATGACTAAACACAGATAAGATAATATTGTTCTAGGATGGCTATAAACATTGAAGAAGGATTCCAAACCATTTTTCCATCAAATGATTGGCAAGATCATTTCATTCACAATACACTAGGAGTATGAGAACCTATGTGCACAAATATCTAAAACTAAACCAAGTCAATCATTCAGCAACATACCTCGTGAGGATATGTCAGTGTGGATGCAAAAATTTTGGAGATTGATGAAGCAATTGCAACATCACGTGCACCAAGTTTATTCATTGCTGCGTCGTCTAATACAAAACAGGGATCACACTGATTAACTTTTGAAACATTAAAAAGTTCATTTACAAAGAACTAGAGCAGGCGTGAAATTACCTTGATTTGCCAAATAATATTTTATTTTTTCATATGTCGGAAATTGGATGGCAACATGACTAATACCAGCCAGAGCAGGAACAAGGCCACTGTTGATGATAAAGAATATATCAAATGTCATTAAAACAAATTATTAATTATAATGATAAATACATTGACCATAATTCATGGTAAACAATACCAACCTGTACAGCCCCCGTATGCCCTCCTCGTGTGCAATTCTCCTCAAAGCACATATTGTGCTCCTGTATGGCACAACACCGGGTCTTATTCCCTGGGTCTGCATTACACAGGCAGCAAACTTTTAGTGCAGCAGCAAATTTATATGAAAGATGAAGCTCGTCAATACAATTATGAGGGAAGTTGTACACTAATCATGCAATGCACACTCGTAAACCCATGTTCCTGAAAGGATAACATGATCTACTTAAGGAAAAAAACATCTAAATAGCCTTTTTATGTGCTTGTTCTTTCCCCATTCACTAATAGAGGTTTTGTCATCTTGCGTGGATGTCACACAAAAAGCCAACAATATCAACTGTATGATGCCTTCATTACCTTCGCAAACATACTTGGATGATTCTAAAAATTGTATGCCAGAAAGAAAAGAAAGTTCTGAAGTATTGAGTTCAAGGATGCTAATGGTAATTCGGTAAATGAGACAAACAAAAGAGCATTCAAGTACAAATTGAAAAACATCACTGACACTGAGAATTCAAGCAATCATGCATCATGCCAATTAATGTGATAAGGTGCAAACATAACCAAAAAGATAAGTGTAACATTCAGAATAAACTGAAGAAACAAACCTGAAGTCTAGTCTTGACGACCCAAAGTGGATTTGTAAACATGGTAGTTGCAGCTCCAGCACCAGATGCAGCTATCATATTAGCTCCAACTGAAAGATGATGGCTTTCATCTGCATATATAGCATAGCTATTACAATTTGTACATCTACATAACTGGCAAGCTAGATGACAACTTAAAACATAAAATCAATAAGTGTATTACATCGTCCCTGAAGGATAGCTCAAGTGGTAAGAGCTGGGGACATATGAGTTGGAGAGAGGAAGGTTCAGGGATCAATCCTTGGAAGGGGAATTTAAATGCTTTTCGATGTATCAAAAAAATAAGTGTATTACATCACAAACAGAACAATGTCTCCAAAAGGTCAACAACCACTTATTTGGTTCAATAGAAAAGTAATCAGCGATGTACTAACCATTAGAATTAAGATGGCTCTTGAGCTGCTCATATATCGTAAAATAAACCTGCAAGTTTACAAATGGATACATTTAGAACCTGTAAATAGAGAAGATAAAATTGTTCTGCTTTCAAAAATCACGTAGATAGACTAAATCTTTGGATTTCTACAGCCTAATGTAATAAATTATCCAATAGTAAACTAAATTGATTAGGCAACAAGAAAAACCAAAAGGCATAAGCTTAAAGATCAAGAGATCTTATTAGTTTGGCTTTAAAAGCAATATTAGGGCTCACTGCAACATTGATAGCTCTGCTGTGTCATAACTATCACAGATTACCTGGGTCAAAATGTCGTTAATTAGTTTCACTTCAGTAAAGATTAAGTCTTGGTATTTCAATTGGTCTCATAAAGTCCAGTTTTAAGTCTTCTCAATGTACTTGCTACATGTGTGCGAAAATATATTCCATAACTTTTTTTGACTTAATTGATCAGTCCACTTTGTTTATTAGTAAAAAGTCATATTATGTTTAACACTTAAACTGGGGCCTAAAGTCATGAACAATTCAGTCTCCGAGTTCTGAGTGGTCTTATTTTCCTATTTAAGCTGCAGACAAGTATAAAGTTTAGGTTATTCAAAGCCAATATCTCTTTCCCTCACTGTGCAGTTCCATATATTCAATCCAAATCCTAGATCCATGACATTGTAAAGCATATCGCAACGTGATCTAATGATAACTGGGTTATAAAAATTGCAGCCAAAAGTATGGTGTTTTTGTGAGGGGAAGCAGAGTATGGTGTTTTTGTGGGGTGAGCCACAGCACAATGATATTGAAAGGTACTTTGATAACCCCTGCTTCGGAATATAGAAGAAAATGGGGTTTATTGATAGAAAATCTGTATTAAACCCATGCATTTGAGAGACCTGGAACTCTCCCTCCCTAGATTACTTTTCAATATGAAAACAGTCTCTCTAACGCTACCTTTCTACTATTTAAACCTACCATCTCTTACCCTAACTAACTCCCTAACTAACTATTCCAAATAAGTAATGAGGTTATCAAACAACCACGATCACGACATGTTGGGTTGGACGTTGGAGTCTTGGAGAGAAGTACAATAACTTTAACGTGAAGGTTTTTTCTTTTTCAATTAAAACCTCTACTAATATGACCATAGGCATCCATATGGTGTTCATATAACGAAGCAATCTGAGCGAATTTCTTTGAATGACAGTTGAAGATGTTCGAAGGTTTTATTATCTTGAGATATTTTATTAATTTTTTAGTTTTTCCTTATTGTAAGACTTAATTGGAGAATTTTTCTTGTCATCTATCATCGTGTACCTTCAAATCTTTAAGTAAATTCTAATACACAAACACATTCTATTTGTCATCCTCATAGCAGATCACCGTCAGGTAACTTAATCACTTTGAACCAGCCATAAAAAAAGAGGTTGGCTGGACTATGATCAAGGGCACAATGATCTTACCTTGTAGTATATTTCCAGGAAAAACAAGTGAATCGAATTTTAGTGGAGAAATCATAGAATGCTCATAATCTTAACAACATAAGTGACCCCACACCCAGGCATTTCAAAGAGATAACAACAAGCCATGGACTTTAAACAAATATTTAATAGTGTTGTATCTGTCATCCTTCCGCAAGAGTAAGAGAGGTATTAATTCTAATAGATATATTTCATTGCCAATTTAAGGCTAGAATTGACAAGGTTGAAAATATGTTAGGAAGGTATTAAATTTATCAAGGTTCTATTCGTTTTTTACTTCATTAAGAATTAAGAATATAATACATGCACAGAGGACATTAACAAGGAGCAAGAACTTACTGCCCAATTCGGAAGTAAAGCCAACACAGTAGGAGCCAGGCCACGGTACATGCCGCGTAACCCCTCCTTCTGAAATATTTGTTCCAAGCTACCAACTATTACGCTGCCCGCTGAAAAGAACACCCAATCCACAAAAAATGCAGTATTTAGCATCATTAATCCTACCAACAAGCTTTCACAAAGAACCAATTTGAATAAACTTCCCAACAAGTACTCATAGAAAAAAGAAAAACTGAACAATTATATGAGTCTTTGAAAGAATAGCTTCTCTAGTATGTTAAAATCAACTCATGCACCTCAACTATATCACAAGCTCCTTTATCTAACTTCTCCATTAACACGGGCTCGGCATCAAATACTTATATCAATTAAAAAGTTCCCATAAGCTAGAAGCTAATCTAAACTGAGTCAATGATGTTGTTATCCTTCATATAACAATAATGACAAGCTAGAATCTGGAAAATGATGATTCAAACTCCCAAGGAAAAATACCAGACAGCTAGTCTTATGAATAACCAACATCCAAGGCAATCCTTCATTATATACCTCTAGCACTTCCATTATTGGCGAGTTGGGGTAGACCAACCTGAAGCCTGGTTTTGATGACATCTAAAGGACAAACAAATGTAGCGGCAATAACTCCTGGATCAAATGAAAAAAAAATATTAATCCAATCCAGCAAAATAAATAAATGGGATTAAATAATTATAATAAGAAATGTGATTGATGCAGCGGAGAATAATACCGGCGGAGGCGCCGGCGGCGGCATTGCAGAGAAGACCTTTGGGGTTGATATTAGGGGCGGCGGCATGATGGGTATCGGAAGACATGGCTGGAGAAATCGAGAAAAGAGAAATCGCGATTGAAGAAGAAGAAGAAGAAGAAAAAGGAGTCCTCCGTGGAGAGGGCAATGGCGGAGGAACAGGGTCGCATGGCCTGAGATCAGATTAGGGTTCCGGCAAACATGAACGAACCCGCGAGTCAGTCAAATCTACACCACAAAACCAATTTGGTTTTCGTTTAATTCTCCGTCACCACCAAACTATCTCACAAAACAAATAGCAAATTATATCATCATTACGTAACATTCACCATTTTCTCTCTCCCTCTTCCGTTTAAATAAACTGAGTGTTTAAATTATCCTTAAAATTATCCTTATTATCCTGAATTAGCTTTTTTTCCCGTCAAAAAATACGTTGTTTCTGTTACTTTAATAGATAAGTATGATTTTGAAAAGAAAAATATATATATAGATACAATTTTTTTCACCACATTATCGTAGAAATATTTACTTCTATTTCCTATAAAAGTCTATAAATATTTATAGAAAGATATATAAAAACTTTTATAAAATTTGACATGTTAAAGTCATGAATAATTTCAGCATAATTTTTTTTTATGGGACAGCATAAAAAAATTTAGTCAAACTAAATGTAAATTTTTAAAATGGAATTTAATTTGAGCTGCGAAAGCTGTTACTTGCGCCTTTCTCATGCTTTTTGACTACTAATATAATGATCATAATTAATAATGATGAGTTATCGTGAATGTTTGTGAGAAGTTATTATTTTTAAAATAAATATGATAATTAAATTACTTAATTAATAAATTTTTTTTATGTGTATTTAATTGCTTTCACAATTTCGAACTGGGTAGGACCCAACGATAAAACTCCCTCTATCAAGTTTTAACGCTGCTAAATAAAAGTATTTAAACTTAAATGAGAGATTAATAGTCAAAATATATATCCGTAAAAAAAAGTCAGAATATATAAAAAAAAATTGAAGTAAAGAGTCAGAATATATAATTAGTATTAAATAATATATATTATATATGCTTAAGTAAAATATGATTTGTATATTTTTCGAACTTACTGTTAAGCAAGTTACTATTGCTTTATTTTGTAATTTGAATGCTGCTGAAACGGTCAACTAACAAAAATAAAGTATCGTTAACTAACATAAACTGTAAAGTTGTATGTAGAGTCAAAACAGCTTTTTTAATCTGTTTATTTTTCCAGAACAGTATTGTTCTTAAATACGAACGAGCCACCTTTTTGGATTTGTGGCAATGCCTTATTTTGAACGACTTTGTGTGTGTCAAAGTTATCTTCTACCAAAATTCACTCCACAGAGTCACGAAATTTGATGATAAAAATAACAAATTTGTTTGCCTTGCGTCAGCGGTAAAAGTAAAACTCATAGCCCCTGATTTTGTCACTAATATTACCTGTTTGACTTTAGCTACACTACAGAAATAAAGATTTAATATTGAGTTTTTAGATCTTTGCTTTCTGCTCAATTCGAATCGAGAAGATTTTTTAAACCAACAAGGCACTGAGAATCGGAATATAATATTGAGTGGATCGCTTTAGAATTCCACAAGATATTTTTACAAGATATTTTTTATGTTGATTGAAATATCATTAATCAGAAGAAGATGCAACTTCGGAGGACATAATACCTCCAAACTCGAAGGAAAATTTCTTAATCGAAACTTGGCCAAAAAGTCTGGGCCACGTTGCCCGACTACAAACATGCAAAGATTGCGGAAGCAAAACACAGTTCGAAATAATTGACGCCAAGTAGGAATGGTGCTGACTATAGGACCTCCGAGTGTTGAAAACTATATATGAAGCTATCTATCTCAAAAACTATATCATAGAAGCCAAGCTCAAGGGACAGTTGAAGAGCCCAACGCAATGCTAAAGCTTCCGCCAAAGCCACCATCAATGCACCAACATGCTTTGAAGAAGCCGAAGCCGAAGCCAGCACTTCACCAACATAATTACGAGCAATGAAGCCAAAAACCATGACTGAGTTTGTTGCAGATGTTGCGCTAACAATAAGCGTGATGAAAGAGTTGAATAAGATGGAGTGAGGGAGAGAGGTTATGGAAGATGAGGATTAACTGATTGAGAGAAAGATCTAGCGAGGGATTTAAAAAAGATTTTTGGGTATATGGGGTATAGGAAAATCGACGTTCGGTTTCAGATTACAACATTAGATACCGTATAAAATATTTCTGAGGAAATTATTTTTCCACGTTTCAGCAATAAGATATACATGATTAGGAGGATGGGTATGAAAAGACTCCTGGGAGAATAGTTAACGTGGGTGAGCAAATGATAGAGTAAAAATTGTTTGATTACCGTTTTCAAAAATTGAAAAATTGAAAAACCTACTGGTACAACCTATTTTTCAAAACTGTTTTTTAAAACAGTTCTTGTTTTCAGTTTTAAAAACTAATACCAGAACAGGTAAAAGATGTTTTCAGTTTCTGTTTTTAATTTTCAAATTTCAATTTTTTAAATGTTGGAAAACATCTCATTCAACACGTTTTTTTCTGCTTTTCTTTTGAAAAATTGTTTTCAAAAATTATATTTAAATACAGTTTTTAAAAACTGCAATCAAACATGTTCTATGTTTTGCCCCTTTTATCCGTTTAATAAAAATTCTGTTTAGTAAAAGTTAGTTTAATAAAATTAAAATAATTTATGAAGCTAGTTAAATATTTTAATAAAATTAAATAATATGTTTATTATTTTCGTAATTTTGATATTTAGTTCTACGATTTTTAAAGCAGTTATGCTGATATGATATTAGTATAATATTAAATAATTTAGTTTGAGAAATATGATTTTAAAATACGTAATTTTTATAAAAAAAAATGTTTATTTCATATTATAAATATAATAGTCACTTTATTTTTTCATCCACAAGACTCGAACCCGATATCTTACTTAAGGAGAATCAAAATGTATAACTTGAGCGGATCAATAGTTTGATATTGATTTGTTAAAATTGATGATACATGAATTATTAAATCTAATTTTATTTTAAAAAAATAAAAATCTATTGCAAATGATTTTTTGTTTATGGAGACTCAAAACATATCTAAGCCCAAAAAGAAAAAAAAAATAGTTGGACTCGGAAACAAACAGGCCAGGAGCGGGGCTAATAGGGTTAGGATACAATCGTATTCCTTCGGCGAAGCAAATTCAACCTTGTCTGGAAAACTCTACTCCAACCGAAGCAAACTCCAAACTCCCACCACAAACCCAAGGTTCTTTTTTATTCTTCTCTGTTTTTCTTCCTTTAAATTAATATTTGATTTCTGGATTTCTCTTTTATCTGACACAAATCATGTTAACAGAATTTGTCACTCAATTTGACTCTGATTAAGATTACCAACCTTCATTGCATGACCTGAGAGATTTATATACGAAGGTTATGATGATGAGAAACTAACTGTTAGAGCTGTGAAACTGACTAACTGTTATATCAAGCAACCTGTTAATTTGACAGCAAGTTTAGAATTGTTCAATCCTGATATTTTTCAGTGAGTTGGTTGGTGCAGGAATTCGACAATGTAAGCTTCGAAACTTATGCTCTGATTTGGATTCTGTTGTCAAGTATTCACTATTCTTGATAATGTTACAATGTGTGTGTGATATATCTAATAGTAAATCATATTGTGTTGCATTGTAGAGATAAATGGTAATGGGGTTTCAAAATGGTGGCGAGCGCCCCAGAACAATATGGACACATGAGATGGATCGTTATTTCATTGATCTTTTGTTAGAGCAGGTTGGCGATGGCAATAGGTTTGATGATCATTTGTTCAGAAAAGGTGCTTGGAAACACATGTCCTCATTGTTCAATGCAAAATTCAAATTTCAGTATGAAAAAGATGTTCTCAAGAATCACTACAAAACATTAAGGAATTTGTACAGGGATGTCAGTAACATTCTTGCCCAGCCAGGGTTTAGCTGGGATGAAAAGCGAAATATGGTCTCTGCTGATAATCATGTTTGGGATGAATATCTGAAGGTATTAAAATTTGAAATTACTCTAAATCTTTTTCACATTGTCAAATAATTTATATTATGCACAATATTTGCAGGTACATCATAGTGCAAGACCATGCAGAATCAAAAGCATTCCCTATTTCAACGATTTGTGTACTATTTATGGAAATGCAGTGATAGAAGAAAAAGGTAGCTCTTCTAATTGAAGACTTAATTTATGTAATGGTTGATGCCTAGAAGGTTTGAGTTATATTTGAATATCTTATGGATATGAATTGACAGGTGATAATGGACCAATAGGGTCATCTAATGTAGGTGAGGATGCTGATGAGGTTTTTAATGATACAAAGGTTGATGAAGATTGTGGAATCTCTACCCTGGAAAATGCAAGTGATGATTCTGAACAGGGAGCACCAAAGGCAACAGCAACCTCTTTCTGTACCCGGACTCGGACGTATTGGCAGCCACCAATGGATCACTACTTCATTAACCTAATGCTTGCCCATGTGCACAAAGGCAATCAGGCTGATGGTGTCTTCAGCAGACAAGCATGGATGGAGATGATTTCATCATTCAATGAAAAATTTGGTTTGGACTATAGTTTGGAGAACCTTAAAAATCGATACAAAACTCTGAGAAGACAGTATAATTTAATTAGAAGTCTTCTTGATTTGGATGGGTTTGTCTGGGATGAAACACGCCAGATGGTTACTGCTGATGATTGTGTCTGGCAAGATTACATTAAGGTACCTACATTAGAAATCTTCCAGGAAATTGATTGGGCTTCTATACTCAGAAACATTGACTGTATTGACAATGAGAGCTGTCTGTTTGTTTTCATCTGATTTCCGTCTTATGACAATTTATGGAGTTTAGAGTGAATGCTCCTGGAAAACATTTTGCAAATGACATAGATCTTATTTTTAGTTCTTGGTAGTCGTTTATCTTTCCTGAAAATAATTGTGTCTGCTCCACCCTTTTTTCCATGCTTTTTTGTAATGAATATAGTAATGGCTTTCCAACCTTCTTGTGCTAAGTGAAACTGTAAAAATTATTGCATACATTCTGCAAGGCTCAAGGGTGTACTTGGTAGAAGAGATCAAAGTGGAGAGGATGGAATATGAAGGTTTTAAGTGTCATTTGCTGGTCGTTGGTTATGGTAGGATGGACAATAGGATCAAGAAAAAAAAATTATGATTCTTCCTACCAAGAATTAATGTTTCTGAGCAAATACAGGCTTAAACAAGTTAATAACATATTTCTATAGTGTGTTTGGACTCTTGACGTTGCATTTTGATATGTATTTTTTTGGAATAAAATGAATGACAAAGGTTACTTACTCCCTTCATTTTTCCTTTATTCTTCATAGAAAGCATTTAATGATTTTATTTCCTAATCATCAACCCTCCCATTTTCATCTGTACCAAGCAAGCCTTGAGGAATTTCAAATCGTTGGCAATAGTTTGTCTTCTTGTTTTTAAATCACTTGATATGATCATGCAGGTTCATTCGGATGCACGGCAGTGTATGACCCGGCCTTTCCCATACTATAAAGCTTTGTGTGTCATATATGATCCAAATTTTGATGGAAAAGAATCTTCTCTGGCTCAATATTTAGAGCTTCAAAATGTAGCTGATGTAACAACTGAGAGTCCAGGGACCTCTAAAACTGATCAGTCTCACATTACATCCAATTCCAATGAAGACCATTCTAGTGGTGTCAAGCAGTTAGCTCATATTGGACAAAAACAAAAGCGTCAATTGGAAAAGTGTTCTGATTCTACTAGTCCTAAAAAATCAAAGGATGATGAACAAGGCATGGCTATGGCCCTCCATGAGATGGCAACCGTAGTTTCTACTCTATCTATGGATAGTACTAATGATAACTCAATATCAATAGAGAATGTCATAAAAGCAGTGCAAGCGTTGCCTGATATGGATGAAGATCTAGTTTTGGATGCTTGCGATTTCCTGGAGGATGAAAGAAAAGCCAGAACATTTCTTGCTCTGGATGCAAAGTTAAGAAAGAAATGGTTGATTAGGAAACTTCGCACACAAGTGTAGCCTGTGCATCCTTTCAATTGATTTCTATTTTTTTTATTGGTTAGTGGTTTTTATCCATACACTTTTAACAGGATTAGCAGACTAGCTTTTTCTATTTTGGAGATTAGGGCAACTCATATTTGAGAATAGAATTAGTAATTTGTTGTTTGGTTAATAACTGCACAGAATGTTCATATTACAATAGAAATACTCAGGTTGTCATATTTTTTTTTGAGTCAAAAGGTTATCTCGTGTGAGTAGAAGAAGTTTGAAATATTAGTGCATCTTTAATTCTTTATCCCTAGTTCTTAGAGGAAGTTCTTATACTAAGAACGGTTGCTTATGAAATCTACCCATCGGAGAAAAATAAAAAACCGCGGTTGGAGCGAAATCTGCATGAGTTGCTTATGGGATGCTTATATCCCATGTTGCATTTTGGGCCCACAAAAATAGTATTAAGCAACCTATATAAGTAACCATGGATAAAGGTGCTCTTAGTGGGCTGCAATTGACTGAAAACCTTCTCTGTAAAAGTTCATAATCACAACTGGTATTGTGGTACCTCAGATTATCAAAGGTCGCAGTATAATAGCTATCATCAAGGTCTTGCTTTTTGGGTTTGATGTGCAAACACTGGCCCTTGCCATGCTACTCATTACTGATATTTAGAGTGTGTTTGACTAGCTTATAAGTTTATTTTGACTAAAATTGAGGTATTTGGTATTTAAACTTGTTTCATTAGCTTATATTTTATTTTCACATGCTCATTGTTCAAGGCACGGTAGTTTTGTCTAGTCACTAAAAATTAAGTGTGTACAATGTTCATTTCTTACTGATCTACCCTCAAGACTACAATAAAATTTAGCTCAAATTGGTACCAAGAAAATGCCACATTAGTAATAAACAAAAGTTGCTTGATGAACTATCAAACATAAAGGGAACATCTTATTTTGCCGATGCTACACCTCCGTAGGTCACAATTACATGACATATTACTTATACGCACACATAAATCTCGTAATCTCAGTTATAGCCCACAATAACATGATTGAAAACCATTCTACAATTGATTCATTAGTCAAAATAAATTATGGGGACCAGCTTCATTGAGTAATTTCTGGGTACCGGAATTAATTCTGAAGAAAAATAAGCTAATTTAAACATGCTAAAGGAATATGAAGTAAACAACAAAACCTAATGTATGGAGTCCTGAGAGGGGGAATAGAAGAGGATATGCAATTGTTCTGAACCAATAACTGCATTGTCATTTCAAAAAAAATAACTGCATTGCCTTGAACATTCATTACATTTGATTCCTACATGTATCTGAGCTCTCTAAACTAGATATACCACATCACAATCACAATTCATACAAACAGAAATACTGGCCTATGACTATGAATCATTTTCAAGATTGAAACTAACTTCTAATCTCTCCTTTTATTTCCTCCATCGAATTGAAATTAACATCTGATGTTCCTGATTGTCTCAATCACAAGTCAGGGTCAAGGAAAGTGGACATCAAAAGTCCCTGTACAAATTCACTACGCCGTCCTTTCTCTATCTGGTCTTTGTCAGGTAAAGATGGCTGAACATCTCTGCAGTAATAGAAATATTATGTTATGTATCGAAGAGAGGGATATAAGTAGTCACTCTGAACAAAGAATACTATGTAAAACGAAAGAGCAAGTCAACAGAAAGCTAATGAATGACATGTTAAAAGGCACAAATAATCGTAATAGTACCCTAACCATAAAAAAATACGGCCAGGTTTTTGGCTAAAAAATTAATTGACATGAATCAGATGAAGCTAAGGTCTACAACAAGAGTACACTTGCCTCATTATTACTATATTAACATCAGCACAGTGAAAGCTACAAAGTTAACTGCACTAAAAATTCTAAAAATTACTAGCAAAACAATCAAATCCAACTGCAATAGATGGATGCTTCAAGTGATTTCAGGCGAGGTGCTTGTTTTGGAAGTTTCTAGATTTACTGCTCCCGACACTGACTTTTTCTTCTACAAACTATACAACCATGGATCAAGCAACTTGCTGAATGATAAAATTATGATTTATTAGTTGATATTTTGATAATACATGAGGAATGTGGTATAGTGATAGAACTTCAATATATCCATACCCACTCTCTCTTTCACCCCAATTTCATGTTTCTTTTTCTCTATTTATCCATTACTTTTCGATCACATTGCTAATCATATCTCTCAATTCTCTCTTTTATTCTTTTCTCACTCTAGATGGAGGTAGAAATAGGGTGTTTATGAAACATTAGTGTATAGCGATAACCATGGCTCATAGCGGTGGAAATGAATTGTGACCACAGTCAAACTTTACCAGCAATATCAGTGGATTCAAAAATCTTGGAATCACCACTTTGGGGAAACCTGAGGACTAGTCCCACAGGCACAGCTATATGTGTGTGGATATCGAGTCAAAGACAAAATAAAAATGACTGAGTGTTACTTCACCATACCTTTCTAGCACTGTATCATCTGAATGTGTTTCTTCAATGCTTACTTCACTAGAAGAATCGGGCTTCTCATTATGGTGTTCACCAGCAGCAGCTGCACCATATAAAAATGATAGCAATGGATCACATGCTGTCTCGGAGGTCGACGTCATAGGAGATGGCCCAGCAGAAAAAGATTGCCAGTGTCTATCCTCTTCATCCTTTCTTGAAAAGGAAAGAGTTGGGTAGGAATCATGCAGGTAGTGTTTTGATTTGAGCTGACTGTAATCTCCAGTGAAGGAAGTACAGAGTTGAATGAAGGACAATGAACAACAAAAATAAGGAGCATAAGCAGCAAAATGCTTTGGTAAAAGAAAACAGAAGGAACAGCAATTAATAGTATTTATTTTGAATAAATAGTAGCATTTCTATCAGGTTTATCAGAAAGGATATCTTAAATATGTTTCCATGTTGTGCTGCTATGTGCTCAACCATATCTGTCCCTATCCACATGGCACAAACAGGACAAATCTGCAAGTACAAAGACATAACTGAGTGTAATTCAACAAGCACAAGTGGTACTGCAAAAGATACATTAGAGAAATACATATAAGAAAAATTATACACACTTCTGAAATTGGGGCTATTGCAAGTAGCCATCATGAACGCCTAAATCTGCCAATTGAACCCTCAAATTAGAAAGTAAAACATCACAATAGATTAATCTCTCCCCCTTTCTAACAAATTCTGTAAATCATGTGATAATCATTCAGTGACTGTTTAATACATTTGTATCGCCTTTTATTATCCACATCAAAGAAACATTTAAATAAGTATTTAAGCATTTTGATATTTTTAAGTATGAAATACTAAATAAAGTTAGGGATCACATGATAAACAGAAACTGTAACATAGATCTGGAACTCTGGATTAACAATCCATTGCAACATTCCTCATAGTTTGAGGGTTTAATTGACATTTTTATTTTTTTGGGGGTACATGATGGATTTTAAAGTTCTTGGTGGTTACTTGCAATCTCCCTAAAGCTCAATTGGAGTGTGTAAATTTTGGCCTAATCATATTTAAAATTGGTTGACAAAAAAGTAACAGCATCAACTTTACATGGAAACTAATTAGATTCATATTGGAGTAACCCCTGCAGGTTCTACAAGCTAAGATCTTGTCAGGAACCACATCTCTAAGGACTTCTGCATAGATGCAAGATATATATAAATCCAATAAGAACATCATGACAACGTTTAACTTAACAACACTACATTAATGGTCAACCTCAAGCCAGTATAAACAAGACAATAATCATGAACAAAAATAAAAAATGAATATTTCAGATGCCGTAGATGCACAATTGAACAGAGCCCACTTTGAAAGAAAAGCTGTCTCAATCGATTTAATAGTGACTATTTGGTGTCTACTGTCTCCAATGATGACAACGAAGATATAGACTCAAATTACCAGCTTCACAATTAATAACCATGGCCTATGTTCCCCCCCCCCCCCCCTCCAAAAAAAATAACTGGTATTTGTTGGATGCATTATAATATCTCAAATGCAATCACAATTCACAAACACCTGTTTCTTTGTGAATTTGCTGATATAAGTTAAACGTATGCTTCTGACATTTTGGTCTAAGAGGGAACACAAAAGCAACAAATCAATTTACAAAGTTAATAACTACTAAAGAACTTTCTTGACCAAGCATCAAAACAACTCTCTGGGTGATCTCAATGAGGTCTTATTGACATAATTGCAAAATTGAAAGGCTTATGATGGAGCTGAGTTATGGCTATCTCAAAAAATTACCAACTTGGATAGATTATAATGCAATAAAGAAGCAACAGAATATTTATTCATGTACTAATCACAATAAAAGCTAAAAGTTAAAATGAAAAGGAAAGGAATTAATTGAAGTAATAAATACCCCAGACTTGGCTTCTATTTGATCATGGTCCAGGTCAATATGGCAACATAGCTCTAGAAGATCAAAATCCTCTGCGCAAAATGGGCATGGATAAGCCGTCCTTAACTCATCATCCCCAATGACCTCCTCCTCGTCCTCAAAATCGACAAAGAGCTCTGCTTCAACGCCCAAACAAACAGAAAGATTAAACTCTTAGAACTAAACCAGACACCCAAAAAGCAAAATGAAAGAATAGAATGATGTTTGAAACAAGGAATCACCGAAGTGGGACTTTAGCCTCGATCGGTGGCTTCTAGAAGCAGTAGAGAGGCCAAAGCTCAAATCTTCGCCTTCCATTGACTTTGTGAAGAACTGAGATGTTTTCTGGAACAAGCACAATGAAAATTAAAAGGGTTTTTGTCTTTTTGAGGAGGTGAATTGCAGACAGGAATCGTTGTTGTTGTTGTTGTTGTTGTTGTTCGTGTGGGTGATATATAATACTACAGTGTTACTCGGAAAATTCCGAGGACTTTCCATTTCGGATTGACGGATTGTACGTGGCTATTGCGTTGGTGACCGGATCCTTAGCCAATACGAATTCTAGTTAATCTTCATTTACCATAATGCCCTCAAAGGCCACCACCATCACTAACATCCGGTATAAGTTTTTTTTATTTCCCTTTTTTGTTGAAATATCCAGTGTAAGCCTAAGCCCATTGGACTGTTATGGGTGTCCATGGTATAGTTTGGTTTTACTAACTGAGCCAATTTTATTTTCTCAAAGCAGTTATAAAACCGATCATTTTCAAAATCAGTTTTAAAATCGGATATGATTCAACACAGGTTTTAAACTAGATTATGCTTCAAACACAGTTTTAAAACTAAATTTCGTTCAAAAGTTAGTTTTAAAATTGGTTTTGGTTCAGAATCTCAATTTTAAAACTGATTTATGGGAGTTTCATCTTTCTAACGCCCACCTGAATCCTATATCTGACACCAACAACGACCTAAACCCTAAATCCAACTTGACAGCGACCTAAACACTAAATTCGTTCCGACAACGATCTAAACCCTAAATCCGACCATGAATTTGACCCAGCACCGACTGGAACCCTAAATCCAACTTGACGCCGGTCTACACCCTAAATCTAACTTGACACCGACCTAAACTCTAAATTCAACCCGATAACACTCGCCTGACTCCACGCTGATCTAAACCCTAATCCTGACCTGACGTTGACCTAAACACTAACTTTGACCCGACGTGACTCTCCCGACTCTATGCTGACCTAAACTCTAAATCGACCTGACACTGACCTAAACCCTAAATCTAACCCGACGTGACTCACCCAAACACCCCCAATTTAGGCTCAATTGTTTTGATCGAAAAAGGAGATTGACAAAAAACAATGGGCGTAACCATTGGTCAACAATACTGTGGAAATTATTATTATATGTGTGGAGAGATTTCATCTCCCTCCATTTCTATTACAACCTAAGTTTGCTAGTTAGTCAGCTATAACACTACTTTCCCTATAAATATGCATGATTTTTGCATCCCACTTTAGCACTTAAGAAATTAAATTGGTTTAACTCATTTAAAAGCTTATATGGCCTTATGGGCTTTTGAGTTTGCCCACCCCACCGCTGAAGTCAAATCACTCTTAATGATTATGTTACCGAAGTGGAATTGGTAGTTGAAGATTAAGGCGTTTTATATGACTTTTACCTCTGCTTCGAAGGCTCTTCCAAAAGCTCTATTGAGAGCGAATTGGCGTGAAATTTGCCCATTATCATCACGAATTAAGTCAAAGGTAAGAAATTCATAAATCAATAAGTTATTGATTTAGCGGTAGACAAATTAGATTATTGTAATGATGATGACTCAAGTTTGAAACTTGAGAAAGACATATATTAGCAGGGAATGTCATGGTTTCATAAACAAGTTTACTCTCTTATCATATCTTTTATTATATTTGACTATCGAGTCCGAAATAGATGATTGGATGTTTACCAAAATAAAGTTTTTTTTGTTTAAATGAAAATGAAGTTAGAAATGCACAAATGCTTTTACACTCTTTCTTCTTGAATAAGCTTTGGACTTTGGATTATGAAAAAAATAAAATAAAAAAGGCTTGGACTTTGGATATAAAATTAATTTATGAATCTACCCCTTATATATTTCATTTCCTATCGTGTCTTTATTTAACTTTCTTATTCTATCTTTTATTATATTTGACCATCAAACTAGTCGCAAGTAGGGGTGGGAATAGGCTAGGCCGCCGACAGGGGCCTATGGCCTGGCCTATTTAAAGCCTAGCCTGGCCTGGCCTGTTTAATAAAAAGGCTAGGCTCAGACTTTTTAAAAAGCCTATTTAGCTAAATAAATCAGGCTTAGGCTTATAAAAAAGCCTATTAAGCCTATCAGGTCGGCCCGTTTATTAACATATTAATTTAATATATTAGTTTAATAAAATATACAAACAAATCAAAATATTAAATTCAATTTACATCCATCCAACCTGCCACCAGTTTTAGTATTTGCAGAAAAATTAATTTTACCTTTTTGAAACTTGTCGATTGACAAACATGGTTGGCCTATTTAAATGTAGGCTTGTTAGCCTGCTTAGATGTTGGCCTGTTTAGATGTAGACTTGTTGGTCTATTTAAAGGCCTTATTCGAAAATAGGCCTATAAATAGGCTTCAGGCCAGGCTCAAGCAAAATAAAAAGCCTATGATAGGCCATAGGCCAGGCTTAGGCCTTAAATTTTTTAAACAGGCCAGGCCTATTTACACAAAGCCTAGCCTGGCCCAGCCTATTCCCACCCCTAGTCGCAAGTAAGAAATAGATGATTGAATGGTTAGCAAAATAAAGTTTTTTTTTTTTTTGAAATGAGAATAAAGTTAGAAATGCACAAATGCTTCTTACACTCTTTCTTCTTGAATAAGGTTTGGAATTTGGATATAAAATTAATTTAACGAATCTACCCCTTATATGAGTTCTAAACCCCAAAGCTTGTATGACTGTTACCTGGTTGGTTGCCTCCATTTCCACAGCGTTTCCGAGAACAGAAACAGAAACAGAGAATTGCTGCTGCTACTTCCGAAACTTGAATTCAATTCAATTCAATGGCGACGAGAAATCGAACTTTACAATTCCGGAAGCACAGAGACGCCGTGAAGAGCGTTCGCGCTCCTCTGTCTTCATCTTCTTCCGGCGGTCCTGTCATTGAAATGGTCACCACTTCGCTGATTCGTTCCAATAATCGATCTTCTTACGAACCTCTAAGCACCCACGATCCAGGTCCAGGCACCTCAAGGTATTTCTCTCATCCTTCCTATTATTTCCGTTTTTCACAACCCAATTCATGTTTGTTTCCCCCAACTGTTGCTCTGCATAATAATAGCAATGCTAGAATCAGGTCTTTGCCCCAGTAGTTGGAGTTTCAGTCTTTTACCCCCTTGTTCTTCTGGGAGTGTAAAAGATTAATTTTTGAATTGTGGGTAGTTCTCTCATGGGCTCTAGGTCCACCCATCAATAACCTAATGTGCCTTAACTGAGTTTGATACGCTGTTGGACTTGGTAGTACCTTCAAGATGCTGAGTGCAATTGATTAATACAAATACTGTGTCTTGATGTGTTAGAGATGCATTTACTGTGGGCTTGCCACCATCTTGGGTGGATGATTCTGAAGTAATAGCTACAAATATACAACAAGCTAGGATTAAAATGGCTGAATTAACCAAAGCCCACGCAAAGGCTTTGATGCCCTCCTTTGGTGATGGCAAAGATGATCAGCGCCTGATTGAGACTCTCACCCAAGAAATTACAGCCCTCCTCAGAAAGTCTGAGGTGAGGCTAAAAAGACTTTCCACTGCTAGTGGATCTTCTGAGGATTCCAATGTCAGGAAAAATGTGCAGGTAATTCCGACTGGTTTGCTTCAAATTTTAGGTAATTTATAGTATGCAACTATTTGCTTGGTTCGTTTGACTGTATTCTGTCTCTACTTGTCCCAGCGTTCACTTGCTACAGACCTTCAGAACCTGTCAATGGATCTCCGGCGAAAGCAGTCTGCGTATCTGAAACGATTGCAGCAGCAAAAAGAGGTTGCAACATTTAACCAATTTTTCAATTCCAAATGCTTGCATATTATCCTCCAATATTTTAAGTGGCCCTGTTTCTTTATTTCTTAGTTCATCAATCTTCGTTTGTAGACTCTATGCTTCTTGAATTTTTTATTTCTATTGGTATTCAACTTATGATCACTACCAGCCCAATTCCCAATCCACAAGTCTGCTGTGGCTGGAACTACACCCATGTTAGTATTTTATTTTGTGTCACTGATGTCTATACTTGCATGTAATCATGCAGGGTTATGATGGGGTTGACTTGGAGATGAACTTCAATGGGAGTAATTTTTCTTTGCAGGATGATGGATTCAGTGATGTGGTAAGTCGTGTATTCTGAGTTTGTAACTAATCTCTCTAGTAGGGCTATACTATTTTAGTAAATCTTCTGTGCAACTAAAGGAAGGATGGCTCTTATCCCGTATCAAGTTATTTTGCCTGATTTACTTTTCTTTCCTAGCAATTGTTAAAGCAGTATTGTAATGGTGAAACTGCAAGACTTCAGTTCAAACTAGGCAAGCGACCTTTTTTTTGACCCCTTACAATCCTCCAACTGCATAAGGTGGGAGAGGTGGTAGGGTGTGAGGAAGGACTATAGAAAAACAGAAATTACAGAATAGCATTGTTTGAGATGGATTTACATCCTTGATTTTATGAAATTAGGTCTGATTTATGTTATGATTCTGAAATATCGATTCTGTTATCTGGAGTATAACTAGAATTAAATAATTGATTGTTGACAAGTAAGATGGATATCTGTCTTTTGAGCTTTTCTTGCTTTGTCGTGGGTTTTATATGGATTCGAAGATATTTCTTTATTTCCTTATCCCCCTCTTGCTGGTTCCTTTTGTGTAGGTGGATTAAGGATCCCTTGTCGTCCTATTGTTACTAATACATTCTCTTTTGATCCCCCCCTCCCCCACAAAAAAAAAGTTTCTATAATATGATCCAGATTTTGTAAATAAGCCCCATTTACTTTTTAGACATTTAAATGAAAAAAGGAAAATAAAATCATTTTCTTACTTTCAGCATTTTATCTATCTTGAACATATGAAATTGAGGATTTATCGCTTCTCTGGATCTCTCATGAAGTTATTTTAGTGGGAGTTAGGTTCATGCATTAGGATCATTTTTCTTGGAATGGGTTTAGTCTCTTGGGCCAACTATTTTTATCCCTATCATGAAGCTGGCAGTTTAAAAACTATGAAATATTTACTTTCATTGTTTCTCATACTTATATGAAGTTGTGTTGTATCAAAGGAAGAGATAATGATAGTTGGTATTTGATTGATTCCAGGGTTTTAGTGAAGAGCAAATGACAAAGCTTAAAAAAAGTGAGCATATATCAGAGGAAAGGGAGAGAGAGATTGAACAGGTAATTTGAAGGATTTGGTGTATTGGTTGAAGACAAACCGCATTTTGTACCTTGTCTGACAATGTGAAATTTGCTGCAGGTCGTTAAATCCGTCAATGAACTTGCTCAGATCATGAAGGATCTCTCCGTCCTAGTGATAGATCAGGTTAATGCAATGCCCCACCCTTGTATAAAATAGATTTTATAGAATGAAAGGTGACTCAGGAAGCTAATATTCTTGCAGGGAACGATTGTGGATAGAATTGACTACAATATTCAGAGTGTTGCTACATCAGTTGAGGAGGGCTTAAAGCAGTTGCAAAAGGTTCTGTACTTCTGTATTCTCTTCCCCTCATAATCCTTCAATTTGCAACTTGGAGCTTTATCCACATTTTATTTTGGAATTTGTTAGCTTCTGTAAGCCTGTTATCATAATCTGAAAACATGTAATTGCAGGCAGAAAGAACGCAGAAATCAGGAGGGATGGTTACATGTGCAACAGTGCTTGTTATAATGTGCTTTGTCATGCTAGTTCTCTTGATACTCAAGGAGATAATCTTCTAGTCATATCAATGACTGTCTAGCATCAAGCTAATTCACTTTCACCGTGTCAATCTGAATTAAATCGCCTTCAGGTTAAAGATAGTCATCACGGGCACTTCAGGTATGGGAGTTCGTTTTAACGAAAGGATTTGGATTTACAAGATTAGCTCATTATTGAGCGCCAGGAGAAGCATAGGAATGTACAGTACTAATTTGTGCAATATGTACCTATAAATAGTTTGGTGTTTGATAGTTAGAAAGATTTCTTGTTCATGGTTTAGTTTTGCCATATCAATAGGGATTTTCAACATATTCACATCCTTTTAGGAATACTCTTTTTTTGAAAAAAAAAATAGTGGTAGTTTTGTCATATTCAAGGAGATCTTGGATATGACCCAAAAAAAAAATGATAGATCTTAGTTAATATGAAGTGATAACACAACTTACATGCATCCCAGAGCCATCAAACATGTTAATTTATAGTTGTTTTCTTGTTCACCTAACTATAGTTTTTATTTTGCTAGTTCTTTTTTTAATCTAGTAAAAGAATAAACAATTGGAGATGCTGCTATGTAACTAAAAATAATCACATAGTCAAGTCGTGAAATCAGTATGCTGCAAATGTAGAGTAAGACTACTTATGATAGATCCAAAGAGGGTGTAACTCTTGTCTACCATCCTTTACATTTTTATTACATCCCATTTTAGCATTTTCCCCATTTATGATTGCAGAATGTATAATTTGCATTTCGCAATCTTAAATGCAGTGTGTAATTGATTCCAACATTGAGGTGGTGAGAGAATGTATAAGGATGGTAAAAAAACTAATGCCGGTTTAAGAGGTGAGCAGTCTGTTCTACTTAATAAGATCTCAGGTTCTTATTTAAGTATTGTGAACAGAAAAATAAATGTTACCATAACCAATATTTAAAAGACGAGTGCTATCAACCATTATTTTAGCACATTCTCATTAATTAGTTGACGTAAATGTAAATTCTATTAAATCTGAGGTGAAACTTATATTTTTAGTGAATGAATGGTTGAAAATAGAATGTTAAAAGTGATTTTTACTGACATTTTTCTATATAAAAATAAAATAGTCACGTACCAACACCTCAATTATGTAGATTCAGATTCAGATGATACGAAATAATGATGCGCTAAATAACTGGGAATCAGATCTCTACGATACGTCGAGTTTGAATTGTTTATTAATCATACGTCATATGATTAGGCCACCTCATGAGCTCAACTTCGACAACTGCAGTTAGCAGAATTTTGAATCATGAAAGCAGCCCAATTTATAAAAACCATTATTCAATTGAATTTGAAATGATTAACAATATCATAAGTCAGTAAATTGATAAAAAAAATTGAATAAGTTTTGATATAGTAGTTAATTCAATTCGTTATTGCTTATTACGAGCACATTCGGTGAATGATTAGTCAAGACTGTTGTGGACTGTGGTAGATATAGTGGCTAAAAAAAAAAGTAAATTGATAAAATAAAATAGGGGTAACGTTGCCACAGATTATTGGACCGTTTAACTTGAAAAAAAGGAAAGCACCTCCACGTACATCAACGGTCCAGATCTATTGACCGTTGCATTGAATTCCCAACACCAACCTTTTCCTTCATATCCTTATTCGACCGTTGCTCACTCACTCATATCCTAAGCTACTTCTCCTTCTTCTTCACTTCACTTCCTTATGAATTTCAACTTTCTTTTCTAATCTCTCTCTCTCTCTGATTCTTTATTCTTTATTCTGTTCTGAGAACCAACCATGGTGAAAACGGCCTCATCTCCGTCTTCATCTCCGGTGACCATAACGGTGTCTTCCGGTGGCAAAACAGGGGGAAGCAGAAGCATGGGGCTAACAAGTCCAGTACCACGTGCTTCTGTCTCCAACAACCCCAATTCCCCTCTCAGATCAAACAGGGCTTCCACCGGCGGAAGGAGGCTATCAGGTGGAGCCACCACCACCACCAACTACTCCAAAGACGACGGAGGAGAAATCAACTCAGAATTCGTGACATACACTGTTCACATCCCTCCAACACCAGACCGCAACATTCCTCTGTCATCCTCACAGACAAGCCTCCCTGAAGATTGCAAAAACCCTACAAACTACCTTTCCGGCACGATCTTCACCGGAGGCTTCAATTCCGTGACACGGGGCCATGTCATTGATTGCTCCGTGGAAAGCGAGAAGCTGCCGCCGCTGAAATCCGGGTTGATTTGCGGGATGAAGGGTTGTGATGAGAAAGCGATGCAAATCAGGGGAAGTGGTCCTTGCGAGTGTGGCTTCAAAATCTGCAAGGATTGTTACATTGAGTTTGGTGGAAACAGAGGAGCGGGTAGGTGCCCTGGTTGCAAAGAGCCTTACCACAAGGATGTGAGTGAGAGTGAAGAAGAGGAGGAGGAGGAGGAAGAGGAATCTGAGGCTGAAGACCAAGCTCTGCCGTTGCCTTCCATGGCGGAGTTCAAATTGGATAAGAGGCTTTCCCTTGTGAAGTCCTTCAAAGCACAGAACCATCCACCTGACTTTGACCACACTCGATGGCTGTTTGAAACCAAAGGAACCTATGGCTATGGAAATGCTCTGTGGCCTAAAGATGGATATGGAGGTAGCAATGGATTCGAACCTCCGCCAGATTTCGGAGAGAAAGCTAGGAGACCCTTGACCCGTAAGGTTGCAGTTTCAGCTGCCATTCTCAGTCCATATAGGTGAGTCATTCCGAATTCCAAAGCTTGAGTTTTTCTTCCTACCCTTAATTGCAATCCAAAAGGGAAAGAAGATAAAGTAAAATTACCTTGTTTAATTGATGTGAATACTGATCCAAAAGGGAAAGAAGATAAAGTAAAATTACCTTGTTTGATTGATGTGAATTCTGATTCTGATTTTTTTTTTTTTTCAGATTACTTATTCTGCTGCGTCTTGTTGCCCTTGGTTTTTTCCTTACATGGAGGGTTAGACACCCCAACCGTGAAGCAATGTGGCTGTGGGGAATGTCCATAACTTGTGAGCTGTGGTTTGCACTTTCATGGCTTCTTGATCAGCTTCCTAAGCTCTGCCCTGTGAACAGAGTCACTGATCTGTCTGTCCTGAAAGAGCGGTTTGAGTCCCCGAACCTCCGCAACCCGAAAGGGAGGTCCGATCTCCCTGGAATTGATGTGTTTGTTTCCACAGCAGACCCTGAAAAGGAGCCTCCTCTTGTCACTGCAAACACCATTCTCTCTATCCTGGCAGTTGATTATCCCGTGGAAAAGGTTGCGTGTTACTTGTCTGATGATGGTGGAGCTCTTTTGACATTTGAAGCCCTTGCTGAGACTGCTAGCTTTGCAAGGGTGTGGGTTCCTTTCTGTAGAAAGCACCAAATAGAGCCCAGAAATCCTGAAGCATATTTTGGGCAGAAGCGTGATTTTCTCAAGAATAAGGTGCGGTTGGACTTTGTAAGGGAGAGGAGAAGGGTGAAGAGGGAATATGATGAATTCAAAGTCAGAATTAATTCCTTACCAGAATCCATAAGGAGAAGATCAGATGCTTACAATGCTCATGAGGAGTTAAGAGCCAAGAAGAAGCAGATGGAAGCTGGTTCCAGCATCTCAGAACCCATTAAGGTTCCTAAAGCAACATGGATGTCTGATGGTTCTCATTGGGCAGGAACTTGGGCATCAGCAGAACCTGAACATTCAAGAGGAGACCATGCTGGCATAATTCAGGTAACTTCTTCGATACTACTCAAATTCCTTGGAGTATTGTGTTTGTGTGACAATTATGCAGTGATTGAATCATAGTAGAGCATTGTCTAATACTATGCTTCGTCTGATTCTACAGGCAATGTTAGCTCCACCTAATGCAGAACCAGAATTTGGTGCAGAAGCTGATGCGGAGAACTTGATTGACTCATCAGATGTTGATATCAGATTGCCTATGCTTGTATATGTGTCTCGAGAGAAGAGACCAGGATATGATCATAATAAGAAAGCAGGAGCAATGAATGCTCTTGTTCGCACTAGTGCTATCATGTCCAATGGACCATTCATTCTGAATCTTGATTGTGATCATTACATCTACAACTCCTTGGCCATAAGGGAAGGAATGTGCTTCATGCTTGACAGAGGGGGTGATAGGATATGCTATGTTCAATTCCCTCAAAGGTTTGAAGGCATTGACCCCAGTGACCGGTATGCGAATCACAACACAGTGTTCTTTGATGTGGGCATGAGAGCTTTTGATGGCTTACAAGGCCCAATGTATGTGGGAACGGGCTGCATATTCAGAAGAACTGCTCTTTATGGGTTCAGTCCTCCTCGAGCTACAGAACATCGCGGCTGGCTTGGCAAGAAGAAAATTAAACTGTTTTTGAGAAAGCCCAAGGTGTCCAAGAAGCAAGAGGATGAAATAGCTGTGTCAATCAATGATGATCATAATGATGATGATGCAGACATTGAGTCCTTACTTCTTCCCAAAAGGTTTGGCAATTCTACCTCTCTAGCTGCATCCGTTCCTGTTGCAGAATACCAGGGAAGGTTGCTTCAAGAGTTGCAAGGAAAGGGAACACATGGAAGGCCAGCAGGTTCTCTTGCTGTGCCTCGTGAACCATTGGATGCTGCTACTGTTGCAGAGGCAATAAGTGTGATATCCTGTTTCTATGAGGATAAAACTGAATGGGGAAAACGTGTAGGGTGGATATATGGTTCTGTCACAGAAGATGTGGTAACCGGTTACAGAATGCACAACAGAGGGTGGAGATCAGTGTACTGTGTCACTAAAAGAGATGCTTTTAGAGGAACAGCTCCAATCAACTTAACAGATAGACTTCATCAAGTGCTTCGATGGGCAACAGGTTCTGTTGAGATTTTCTTCTCAAGGAACAATGCACTATTGGCCAGTCCTAGAATGAAGTTCTTGCAAAGGGTAGCATATTTCAATGTGGGAATGTACCCTTTCACTTCAATGTTTCTGATTGTCTATTGCTTTCTTCCTGCACTATCCCTATTTTCAGGGCAGTTTATAGTCCAATCTGTCAGTGCAACTTTTCTAGTGTTCTTGCTGGGCATCACAATCACACTGTGCTTGCTTGCACTGCTTGAAATCAAGTGGTCAGGAATCACTCTGCATGACTGGTGGAGAAATGAACAATTCTGGTTGATTGGTGGAACAAGTGCCCACCCTGCTGCTGTTCTACAAGGGTTGTTGAAGGTGATAGCAGGAGTAGAAATCTCATTCACACTGACCTCAAAATCAGCCACTCCAGAAGATGGAGATGATGAGTTTGCTGATCTCTATGAGGTGAAGTGGAGCTTTTTAATGGTCCCTCCAATTACCATTATGATGGTGAACATGATTGCTATTGCAGTAGGAGTATCCAGGACTCTGTACAGTCCATTTCCACAATGGAGCAGGCTTGTAGGAGGAGTGTTTTTCAGCTTCTGGGTCTTGTGCCATCTTTACCCTTTTGCAAAGGGACTGTTGGGAAGGAGAGGGAAGGTTCCAACCATTATCTACGTTTGGTCTGGATTGCTCTCAATTATTATCTCTATGCTTTGGGTTTACATAAACCCTCCTTCTGGAAGAACACAAGATTACTTGAATTTCCAGTTCCCTTAGTTTAGAGGGAGATGAAGTTCCTCTGCTTCATCTTGTACTGTGTCATTCATGTGTATGATTAAGTCTATGTTGTATTAAACTGTGAGTATATCACCCGAAAAATTCATGTAGTAGTTACCAGTTAAATGTTGTTAATATCTCAAATGACTGAGATAAATGTGTTCCTGCAATATCATCAATATTATACTTTCTGTTATTCATGTTTGTATCCAATGAAGATCAATGTTGTAGTTGGACCTTCAAGATTGTTCAAACTGAGTCCAATTGAATAATCAAATACTGTGTCTTGGTGTTAGAGATGCGTTTACCCATAAGACTCTCAAGTCTCACCCAAGAAATTATAGCCCTCGTCAGAGTCTTGAGTTGAGGCTCAAAAGACTTTCCCTTATCTGATTGAACTTTTAATGAGAGTAAACTTGCTTTGCAGGATGACGGATTCAGTGATATGGTAAGTTCTGTATTCTGAGTTTGTGACCATTCTCTCTAGCAGGGCCATATTATTATAATAAATCTTCTGTGAAACTAAAATAAGGATGGCTTTTTCCCCTTATCAAGTGACTATTGATGATTTATTTTTCTTTCCTAGCAATTGTTAAAGCAAAATTGTAATGGTGAAACTGCAAGATTTCAGTTCAAAGTAGGCGTGACCTTTGCTCATAGCACGTTTGGATCATTTGAAATTTCCTCTGAATCAATTTTGACACATAGGAACTGATTTTGACTTCAAAATCTATTATAGAAGGATTCCCAAACATTAACTCAGTCTTTAAATGTGCAATTTGGAGCTTTTATCTCACTATCTTTTGGCACTTTGTAGCTTTTGTAAGCCTCTTGATACTAAGGAGATAATCTCAAAGACTGGTTTACTTGTTTGTTATAGGTGCTTGATAGTTAGAAAGATATGTCTTCTACATGATTTTGATTTGCCATGTCATGTAAATAAGGATTTCCAGCGAATTCACGTCCTTCTAGACAAACTTTTGTTTGAAATAGAATGAGTAGTCGGAGATAGATGAAAGCAAAATTTGATAGCAAGATGAAAGCGTCAATTTGATGGGAATCAATTATCCCTACTAAGAACGCACTTGAAAAAATTAAAGAAAATTACGAACACACAAAATTATCCAGACAAATTTGTAAATTATGGAAGAGAGATTACTCGCTCTATTCCGTAATTATAAGCTAACATTGACATTTATAATGTGTCACGAAATATAAGCTAACTTAAAGAAAGTTAATTTCTATTTCTATATTTGCCCATGCATTTATTGATAGCGAAGCATTATTAATACTATAATCATTGAATTTTTTTTATCTTAAATAGGACCAAATAGGAAAAATTTGATAATTTTTTTTATAATTAATGCATCAACCAACTTTATTATTTATTTTATTTAATAAACATGAATTTTACAATGATATAACTTATGAGTACGGAAGGAAAGAGAACTAAATAAGACCAAATATTGAAGTCATGAGACGAGACAGAAACGGCATACCGTGCAATCAATTTTTTTGTAATACAATTTTAGAGGGGGGCAGTTCGAGCTCACACCTGGATTCCGTGAAGTTGACTTGTGTAAGCATTTATTTCCAACTGATAACTTTGAGATGTTTAATAAAAATAAATGATCATACTATTTAGCAAAATAGCCAGTCCGTTTTAAAATATATGTTACTTTAACTTTTATTATATTTTTCAAAATATATATTGCTTACAAATTTGAATTATTTTATTTCATTTTCTTCCATTTATACTCTTATTTAATATTATATCTCTTATCAACCATCTCATTTTTTCATTTATACACTTTTTTTAATATAACTCAACTTTAAACAATAATATTTCAATCAAAGTGTATCATTATTTAATGAGTTTTTAAAATGTATATTATGTAACCTAAAACAATATATATTTTAGAAACAGAGAAAAGTAGTAATAATTTATCATCTTGTAAATCACAATAAAATCCTCCTATGATAAAGAGAATTTAAGTGTATTTATATTTTAGAAATATAAAAAGACATTCATTATTTACTTCATTTAATATGTATGAGAATTTATAGAATATGAAACATAAGAATACAACTTTTTTTAAAGGAAAGAATACAACCTTACTCATTAAAAAGTTTACTAGTACTAAGAAGTATCATGGTGTTGTGCAAATTTATAAAAATAAGTAAATAACATTCAATCTCTTGATAAAGATTTATATTTGTTTTGCTACTCAAACATCAAAATAGTGGCAACCGTGAGACATTCCACTTTAGTGATAGTTTTTAATCGTCAATACACTTTATAATAGTAAAAAATGGTGTTTAAAAATTAATACGCTATTTGGATGTTCATCAATATGGTAGAGAGAAATTCTACCAATGCAAAACTCTAATAGTAGTTGAAAGAGAAAATTAAGAAAATAAAGTAAAATGAGGCTTTGGGCAATTTCTTGTTATCCCATTACTCTCAAAGCATTACAATTTATAGATAGGGTTCTACTTTTAAAATAAGGAGAATTCAACATGTGGCATCATCTCACTATTACGAATATTCTAAAATATAGAAAGATAACTAAATATAAAAATAAAGTGACTAGCAATAATTATCCATCTACTTGAGCTTAATAGATCTAGCTGAAGCTATCGCAATATTTTTCCTTTTTGTTCTCTTTCCTTTTCTCTATCACACAGAGTATTATAGAATACAGTCCTCCTTGCAATCCAATAGTTAATGCATTTTTTACATCAACATCAGAAAATCTAAAAAATAGTAAAATTCATTCCGACTTACTAATAAAAAAGGAGGAAAAGCAAGAAAACAAATATGCAATTCAAATGATTGTGAATTGCAACCATACAGTAACCAAGTAGTAAGTACTACATCTGGGATGGTGAATCTTATAACTAATTGATGGATGCACTTAATTAAAAATATATAAGAAACAAAGTACCCAAAGATATAGCCTTCAAAATTTGGACACCGTTTTTGTCTCACAATCAATTATTGCTAGCTTTAGATGGTGATTGAGGAGCCATTTTCCCCTGCGCCATGATCATGGAGTTGTACATGCGAATAATCATCTTATCATCGTACTCCTTCGTTGGTGGGCCCCTCCCGAAGGAGTCTCCGGTGACGGAGGCACCCATGCTCACCGCCTTGGAGCTGGCCAAAGCCACCATCATCCTCACATAGGCGTCCCTCACCCAAAGGACCATCTTCTTGGGCGATGAAATAATTCTGGGGATCCTGATCTTAGGGACCACCTTGATCCGCCACCTGCTCCGCCTTCTCCCTCCCAGCTCCGCCTCGTTCCTCCTTCCACCTCCGAAACCATCTATTAGTCTTTGGTATCCCCTTCTCCTCCAATACTTCTTCAGAGCCCGACGAATGCTGGCGGAGACACCTTCCATGACGCGCCCTGTCCTCTGGTTTGCTCTGTTCTGCACGCTGAAACAGAGAAAATGAAAATGAAAGGGAACGAAGCACGAGAGTGGTGGAGTGGGTAAGAAAGTAATGAGTTTGGTACATTGCATATCATCTATTGTTGATACTCTTTTATATTTATAATATAAATATACGAGTAATATATCCTATCAATAAAAAAAAATATATTATCCTACTTTTTCAAATATCTACTCTATTAAATGCTGATAAGATTTCAGACTGGGAACTTGGTTTCTTTTAGAGGGCATTTGTTTGGGGTTTGGAAAAGGATTCTCAGGAATATTGTTTCGACATTCATAATACTTTTGTTTGGTATAAGTTTTTAAAAAAGTACTTCTGGATATCTTTTATTCATGGGGAAGTGATATTCTCATCCATATGCATTTTTAATTCCCATGGTAGAAGGGTGGGAAAGTTGAATCAGAAAATCAGAAATGACAATTTTTTTTGTGAAATCCCATATATGCCACTACCCACGTTTGGACAATTTTACAAACATAGAAAACAAACTTATTGATTGATTGGATGATGTTGAGCCAAGGTATATGGTCATAATAAATATTGAGTAATGCAGCCTGCGACCGAAAACTACTGCATATTTTAAGAAGCCTTTAAATTGAAAAAATATGTTTTAAAAATCATAGAAATAAGATTTTTTGTCCTTTTAGAAAAGGAGAACATAAGAAAATTTAGATTTAGCAATTTGTATTGGGATGCTTGATTCAATATGCTTCATGTACTCCAAGAATAGTTTTGCCTCAGATGAGTCATGATGCTTTAGTCACTTGATTTGTTTCAGTATATGGAGTAAAAAAATTATATGTTAAGCTTCATGTATGTGTTTTTAGATAAGTTTAGAAATTCTTTGCACTAAAATAAAAAGAAGTTCATGTAGTACCTTTGGCACATGAGAATTTGGCCAAAACAAGGTGTCAAGCTTATAGGCTATCAAATGATATCCCTTTATCTTGTCTTTTAATAATTACATTGAAAAATATTTAAATACTAAATAACATAAGAGTATTTTAAGAATTTCAATATATATTTCCGGGAACATACATTTTTAACCAAACACATGTTATAATCATTCCCAGGAATATGGACCAAAATTCTAAGGAATCGAATTAGCAAACCAAACACATTTTTAAAAGATGCCATGAAATAACTTTCTCATTTTTATATTCCCGGGCATAAGATTCCCGGGTATCCTTTTCCAATCCCCCAAACAAACGCCCCCTTAAGTTATATATTCAAAACGAATACAGGTTGCATCAGTTGTTAAGGGCGAAAAACCATTTTCTTTTAGAAAGTTGTGTGTTTATTTATGTTGCTAATGTGAGAGCTATGTTGGTAAACAATTTATAACTACAACACTTCTATAAGCGACGAATGTCCTGGAGGCATGATTTAGCCGTGATGGTGACCGAAACTAAACTGACCCGAAGTTTTGTTCATTAAAAATATATATTCAAAATTAGTGCAAATCATAAAAGTAAAAAGTATTTTTATTATTATAAGTATATTTTTCCGTTTAAAATGATTGAATAAGTTACTAATTATACACCTATAACACTCAATTAAATTTTCTTATTTTAAAATTTTATAATTAAATAAAATTTAATGATAAAAATATATAACTTAATGTGAAATTTGTATATATAGATTAATACATAAAAAATAAAAAATAATACATTTTCAATTAAATAGTAATTTGGTTAAAAATTTAATTTTATACTATCTATCATTATTTAATATTTCACTATATCTATGATTATATTAATTTAATTGATATATTAAGTTATATAATATATGACCAAATGCTAGATAATAATATTATATTTTATATACTTTATCCCATTAGGTCTAATACATCATATCTTATATTATCAAGCTTTATACCAATGTTTTTAAAATTGCCCGGTGATTGAACTGATGAAGGCACTGGTTCACGACAATGGTTCGACTGGTTCACGACAATGGTTCGACTGTGATTTCATTAAATGATGTGTACCGTGTCACGTAAGGCTTCACCAGACATTTAGTCTCATTTACCTCCGGTGAGGACTAAATTAAATGAGGAACTTCAAAAGCTTGAAAACTTAGATGCAATTTTACTCCGATGAGAGATTAAATTCGATGACATAATTAGAGAAAAAAACCATATCTAACCCTAAAAAGATTATACATTCTATGATCCTGTTGACATCTATCCATCCATTCAAGGTGTCCGTTTTGTGGGAAAAACTTATTATAGAAAAATGTCAACAACGTACCTAACAACATTTCTTTTGATATTACTTATATTTATATTTATTATTATTACAAATATTATCCTAAACTTTAAAGGAATTATAAAAAACAAAGATAGTTGTCGTCAAATCGAGTATGGAAAGGTTAAGATAGTTGTAGGCTTGTAGCCATACTCATGAATGAAGTCCGCCAGGAATTGTTGCATCCGCCTCCGTCTTTCGGTTGGTGGTTGAGGAGATTAAATCAATTATATGAAGTTTAAAAAAAAAAAAAACAGAGAAAATATGAAAGTTGAAACATTTTTAACATGATGAACTTATTTAAATTTTTATTTAATATATTCTTAATGAGCAATGATATGTCTTCTTACTATATAAAAAACATATATAAACATTTATTTTAAAAAATGAATATAAATGAGACTATTTAAATGAATGTTTGATTAAGTTGATTTTGTTAACTTGATCAATATGTTTAATTTCAACTCCGCGTTAGCTTTTCGTTTCTTGGTGCCTTGCCTTCATCATAATAAAAGAAAATTTAATATGTTTAAATTTGACTTTAAAAATTAAATTCAATATTATATAAGTGGATGTCTAAGCTTAAGCTTAAGGAGTTGTTTAAGTTACCTTATGAGGGTTGTCTAACCCTATTCTAGTATATTAGTAGCTTTTTTATAAAAAATAAAAATAAAAATTTATGAAATTAATTCATTGATTATCGTGACACTCTTTTCTTGAGGTGCTGAGTTGTGGTCCTTTTCTTTCTCTTTTAGAGACATGTACTAAAAAAGACATAAAATGAAGTTAAACAACATCATGAAGTAATTTAGATAACCCCAAAGTTTTTCTCTTTTAGCAGACATGTAAAAAAAATAGACCTAGAATGAAGTTAAACAACGTCATGAGATAACTTAGACAACTCCAATGTTTAAAATTTACATGTTTGAATTTTTGTTGTTGATGATATTAAAAATAGTTATTTAAATCACAAGTAAATATAACCTAAAACCTTAATAGTCTTAAGCAACCTAGTAATATTTTAATATGTGTTATGGTCTGAAATTTCTTTAGATTCATGTTAAAATATTACTGGACAACCAAAGTTAAGGTAATTTTATCTCATTTATTTAGAGTGATTTGGAAATTAATCTCATTAAAGATTTATGAACAGTTTATGTGATGGCTACACCAAAAAGAAAGAAAGAGTTTAGAAAGACATAGTTTTAAAATCGCCCTTATATTATTAATGAGTAGGGAACTTGATATTTTGCAAATACAGGGGAGAGCTCCTTATATAAGTAAAAGAGCTCGAATACAACAAAGTACATGACATCATCATCATTTACACTATTATTATTCTAAATTATTCTCATGGATTCTTCTATCGGTGCATTTGGATGTTTCCATTAGCATTGCATCACTGCCAAAGTAAAAAAAGTAAAGAATTACAGCCTTAAACAAACCTAAACGTATGTAATTTTGTTAAGAAAAAAAAAGCTTGTGTAATTGACATGATGGTTAAATTGAATGAACAATTTTGGTTAAAGAAAAATCACCAAAAAACCGAATATCAATTAATTAATGTCGGGTCGCCCACCAAGCAGGTATAACGGTGTTAATGAGGCCGGCATGAATGAATCAATCAGCGAGGTTGCGTTTGAAATGGGTACGTAACTGCCAACTATCTCATTGTTTTTTGTAACATCATACATACATTCATTCGTGACAAAATATAGCGTTTATTTTCACGTTAGAATTTGTACCTTAAATTTAATGTGAATTAGATAATCATAATTTTTAATGACTTCACACACTGAATGGAGTTTTAAAAATAGTACTATCTAATGTTTTCTTTGATTTGAGAAAAAAAAAAGAGAAGAAAAAAAATAGAGAAAAATATGGAAAAAAAATTTGTAGGTTGTTTGAAATAATAGAAAAAATAATTAAGAATAGATAGCTTATTTTTATGTCTAAAGACAATTTTATCAATATAAAATAATTTTTTTTTTGAATTGACAACACAAATTTAAAAAAAGTATTAAGCACACCTCTTTCTCTTCAATTTAGAGAGACCTCAAAAAGTGTGGGACTCACATACCCACATTTCTCTCCCCTCCTTCCTCCTACAATCAAAAAAGGTTGTCTCTCCCCTCTCTTCTCCAACTCTTTCTGTCCACTTTCTATCTTTTCAAAATCACCTCAATCAAACAATATGTTAAGATTTTGTCTAAGGTGAAGTATTATATGAGTTTTTAACATGTGAAGTACCTGTTTTAATCATTTGAAAGGCTTGGAAAAAGCATGAAAACACTTGCTTGATAGGAAGAAATTGCAAGGAACTAATCTAGTACCTAAATTAGAGAAGATAGAAAAATAAAGAAGAAAAGTTTTGGATCAATTTTCTGATCTCTCATAGAAAAGATTCGATTTATACTAAGGGATAAGCATACACTCTAAGACTAAGGAAGTTCATCATCCTATTAAAGAAAAACAGTCTAGAAATTATAAAACACTAAGACCCTATTTAAAAAAACAGTTTAATTAAGAGCTTATGGTATAAGCGCTTATGGTATAAGAGCTTATGCCGTAAGCGCTTAAATCCAACAAGTTGTTTATGTTTGGATGTACATATTGAAAATAGCTTGTACATAATTAAAGCGTTTGGATGCATTTTTAAATAAGTATTTTTTATTAGTTGAGATTAAAAAATTAAAAACTAAAGAACTAAAATTATCATAAATAAAATTAATGTTTAAAAATTATATTTTTAAAAATTAAACCATAATAAGTTATATCATGCACCTATCGGTCGCATATAAATACGTCTATTTTTTTTTTTGAATAAAACATAATTTAAAATTAATAAGAAATCAACAGAAAAAGAGACATAATAAGGAACCCCACTAATAATTCTAGTAATTCCCAAACTTGATGCCCATTGCATCTATTAGAGACACAATAAGGAACCCCACTAATATCTATCTAGTTTCTTCTCATATACACATATCTGATAAAACAGAACAAAGAGAAGCTAAGTCACCAGTTACCCACCACATACACCGTCCTAATCCCATCACTTGATCACCAAAGTGGCGTTGAGCCTGCTAACATTTAGTGTCTTTACGCACAATGGGTTTAGGAGAGTATGATACGTATAAATCATATAAAAATTGTAAGGTTTTCATCTATTTGAAACTAAAAAAATTGAAACTACAAAAAATTGCAGGGCCAACACAAAAATTATTAGAACAATCAGAATTAGAATGATGCATGGCAATCAAAACCAAAAATCATCTCACTATTTAGGGAAAATAGAAGGAAAAGAATAATGCTTATCTTTGATTTTTAGGAGAAGAGGCTCGGCCAGAGAGAGAGGGAGGAGCGCGCGAGTAGAGGAGAGGAGGGAGGCGCACCGCTGCCGGAGAGAGGAAGGAGGTGCGCCTCTGCCGGAGGAGAGGAAGAGGTGCGCTATAGCAGAGGAGAGCGGAAGAGGTACGAAGCTGCTGCAGAGAAGAGAAGAGATTCTCTTTAGGGTAGGGTTTCTAAAATAAAATAAAATATAGTGTGAAAAATAGGGGTCATCCGGATTCAAAGAGAGGATCTCATTAAAAGGTACCATAAGCTCCGGATAAGCTGTTCCTATCCGCTTATGGAAATAAGCTAAAAAGAGCTTATGGAGGGCTTATAAGCTATTTCCATAAGCTATGTCAAACGCACACATAATAGCTTTTTCTATAGTATAAGCTTAAATAAACTGTTCAAAAGTTCTTCCAGACGTGCTCTAAATATAATTTTTTCGGTTAATAGGTTTAGAGAGATCTCGATCTCTTTTGGGCCTCAAAATGTGGTAACAGAAGCTGGCCCAATGAGTGGTCTATCAAAGTAGTTCCTGAGAGAGCAAGTAAAAAAGCAAACACTGCATATTTTGTTTATGCTAATAACTTTTGTTTATTCATAAAATAAAAACGTGGTTATTTTTCCCAACGAAAAGGATATCTATTAAAAATCATTTTTCTTCGTAAAAGGGAAACAAAGAAGATATTTTCTTTGAAGAATTTGCCATGTAAATTTTTTTTGTGTTATTTCCGATCGAAGAACAAAAGGGAAACTAAAATAAGGGGGAAAATAAATAAAGTTCGCTATTCCGTAACATTAACCAAAAGGATAACCAAAATAAATAAAATCAATCAAGACATAAACAATAAAACATCTCCGGAAAATCCTACTATGAGCACAGTTAGTTTGTATATGTTGAGGTCCGTAAGACGAGATAGATTATGCAGGAGCATGTTCTTGTTAAGATTGCTCCATGAATTGTTGTGTCGCGGGAAGCCACAACCATAAAGTAAATTTTTTTAGCAGATTTTAATGCAAATCTTAACTGTTGGATTTATCCCAAACTTAACACAACTAGGATCTAATACCTGCACTCGTGATAGGACTAAGGGGTGTTCATGGTTTGGTTTTTAACCAAACCAAACCATATGTACTTTAAAACTACTTATGTGGTTCGGATTTTTTAACTGAACCAGTTTTAATCATTCAAACCGGTTATAAAACCAGTACTAAATCTGGATATGATTTAAAACCGGTTTAAAACCGATTAAGACTTTCAAATTAGATATAAACTGGTTATAATTTTAAAACCGATTTTTAAAGTGAATTTGATTCAAAAACCGGTTTTAAAACTGAATTTAGTTTTAAAACTGGATTTGGTTCAAATACCGGTTTTTAAAATTGGATTTGATTCAAATACTGAATTTGAACTAAAGATTTGAAGAAAATCCAGTTTTCAAAACCTGTATTTTAAACATATCCAATTTCAAAACCAGTTTTTTAAGCACATTCAAATCCCTAACACAAAACCCTCAACCCACTCCACAAAACATAACATTCAGCTTTATCCCTCAATATTCGATCCCCAAATCAAATGTAATGCTCAGCTCATTCTGATTTTGTCATTGTTTCCTTTGTCCCTCACACACATCACATCTCTTATTTCTCTTCTTGTTGAAATTCTGTGTCGCAGCGGGCAATAGAAAGGTTTTCCAGAATAAGAAGAACTGAATAGAAAAATGTAATTGTATTATGCACACCCACTCACTTTACATGTTTACATGTATTTATATACATTGTTTGGTACACAAACTGATTAACAAACTAACTAACAGTTTAGCCAACTATTTTAACTAACTAACTAACCTATGACTTAACTAACTCCATCAACACTCCTCTTTAAGTCATAGAGCTTAGTGACTTAACTCCAATTAATATTCTCAGTTCTTCAAACCTTCCTTTCTGGAATGCCTTAGTCATAATGTCAGCAACTTGAAAATCTGTTCTGCAGTGAACCAGGGACAGTTTCTCCTTGTTGACTTGATCTCTTAGATAGTGGTACTTTGTTTCTATGTGTTTAGATCTCCCATGCGCAACTGGATTCTTAGCCAAATCAATTGCAGATTTATTATCAATTCTTAGCTCCATAACAGTACCTTCATTGAAGCCAATTTCATTGAGTAGCATCTCCAACCAAGCTGCTTGACAAGCTGCAAAGGAAGCAGCTACATATTCTGCTTCACAAGAGGATAAAGCAACAATGCTTTGCTTCTTTGAACACCATGAGATTGGTGCTTCTCCATACATGAAAACATAGCCTCCAGTGCTTTTCCTGTCATTCCTATCACCATTCCAATCTGAATCAGTGTAGCCATACACTTTGGCATCAATTTTGGAGCTTCTGTTATTCAAGTACAGAATTCCAAAGTCTTGAGTGCCTTTAATATATCTTAGCAATCTCTTAGCCGCAACCAAGTGTGAGAACCTTGGTTTCTCCATGAACCTGCTCACTAGACCAACACCAAAAGCAATGTCAGGCCTAGTGTTACAAAGATATCTAAGAGAACCTACCATTTGCTTGAAAAGTGTGGCATCCACTTCTTCTTCTTCACTGTCTTTCTCTAACTTGCAGCTTACATCTACTGGTGTGGCAACTGATTTACATTCTGTCATGTTGAATCTTCTCAATATGTCAGTAGAGAACTTCTTCTGGTGCATGAAGATGCCTTGATCAGTTTTCACAAATTCGATTCCAAGGAAGTATGTTAACTTCCCCATGTCTGTCATCTCAAATTCATTCATCAAAATTGACTTGAACTTGTCAATTTCATCTTTCTCACTGCCTGTTATCAGTAGATCATCTACATACAAACATAGCAATAGCTTGCTTTCTTCATTTTTCTTCTGTACATACAGACCATGTTCTGTTGTGCACTTAATAAAATTCTGCTTCTGTAGAAATGTATCAATCCTTCGATTCCAAGCTCGTGGAGCTTGCTTGAGACCATAGAGTGCTTTGTTCAATTTAAGCACTTTATTCTCTTCTCCTTTTAGTTCAAAACCAGGAGGTTGAGTTACATATACTTCTTCTTCTAGTGGGCCATTTAAGAATGCTGACTTTACATCAAGTTGATGTATTGTCCAGCTCCTCTTACTTGCCAAGGCAACCACTAATCTCACTGTTTCTATTCTAGCTACAGGAGCAAATATTTCATTAAAATCAATACCTTCCTTTTGTAGAAATCCTCTTGCAACAAGTCTAGCTTTATACTTTGACACTTCTCCATTTGGCTTGAGCTTGGTCTTGTACACCCACTTCACACTTATAGGCTTCTTTCCTTTTGGCAATTCGACCAATTTCCAAGTGTTGTTCTTCTCAATTGATCTTAGCTCCTCCATCATTGCTTCTTTCCAGTTAGAGTGTTCTAGAGCTTCCTTCAAATTCACTGGTTCTGCTTCTGCAACCAAGGCAAAGTGCAATAACTCTCCTTCTGTTGTAACTGCAGAATTTAACCTTGTGTCATAGTCTTGCAATCTAATTGACCTTTGAGGAATTCTTTGGGATCTTCTCAGTGGAGTAACTGGAGCTACTGCCTCTGGAGCTTCTTCAATCATTTCTGCAGGCTCCTCAACTTGCTCCTCTTCTTCTGCTAACTCTTCTAACTCAAGCACAAAAGCTTTTCCTGCTTCTTTTGAATTCTGTTCTTCCCAGTTCCAAGCTTTTGACTCATCAATAACCACATCTCTACTCTTCATGATCTTCTTCAACACAGGATCATACAACTTGTATGCACCAGTTGGATGATATCCAACTAGAATCATTGACTGAGCCCTGTCTTCTAGCTTCTTTCTCAATTGTTCTGGGACATGCCTATATGCAACTGAACCAACAATTCTCAAGTGCTTCACACTTGGTTTTCTTCCTAGCCAAGCTTCTTCTGGTGTCTTTCCTGCTACTTTCTTAGTTGGACACTTGTTGATAAGATATACTGCTGTATCAACTAATTCTCCCCAAAGATAGCTAGGCAACTTCTTCTCTTTCATCATGCTCCTCACCATGTTTAGAATTGTTCTATTCTTCCTCTCAGCAACACCATTGTGCTGTGGTGTATATGGTGAAGTTACCTCATGAATTATTCCTTCTCTTTCACAGAAACTTCTGAACTCTCGTGAGTTGTATTCTCCTCCTCCATCTGTTCTCAATACCTTGAGCAAACATTCACTTTGTTTTTCCGCTTGTGCTTTGAATCTTTTAAACATTTCAAATGCTTCACTCTTTCTCTTGATTAAGTATACCCAAGTCATTCTAGTATACTCATCAATGAATGAGATGAAGTAGCTATTACCTCCTAGTGAATTTGTCCCAAAAGGGCCACACACATCAGAAAATACAACTCCAAGCTTCTTCTCTGCTCTTATTGGAATCTCAGTTTTGAAGGTGTTTCTAGGTTGCTTGGACACACAACATTTCTCACATACTTCAGTTGGTGTCTTGATCATTGGTAATCCATGAACCATTTCCTTCAACTTGCTCAGACTGTTGAAATTCAAATGACCAAACCTCTTATGCCACTTCCAATTCTCACTGTCCACAACAGTTGAGAGACATTGTTCTTCTGCCACTTGCAATTTCACTTTGAAAGTTCTATTGTTCATCATCGGTACCTTTAGTATCAATCTATTGTTTGAATCAAATAACTTCAAGTGATTATCCTTCATTATGATAGAATATTTTTTTTCAACTAATTGACCAAGACTCAATAGATTGCTTCTCATTTTTGGTACATAGAACACATCATGAATGTAAGACCACTTACCATTCTTTGTCAGAATCTTCACTGTGCCCAGGCCTTCTGCAGTCACTTTGCTGTCATCAGCAAACCTGATCTTCTTGTCATTCTTCTTTATCTCAATGAACCATTCTCTATGGCAACACATGTGATTTGAGCAACCCGTATCCAAGTACCATTCTTCTGGCTTTCCACCATCATTACTGGTATCTGCCTTAAGCAACAACATGCTTGAATCTGTTGTTGTCATGAAGGATAGACAATCCTCATGAATGCTGGCATTTGTGAGAGCATCACCAGTGTTTCCACTGCCCTGCTCCACATCAAATGCATGAGTATTTTGAGCTACTTCAGTGTTTCCACTCTCAAGAGTGTTCCCACAGTGCTGCTCACTACTCTCAGCAGGCTTACTATGACATTTTCCTTCTGCTGCATCATCATCTTCTTCTGCAGAATCAACAATGGCCATAAGCACTGTATCTTCATAATCCGAGTCATCATCATCATCATTTGCAAATTTGGCTTCTGCATCTTTGTCTCTAGGAACCTTCTTGTTCTTGCACTTGTTCCTATAATGCCCAAATTGTTGACAATTGTAGCATTGCACCTTACTCAAGTCATTCTTCTTCTGTCCTGCATTTCTGTCTTCTTCTTTCTTTCCAGAGTTCTTTTCTTTATTGCTGCCTGACTTCCAATTCTTCTTTGAAGCTTGAGAGAGCAAGACCTGTTCAGTTTCTTTCTCTGAACTTCTCTGCCTTATTCTCAATTCATGAGCTTCCAAGGAACCTTGAAGTTCATCTAACTTCATCTCAGATATGTTTTTAGATTCCTCAATGGCAGTCACAACATAATCAAAATCAATGGTTAAAGATCTAAGAACCTTTTCTACTTTACTTTTTTCAGAAACTGTTTTTCCATTTCCTTTCATATGGTTGGTCAGAGTTACTAACCTTGTGATGAATTCACCCACTGTTTCTCCATGGTTCATCTTCAAGGCTTCATATTCTTTCTTCAATGCTTGCAACCTGACCTGTTTCAATCTTTCTGCTCCCCCATATGCGTTCTTGAGAATATCCCAAGCTTCTTTGGCTGAATCACAATCGATCACTAATTCAAGAATGTTTGATTCAAGACTCTGATGAATCAAGAATAGCCCTTTCCCATCTTTCTTTCTTTGTGCATGATAACTGGTCCTTTGTGCTTCTGTTGCATTCTCAGGTAACACTGGAATGCCTTCGTTTACTATCTCAAGTACATCTTGGAAACGAAACAATACCTTCATTTGTGCACACCACTTATCATAGTTCTTTCCATTGAATTGAGGAAGATTTGATGGGATACCACTGTCTCTTGTTGCCATATTGTTTTCAAGAATCACACGTGAATCAATGGCTCTGTTATACCAATTGTTGAAATTCTGTGTCGCAGCGGGCAATAGAAAGGTTTTCCAGAATAAGAAGAACTGAATAGAAAAATGTAATTGTATTATGCACACCCACTCACTTTACATGTTTACATGTATTTATATACATTGTTTGGTACACAAACTGATTAACAAACTAACTAACAGTTTAGCCAACTATTTTAACTAACTAACTAACCTATGACTTAACTAACTCCATCAACACTTCTTACCCTTAGAAAACACAGGTGCTAGTTGCAATGCCTAACCGACAGACCCACATAAAAAAATTGTAGCAGTTCACTTCACGCATATTAAGATACCAAGTGACAAAATAACTTATGATTTCAGCTAAAATTTCAGTGTTGTATGGAGGTTTAAATGCAACGAATATAGAAAGAACTGAAATTTCAGAAAATCCACTACTCTTTTTCGAAATATCTCAACTCAAAGGTCAAAGCCACAGCCCAAACAGAGCATGATGAAAATGAAAATGATTTCCACAAAAAAAAAAAAAAAACGCGATGAGAATGATCAAAGGCACAATTTGAAATAAAATGCTTTAAAAAAGGTGAAACCTCGAGCTCAGGCTTGATAAATTTTGGAACAGAGGCAAATATTCAAAATTTTAGTTTTAGATAAGTTGGTTTTATATCCAAATTAGAAAATTTGATATTCAATTTGATGGACATTTTATAAACTGAATAATTTAAAAACCAGTTTTTATAAATTGAATATTTTGGATATAGATATTTGGTTCTAAGAACTAGATTTTTTTAGCAAGCCTAGACAGAACGCTACGAAACCTCATAAAATAATTGCTCAAAAAAGATAACATTGAACAAGAATAAAAAAAAACTTGAACACGAAGAGAAGAATATTATCAAAAACACATGTACAACCTTTTTCCATTAACACAGCATAAATATTAACCAGTTTTTATTAACACTTGAAATACTTGATTTTCATTAACTCTCACTATCTTGAAAGAAAATCTCACTCTATCAAAAGAGATGAGACACAAAATTCAATATGATAAAACTTGAAGAACATATATGTGAGAGTTTCCACTAGAAAATCATGGTCCTAGAAGAAGGGACAACATAATAAACCAAGCTTCAGCTACGTCTTTTCTTTTTCATCGTTCAATATATCTTCTTCTCTTCCTCTCAAATATTGTTGGGCATTCTTCCGTACCCACCATGCATGATGATCACATTACAATATCATGCAAATATTGAGTCCGGTAAAGTAACTCCAGGATAAACAGAAGGACAAAGAATTATTGAAACAATTGACCTAATTAAAAAACAAGTAATTACAATAAAACGGCAAGCAAAGAAAGACTACAAAAATGAAGGACTGCATCATTGTGAAGGAGATCGGAAGTGCCATCATCTTTCCACCGCTATTCTTGTCATAGTAGTATGGAGACCGCGGTGGTCCTAGTGGTGGCGTCCACGGCATAGGTGTTGTTTGACAATTATCCGGACACACTGGTTTTGGCGGTGGAGGACAGTCAACTATAGAGGGTGGTAGCGGAGGCGGCGGCGGTGACGGTGGAGGCGGTGATGGTGGAGGTGGGCACTCAACTACCACAAGCGGAGGTGGAGGCGGAGGCGGAAAGGGTTGGCATGGATTCTCGCACTCGGCGCACAATATTGTGCATGGAACTTGGTCTTTGGCCACGGTTGAAGTGAGTTTAGTACTAGTGACCGTTGAGACAAGCAAAAGGATGAACAAGAAAGGTAGTAACAAAGATGATGGATGAGCCATGATTGAGAGAATGAGGTAGGTGAAGGTGAAGCACGATAAATAGTGCGGTTTAATAAGAGGGAGAATGATAGGCACGTTTCTAATGCATTGTTTAACGCACCAATTGTCGGTGTTTCATCTTCTACGCCATCACATCTCACATCTCATGATCATGATCAAATTTAGCAATCAAAGTACATAAACCACAAATTTATATATATGATCGCTGATCATGTACATTGGACTGATGGATTTATACAAGTTACTCTTTCCTCCTCCGTTACTTTATAATTGTCACTTTAAGATTTTGCAAATATATTAAAGAATAATATTGATGTTCTTATTTCTATTAAAATTATTACTTAACTCTCTAATATACTCTTTATGTCTCTTTTTAATTTTAACTCTACAGTATTTGATACTAAATCTAAACTACGTATAATCTTCAGATTTAAAAGGCTCAGGGGGTGATTATTATTGTTCTAAAATTAACCGTTTAAAAGAGAAAGTAGTAATTTGTTGAAAATGTAGTATTAATTCGTGACTTTAATGGTACTGTCTGTCGGTAACGTGTGGCAGGGAGAGATGGGATCCACGGCTGAAGCGGCGGATTCTATCGACTCGTCGGAATAAAACGATAGTTATATTTGCTGCATTCATTCATACATCGCTTTCCGAGTCACTGGAATAGCTAGAGAATCCAAATTATAATGAATGATCATAAGTGTCATTGAATGTATACATTTTACTACTTGGGGTGATCCGAGAAAATTAAATGCTGTACATTACTTAGAGAAACTGCAAACAAAATTCAATTCTTTAATGTATACTCCCATGTATAGGATCGGATCCCTGTCCATATACTCACTCCGTTCTTTTTTATAAGAGTCTAACAACTATTGCACACACCTTAAGAAAAGTAGTTAAAGTGGTTGTTAGCATTTAATTTATTCTCAATTTACATCAACTTTTTAAAATTGCCCCAACTAACTTTTTAAAAATTCTATTAATCATTAATGCATTATATAGTGGAAAGAAAAAGAAAATTTAATTAAACAAGGGTAAGTTTGTCAAAAAATAATTAATGCACTACAAATTTTAAGTCAGTTTTTATAAAAATGAACACAGCACTTCTCAATTTAACTCTTATAAAAAGGAATGAAGGGAGTACACTTTATTTTCTTCATTATTTTCATTTCAACTTTTGTTTTGCCTTTGACAAAGCCTACACTTATCTCAAACAATCCACTTCATTTCATTGTGTTGTTGACACCTAGTTGAGGCGCAGCAGAAATACAAATGTCACTCTGGAATTGAAGTTGTAAAAACTGTGTCCATAAATAAAAAATGTGTCCAGAAAAAAGTTGTAAAAAAGTTGCTGATTCAAATGTAATCAACCCCATGTTACGAGGATTCTAGTGATTTTCCCAACAAATTAACACCATATACTAATAGTACTTTCGTCGTAGCCCAGGTGCCGAAGTAAACGGGCTTTGACCGCATAGTTGATTGACTTCTCAGTGGGTTGAATCACAAAATTAAACATTCTGCATTACCCAAATTTTTTACCACCATGTTGTAGTTCTGAATGACCCAAAAAAAATATATGACTCCAGAAAATAGTCAAAATACCCGATTATTCCTTCAACATATTAATAGAATTAATCTTTATTTTTAAATTATAAACTCCTTTACTTGTTTTGCTATTGACACTACATATTTCTGATTGAAAAAAAAGACACTAAATATTTCAACCACTATTGCATTTTAAATTCAAGCTTAAGAAACAAACATTTATAAAAAAGTTACAACACATTGGCATAGTTGATTTATTTCAAACTATTTATCATTGATATAAACATATTTTTCAACAATATCCTTATTTATTAGTGTTTCTCATTTTAATAAAACTCATTTTAACAATGTAATTTATTTGAATAATTTTTTTCTTTAATGACCCAATTATATTTATACAATACTTTAATTATGCTTCGATAAAACAAAAATATTAATACTGCTAATTTCTTCATGTATATTTTGATCTTAAATTTATTTCCTTTCCTCTATTCTACTACTCACATGAAAACATAATTAGTTTTTTCAACCATACAATTTTTTGGTGATTCTTTTCAACCATATACTGAATTATTTGAAATTTTTAATTTTGTTCTCCTTACACTTTAGGGGTCTTAAACTCAAAGGGTAACTCTCTCCAAGTTGAGGTTAACGTTAAAGTAACTTTCTATGACTTCTTATACGCCTCTGTGTTATCTCTTAGGTTGCTTGCGGGGTTTTGGTATTATTAGGTGATTCATTAATGTAGTAACAATTGGCTTAATTGCTTTGGGAGTTATTGGCGGCTATTTATTGTCTTGCCAGTTATTCCGGTCATTACAAGAACCTTTACATTTCAATATTTCAGGGCGATTTGGTTTAAGGCTTATAGGATACGATAGAGGGTCCTACTTTTTTATTGTGCGAGATGCATATGCTTTAGGACATCAAGTATATGTGCCTAGATAGGCTTAAGACATGCATGTTCCTATAATCGACCCATCGTTATGTGGTATATAGCTCGTTAAATGACAACGAATTGAGAGGGACAAATTTTATTTAAAATACTAGTATGTTTAATTTACACTTAATAGTACTTTTGGTCCCTCACTTATCACGATTTGACAGTTTTGGTCTCTAAACTAAAAAATTAGCCTAAATGGTCCTTAACTTATACAAACTGTTGCACTTTTGGTTTTTCATCCAATTCCGTCGATTATTTAACGGAATATTCCTTAAAAAGTTAATTAAAAAATCATAAAATTTAAAATTTAGAAACCTTCATCACCTCCATCCCATAGACCCAGAACTTCTCATATCTTCATCACCTTCATTCATAAACCCAAAATTTCTCATACCTTCATCACCTTCATCTGAAAAACCTAGAACAATAGGAAGATGGGGAAAACTGAAGCTTTGTTTCTTGGTTCAGTGAATTGGAAGTTAAAATTAAACCCCAGAAGTTCCACAAACAGGGGGGAAAAGATCAAATTTTCTCAACATCCAAATGTTGAAGGCCCTCTCAGATCTGAAAACGATGTGGAATTTTGATTTGAAAACGTTGAAGAGATTTGTGTTGAAGAAGAAGGAGCCTTCGATCTAAAAAAGAAGAAGCGATATGGGTTGAAGCGATATGAAAACCTTTGATCTGCAGGTGTCAATTGCCTTTTGGAGGCGTGTGTCGGCGCCGGAGCGGAGCTTCCGAGGTAAGCACGTGAGCTTCGAGAGCTCGTCGCTTGAAGAGCGTTCCGAGGTGGAGAAGGGCTCTGTAGAACTGTGTTATCATTGTCATTCTATAGCAGGATAAAATTATAAAATTTTCACGATTTTGGACATCAAGATGTTGAAGAAGAAGAAGAAGAAGACCCAATAATCAAAGGCGAAGATGGAGGAAGGGCACGTCTGTTTCTACTCCTTCCCCTTCGCAATCCGGAGCTAGAAGCAGGGGAAGAGGATGTTGAATTTGAAACAGTAAGCTTGTTTGGTTCACTGGTTAATGCTTTCTTCTCTCCCTCACACCATTGCTGCTTATCTTCTATTTTATGATGCCTAACTTTAGTTGAATTCAAAGTCATCGGAAGAACACAGTGCTACTTTGATTTTTGGGGCTTTTGACAACTAAAGCTACTTTGATTTTTGGGTTAATCTATGTTATGATTTTTGGGGTTCAATAATTTTCTGGGTTTTCTTTTTCTTTTTCTTTTTAATTAATATTTTAATTAAAAATTGATAAATAATTGACGGAATTGGATGGAAAACCAAAAGTGCAACAGTTTGTATAAGTTAAGGACCATTTAGGCTAATTTTTTAGTTTAGGGACAAAAACTGTCAAATCGTAATAAGTGAGGGACTAAAAGTGCTATTAAACCTTTATTTTATAAGTTTAAATTATTTTATGTTTTATTAGTAGAGTCTACCGAATAACCAAAGTAACCAAAAGTTTTTATTAATATGTCTCTTTGACCTAAAGAATGTCCTTTTACTTTTGCCGCATGAAAATATTAATTTTAAAAAAGATTCTAATTTTTCATATAGCATAAAATAAACGACATTTACCTTATCTAATTTAAAACCTATACACTTTATAATTAAATTGAATCTAACGATAATTAACCCGCCCTTGCGTCATACTACTAGTTTGTAGAGAATCCAAATTAAAAAGTAACAGGAATATAAGACAGAAAAGATTATGATCTTTATGTAAAATGAAGAAAGAGGTTAAAAGATATTGAGGGGTATATGAGAAGAGGCATTACTATTAAGATTTTTAGAATTGGAGTATAATGTTAACACCTTAAGCTATAATATTCACAAATTAGTTAGGACACCTTCAGATGTCAGACACTTCTGTCTTGCCCCAACCCAAGGCCTTTAAGCTGTCTTCTTTTTATAAGTAAGCTCCCTTGTGTATGAGACTTTCATCTCGCACAAGTGAACGGTACTACCTCTTGTTAGTCTTTAAGTACGTGTGAGAAGTTAATTTAGAATTAGCTTGTTAGTTGACGTGTAAATTATTTCTTTGGCCGTATAAATAAACATTGAATGTGTTGTGTAAACATAATATACAATGATACAAAAATATTTTCTCTCAACTTAGTTTCTCTCTCTCCCTCTGCTAGTTAATTTCTATTCCTACATGGTATCAAGAGCTTCGGCCGATCCAAGGACCACTACACGCGACGACTGTTCACGGTTGATACGACTGTTCACGGTTGATCTATGGTGCTTCCCTGCGGGGCTAAGACTTTGATTGGAAAAGCACGGTTGATCTATGGTGCTTCCCTGCGGGGCTAAGACTTTGATTGGAAAAGCATGAAGAGGACGACAACGTGATGGCAGACATGAACGATAATTTCCCCTCTGCTAGAGTTAGTTTCTATTTTTAGATAATGAAGGTGGCTAAATTAGTCGAAAGATGGTTATCGGTTTAAGGACATAAGGTACCCCTATTTTTTAAGAGTAAGAAGGGTAGAGAAAATGCCCGAGCCAATGTTCAAGTACCAGGCTCTACGGTGCTGAAATAACCCATGCCATACTTCTTCGTTTGTGGTTCGATCTGGTGTCCTAGGCGTAGAGGAACCACACCAATCCATCCCAAACTCTCCTAAGTGATAAAAGAAAGAAAATAGAAAAATTGGATCCATTGCAAGAATTGGTAAAACTTTTTTATCAAGAGTGTATCCTACAGGAATAAAATTGACCGCGTAAAATATACAGATTATTTTAGTTTAAATGTGTACATACTTTTATAAGAGACAGTTATTAAAACAGACTCTAATAATATGTGACAATTTTTAGATTAGAGGAGAATGATGAATCTCAAAAATCCTCTCCACGAAGAGCTCGAAGAACCCTTGAATGCGGCGCGTCAGGGTCACCACGCATAGCATTTCGCCGCCAAATCTCAGCAGCCCTCCTGAGTGAATCCTCCGCCGTGTCCTGCTGCTCCGGCAGCCACCCAATCACCTCCCCACCTCTTCCAGAATCCACGGTCCCGTCCTTCACACGAGAAACAGGCTTTCGTGAATCCACAAACTCCAGCTCCGACAAAGGCGACGCCTTGTGATGTTGAAAGTACTCCTTATCATCCTCATTCTGTTCCTCTCTGTTTCTCTCTTCATCCTCTGGCCACGGACTTCCATCCAAACCAGCACAACTCACCTCTTCTAAAGCCTTCGATCCATTCTTCCTCTTCTGTTGCATGCTCGGGTCCAATCTCTGGTTCACCCCTGCGCTCTTCAGCTTCGGAGAAGAATCACATGGAGATTTTGGAGCGTCTTCTTTACTGCGTATGTGCTCTGTTTCCACGTTATCATTCGTACTTGTTGTCCCCTGCAATTAACATTTATACACAGCAATTAGCATTACCCTGCTTTTCCCTTTCTATTGAAATTCAAAATTCGTAATTTTTTGTTTACAACCGACAACCATCAAATTAATCTCGAGGCGCACGTTAAGAAGAAATATTTCTCCACACACAACATTCAGGAATCAAACAACTATCTACCGGTTATATTAAAAATTCATAATTGAAAATTCACGATTAAATGTGGTTATAACTACTACTTACTCGGGCTGTTCCTTTGTTAACATCGGGGCCAGATTCTAGTTCACCCGAATGAATTGCAGGGTCTGCGGTTCTGCTACGATTTGCAGAGCAAAATCCTCTGTTGAGGGTGAAGCGATTGGTGGAAGATAAGGCTCTGCACCATGTTGTTGCTGTGTCTGCTAGTACTCTTGACTGCATCTTCTTCTGAATTAACCTTGTGATTTTGCTTATTCGGAATTGGACTGTGACTATGTATTTGGCATCATTACGAAGATTGAAGGGGTTTTGAAGACCAATATAGAAAGGAAGGGACTTTCTAGAATACGCTGGACACGTGTATGACATTTTGACGTGGCGGTATTTGAATGTTTCACGTGGAATTGCGTGGAGAAAGCGAAGCCCCTGTTTAACAAAACTGACCTCTCTCGAATGCGCTATGGAAAGAAAAAAGAAAAGAATATCCCGGATAACATTGATACATTAATAAGTAATATATATATATATATATATATATATATATATATATATATATATATATATATTCTGGAGGATATACGTCGTCACCGGTGGAATAAAGTTAAAACATATTTTTAATACTTTATTTTTTAATTAACACGACATATTTTAATATTTTAATTGGTGGGATAACAAATGATTGGATCTCTAACATAACAAGGACAACCAATTAAAACAAAATAAAAAAAAACGACACGTAAAATAAACAAGAAGGGTTGAATACGTTTTTGGTCCCAGCATTTTATCAAAATAATTGATTTTTGCCCCTTTATTTTTTTTTAAATATATCTCATTTTTTAAAATTCACATGTGCAAGTCATTCACTAGTTGTCTAATACTTTGCTCATGAGTACACTTTTAGAATAATAATTCGTTGATAATTCAAATCCACTTACACTTGAGTAGTACACGAAGATAAGGGAGAAAAATAAATTATGTGATAAGTGATGTGATGAAAAATGTAAAATTATAAAAAAAAATTAGTGAAAATGAGATAATTATTTAGAACAGAAAATGATGTGTGAATAATATAAAACATTTCTCCACTTTTCATTTCACGGATTTTTTTAGGCTAATTCTATTTTTTAAAAAGGCCTACGTGGCTGCTGTGGTGTTTAGTGGCAATGAAAAATGAAAATTTCTTGCGGTCTCCGACCGCGTGTGATGAGTTCCTTGGCACCTTGTTCTTCTTCCTTGCTTGCCACAATCAAGAGCACGATCAATATATGAGTGCTTAAAGATGGAAATTAGTAGGTGAATTGATAAAATAGACAATTGAATCAGTAAATATTCAACATGTGGAACTTCCGTCTGATTTCTCGAAGTGAAATTATGTATTTCCCATTTATGAGGAGCCTAGAAGAGACAATGCTAATGAGAGAACGATTAAACAAGTTTCCCACACCACTCTTTCTGGCCCCTCATCCACAATGACATTGAAAACCTCGACGAAGAAGGGTTGAATAAACACTTTAAGAATAATTTGTGGTTGAGGGTAAATCTTTTTACCGACGACCATAAATCTGTTGATAATTCCCTCAATAATGCGTGTTCGGTCGAAAAAAATTTAAAAAAAACTTACCGATGCCTTTTATTGTTAGTATGTTGGGCGAAAGCATGGCGAGAAGGGTTTAGTGGCAGGTAAATTTGGTGGGAAGAAATACCGACAGCTATGGCCGACGCTTTGATCGATCGTTGGTAAATTCACTCATCATTTCCCCACAACATTGGTCGTCGCTAAATAGGTCAACTGAAGCATTGATTGCACCGTCCGTCTACCAACAACTAAAATGTTGGTAATTTCAAAATTTTATGGGTTTCTGACGGATTTACCCACACTTTGGGTCGTCGATAATCTATATATAGAGGGTCCAGTCATCATTTTCACCATAATAAACTTCTCTTGTCTTTTATTCCCTTATCTTCTTATTTATTTTCCTTTATCTAATTAAGCAATAAAAAGTTGGTTTGAAACCAAACATAGTGTTGGGAAAGATGACAAATAATAGAAATAATCAACAATTAGCAGAAGCACATGGATCGACTTTTCCCCCACCATACAATTAAAATAGGTTCTACACAAATAACTCAGACAATAGTAATACGCACAGAAACTCACAGGATCAAGGCAATAAAATTCTTCACTAATAAATTAATGTGATAATCCACAAGTCCTCCTGGAACCACCAAGGATCAACAAAACAAAATTCCATTTTCACCAATTAGGTAAATAACAATACAGTGGTGACACAGACAATAGAGAAAACAAAACCACAAAAAAAATATACTAATATTACCATCTCGATGACAAGAACAACATACTATAAAATCAACCAAAACAAAACAATTTTACAGACTTACAGTAACACTCTTCTCCCAAAAAATCAGTCATGTTCTTCTCTACGCTGCCCGCATCGCTCTTCTCGTTTCTTTCTCGAGGATTCTTTCTCGTTCCTATAGTGTCACTTCAATTTTTTATTATTTTTTTTTCAATATAGCAACACTAATCTACAAAAGGATTTACACTCATATGCAACCATATCATTCCTTCTAAAAAAATCTCATCGTCTCTCTCTTCTCTATTGGGTGGTGTAACTCACTCTTTTTACCGTAATCATTATTTGACATACTCATTCTTCTCATTCCAGCATTAATCAACACATAATTAATAATACTTTTCCCTCTCTCATTCTTTCTAAAATTTATCTCTCATTAAACTTTAGATAAATTACTATTTTAAATTCACAATTAACCTACAATTTTTATTTGAAAGAATTAACGTATAATTGATTTGAATAAAAAAATTTAAATGAAATTTCTTGAATTTATTTCTCTTTATAAGTGTTTATGTAACTATTATAAAAAATTGATAGTAAAGAGAAATACGTTCAATTTTTCTTTACAATGTACATGACTAAAACATTTGTATCATTTGTATAAAAAGATATAAATTAAGAAATTAATAAATTTATGAACAATTGTGTTGTTTTATACACAAAAATACTTAAAAATGTAAAATAGTTATCAGTAAAGTTTTAAGTTTAGTCAATAAATTATTATAAACATATAAGTACAAATTTTTTAGCAACTTTTTGTATTTTGTAGTTAATAAATATAAAATGTATTAAAAAATTTGTTAAAGTAACCGTAACAGTTTAAATTCATTAGACTGGAATTATTGAATAAGAAAGTAAGCAAATTAAATTATTACACAAGTAAAAAAATTAATAAACAATATTTTTAAAATATTTCTCATATTTGAAAATAGATTATACGCTTAAACGTTTGTTCTCAAAATTTTAGTCTAGCAAAATTTTAGTATAATTAATAAATATATGTTGATTGAAGATTTTAAGGAAAAAATGTAGCTTCTAAATGAAAATAGAATAAACACAAATTTTTGTAAAATAATTTTGATATCTTACCAATTGATGCTATATTTAATTTCATATACTCTCTTTCATTAGCTTAAAAATATTTATTATTCTTGCATAAGACTTAATTATCATAGTTTTTTTTTATATTCTATTTTATAAGTACTCATTGTGTACGCTTCTTTACAATATTTGAAATTTTTTAATCATTTTAGAATAATATCATCTTATAATTTATTAAAATAAAACAACACTTAACATAGTGATTTTTTTTCTTGCGAAAAATATATCTACCACAAGTGAAAATGAAGTTAAACTTATCTAAAAAATAAGAACTATAATTACTACCATTTTTAAATATTATTTTAATATAAATAATATTTAAGAAAATATAATTTATTAAACTTCTAAAATTATAAAACCGGGTACTTACTAGTTAGTTAGTTATTACTTACTAGTTAGTTAGTTATCCAGAATCCTTATTCTTCCATGTTTTGCTGACTCGATATTTTTCAGTTTCGTGAATTTTATATTTATTATTTTGAAACTAGCTAGCACCGCGAAATTGAAGGATTTTTATTGCCAAGGGAAAAATATTTGTATCTTAACAGAAATAAATTCATTTTAAAATATGGCCGGAAAATATAAAATTTTAAAAAATCGATAGGAAAACTTATCAGAACTGAAAAATACAAATCTAAAAACAGAAACAGAACTGTAAACGAGAACTGTTTTTTAAAATAATTTTCAAAAATAGGTTGTGTCAAATAAGTTTTAAAAAAATTTAGTTTTTAAAACATAAAACAATTTTCAAAAACTGTTTTGATTTCTCCTTATCACTTTGCCATTAAAAAAAATGATCACTTTGATTTCTCTTTATCACTTTGTCATTCAAAAAAAAACTGATCACTTTAATTTCTCTTATAAATATCGGGTTATGATTCATAAATCACTCAGACACACCTCTTTTTTCTTTTTATCTCTCTTCGCTTATTTTCTGTTTTTCCGGTGAGAGCAAAATGGCTGGGGCTTACATCCGAAATGACCCTTCCAAGGGGAAAAATTATCCCGGTAAACTTACCGGAAGGGTAATCACCACTTGTATCGTTGCTGCATTTGGAGGCTTAATTTTTGGGTATGATCTCGGCATATCAGGTACGCTTTCCTATATAGTGATTTTTGCTCACCTCACCGGGTATGAGTTCTAACTTCTAACTCAAAATGATACTTAATTTGTATAGGTGGAGTTACCTCCATGGATCCATTTCTGAAGAAATTCTTCCCTGATGTCTATGAAAAGGAGCACAACATAAAACCCTCTGATGACCAGTACTGCAAATTCGACAGCCAGATACTAACACTCTTCACATCCTCCCTGTATCTGGCCGCTCTGGTGGCGTCAATTGGAGCATCCGCCATAACTCGCCTCTTCGGAAGGCGGCTCACCATGATTTCTGGTGGTGTGCTTTTTCTCATCGGTGCTGCCTTGAATTTCTCCGCTCAAAATGTGTCCATGCTCATTATTGGCCGCATCTTGCTTGGTTTTGGAATCGGATGCGCAAATCAGGTAATCACATTAACATATATCACATCTCCTATATATTAATCTTGTTCATAATGTGAATTTTATTTATAATTTTTTTGTTTACAGTCTGTTCCAATCTATGTGTCTGAGGTTGCTCCCTACAAGTATAGAGGAGCGCTTAACATGATGTTCCAATTGGCAATCACAATAGGAATCTTTGTGGCCAACGTCCTCAACTACTTCTTCGCGAAATTGAAGAACGGCGAAGGCTGGCGCTATAGTTTAGGCTTAGCGGCGGTTCCTGCAATAATGATAATCGGTGGCGCAATCTTCCTTCCAGAATCCCCAAATTCACTGATTGAGCGCGGTCAGGACGACAAGGCCAAACAAGAATTGATCAAGATTCGTGGGACCTCCGACGTCGACGACGAGTTTGAAGATCTCGTTGCGGCTAGCGAGGCCTCGAAAACCATGAAGCACCCTTGGAGGTCTTTGTTGGAGAGGAAGTACCGGCCTCAGCTAACAATGGCCATAGCCATTCCCTTCTTCCAGCAACTCACTGGCATGAATGTGATAACATTTTATGCTCCTGTTTTGTTTAAAACTATTGGTTTTGGAGCCACTGCGTCACTCATGTCTGCCATGATCACCGGAGGTTGTAACGCCCTAGCCACTCTTGTTTCCATTGCAACTGTTGATAAGTTCGGAAGACGTACTCTCTTCTTAGAAGGAGGTGCTCAAATGTTTATTTGTCAGGTAGTACTTTTAATTATAAACTACTTCATTCATGCACTCTTATAAGTTTCCTCATTCATTTGTTATTTCTTTCTTATCTATGGTTGAATGCAGCTTGTGATAACCATAGCAATTGCATTGAAGTTTGGAGTGAGTGGAAACCCAGGTGAATTGCCCAAATGGTATGCTGTAATTGTTGTGGTAGGTATCTGCGTTTACGTGGCTGGTTTTGCATGGTCATGGGGTCCTCTAGGATGGCTTGTGCCGAGTGAGATTTTCCCACTAGAAGTGCGTTCTGCTGCTCAGAGCATCAACGTCTCTGTGAACATGATCTTCACCTTCGCCATTGCTCAAATTTTCACCGCCATGCTTTGCCACATGAAGTTCGGACTGTTCATCTTCTTCGCCGTTTTCGTTGTTCTGATGAGCGCATTTATCTACAAGTACCTACCTGAAACCAAGGGAGTTCCTATTGAAGAAATGGCGGTGGTGTGGGACAATCATCCGTATTGGAGAAAATTCGTCGTGAAACCTGATGATGAGAAAAAAGATCTAGAAAGTTAGATTAATTAGTGACAACTATATAGGTTATTTTTCTTTCTTCTTTTCTGTGTAGGGTTGTTCTTAGTTTATTACTAGGTTCGGTTATTTCCTTAAGTAGGTACTTTGTTATTGAGTGGATTTCAATTTCAATTTCAATAATTCAAAATCTTGTTGAGTACTTGTGTATGAACTAAAGGTGAAGTAAAAAAAATCTAAAAATTAAAAAGATAAAAAAGAAGAAACAAACTTTTAAGCTTGAAAAGAACAAACCTATGCAGGTAGACTAGTACAAACATACTGGCAAACAAATAAAAATATAGTAACATAAATATTTCTATAATTAGGCCAATAAAATTATAGGTAAAATAACCTGTGGGGATTTTTCAAAAAAAAAAAAAACCTGTGGGGAACCTGCTAGATTGCTCGATCAATTTTCCTAACAATTGCGGTAAAATTAATTGCTCGGATGAGCCAAATTATTTCACCTTTTGACAGGTCAAATAGGAATTAAGTCTATAAATATAATTATATTCAAAATTCGGTCATTCTCTGATTTTGTTTTTTTGAAAATGAATGAATTTAGAAAAGACTCTCATTATTTTGACAGGTCAAATAGGAATTAAGTCTATAAATATAATTATATTCAAAATTCGGTCATTCTCTGATTTTGTTTTTTTGAAAATGAATGAATTTAGAAAAGACTCTCATTATATTCAATATTAGGTATTTTAAACCGTTTTTAAAAACTGAAAAATTTAAAAATCTTCTACAACCTATTTTTGAAAATTGTTTTTAAAATAGTTTTTAGTTTTCAAATTTTAATTTTTTAAATGTTGGAAAAAATCTCATTCAAATTTTTTTCTGCTTTTCTTTTAAAAAATAATTTTTAAAAATAGTTTCTAAAAACTATTTTTAAAGTATTTATAAAAAAACTGTAATTAAACAGGTTTTAACTTTTTTTAGCTTCCCGTCACGGTAAGTGTAGGTGGTTTGCGTTATTTTTTTGATTCATGAATTCAACTGTTAACAAGATTGGATCACGCTGCTAATGGCCAAGCGGATTTGGGCCGTCATTGCGGAGGCTCTGTGTTTCCGGTGGGCGATCTCAACTGCTATTGATTTAGGCTTCATGAGGGTCATGTTCGAGACGGATTTTCTGAAGCTCTTTGATCTTTGGCGTCGTCCGAAACCTGGTGGATCTTATTTTTTTTCTATTATTAGGGATTGTCGTTCCTTTTCTTGTTATTTTGATTTTATGGATCTTTCTTTTGTTAGGCGGGAAGACAATATGGTTGCTGATTCCCTTGCCAAATTATCTTTCTCTACGTTGTCTTCTGTCTGGGTTGAGGATGTTCCTCAATAGGTTTTAGCTGCTCTGCAGCATGATGTACTGGCTTCTGTCTCTGTTTCTTGATTAATATATTTATTCAGTTTAAAAAAAAAACGATTAATACACATAAAGTAGTTATTGGCAAGTATTAGTTATTAATATCAATTTTATCAGATATTTTCAAATTTCCTAAAAAAACATGATGAATTACAAGAACAACAAACCGTCAAGATATTTGAATGAATTTCTTTAGATAAGTTTGACATAAATAGCCGTGGATCAAATTTGTAGTTTACAATTTTATAGTAAAATTAAATTGAGTTCTCATTTTAATTACCTATTTTTATAGGAGTGTTTGGCGCAACAATGCTCTTGAGAATATAAATGATAATGTATCAAATTCGGAGTAAGCGGTCAAATTTATGGTTAATACGCACTCAAAAGATAGAGAGCAATTGCACTCTCATGTCCACACTTTGCTAAAGAAACCAAGAATATCACGACAGATCATAATTCTAGATACATAATTCTTTAGACACTATTAAATCATAACATGCTAGATCTATGAAATATATGATACTTTATGCTCATTTAAATTCTGCATAATTGACTTAGTCTACCATAGTATCTCTGATTATGAGTCCTCACTTTTGAGAGTGAGGCACTCACACAGTATACTCTCCTTCACATGCAGCCAATTATTCCTTCTAAAAAAATCTCATTGTCTCTCTCGTCTCTATTAGTGTAATTTACTCTCCATTACCGCAATTATTATTTGACCTACTCATTCTTCTCATTCCAGCATTAATCAACACATAATTAATAATATTTTTCTCTCTCTCATTCTTTTTAAAATTTATCTCTCATTAAAATTTAGATAAATTACTATTTTAAATTCACAATTAACCTATAATTTTTATTTGAAAGAATTAACCTAAAATTGATTTGAAAAAAAATTTAAATGGAATTTATTGAATTTATTTCTCTTTATAAGTTTTTATGTTACTATTATAAAAAAATGATAGTAAAAAGAAACACGTTAAATTATTTTTTTACAATTTATATGACTAAAAAATTTGTATCATTTGTATAAAAAGATATAAATTAATAAATTTATGAACAATTGTGTTGTTTTATATTTGTATTTTATAGTTAATAAATAAAAAATGTATAAAATAAATTGTTAAAGTAACTGTAACAATTTAAATTCATTAGACAGAAATTATTGAATAAGAAAGTAAGCAAATTAAATTATTACACAAGTAAAAAAATTAACAAAGAATATTTTTAAAATATTTCTTACATTTGAAAATAGATTATACGTTTAAACGTTTATTCTCAAAATTTTAGTCTAGCAAAATTTTAGTCTAATTAATAAATATATGTTGATCGGAGATTTTAAGGAAAAAATGTAGCTTTTAAATGAAAATAGAATAAACACATAGAATTTTGTAATATAATTTTGATTTGTTACCTATTGATCATATATTTAATTTCATATATTCTCTTATTGTTGACATTTTTTTCCAGAATCTTACCTATGTTTCTCTATACATTTTTTGTTTTTCATTAGCTTGAAAGTACTTATTATTCTTGTATAAGACTTAATTATTATAGTTTTTTTTATATTCTATTTTATAAGTACTCATTGTGTACGCTTCTTTACAATATCTGAAATTTTTTAATCATTTTTAAGATATCACTATTTTATAATGTATTAAAATAAAACAACACTTAACATTGTGATTTTTTTCTTGCGGAAAATATATCTACCACAAGTAAAAATGAAGTTAAACTTATCTAAAAAACAAGAACTCTAATTACTGCAATTTTTAAATTTTTTTAATATATATAATATTTAACAAAATATAATTTATTAAACTTGTAAAATTAACAAACCCGTGCATTGCACAGGTGCATGGGTACTTACTAGTATAAAATAAGTGTAAAATCCTTTAATTGCCACCGTGGGCTATGGCCCACTACAAAACCTTTTGTTTCCTTTTTTTTCTAATAATAATTGGCATATGGGCTCACTTGTTTGGTGACCCACACAACACATAGAAACCGTAACTAAAAGTTAAGTAGTGAAGTCTTACCGTCTTGGTTTAAAACCAAGTAAGAAAGACCTAGGGTGTGTCTGGAGAGCGTTTGCAGAATCAATTCAGGCGGAGATAAGAAGCAAATACTCTTGTAAGGTGAATCTATTTCCTGGCGAAAAGCATTTCTATCTCACATAAAAGCAACTATTTCTTGTGTTCAATGGATTCAATTCTTGACCAAGTATAGATTGATTTTATCACTAAAGTTAAACATCATTGAACTTGTTTGAATTGATTCTATAAAATTGATTGTGATTTCCAAACACACACTTTATCAACAAATTAAGCAATAGAGTTACAAATTAAACGACGTCAACCAAAATAGAAAGAAAGTCAAGGAGATGCTATATAAAGTCAAGCGTCAGATGGTAATCGATCTGCCAAGAAGTAACGGACGCAATATTTAAATAAAGTTACAAATTAAATAAAGTCAGTCAAAACAAAAAGGAAGTCAAGCAGAAGCTATATAAAGTCAAGCGTCAGATGGTAATCAATCCGTGAAGAAGTAACGGACGCAATATTTAAATAAATTTACAAATTAAACAAAGTCAGTCAAAACAAAAAAGAAGTCAAGCAGAAGCTATATAAAGATAAGCGTCTGACGGTGATTAACCTGTCAGGAAGTAACGGATGTAATATTTAAATTATACCGTACATTTTATATATTTTATTATTTTAATATAATATAATATTTTAATATACTATATTATTATAGCATGATATTATATTGTATAATATATTGTTTTTTAATAATAGAAGGGTTTTTTAAATAAAATAAAATAAAATATTTTTATCTATATATATGGCTGGGGTGAGTAACAAGATCATGCAAGAATATGGGCCCACTATAAAACCTTTTTTTTTTCTAATAATAATTGGCATATGGGCTCACTTATTTGGTGACCCATACAACACATAGAAACCAAGTAAGAAAGACCTAGGGTGTGTCTGGAGAGCATTTGCAGAATCAATTCAGGCGGAGATAAGAAACAAATACTCTTGTAAGGTGGATCTATTTCCTGGCGAAAGGCATTTCTATCTCACATAAAAGCAATTATTTTTTGTGTTCAATGGATTCAATTCTTGACCAAGTACAGATTGATTTTATCACTAAACTTAAACATCATTGAACTTGTTTGAATTGATTCTATAAAATTGACTGTGATTTCTAAACACACACTTTATCAACAAATTAAGCAATAGTGTTACAAATTAAACCACATTAGCCAAAATAGAAAGAAAGTCAAGCATATGCTACATAAAGTCAAGCGTCAGATGGTAATCGATCTGCCAAGAAGTAACAAACGCAATATTTAAATAAAGTTACAAATTAAACAAAGTCAGTCAAAACAAAAAGGAAGTCAAGCAGAAGCTATATAAAGTCAAGCGTCAGATGGTAATCGATCCGTCAAGAAGTAACGGACGCAATATTTAAATAAAGTTACAAATTATACAAAGTCAGTCAAAACAAAAAGGAAGTCAAGCAGAAGCTATAAGCGTCAGATGGTAATCAATCCGTGAAGAAGTAACGGACGCAATATTTAAATAAATTTACAAATTAAACAAAGTCAGTCAAAACAAAAAGGAAGTCAAGCAGAAGCTATATAAAGATAAGCGTCTGACGGTGATCGACCTGTCAGGAAGTAACGGATGTAATATTTAAATTATACCGTACATTTTATATATTTTATTATTTTAATATAATATAATATTTTAATATACTATATTATTATAGCATGATATTATATTGTATAATATATTGTTTTTTAATAATAGAAGGGTTTTTTAAATAAAATAAAATAAAATATTTTTATCTATATATATGGCTGGGGTGAGTAACAAGATCATGCAAGAATATGGGCCCACTATAAATCCTTTTGTTTTTTTTTTCTAATAATAATTGGCATATGGGCTCACTTATTTGGTGACCCACACAACACATAGAAACCAAGTAAGAAAGACCTAGGGTGTGTCTGGAGAGCATTTGCAGAATCAATTCAGGCGGAGATAAGAAACAAATACTCTTGTAAGGTGGATCTATTTCCTGGCGAAAGGCATTTCTATCTCACATAAAAGCAATTATTTCTTGTGTTCAATGGATTCAATTCTTGACCAAGTACAGATTGATTTTATCACTAAACTTAAACATCATTGAACTTGTTTGAATTGATTCTATAAAATTGACTGTGATTTCTAAATACACACTTTATCAACAAATTAAGCAATAGTGTTACAAATTAAACCACATTAGCCAAAATAGAAAGAAAGTCAAGCATATGCTACATAAAGTCAAGTGTCAGATGGTAATCGATCTGCCAAGAAGTAACGGACGCAATATTTAAATAAAGTTACAAATTAAACAAAGTCAGTCAAAACAAAAAGGAAGTCAAGCAGAAGCTATATAAAGTCAAGCGTCAGATGGTAATCGATCCGTCAAGAAGTAACAGACGCAATATTTAAATAAAGTTACAAATTATACAAAGTCAGTCAAAACAAAAAGGAAGTCATGCAGAAGCTATAAGCGTCAGATGGTAATCAATCCGTGAAGAAGTAACGGACGCAATATTTAAATAAATTTACAAATTAAACAAAGTCAGTCAAAACAAAAAGGAAGTCAAGCCGAAGCTATATAAAGATAAGCCTCTGACGGTGATCGACCTGTCACGAAGTAACGCATGTAATATTTAAATTATACCGTACTTTTTATATATTATATTATTTTATTATTTTAATATAATATAATATAATATTTTAATATACTATATTATTATAGCATGATATTATATTGTATAATATATTGTTTTTTAATAATAGAAGGGTTTTTTAAATAAAATAAAATAAAATATTTTTATCTATATATATGGCTGGGGTGAGTAACAAGATCATGCAAGGGGTGAGGAAGCTAGCATGTCGGATCATACTAATCAATCCTCACCACCAAAGCTATTTGGCTTCCCTCTAATACAGCAGCATGAGCATGCTGGTCAGGGCAGATTATTCAGGTGCAAGTATTGCGAGCAAGTATTCAGAAACCCACAGGCCTTAGGGGGACACCAAAATGCTCACAAGAAAGAACGCCAATGGGAGAAGCTGCAGCGTTTCCATATGCAGCACCCTAATCTCTTCTCATTACCCTCTGCACAATATGCAAATCCTTCACCCACCTTTTGTCCTCATCCTCATTGTCAACTAAACCACTTCCCTCCACACCCCATTTTGATTCCTCCTCCTCCTCCTACTACTGCTGCTCCATGGCTTCCTTTTCAACCTGTTCCTGATGTGGCTGAGGTTTCTGATAAGGGGGAAAGGGAAGTTGGTGCTAAGGTTGATGTTAGTCTCAAATTGTCTCTGTCTGATTGAGTATTAGTATTTCTAGATCATGCATCAGCTTTTGTTTGTTTGCTTTAAAATGTATCTTTTTTCCCTTTTAAGATTGTGAACTTGCTTTATAAATCAATTGAGATCGAATCAGTAGTACATTATATTTTATATTACAGTATGCACTGCGAGTGAACCAGGGGAGGGAGATCATGATGGTTGGTTGTTACTGTTATTTTTTATTTATTTGTGTTTAGTAAATGAGAAACTTAATTAAAATGATATGGAGAAATCAAGAGGGTTGGTGTAATAGTTGAGGACTTCGTCTTTGAAACAAATTGTTGGAATTTCATTCCCAATTCTTATAACCGGAAAAATTCATCAACCCTTTAATTACTGATTAATGCGTTGACTATTAGGTGAGAAATTGGTCTAATAAGAAATACATCGCCCAAAACAAAAAAATACATGGAGAAATAATTAATGACATGGAGTGGCGTGGCATGCCATGTAAGACGAAGATTAAAGGGACTACGTTATCAACTGAGCACTTAATAAATCTTACAAACGCCATCGACTATTTTATACATTTCAATAACTGTGGGGAATGAATTCTATAAAAAAAATTGTAAGGATTAATTCCAATTCAACCCTACTTTATCGAAATTAAAAATATATTTTACTCTTAATAAAAAAACCTGTAAAAAATTATATCAAATGTTCATCAACAAATTTCGAGATCTTTATTTTTTTCCTAACAAATAACAAGAACTTAACGTAAAATAGGAAAACAAGAAATAACACGGTATATACCAAGGATTATTTTTTTTTTGGTTAAAAATGTTTAGATTAAACACTCAAATAGGTTGACAAACAATATTTACATCAAGTGGCACCAAAATCCCAATAAATAATTATGCAATACAGATAGATAAGAAAATGAAGAGCAAAGATGCTCACAATTAGAACCAGCTAAAAGATGAAGAAAGCAATACTTTAAAGGCTATATAGAAACTCCAAACTGGTATTAGAACCCTAGGTATTGTTTTGTGTGTGTTGTATTACTTGGAGAGCAATTTTGCCAAATTTCATTCATATTGCACAATAGAAACGTACATATATTTAACTGCTTGCCCCTACAATGGGCTTGGGCCTACATGTGGCTAATCCACTTCTTGGTTTATATTAGATATTCAAGTATTCAGCTAATAAAATAGGAAATACATTGAAATAGAAATTCTTAAGTGATGTAGTCTTTGAATTTGACGGGTTGGGCCTTGAGACTCTTGGGTCTGTCTAATTGGTTGCTACCAGAAATCAACCGATAATCCAGCCTGAAGCTGTGAATGCTTTTTTCAACTTTTTTATATCGACACTCCAAATGAATAACTCATTTGACTCTATTAGAGTTGTAACCGATGCTTAAAACAAGGAACCCCGGGAATAAGGCTTCAAATCAAAAGCACCCAAACAGGGACAATTTGTAAACATAAGAAATTGTGATATTGCTCAAGTACGCTGTAAGTCCATTATTTCAGTTAACCACTCTCTTCCGTATTTTCCATTTTACACACTTATTATGATTAGTGGTAGAGCGAGAGTTTTGAGTTTGATAAAACCAATATGAATGAAACTAACAAGTAGTGGTCATGTCCCCCTTCACCACTGATGATGGGCTGGCCTTCCAATTATGATTTGGTTAAATTCGTTTTGTCGTACTAGATAGACTCCTCAAACGGAAGATAAAAGAACACTAAGTGAGGTCGAAAGAAAATAAGGCACGTGGCATTTCTTACGTTTCTTGCATGAATGGCTTCCTAACAAGAAGCAATGTCCGAAGAAAAAAGTAAAAGGTGCACGAACACATGAAACATTTCCTTCCCCAATATAATCCCCATAATAGTTTTATTTCAAATAATAAGATCACCTAAACGAAACAAATAGTTATCACACTACATTCCATTTCCTTCCCTAATATTACAATAATTCCATGCAGTTAATCTAGATAACTTCAATATAATATACTTTTTTTCACCTTCATCTATATATCTTCCTTTGCCGTCCCCACTTCATGTAAGATCGATGTTCTTCTGTCTTGCACACATACATACACAGTATTATAATCTAGATGTTCTTTTCCATGTATTTCCACCTTCAACCTTCCCCGTCAACAATATTGGAAAAAAAAGAAATTTAAAGAAAGAACTCTAAACTTATAAATAACGGAAGCATTAAAATTCTCCCAGAAGAGGACTTGAATTAATATCCACGAATGATGCATGCAAGGCAAAAACTATCCTCCAATTTTTCACATCCCTAATGACCTTTCACTCCGCTCGTTGTAACGACGATCCACGGAATCCAAGCGCTGCAACTTCATTTGCTCGTAGAATTGAGCAATAAATTCCTCAGCCTTGTCATCAATCTTCTCATCCCCATCAAAATATTCCTCATCATCATCCTCCACAATCACCTCCTGCAATTTCTCACAGTCATCATCACTACTCTGCACGAGCTCGTTGAGCCCCACCGCCGAGGCGTAACGCGTACTCGGCGGAGATGGTGAATATGGCTCCTCCTCCGCTCCGCTGTCGGATTTATCTTCCGACAGAGACAGAGAAAGCGGCGGAAGGGAATTAGAAATGGATGATGACTTTGGCGATCGACTTCCTTGAAGGTGTAACGGTCTCATGGACCCCACAAGTTTCCTCCAAATGCTCTTGGAGCCATCATCTACCGGAAGCAGGCTTGGTTTTCTGGAACGTCCTCGCATCATGAAGAGCGCCATGCGAATAACGTGCAAGGCACGATTCTTCTTCGGTCGAGGGGGTTCTGGTAATTCAACATGATGAAGTTGGTTATTCGTGATGGTGGTGGTGATGGCAGCGTCGTGTTCATGGTTTTTTTCCATAAATGGCTGTGACGGGTTGTTGAAGGCGATTATATCCTTTGTCACCCCAAGCAGGGGAGAAATGGATCAATAATGAGGGGAAATGTTGGAAGCAAACATGCTTTATATAATGAGAAAGAAGATGTTACACTATATTGTTCCAGCTCACACACCATTGGTGGTGTGAGGCTGTTGATCTTATATTTAGAGGAAAATATTTGTTTATTATTTGTCAATTGTTTTGCCAGTTTTATCTTTCATGGCATGGGAAATGTTTGAATGACCAAAATGGCCTCTACTTGGCCATTTAAATGTTAATTCCAAAATTAATAACCTCAGACTAACAAGTTGTAACCGAGCTCGTATATGGATGGACTCTTTAGATATCTTATTTATGGTTTGATTTCTAAACTGTGTTTATATATAATGATTTATTAAAAAAGTCATATTTATTTAATGTGATTTTAAAATATCTTAGTTGGTGATGAGATATGGGGTAGAGAAGTAAATTGGGAATGGAAAGGGTGAAAAGGGTATGATGGAATGTGAGGGGCGATATTGAAGGCGAGGAATGTGGGTTGAAGTAGGAAAAGCAAAAGAATATGCTTTTTTTCAGGATAGTATCATCTCATTTGACGGCTGCTGTTCATTTCAATTGGATGCCGTTGCTCTCTTTTGAACTGGTCTTCTCTTCTTCTATTAATTACTAATTAATTAATTCCACAAATGCATTCTTTATAAATGAGTCGGTTGATACACAAAAAATGTTACCACAGCTCATGGAACTTGCACTCTTGGTAAGCGTTAAATTTTTGAAAAGAAGAAAACAATAAGCAGTTTTGTTTGGTCAAGAAAATAAAAAGCACTAGAAAGGTAACCTTTGGGAGTATACTTGCATCAAATATATATAAGCACTTATGTATGTAGTAGTGGTCCATTCCTCGAAGTGGTCCGTCCTGGAATGCAAGCCAACCATAATATAGCTAGGCCCTGCAATTGGATCAGATATCCTATAGCATATACCTTTATGCATATATTTGGAATGACTTATTTAAATATATCTAATATAGTATTTGAAAAATTTCTCAAATTAGCTAAGAATAGAAATAAACACCCTTAAATTTATACTTTATTTTTTAACTGATACAGCCGATAATTGAGACACTAATTTTGATGTCAAATAAGCTAAAAATAAAGTGAAACAGTTGACGTTAATTAGTATTAAGCGAACAAACCAATTAAACAACGACACACTGTATATACGTGAAGGAAGACATTTGCATGCATGGTTCAAGAGAGAAACCAATAAAGCATGGCATTTTGTTTGTGAGGGTCAACAATCTGAAAATCCTTTTCCCAATCTTCATCTTCCCACAGCCATGTAAAAAGGTTTTCATTCTGCTCCTTGGACAGTACTGACTCGTCTTCACGGTTCAATTCCATGACATCCAAGCCCAACGAATTAGAAGAACAGGAATGATGTAACTGATCTCCTCCTTCACTTCCACTTGTTGTCACCATAGTACACGTGTCACGCCCTCCTTGACTTGGGTCAGCATTCATCACCACCCCTGCATCATCGCTTTCATCCTCACTTGGTTCCATCAAGCACGTGTCCATGAATTCATGAAAACTCAACACCTCATCATCATTAATAGCCTCCTGACATGCTCCTAATAAAATGTCGTCACTTTGTTTCTGACACCGGTCCTCCTTTTCAGGATCCGAAATGCACAGTTTCTCTCTCTCTAGTTCTGGGGTGAGTGGTGGAAGCGGAACACCAGGCTCATTGTTCTGAACACTGTTACTGTCACCGCTCTTTTGGTTTTGGAGATTGATGGAATAGCTGGATTTGTTCTTCTTCATGGCCCTGCGGCTGGTTCTGCCACATCTCCTCCGTTTGGGAGGTATATCCACGATGGCATTAGTAGTGGTTCCTCGGTAACTGTAAACTTTCCTACTCAAGTGAGAGTTCCAGTAGTTCTTTATCTCGTTGTCCGTTCTTCCTGGCATGTGGCTTGCAATCAACGACCACCTGAGAGAAACTCATAAAACTATCGTGTCCTTTTCTTTTACTATATTTTGTCAACTTTTCATGTAAACAAAAAAGTTACACTATTGGAAACAATCATATTCATATACGAGTTGTTTAAGTAATCATTTAGGTGGACCAATTATATTAAATCACCATAATTCTATATTAGATAACAATGATAGAGTAACTGTCACATATAAATTATTTATACTTTTGGGATAGAGTTCATCACAACCTAACACAAGATTTTACACAATTTCTAGATCCCGTTCTTTTAAAATTCGGAAGGAATTTTTGTGTGTGTTTTAGATCTTGAAATACAAAATGCAGGGTGTAAAATTTTGTAATGGGTATCAAATTTGATCCCACCAAACATTACACTTTAAATCTCAAAGGCCCAACCATAGCATCTAATACACTCTTTTACATTCCTAAACATAAGAAACTAATAGGTCATTCTCATTTGTTTTCTTTCGTAAGATTGATGAGTGTAAGATTATCAGATATTCTGCAAGTGAGTTATTAAGGGACAAGTTAAGTGTTGGAACAAGTTCTTAAACAGCTAGTGCTTCTTTAAAAAAATTCCCCATGTCTATTTTTTCTGGTTCCGTTCCTCATCACAAACTAAATTTTAAAACCATATCACAAGTCCTTGGACAGCTAATATATTAAGTTTAAAAAAGTGAAATAATCTTTTAATTGTTGAAATTAGTGGCTATATACTATCACAAAAATAAGTTTTAGGCTTAAATTCAATCCTCATAACAATAGTATTATACAATTAAATTTCTTATAATTATAATTAAAACAAAGATAAATTTTTAATTTCTAATGCAACGAAAATTGAATGCATGTGAGTACCCTAGATGAACCCTTTTTAATTGTTTTAAGTTTTAGCATATGTTCTTTAAACATTAATTATAATAGAAAATGACAATGCGTCCCTGCTGTGGCAGAAGAACAGCAGCATTGAATATCCTGCCGAGCCATGAATTATTGGATATACGACTCATTAATTAGCATTTCATTGTTACCTCGCCATGTGGATTTATTAGATCCGTAGCTTGGTAGGAAAATGGTTTACTAACTTCCGAAATCTTTAATAACAAGAGGAATTGCCTTGTTTGAGTTAATTTTTTGAGTTAATTTAGACAAAGTAAGTTATCAGAATTATTGGTACAATTCAGAAATTGATTCTTAAGATCTAAAAATCACTAAATTTAAAATATCAAGTCCATTTGGATACTTCTTTGAATTTGTTTTGTTTAAAAAAAAAAAAACAGAAAGTCTTCATTCGTTTTCAAAAGAAACATAGTTAATAATAGTATGTTGCATCTCAGTACACGAGGTTCATGCATTGTCTGGTCCCTTCCCTTTTGTCCAAAAGAACATTGGAGAGCAAAAGTTAAAAAACAAAGAGAAAAATAGAGTAAACTCTTATTTCCTTTCCTAGCTTTAACATAATTTTCTCAATCCTCCACCACACACTAATGCATCCCTTTGAAAAATACGTCATCATTATTAAATTAAGAAAACTTTTAATTTTTCTATCTTCTCTAAATATATGTCAATTTCTCTCTTTTTCTTTTTCTTTTTCTTTTTCTTTTTCTTTTCACATTTCCAAAACGTAAGGGGCCTCGTGGTATCCGCGTGGTTTCATATAATATTATTATTCTTTTGCCATGAACTTGATAATAAACGTTTATTAAGAATTAGCCATCAATGTCGGAAATCTAAAAAACAGAGCTTTCGTTTCAACAAAAATGGAAATACGCAGCACCAAATTAAATAATTTTTGAGACGAACCTGTTGCCAAAAGAGGCATGCAACTTGACAATGAGACTCTCCTCTTCAACAGAAATGTTCCCTCTTTTAAGATCACCTCTCAAATAGTTAATCCATCTCAATCTGCAACTCTTCCCACATCTTAGCAATCCTTCAAAATCCCCAAAAATAAAATGCCAGTCAGAGAAACAAAAGCCAATCACCACAAGCACACACAAAAAAGTAGTAATGTTGTTAATGGTCTAGTTAGATCACAAGTTGAATATTTAGAAAAGTCATTTGTTGAAATTTTTCAAACGGGTATGAGAATAGGTACTATAATACGATTTAGCAATGGTCATTCCATTTGTGGAAACAAAAAAGAAATGCATTGAAGAGAGTATGTTGGTACCTGCATTTTTAGGCAATGACCTCCAAGAGCCTTCACCATTGGCTTGAATGTAGTTGGTCAAGATTTCATCTTCCTCTGCTGTCCACCTCCCCTTCTTGAGTCCCACTTTCTCACAACAAGGAGCTCTTCCCATATCGAAGACCAAGGTAGTAGAATCTAATTTGTTCTTTAGCAAACCGCCACTAAGAATTGAAAGGTGAAGAGGGGGTTTGTGAGTTAGAATATGATTTTGAGGTGGCAAAGGGTGTGTGCATGTTTAATTTGTCAATTGTGAGTGTGGTGGCGGTGGCAAAATGGTAGAGAGAGGTTGCGATCAATAAAAAGTAGTAAATTACTCCTATATCGGGAAACAAAAGTGGGACCGTGATGGGGATGTAACAGTGGTGATAGAGTGAGCCACGTTGGCTGTGTCTCTGTGATACTGTCGTGGCTCTCCCGCAGGCGAGGGACTCGTGACCCTTAAATTTATTAATTAATTAATTAAAAGCACTACTGTTACATATTTATATTTATATTTATTCCTCTAATTATCACATTAAATATTGTCCTCTCATTTATTTTAATCATGAACCAGATTATTTCAAAATTTACTTCTAATTATTTAATGTATTCCAATTTTTTAAAAAAATGTATATAAACAAAAAGCTGCGATTACAACAATCTTTTTAGAGTAAATATAAGTTTTTTCATAATGGTTCTATTTTAAAATGTATCAAAAGACATTTTCAAAAAAATGTATAAAAATAGGGTTAAATGTTTTTTCCCCTGAATTTGGTGGTTTCAAAAAAAATATCATTGGTTTTAACCCTTAACATTAGTGAAATATGTAAAGTTAGTCTTTCTAGTGTATTTTGTAGAGATTGATCAAATCGTCACACATAGATTTTATAGCAGTTATAAACCTCCACTAATACATAAAAATCGCAAGGAAATGAATAGCATGGACAAGCTTCAAATATTTCTATAATATTGGAGACTAAAAGCTATGAATTTTTTTAAGGTACCAAATCAAACACATCCCTACTTTACAATAAGACATATTTAACCCATAAAAATATTTATTTTCACACAAATAAAAATTTTCATTTTTCTTAAGATTAAAAAAAAAATTGTGTTTAATTTAATGTTTTTCTTTAAAAAAATATAGTGCCAATAAATTTTCCAATTAAAAATAAGATTAAACATGTTTTTAATCCCAATAATAATAATACATGAGTGAATCTAAATTGTTCAGTAGGTGTTTTCATTTTGTAACTAAAAAAAATTTATCCAATAAGTTTTTATGACGTCGTAAGACTTACAAGGCTTAATTTTTTCAAAGTCAGTCTGGCTCACTAGAGAATAAATGTCCCTGAATTTGTGAAAATGGTTGAAACTTTGAGTCTCCGCCTAGACTTACAACCTGCCCAGGATCTGTGTGTTATGCGACTAGAAGCAGAAACTGTTTGTTTGGATGTGCACCAATAATTAATAATTTATATATGTACATCAATCCCCTCCCCTTTTTTTTGTTGCTAATGATGGTAAGATGCCGATATCAATTTCCTTCAAACTTTTGTGATGCATACGGAGTACAAGACAAGGAAACTTAGTTGCCCATATCTTATGGTAGGGAATATTACAATAGAAATGTTATTTTATAACATTTTTTAAAAATGTGTTTGATTTGTTAATTCGATTCTTTGGAAATCTTCCTCCATATTCTTGAAAATAATTATAATATGTGTTGGTTAAAAATGCATATTTCCGTTAATATATATTGAAACTCTTAAAATACTCTTATGTTATTTAGTATTTAAATATTTTTCAAGATTTGGGTAGTGATATTTATGGGTTTTCACAGGAAAAATTGTCATTCCCTGGTTTTAGATTCAGTTTCCCCCATCCTCTAATATTGGAATGAAAAATGTCTAATACCGAACTAACATTCCCAGAAATCATTTTCCAATCCCCAAACAAATACCTCCTTAAAGTTTGTGTGTGTGTTAGTTTTGACATGCTATACACTATCTAAACACCCCAAGTTTTTGTTTTCCTCTACTACCCTTGTTATTAAAATAGATTTTTGGGTGTGTAAAGAGTATTAGAAAATAAAACTCTTTTCCCACTATACTGATTATCATTTGGAGACATGAAGAAGGGAGAAGTTCTCATAGAAACATCATCTGTCTCCATCGCACGATTCGCACCTCACGCATGTCAGCGCTTCCTCCGTCTTCATCGCGCTCATACCTCGCCACCATTCCCACAGTTCCCATCACACCTCTCTGCCTCGCTTCAATTCCATTTTCAGGCAACTCTAACTTAATTTATGCGTCACCGAAGATGAACTTACAGAAGCATAAGGAAACTGTGTTAAATAAGTTAAATTTATGGGAGCAGCAAAAACAGTTACAAAAGTTCAACTTCCGCAACACAAACTCTTTGAGTCACGGAAGTTGGTTTTTCATAACCATAAATTCAAAACAAAATTGGTGTAGTGGAAGATGAACTTATAGAAATGTAATTTTCTGTTAAGGAGGTTGAACTTTTAAAACACAAAAGACCGCAGTCAGTCATTCGATGATTTATAGTTCATTTTGTTCTTAAGTTTCAGCTTATACTTCGTAAGATGTTGCAAACGATTCATGCTTCTACGATAACTTGGCGAAATATATGTCTTTCTACGTGTAATTGAATATTGACTTAATAAAACAATTCAGATGAACTAGGTTGAGAACAAAAATTTAAGACTCGGCCGAGACATTGAGTCAACGAGTCACCGGTCGGACTAAAGAGTCACTGAGCGGATTGGTTGACTCGGTGTTTATTAAAAAAAAAAAAAAAAAAAATAATAATAATAATACCACCTAACATTAATTTAATAACTTCATACATCAGAATTCAAATTAAACAACCAACAAGAAAGATTTTACTGTGACAACATATCACTAATAAGTTACAAATGCCATAAAAAACATAGGTTCTACGCTTTAATCACAACAAAAGCGCACAAAAAGAGTGTTAAACATAATTAAAGTATTCAACAATCATGGGTGCATAAGCTAACAATTAACAAACACAACACAACATTCAAGTTTTTTCATGATCAAGGAGGAAGAGTTGAATCCAAATCAAACTCTCCATCTCTATTAAATGTACTAGAAGGTTCTCCAACATTAAGATTCATTTTCCATAATATTATATTGCATATCATCAGCATCATCATCATTATCCAAATTTAATTGATCTGTGAAAAAAAATTAGTTTGAATGTCATACAACAATTAACATCAAGTGAAACAAAATATAATCCAATGAGTCATCCATTCATATCATAACAAAGATAGATATCAATATCAACTTAAACTGTACAAAAATTTAAGAGTAGAATGTATTAACAACTTAAACTGTACAATCAACAATTGCAGCAAGAATAGAAAGTTAAACAATTTGTGAATCACATGAAGAAATCTTTAATCCAATGAAGTTTTCATGATGACAGCAATGCAACAGAAGCTACATTCATCCCCAATTCCACAATCCACGTATTTAAAATTGGATACATTAAAGCTTGCAATTGTGGATTGATAGTCAAGTTGTGATTGTTTAGCAATTAAGCTTAGGAGCAATTATTGTAGAGGACGGTGGCAGAAATTCCAAGCAAGCTTAGGAGCAATTAATGTAGAGGACGGTGGCAGATATTCCAAGCAACAAACCCTCTTATCTACCCAAATTCCAAGCCAAAATACTACAACTCACATTCAGCAAACAAACAAACCCTCTAATCTGCACAGATTCCAAGCAACAAGGGTTAATTTGATTAAAACCTCAAATTGCACACCAAAATTGCACTGCTCAAACGACGACGGTGGCAGAAAGAGAGAAGAAAGCGAGAAGAACCCATGAACCCATGGCAGAAAGAGAGAAGATCCCATGGCAGACAGAGAGAAGAACCCATGGCAAAAAGAGAGAAGAACCCAAGCAGTAGCAGCATGGAGAGTACCAGTACCTTAAACGATGACGGTGGGAAGCGGCGGCGGCGGCGGCGTGGAGGGTGCAGTTACGAGACGGCGACGCCGGCGGCGTGGTGTTGTTAGGGTTCCACGCTGGACCTTTCTTTTTATTCATTCTGATTTCCTTCCCCCAAAATGACGTTCTTACTGATTCCCCAAACGAGGTGTTCAAGGATTTTTTTTAAAAAAAAGTTGGTGACTCGACCGGTTTGACCGAAATCGACTGAGTCACCGGTTTAACCATTGACTCGGCTGAGTCAACTGATTTTTACCGGTTCTGAAGCATGGCTGATCCAATGGCTGGCTTGACTCCGTTCGATGACAGATTCCCGGTTCGATCGGTCGGACTGGCTGAGTCGAACCGAGTTTTAAAACTTTGAATTTATGCGTCACGAAGTTTGAACTTACAGAAGCATAAGCTTCAAGGAAACTTTGTTAAATAAGTTAAATTTATGGGAGCATAAATGTGCAAAACAAAAGCAGTTACAAAAGTTCAACTTCCGCAACACAAACCCTTTGGTTTACGGAACTTGGTTTTTCAAAACCTTAAATTCAAAACAAAATTGGTGTAGTGGAAGATGAACTTCTGGAAATGTAATTTTTTGTTAAGAAATTTGAATTTTCAAAACATAAAAGATATGTTTATGGAAATCGGAGTTACAAAAAATAAAATTAAAAAAGACTACGGTCATTCGATGGTTTATACTTCATTTTGTTCTTAAGTTTCAATTTATGTTTTTTAAGTTGTTGCAAACGATTTATGCCTCCCGGAATATATGACTTTCTACATATAATTGAATGTTGACTTAATAAAACAATTCAGAAGAACTAGGTTGAGAACAAATATTTAAGTAATTATAGAGCTGAAAATAACCAAAAATTACGAGAAGATGGAGTAAAAATTTGATATAGAATAAAGCACAAAATGTGTAAATAGTAATATTAGGATTTAAACTTTATTTGTTTAAAGAAAGTATAGAAGGGTGTGCACTTTTAATCAAAGGGTAAGTTCGAACTTATAAAAATAAATAAAAAACAAATTGTTTGTTTAATTAGTAATTTTGGGTGTGCTAAAAGCAAACCCTTTTTGTTTTTGTTAATGGTTCATGTTTTGTGAACCACTAGCGGCCCAAGTACAGTAGTTGGGCTTGTGTAAATCGGGCTGTTGATTTACACTAGAGACAAAACAATAAAGTAAAAGAACGGGACCTAGATATAAGCAACAGTTCGACAAAAAACAAAAAGATATAACCAATAGCCCCTTCTTGCATCCATTTTGTTGTATCATTGGATATTCAACCCAACTTTTCTGGTTAATGAATTTTTATGTACATAAATGAAAATAGTCGGACCAAACAATACTCCTTACTTGAATTAGTCATGCTTGGCATCTCCAAGTCAAGGTACTATTTGGTCCGTACAAGATCCCCAACTTAGACATTTCAAATTGTTAGTAAATAATATAAGTCATCACAAAATTTGCACTGACAGCCAACAAGAAAAAAATAATATACCTACCATCAGGCAAATCAGAACATAATCCATCCATCATAATAAAGTATCATATCAATTTTGAGTCAACAAAAAATCTCAATCTCAAACAAATTAACTCTCACAAGTTCAAAATTCAAACATCACAAATAATTGTAACTTTACATAATTAAAATACTAAAATTTTAGGCCTTTCACATTGACAAGAAGAAGTAATTAAAAGCTTGTCCAGCAGCAACAATGTTGCTTGTCTAATTCTTTTTGCATTTCCCTTGCCAACTCCTTTGTATGGTCATCAGGAGCCGTCTCTTCTCATGTCCTGAAAAAGCAATTAAAATAACCATAACTTTAAAATTAAGTTTCACTATAACAGTTCAAGTGAAGTATAAAATAATTGCATCAATAGCGTGATTTTGAGAAAACTATCTCCTTGGTGCTTATGCTCGGAGAGAGTGCGAAAATCTTATTGATCTCTTTTCTACTATAACACTTCCTCTATACACTACCCAATTATGAAGCTCAAACATTGTGCACGTTAAGGTGTGAAGATACAAGTGTATACAAGAGTTCCAATTGAGAGATTTCACCTTATAAATTAGAGAGCAAATCATGTTGCGAATAACACGGGTGAGAGAATGGGCAAATGAGCAGCGCTATGTAAAACTGAAAATTGAAGTTCATAGTCAGCAATATGTCCATAAATGGTGTACAACGATGCGAGGACTTCTCCCTCTCTATATGATCTCTCTCTATATATAAAAACTTAAGAAATCAATTACCAAATATGATAATGATATAATGAAGTCATTTTCCCGAATTTGTAGGAAACTAATGGTTGTATTTTTAAAACAAGGAAAAGCAACAATACTCACAATGGGCTCAGTGGTGCGACAAGGACGACATAAGAGTGGTGCACAACGATGCGAGCCGCAACGACTGTGGGGCACTGTGGTGCGATGTGTGATGTGTGATGGAAGGTGGTGGCTGGCCTGCTTAGTGCCTTGAGGGAGAATGGAAGAAGAGGAATAATGTTGTTGTTTATCACAAATGAGGGGGGTGGACGAGGGTTTGGGAGGTTAGAGGGAAGGTGGTCGTGGCGTGGAAAAAGGTGGGACATGGCGGAGAGGCTGCGGCGTGGGGTGTGGGGGCGGTGACAGAGTGGTGGGCATGGGAGTTAAGGGTTTGAGGGGGAAGAGGCTTATAAGGACGGTCGTGCGGAGAAACTGTTGACCATTAGCGTCGGCTGAGCGAATGCTAACTCATGGCCCTGTGAGATGGGTCGGACCTAGTTCACATTATGACAAATGCTAAGTTGGCCAATGAAGTAAGTGCGACCATGAATTGACATTAATTGGAAGTGAGCAGATGCTAAGTTGGGCAATGATTGTAGCGTCTGTTGAGTCCGACGCTATCGTTGAGTGAAATATAAGGTTTATTGCGTGAACGATGAAAAAATTAAATTAATATATGTACTAATGTGTAAATGATGATATACACACACAACCTCTATATGCCTCCGGTAAAAGAGAGAAATTAATATGTGAATGATGAAAAGATGAGATTAATACATATACTTAATGTGCAAATGTTATTACACTATTAATTAATTAAATTTTAAAATTTAGCAACATCAATCAATTAAATTATATTTAAAATCTATTTTTCATATTTCCGAAATACAATTAATTAATAGTGTAAAACATCATTTAAAGTGAAATAAAAGTTAGGAATGTGCCAACATGGATTGATACAACTGGTCACAGGTCGAGGGCCAGCATGCCACTGACGTTCTGCCGGGTAGTCTGGAGTTAATTTCTGTCCGTTCTATCATATCTTGTTAAAAAAAATTAAGAATTATTATTTTTAGATGAAAAAAAAGGCGAGAATGGTAATCGTAAGATTTTCCATCCGGAAGTTCGCGTGAATAGCACAACGGGAGAAGTGAGCATCGACATTATCCGACGTGTAGAAGAGTGATTGGTCGGAACAACCAAAGGCTCACGGTGATTGGCTCATTTTGGAAACGAACACGTTGCAAAGCAAAGCAAGCCTGGTACTGGTAGTATCATCATTCATCGTCGACTCGACTCCATAGTCAAGTCCTCGCACGCAGAAACGAATCACTTTCACCTTCATTCTGCCACTACCACTCGCAACACATCAATTCCACAAACTAACAAAACCACACACACGAAGCACATTCACATTTCATTTCTCACCTCAAACCCTAACCCCTCATTTCGATTCCAATCGTAACCAACGAGATCCGAGCGAAGCTCGGCAGAGCCCTAAAATTCTTCCGTTTCAGAGAGATCCAATCTAAGTCTCTCTCTGTTGATCTTCATGGCGCATCGAAGAGCCAAGCTGTTGTTCTTTCTATGCGCTCTCTGCTATTCTCTCAACGCCATTGCTGGGTGGGTACTCCTTTTCATTTCCCCCTTTCCTGGAAAATGCGCTCATTCACACGTTCTGCATTCCGCATCTGCTTATATTATACATGTTTTGTTGCAGAAAGAGCTATTATGATATACTTCAATTGTCTAAGGGTGCATCCGACGATCAAATAAAGAGGGCGTATAGGAAGCTAGCATTGAAGTACCATCCTGATAAGAATCCTGGCAATGAAGAAGCTAATAAGAGATTTGCTGAGATTAGCAATGGTATACATACACTAATTATCTTTGCTTTTTTTAAATTTGTGATCTGGTATATTGTTGTTACTATTTGTTTTCGGTATTGAATTGTTTGTTCTGATTGTTACTATCAGCCTATGAAGTATTGTCGGACAGCGAGAAGAGAAGTATCTATGACAGGTACGGTGAAGAGGGTTTGAAGCAGCATGCTGCTAGTGGAGGCAGAGGCGGCGGAATGGGAATGAACATGCAAGATATTTTTAGCTCGTAAGTCATCCATCATCTTAGATTCTGCTGGATTAGTTCATCTTATCTTATGACCTATCACTATCATATTTCAGACATGTTATTGTTGTACGCACGTTAGTATACATGGAAGGCTATAAAATTTTCTATATGATCAAACTAACATACTCTAACCGGAACATTTATATGGTTTTTTATTGGTTTATTGATTTCCTCATGGTACAAAACTCAATCTAGTCATTGGTTTGTGGGCAAATGTTAAGCGGTCATGTGTAGGCTGACTGTATTCTTATGTTTTGGATGTGTGTTTATTCTGCAATACTTGTGTTTAATTTATGGTAGGGGTCTCTGGGCTTGGTATTATTGATGACACTGAAATATGATTTTTTCTTTCAGTTTCTTTGGTGGGGGATCAATGGAGGAAGAGGAGGAGAAAATCGTAAAAGGTGATGATGTGATTGTTGAATTGGATGCAAGCCTTGAAGATTTGTACATGGGTGGTTCCTTAAAGGTGAGGTCACATCTAGCTACTCTTCAAAGCTTCTGAATCAAATGTATATATCCGCTGTGTCTGTGTCATGCCATTGTTGAACTTCTAGAACATTTTACTACACACGGTTTTGACGATGCACACTATTATTCAACTTCATCAGCTAATAGAGAATTAGAGTTAAAAAAGCAATTGAGAAGAACTACTCTAGGAGCTGAGAACCAAAACATGACATGATTAGTCCTAGAGGCTGTTCCTTTTTCTCTGTCCGATCTACTACATACTTTAGTCTGTATTATAAAGTTTAATATGCTAATAGGGGAAACACCAGCCACTAGTCAACACAGTTGTAAACTATCACGTTTATTAACTTGTCAAGAATTTTGGTCAGTTAGTAAATAACTTCATCATGCCTTTGTGACTTGAAATGTATGATTTCTGAGTTATTCAGTGGTTGCTTCGCTCTTTGCGACCATTGCATTGTATTTATTAGGTTTGGAGGGAGAAAAATGTTTTGAAGCCAGCACCTGGGAAGAGACGCTGTAACTGTAGAAATGAGGTTTATCACAGGCAAATTGGACCAGGGATGTTTCAGCAGATGACAGAGCAGGTAAACAGCAGCTAAGTGAATTTTGATTGAATAAATATTCTGCTTGATTCTTGTTCTCTTTCTATGATGCATATTTTATAGGACAAACATACAGAGTTCTTGTTTCATGATATATGTTTGTACTACTATGAAATCTTTTCTTAAATTTCATGCTCAGAATTTCTTTTTCTTGCTTTATTATTTTTCTATGTGTTTGCATGTTTGTGGGATGGCTTGTTTTGCTTTAGTGATGTTGCTAGCATATGTGGAAAATTTTACTCCTTTTTCTGGATTAACCTATCCAGGTCTGTGAGCAATGTCCTAATGTCAAATATGTAAGGGAGGGCTATTTCATCACTGTTGATGTTGAGAAAGGCATGCAAGATGGACAGGTAAACTTTAATTAAGAGTGCGTAACATCATGTCTTATTACCCATTTTCTTCTGAGCTCTACACTATCAAGTGTATCTATTCATGTGCACCTCTAAATTATGAAGACTACATGGCTCTGGTTTATAATGCTAGCTGTGATTCTGTTAGAACTGGAGTCGATTCAAAATTCCACGCTCTAGTTTGGGTTTCACACTGAATTTCTAATGTTCTGTTTTACTTTACTTCAACTGGTGATAAGTTCTTGTAATCATTTAAATTAATGCTTACTAGCAACTAGCAAGTATCCTGTTTTTTACGTAAAAAAACAATAACGATACATAAAAAATAATTTAATAAATAAAAATTAGTTAATATTTTAAAAAAAACTTATGTATGAGAATACGGAAACTAAAATTGTTTACATAATGATAGATGTCTTATTATATTTAATGTTTAATTGAAATTTTTTATCTATTAACTAAAGAACTTAAAGAACGTAAATTTGTTGTTTGATTGAATAGATAACTATGGTGAGGGTAATTAATTTTATTTGATTTAATATAGAAACTTGAGATACTTGTCATAATATAGAAGTGACGTGTGACTTAATAAGAAATAGGAGTATGAGGTGATTTCAGGTGGTGCAAAATAAGTTTGGAATTCTTTTTGTATTATTTTATCTGTAATTTAGGATATTTAATTTAAGATATTTATAATTTCGATATCTTGCCATATGTATAGACATCTTATATTTGATAAGATGTTATTATTCATCCAATATTTAGTTTAAGGAAATTTAGATTATCTAGGATTTTAGTTTATTTAAAATTTCATTATCATTGGGTTATAAATACCCTTGAGGTTTATTATGCAAATGGAGTTTGATGGTTGAATAAAATACACGTTTTCATATTAAAAAAGTATCTGAATTTGAGTCTGAGGAATCGAGGTGTGTCAGGCACGTGAAGGAGTACTTTAGTTTTTTATTTGGATTGGAGGAGCACTCTGCACCTAAGAGAACACCTTAAGTTTTTTCAGGGTAGTACCCTGCTAAGATTACTCTTGGTTTCTATTAGGTTTTCCCAGCTTCATGAGGATGAGAACTCATATGTAATATGAAGAGGGTGGATTTGTACTTTTAGTTTATTTATTAGCATTAGAAAGTTAGATGAATCCAACAGTTATGATCTCTCATACCCCTAGGAATAGAAAACCAACTATATTTGCTAACTGTTCCAATTGCCATATGCATAATCAGTTCAGTGGCTCTTACTCTAACCTAACTAAAAAAATTCAAGTTACTTTTGGTTTTCAAACTATCTAAGCTCTTCTAGTACATATGTCAAATGTTGTCCTTTGTCTATATTAATATTATCAATGTTGATTTGAGTGCTATATAAATCAGGAAACTCAGCTATTGTTATAGTTGAAGAACAAGAAAGTATTCTAGTTTTGGATAATCCACAACCAAAGTCTTCTCCCAATAGGTGGTTTTGGTTACTTGAATAATTGTGCATGAGTGAAAGGAAAAAAAGAAAAACAAGAGAACCGAGAATATGAATAAGTGGATTTTGTACTTGGAAGATTTGGATTTAAATGGTTTGTCCTTTAACATGATCTCCAATTAGACATCATGGTATTACTTGATTCTTGTAGTAGTCCACCTAGTGGATAAAGACTTTTGTTTAGAAGATCAAGTTTCAATTATAAGGGTGTGCCTGGTTAAGCTGAAAATACGTGAGTGGAAATTTTGGAATTAAATTTAGTTTGCAGTTTGCACAAATATGGTGTGATTGAAAGCATTCCTTTACTTGGCCTAACTTCAACCCACCAGAGCTAAAATGTGTTTTTCAGTCTACCAAGCATCACTGAAGAGTGAAAAACAAAAGCTGCCTATGCTTCTCCACTTCCTATACACCTCTCTATTAGCCACTTCTCTTACCAATACCATACTTATGCTGCAATTAGATGATGTATATGAATCATGATATAGAGAAGCTTGCTGAAAATAATAATTTTTTGCATATTACAAAGTGAGGAATCAAAGTTTTATAGAATAACAAGTTCTTGTCCTCTCACAGGAAGTGCTATTTTATGAGGATGGTGAGCCCATAATTGATGGAGAATCTGGAGATTTAAGGGTTAGTAACATAGTCTTTTAATTTTTGTTAGCAACTGTTACCCATGCATTTTATGTTGTATGCGGTGCGCTGACAATTCATATACTATTAACAGTTTCGGATCCGTACTGCACCTCATGAAGTCTTCAGAAGGGAAGGCAATGATTTGCACACAACTGTCACTATAACTCTGGTAAGCATGCTCCTGTTGATTAGCATATCAATTGCTTTAATTGTAGTTCCCTTTGCATATTTTGTCACTTAACTAGTAACTAATCTTCGTCTAACTAGCATTGCAGACTTCAAATAAGACATTTTATTGATTTTGCAAATCATTTCTAAATTAAATTCTGATATTGGCGTCCTCAAAATTCTTGGCTTTGTAAATTCAATTTACCTTAATATTCTTCAGGTTCAAGCCCTTGTTGGTTTTGAGAAGACCATTAAACACCTAGATGAGCATCTGGTGGACATAGGCACAAAGGTAAGCATGAAATATCTTCGTTTCAGATCTTAATTGGCGTACAGATACACACACATGACGTACACAGCTTACATATACTACTTTTGACCCCGCAGGGCATCACAAATCCAAAGCAAGTAAGGAAGTTCAAAGGCGAAGGCATGCCATTGCATATGAGCACGAAGAAAGGAGATCTGTACGTCACTTTTGAGGTTCTATTCCCCACCTCGCTAAAGGAGGAACAGAAAACAAAGATAAAAGAAATTCTTGATTAGAATACATACGAGATACATGTTTTTTCTCTCATTATGTTCTCAATGTAACATGATTAGATGGTTATAGCAAACAAATGCCTTGGGCTTCCTGCCCCCACCCTTTTTTTGTTAGTTAACTAGGAACCTTTTCCCGTTCATGATGATGTGCGTCCTGTAATGCCTTATTGGCGTGCTATTTTGATACAAGGATAATATAACACTAGCTCAAAACAAACATTCGTTAGCTTTGTACTGTGTCTGAAATCGTTCATCTTGTGTCTAAATGAGCTGAAGTTGCGAGATGGAGTGAGTTGCTGTCTCTTGGATAAGGTCGTCGAAAAGTTTGTTCTTGTAGAGTTGATATTGGCAATCCTGGGAAGGTAGAAAAGTATGTTGGACACAATTAACTTGCACTTCAAATATTCAGGGTCTATCGGTTATTAGTTTGCTCAAAGAAACTATTAGTATGTGCATATATATGTTAGCATTTTAAAATTTGATTTCGAATGATTTTGATTTTGTAAAGTTGAATTAGGTCCATAGTGAAATTAGAGATGATTTGGATGACAGTAAATTAGAGATGATTTATTGAAAATGTAAGAAAATTTCATACCACTTTAGGCCATGCTACGTATCGCATGAATTTTGGGGGAGTGGAATAGTTTAACCAAACAAATGGTAAAATAGAAGTCCTAGAAAGTAGAAACACGGTCTTTTGAACACATTAATCTACAGTCTACACCCTCTCTCCCTGTAATTAGTCTTTTTAAAATAAATAAAATTAAAAAGCAACATTTTTACCTCATAAATTGAGCATTTTTTTTTACAAAGTGTTTTATTTGAGAAAAATCAGTCACACGAAATGTCAATACGGTAAAATATAAGGTAACATAACCTATTTCAACCTAATATTGCAACTGGTTCAACTTTGGACCACCTATTTCAATCGGCTATGACAGGTCGAAGGACTCCTTGCATCTTTCTATGCATTGCTTTGTATCCCAATGGTGTCAACCATTGAAGGATTGAAAGCAACCTTTAATTCTTCCATAATAGCAATACATGATTGACTTCACAAAAACTCTAAGGATACCGATTTTCTGTGCAAAACCCTACTCCACAACATGCTTCACTACAAAAATTACACCACCCGAAGTACAACATTGTTAAGCACTAGGTGCAGAGGAGGATGGTGGCAGAGGCAGAGGCAGAGGCGAGAGGAGAAGGAAGAGGATTGTAGATATCAACGGTGGCAGAGGTGAGGGTGCAGAGGCAAGGATGTGGTAAAAATAAGTGTAATCAAGAACCTGTAGATAACAAAGAGGGATCAAGGGAGAAGATTCCGTAAACAATCAGTGATTGCAGTTTCTCACAATAAAATTGCAGAAGTATCTAATTTGAATTAAGGACAAAAAATGTAGTGTATTAATTAAATTAAATTAAATATATACATGAAAGTTATTTATCCACACCCGTGGCCTGTACAGTTGGTTTGACGACAAATTTTGATAACGGCGAATGAATTTGTGAGGTGGGGGAAGATAACACCAACTCCTCGAGAATCCATGTTTGTTAAAGGATCGAATTGAATCCATCTTCATACGGATGGCAGTTGGATTTTTGGGCCAGATCAAAAGGGTGGTGGCGGTGTGGTAAGAGACTCCACCGACCGATGACTATCGGGGTTTGCTTGTTCTTATGGGGTTGGTTGTGCTTTTCATGCGGAGCTTCTGGCGCTTCGAACTGGTTTGAAGCTTGTTTGAGATTTAGGTTTCCGAGAAATTGTCTGCTACATAGATTGTAAGGATATTGTGGAGCTTCTGAGCCAGAACATAGACACGCGAATTTATTGGCAACAGGATATTATTGCTTCTATTCGGGCAATGTTGAGTGAGGACTGAAATGTTCAATTCTCATATATTATGCAAGATAGAAATGCTGTGTCGGATGCGTTGGCGAGAGAAGTTTATAAGACAGGGTGTCCGATCCTCCTTCCTTTGTGATTCCGCTCTTGTGTAAAGATGCGGTAGCTTAGTTCGTTTCTACGTTGATTTCTTTCCTTCCTTTTGTAAAAAAAAAATATACATAATAATTTGTGAATTCCCAAATAGAGGAAAAGTGGACGCGTGTTGCGATTTTTCAGTAGCAAGTAAGCGTAAGAGGAATGAGAATCTCCCCCAAAAGATAGGAAGTAGGAACACGAATACGCAGCAGGTGCGGCGCTTCAGGGACACGTCACTGATCATGGCCACGTGGTTGTTCTACACTTTACATGACATGGAACTTCCTTTAAATCACGTGCCTTCCTACGAAAAGTTCAATACCAAAACGAAACCCACGTGCGAATAATAATAAATCACTTCGTTTCGTTGTACTATTTCCAATTCATTTTTTCTTCTTCTTCTTCTTCTTCTCTATTTCCAAAAACCAAACAGAAAATCCGTTCTTCGTTTCCAATGTTCGAAATTGGATCAGAAATTAGCATCGCTGCTATATTTAGGGATTTGCTTGGTTCCTTCAAAATTTCACCCCTTCCCTTAACAAATTTCCCTGTTTGTTTTTGTTTGAATTCAACAGAAATTGAAGGAACAGAAACTTCCTCTAATTGAAATTGAACTCACATTCTCTTTCTTTTCAGCAATTTTAACATAATCATAACCGTAACAATGGATGCTCTGTGTTTACAAAGTGGAATTTCTGGGATAGCTCCTTCTATCTCCATTGCTGCAACTGCAACTGCACGCGCTAATGCTGCTAAGATCACCACCGCGTTGGGCCGCGACGACAAGCCCACCTTGTTTTCCAGATTCTCCTTTAGATACCCTACTATCAAGCCCATCGCTGTCGACGACGCCGTTTTGGCGGAGGAAGAAGAAGAAGAAAAAGAGGGGCGAAATGGGAACTGGGTTTTCAAGCTTTTTCGTGTTTGGGGGGGACGAGAACGGAGCAACCCTGCTAATGATGACGATGATCAGGACGAAGAGGAAGTTGTGATGATGAATGGCGATCAAATACAAACCGATAAAGAGGAGGAGTGCTGTGAAGGTTGCAGCGTTGATGAGGAAGAAGAAGAAGAAGAAGAGGTTCGTTTTGATCGAGACTCGTTTTCGAGAATGCTTCGGAGGGTGTCCTTATCTGAAGCTAGATGGTACGCGCAAATGTCCCACTTGGGGAACTTGGCATACTCTATTCCCCAAATCAAGGTTTTTTATTCAATCCTTTCCTTTTATGCCTTTATTTTTAGCTACGCAACATAATGAATCACATTTCTAATTCCCGTGAATTGGCATCAAATTGAAATTTTGAAAGATTTATGTGGATGATATTATTCAATCTCATTGCTTCAAGACATGGGAATTGTGTGCATTTGAAGAAACCTTAACTTCTTAGCATTGATGAGGCAATAATCTGTATGCATTTCTGGAAATAGATTGCTCAAAGATTTGGTGTTTCTTATTATGTCTAATTGTCCATTTGTGCAAAAGGGTGCAAAATTTATGTGATCTACAAAGATGATATGTTGACAGGGTTCTGTTTTTATATTTTTAATGGGATTCAATTGCATTGTAACTGTAAGTTTCATTTGCGATACTAATTTATATTTTGGCTTTGTTGGTTTAGCCAGGGAACCTCTTGAAAAAATATGGTCTGCGTTTTGTAACTTCATCAATAGAGAAGAGGGAATCAGCTACATCAGCTGAAAAAAATCAAGCATCTGCTGCAGCTCAGAACGAAAAAAGTTATGAGAAGGATGCCGGAGAAAGAAAAGAGCAAGAGAATGATGGACCCAAGATGAGTGCATCTGCTGCTTATGAGATTGCTGCCTCTGCTGCCTCTTATCTCCATGCTCAGACAAAGAATATACTTCCATTCAAGTCTTCTAATGCGGTGGACGGTGAAGGTTTGCTTGAAGCAACCAATGAAAACACTGAGGTTTCATCTTTGAGGGCAACAACTGATTCAGTGACAGCAGTGGTTGCTGCAAATGAGGAAGTAAAGCAGGCTTTTGCTGATGATTTGAACTCAACAAGTTCTTCACCCTGTGAATGGTTCATATGTGATGATGACCGGACTTCTACGCGTTTTTTTGTTATTCAGGTGAAGCAAAGTCTGGTTATGCCGTTTAGCTTATGATAGACAACACAATACTTGTATGTGGTTCACTGCCAATTTTGGACTTATTTTTAGGGTTCTAGGTCCCACTAATTATATTTTTAATATGCAGGGTTCAGAGTCATTTGCATCCTGGCAGGCAAACCTACTTTTTGAGCCAGTTCAATTTGAGGTAATTGTTAATATTGCAGGCCAAGTTAATTTTCCATATCTAACTCTTCTTGTTGAAGTGCCAAATTTGTTCTGTTCAAAGTTCAAAATAAACTTGAAAAATGAGATACAATTTTTGTTTTTCCTTAGGGGTTGGATGTCCTTGTCCATAGGGGTATATATGAGGCTGCAAAAGGGACATATCAACAGATGTTGCCAGAGGTTCATGCTCACCTAAAATCTCGAGGCTCTCGTGCAACTTTCCGTTTCACCGGCCATTCTCTTGGGGGGAGCTTGGCATTACTGGTAAATCTTATGCTGTTGATAAGGAAGGAAGTACCAGTATCTTGTTTGCTTCCAGTAATAACCTTTGGCTCCCCAACCATCATGTGTGGAGGCGATAGTCTGTTAGACAAGCTAGGATTGCCTCGGAGGCATGTTCAGGCAATTACAATGCACAGAGATATAGTGCCGCGAGCATTTTCTTGCCAGTACCCCAACCATGTTGCAGAAGTACTAAAGGCTATTAATGGCAGCTTCCGCAGTCATCCTTGTCTTAGTAACCAGAAGCTATTATATACACCAATGGGTGAACTGCTGATTCTACAGCCTGATGAGAAATTTTCACCAAGCCATGATCTCCTTCCATCAGGTAGTGGTCTATATCGTTTGAGTGGTTCTCTGTTAGAATCCATTGACACAGACAAAGAGATTCGAGCTGCTCAGTTAGTCTTTTTGAACTCACCACATCCACTTGAGATATTAAGTGAACGATGCGCATATGGAACTGGAGGAACTATACAGAGAGATCATGACATGAATTCCTACTTAAAATCTGTTCGAGCCGTGATCCGCCAACAACTTAACCAGATTCGCAAGATGAGGAGAGAGCAACGGCGGAAGTTGTGGTGGCCTCTTGTGCTACTGCGTCGTCCAAGTGATGCTAGTCTATTCTCCGGCATCATACTGACAGGTAGAGAGTCCTTCAAGATGTTCTTTGTTGTGCTCTTGTTTCCTGCACGCTTCTTACTATTGGAAGCATGTAACTTGATTAGCTTAAGATGAACATGAAAATATTATGTATGCTTAAATTAAAAATAAACACTAATTGTAAATATTAAGACTTCTTTACATATAAATTTATTAGCCCTGCCTTCAAAAAAATATTAGCCCATATTTATCTTTACAAGAAGGCCCATATTTTTGGGTTTGAAAGATAGCTTCGCTATTCAACATGAAGAATTGCTTTGACCAAAACAAAAACGTGAAGAATTGCTGAACGAAATACAGCACACTTATTTGACACCCCCCCAATATACAATTACAGCACATCTCAATATGTAAAAGAGTATATAATAAGGAAAATTCTAACAACACTCGCTTTTCGTACTCTCTCATTATCCAATTTAATGGGAACTACATGTAATTCAATCATTAATGTTTGAGTTATTGAAAATGAAGTGTTAAAGTAAGTTTGCTAGAACTCCTCGTTATGGGAATTGTGGACAAGAGGAAGAGGAGTATTAGTAACACTCTATTTGACGACGCATTTCAACACACTCATTGTGATTGGTTTATTTTTTGAAAAGTTAACACAATTTTTAAGAAGTGAGATAAATGTGTTGACTTTTTAAAAAATAAACCAATCACAATAAATTTGATGGAATGTGTCTTTAAAATGAGTGTGTTGCTGGCCTTTCTCAAATAAAAAACACTCAACCGCTTCTTATATTAGTTTTTCTAACAAGTGAGCCATAAGCATTTGTTTTTGAAAAATTAGTTTATGCTATAATTTATAAACTACCAGTAATAAATAGATGGGATATCAATTATCAACTGTAATTTTGAATGAGTAAATGAACTTGTTATCATTATTTGATGTCAATCACCTATTTTTAGTGATTAAACGAATTTGGTCAAAGCACTCTACGGAGTGTTGATTGAGGAGGAACATATCACTTCTGAGGGTGAGAGGTTGAAAGAAGGTTGCTCCATCACGGCCTCGTATCACTTAGTTGTTTGGCACGCTCCATATGGGTTCCTACAATGACACTCTGATGCCTAAGTTAGTGACAAGCTGAGAGCGGGAGAGTTTAGTTGGATTCATAAATGTGTACCTTTTAGAGTTGCAATTTCAGCCTTTTATATGAAGGCAAGTGTTTGGGAGCTTCAAGGATGTAAGAGTGCTTGGTACAATGCTTCATCCTAGCCTTAGGATCTTCTGACGTTCGCCTAGTTCAGCTGGCTAGGTTCAGCTAACACGTACAATACTTGGACTCGAGCTCCGTGGCAGTGCACTGGGCACAGGGAGGAGGAGACATTTGAAGTTTCTAATGGAGAGTGACATTGACACCATCCATCTCGTAGATGGAGGTTAGCTTGTATTTGGATTAGGGCAAGTTTAGGGTACTATGGCGTAATGGCGCGGTCGTGGTGCTATGAGGGGCGCGTGTCTATTGCTGGTCGGAGGGCTCGTGCCTTTGTCGGTCGAGGAACATGTGCTCTTCAATGGTCGACGATTATGCATTATTCTTGGGTGATCGGAGAGCGTGTGCTCTTCCTTGATCGAAGATTATGTGCTTTTTTTGTGATCCGAGGATTCCCACCAGAACAACTAGTTAAATTGAATCTCTTATGTGTATAATGTTCAACTTCATTAATTCTTTGGCCCATGCAAAGGGAATTAAACCAACCAAACAAAAATTGCAAAAACAAATAAACAGGGTATTTCAGTTTCAAGTTTCATCTGATTCTTGTTGAGGACAAAAGGCCTTGGCTTCTGGTTAAGTTTCAACACGTGGGATCACAAAGCCTATCATTGTACCACTCCTTGTTTCTTCATCTCCACAATTTGTAAGTGGAAATGCCAGCAATATACCAATTTCTAGTACAAGGCGTACTCCACATACTGCATACATTTTACAAAAGCTTTAATTCCTTACTTTCCCTTCCCGTTTCCACTATCTAGTTACATTTTACTCTACACAATTTGATGTCTGTTGCCCAATTACAATGAGTCACACAATTACAATTCCTAATTTCCTATACTAACAAAATATCCATAATGCAACAGATAGCTGAATAGACACTAGGACAATCGTTATTTTCAGATAAACAACAAAAAGGAAATCAGATTCCATAGCATTTGTTATTTTCAGAATCAAGAGAGATATAACAAAAATAATCTAAGAAAGAATAACGTAAATATATACTCCCTCCATTACTCATTATAAGTCATTTTTTATGAAATTTTTTTGTTTCTAAATATAAATCATTTTCTAATATCTAAAAAGCATTAAATAATTTTTTTCAAATTTACCCTCACATTCAATATGAAAGATTTTGAAAAGTTGTGAATAAATTCTTAAGAAGTTTAACAGATAATTAAATTAGAGAGAGAATTTTATTAAAATTTGTAAGGTTTTAAATAAGGCTAATTTGAGAAAATTATTAAAACTTTTTACAAATTTATTGATTCTAACTACTTTTCTTAATCCTTAGTTAAAAGTGACTCATATATAGAAAGAGAGTGAGAAATTACTAATGTATGAAACTAGATGTGATAGACTATTCGTGAATACATTTAACTAGCGAGTGCAAGAGCAAGACTAATTAACACACACTTGTAAAAACAAATGAAAAAAAGTGTCATAGTAAAGAATAAATTTCTACAGAAATGGAGCCCTCGTGAGGTACACCTTTTCTTTCGCCGCAAGAAATCAAGTTATGCTTTCAATACGAATATGAAAGGTTAATGTGAAGAATAAATTAATATTCTGTCAGAGGAGCAGTTCAAGAACACTTAATTTTTCTAATGCCTCTACTTATCTACTTTTGGCAGAGATAGTAGTAGTAGTAGAATTTTGTTGTTTAATGAATGATAGAGATGTGCGAGGCATGTTTTTTTCTTTTGCGCCAATGGAATTCATTATTCCAAATCTTATCTTATAAACAAATAAATACACATCTCTTTTTCTTTCCATTCTAAAAATTGAAAAATCGTTCAGATCAGAGCATTCAAACCTCAAATCAATTCAGTGCTGGCTGTGCAATATAATACAATACTTCCAGCTATATTCCAGCGTTGAAAAATAAAATTCACCCCATTTAAATATTTGCTTGAAGTGGGTTGGGAAGCACTTAACACGTTGAATTTGCATCCTCTATTGCAAGTGGCAAAGAAGTGCTTATTACATAGCTCAGAGCTATAAGTTCAATGATATTGAAATCAAATGGAGATGTGAGAACATTCATATCATCATATGCTAATGTTAACCAATTATTTGGTGAATTAATTAACTTTCTATTTCTACAAAATTTGATGATTAGGGATATAGGAATCTTGATAATTAGGGGTGAAAAAATATGCCAACATAATCATAGAGGTGGTAAGGTGGAAAAATAAAGTGCCGCTCTTCAAGCAAAAGGGACGTTATAACTTTCTCTTTTTGAAGTTTTTAATTCCTGCCAAGGAAAAAAAAGGGCATCAAATCACTTGCAAGCAAAGAAAGGAAGAAATTTTCTGGTAACGATTATAAGACTATATTGAATGGATCTTTACACTCTTTAGAAATCTTCTAATTAGGTGGTGAATAAAAGGAGAAAATAATTATGAGATGGATATCAACCAAATTGGTAACATAATTTCTGGTATCTTTGGTTAAAATGATTGAAAACCTTTATCGTTATACATTTAGAGTGTGTTTAGGTTACCCAATCCAAAATCAATTCTCCATGAAAATATTAATATTTGAGAGATATTTTTGAGAATTAATTTTGGACTCAATCAATTCCAATAGAAACTAAAGAAAATAATTTTTGCGTTAAAAATAATCAATTAAGATTTTACAATTAAATTTCACAGTATTACTCAATAAAAATATCTTTCTTATATAAATATCCAAACAAATCATTTTACTTTCAACTCAATTTTCCTTTAATCAATTTTATAAAAATTAAATTTATTAAAATAAATTGATTTAAACAGTTACTTATATCATTATGGAATCATTTTTTTTTCTTTACGAGAATCAATTAGTCAACTCTAATTGATTCTAGTCAGAATCAATTCTGAAATAATTTTCAAAGATGCACTTAAATTGATTCAATATCAAACCCCGGCTAGTCCAACTGTTGTTGAAATTTGAAGCATTGTATTCTCAATGCATATGTACATAGCTTTGACAGAAGGAGTTTGACTTATTATTGCAATGAGTTGGTGAGTGAATTAATGAAGTTTAATTAATATTTTTATCTCACGTTTTAAGTTGCTGTCACATTTGATTTTGGCTTGAAATTGATCAGAGCATTGCATTAAAAACTTTTATCTGGCAACAGTTGTATGCTATCATCCTTTCCTTGGTCCAAAGTGACAACCAGGGAATCACTGTAGAAATACAATAATGTTACCATCTTTTACACAAGAACAGAAATACACAGGCTTTTTTTCTTGTATCAGAAGTCACGCCTCAAATCATATACCATTATTGCGCTTTGGAGGTTGAAGCATTCATTCACTGATCTCAATTCTCAAACTACCCCCTTTCTTAAAATTGTGTGATTTAAGTACTCTGCATTTTCTTTCCCTTTTGTTCACTTTTCACAAGCTTTTTGGGAGGTCAGGTCTTACTCTTACCAAAGCAACAACAGTCACCACCATCCTCCTCAGATTTGCTACTATAACAAGCACTTTTAAAACTTGATTTTACATCAAAGACATAAACTTATTATTAATGAACCCATAATCGCAGTGCAGAACCCATGTGCAAGACAAAGGAAAAGAAAAGTTAATCACATTTTTCTGCCTAATTCTAATCCCTTTGTTGTCTTGTACTGAGTGCACATTAGACCCTTTGTACGTGCAGAAACCCTGAGAGGGAAAACAAAAACCTGACAAACCCTTTTACACTTCAAAACAGTGTCCACTACTAGAATATGACCACGTTCAAAAAATCCATGTTTCAAGACATGACAGCCTCAACAAAGGACGAATGATGATGAATTTCGAAACTGTGCTTTTACCCTATAACATAACCATACATATGCTCAGTTTCTTCACATAGATTAAACAGCAGATAAAGATGGGAAAAAGCCAACAACAGCCCCATCAGCTTCAATTTCTTTTCAGGGCTACTGCTACCATAGCAAACAGTGAAAGAGTTTTTAATTTATTCAATAGTTTTTCGTATCCATTGTGTAATCAAAAGAAGGTTACCGTTTATCAAAACCAGTGCTTCAAATACGAAATTTTAAAGAGGAATTGAAGGGACAGTTCAAGAACCTAAAGTAGAGTGTTGAGTACTGATGATAATCTGTACATCTGATAGATAGAAGAAAGATAGCTAACAAAAGATAAAAAGGAAAAAGTGACAAAATTTTCCGGCAGTCTAATTTCCTTTTCTTTCTGCATTTGTACAATGAAGTGATTGAACCAAGATTCATTCTGCCGGTAACATCTCCAACAAATTAACCCAATTTTCCATAATTTTGATGAAATTAATTTCAAATCAGCATCAGCAGCTCAAAGCTTCATACTTCACCGGAATTGGCTGATTAAACCTTGCCTGAGAAAGCAAGTTTCCCACCACCGCAAGATCACGGCAGAAAACACCCTGAAACACCGCCGGATTCACAGTGGAAGAAGACACCGTGTTAGACTTGTCTTCCAAGTTGCAGCTCCTACTATCTGGCTTGTTCAACTCAGGTTGATCATGACTCGCTTTTTGAACTTGAATCGCCGCCGCAGCCGCGGCTTTCAATGCAGCCTTCTTCCTCTGTTTCTCAGCAGCTTCTTCATCCAAAATTGTACCCATCACGCTCGTGTAACCCTTCTGAACCAACCTATACAACAACAATGCAGACATCTTCGCTCTCTCCTTCACCGAATCAACGTCACGTTCATCCGCAAGCTCGCACCTTTCGATGAAGCTCGTGGCTCTATCAGGCTTGTGCCGGAGACATAGCAATAAGTGAGCCCTCTCGAGCTCCGATCGAGAACACCCACGTCGAACCCCGATCAGTGCGTAGTAGTCAACACTCCCAGTCTCCCCTGAAGCCAGCCTCTGTTTCAGTTCTTGACTCTTCGCCGTGAGGGTGCAGAGTTTCCCCGGAATCTCCCTGTAACGCACGTTGTGGCGCTTCCACGCCGGGCCAGGAAGCTTCCGATCACGCAGGATGGAGTTGTAGAGAAGCTTCAGGTGTTCAAGATCGTGAAGAGAATCTGGCAAGCAGCGAATTGTTTCGAAGAGCGATGCTCTGGTTTCGAGGGCTTGGATGCAGGTTGGGTCGAGGGCCAGGGTGCGGTTGCAGTCGGCGATGGACTCTGCTATTCGACCGGCGGAACGGTGCGCGGAGGCTCTATGCATGTAGCACTCGGCGAGGAAGCCTTGTGGGGCGGCGCGGCGGCCGTCGACGATTTTCGAGAAGTGGCGGATGGCCTCAGGATACAGGCCGGCGTCCAGGGCGGCGAGGGCCGCTGCTCGGCGGCGGAGGAGGAACTTGATGTGGGTAAGGAGCTGGGTGACACTCTCGGTGGAGTCCGTGAGAGGGGCTATAGGAGGAGAGGTGGGTGGTGCGTTTGTGGCGTCGCCGGCGAAGGGAATGCCGGAGAGTGAGAAGCTGTCGTCGGACCAACACACGCTCTCTCGACGGAAAGCCGCGCTGGCAAGGCGTTTCCCGGTTTGGAGAAGAACCATTGCATCTTCCATTAGGCCTAAATGGCAGCATGCTTCACCCAGAACCAAGTATCTGCAACACACAAACACAAAATTCAAATTAACACCATTGAATTTGTTTTATTCATATTTCAACCCCTTTAATTCTCTTATTCTTATTTCTAACCCATTTCACTGTATACTTTTAGGTAGTGATTGTACAACTTTTAGATATTCCAAAATTAAATAAACATAAGGAACAATTATTGATTAACATGTCTGGTTTGATAGAAAATAAATTAATTGAGCATTAAATTGGATTGGGTTTTTGAGAATAAAAGCTGGGAACCATTTGGGTGAATCGGTGGCACTAGCATTTACTCATCTCTGAGGTTGCTTTGCTTGTACCTTACTTTTACTTTGATCTGATCTCGAAATTCAATAAAATAAAACTCATTTAATGAAAGTTGAACCAAAAAATGAAAGAAATTTCAAAATTTCCTTTAATGCATCAATGTTGTTTCAATGCCAAAACCAATGAAACAGAATAATCAATAATGTGATTTACCTCCATTGCCCTTCCTTTTCGCAACTTTTACAGAGACCTGCCATGACCTTCTTCTTGAGGTCGGAGACGGAGAAGCACTTGAAACTCTGGTACCGGACCGGCGAGTCAGGGGAGGAGAGAAGCTTCACTCCCTCCCTCGAAAGATTCTGAGAAGAGCTATCAGAAGACGAAGAGGAGACTGAAACAGGCTCGTCGTTCGCCATTCTCAGGCTTGGAATGTAGTCCTGAAGCATGTCAGCGACCTCCTTGAACCGCCGCAGATACAGCAGCGACCTCGCTCTCAGCTCAAGTGCTTGGTCCAGTCGCGGCGAGATCGCCAGAGCCGCGTCGAGAAGGTTCAGAGCCGAAGCGATCTCGCTCGGTTCTTGAGTCGCAATCAAACTCCGAGCGTCTTTGATGTATTTCTCCACAATCTGCACTCAGAAAATAGCAAAAAAAATAAAAATTAATCAATTGATTCCCAAAAAATATGGTTATTGCAGAAAATAATTGAGATCATGGATTAAACTTTACCTTTCTGTTGGTGAGCCACCAGTGCTTCTTTTCTGTAGCAGTTAGAGAGTGAGCAGTGACTGCCATATTTGGTTTTTGTTTTTGTTTTTGTTTTAGGTTATTGCAGATTGAATCAGGGACTGTGAGAACTGTTGTTGAAGCTGAGGTTTCTCTCCCTTGTTTCTCCCTCCCCCTATAATGAAAGCAGGCACATAATTTCTGTGCTCTAATAATGAAGGGAGAGGAATATATAAGGGTGAGAACCAGAGAGAAAGAGAAGAACAGGGTTTGAGCTTTGAGAGAGAGAGAGAGAATATGGGAATAGGAAGAGGAGCAAGGATTTTATATCAGTATTTAGTGTGTGGATTTCATGTGTTAATGTAATTATAAGGGTATGGTGATAATAAAAGAACACAAATAAAATAAAATAAGGCTTGAAAAGAAATTTTGACAGCTTTGACCTGAGAGAAAGCTTTCATCCTCCAAATTCATAGCTGGCAACAGATTCTTTCTCTCACATTCACACACATAAACCTATCTATATATGTGGGCTTATGTCTATGGTCGTAGTAAGCTAATATTCATAAAAAAAAAAATGTAGCATTACTGATAGATAGATGATCTTCTCAAGCATTTAAGGAAGTTTTCAATTTTTAAATAGTGTGTATGAAAAAAGTATTTATTGAGAATTAGGTATATACTTAACGTGATTTTAGAGTTTCGACAAATTAGCCTCGTAATTGCCACTTAGGATAAAAATAGAAGCTAATATTTATGATTTGTTTACCTGGCTCTGCCGGTGAGGGCATGACTCTGACCGGGTATAGGCAGTGACCCGTCACGGGTCCTCGGTTTTCAAGCTTCAACCACCGGAAAACGTAACTCCAGCAACAATGCTAGAAAAGTAAGCAAAGCTTGTTATTTATTTTTTCAACACCATCCAAATTACGGATCTACCCTTGTATACGTTGACCCCATAACTGAAGCACTGATCAATTTTTAAATCTTTATCAATTGTTCTTCTGTTTTGCGTAACGCCCTAATAGGCGAATAAATAGTTAGTTCCACATGTGAGCTTCAATGAAGTCCTGTAAAATTATCTAACCATGATTATAGGGGCCTTTAAGCTTTTAGACATTTTTTTGCTTCAGTAAATACTAAATACAAAATTAATGACCAACCAACCAACGATTCACTTTGACATTAATCCAACCTTTTCTCTTGTGTGCTACTATTGATGATTGTTTTGATTTGTAACTTTTTCAAGTTGCAATAATCACTGTGAAGAGCCAGGCCCATTCATAATTTGGCCACACTACCATAATTTGATAAATAGATATATTATCAGCACATTAGTGGGTATCATGAGGTATGTTGAACCACTGCCGTGATGCCAAATTTTAATCATTATTTTCCCAATTTAACTCTAGGCTTTCATTTTGATTATTCTTTTTTCCATTACACGTTTACAACAAACTGCATTTCTTTCTAGCTTGTTTCTCCGTTTGCCTTCATTCCTGCAAGTTTTGTTTGTTTCTCAAAAGTCCTCACTCACGTCAGTAAATGCATTTGATCATAAGAAGAAGCGAGGGTAAATTGGTCACAGGAGTAGAGAGTGAGCACCGGATAATTGAGCTACTTAAACATTTAGTTGTGGTTCAATTCTTGGGCAATGTCTATCTATTTAATGTGATCTCACGGTTTCAAGTGGATTAGTTTTATAATTGCCGACTATGAGAATGTGTTGTTGACTCTAGGTGGTTGTATGAATAATGATTAGTTGAGAGAGAATTACTCATTTAATGTGATATATATGAGACTTATCGAACTGAGATATACCTTGATAATAAAAAAAATTAGTAAAATAAAAAAAAGAAGAGCATATGGTGCATATTTATTTATGGGGAGTGAGAAAGTGACTCTTGTCTCACAAGTCACAAGAATCATGCTTTTTCTTTTGCTTTTGATTTCACCCAGCAACACCACATTGATTAATGAATGCACATGAATATGGATTAGATAGCCAGATGGGTTTGTCTTAAAGGGTCTCTCTAACTTCCCTTTCCAGTGCCCCCACAATCCCCATTATAGATGGTACAGTGCCTACAATCTCGTGCACTGCAATTCATATTCCCTCACCCTGCCATGTCACTCCACCCAAGCCAGCCTGTCTCCACGTGGCATCTCTGACTTCTGAGGCCCACAATCCAAGGACGCTCCTTTTCTCTTCCCATCCATGTAGTACCACTTCATTATCTGAGTTACGTTTTTGGACTTTTTTGTTTCTCTGTTGCCTGCTTCATCTTCTCGACGAGTACCATTATTTCTTCTACACTAACATCATCAATGATTTCACTCTTGCATAACCTAGGAACAGTGCCTAGTTATATTTTATTTTTCTCATTTCTCCCTTATAATACAGAAATTTTGTTCTAATAATTGTACCGGGGTTTCCTTTATGTTCTGGAAATTTCTTTATTTATGTTCTGCCACATGAAACTGATCATCATCATCAAGCCAGAACACAACTAATTTTGCAAAAACATGACTCTCAGAAAGGAAAAAGGACAATTTTTCCTATAAATTGTTAATTCTTGACTCTTTTTTTTGTGTGCAAGGTATTAAACTGGTTTCATTATCTTTTATGAGATTAGGGGGTAAATTTTTATACTATAAAAAAATGAGCTTGTGACTGAAATTAGAGACAAATTAATTTGATTGATTTTGTGATGAGATTAAGCCGCTACTTTTGAACTATAATAAGATGAATTAATGATGGAAATTAAAACGGATTCACCATCGCATTAGATTCCTTTCATGTAAAAATTGTTTCATGTTAAAATTTTCTGTTTATTTCAAACAAATTAATAATCACATGTTCAAAGTTCAAACATCACCAAAAAAAAAAATTATAACTTGATATAAGGAAAATATTACACATTAACAAGAGTAATTATATATTAAAAGTTAATTAAAATTATAAGTCTTTCACATTTACGCAAAGAAATAATTGAAAGCTTCCCAGACAATACTTGTGTTATTACATACTTGTCTCATTCTTTTCATATTTCTCATGTCATCAGACATCATCTAGTCATATCCTATAAAAATAATTCATATCACCATAACTTTAAATAGACATTTAACTACAATAATTCAAGGAAAGTATAAGATAAAAGAATCAAGAGTGTTATTTAGTAAAAACTATTTCCCCTCTTACATCTTCTTGGAGCGAGTACCTAAATCTTATTGCATGTCTTTCTACTAGAACATTACCTACATACAATGTCTAATTATGAAGCTCAATAAAAGTGTTTACCAGATGATAATTTATTCCTGATGAGGTCCTAAAATAATTGTTAGAAGAAGTAGAATTTTCTATGTTCAGTATATATATTTACAACGCTATGTGATTAGCAGAATTGAAAATCTAACTCTACCAACCAACTAGATGTCAGATGGTTCTGTTAGGATTCGGGAGTTCCAAGGACACTCTACACTAGTTATTCTGTATTGAAGGCTAAATCAAGAATATCTACCTCAGTATAAGTCCTCGAATGATAGCTGAAATTGTAAAAACTTAGGGACATGTATGTGCGGATGCATAGATTGATCTTGCAAAGGAAAAAAAAAAACCTTTCCTAGATAAGAAAAAAATTTGGCCGATTTCAGTTTGAATTTCAGCGTGTCTCAGTATAGGGGAATCATGATGCCCAGAGTGTCAATATTTAAATTGAAACTGCCCATATCAATGTCTTGGTGGTGGTGGATATTGGCAATGCTAATGAAGAAGCTTCCAATCGATGGGTTAATTATAGTGGAGCCATCAATAATCTGCATGACAAGTTCAATTCAGAATTGATGATTGTTTCCAAAAATTGGATTTATTTTCTCCTCCTTAGTTACGTCACCGAATGACAAACAGATCACTGGTGTCAGAATTGGACAGTCCTACTAGAAATCGACTCCTTCTATTCTTTGTTCTATGAGTTGCGAGAAGTTCACAATTGTCAAATGTAACGCCCCAATTTTAAGTTGAGGGTCACATAGTGATAAGCGGAAATATCACTTCGAAACCTCTCAAAACTCTCAAGTTTTCAAAACCGAACGTCTCTAAAAATAATTACAATAATTCTTAACCCATAATTGATTAATTAAACATCAAGGATATTCGAGAGGTGAATAAAAATGATAATAATATTAATTTTTGCACCTCAAGTGCTAAACATTTCAAAAGTAGCGGAAATAATATAACGAAAGTTATTCTTATTGAATCACCGGTTCTTCAAACCTTCTTGTATCAACTTATCCTTACTTCAAGTTCATCCATCTTAAGCGCCCAAATAACAAATAGCAAGCAGAAAGGGTTAACTCAAAATACAATAATAATACAAAACAACACTTGTGATAAAAACAAAACAACAATAATATACAGTAGTAACCATGAGTTCGAAGATACAAACAACAACAACGATGCTTATGAGTCCTCAAATGCAACTACATGCTCTTTTCTGGCCACAAATATATATCGACCCAAACGGGGCGAATTCGTCCCAAACGGGGACAGGAAGATCACATGGGAACGACAACCCATACGATCACCCTTAGGGAACGGCAACCCTAAACCTCAAAAGATGCATATATTATGCCAATGATCATCATCCTCATGAACCAATAGTTCATACATTCTCTTAATCATTGTATCGACATATGCAAATATAGTCATCTCACCTTAGAATCATTTTCATCATGTTATCAAAATAACTCAGTTCAACACACCAAGTCTCAACAACAAATAAACCATATACAACATATCACAACATCAATAACAAGTCCATAATCAGTCCAAAGACAAGGCATAACAATATCAAACCAACAGTACACCAGAAACCGTCAAGACAATTCCTACAACGAGTTACCCTTACCTTCAAATGAGTTGCATGCACTTGATCTCCAACCTTGCAAGATAAAACACATTTACATAGCAATCAATAACCATCGGAAAGGTGGAAAACCAACTCAAAAAGATTTAAAACCAATTAAAATAAAACAACAAAGTTGCTGTCAGAGGCCTAGCGCCCAAGTGCTAGGTTCCAACGCTAATTTTTGACGTTACACAGGTGGCGGACGGAGAAGGGAGACCGAGGTGACATCGCTAATTTTTGACGTTAAAATGAGCATTTTTGTAGTTAAGTAAGGCATCAAACACCAACAAACTCGCTTATAAATAAGGGTCACTAGTATCAAACAAGATAATTTTCAACGCTTTGACAATAGCATCCTACCACATGAGCTTTTTCTTTCCCTCAAACGATTTTTCATTACAACATTGTTGTTATACGACTAAATCCCACACCAAACTAAAACGTGTAATTGTTGGAGTAAACTTAAGGAGTTTGACACCATCATGGGAGGTGTTTATGAAATAAATCTTAAATTAAATAATAGTAAATTAGTGTTTTGGATTATACAATATTAATAGTATTAGAAAGTAGAAACGTATTTGAAGTTTCTATACACGTAAGCTAAGCATCATCATCATTTTCGTTTATGGTTGTTCTTGCAAGCCTCTGATGGACATGGGACCATTTGAGCCCTCAAGGTCAAGAAGGGAGGGTCTACAAGTTTTGTTTCTTCCTCACACATGGCTAACCTGGAGCAGCTAAGGAAGGAAAACTGCAGACTTTTCATTGTGATGGGGACACTCCTTTTTATTGGTAGAGAAATCATCAATGGAGCTAGGAAACTAAATGTCATATATATATGAAAATGAATATACTTCCTTCAAAGCCCCTTCAATCCCTATATCACCAGCTTGTACATGGTCCACTTGTTTTATGTCATACAACTCCCCTGAACCACAAAAAATCAATTTAATGCACTGTACTCCATCCACCATTTGAGGGTGTGTGTTGAATGCTTCCTTTTTATATATGTCCCTCTTTTCTTTTCTCCGAATTTTGATACATTCATACTTCACTTTCTGTTCCACCTCATTTTCACTAAATTTTCTTTCGCATCATCTACCATGTCAATTTTTTATTTCTTTCTTCATCATATATCTCATCTAAGTGTGAGGGTAATTGAAGTGTTCATCACAAATTTTCTCCTTCCTCTACAAGCTATAGCAATTATAACTAGTTTATTCCAATAAGAAAGGACCTTTACTTCACCCCAGAATTTTTCAGTTTCCGTTATGAGGCATGGCTTGGGGGAGAGACATTACATTATAGGAGGGACATTTGCAATTTTCATATGTAGTTAGGCCATTTTGAAGTCTCTGTTTGTTTGTTTGTGTGAAAATTGTTGGGGCCATATGAATTATTCAAAAGGACCGTTTTAGATAACAGGTTAGCAGCAAACATGTCAAGCACTCATTTAATTTTTTAGTTTTGCATGCGACACATGCTCTGTCTCAGATTCTTTAATATTATTAGTTAATGAATAGATTGGTTGTATGCAGTGGCAACTGGTGGTAGATCACAACCGAACACAGAGCATAGCCCCTTCTTATTGGACACTGTTTGATTGGTGCAGCCATAATTATACTACTTCTTTTATTGGTCTTAATTTTATAAACTTCATATTTCGTTGTCATTCTCCTCCTACTCTTACCAATTAATATTTTCATCCTTCTTTTTCCTTACAATTAATTAATATGCATATTATATGGCTAATTATAATATGGTTAACATATGGTAGATGAAAATATATATAGCAGCAATGATAGGGAAAAATCTATACAAAGAATTGATCAGGATGAGGATACAAGTAAAACATACCATCAAGAAAATAATAGAACACATAATTAAAACAACAACAACAAAATGGTGGTGAGATAGAGGAATATGTCAACCATTTAAACACATAAGAAATACAATCATAAAAGAAAAATAGGGAAGCCTAATTCTAGGAAAATGGGAGTCTCCCTTTATATGGTTCAGACATGTAACAAGACCTACATGCAGGATAAAACTACATGTTAGGAAATGGGGGTGGTCACCTCCCTAGTAAATTTTTTTTCTTCATAAAATAATATTCAAATATTATCTTTGACCCTCCTAAAAATTTATGTTGTCTTTTTCATTTAATTATTTTTAATTTTACTTAATGTACTAAATTTTTGCCGTCTTACTAACCTTCTAATTCCATTTCAAAAAAATAAAAAAATTCTAATTCTGTCCCTATCTACGAGCATACCATTAAAGAGAGTTGAAAAGATGAATGTTAATCCTATAGCTAGCTCGAGGCAGAGGAAGACTAAAAAATTATAAGTCAAGTCGTTAAGAGAGGTTTAGATGTAAGAGGTTTATTTTTAAATTTAATATAGATGATAGGACTTTGTATTACTTTATGATCCATGTGACGGATCACAACTATTAGAAAAAAGACTTGATTTTGGTAAGAATTTGAATATCAACATCCTCTGTTTTTAATCATTTTAAATTTTAGAATATATTTAATACCAAAATTTATTATTTAAATTAAATAATTACATTAAATTATAGAGGTGCACACATATTGGGTCAATCCGATCCAAAGACAAATTTCCAGTTTAAGTTAGATTTACGGGTCCGTTAAATCTAATTTGCGCCAACCAGAGCAGGTCGGTTCGAATCTCAAATTTAAAAAAATTGAAATAAATTCGAACCAAATAAGTGTCATACTTCTTCTTTTTGCCTACCCCTCCCCTCTTTGTATGTTCCCCTGTGTCTTTCATTATCTAGTGCCGATGCAATAGCCTTAGTTACGATCTTGAACCTACCACTCCCATCCTTAGCCACCACAACATTGGCCTTTATGTCCCCAACTGAAACCTCAAAAAGCTTCTTATCCTTGCTCCTAATCCGCGAGGGAAAGTCCCCATTTAATGGCTCATCAATGAATTGCTCATGACCACCCTTTGGAACCAAAGCAACAAGTAGGGCCAAAGAAGTTCATGATCTTGAAATCAAGTCCTCAAGCTCAGCCTCCATCATTGATTTTAGGTTCTTATTGTTCCTACGCCATGTTTTTTCAGTTTTTTCTTCTTCAATTTTGTTTTAGAATTTTAGATTTTTTATATTCAAAATCGAGTACTCGATCCGAACCAACCCGATCATTATTGGTTTAATTTGGTTCATATTCAAATAAAAAAGGAAAATTTGACCAATTTGAACACTTTTGATTAGCTCAGATTCTGATTTGTTTAGAAACCAATCCAAATCGACCCGTGCGCACCCCTAGTTTATATGCATGGAAACACTCTTTACAATCATACATTTTTTTATTTGAAATATCTAAAATAAGTATACAATCTACATATATGAAATACAGGTTACTGGCAATTTAGTTTTAGTAAGAACTTGGGATCTACTAACGATCTCACATATGAACTCTAGGCTATCTTGACAACAAAAACATTGCTTCGGGAGCGTCTTAAGAGGGTTATAATTGAGAGCGACTCAAGGGTAGCGGTGAAGTTCTTTAATGAAAGATGTGATTAACAACATCTGCTCCTATGGTTGCATAGATCAAAACTTAGAGTTGATAAAGATTGACGTGTGAGGTGCTTTCACATTCCAAGAGAATTGAACTAGGAAGTGAATCGTAATTTTTTAGTGGGAATAAACGTACTGGCGTAATTGCTTACTTTTTTTTATGAAAAAAAAAAAGCTTACATTTTTTTTTCAACAGCTTACTGTTATTTTAAAAAGTTGTTTTCAAAATAAAATTAAAAAGGGCCAAAGCCTTGTTTTGGTGTCAGAATCTCTAAATACTTATTGATGCAATTGGGACAGCTTTAACTTAGTTGTATCTCTAGTTTCAAAAAAAAACTTAGTTGTATCTCTAACAATTGCCTAACATCCCTTTTATTAATTATAAAAATATTCGAAATTACTTAATTATTGGTTAACTACACCCGAAACGGTCCAATAACTGCAACAAATCAATTATTTAGAGCCTAATTCCACAATATTGTATGTTAATGCTCTTCCACTTCATCATAAGGGAAACTTAGGATTCTCATAAAGGTGTGACATTGCCACTTTGCCAGGGTGGATCATATAAAATATCTCTTTATAAGTATCACTGACGAATGAATCGCCCATTGCAATCTTAGTAGTTGAAGATCATCTATTTATATATTGATTAAAGTCATTAAACAATTAATTTGGGATTAAAGTTTAGGGCTCATGGAAGCGCTTCCATTCTCAAAGACATGTTTGTCCACAACAAGGAGGCAGAGCAAGAGCATGACGTGAAGCCCTAAAGATTCTCTAATCAAAATTCAAAACTACCGTTTCTAGATAACGTTTTTTTCTCCTCTGGCGGCACATTACGTCAGTGACTACAATATTATAATTATAATCTATCTATAGTAAAAACATTTCTTCACTATTTATCAGTTAACTATTTTGGTTTTATCGATGTTCCCTGCTTTCAGATATGAGACTAACCCCTCAACACTCCTCGTCAAGCACTGGCTTTGAGATCCGACCTATATCACTTTGAGATACAAAGTGATGTAAGTCGGATCTCACAGGCAGTGCTCCACGAGATCTTAAGAACTTTTTTAACTCAACTACATTTTTGTAGCTCAGAGAGTTCAAAAAGATATGGGTCGGTACTTAAAGATCTTCGTAACTCGACGAGATCTCCCAATCTTGGAGTTTGAAAAGATATAGGTCGGGTCTCAAAAGTTGTACTCGTCGAGACCTTAAGAGCTTTAAGTCGACGAGATCACGTATCTTGGAGTTCAAAATTATATAGGCCGGGTCTCGAAGGCTGTACTCGATAAGCCCTAAAGAGCTTTAACTCGACGAGGTCTTGTGTCTCTCATAGTGACCAAATAGAATCTATTCAGTCACCCAAACAAGTGTCAGTCATTTCCAGAACCAATGAACGCCTCGGTGGTTGCCTTCACGAAGTTGACTCTTTTTTGGGTTCTCCTTTACCACTGAGTAGTTTCTCTATCATAAGACTCACATATCACATTAAATGTATATGTCTCCTACAACAAATTATTTTTCATACATACAACCAACAAATCAAACTTTTGACTAATTGTAAACCTAGCTATTTACCAAATGTGATTATTATAACTTATGCTTGCCGCCATTCCATTTGGCTACTGCATTAGCCACATTTTATTTTTTTCTTTTCAAAGTTTCTCTGCAAAAGTTCAGGAAAACTATGTGGGATGCACGTGTCTTGAATGGAATTTCACGTGCCATGTGCAGTAGCTTTAGCTTTGTGTGAAGAAATGTAAAACGGGGTTGAATATTGAAATTATGGGCAACAAGGCCAGCTTAATCAGGGTGTGGCTGCTCATAACTCATGTGCTTATAGCTGAAAAGTTTGACAATAATGCATCTATCTCTGCAAATTCAAATTTGAATTGCAGACCACAGACACAACCATATAATATATGCACAATTCCAAACGTTAATTTGTCTTGTTTATTCTATAAAAAGAGGACATTATGTTTTTCTTACTAGCTAGCTGGTTTTAATTTTATTATTTGAAATTAATTAAACTAGATCTGTTTGAAGAAGATAATAATGTGATCCAAGCTCAAGTACGTTGCAACAATGTTTGGACACATCGTAATTTACATTCACAATTTTCCATACACCCCAATATGAAAACAAGAAATTCTTCCATCAAGTGAACCAACCGAAATTCACTCTCAGAATGCAAACACACTATATCGGTGGAGCTAATTAACAATATTGGGAAGGACTAGCCAGGAATTTGATAAGTTGGAGAAGAATTGATCAATCAATGAAGCGTTGAATGGTCAAATTAATTAACTAAATTTATTTGAAAGAAACACCTTCATATCATATACATACTACATGTTAATTTAACCATACATACTTATCAGAGTATCGAGGGAACTTGGCAGGGGCCAGGTTCAGAGTACATGTACTTTGCTAACTATAAGTAAAATATATAGAATATTGCCGGTTAAACCACCATCTTAACATCCAAACAAATTAAAGCAAGGAACACTAATTACCCTCATTTTACCTAATTCTTTAGGATTAAGAAAGGTAGTTAGTAACAATAAATTTGTAGTTTTTTCTACTAACTTTTCCAAATTGTCTTTATTTAAAAGTTTATCAATTCAATTAGTTTCTCTCTTTATATTAACATTCTACTATTACTCCTTCCGTTCCTTTTTATAAGAGCTAAATGAAGGGGGTTGACCGTTCCTTTTTACAAGAACCACATAAGTCTTCGTGTCATATTAATTATTTTTGCAAATTTTTACCCCTATTCAATTCTGAAAAAACGGAATTGCATTAATGATAGAAAAAGATTAAAAAGAAATATATTAATGACGATTTTAGAAATTCAACAACATTTGAGAACAAATCTAATATAAAAAACTATACTACCTAACTTTCATAAGGAATATGTAAAGTTAGTTTAACTATTTCTCGTTAAAGTCTCCTTGATAATAATAATAATATCATGTGTGCGCAAAATACACACTAATCCAGTGGCAAATGTATTTATTGAATAATTAATAAATGTGGCACGGAAAAGTAAAAGGTCTTTCTCGTATACACCTAGCTAGTAGCTACCAACCAACCCTCTTTATTCCTTGTGTTTACGGGAAGGAAACATATTCTCAGTCACCACTGCTGCCATTGATCGATCGAGCTTGTATCAGTAGCAGAGGTGCATGGTATATATTCAAAAACAGAAACTTGAATTCAAAGTCAAGCATCCATTTTATGAGGACTATATATATTCTACTGGATGGTCAATCCAAGATATTAATGCGCTACGTTGCACATGCTTCAAATGGATAACTTACAAAGATTATTTTTGGTTAACCAATATTCTAACAAAACTTGTTAGTTTTACTTACTTTTTAAATGGAAATCCTATATATTCTCATTTCATTTTCACAGTTACTATATAGGTAGGATCGATAGGTGTCATGAACAGTGGAGGTCTTTATTATTCCGGCCAGCTGAATTATAAGAATATATCAAGAAATTTTATTATGAACTCATAATTTGAAACATTGGGACATGCATGTTCTGGTATGGTTGGTTTATGAGAGCCCATCAACAATACCTGTCGATGCATCATATGCTATGCTATATATGTCAACATCAACACCATTCCCAGTTCTTCAAAGCCATCTTTTTGTTTTGTAATTTTGTTTACTGTGGTTTATTGGCCCAGCACATGCCAGCTTGTGTCATCAGTTGAATCATATTATATATGTTTGCACCTGTTTGTTTTAATGCATAACTGATCTTTTTTTTTAATGTTTAGTATGATTTAGAAGCAAAAGTGAGAAGAGAAACAAGGCTAGGCTAATCAGTAAACATATAAATAGTGGCAGACACTTCAACAAGGGTAATTTGTGGTGGTCTAATTGCAGGGTTTATATAAACTCGGTATATTGTGTCAGTTTTTAACCGCTACAAACTACAGGTGTTGATGTCTCTGCCACTATTTATATGTTTACCAATCATTTCTAAAAGAGAAAATATGAGAGGAGAGAATATGAGTAAATGAAAAACTATGAGAAAAAAGTATATTTTATAAGTTGTTTGTTATAATAGAAATAGAGAAGAGTAAGAAGAAAAAAATGAAGTGAAATCTCTATCCTTTTATTTAGTTGGGTAGGAATGAAAAGAGAGAATATTACTTTGTATAAAATGACGTGTAAAGGCTAAAGAGGGAATATTTCGGGCGCTTCCAACTAGGCTTTCACCTTGCTGGACACCTCTATGAGCCTTTGCACACAAGCTCATTATTCCTATGGGAAGTCTTGTTAAACATCCAAAGGCTTTGGTCATTATTCCTATGAGTTAGGCTTTGATTATTGCTCATGAACGGTTGATGGGCCAATTTCACAAATGAATTTGGGCATTATTTTCAAATTGTTGGGTGCTCAATTGTTTTGGGTATGCTGGAACTCAATTGAACTTAGCTCATTTTGTGGCACAGATCTCCTCCCGTGGATTTCTTTTTTATTGCTTGACTAAGCCTACTTACCCATCTTTGAGGACGAGGATGCTCTTACGATAGATAGTGTTGGTAAGGATCGGGCCATGTGCCACGAGAACCAAATCGAGGCTCAGTCTGGTGAAAGATTTAGTTAATTAGTTGAATTACTTTTGAGTTTATTTTTAATTTGATATTCACCATTAATATTTAGAATCTTCTCGCAGTTAAGACGTTGACACTTGTCAACCATCCCCTGATTCTAGGATCCGAAAAATAACCATATAATGTAGAATCTCTAATGAATGAAAATTACCTAGAAAGTTAAGTTGATGCTCTCATATTCTTTTGATCTTAGTTTTCTTAACTTTTCTAATTAGTTTTTGATAGATCTAGCTTGATACGAAATTACATCCTATCAAGTGTTTAAAGAATTTTTAGACTTGAAACATGTCATGAGATGCCAAGCGGTATAGCTCATCTCTTGAATGCTAGTAAAAAGAAATTTGTGGCTCACTTATCAGTATTATATCCAACCCAACTCTTGGCAGTTGGCACTCTTTTTTTCATTAGTTTATGATTCATTTTGTTAGTTTATGTATTTAGTGATTATTGCTGAAGGTTATATTAAATTATTTGGGTTTGAAAACCCTTTTGATTGAATGTAAGTATTGTTAGGCTAGCCTTTTACCTTTTAATCTAAATTCTTTAACAAAAAATTATAAATAACAACATGAAACTATTCATATAACCTTACCATCTTCATTATTCAATTATTGTTAGGGAGATTCTAACACACCCTAATAAAATAGGTGATGTAATTATAAATGAGTTAATTAGCTGCAAAATAACTATCATTAGACAGAAATCAGAAGGCAAACAAAAAATTTCCCTGTAATTGTTTTCCTTTTTTCAGCTCTAAATTGGTACAGTACCAAGGAGGCTCAGACAAAGGCCGAACCAAACCAGTTCTGGAAGAACTTGAACAATATGTAGACAAAAAATAACAGAAAATAATATATCATGAGTTACCCTTACAATGTCAAAACTATTCTAGTATCTAATATAGATAATACAATGAAGCAGAAAGAAATAGCTAGGAGAGTAGAGATTAACAAACTAACAATACATTTCCTTAATCTCCTCTCCGAAATTGCAACAATGACTAGTATTCTGTTATTAAACATCTGTAATAGATAACTTGTCTTGAGACTCCAATCAATATATATCAACAAATTGAGCTTTGAATGGATGGTTCCTTTGAACCAAAGTAGTTTGAAGTTAAATTTTCAAATGATGTGAAAGGAACTTTAGACATTCCTCATCAGGACTTGATAATCCCAATTGCATCTGCTTGAAGTGATACAGAGTGTTTAACACCACCAATATGAAGACTGTGTTCCCCCATTGGTATTCTCCTAATCCCTGACCTGTCCACTACACTGAGGAGCTTGCACACATGAATATTGATTTGGACTCGCTGCTGAGACTTGGCAGGGACATGAACCTTCTCAAACGCCACAAGCTGCTTCTGCACCGCCCAATGGGCTCCGCCATCAGGCGGAGCAGAGAACACTAGCATCGTGTGAGTGCCGTCTCTAGAACCCACATTCTTAACGTCAACGTGAAGCGCGATGGACAGCTTGCCACACCGTGCGTGCGTCACTCTAATTGCCTTGTTTGAAATGTTGGTGGCATTGGCGTGGCGGTGACCGTCCACAGGAACTGACACCACCGTGGGTGCACTAGCTAAGGTGTGAACAATGTGTGTGTAAGTCAATCCATGTCCAAATGGATACACCACTGGACCATTGTAGAATCTATATGTTCTACCTGGGTACCCTGCTGTTCTGCTTGGTCTCATTGCCATATTTGTCATTGGCAAATTTTTCAGGTACTCCTGTGGGTACCATGTCACAGGTAGCTTGCCTCCTGAATAGTGAATGAGAATTGGTTACGATAAGACTCACATATAGCATGTTTGCTTAGGATAATAATGACAGTTAATATGTTTAGTTTCACGAATTCTACAGAATTTAAGTCATGTTTGTTCAGAAGCTAAGACTTGATTCTAAAGTATTTTATCGTTGAACCAAACATTTTAAGTGCAATGTTTGAAAATCTTTCTACCATTGATTCTGCATGTAAAATCAAATCCAGAGGAGAAGCTTTTCCAAATAGTATTGAGTTTCAGAATTGATTCTGATAAAAGAGAAGCTACTCTGATTTGATGACAAAGACACAAACCTGGGTTAGCGGTTCCAAAGAGGATATCTGCAATGGCAGCACCACCGGCTTGGCCGGGATAGCCAGCCCACAAGATGGCAGAAATTCGAGGGTCATTCTTTGCAAAAGTAATGTCAAGAGGTCCACCAGACATCAAGACCAAAATAGTTGGTCCCTTTGAGGCAGCTGCAACCTTTGAAACAAGGTCTTGTTGATGCCCGGGTAAAAGCAACCCAACCCTGTCGATTGTTTCAGCTTCAATAGACTGGTCCAACCCCATCATAAGAATAGTTGCATCTGCATGACGGGCTGCATCTACAGCAGCCCCAAATTGCTTGTCATCAGCACAAGCTACATGATCACAACCCTTCTGATGAATAGTCCTGGCATATCTTCCTATTCCTTGTAAGGGGCTGGTATATCCACAAGCAATACCTGTAAGGCATGTAAAGAGACAATTAGTCCTGAATCTGTTTGAAGTTGGAGCCTCCTTAGCTTTTCTTATAACATGTTTTCTGTATTAACTTCTATTTTCTAAAAATCAATTCTAACAATCAGAAGCTACTTACTTACAGAAGCTTCTCTCTAGAATTGGTTTTGATTTACCAAACATACACTTAATTTGATGGACTTTGAATATGCTACAAAAAAAAGTGCAATGTTGAAGAAGAACAGGACTTAACCTGCATAGTTTCCGATCATCATGACAGTGGCATCAGAATTGGGTCCAATGACCGCCACGGTGCGGTGATGCTGCGGGGAGAGAGGCAAAGAGGGACCCTTGTTCTTAAGGAGCACAATTCCTTGTCTTGCAGCTTCAAGGGCGAGTTCTTGGTGAGCCGGTTTACACACATCTCTTGGACCTAAATGGCCATAAGTCTGAGCTGATGGCTCTCCATCAAACATCCCTAACCTCATTTGCACTGTGAGTGTATTCACCAAAGCACCACTCACATCTGCTTCGCTTAACAAACCTTTTTTCACCGCGTCCTGCGTGTGCAATCCTAGGAAAGGACCACAATCTAAATCCAAACCTGTAACATGATGAAAACAAAAATCTCATTTTGTCTTCACATTCATCAATTGTGCAGCCTATACCCCCTAAACAACAAAAAATTGGATTCCGATTTCTCTTTTAATGGTGAAGCAATGAATCAATTAATTTGGTTGTAATTTCAGTGACTAGCCTGCTTTAATGGCATCAGCAGCAGCTTCTTCTGGTGTTGATGTGTAATGTTGGTTACTGTAAAACACTCCCACTGAGTCACAATCTGATACAATGTACCTAAACCACAGAATAGCAAAAGATTATGATTTTTTTTTTTGAGTGGATGATTTGTTCAAACAGATGGTGAGCATCCAATGAATTTGGTAATTGTATTATTTGCAAGCTTAATTACCCATCAAGATGCCATTGGCCACGAACTGTTCTCTTTAGGAGGTTGGGGTCTGCACAGGTAGGGACCCCATTAACTTGATTGTAAGAACACATCACACTTGCTACTTTGCCTTCTTTCACACACATCCTGAATGGAACATCAAATGTTTCCTCTTTGTCCTGCTTACTCACCTGCAATTAAAGTTAAAGTAAGGTGCAACAACATGAGTCCCACAACATGATGCTATGGTGCAACAATTGCTCAAATTAGCAAAGCAAGTTCACTTTAATTGAAGAGCTAAAACTGATTTGTTACCCTGACAAGGTTGTGTTACTATCCATCTTTCTCCCATTATGTTATGTCACTTACCTATGTAAGTAGACAAATCTGGTGCCATAAACTTTTCAAGTATTTTAATTATGCTTGTTTATATTAAGGTTATGAACTGAAGTTTGAATTCTTAATTACACTTTTGAATAAACATCTGTACAATTTTGCTTATGAAAATATGCACATTGTCAAGAATTGGGTCACGTGAATTCGTGACACTGCATATATCAAGTTAACATTTATAAGTTGATTAAGAATTTAAGCAAATCAAGAAAAAGACTAAACAACGTTATCTGAATATCTGGTATCCAAGTCCAATGATTAATTAATTCGAGTCATAGTTGTTCCTTATCCATAATAGTATCCAAGGCAAACAGATAAGAAAGAAGGAACACATAGAGGACCCACAGTCTTCGAATCATCTTCGACTTGGACTATACCAAAAGTGCAAAATTTAGAATTTTAAATTTAGGAATGAATTGCACAATATTAAATTAGATTTCAATTTTAAATGTTCAATAAATTTAATCACCGATCACGAACCTAATCAAAGTCACGTGCATTAACTTAATGTACTAATAAATATGCATTAAATAAGACGGACCTGTGCATTAAAGTGGAAGCGATCTACACCGTTCCAATTATCAAGATCATAAGCTGTGAAGTGTTTACAGCAAGCAGCCACCTTCAACCGGTCACCGTCGGTTCCCTGTAGGCCCCTCACGTAACTAGCAGCGTATCTACCGGCTAGCACAGGGTCCTCACCGGGAGTTTCCTGTCCACGGCCCCACCTCGGGTCCCTGAAAATATTCACATTTGGGCTCCAATATGTTAGCCCTGCATTTCCTCCATTGTACATTGCCCTTGCTTCATCCGAGACAACCTGCACAAATGTTTGCAATTCATTGATAATTTCACCAACTTCACAAATTTTTTACTCGTTGATTCTCTCATATTTCGAAAATAGTGTCTGAGATTATGTATATGCAAGTTGAGAAGTGGATATGGCATCTTTCTTGCCAGAGGCGCCTTATTGCACAATGTAAGGTGATCCATAAGTGCAAGCACAAGTGTGTGCACACTCTGTCTCACGCCCGAACTATTATTGCTATTACTCTATATCGCAATTTTATATCTATACTTCAGTTCAAATTGAGCACTATAGGAACTTTTGTGTGGCAGGTATACATTATTGGTCACAATGCAGAATTAAATTAAAGTACTGTGATGGTAACCCAACTTGACAGAATCTCAGCAAAAACAAAAAGAAAACAATAGAAATTGACAAAAAGACCACCCCAAAGAAAAAGTCATGCACTTTACTACTGTGGACATGTATTTAAATCACTCCCTGTAACGCTTTTTATATTGTTGATCTTATTTATATATGTGTGGTCAGAGAAGATTTATTCTGACATACAATTTATTATGCCATATAAATTAACTAACTATATTTATTTTTAATTTTGATTAAAATAAAAATATTTTATAATGTAATGAAAATTAATTAAAAACATGTGTAAAAAGAGTTTACACCGAACCGAACATGGATCAACTTTTTTCTCTATTTATATTCATATTGATGTACATAAAAGTTAATGCATTTTATTTGTTTATTTTTTCCTCTAATTTAAAATTAGTTTATTTAACATGTACTAGTAATTACATTTTCTCAATTCTAAATCATGAATTACTGATAATGAAGCATTAATATAATAATTTTAAGAAAATCTTACCCGTCCAATGGCCTCCCACAAAGAATCGTTGAAGGAAGCAGCGGTGGTGATGACTTGAGGGAAGCTAGTAGCGGCAGGGAAGTGTGCCCCAAACTTGGTTCCGGGCCCCACATTTGACACACCGTGAAGCGCCTCCGACCACCACTCATAGCCTTTGATCCCGAGCCGCGGAACCGCGCCGGCGGTGTTAACGAGCAGGTTCACCTTCTCTTGCAGCGTCAACCTTCCAATGAGGTCCTTCACCCTCTCCGGTACCGGCAGTGACACCTTGCAAAATGGCAAGCTCTTCGTGGTGGCATCTTTCGGGTCGCACGCGAACGGGTCACGTGCCTCTCCGGTGTGCCGGAAAACACCCAAAAGGAGGAGGAAGATAATGATGAAGGGTGAAGAAGTGGAGGCCATTTGGGGAAAAAGAGAAAAATAAATGGAAGGGGGCTTGCAGAAAAGTATGGAGGGAACATAATATATATAATAGAGTGAGTTATCTACTAGTTGCTACTGTCATGATTGGATTTTCCATTTAACTGTTTTATCATGGCAATGAACCAACTTGGCCTGGCTGGTGAGGTTTTCATAAAGTTGGTGGGTGGGAAAAAAAAAAAAAGAACCCAACTTGCTCATAATTTAACAAATGATTTTATCTACAAGATCCAACAAAAATATGTTTATAAGTTAAAAAAATTTACAAATTAATTTTAGCACGTAGCAAACATATTATAAATAATATATATAAAATGTAGTTGTAAAAATATGGTTTATGAATGACTAATTTTTAACACGTTCTAAGATAGAACTGCATTTAACAAATTAGAAAAGATTTGTTCAGATGTAAATTACGCTTCCACCTTGGTCAAATTTAAAGAGAAGAGAGAAAAATATGTGATATGACAGTGATATGATGTGATAAGAAATGCATAAAGATATAATAAAAAAATAGTAAAAATGAGATGAAAAATAAATAAAGCCTATGTATCAAAATTCTAATAAATTAACAACAACAAAATCCACCTTCCGCTTGTCAGAACTGAACCATAATTATAGTAGTCGTTAAGGAGAATGATAGTTTAGTTTCACGTTCTAATATTCATGGCCATGCTTGATTTTATAGTAGGGGATAAGTTTCCTGAAACCCCTGTTGCTATTTCATTAGTATTGTGACGTTTAAGAATCATCCTGCAGACACAAACATTTATTGGATTTAAGCTTACTTGATAAATTTGTTAATTATACCATGATTAGTATTGAAAACTTGGATTATTGTTATCAATTTAGTATCCCCTCTGCTTTTAATACTAATGTGTAGATAGACCTGTCACAAACAAAGTTTTTAATTGCGATCGCGATCATGTTGCATAATTGAGATTGTGGAATCATGGATAAATGTGACTCAATGTGTTACAATTGCGGTCGTAAAGTTCTCCAAAAGAGTACATTATTTCACTAAAAAAAGTCACAGGAATATTTTGTACATATGTATTGACATGAGTTAATTTAAAAATTAGAGACAAAAATAATGTGAATATTGGTCAAGTGTAGTGGAAATTAGAGATGAAGGAAGCATTAGATGAATTAGAACAGGTTAATTAGAGATGAAGAAAGCAGTGGTTGAAGTGCAAGAAGTGCTAGTTAGTAAAGAGTAGCTTCACGTAGAAGTGAGGTTAAAGGACAGTCAGATATTCAAACCCAGACCAGAGCTATCCTTGGTGGATATCTGACATCAAACTTAATATGGCATCAGCAAAATGCAGGAAAAGGAAAGCATTACTTCATGAAAACAACAAGAGGATCTGTAGCAGCACTAGTGAAACTTGTTTTTTTCTTTCTTCCTTTTTGAAACAGAGGACATTGCCAATACCACCTTTCGGTGGAATTGATTCCTATAATTCTTTCATGAAATTTCACAGAAACATTGCTTATTAATGATCCAACCAAATGTTTCTCTTTGAGTAGTGAGTGGTATCAAAGTTAAAGATGAATGTAGCATTATCCATTTATCATGGTCCGCATGTGTTGTGGCTTGTGATGGGTGGACATAGATAGGGAAGAAATTAAGATAATACCCACTTGGGTGTGTGAGTGTGGCCAGTCTCTGACAAATCAAACATTAAAGAAAGGCTTTGTTATGTTTTCTTGGGAAAGTGCCCATAATGTATTGCACAAGTTTTGTCTGCTTTCATCTCTATAATCTCTGTTCCGAATCTAACAATTCTTTTTTTGGTTCTTAAACTTCACAAGTTAACAGAAAGAAATGCTACGGAGTGATAACCATTTCCATATTCTAAAGGCAATATAATAATGATTCAATTTCCAAATACACAAGGAATATCTTGTTCTGGGACAAGTGGTCCATAACTGCAACACATTTTTATATTGGTTGCATTTAGGTTCACTGCATCTTTTTTAAAGTCACACAATTTGCTATGTCTCAGTTCATACAGGAGATATATAGAGTTCAAAACTGAGACAGAATCAGAGAGAAAGAAAATATCACAACAACATAATTACCGGAATTAAAGATCGTTCAAGGTCAGGTTTCTAGACGTCCAAATTGGAAAATTCTATTCTCACACCATCTTTTTACATCTTTGTGTCGTAAATTTAAAAATAAAACTAGAATTAAACCATTTATGTACCTCACATGAAAGATCGAGTGATCAATTTTTTAATGTTTACTAGTGAATTTCAATGTGAACGAAAAGACTATTCTCTTTTTAGATAGTGCATGTGTGCAATTGCATATATAATGGGGAACGATCGAGCTTTTACAACTTAATCATATAAAAGAAGGATCTCTCACCATGTAATAGCATGTCATATAATTGTATAAACGTACATAAAAATATATAACAATAGAACAGATCATAGAATAAACTAGGGATAATCATCATATTAGTCCCTGTGATTTACTCGCCGTCTGAACCAGGTCCCTCTCCGGAATTTTTTTTGTAAATGGTCCCTCAGTTTGTAAAGTGTCTGACATAGGTCCTCGCCGGAGCCCGGAGCTCCGGTAATTGCTTACGTGGCATTACACGTCAGTAATTAAAAAAAAAAGAAAAGAAATTAAAATAGGGAAATTACTATTATAACCTTAATGAATTAAAACCCCAACTACACCCATTTGAACTGGGTCCTTACTTCAAATCCCTAATTTTCATCCCCTTCTACCTCACTATCACTTGTGACACTGTCAAGGTCTTCACTCACATAGCCTCCATTGAAATCATCTTCTTCATTTTAAACATTTCCCTCATCTGCTCATTCAACAAGGTCTCCGCCTCCCCCATTTTTTGTGAGAAACAAAAGTAAACAATCAATCAAGAAATGCAAAATCTTGCAGTGAATGCACTCCCTCACCTTGGCATTGGAAATTAACAGTCTCCTTATTTGGACATCAGCGATAAGACCAGAGTATGTAACTTCAAAACAAACCCCACGCTGCGAATCAAAAAGCCGCCCAGTGTTAATTTTTCAGCTCTTAAATTTGTTGAGAGATAATTAAAAGGCAAGAGTGAAGAACAAACCTGAGTAGCAGCTTTAACCATAGGCTGCTTCAATCTAAAAGGTAGCTTAGTTGAAAAATCAATCGAAATGACATCAACCTGCAACAATTTTCAACATTAGAGTATAAATAAAATCTATATAGATCAGAAGGTGCAGGTGTGAGGAACCCTACCTCCATTCTCTCGCAGGCCAAATCAAAGGCAACCTGATTGGAAGGTTTGACAGCGACCAAAGTAGCACGATGAGCAGAAATGGAAGGGATGAAAATTAGGGATTTGAAGTAAGGACCCAGTTCAAATGGGTGTAGTTGGGGTTTTAATTCATTAAGGTTATAATAGTAATTTCTCTATTTTAATTTCTTTTCTTTTTTTTTAATTACTGACGTGTAATGCCACGTAAGCAATTACCGGAGCTCCGGGCTCCGGCGAGGACCTATGTCAGACACTTTACAAACTGAGGGACCATTTACAAAAAAAATCCGGGGAGGGACCTGGTTCAGACGGCGAGTAAATCACAGGGACTAATATGGTGATTATCCCAATAAACTATATTAACTTAGGTGCATAAAATATATGGCAACAAAACATAATATACATATCTCCGGGAGCCTATGGAGGACGAGAAGACTGTGTTAGAGAATACCCTAATATGATCTAAAATATCTATTATGTCAAATTAATGAGAACAAATAACCGTAGAGGGAAAGTATATATGAATTCACAGAAAACTTTAAAACAAACGGATATGGTTTGGTCTTCCAAATGTAACAAGCATTCCGTCAGAAAAGTCTTTTAAGTGTTCTCTCTAATTTTCTCAATGAGATGTCAGGAAAAGGGGAAAAATTTGACTTTTGTGATTTAGGGGCCATGACTCTATTTATAGATAATAAGAATATATCTATATCTTTATTCATATTTTAACTCATCACTAAAACAAAAATATTTTTATGTTTCTGCAAATTAAATGCTTAAGTCATATCAAATACACTATTAGCCCAATCAACTGAAATGGAGGCGATGAGGGCTCAGCAAGATGATTGCAAGGAATGAATTCACATTTCACAACCTTGACAAAGACGTTAAATGGCCACATGTCGTGAATTGCCATAATATTGATCTTGAGAGAGTACTGTCCATACTTTTCGGCTTACTCCATCTGCTGCTCTTGAGCCTACTCCAACTACTAGTTCTCTTCGTCGTACTCTAGCTGCTACTTTGCTTCAGCCTACTTCACCTACTATTATTGGATCTTCTTCATGCGTTGCTAATGATGGTTCAGATTCCCCCTATCATATTCATGGACAGGACTATGATGATGATGATGATGATGTATACTAATTGGGTGATCATTTATTTTTTAACAATTAAAAAAAACTCTTTATCGACTTTTTTTCGACGGTTAAGCCGCCAGGACTCACTCACTGCCACGTTCGTCGCTGAGTCACCAAAGATTATATTTGTCAGTAACTTATCAGTCGCTTTCACCGTCGGTGAGGTGCAGACAACTTTTAAGAAATTTTCAATAATGATTATTGACAAACCCAATACTAATGGATTTCTAGTCGCCGGTCGGTCATTGGTAAATTAACATTATCAACGGCTTTTAGTGATTACAGACGGTTTTTGGCTGTCACTAATCATTATTTTTCTTGTAGATTTTGTAGGGGATCGGAGCCGATATCTTGTTGCGTTTTTGTTAGAAGATAATATCAAGAAAAATCTGGTTATTTACTCTCCATTTCCGTGCGTTATTTTCAACTTATTTTCCTTACATTCTAGTTGGTTCGTTTCTCAGTAGATTGAATCTTTATTTACTCTATCAATTAGTGCTTTCTACATCTCTCTGTGTGGGCTCCTTTCTTGGCTTTGAATTTCCTTTCTTTCCTTACCTCATTAAAAACTTGTGATTAAAGATGAAATATACAATATTTACATGCTTAGTCCCTTAGTTACGATAATTGGGACTTACCATTCTATATTTGAGCGAAAAACTACTATGACCTAATAAGATTTGAATTTTCTTTGAACGCTCTTCAGAAAAAGTGAGGAGCAAGACAACGACGAACGAGTCTATTAAATTTCCCTTGCTAAGATAAGCTAAGTGAAGAAGACAAAACATGAACGAATCAAACTGATTTTAGTGATGAGGAGAAGGCACGGTTCGGCTTTATAGGCCCGACCACTCGAGTTAAGCGGAACCGTCGTAGAGGATAACCATGGAACAAATCAAGAATTTGATTCTTTCCTATTATTTTGAGTTCCGTGTCCACACCCACTAGAATCAGTTCTAGCTGGGTAAAATCGCATCGCATCTATCTATCCTCAATGATGTTTGGGTGATCGACCCACTAGAATTGATACTAGCAGAATCCATTTTAGTTTGACACATGAATATGTAGCTTTTGCGTGAAACAAAATCGTTTGTGGCCGAGTAGTGTTGAACTCAAGTGCAGCTAAGTTGCCAAAGTTGCCCTTCTTGCAAATTGAGGACCCCCAAAGCAACCCTAACATAGGGATCCATGCACTCTCTCCCTTCCAAAATATAAATTATTTAAGGTGATGGAAATTATTTAAGGTGGTGGACGAGATTTTAAAACTCATCATTTAATAAATGTTTTGAAAGAAATACGATTATTGATTATGTGCGTAGTGAGAATTGTGATATATGAAAATTGAAAATAATAAATGAGAAATGTAATATTAAATGAGGGAAAAAATGTTTTGGGTATACAAAACAATTTATATTTTGAAATATGATATAAATACTAAAACAGCTTATATTATGAAACGAGTGAGTAGTTCCTAACCATTGATTGTCCTCACGTATCATCCTCCACATCAATGCTATTGATTAATTTGTGCCAATATATAATCAAACACATAACAAAAATTAATCACATATGAAGTCACATGATTAATTTATCTGTTCATTATGACCATAAAAAGTACAGTTTTTTTTTTTTGAGGTACTAAAAAAATAGAGTAAAGGAGCATAAAGCAATGTTCTAATCCCTCATAGATTTTTGGTATTGCTAGATTCAATGACATCAAACACAAGAAGGAGTAACAAAAGGTGTAACATGATATCTTACTCTTTCACAAATGTAACTGAATGTAAGATAGGAATTCCCAAGATTAAATATAAATACCCACATATAACAAGATTTCCACTGAATTAAATCCTTGTACCTATAATCCTTTTGAGGAAGAACCAACGAGATAGTTTTAGTTTTCTGTTAACCTTCTTCTCCTTAATGGTGTCCAAGTTAGGCTTCCATTCCTTCCCCGACAACTGCCTACTCATGTTGATGTTGTATTCTGGCCTCCCTTCCATCATCTCTGGCAAAAACTCAGAAAAATCGTACCTTTCTTCCTCTTCCTTTATCTGCAACGTTCCAATTGCAGATGCAGGGGTCTCTGTTTTGAATACCCTGGCAATCCAAGGAACAAATCCTGAACACATGATGAGATAGTTGGAATGCAGAGAAGAATTAACGATCGAGAGAATGCGGCGGCAATCTTCACCGCTCAGCCCCACCGGCTTCCCTCGCTTCACCGGAAGCATTACATAGGTTTTCTTCATCTCTAGCTTCTTATCAGCTGGCAATGGTGTTGGCCTTTTCTGGTGGTTCAGTGCTGAATGGAACTCAACCACTACCTGTTGTGGGTGCTCCAGCATGAGCTCTGCCACTGTTAGCGGGTGGTCAAATTCTTGAACAGACCCATCACAGTAAACGATTTTGCCTGTGGAATCTGAAGCAGGGAATGATGATATGTGGTTTCCCATGAGAATGTGTGTGGCAGAGGAAGAAAACTAGCTCTGATCTGATGAAAGAGGATGAGAATTGGGTTATGTTATGACTTATGTACCTAATGTGGCAAATGATGTTTGTTTAACCGCTCCATATTGTGATGTGAGGGAGATTATGGTGGACTTGGTAGTTTCATTTGGCTGGGTCGTTGCCTCTCATGAGTTACAACTACACTACTACACAATTTTGACTTATAACCTATTGATTGATGAGAAAGTACTTTAAAAATGAGGTTGCCAATAAATGAGTTATGATTAATGGGCTCATTCAACTCTATATTCACATGGATCAATAAGATTGTCCCATAATTAAAATTAAAAAATAATGTGGAAATAAATAAAATAAATGACACAATTTTACTGTTCATGTGGACATGGGGTTGAATAACCTAATTAATCATATATAATTTTGCCAACCCTTTTAAAATACATTTTAAAAGTTTTAGTTTTTGGTTTTATTCTTTAAAAATTAGATGCGTTGCTTTTAGTTTCTTGTTAGTTGTTTTTCCATTCATTCAAATGTAGGTTTTTACAAGGCTTAATAACACTTTTGGTCCCTCACTTATCACGATTTGACACTTTTGGTCCCTAATAAAAAAAATTAGCCTAAATAGTCCCTCACTTTGTCAAACGACAGCAGTTTTGGTCCCCCGTCACTATTCCGTTAAAAAACTAACGTTTTCTGTCAAAAATTAAAAAAAAATTAACAATTTTTTTTTCCATAACACCAATCTCCATCTCTTTCTCCAGAACCCCAATCCTCTTCATCTCCTTGCACCGCCACTACAGAGATGATGATGACAGATAAATAGATCTTTTGTGTTGGAAAGAGTGGTGCTTCATTCATGTTTTATGGTTGTTCAGTTCAGACATTTTATACGAAGGAATGCAGGATCTTGGTACTTATAATAGTAGAAAAAATTAGGAACAAAAGTGAGACAATCCAATAACACTAGGATGAAAGGCATGACTCATTCTCTGATATACAAATTGCTCCCCTGCAATTCTGGTTTAGTAGTTACAAGCAACAAAAATCATGTGTTTAGACTTTAGAGTCAACTTCAATTCCAAAAATCCAATGCAAACACAGTTTAAATGGCAAAGAAAAGCAAGGCTCTCCATCTTCCTTGGACTGTGAAGATCCAGACATCCCATTGCAGAAAAACCAAAGCTTTGGTACAAAGCTGCACAAGATATTCAAACCCACAAAACATATAATGAGAAGTGAAAAAAAAAAAACAATGAGTCTACTATGGCTCCCTTCCTTAAGAGGACCCTCATAATCCAAGGCCTGTGTTTGCTTTAGAGAATCAATCAAAGGGAAATGAGAAGCTTAGCTACAAAATTAAAATCTTACCCCCACGATTAGGGTGTGTCATATGACAAGTGCAACGATGGAAATCCTTTTGAGTCATTTGTCTTCAATGTTGGAGGGGGACAAAGGATGAGCAGCAGTGGGGACGAGGGAGGACTAGCAGCAACGCCAATGGAGGAGCGGCGATGGGTCAAACCAGCGGTGGGGATAGCATAAAAATTTAATTGGGGCGGCGGTGGAGTTGACAGATGACCAGCAGTGGCAGCGGCTGAGCAACCAACAAGTGAGGTGTTGCTGGCTCCAAATTTGTCTCCTAACCAGGGTGTTGGAGAGAAGTTGTGGCGGCTCAAGAGATGAAAGGAGGGGAACTAGGGTTTTGGGTAGGTAAAAAAAAAGATATTTTTTGTTAATTTTTTTTTTTGACGGAAAACGTTAGTTTTTTAACGGAATAGTAACGGGGGACCAAAACTGCTGTCGTTTGACAAAGTAAGGGACCGTTTAGGCTAATTTTTTTTATTAGGGACCAAAAGTGTCAAATCGTAATAAGTGAAGGACTAAAAGTGCTATTAAGCCTTTTTACAATTTGGGAAAAATCTGAGATGACTGAACCAAACTTCACCGCTTGTATAGCAGATCCAAGCGCGTGTGAAAGTATTTTCAGATGTAGATTGGATGGAAAAACAACTAGTAAAAACTAAAAACAAAACATGTAATTTTTTAAAGATTAAAAATAAAAAAAATATATATATATATAAGGAATGAAAAATAAAAGCAACTTATTTTACCGGAATTAAAAATGTATTTAAATTTATAAAAATTATTATTTTAAAAAAGTTAAAATAAATGGAAAATTATTATTTTGAAAATGTATTTTAATTAGTTTCTCTGGGAAATCTATTATGTTAGAGAGAGAGAAGTGATCATAAGAATCTCAACCTCAAATCCAATATGGTTGTCTTCCTTATTTGTTAATTTTGTTTCCTTAAAGAAATAAGTTCATGTTATGTAGGATTGGATTGCGGGTTGATTGGCCTTGTGTTAGGGTAGTGGTGACCCCATTAGATTTAGGTTGTTCTTAATGTCAAGACCATTTACCTAACACTAACATGGAAAGTGAATTGAAGGAACGGTTCAACTACAACTTTACTAACTAATATGATTAGATTACTTTACTTAGGTTGGTATGTGACGGTTTCAAGTATTTTGAGCTTAGCTCTTCAATTTATCTGTTTTTTATTATTTGGTATTTCAATCTACCTAGCTATTGCTGATGAAGTCCAAGTTAACTAAAATATAATTAATTTTAGTTTGGTTGCAGGTAGTATAATTTAACCTTATGACCTTTTGAATTGCGTGGTAGTAGTCAAAATTGTAAAATATAAATAAAAGTTAAGGTGGACAAGAAGTACATGCATTCATTGATATGTACAGCTTGGACACCCTACACTGCATGGTATCATTAATCTGAACGCTGTGAATTGTGAGGAATTAATTTGTTCACCCTACAGTTACACTGCATGTATGTATGTGTGAATATATATGTATTATGTCATCTATTAGCATGCATCTCAAATGTTTAGTAACAAAGGAAGCAACCGAAGAATTAATGATGACAATCATTGCAAAATGACGGTCATAATGATTAAGGACTCATCTCACATGCTCAAAATATCATGCTGTCCGTGTCCGGTTAGGATTAGGATTATGATGCAAGATTGAATGAAGAACAAGAACAGTAACACTGTTATTAGAGATACAGGAACAAGAACAAGAACAAGAACCAGTGTTCCCCATAGAAATGTCAAATGAAGATGCTTGTTTCTAAAGGGACTTGAGAAACGATTAACGAATGAAGATAAATGATTAGTCAAAGCCAAACGCGATTGTTCCATTTCGAAAAGATAGTGCCAAAAACGCGGACATTCTTTTCTATCTGGCTCTTTTTTTCCATCGCAATAGCAATGGTATATTATCAATTTATCATGCTTTCTATTCGTTTAAAACTTCATTAACTAAATTCAAAAGTTATTTTAAAGTTATTCAAAAGAATTTATTTCACTCAGTTATAGTTTTTTTTCATGGATGAAACTAGAAGAAATTGGATTTTAATGTTTTGTTTGGTTCGAAAAGAAAAGTAGAAAGAAAGAAAGGAAAAGAAAAAGGAAAAGGAAAGAAAGAGAAATAAAAGTAAGATATTTCTTAGATTTTTTGATTTAAAAGTGAATGAATAGAATAGTGTATATATATAAAATGACATAAATGTTCTCAACTACTCTTATATATTATAATTTTTTTTACATATTATTATCGTTATTTAAAATTAATGTGAAACTTACCTTTTATAATAAATAAATTGTTCCACGCATTGAATTTTTTATTATTATATCAAACATAAGAAATGATTTTTTTGTTAATTTTACTTTACGTTGACACGGTTACAAAATGAATTCAAAACAATTGTAGTAATAAATAAGCTAAAATAGGTTATTTGTCTTTTCCAAATGAAACACCAATAAGTAGCAGTTTTTTCTCCGATTTGGGAGGAAAACATTTTTGCTGTGGAGCATAATTTTCTATAATGTTTTTCTTCCTCTATACCATTCTTTCCTCTATCCATCCACCCTTTCAAACAAGGCCTAAAATTCAATCTGAAAAGTATTTTTCACCATTTGATAAATATTTTAGGACGTTGCTATAGTACCCATTGAACATGAGAGGGTACAATACCCTTTAATTCATTTTTGGCATAAATAAATTGTAATTTAAAAAGTTTATTATGGAGAAAATATAACTAAAGAGTATGGGACCCCTACACTTTTAGAATGGTACTAAAGAATTTGCCAATTTTTTTTATTAATAAATGTCATTTGTTTTGTGGTTTATTGGGAACATAGATATGAGTATGGAAAATAGGTGATTGAGGATTGTAATATAGTCACAAAGAGCGTAAAAAAATAAGTTTTGAAGCTTGTTTCCACTGATGAAGCACTTTCTTCCCTAGTAAAAATGGTTTTCTTGTCATTTAATCTTGTCAATTACCGACAGGCGATAAGTTATCGATGGGCATAGTAATTTAGCAATGATTTTCAAAAAGTCGTTGGTGATATTTACCGACGAACTCAATATTCACGGTCTTTTAGGCGTTAGTTGGTCGTTGGTAAATCTACATTATTGACAGTTTTTAGCGGTTACTGTTGACTTTTGGTCGACGGTAATTAGCGTTTTTGCGTAGTGTTTTAATTAGCCTTTTCAGCTTTTAACTTATAAGCTTTCAATTATAGTTTTTCAGGTTTAGCCAATTTATCAGCTAGGTGTTGTTGAACAAAGTCCGATTTATTTTTTCTCTTTTAACTTTATAATATCACCCTAAAAAAACATGTTAATTTCACTCAACTTATCTCATATCTCTCTCCTATTTATATGAAAATGAGTAGAGAATAACTAATGAATGAATAATGATTTAACAAAGTTCTTGAGTTTGTCGAGTACCTTTTATGTGTGTGTAGCGTGCATGTGTCTCGTGTGTGTGAATATCAAGGTATTTGTGGTGGCCTTATGAGGGTGAGTTGAGGTAGATGAAGGTTAACTTTGAGTTTATTTCACGAATGCTTAATGTGGTGGATTCATGCGTACTTGTAATCTTCCAATAAAAACCTTGAGTTATTTTGAAGCTGCTTTTTTAAACGAGAGGCTCACATAGACGAACTAGAGACTAAATTTTCAATTTCGGTCCAAGTTGTTGTTGATACAAGATGGGTGTTCACCAATGTTTATTATGGTTGGACTAGCGAGGGAAAGAGGTGCATGAGGAAAACTTAGGGTGAGTGCGTCTCTGGCTAATCTATTAAAAAGTTGGGTCGGTCATTTCAAATTTATTTTTGTTTTGAACGTTTGCTACATTTGGTTAAACATGGAAATTCCCGAGCTTAATCCAGCAAAGGCCAATTTTTGAACTATAATTTGTTAGAAAGGTCCATTTATCATTGTCATAAGTGGTAGAGAAAGAATTTGATATCAGGAGGGGCCAAGACTGTGTAATATAATTTTAAGTTCCACGTGGGAAATTTCTTTCCCTATCTCTGCGCACGTGTGCGTGCAACGTGCATGTGTCGTGTGTGCATGCTCGTGCGTGTGAACCTTCAGTTGAAAATTATATTCTCATTAACACTAGTCAAGAGAGTGGTAGCTCCCTGCTGGATAGGCCCAAGAGGCCCATTAACACACCTATCGGATTTAAGGATTATTACACCTAGGGAAATTATCTATTTTATAAATAGCTTGCTTTATGTTTTCAGTTTATGAATGTTAGGAAGATATTAAAGAATTCGACTGGCCACTTGTAGGCCCAAGCCCATGAATAGTCTGCTATTCTATATATTTTTTTACGCTACAGTACAAAAATATAGGATTTCAACTCATTGGTAGAAAATTATAGGTCTATCAACGGGTGCTTCCATTGATTTCTCACTATGCCTCCTGCAGACCAGCACTCAACCCAAGACATTCTTGCGGCCATGGTAGACAAGCTTGCTGAGATGTCAGCACGCCAAGATCTACTACATGCTCAAATGGACACCAGCCACAACAACCTCTCTTCAGTCCTTACTGGTCTCATGGACAAGGTAAACTCCATGACTATTCATTCTTCTATTATCCAACCCAAACCCCCACCTAGTTTTCCAACCACAGTACCCAAAATCCCCAAATTACAATTAAATTGCTTTGATGGGTCCGAAGCCTCTGATTGGGGTTTTCAAGCTGAGCAATATTTTAACCTGTTGCAAACACCACACCAACAAAGATTAGAATTAATTGTGTTTTACAAACTTGGGAAAAACAACCGCGTGGCAGACGCTCCCTCTCGTTGCCACAACCCAGATTCTCGAACTCTAACCTCCCTCCTTCCTAAGTCATTTCTGGCACGATCTTTTTCGGGTCCAAGGAACGAAGCTATGTTTCAGTACAACTTATCACCCTGAATCAGACGGACAAACAGAGGTGGTTAGTAGGGGAATTGAAACTTATTTAAGGTGCTTCTCATGGGAAACTCCAAAAACATGGTACAAATACCTCCACTTAGCTGAGTATTGGTATAATACATCTTACCATTCAGCTATTTAGATGACCCATTTCAAGCTCTGTACGGCCGTCAACCTCCTTCCTTGCTGGACTATGTCCCTGGAAGCTCCCAAATTCAAACATTGGATCAAATACTTCAAGCCCACACAAAGATATTGCACTCCCTGAAAACCAACATCGTGCGAGCTCAACAACTGATGACAGATCAGAAGAACAAAGGGGTCTTGTTTAGGCCCAAGAGGCCCATTAACACACCTATCAGATTTAAGGATTATTACACCTAGGGAAATTATCTATTTTATAAATAGCTTTCTTTATGTTTTCAGTTTATGAATGTTAGGAAGTTATTAAAGAATTGGACTGGCCACTTGTAGGCCCAAGCCCATGAACGAGCCCATGAACGAGTGCGCTATTATATATATTGTACGTACTATTGCATAAGAAAGGAAGAAAAGTTGCAAAAAATTGCTCTAAAAGTTACTCCCTCCGTTTCTTTTTATAATAGCTAAACCAACTTTGCACACCCCTTAAGAAAGTTAGGTAGTATAGTTTTTTGCATTAAATTTGTTCTCAAATGTTGTTGAATTTCCAAAATTGTCCTGACATATTTCTTTTTAATCTCTTTCCATCATTAATGCAATTCCATATTTCCAGAATTGAATAGGGGTAAAAATGTGAAAAAATAATTAATATGGCACAAAACCTTATGTGGTTCTTATAAAAAGGAACGGTCAACACCCCTCATTTAGCTATTATACAAAGGAACGGAGGGAATATACTTTTACACTACAGTACAAAATATAGGATTTCAACATATGGGTAGAAAATTCTAAGTCTACCAGAGAGATTATACTTTTTTTATAATGTAAGCATTGGATACCATACCATTCTGTTTGAGTATTGCTTTAATGCATCTTAATCTCTTTATGAGTAAACAGACTTTGAGGTTGTATTGTATTTGTTGATAACTCAGGCGCATGTATCATCTTGGGAATTTTTCCATTTGCAAGGGAGCTCCTTCACCGTGGGAGTTAGGTATGCAGTCATTTTGTTTCTCTTTCAGTTGTGTTTATTAGTCTAGCAGCTTAAAACCCATAACTTATTGTTTTATGTATAGTCTTTCTCTCTGGTAGCCTTTTATCTATCAAGCACAATAGATCAATGTGCTCTATTACTTGGAATTTATTTTACATTTTAAGAAATTTAAAGGAACTACAGATTTTGTTATTCTATTTGAAGTACTTTAAATTAGATAATTTGTTACTTGTTTTGGCTGTGATAGTATTTATCTAAAAAACGGTATTCAGGTTCATTGCTTTATGGGCTGCAGTGACATGAACCAATGGGCAAAGGCCCAGAAAGCAACAAAACTAAAGAAGTGTGATATTGGCCCATCCCTCATTGAAAAAAAAAGATTAAGTGTGATTCTGAAGAACTTTATATGTATGGGCCACCTTATCAGAAAAGCTTCATCTTCCCCATATATATCTATCTTCCATGACCTCACTCTGAATGATATTTATCCATACAAGTAAGTACATGAACTTTAAAGCTAAGACATCGACACATCAGCACACAACAACTAAGGATACCTTTCTAGTTACCACTTCTTATCACAAGAGTTCAACTTTCAAATTTTGGGTGATGAGAGATTAATTTCCCTGCTCCCCCCTCCTTTATTTAATTTTTTGGAGGAATTTTCAAGTTATACCATAGAAAACCAAACTTAAACCAAACTCAATAATGACAGCATGCATTTGCTTCATCTAACGGAACAAACTTACTTGGTTACCAAACCTCCACCAACTGTCACCTTTTTTTTTGGCAAGGTATTAATTGTAAAATTACTGTAATAATCAGCTGGAAGTTAATCTCCCTGCTGACCCTAATTATTTAATTTAAGGGTAAAATATGGGTGCAGTAGTTGTTTCTACTGTTAGCCAATGGGTAGTTGTGTCTATGGAGGAGGGTACTTAATAGGGATGACAATGGGTAGGGTTTGGGTAGGGTACTATAGTAGGCATACCCGCATTTTTAAATAGTACATATATATATATATTATACGTTAAAATCATAATATAATTATAATAATATATTACAGTAATTATATTATAAAGAAAAATTTAAAAAATTTGTTTTATGGTGAACATTACCTATATATATATAATAATTATATATATAATGTGTGTACGGGTACGGGGCAGGGTAAGTACTATAGTACCTATATCCACTAATTTTTGCAAGTATTTACCCATACCAATCTCATACTCATTTAGTGAATTTTTATTCTATTCATAGTGAGTATTTTTTGCAGGTACTCAATAGGTCTGGTTCAATTGTTGTCCCTATTACTTAACTAATGGTCGTGGTGGTGAAAGATTTGGGTGGTTCCAGGTGCGGTGAGCCTACCTCCAAAATCATAAGTGATGCACTTACAAGTGTACTTATATAAATCACTTATTAGCAAACTCTTATATCGATCGACAACGAAAATTGAACACATAATTTTTTTAAAGGAATTTTTTTTGTTCTTATCAACTAAACTAACGTAGGTTGGTACTTTGGTAGTGGCTAACAAGAGAAGAGAATTTTTAGGTGGCAAATTAGAATTTTAGGATGAATGAATGAATGGGTAAGGTCCACTTTTGGGAATGTAAGGGCACTGTCCCCACAGATGCAAGTTAGTGGCGACCGGCCACTTGGTTAAGGAAAAGGATCCATTAACAAAGTGCAAATTGAATCCCCATTACTACATGTGAGTTGTGAATCTTATAAATGAAAATGACACGCATTGCTCATAATAATTATTGGATAAACACAGAAAATTTAAGGTAGATGATAAGAACGAAGGAAAGAGCTAGAAAGGATAAACACGCAAGTCACCTTCCTGAATATAGCAGACATAATTGAAACCGATTTTAGCGAGTCATTTAAATTAAATGCAGAATAATAACAAGAATAAGAATAAGAATAAGATGTGATTTGTCGACATATAGGCTTATTCACATATTTTTGTTATTTGTTGAATTATTGAGGCATTTGATTCATTATTAGCTGCATTACGGTGAGCGAGCGCGTCCCTAACTAATCAATAAAAAGCTGGGCCCGTGTAGTGTAATCAACGTTATTATCGTTATTTTTTAGTTAGAACCACATATATCCTCCACTTCATATAAATATAATTTATGTTTGAGCCCGCTAGGATTATTGTGTGCAGAAAACTATTCCTATAAGCTATTTAAGGTATATGCATTCACACAAGTTGTCTACCAAAAAGAAAATCACAGGAATTCAAACTAGTTATCAATGTTATTTAATTATCTCTAAGAAATAAAAAACAATTGATTTAGGGCTTATTAGAGTGCAATTTTAATTTTATGTATTTAAAAACTTTTTTCCGAAACTATTTTTGTAAATTCTTTTAAAAAAAAAATTTAATGAGATGTTTTCTAACATTAAAATAACTGTAATTTTAAAATTAAAAACAGAAGTGAAAAACATTTTTGAACTATTTTGATATTTTGGTTTTAAAAATTGAAAATATAAAAATAGTTTTTAAGAATAGTTTTTGAAAACAATGCGTGACAGTTTTTAAAAACTGCGATCAAATAAGCGCTCTTAATTTTTAATGATTTTTTATCTTAAATTTGATAAAAAAAGTGATTGTTTTTTAATGTTTTTTAAATAATAGTAGTTTCTAAGTTTCAAAAGTTTAAGCTCCTGAAGTTAGAAAAAGAATTGTGTTATAAAAATCACTATATGTCAAACAAACAAAAAATTATGATAGGAAAATAAAATAAAAGAAACGTATCTCTCATAATATTTTGCTTGATAGATGCAATAATTTGCTATCGTGCCCCCTTCCCTCCGAACCAAAAGATAAATAATAAAAGGTGCAAAGGATGTTTCAATGTTTCATCTCTTTTGTTTTCATCTCTTTTTCTCTCTAAGTCTCCGTTTATTTTCAGACATTGATGGAATGTGAATTGGCCAAAACAAAATAGATTTTCCTTTTATATATTGTGTTGATAGGTAAGGTAAGAATCCTCAATTTTTATTTTTACATGAGTTTGCAACCACCTTTTTCGGTTACTACCAAATCAGATAAAATTAAATTACCTAACAATTTCCCATTTACAACATTTTTCATTGCTTCTGCAACTAGAAAATGAGGAAAAAATTAAGTGATCAATAAAAACTAATGGAGTATTTCATAACAGGCAATAGTTAGTTGGTGCACGTTGGTGGAGTAATTAGGTTTATTGTCAACGCCAAGCACATCTTATCACTTCATAATGATTTGTGTATGTTTAGTTTGGTTATTGACGTAAATGTACACACAATTTCACGTATATCAAAATACCAATAAATAAGTTAAAATTTGATAGTTAAGTTTAGCTTGAATTGCCGAAACATAATTTTACCATATTAAATTCGATATAAATTCACGTTTAATATTTACGTAATAATGTACAGAGTTTTAATATTTACGTAATAACATGTACATTCAAATAAAATTCTCACTACTTTATCACATCATCAATAATAAGAAGTTATTATTAATAATTATTCTTTTCAATTTCTTTTAATATTTAATTTAAATAATAAATTTTTCATTTAATAATTTATCAAAATACTTATGATTAAAAATACTATTAAACGCATAATTTTTTCACTCAAGCTATAACTAACTAATTCTGACACTAATGGTTTTTCAAGTTAATTTTATAATACTTTAATGCTGTAAAGATTATTTTTAAAATATAAAATTTAAATATTAAGTAAAACAGGACATAGGAATCAGATATTATGAAAACCTATACTAAAATATGAATTAATTTAAGTTCTTTACAAAGGAATTATTTTTGAAAATTTAAAATTATAATTATCTTTAACTAAAACATATAATTTACTTTAAATATGATAGTTACTATTTAATAATTAAACTTGAATTAGTTTTAATACCTTTGTTTGATTTTTTTTAAAAGACCTTTTTTTACCTTTTTTTTGAAAATTATATATTGATTCTTTCGTTTATGATTCCTAGAGTTAATTCTACACACACACATATATATTTGAAGTAAATTTCTCAAATAATACGGACATACATTAAAATCATATAAGTGTAATTTAAAATTTATATAGATAACTTTTATAAACTTTTTTATTTGCAAATAGTATTGTATACTAATTTTTATTTTTAATATATTTATTGTACATTAAATATAGTATTTAGTTTCATTTTTTTATATCCGAAATTCCCCTCAGTTTTAGACTGATAGTATAAAAATTTATGTATGAGATGTTTTAAAATTAATAGTTAATATATTCAATAATACAAAGTATAATTAGTATTATATCACTTATATAAAACTTAAGGCAATTTTACTCTTATTTTCACTCCTTGATATATGCCTTCCTTTCAAAGGACTAGAAAAAGATGCATTTCCTTTCCAATTCTGTCCTTGTCATTTTGTCACAGTTTATGAGCTGTTGTTAATTATGTAAACATAAGCAAGGAATCTGAGTAAAATTAACAATACTAACTACTTCAAGCATAAAGGGTAGTTTAAACAAAGCAAGCAAGCCCCTTTTGCCAAATTTATGAGGTCAAAGCTAACCTTCATGATTAGGCTCTTATAAAATTATAATATTTATTTTGAAAAATCATACAGGGTCAGTATTGGAATTTCGAAGCACTTTCCCTCTTTGGTATATATAGTCCTGATTCCTGAGAAAGACAGAGAAAGAGAGAGCAGAGAAAAACAGAGTACACGACAGAATTTGAAAAAAACATGGCAGAGGTTGTCTTGCTAGTCGATGATTTGAAGTTTCTTTCTGGGATTTCTCACTGTCGAATATGCCATGAAGAAGAATTTGAGACCTCCAAAAGCTTAGAAGCACCCTGTTCTTGTTCTGGAACTGTTAAGGTAAATTGGCTTGGTTTTCATCTTTTCTGCTTTTAAGAAATTTCTCAATTCTTATCAATAAACTGTGTTCTTTGTTTTTGTTTTGCAGTTTGCTCATAGAGATTGCATACAGAGATGGTGCAACGAGAAAGGAAACACAACATGTGAAATATGTCTCCAGGTATGAATCAATGAATGATCGAATTTCCATCATTCCATTTCTGAAACCCTCATTAACGTTCTTTTCATTTTTGTTCTAATGAGTTTCAATCAAATTTGAGCTATTGATGATGCTATCAATCTTTTTGTTCTTCTTCAAAAAAAAAATTGAAAATTGAGAAAGGAAGAAAGAGTTATCTGTGTGTACACGTATACTCAAACTGGGTGGGCTTCCATAATTGATTTTGACTAATAGAAACTATTATAATTTGAATTTCCTTTATTCCTTTCCCCTTTGCTTATTTGGGAACGTGGTTTCTTTTGCTCAACTTAGCTAAATATTAAATTCTCTTATTTTTTGTTTCTATTTATGTGTGTTTATTTGTCCTTCTTTTCTAAAAGAAGAATATAGATAATTCAGTTTGCTTGTAATGTCCATTAAGTTTTTATGACTTAACCGAGATTTTACAATATTAAGACTAAATTGTCTATTTCATTCTTTTAAAAGCAAACTTGATCGGGTCTTATATTTTTAAAGACTAATTTGACTATCTACTCGAAACACAACGCAACCTTACTTTGGTTCCAATTCCATTTTTATTATCTTCATTTCCATTTGATATTGTTAGGAAAATGGGGAAAAAATGATTATGCGTTCAATGAACTGAATCCCTTGAACATCACATTGCATAATTATCTCTGAAAGTAAAGAGATAGGTGCATAATATTTGAGGAGCATTGATGGTTATATTTCTGTTGTTGCAGCAATACAAACCTGGATATACAGCTCCTCCTCCGAAGAAGTCTTTGATAACTGATGAAGCAATTTCCAACAGGTACTTTTCCCGCGTGCAATTCACTCAAAGTGAACTTATAACTAATTGTTTTTAATCAACCATTTCACAAAGTGAACTATTGAAAATTCATAGACATCTTTTAGATATAGACGTTTAGAGAAAGAAAAGAAAAGAAGATGTATAAGTAATGGATGTGATATGATAATAAGTGACGGATAAAAATAAAACGAAAGTGTTTCTAAGTGACTGCACTGTTTATATATAATTAGGGGGGAGGAAGAAGCAAGAAGAAGAAGAGAGGTTATGGTGGAAGGAATTGCAACAGAATTAGAAAGCGATTACTCTGAATGCAGCTCTGCCGCTCAAAGAAACGCGTCTTGCTGTCGATCACTGGCATTAGCTGTAAGCATTATCTATATATTTGCTTTTCTTAATCAAATTCATATTCTTTTGCATCTACCTAAATATGCCTTTTGCTATAAAATAGTAGTAATATAATTAATTAATTTAAAATAAAAAAACACGTTGACTTATGGAGAATAACGAGTCATGATCGGCTCAGGTTAATTTGCTTAAATGCCTTTTTTTTCTCTTCAAATAGAAACAAGAGTTGTACTCCTTGACTTGTTTTAAAGTACTTGTCCCAATGAATTTAAGAAAAGTTTGAGCTAAATTACACTTGGTCTAAATGAACCAATGATATTTAGGATAAGTGAACTAGATACTCACTTATTTTAAATATTATTGGTTCACGCTAATGTGATTTAACTCAAAAATTTTCTAGAATCATTTAGAAAACATCAATTTTAAAACAAGAAGTATACTTTATTTTAAGGAAAAAAAATATTCCACTTGTTAATCAAAACCATCATCGTTTTCTAATGATGAGCGGGTATATGAATAGTTTGTTCTTTGATGCAGAAACTTTAAACTAGATTAATTAAATGTCATAATTTCCTCCTGCAGTTTTCAGCTTTCTTACTTATAAGACATCTTTTCGGAGTGCTTACAAATGGAACAGAAGATTACCCATTTACAGTTCCTACCGTAAGTACATGTTTTTCAATTTTTATTTATTTTTAAATATCCACCATGAATCTCTGCTGAACTCATGGAACTTAATGTATTGATTTTGATGTAGGTCATTATATTGAAGGCTAGCGGAATTGTTATTCCCATGTACATAGTTATTAGGACGATCGGAGCCATTCAGAACAGAATTCAGAGACGGTGTCAGGATTCTAACTACGACTTAGATATGTCTTATGAAGATGATGAAAATGAAGCATCACATGACACAAATTTAATACATTCATAGGATATATTTGCTTCAATGTGTAACAGAGGATAATGAGGATGCTCCGTGAATTTCACGCATAAATATATGAGAATGCTTCTCGATCATAGTTAGTTAGCTTTCTATTTCTAGTAGTTAGTTGTTGTTATAACTTACATCGGATAGTTAGTTAAATACTTGATGCATATAAGATTTTGAGCTTCAATTCAATAAACTGAGAATCATTTTCACTATCTTAAAATGTTATCAGATGAAAATAACTTCCGCTTTTCTTCTTCTTTCACTTAATATTTTCACAAATAAAAAACTTCTGAAAAGTTAAAACCACATCAACATTCAACTGGGAGATGAAATTCCACTCTGATCACAAAAATTAAAATCAGACCCACCCTTTTGCTCCTAACCTGACAAACCAATCCAAATCAGAAACCATGTGGGCTTCTCTGATTCTCTCCCTTCATGTCTTCTTCTCTGATTACCATAGCTGATAGGAGTACTTTATGCTAGGTTTGGTTCCCTTTAATTCTTGTTGATAGTGTTATGTCATGTGCTCACTCAAAGGCCTTAAATTCAACTAAACCTACCCAATACCTCTTTCTTATAATGCATGCTCTTTTAAAATTATTGTACCTGTTTAGGTCCATTCATTTTCCCAATCTTTAACTAGCTAACAAATTGTTTGCTTTCACTGTGTCTTAGTCAATCCTTGTTGCTTTGACAGTATTCAGAACAAGCAACTAATCATAGTGGTGCATTTTTTGGGATCAATTTCCCAAGAGTTTAACAAATGAACAATGTAGGTGTAGTAGCTTTCCATATACCTCTTTTGGTCACACATTTAATTTCATAGTCCAGCTTTCTTTTTGGTAATCTGCGGGGCTTAACACCCAAAACTACAACCTCTCATAGAGAGAAGAACAGGAATCAAAAAAGAAGGGAACCAAGCAAAGACGGTAACACCTCAAAAACTCTCAAAGGGACTTCTAAAGACATCCCATTCTTAACTAAGGAATCAGCAACATTAGCTTCCCTGAACACATGCTTAACTAACATAGTCCAACTACATATAGTAACTTGGCATCTCTATGTTTCTCTGGCATGTCATCATATAATCTACTTGATGATATCTAATCTAGTATGTCACGTCATCTCCTGATGAATATAGGTCATCTCCTGATGAATATAGGTCATAGGACTCTTTGTACTCTTTGCATTAATTTACCATTGGTAAATAGTGGTACGCTAGTTTGTGTTTGAACTAGAGTATATAACCACCAAGATACGAAATTGTTTTAGGTTAAGATGATAAAAATAAGACATCCCGTGACGCAAATTCAATGCATTCATAGGGTATTTGCTGTATCAGGGCATTTATGATGATGCTGGTGAAATTCGCACGTAAATATGAGAATGCTTCCCTTACTGTGTCCAATATTCACTCATTCTTAAACAAAAGTATTAACTACTTAGCAGTAGATAGAGAAGAACAACCGAGTTCACCTATTTGTCTTAATCAGCTAAACATGTACAAATGTACAATGGGTCAACAGTCATTTTGTCAGTTGAAAACTCGTATGAGTATGACCACTTTACAAGAAGCACACCCAAACAAAACAGATTACAGGTGTGCTAGAAAGCCAAAATAAAAAGCAAGACTCGGCCAAATTCTATCAGGGTCGATATTAATGTAGAAAGAATATGGCCTTACAAGTATTCTTGCTTTTCAAAAGAATGTATTACCATTTCCATTTTCATGACTAACATCCCTCCCTTGATTCTCGATAATAATTTGTCTTGAAATAGCTTAACACCGCTGCAGTAGTTCCCTTGCTTCACCCTGAAGCTCACTTAGGGAACTATCGCAAATGCTATCTTGGCAATTCAAATTTGTAGCAGCCTTGTTCAAATTTTGTATAATAGCTATTACCTCGTCAACCCAATTTTGATTGGAAGAGTATGCTTCAGAAGACAGCTTTCTGCATTTACCATAACTGGCCTCAAATTCTCTGGACTTGGCAGCAGCCTTCTGAAGAACAGAAGTTGGAAGTCCTGCAATAAAAAAATTAATTTTCTTTATTATATTATATTATGAATTGGGTAATAATAATGATAATGTACATTAGTAAGAGGTTTCATACATTCGAAGCAAACAGTACAATCAGCATATCAGACAGTAACAGTGGAGTGATTTGCAAACAGTACAATCGGCATATCAGGGAGAGAGTTAGAATAATATAAGATATCTTATAATATCATCATCATATCTTAGATAAATTGAAGGTAATTCAAATTATTCTTTGGGATTGATTTCTTTATTTATATTAATTTGTGTCTTTATTAAATTAATGCTAGGATTCTTAATTATTTTCCCTATTTGATTAGAATTAGGAATACACCATCACAGTAAATATGGGTAAGAGCTTCATCTTGATATATATTTTATCAATACATAGGGTACGGTTTACTCTAAATTCAACAAATGTCAATGTTTATGACATTCAAAACAACAAAGAAACATACCAGCTAAACGAGCAACATTAACACCATAGCTCTTGGGGCAAGCACCAAAGGTCAGCTTGTAAAGAAAGGTGACTTCGTCCAAACCAGTAATTCCACCACCAACTTGGCATGCCATGTGGCAGAGACGGACCTTCACAAGTGCAGGAAAAGCTAACTTAGAGACATATGTTTCGAAAACACCAACTTAAATGGAAGGTGGAACAAATTACTATAGAATGAAACTTTTTGCAGCACATAATAGCACGATAGGTTGTGACTGGTAGTTTTATAGGCAATCAAGTACATTAACAAATTTGAGCATTGAAATATTCTTCCAAGTGTTGGAGGATGGATTCAATAAACTGTTCATCATAAAAGCATATAAGAGACTGGGTATACCATGGGATCTTGAAGATAATCTATGGATAATCGGTGATAGTGAGTAGAAAACAATCCACGGCACCGCACCTTCCGCACAAGATGGTCTAATACTGATTCCCTGCCAAATATTTGAAATACACAAAGTAGAATCAGAGATGAATTTACCATAAGTTGGAAAATCAATCATGAAAAAGGAAACCATTGAGGGGCCCAGAATACGACAACAGACACTTACGCAATGGCTTGTCCATCAGAAGTTGAGGTGCCACGCCCAAGCTCATCCAAAGCCACCAATGAATTAGAAGTGGCAGATGACTATATCCATTGTCAAAAGTAAAAAAAGAATGCTTTTAATTAGATTAGATACATACATCCACAATAGAAAACAGGTCAAATAAACAGGTTTATACAGCTTCATGTAGAAAGACATGAAAATAGCAAATTAACTATCTCATTACACTATTACAGACGGAATACAAAGAATAAAAACAAAAAAAGAATGTACACATTAATAAAGATAAGATTCTAAGTCGTCTATTGCTAAATGCCTACTTAACTCAAACCATGTGATACTTAGAGGGGCATCTTACCAGCATTGTTGCAGTTTCTGAAAGCTCAGTTAAAAATGTACTTTGACCAGCCATAATATTATCTTTGGCACCCATTCGAACAAAAATGCGGTCGACAGGTGACAAATCAAAACTTTCTGCTGGGACATCAGCCCCTACCTGCATGAAAAATTAAAATGAGGACATCTGAAGGTGAAAGACAAGCTTACTTAAGCCTTGAAGAACTGTAAGCAAGGTGGTCAAGCCTTCCTCCACACAACACCCTCCCCCCCCCCTCCCCAGCCCCAGCCAGCGCCCAAAGAATAAATAAATAATGAGAAAAGTAGGTAACATGACTTGGAAGCTTCACCTGGGCCATAATCACAGCCAAGCATACTTGGCGAAGAAGAGTTGACTTCCCACCCATGTTTGGACCTGTTAGAAGAATAAAGCTAGCATCATTTGGTCCACCAATGGTTATGTCATTGGGTACAAAGGAACCCTTGCCTAAGGAATCACTCCTAAGGACCGGGTGTCCCAAACTTTTGGCATAGAGGTATGGAGCTTCTTTTGTACACAACGTGCCAGCAAAACTTGGTCTACATGTCGGTCCTTCATTGTAGTCACTTGCAATAGCTAAACTGATCAAAACATCCAGTTCTGCAACACGTTAAAGTGACTTCCAGTTTAAGGCATGTAAAAGGGAAAAGGGAAACACATGTATTTTCTATTTAAATGCATGAAAAATCATCTTGTAAACTAAAAATTCCCAATGCACATATTAAACCAAGGTAAAAAGGCCATGAAAAGAGAACTTGATTTCAGCTGAAGAAATATAGGTTGTAACAACAGGAAATATACAACAGGTAATAAGGAAGCATGTACTACAAAAATGTGTCTTCTAGTCACCTACTCACCTCATTATTGAGTTGAGCAGAAGATACTTGGTTGGAGTCTACATATACTAGATTCCCTCTAAGGTGAGAATGGAGATGGTACTTCAATGACTTCATTATTTTAAGAATACAATTTTACCATGTTTTGAGTTTACACTTTTGATTGCAATACAATGCATCAACAGTTTTAGAAATGAATTGTGAGTTTTAGTAGGAGTACTAGTGACTGGCTAATTGCAAAAACATGACAAAATCTTTCAGGACTACATATGTACCAGCAGTTGCAGACACCAACTGCTTCCACTGAGTGTGATGTTCACAAAAACGCCCAATTAATCTCTGTAATGTACTCTTCAATAAGGACTCCTTTTCAGATTCAGCTTGGGAGAGCTCTCTCAAAAAAGCTTTAATATCTGGAGTCCAGTACCTAAAGAAGCCCTGCATATGCCAGATGGGAAAAATGAGAGTCCAAAAATAGTCATAATTGCCAAAGACCAGCCGACAATTTGACAGGGTTAAATTTTTAAGTTGCTGCTGAATGAAGAATATGCAGGACTATTTACAGGTAGAAGCCAACAAAGTATATAATATTACAACAGAACCATTTATAGAAATATATGAATCAAATAAAAAGTACTACACAGTTCTGCATTTGGTTAATCTAATATTTCCAGAGCATGGTCCTCTTACTTTTTTGGATGAACGCAGCTCATAATACCGAGGTATATTCCCACACAAATTTTCTGGCACTTCCAATAGGTATGCCTCCTTTCCAACACTGACATAAGTGATCTGTCATAGACAAATTAGAACATACAAAAATTGATTTTATGCACTATGAAAATATTTGAACACCAATTGTTTCCACCACAGGTCTTAGTCTTACTGATGTGTCTCCAAGTAATTTCCTTTGTTCCTTGAGATGCTTTAATAAACTGGACTCAATCTCTTTAACTGCCTTACAAGCTGAGTCATACACTACATCAACTCCTTCAAGAGGTACTACACGCCCTGAGTTATTTGCTTCCACCCAATCAAAGGCATCCTTGAAATGATTAAGATCCATAGTAACATCAGGAAGACCTTTACCTACAGATGACAGTAGTCAGTACATCAAACAAGAAATTATATAATATGTATTAATTGAGATAATCATACCAAGTGTTAATAGATGACTAAGACGCCTAGATTTGACATCATTCAAAATAACCCTGAGTGAAGAGCATGCTTGGGCCATTAGTTCACAACCACGTAGAGCTGAAATAAACTCTTGTAGTTGCTTCTTAGCTGCATCCTCATACAGAACCACTTTATTAGCATTCCTTCCAATAGCTTCACTACATTCATGAAAATCAAGGAGCATAAATACTTTTGAAGATGATGATATGTAATCACTTGTAGCTGTTGCATAAATATCTTTTACCTAGCAGAGAAGATCCGTGCAAGCAACCGCTCCATGTCAGGTAGCTTTGATAATGCTTTACGAAATTCTAGCGCAGAAGGTAGATTAACTCCCTGAAAAGCAAAGCATATACCAAAACAATTAATAAATTTTACTGATTTGTATATCTGATTGTATTTGATGATTATGATTAGTTCAATCTAGCCAAGTATGTGTTAGTAGACATAAAAAAACATATACACAGGAAAATCTTCAATCTATATTGGTTCAAAAGCAATGAAAACAGAAAAGCAGATCATCAACACGAGCTTAAAAAAAATACTCCACATTATATTGCTGAATACAGAAAATAAAGTAAACTGTTACGCCTGGGACATACATACAATGAGTGGGGTAAGAATCCCAAAGAAAGAAAGGCTTAGTAATAAAATTATGCCATAAACATCAATAAATATGATATGATTAGTGTTTCACATATTTATTTCAGATAAGCACAGTTTCTGATGACGGGTGCAAGTTATGAGTCCAAAAAGAGATACAAATGTTCAAAAAATAGAGCATCCAAAAGAGGGACAAGATGAAAGATAACACTACAGAAAAAAAAAATCAGGAGAACAAATAAGTATAGTTAAAATATGAAATTAATTCTAGGCTTGTCTGAATCACTTAGTGTACGGTAGCAAAAGGGCCTCTAGAAGGATTGATTGAATCTTAAAGGACCATCAGAATCAAAAGCAAAATGCAAGGCCAATAACCTACCTTCAAACCTGCAACAGCTTCCTGGCGTTCCTTAATTGACTCCACGTGGCATAATGGCCTTGCAAGCCACGTCTTTAGCAATCTCTTTCCAAATGCAGTAACACACTGATTTAACTGGGCATAGAGCGTGCTACAAGAGAATCATCATTTCAGTAAAATATAAACATAAATTAACCGTCTGACTTAGAGTAGAAAGAGTATAATCAAATGACAAGCATACCCTGAGGAATCTCCATTTCTGCTATTTTCGAAAATCTCAAGATTCTCCAGGGCTGCTGCATCAAGAACCATGTATGGTTTTGAACCAAGACTGCAGAAACCAGAGCATGGTAGCAACTCAAACTGTGCAAATCTAAGCAACCTCTCATCTAGGAAGGCCTGTTTCAGATAATAGAGAGCACCACCAAGTGCTGAAAGTGCACTTCTACTGTCATCACCAGTTCTAACCAGCTCTAGTAAGACACCTGGCAGGCAATCTCCACTATCTTCAACACAAGCATCATTAGTGTGCCTGTAAATTCTCATCAGTTGATCCACAGTTTTATCAGCATCCCAAAATTCCACAATTGGAATTAATTCATTCACCAGAGGATTTCTGGTGTGCTTCACCAATACTCTCTCCGTTTCAGCACTGAGCAGTTTAGCAGGTTTCACAATTTCAACCGGCCTGATCTCAGACAAGATACAGCATAAAGCACTGCACTCCAAGTCATCCTTAAACTGCCATACAGAGAAGACATCTTTTTTAATGTAATGATAACATAAGCAATTTACACTTAAAAGATTAACTAGGTCCATGTTTGCTAGTAGGCATGTTATGCTGACTTTCCAAATAAAATTCATGAAAAACTAAAATTGAAAAATTATGTTAAATTCCCTAAAACAAATGGAGGAAGAAATGAGGCTACCAAACAAATATGAAATTCTGAGCAAACATATTACAAATTTAAAGTTACCGACACAAAATCTAGAAATATTAATTCCCAAAACCCATTCTCCTATGATACTTCACAGCTTGATGACAAAAGCAGATCTCATCCAAAACTTCAAATTTTGCCAAAGAAACAGAATGTATAGAGTCACACCTGTCCAAGAATGACTCTGCTTGTGGCAACATCAACTATACAAACACCATAGGTACGCTCTGAACTTTCATTTGGATGGTTTTCGGGGTGTTCGGTCAGTGCCATTAAATAGGCAGCTTCAGGGTTAGCTGACAGCAATTCCCCATCCATTAATGTGCCTTTTGTAACCACTGCACATATTTCACGCCTCACAACCTAAAAGAGAAAGAGACGTCAAGATTAGGGATCACTGTTCCTCTTCAAAAGTAAGAATTAAAGCGAGGAATTTCTGTTTACTGTGAGAGGTAACAGACCTTATCTTTAGAGCCCTTCTGCTTTCGACGAAGCTCCAGCTGTTCAGGTGTTTCAGTCTGCTCTACAACAAGAACACGATAACCCTGTGTAGCAAGCCAATTCAGTAAGTTTCTCCAGCTGCAGGTTAATTAACTCAACCACAATGACGAAAGAAGAAAATAAGTCATTTATAAGGCAAACCTTCTGCGCCAGTTTCTCCACATTCATTGAGAAATTCTTCTCAGGAAATCCACAATGAGGTTGTTCTCCCTAAAAGAGTCATACACAAACCAATAGATTTGCATGATTAGCTTAAGTAAATATGGCACCGTAAGATTCTAAAGAAAATCCATAACTCCAGAGTACTCATAATAACCTTCATATACTGCAAGTCAAGTTCTTTAGCTCCTACATGAGCATCCATCTCAAAAAGCTCATAAAATTTTCCCATCTGCTCCAGCAAAAGGAGGTAAATAAATATTTCATTTGTTTGTACGTAATGGTCTAATGACATCTAAAAACACAGCCTAGTCAAACCTTGAAAAATAAAACTTTGTCCATGTGCTTTGACTTGAACTCCCACCATTGTTTCTGCATTCATCAATTAACCACATTAACATCATGCACCATTCAAAATTTGAGAGTTCCACTCATTTACTTTAACATTAATTACCTGGCCATCTGATAAACTCCTCAAGAAGTCAGGAGGCAAGTACAGGGTTCTTGAATCATAATTTTCATCTCCTGGACGCCTTCGCTTGGCATCCTTGCGATCTCTGTACCAAGGTCATGCAGATAAAAAGCATGGTAAAATTACATCATAAACAAACAAATTAAATGTCTGAAAAATGGCAATAAATGAATACACACAAAAAGGTAAGCCATCTAAATCCCTTTAAAACATAGTAGTCAAAATCACAATTAAAGTCGCTTAATCGCACGATTATGTGATTAATGGTGCCCTGGGCAATTAAAATTGCACCTATAATCACTTTCTGGCTTAATTGTGCTAGAATCTTAAGATTAATCACACCATTATCCTACCATAATCACATAATTGCACCAGGAAGTTCTCTTTATTTATTTTATGCTATTTTATATGCATATATATAGGAAATTTGCTAAATCTTACTATTAATCTTACAATTATGCGATTTACAATTAAAACCCCCTCCTCAGATAAAGTCATAGTCCCGATTTTGACTACCACGCTTTAAAAACTAGGAAAGGAATTTTGGCATAGAAAGGCCTGAACAGACACACTACATCACTATAGCCAGCACTCACTCTCTCAAAAAGCGCAATTTCTGAGCTTCACGTAGTGCAAATCTTTCAGAGGCATCACCCGTGGCAACTTTATCAGCATCATTAGATGTCTTTATAACTGCAAAGTGCAAACACATGGCTTAAATTACAAACAACATTTACCTCTGCATTTCAGTTTGCTAGTGACATCATCAAATAATAAATAGAATGGTAAGGATCGTCTTGAAGGTGATACCAGTAAAGTAAAGTGAAAAAAATTGCAAAAAAATTGTAAAGAATGGTAAGGATCATCCTGCATATCATTGGACAAAAACTGTTAGAGTGACTTCTTGTATCTAATCTGTCCAATCTAACTATCTTTGTTTATCTTTTCTTTTTTCCATTTTTTGTTGGGAAATCATTCTAACTACCACAAGCTGTTGTTTTCCCATTTCCTTCTTTATTTATTGGAAATGCCTATGTTTAACGCTCATACTCTCCATTAATCTCATAAAATTCATAAACCGGTTTCATAATGTCACTTACTATCTGAATTATTTGTTGGCTCCAACACTGACAACTTGAAAGCTCCCTTACTAACTTCAGCTCCGCTCTTGCTCTTTTTAGCTGGCTCCACTTTCTCTGCGGCACTTAGTTTTCGCTTTCTGGGCTCGGCCTTCCCGCTAGGCTTTCCTTTAGCCCCCTCTGCTACATTGTCTTTGAATTCGTCCTCCAACTCCATATCTTCTTCTTCTTCCTCACCGTCTGCCGCATCCTCAAGCACAGCATTCTTCCCCCAGTCCTCATCGCCGGAGTCGTCATCGCCGTCGACATTACCCTCTTCTTCTTTGAGGCTTTCTTCAACTTCATCGTCCTCGAACACCATCTTCCTAACTTCGAGGAAGCCACCGCGGCGCAGTCGTTTGAGCTTCTTGGAAGAGGAGTCTTCCAGGTGAGGCCACTCGATCTTTTCCTTGGAAAGGTCGACGGATTCCTCTTCGCCATCGTCGTAGCGAAGCAAGTGCTTGGAGGTGAGGCTGTCGAATGATTTGACAACACCTTCGTACCAGGCATCGTCTAAAGGCCAATAAACCTTGATCCGTTTGCCAACGACTTCTTGCCGGAAGAGAGAAGGGGAAGGTGAAGGAGACGCGCCGATGAGGAGAAGGGGCTTGTGCGGTTTGGGGATGGAAGGTGAAGGAGTGGTGGGGCTAGGGCTGGTAGGGTTAGAGTCTGGAATGGGATTAGGGTTTAGTTTTGGGTTGGTTTTAGAGAGAGAAGGGGAAGGGGATTTGGAGAAGAAGGAAGTGATTTGACGCTGTTGATTGACAAGCGGCGATCGACCATTGCTATTGCGACGCGAGGAAGCCATTGCAGCACAGAACGGAAGAGTGAGAATGGGAGTGAAAGGAAGAGGAAGAGGAAGAGGTTATGTTAATCTAACAAGGTTTGGCGGGAATTTACGGGAAATGTTTCTAGCGCAACGCGATGGCGGGAATTCACTACCCTCCTCTATCCCTCTGCTGCTAACTCGCTATAACAACTGCTTCTATTATTTCAAACGTGAAAAAAATGCTAACATTTTCTTTATTGATTGCTTGGCACTCCTCTTCCAAAAATTTAGATTGAGTAAGAAAACTCCAATTGCTTGATATTGAATCTCTTATCACTTATCAGGTAATTGAAATTGCACTAAAAAGCTATAAAAAGAATTGAACTTATGCTTTTTTGTTGCTTCGGAAAACAACAAAAATATATGCTTTTAGTGTCTTTTAATTTATTTACTTATAATAAAAATATATTAATGAAAAAATAAAGTTAACTTAATTATTATCATTTTTGTTGTAATATTTTAGACAAAGGTATAGGAGCAAGGACGCCAGAAACTTGCAATTTGAATAAAATGTTTGGATAGGTGGTGGTACACAATCTCTATCAATAGTTAGAATTATGTTGTGTTTAGAAGCTTATCTTATATAATAGTATTTATGTTATTGTTTTGGTAGGTTTATAATTTACCTATACGATGTCTCATGAGTTAAGTTGCTCAAATTAAATTTTAAATAAGTGTTTATACTTATTTATAAACCATTTTAAGTTTATTTTCAGAAACTTATCAAACTAACTGATGAATAAGTGTTAACATGATTACCACTTATTGTCATAAGCGTGAATTAAACTTATCTAACTGCACCATTTGTACTTTTCTTTATGTACCGTCATGGATTTGGATTGGGTCAAGCGTGCTTTTAAGTCGGATCAGCAACCCAAGAATTAAGTGAGTTGGCTCAAAAAAAAGACACTCAAGCATGAGGTGGCGTCCAGATTCATCCCCCCTTTGATCCCCAAGACCTAGTCAAAGGAATTAGTTATTATTACCTTTAATTTCCTCCCTCATTAACCTGATCAACTTAGTAAGTTGTTCAATGTATCTATGATTAGGGTTTTAGGTTCGTCAATTATATAATGCGAGCCGATGAAGTATACTATCATGTTCACTTTTGTACTCAATACATAGGAACACTTTAGAAGTGATTTCAAGAGTTCTCTCCACCAAACCATTCAGTTTATTTTACCATTTCTAGTGTCATCTTAATAATGTTGCTTACCTTGCGGTTGTTTACCACTCATTTTCCTCCGATGATTTCGTACGAGTAGATTCTGTATTTTATGTTCATGTTATTTTATCCCTTCAATATACTCTACTCGAAAGACCAAACTAACAATTTACTCGATCAAACAAATTACTACTTTTCTTTCAATATGGTTCGTGAATATTACTTATAAACTCTTTGTAATTTGGTACTTCAATTTAAGTTATAATGATATAAAGATGTATTAATATTCATATATATACGTATATTACCCTGAAACATACATCTATAACAACAGCAGCATTTACGTTTATCATTTTACAGATGACGTTCCAATTCCATAAGGCAGACGGCTGGCTTGGTTTGCTTCAAAATATTTATGGAAGCATAAATCAAGATAAACACGTAGGAGGCTTAATGCAATGTAGCTTTTGTTCCCGCTCTAGATTTTAAGATTAAGAAGCAACCTGATTCGTGGACCCAAAAAAATGTAGTTCTAAGAGCTGAAGAGCATATGAAATTTAATTACGCAGTTACAGTTACACCAAACAAGAATGCATATCTAACTTAAACTATACTAAGAACCTACATCACCAAAGTAAAATCAAACCACATTACAATATATCATTTGCCCTTAAGCTCCACTGAACACTAATCCCAGTATACAACTAGATTGCAGCAAACCATGCTTTGATGGGGGGAAAGGAAGCATCAAGCATCAAGCATCAATAAATCGTATGTCGAAGGTGTGAGGATGTATCTGCCATACGTTTAATGCTGCATACTCCTCCAAGCATTCTTTCAACTGGGCCTCGCTGTATCCCTGTTTGATATAAAGAACATATGGGGTCAGAAGATATTACCTAGAAGGGGAAACGAAACAAGTATCTCATTAACAGAACTACAGAAGGGCCTTGCTCTATTTCACTTGGCCAAAACAAAATGAGTTTCACTACACTTTTATTCTCTGTATAGTGTATAGTTCCTGTGTAGTTTAGTTTTTTTTTTTCCTTCTTGAACCTAACACTTTAATTTTTTTAATTATGACAGTTAAATCTTAACTCACTTTTCCTCTACTTACAACCAACAATGGACGTAAAAATTAGGAATCGATTTACTCAACATAAGCCAGCCTAAAGATATCCTGACGACCATGAACTCGTTAATCATATAATCACCAATACAATTCAGTCAATGGTTAGAGTACTTCTTTTACAAGGCTACATAATGGACAGAATTCAGCTTTGAGCAGTATGATCTCACCTTCCTAGATATCCAATTCAATGCTCGGGCATAGCTGATATCCATTCGATTGCTTCTGGCAGCTTCATCTCGCAGTACGGAATATATATCAGATATGGCATCCAGGCCAGATTTTTGACGCTCATCAGAGTACAAGGAGAATTTTGACATCTGCATTAATCTCAGAGCCTCATCCACATCACTCTGAGCAACAGTGCCAGAAAAACGGAGTCTTGCTAGTGCCTGTTTCGAAATTATAAAGGAATAATTTTGCTCAGAAATATAATTAATTTTCAGTGTCATACCATCTGACTGATTAGGTAATAGTTCTTAAAAGCCAAAAACTATTAAATTGGTTTTTATTCTAAACACAGCACTCTTCATGATTTATTGATATATGATGAGTTGATGAAGTATGCACATAAATCATCACCACCAAAAAGAAAAATCAATATAACCCCAAATGCCTATTATTTCTCTCTTTCACCTCTTTTAAACGTAACCGGTAAAGAAACTAACAGTATCACCAGGTAAATAAATGAGGAAACGAAGAAAGACTTACAGTTGATATGCGAAGAATACTGAGCAATGTTCTGACAGTTGTATAAGAGTGGGGAGCATTAGACCTTGCTTCTTCTTGACGAATGCTTGAATATGCACTAGCAATATACTCTTCCAGTTCCCTTGGGACACTAGGAGACAATCTTCTTGCAGCTGATATGTATGCACTACATAATAGCAAGACATAATTTAATTTGTAACATTCTCTCTAGCAAAAAGAACATTGACATAGACACATGAGAAACAAGAGTTGTCAGAACCATCAATCAAACGGACAAGATGTGTGCAATAAAGCCCAATCTTATTTTTATAAAAATAAATTGAAAAACAGTTAGCAGCCCTACTTCTGTACTTACCGGAGAACAGATGGTTCAAGAGGAGTGAATCCCAGAGCGGGAGACTCTTTATTTTGGTGAACATAGACAACATGCCTGGCCATTTCAAGATCATTATCCATATCGGCCCGATCAAGGATTAACCACAGCAGATCAAACCTTGAAAGGAGGGCAGGAGGAAGATTAATATTTTCAGCTGGAGTTCGTCTTAGATCATATCTTCCCCTTCATAATAAAATATGGATAAAATTAGATTTTGAAAGCACAGTGTGCACATTGATAAATTATCTGCCACTTACAGATGAAAAGAAAAAGGGAAAAAAATACCATGCTGGATTAGCTGCAGCAAGGACAGCAGTCCTTGCATTCAGCGATGTAGTGATTCCAGCCTTGGCAATGCTAACAGTCTGTTGTTCCATAACTTCATGTATAGCAGTACGATCTGATTCATCCATCTTGTCAAATTCATCAATGGCACATATGCCCATATCTGCTAGCACCTGAAACTCAGACTATTCAGTCATAATCTCCACTTATAACTGGAAACGACTAGGTAAATGGGCATATAATGTATTGATATATAGCGTATAGGAGCTAAAGAAGTGGTTCTAAGCATGACTCATTTCCCATCTTCATTCAACCAGTACTGACAGCATTTCATGTGTCTCACCAGGTTTTTCTAGTTTTAAGTATAACATAGTCACAATATGGATAGGAGGAAATACTAGACTAGAAAAAGAAGTTTCCATTACCAATGCCCCGCCTTCCAAGACAAACTCATTTGTCACTGGATCTTTCTGAACAGCAGCAGTCAGACCAACCCCACTACTTCCTCTGCCAGTGGTGTACACACCCCTTGGTGCTACATTGATTATATGTTTAAGAAGCTGACTCTTGGCAACACCAGGATCACCCATCAAACATATATGTAAATCTCCTCTAATCTGCAATTAAATGAAAACTATGATATTTAGTGGTTTAATCATGTATATGATATTTCATACGAAAGATAAATCAAACACAATGCAAAATAAGCTAACAGAAGAAGGATTTTATGCCATTTTAAGTCCAATAAATTACTTCATGTCTGAATCCCTACTAATCCAAGGTGATTTTTATAAAAAGTTTAAGCTCCACTGATTTATAGAAACATGGTTCATTACCTTCATCCCATCTTTCAAGTTCCGATGGGGAGCACCAACAAGAAGAAGGAGCAGTGCTTTTTTAATATCTTCATGTCCAAAAATTTCAGGGGCTAGTGATCGAGCCAACTTATTGTAGATGTCACCATCTTTTGATAAATTTGCTATCTGCTCTTCCTCATCTCCTTGAAGTTCATATCTATGACAGAATTAACCGATTAGGCAGCTTCTATGTTATCCCAAACTATTTTAAATAAGATTATCCAGTAGCTATCGTATGAATTTTATCATGTGCAAGCAGGTCATGACGATATGCCAATACAGCAGTGGACACAAAGCCAAGCAGCACATATAATAACAAGTCCAAGACAAACTACAATTCAGAAAGTGGGATGAAAAAGAAAAGGTGCCATCCATTATCAATTAAGATCTGAAAAGTGACTTACTCTTCATATTTTTTCTTGAAATGAGTCACAGACATGGCCTCTAAGTATGTGTCAGCAACTAGGCCAGCACGCATTGCTCTAAAACCGGTGTAAGGTATAGGAAGAAAAATCCCAGATAATTCAACCACATCACCTGGAGCTACCTGACAATGCATAAGTCTTAGTTAATAAACAGTCACTGAAAATTAGCCACTTAAATTTTAAAAACAGAAAATCACTATAATTATCAGCAAGCCAATAACTTAAATTGGTTGCAATGATAAGTTAATAATAAATACAACCCAACTATGTACTTGATAATTTTTTATATAGAAACTATTAGTTTAATGCAATTGGCAAGAAATAGCCAACCTTTCTTGTGAGTTCTCCCCTAAAATGAACAGTCATCGTTCGTGGAATATGGCCTTTTGGAACATGTTCAGATAACTCTTGAACTTTTGCCTGCAGTTTAACCATATAGCAAATTTCTTATGCTAGAGTTAATAAGCAATTGTGCAGAACCGCACAAAGAGTAATTAAGCATGCATCACGGCATATAATCCTGCAAAAGTCAGAGTGCAAACCTCTTGAAATCTCAAAAACTTTGATGCTCTCAGTTGAAGGATGACATTCCCCTTACTTCTATTTGTATTACAGCGCTTTGATGGACACTCGAACAAAGGCATGAAGACTCGAGCTGTGACTTCCTGTTTAGGAAGGGGAAAAAACAACCAAGTCAAAGACCTATTGGCACATAAATTTCATAACAACCTAGGCATACCCCTCAAAAGAAAGCAAAAATCCATGACAAAACCCTAATAAGGTGATATAGATTGTTATAGTACTTTAAGTATCAAAGCTTAACATCCTAGCAACCAAATCATAATGGCAGGGAGAAAAGTCAGGAAATTTTAAGAACTTCTATGAATCATGCCGAGCAAAACTCTTACTGTAGTTCTTTCATTTCCTTTCTTCAACACAAAAACCTTTTTGTACATGAGTAAATCAAAACTTAGCAGTTCAAGCAGTCCTTTCATGAATTACCTGGTAAATTTCAAAACCACAATCCTCACAAGTGTATACAGCCACTTGCATCAATGGTTTAACATCTGAGCAACGCGTCACTATGCCAGATATCCTTACAAGCTGACCAATGTTCGAAGCCTTCACCTCCCTAATTGTAAATGGTTGTCCTTTTGAAGTTGCACTAATGTAGATTTCACTGCAATACACCACCGGGTAATATTAGGACTGTCATAAAAAAAGCTAAGGCATAAAAAATTAAATATTGTATGCCCTCACATAATACACATGCCCATTGAAAACTTCATCATGAGCTAAACCTAATTAATTGGTCTTGTGAAACAAAATTGAGCAATCATGAATGTAAAAGTTGAACACAAAGCTAAGGGAATCTCACAAGTAGCGCCTGATCTCAGGAGGCATCTTCTGGTGCGGGTCGGAACCATCAGCGCCTTCAGTTCCTTCGTCGGATCTCTGAGTCATCAATATGTCGTGATCATCATCGACGAAGGCCTCAGTGGGCGGCGGCATGAGCTCGTCGATTGCATCAGCGAAAATCCCGATATACCTTCGGGTATTCTCAATAACACGGTTCAGAAACTCCTCATCTAGATCCTTGTACTGAAACAACACGCAAAACAAAAACAAAAACAAAAGCAGCAGTTATTGTGATTGGAAATTTACAAATCAACAGAGAAATTTACATATCAAAAAGAAATCTTACGTTAATCAAGTCCTCAAGCTCGATGTTAATTGCTTTCATTTTGTGATTTGCGACGTCTTGCTGAAACAGGGAAAAATGAGAGAAAGGGATTAGGGCAAAGCGGCGTCGTTTTCTGGGGCTTTGTGTGAGAGTAGATAGATAGAACTTACAAGGATCTTGATGTATTTGGCATCGCCATGGTCATCTGCGAAGTTGGAGAGAAACTCTCTCGCCATGGCTGTGGAAGAAGAAACGGGTGGTTTTAATCGAAACGCAGAAAAAAATGGAATTGAAAGGGAAGGGGGAGATTTACCTCTGTCTGCATTGAAATCGAGACCCTTGGTGGTCATGGTTCAACGGGGCAAAGATTGCTGCAGTGAGAATCAGAGAGAAAGTGAGAGCGGCGGAAGAAAATGGTGGAGGTACTGTGAGTCTGAGAATTGGGCGCCAAAGTATAAAGGATGAAGCAAGGATTGGCGGGAAATGGGGTGGGATATGCTGCTATCGGCTCCACTTTAGCCCACACTGTGGGGCTTAGAGGAATAAATAATACAAAAAATATGGTGACGTGTAAGGTGAAGAATTTTATTTTATTTTTTTTGAAACTGATAAAATATATTAATCAAGAAAAACAGGGGCAGAAGCCACTACATCATGCTGCAGGGCAGCTAAAATCTTTTGAGGAGCATCCTCAACCCAGATAAAAGACAACGTAGAAAACGATAACTTGGCAAGGGAATCAGCAACCATATTGCCTTTCCGCCTAACAAAAGCAAGGTCCATAAAATCAAAATAACAAGAAAAATAGCGACAATCTCTAATAATAGAAAACAAATAAGATCCACCAGGTTTCGGACGACGCCAAAGATCAAAGAGTTTCAGACAATCAGTCTCAAACATGACCCTTCTGAAACCCAAATCAATAGCAGTGGAAATCGCCCAACGGGAACACAGAGCCTCCGCACTAACGGAAGACGAGACCATGATAGTAGCTGCGGCCGCCGAAGCGAGAACTTCACCCTCAAAGTTCCGAGCCACCATCCCAAAACCAGCCAAAAACGAGTCACGAAGAGCTGCATCAAAATTAAGCTTAAAAACACATCTAGTCGGCCGGGTCCAACTAGACGACAACACCCTAGACTGGCAGTGGTGAAAATAGCTAGATTATGATAAGTGATCATTTTTTACCATATGATAAAATATTAAAGAAATTGAATGGTAGTGGTGAAAATATTAATTATTATTTTAAATAACAAATTAATTGTTTATATTTTTTTATCTACCAAAAACAATTGTTTATATTTTCATGCTTTATTTTACGATGGTAGTCAATTAGACGAACTTGAGAGCTCTATTTAAATTATAATAAGTAGAGGTGTTCATAAGCGATTCAATTCGATAAAAATTAAAAAAACCGTTTTAGAAATTGAAATCCAAACAAGCCGAAAACTGAAAATTGAACTTTTTAATTAATTTTTTTAATTTAAATTAAAATACAGATAAATTTATGATGTGGTTTGGATGCATGTGTAAAAAATTTACACCTATTGTGCATTAACTATTTTTTCATATAATAATGTTGTAGTTGAAGAGTTAATGGAATTGGAAATTTCATTCAATTTTTAATTTTATTATTTAATGTATTTATAGGAAAGTTTATTGTTTAAGTGCATTTAATAAAAGGTTCAAGTGAAGATAAACTTCTTATGTGGCGGAAATCAATTGGATACATGTGTAAAAATGTTTACACAGATGATGCATCAACTATTTTCTCATTTAATAATATTGTATAGGCTATTAAGTTTATAGCTTTTTAATTTATTAAATAGTAGTCGAATAGTTAGTAACATTGTAAATTTTACTCAATTTTTAATTTTATTATTTAATTTATTTATAAAAAAGTTTTTATTGCTTAGTGGATTTAACCAAAGCTTCAAATGAGTTATATATATATTGAAAGTTAAATAGTATTTTGGTTACTTTTATTGTTTAATGCATTTAATACTTAACTCAAGTGAGCTTATATATAGATGTTATATTAATGATATAAGTTATTTGTTGTTGCATTGAAATTGAGATCCTTGGTGGTCATGTTTTAACGGGGCAAAGACCGCTACAAGAAGAATCAGAGACTCAAAGAGGAAGATAGAGTGATGGAAGAAGAGTTGAGTATATGAGTTTGGGAATTTGGGCGCCAAACTATAAACGATGAGGCAACATTAGGCGAGAAATTGGGCTGGGATATGCTGCTATCGGCTCCATTGTAACCTAAAAATAATGTGCGGGCTTAGAGGGAAAAATAATACAAAACATGATCATTAAAATTAGCGAATAGCCAATTTTGGTCCCTAAAGTTGTGAAAGTCGGTCAGGTTAGCCCATGTACTTAGAAAATAGCTCCAAAAGTCCCTAAACTTGTAAATTGTCAATCATGTCAGTCTTTTTGGATGTTTGGTTGTTCGGCTTTTGTTAACTCTGTCCCATGTGTCACATTAAGTGCCACATGGGTGTCAATTTGGTCCTTGAAGTTGTGCATTTATTGTCAGATTAGTCATTGTCTTGAAAAAGTCAAATCTCTATCTACCTTCACCCTTTATCTTTCTCTCCCTTCACCTTTTTTTTTTGTCCCTCATTTTCAGGTCTAGAAAAATTATTATTTTACTCAATTTTACACATGTTTAAGTTATTGTTTTTTTTGTTATTATGTGCATATTATTCTATTTTTTTTAGAGAGGAAAACGCATATTTTCCTAAGTTGAGAAGTGATTTTAATTTAAAAAATGGCCACATAATACATTTTATTCATTTTTAATTAAAAAGTTTAAAAAATTGCCCCAATGGGCCACCCCGTTTGGTCTCCATCCCATATAGGTTTACGATAGGCCAACCCTAAATTATGTTAGCTTAAATGAGCAGTGACGACCAAAATTGACACCTATAATTTCTTTTTTTATTTTTAAAGTTTACCGCACTCTGATTTATTCATAATGAATAGGGATGGAAAGCAAGCCTCACGATTTTTACCTTAAATGTGTTTAACATATATTTAAATTTAAAGCTTGGACATAGTCTACATATTTAATTGATTTACATCTCTTAAATGTGTTTAACATATATTTAAATTTAAAGCTTGGACATAGTCTACATATTTAATTGATTTACATCTCTTCAAGTGTAACGGTGCACTTTAGATAACGAAATACAAATGTAATCAGGGTTTAGAAAATCAATAGTTGAGTTTGTGCTAAAATATATGTAAATCTATGATAAACTATGAAGTTACTCAAATGTAAATTGATTCTCTAATCAATGTTTGTATTTTCGTTCTTTATTTTTTTAAAGTGCACTTCTCACTTTAAATGAATTAAATAATAATTTTTCTATTAAGATCTAACTTGTTCTATCCAATTTAAAAAATAAATAAATTAAAAAACGTGAAGAAAACATGGTCTCTGAAGCTGAAAGGTGAACATGATAATAGCCCCCACTTCCAAAGCATGTTTTATGAAGACACTGTATCTTGTTCCTTGGTTTTTGCCAGCTTTGCTCGTATAAGTTTTTCTAATATGGGAGGCTCCAATGGAATTGGATCAAGGCATCGCTCTGTAGCTGCGACAATCACCTGTGCCAGAAAAAAAATCAAAGATACAAATAAATTGAGACGCCAAACAACATAGGAAAAATTTCTATAGAAAAATAACTTATAACAATGAACAAAATTTTTTGAAAATGTTAAATAAAACACATGGTGAGATTATTTTTCCAACCTCATCAAGTAAGAAGTCCATTACAGCTTCATCTTCAACTATCTCTTTTATTGGTGTCCTTAAGAACTGAATATCCAACTGAATTTGCTGGAATCCACTCCGATTAAAAGTCTGGAGTCGAACGAATTCTTGTAAACTTTTAAGGCACAATTTAACAATGGTCATAATGACTGATTCCTGCAGTTTGCAAGCAAAAATTTAGTAAAGAAAATGGCTAGCAACCAATTAGTTAAATGTTGCATCACTGTGGAAGAGGGTTAATTTGTAACCCTAGCAGAAAAGGGACGAGAGGCAACGAGAGAGAAAGAGAGGAAAGCAATAAATTCTGGAGAATAAAAACTTTTGCATTGATTTCATAATCTGAGCACTATTCATTACAATATTTATAGCTACCTGTGTAAACTCCACTTTTGTGAAAATTTCAACTTTTTGCTTGAACAGTTTCGCTAGGTGTGTTTCCAAAAGCTGCTGGCTCCTTCCCTTGAGAGTATTTGATCGAGTCAACTTTTCTTCCCGAAAGGAGTTGCTTCTTGTTGAAGAAGCATTACTTCCGTTACTATCAATCCTGTGGTGCTTCCGTATACCTTGAGGTAAAATCTCCCTCACTTCATTACCTATAACTTGGAGCTGGAATAGAGAATTGATTACTGTGACGAAACGAAACTACATCGAAGTACAATATGGTTTCTGTCTATTGGCAGCAGTTCCGTTGAATGGTAATTATTCTCCTTATTTAACATGTTTCGTTGGTTTCATTTCGAGCCAATGCTCGCTGGAATATGTAATAAGAGAAATTAGAAAATTAACTCTACACTGCTTCAATTGATTGCAGAACAGTTTCACCAAATAGGGATATATCAAAGCTCTATACTCATAATATTCTATATAGAGCAAAAATTTTATGTGAGACAAGTGTTCAAGGACATTCCTCAAACATGTCAATGCAACTTAGAAGATCATAAAAAAGGGCAATTGATTTAAAAATACAGATGCTAACCTTTTGAAGAAACAAATCAACAAACATATGAACTTCTCTTGGCTCCTTATGCTGTGCAAAGCAAAGCAACAACTTCATATTCAACTCTTTCAAAGATAAAGCTAGTAATTTTATTTTTGAAATAAAGGTATACAACATACTGACCTTTACCCAACAAGGTGTGGAAAACCTCTTCTTCAGGAGAAGTGATATTCGCTGAGTTCTCATATTTATGTACTAAAAAGAATCAAATAAAGAATGTGTAAAGACATTCCAGATATTACTTTAGGAATTAAGGAATACGAATGAGGGAGGGAGTGAAATAAAGACAGAGATAAAACATACACAGTGGCTCATGCAAATTGCATTTTCATTGAAAATAAATTATGAACTTGAAAACATACCATATGCAAGAATTTTTCACCAGCAGACCTAAATTTTTGGGAGATCTCTCCAGGAACGAAGGCATGTCCATAATCATAACCTTGAACATTTCCACCAGAAAAGGAAGCTGCTAATTCCTAAACATCACAAAGAAACTTTAAGGCACACCCTACAGATACGAAAGGAAAATTAACCAGAAAATGTATTCATTCTAGGGAATTAATTATCAAATATTAGTCAATTAAGAGGTGGATCCTTGCCTTGGTGATTTTTGGGATGGCAGTTTGTTCAATAATAACAGACAGTTGTGCCAACACTAGGACAAGGCTTGGAAAAGCTTTGTCACCATGAACCCCTTCTACCAAGTCAGGATTTTGGGTAGCTGAAGAATTGTTTATCCCTGAAAACAATCGGAACTGAACCTCAAGTTGTCTAAAAAAGTTTTGAAATCCTTCTTGAACCCAATCAAATATTAACTCTCTTAGTTCACTTAGGATCTCTAAATTGTCATCTAGAATTCTGCGGACATCCTGAAATTATCAAGAGAGAGAGAGAGAGAGAGAGAGAGAGATTAATCTAAATGAAACGACAGAAAGAAAAAATGATATGAAACTTTTAATAATGAAATTTATCAATATTAATACATAAATATAATCTTGTTTCTATTAGTCCAGGTATGGAAATGTGCTTACCAGCAAAAAAAATCTGCCTCCTTGGAGAACTGCTTTTATGCTAGCATCTAGAACAACTTCTAGGGAATACTCCTCTGCTCCATCCCGTTTCAGTACTTTTAAGAGGGAATCTACCAAACAGAAGCTAACTCAGAGCACAGTTAGTAAGACAACTGTCTGTGGTCTATTTTTGTAGCTAGCTCAAATTAGGTGAATATACATATTAAACATCAAACTAACATACAAGACTAGAATCTTTGACAACTTAATGCTCTCCATTCTCTGCTCTTGATCAATGTCATAAGCATGATGTCATAGCTCCAACTTTTATGATGAAATTAAACAGTCTTAAGAACTTTGTCTTTTTTTCTTCCATAATATGGCAAGGTAAATATTTCAAGCTTTTATGTTGAAATTAAAAATCAGGAGCTTTCTACGAAGTTATAGAACTAACCTGAGATATCTTGCATCAGATGAGAAAACGCACTTCCAATATACAACTTGACAGCAACTTTGGAAGCCTGGAAATATTTAGTTCTAATAGATGAAAATCCATGTTTTAATCATGAACTTTAATTAGGACTGTATTGTGAAGAGAAAAGGAGAATAGGGACTTGAAAAGCTACATCTATTGATCAAAATTCAATTGGAGCCAATAACTTTGACCTCAAGAGAATGATTCGAGAGAGATGCTTCTTGTAAGACTTCATCCATTCGGAGCACATCATTCCAGATAACCCCTGTACCCAGTTTAAGCTTAATTATACATTTGAGAAACCAAAATCAGATCCAAAAGCACTTGTATATAATTTTTTAACCATGAAAATATTTCTTATGGACACATTTATATAGTGATTTAGTGGTTTAAAAGCATGATACTATATAAGTCGCTTCTTCTAATTGATTTTAAATACCACAAGGTCCGCAATGTCTATTAGAAGCATATAACTCTTTGGCAAATAGAGATGATGGTGAGCTTTACCTTACAGTATAATGCATTTTCCAAGATATATGAATAGACATGCACTGCATTGTGGTAAAGGACTTCCAGGAAGGCTAAAGAAACCAAATAGATCCATAGAATCATCACTTAGAAGAGAAGAGAAGCATCGCATACATTCATGAAAAGCAATTAAGCAAATATTGTTACATAAATCGTGCCTATAAAAATTATGAGAAGTTTGTCTGATATCTATAAGAAAAACTAACATATAATATAAAATAAAACAAGATAAAATTGTTTAGTTGTCTAAGGAATTAAACTGACAGAAAACTAAAATAGTGAAGTACCAGTAGAGCCATACTTACGTAGAACACCAAGTAAATCTTCTGCACAAATTCGTGTCTTTACATACTCCTCAATAATTAGAAAGCGCCTATAAAATAATTAAAAAGTTAATTTGCATTATATACAAAATTTATATTCTATATATAAATTAATGATACTTGCCGTGCTAAAGTATAGATACTGACTTGGTAATTAACTCTTGAGCAAGTTTAACTAATTGCTTTTCTGAATCAGGAAATATTACTTGGAATGCACGAATTGCCTCCACAAACTCACAAATAGCTGCCTGTGTTAAGAAATAGGAGCAGAAACAATTAACAATCAGACATACAATTTAGCACTTGACCGAAAGCACATCTACATGAGAAGAGGGTGAGTTCAGTTTTTGGGGAAAAGGACATTAAGCAAAAGGATAATACTCTAACACTACTCACCTCATGAGAAGAGGGTGAAACAGTTTCTTCTACTTCAGGGATCAGCTGAGTGTCTGAAAGGAAATGTTCCAAATTATCTAGTAGCTTTGCCTTCAAATTGTCCACCTGCCAACAAATATTAAGCCTATCATCAAATACCCTTAACTAACTCTCGATGGAAAGAGATAGGGGAAGAGAGATTGAACAAGGTTGGTCTCTATAGCACTCACAAAATGCAAGAAATGAAAAATGTATTTATGTTACAAATATCATTTTCACCATGTATTGCAATTATTTAGAAAATAATTAATACTTTATAAAAAACCATCATGTCTCAACTCTCAATTTGTACAAAATGCTATCTAAGAAAAAGAAAAACAGTACGAACCGGAAAATTCAACTGCTTAAGGAGCACAGCAGCCTCAGCTCTCACTTGCGTTGATTCAGAATCTGAAAATAGCTTTTCCTGTATGGAAAAAGAATGCCAAATTATGAAGGCAAACTTCAAAGAAATTAAAATAACCACCGATTATTTGATCAGCATAGTATTAGATAATAGACTTCAAGTTCAGTGCATTTATTTTGAACTCTTAGACATTTTTTCAGAAAACTGTATTAAAAGAATGGACAGGACAAGCTAATCAATCTTATCCAGTTTTATCAAAAGCTTGATACCCAATTAAGATCAGATATAGCTATCTAACAGGGGTCTCATATCAAGCTATAAGATTATATGAAACACATAAAAATGTGAATGAATTATACCTGCAATTTATTTACTATGATTGCTATTGCTTCTTCAGATGCTTGCTTGCAATCTTTAAAAGATGAGTCTCCATATGCCTGATAGAGAATACAGAAACAAAAAGATACCTCATAGGCTTAAATGTTTTGCATTAACATTAAAATGTTCCTGAGTTGTGCTGTAAATTAATCATCTGAAAGGGAATGAATGAGTGAAAACTTCAACCAAAAACAACCTTAAAAATTGGCATTGCACCGGTATAGAACCTGACTGCATCTGCATAGGCCTCAACTTTGATGCACTTGCCCAGTCTATCAGGAAGGTCATATATGAACTGCTCGTCCACAAGGGTAAAACACGTAAAATCGTCACTCGTAAAAAAAGTATAAATGAATTAGACAAGCAGTTATTTCATTTTTATCACCAATTCAGCAAAGGACTCACAATTTGTATCATGGATTGGCACCTAAAAACATAATCAATTTTTTAGTACCTGAATTTTACGAAGAAGATTGCATTTGAGGTGCAATTTTTCTATATGCTCCCTATTTTCTGATAAAGAAGTGTTAACACCGTCACTCCTTGACTGCACAGACATTATCTGCATGAAGAAAAAAATTTGGATTGCTCATGAACTCTTATCCAATTTTCTTTTTCCTCTACTTTTTTTCATATAAAATCTTTTTTTAATTGTTTTCGAAATTTCCATATTCTTACTTTCTCAATAAGCTGTTCCATTTCCATATATAAAATAATAAATGCTTATTACCTTGTCAAGAAGCTGCTCCATATTCCCCTCCATCCCCAGAATATTGCTTTTCATCCTGTTTGACAAACATCCTTTTTGTTAAAAGTGCTTAATTACAATTTTCAATCACATCACTCTCAAAACAGATGACACAACAGTAAAATAAAAGCATATAGAAAAATGAATGCATGTGAATGTACCTCTTGATAGAATCGGTAGCGCAGATGAACTTGTTGTAATTCTCGTAAACGAGCGTTTGCAAATCGGTGTCGAGATTCTTGATTTCGGTGACCATTTCAACGTGCCTCTGGAGTAGCCCTTCCAGATTCGATTTGTGTGCCTTCATAAGAAAAAATAACAGAGTCACATTCAATCTTCAACAATCGGGAATGGCGTCGTGAGATGTTGATGGATGATTGAAGGGAAATTAAGGAAATTACGAGAATGTTGATGTAGTGATTGGGTTGGAAGGAAGGAGAATTGATGTCATCGGGCGAGGAGTGTTTGGGGTTGGAATAGTTGGAGGAATTTGTAGAGGGAATTGGAGAGTAGAAACTGGAGAGTAGATCTCTCATTCTCTTTGCTTTCTCGTCTAACAATTCTTCATCGTTGCCACTCATTGTCTTCGTTTTGTTTTGATTTGATTACTGCTTCAACCAACGGGTGTAGTAGTTTAGTGTTTCTTCCTCCAATATCAATGTGTATCTGTGAGAATGAGAATGCAGTGGCGAGCGAGTGAAATAAGTAATGTAATGATTCCCGCGACCTTTTCCCCTTCCTAACTAACAACTCTCGCTACTTATGGAATTAAGCTACCTCATGGGAAAAAAAAATGAAAAAAATAAAAAAAGTGATTTGACAGTTGATGTAATAAAAATGATACATAAGACAAAAATTGGTACAAATAAATTGTAAGATAAGTAGGGTTTGAATATATCACTACTTATACTTATAGCTTGTGATATGAAGAGTATTGAAAATTCATGGATTCCCCTTTTACACACACTCCTACAGCTTTTTTATTTATTTTAAACAATACTATTAAATAGGAAAATACTAACAAACAAAGAAGACGGGTCATACCAAGCGTGTAGATCAATTAGTCTATATTGATCCAATTTAAGTAGAGATCTCAGGTTTGAGTCGCTTACTAACGTGTAAATTTATAAAAAAAAACATTTCTAATTTTAATTCTTAGAATGTCTTTTTTAAAAATATAGTTTTTGGTGATTAAAAGTCGTTACTAATATGCAAAGTGACAGGAATTCGGTATGAGAATTAAAATTCGGACGTGGGTCACTTTGCTCATTTAACCGCCACTAAACACATGTTGGTGTTGTGAAGCACGAGGATTCAGATACAGAGAGTAAAAAGTTAGGTAGAAAAGAGATTAGTGAAAGAAATAATTAGTTATACCATATGAAAGAAGAATGATATAAGAATAAAAAATGATAGAAATGAGATCGGAAGAAAAAACTGTGCACTTTAATTAATTCATATTATGTAGTTGTGATAAAATATTCATTGATAGTAAAAAGCTAAGGCTCTATAGTCATGGGACGGTGAGAATTAGGGGTGGTAAAGCGAGTTGACACCATGGGTGGTAAAGTGAGTTGATATCGTAAATTGGGTTAGATTTGTCATTGGCGTATCACAAAATTAGTTAAGTTAGTTGACCCATTTTTAATATTTGGATTGGATGTAAGAGCTCAAATCATATTTGTTTGTATTATCTTATGATTAAGAGTTTATCTTAACTTATTTTTAAGTTATTTTAATATATATGTTTATCAAATTAACTTAAAAATAAAAGCTTGTATATAATATATAATATATAATTATTGCAATAAATGTTTAATTAAGCCATTTTCTCAAACGCACCACTAACCATAATCAACTCTTGGCAAGATAAAGATAAATAACTTAGTTAGTTAGTCAGTCACATGTCATCACATTTATTTTAAAAGTTTGACCCATAATTAGGGCTTGTTTTATTAATTTTTAACTCATTCGAATGTTGTGGTTATCTTTCTCTTAGTAAATATTTAAGAGTCCAACCTATAGATATTTTAATATACATAATCACAAAATTTCAATATGAGATAACATGACAAAAAATGTAATGAGAGAATTCTAATACAAATTGTAGATATGATGAGTGAAAAAGGAAGCAAAGAGATAAGTACAAATGTGATATATGATGTGATGAGATAAAAAATGAGAAATAGAGATAAAATTTGAGTGTTTAAGGAGTGTATGCACTTTTGGTTATTTAAATATCATAATTGTCATTTCATTTAGGCTTAATAACACTTTTAGTCCCTCACTTATTACGATTTGACACTTTTGGTCCCTAACAAAAAAATTAGCCTAAATGGTCCCTCACTTTGACAAACGACAGCAGTTTTAGTCCCCCGTCACTGTTCCGTTAAAAAACTAACGTTTTTTGAGTTTTCCATCTAATATTTAACAGTTTTTGAAAAAAAATATAAAACTAAAATAAAAAACCCAGAATTTCTGAGACCACCAAATCCTCACCCTCTCTACCCAACTCCAGAAATCTCTTCCTCCCTGTCGAAACCCAGCACCCAAAACCCCCCCTCTTCACATCCACCTTCTCTTCACAATTGTGAGAGAAACACACAGAGACAGTGAGATCGAGAGAGAGTCTGAGTAAACAGAGATGAGGTCGCATGATGGTCGGCGAGGAGCGGCGGTGCACGGTCGTGGCTGTGACGGCGAGGAACGGCGGTGCGATTGGGAAAAGGTTGGGTCTTGGGTCGATTGTTGCTGTGATTTGAAGAGGAACGGTGGAGAAGTTCACAAACGCACACACAGGTTCTCTCTCGCTCTCCCTCGTTCTCTCTTAGGCTCCCACCGCAAAGCCAAAACTCAACCAACCAAACCAAATCTCTGTTTTGCCTCACCAGATCTGATAGGGATTGATTTCAAATTTGGTTCATGATGAAAATTTAGGGTTTCTGAAATTGGGTAAGTGGGAAAGATGGTGATGAAGTTGAAAATGGAGATGAATATAGGGGAAGTGCCTCACCACATCTCTTTTCTGCACATTGATGTTGTACTTTCCAGACCTTCTTCCCCGTTTCTAATTTCTTCTGTTTCAGTTTTTGATGATGAAGGTGACCAGGTGTTTATAATTTGATTGTTGTACCAGATGGATGCTTGGGGAGCTCTTGGTGATTTGTTCCAATCACAACTGAAAGCTATTTTGCCATAAAAGAAATTTTGGGGAAGATGATTGTTGGGTTTTTCTTTGAAGATGTTGAAGATGATGATAAAGTAGAAGATGAAGATAATGAGCTTCTGCGTTTATATTTTTTTATTTTTTCTTAACTTTTTTTTTTCTTCTTCAAAAAACCGTTAAATATTGGACGGAATAGTGACGGGGACTAAAACTGCTGTCGTTTGTCAAAGTGAGGGACCATTTAGGCTAATTTTTTTTGTTAGGGACCAAAAGTGTCAAATCGTGATAAGTGGGGGACTAAAAGTGCTATTAAGCCTTTCATTTATACCCCCATCCTGTTTACTTTACTTGTCATTTTTATGGAATCACAACAAAGAAAAGGTGAGAAGTTAATGCTTTGTCTGATTAAGGTAGGGAAAAGATGAGTGGAGAGAAAAAAGTGAGAAATATAGTAGACTTTCTAGATTGTTTGGTATTATACAAAGAAAATAGAAAAGTGAGATGTGTTTTCTCTCATTTTGTTTTGGCGGGGTACAAAATGGAAAAAAAAGAAAATTACTTTTGCATAAAATGACATTTTACTTAAATAAATAAATATTTATATACCAAGTGAGTTAATGTAATGGTTAACACTTCGTCTCTTAAGCAAGTGGTTGGAGGTTCGATTCTCAATTATTGCGAATGAAAAAAACTCATTAGTAAGTCCACTATGACTTAGTGCGCTGACAATAAAGCGAGAGATTAGTTTCACAAAATATCTATAACTAATTATGATAATAAGAGAGATAAAATGGAAAAGTTGATACAAAATTATACTTTTTCTCACTTGAGATAAGATCAATTTACACCTAGGTGTGAAAATTATATTAACACCAAATCATATCTATTTATTTTGTTTTGATTTAAATGTTATGATTTGTTTTTTTAAAATGTAAAGCCAATGCATATTTACTAATATCTTTTTCTCTCTCATTAAAGTTTCTTTTAAAGGCTCTCTAATTAAAGTTGAGATAAAAGTTTATGTTTGAATAAAAAATTTAAATGCACAATTTACTTTCAAATATGAAAAAAAACATAATTATGAACGATTTGTTTTATGTTTTATACAAAAGTAATTATAATTAAAAGTAGATATTATAATTATAAACTTGATGAACAATTTTTTATTTTATAGGAAAGCAACTATAGCATTATTTTAATTTGTCCGAGTAAAAATATTAAATAAGAAAGTAAATAAATTAAATTATTGAACAAAAAAGTTAGTAATTAATATTTGCAATTTTTTTGCAATAGAAAAATATTTCTCGTTTAATAAAAAAGAATTTCTCAACTAATTTTTTTTTAATTTTTTTTAAAGTAGAGGGTGCATTTCAAAGTTTTTTATTGAAACTTTTTATATTAACATTCTTATCTCATCTTTTTACTTATGCGTGTATACAGAATAAAACAATTTTTTGTAAATTTCTTTTTTCTTTTTTCAAATTTGTAAGTAAATTAATAAATTTTATTCAAACCAGCAAAATAAACTTTTATCTCAACTTTAATGAAAAAGAAAGTATTAATTAATACTTTAATGAGTAATAAATATGTATTGATTGACAATTTTAAGAAAACAAATCATAGCCTTTAAATCAAAATAAAATATACAGATAAAATTTAGTGTTAATTTATAATTTTGACACCTCAATTGCTCCTATCTCTTCCCACTTTATCTCCAAATTAGAGAGACTTAAAAAAAATTAGTGAGTTTTACAAATTATTCTGTTTTCCCTATCTCGCTCTCCCTTATCAAATCACCTCTAACAAACAAGGCGCTTAAAGCAGGTGCGTATTTGTGGCTAAGCAAACTTGTCGTCACTGTATACGCCAGCAACAGTGACGCGGACATTTCAAGCCCTCAAAATTAGCATCCATTGAATTCAATATCCAATCCCCATCTCCATTTCTCATTTTTCTTTTCTTCCCTTTTATTTTTTCTATAAAATCTAACCTCCCCTTTATCATTCACCTTCTTTTCATTTTCAAATCACACCTTTTCTCATCAACCCAATCAACTCTCTCAGAACCAGATCCTTGGTTTCCTCATCCCTAATCACAATCCAATTCGTGGAATAACAGCACAGGGCTTCTGCAAAACCACTCCAATGTTTTCTGAATTTTTATGACACACACCTCCATGCGTCGATTTCGTATGCTTCACTCCTTTTCCGTCGTCTTCCTCTACTGGTTCTACGTTTTCTCATGAATTCCCTCCTCTCCATCGCTTGATCTTCTTCTCCTTCGCTTCGTCCTCCGTTATTCAAATTACAACAAGTTCTATTTCGCTTAGTTTTTTTTTTTTTGCTTTTTCATTCTGCTGTAAATCAATGGCTTCGGTTACGAGTTCGGGATCGGAAGGAGGAGGAGCCGATCTGCATCATGTTGACGAGAGGAAGAGGAAGAGGATGATATCCAACCGCGAATCCGCGCGGCGATCGCGGATGCGGAAGCAGAAGCAGCTGGAGGATCTGACCGACGAGATCAGCAAACTGCAGCGGGAGAATCAGAAGCTGGCGGAGGGCATAAAGGCCAAGGAGGAAGCGTGCGTCGAGACCGATGCTGCGAATGCCATCCTCAAGGCTCAGACCATGGAACTCGCTGAACGGTTGCGGTTCCTGAACTCCATTCTCGAGATTGCTGAAGAAGTTAGCGGATTCTCTGTTGATATTCCCCAGATTCCGGATCCTCTTCTCAAACCATGGCAGGTTCCCCGTCCTTCACAACCCATCATGGCCTCCGCAGATATGTTCCTGCATTGATTGATCTCTGTTCCAATTAGGGTTTCTATCTTCTTTTGTTTTTGGGTTTAGAATTTGTGTTCAAATAGTTGTGGACTGCAATGCTTCTGTAAGAGATTCCTAATTCCTAATTCCTGGCACTATCCTATTTTGTGTTATGTAAGTATTCTTAATTATGAGTGATTGCGATTTGTCTGCACTTTGCAATGATGATATTAGTTATTAAATTCCCTCATAACTTATAACTTTTAATGCTTGTTTTTGGTTAAATTATTTTATATACTCTTATTAATTTTAACTAATGTTTTATTGTAATTGTAAAAGTGATAAATAAATAAAAATAAAAATAAGATGAAAATAATGATAGTTATTAACGAAGAAAGAATATTTAAATGAAGTGGGACCCTGTAATTGAAAAAAAGGGGTACGTTCATGACATGAAAATGAAAAAGGATATATTTATTTAGATAAATAGTAAGTATATTATTCTTAGAATTATTTTTTGGAATTTACTTAATTATTATGGTCTTTAACTATTATTTGTAAAAAATTTACATTAGTGCATCTATTATTATTATTATTATTATCATTATCATTATAATATGATGAAAGTTAGTCGATTGTAGACCAATAAGTTCGATCGTGGTAAATAGTTGAATTTTTTAAATATTTAGTTCAGATGTTTAATCTCTAGGCAGTATATAAATAATAATTTGTTAGGAGAAGTCTATTAATATGATTTTTGAGCTGTGAGACAATTAGTATCATGATCGTTGATATGAGGGTATATTAGGGGAAAAAATTGATTGATGATATTTGTTCATAAATTTTGTGGAGGTCAATGCTTCTGGTTTGGACTAATGTGTGCCGCAGTTTCTAGCTTGTTATTGCAAGTTTCTATGGATTTACTATAACTTGTTCTTATAGGGATAATTACTGCCAGGAGTTGATCTAACAGTAACTACTTACCCGGGTTAAGCTCGTGTGGTCGAACCAAATCACGCGCAAGCTGATGAATAGTTTTTTATTAACCTGTTAACTATATTTTGGGCTATGAATTGGGGCCAAGATATTTTTCTCTAAGACTTGGAATGTTGAACTTATACCTCTTATCAAAGCCTTTATTTCACCGCTCATCTCCATTATAGAATCTGAGCCCAAGCATTCTTGTTGCGCTTGATGCAAAAATGCTATCGAGTACGGCATTGCTTCACGCTGATAAAAGATCACAACTAAGTGGACTATATGGTGGTTGATTGAGATGGACCTCAAATTATTTTCATCTTGTCTAACATATAGTTGAACTGATTTATGCTAGCACATTTAAAATACCGTGACAAGGTTGCTTACATGTAACCGTGGACTAATGTTTGTCTCGGAAGACTAACATAAAGAGTTCACTTAGATATAATGTATCAGGTATGACTATTACTATACCAGTTTGATCATTCACTTACACAAACATTACTTATTTTGATATATTATTCTTCTTCTATGACAGTAAATTTTTCTTTTAGTGTTACTTCAATGTTATAACGTCTTTGCATATATTTTCCTCGCTGTGTCACCACCTCACAAGTGTGTGGAATATCCTTCAAAACTGAGCACCTCGGCGGGCCCGAGAGATCCGGAGTATGAGAGAAGGTTAGATTTTGGAAGAACAATTCTCACCATACCAAATTATGCAACAAATTTTTTTATTAATTGTGAACACGTAGTGATTGAGTAACATACTACACATGTACGTATTTGAAATGATCCGGGTCCAATCCATTCGTCGCAATCTCATTAGGCAAAGACAATTTGAAACCTACCACTAGCGTCACGATCCATGATAATACAAGAGATGGTTCTAAAATATGGTAGAAGAAGATCATTTATAGGACGTGTCTTTGAAATCTTCCCCTGTCGAAGGGATATGCACACGACCAACCACTTCTGGTGTAATGTCAATGTCAAAATGATCTAATAAAATTATTTCTAAGTTGGCTGGCGGATTAGATAAGCATCATGCATATCGCAACCCAATCATTTTAATTTGTGAAAATTATGAGATCATAGTGTGCCATGCACATTGTGTAATGTAAGCATAGTAATATGATAGGATCATATATGAGGTTTGAATTCAAGATGTCATACCATTCACCACTATTTTAGTCTTATTGGCTTAATTTATTTTGTGCTTGAAATAATTTATACTTAAAGTCGAACAAATGGAATGAAAAATACTTGAAAAAACTAAGTGAACCTATCAATCCCCACATACTGACTCGCTCATTTTTATTTGCAATAAGCTATAGTGCTTTTTTTATACAAATTCTGGCAAAGTAACAAAATCTATCATTGAATGATGATCCATAATGAGTATACTTAGCTGAAACGAGGACCTTATCACTTCAACTACATTTATCAAAGCATTGTCTTTATCAGTTATAATGATTTAATGTAATTTTTTTTTTCTAAGAATCAAGACTTTCACTTTATCCAATGTCCAAATCAAGTTAGTTGATGTGACACTTACCATTTAAAGTAATGTAATATAATATTTGTTGGTTTTGTAGGTACTATCAATAATATACACAATAAGAAAACTATTGAAAAGATGGATAGCTTTCAGGATGTCTCCAGAATATATTTATAATATTAAATATATTAAAACTATTTTTCAGCCCCTACTAGTCCACCCATTTGTCACGTTCCAACAACTTCATCAAATGTTGCGTTTATGTTAGGGGACCCATCTTCAACCTTTGAACTGATTGACAAGTATTGTATATATACTCGTCTGATAGTTGTAAGATTGTGAGAGTTGTGTTCTTTTAATGAAAGAAACATGTTTCTTGATTAACCATGTTTTTAGCATATCTTCATACATAAATTTTTCTTCATCTGTTAATCGATCGACCGACATATGCGTGACTAAGTAATGTCCCAACTCTTTCATAGTTGTGAATATCACACAACACTTTCAGCCAACTACCTTCTTCCTCTTTCCTAAGTCTCCCTCTTAGCCTAAAGGACACTCATATATCTACTTCTAGTGGCTTTACGTGTAAATGCCAATATGTTTTTATATGGCTTGTACTTCTCATTCCTCCCACATCTCAAAGTCACAAGTTCTTTCCTTTTAAAACTTCGATAGGCAAAGCTAATGATAACAACAACAAAACCGCTTTTTCCCCCACATTCGAAGCTCAATAAAAAAGATGATCATGAGGTGAAAATATTTGCATCAATAAAAGGTGTCCATTACCACCCTAAATTAATAATGTGACACCTCAAATAGTGTAATGAAATTAAAGAATTATCCGGCCAGTCATAAACACATTTGTACAATTCACATGTATACCAGAAGATTGATAACTCGAATTAGCATTGTCGTGGCCTACAAATCACATTGTGATCATAGGGAATCTAACATTAAATTTCTGTCAGATTTATCGATCCAACAGTCTCATGACCCTCTCTTTAATCTGGTCAATTTAACATATCTTGATATGTTAGATAACATGAAGAGTTTCAAATACTTCAAACAAATAGCAATTTTTTCTCCACACTAGAAAGTGTTGAGAAAATCAATAATTTTATTATCAATTGTACTGGGTGATGAGAAGGCTTACGTGATTTTGATTCTACATGCAGGTCTGATCAAGATATAGAGGTTAAAGGAGAGTGATTTACAACTGAATTTTTAATCGACATTAAATATTCCAGACTTTCAAATCAGAGACTAATATTAAAGATTGAGGTATCTATCATGCTTTTTATAAAGCATCTGCATATTTGTGATCGACTGTGATTGAATTGGCTAAAAATGTCATTGGAACGAGCAATTGTTGCAAAACTTTATGTTTTGCAATGGGCAGTTAATAAGATCCAATTTCACTCATTATCGCATGTTGTATTATATCCCCATACGCGAGTCTTCACATATGGTAAACTTTATATTGCTCTCACCAGCTAGGTCATTATCTCATGTTGGATTATTTTACATTCAAACCATAAAAAGAATAAACATTTTAATCTTAGATTATTTTGATGTGTATACTTGTTCCAGAAATTGTGATCATCCATCCTAACAAATAACTTTTTCAAAAATTTGAACTTGTGTCAATCACCTTTAGTGGTATATAGTTTGCCTATCACTAGATGAAATGATGAAAAATACCTCTAAAAAAAAACTTGTATACAGTGAAAGTTTTAATAACAATTGATTGCAATATGTTGTTTATCGATTGGTTATTCATAGGTGTATAATTAGAAAACTTAATTACTTTAATTTTTTGATGATAAACATAATATAAGCATTGATCTAAGCATTGATAGTTTCAATGTTGGACGAAAAATACCTCTAAAAGCACTAGTTAATATCTACCACATTCCAAATTAACCGTGAATCAACCATAAACGTACCCAACTAGCATCTCATTTCTCATTTTAATATCATCACAAACATTAGAAATCATTGAAGACCATCTTCTTCATTTTCTCAAAAATCATAATAGATCACTTTTTTAGCTAAAGCACAACGCTCTCCGTGCCAAATCCATTAGTTTAATGAATCTAATCCAAAATCATAGAATTACAAACAAACTAAACAAAGTTTATGCAGATCACTGTGATGCTGAAATGATCTTCATCTGCACACATGATATCTAATTCTTCAATTTGAAGGTCCAACATCATGCACCATTTATTTTCTTTACCATCATATATATTCACAGCACTTATAAGAAACAAGCATTTAATTAAAATAGAGATCACTATAAATCCATGAAAAAAGACTTAATTACGCTTCAAATAAACTAAAATTAACACACATGTGTGATCATAATCATATCATGATGCAACAGTTTACTTGACATATATAAATGTTGATAGCATCGATGAGTGATCAGTCATCAAAAGTCTTGCACTCCTTAGTCTCCGGGTTGTCCTTGCAGTAATCCTCCAGCGGGTCGGTTTCCTTCTTCCTGTCCCTCGCGTGGCTCGCCGCCGCGCTCAGCTCCTCCACCTCATCCCACGCCGCCACGCACTCGCCGCTAACCGGGTCATCCGCGCATGTCTCCTTAGCGTTCTTTATGCTTTCCTCCACCTTCTCCGATATCCTATCCGGCGCAGCGCGAGCGGGCCGCATAATCGCCATCCGACCCGACCCGATCATACCCGGGCGCGAGTGGAGCTTGATGGCTTGGGCGGTTTGCGGCGGCGAGGCTGAAGAAGTCTTGAAGAAAACCGTGGGGCTTGAAAGGCTCAGACCAGCTGCTATTGTTGCCATTCAATCTTCTGAGTTAGTTTCTTCTGTGTTTTGTGTTTTATGATGAGAATATGAATAGATTGGGTTGGATCAGAGTGAAAAGGGTTGTGTATAGAAGGCTGGGGAGAAATTATGAACACATATTTCTTATCCGGTTACAACCTATTATAAACTTCCACGTATGATCCACCATCAAAAGGGTTTTGGGAAATATTATCTTCCCATAATGTTGTTTTCTTTTCTCTCATTTTAACTCTGCATCCAAACATCCGAATAGAGCATGAGAATTAGGTGATGTCATAAAAGATTGGAGAATAAGGTAGAGAAATAAAAGATGTGAATGTGATGTCATATAAATAAAAGAGAGATACGGAAAAAAAATATGTGAAAAATGAGATATAAGAGAAAATAATATGCGATGAATCCAAATCCTTATATTTTTCTTTGCTCTTGGACTATCCATTATGATATCCGGAAGAAGGTTTGGTCATCCGTGTAGGAAGAAGGTTTCTAGTATGAGTTGTGGGTTTATGAGAATGAAGGATAGAGCTTGGATGGAAGGAAAATTTATTATTTTTATTTTGGTCCCCTCTACAATCCATGTAGGAAGAAGGTTTTCCAATATGAGTTGTAGGTTCATGATTGTGTGGTCGTGGTAATGGTAGAAGAGGAAGAAGAAGAAAATGAAGGACAAGGTTTGGGTGGGGGGATTAATGTTTTTGATTTTGGTCCCGTATAATCCAGTAGGAAATCAAAATTTGAGAAAAATGGTTGAGTGTTCTTGGTGATGGTAGAAGAGAATGAAGGACATGGTTTTGGTGGAGGGGAAAGTTAATGTTTTTTATTTTGGTCCTTTATAATTCGGGAAGGAATTTTTTTTTTTGAAAAAAACGGTTGATGCATCCTAATGCGTACAACTGATTATCGTCATATCAAAAACTTATTTTATTTAAAATTAAAAATAAATATAATTATTTAATTTTATGTGGTATTATATAATTGAATTTTAGTTAGAACTTTTTCACACGGTACATATTAATCTCTAAAAATTTACTTATGGAAAACTAACAATAACTCATCATTTGAAATTGAAACGCGAGCGTGACACAACAACCCTCATATAGTCACATGCGTGGAGGGATTGAAACCTGTTTATTTCCGTAGTCCAATGATTCATTTATTTACCAAATTAGTTCAGGGTCTGATACCAACAATTTGCTAAAGTATAGGGGCTAAAGTATATTTAACCTAACCCTATGTTTTATTTACATGATTGCCCAATAATCTTTTACATGATTGCCCTTGGCAATGCGACTTCTTTAGAAAAATATCAAACAGGAATAGGAATAGAATAGAATTTTTATTTTATCATATCAATGATGCGACTTCACAAACTCTGCCATCGCCTCACTCTTCTTCCTTTCTCCCCATTATCATCGCTCCCTTCAAATCCTTCTCTTCTCCCTCCCCAGCGCCTCATCTTCCGCCACAGAACCGCCGCGAACTTCGCTTCCATGGCCACCACCTCGCGGCTGCGCCACTTAGCACCTATCGCTGCTGTGCCTGCTGAAGACGGCGCTGCCGGAGCTTCCAGTGGCTCCTTCTCTTCCACTGCCACCGCCGCTACTGCCACTGATTACGAAGGTTAGCTCCGAATCCGTGCTTATCGCGAAATTGATGTGCCGATTGGCTTTTCCTCATTTAGCATATACCATTTCCTAATTGTTATATTGCGGTTGATCGATCACATAGATACAGTTCAATTTCAGCTATATGATCTTTGAACTAGCTCACTCGATCATCTTTCAGACTGATACTGTGAAAGATTCTTATGTCGTTATCTATGTAGTTGAAAACCGATAACTCGTACACTCACTATTAACAGTGAGGTTTTAAATTGCGGAGGCAGTAACGGTTGCGTCAGGGTTGCGTTGCAGTCCTTCGTATTGCGAAAAATTGCAAACAAACGTGGCTGTTGCCGCTGAATTCACGGCCGTGTTGTGGTTTCGGAGACCTCCAAAACCTTGACGTCTTCGCGGCGAGTAGTAAACGGTTACGGACCTTGATTTATTAAAATCTTTTACAGCTAGTGAAATATTTAATTTAATCTGATGTCTCTTCATCTTCTCTCTACTGATACTGTAGTGTAGATTTTTACATCAACAATGTTTAAGGCTTAAGCTCCTAAACAGTTTTGCACATGAAGTGAAGAGTTTTTCTTCATTGTCTTCCATATACTCCTTAGTCCTTATGTGTTCGAGCCTTGCACTTTTTACCCACAGTATTTTGGGCTTCTGATTGGACTAAAACATAAACTGTCAAATCCATATCCAAATTGATTATTGTTTCGATTATATTACTGTGTCTAGTTGCTGACGATTATTTTCATTGGTTGATGTTAGATGAATCAACTTTAGGACCCGGCTATCGTGTTCCTCCACCTGATATCAAGGACATTGTTGATGCTCCACCTCTTCCTGCACTGTCATTTTCACCGCTTCGGGACAAAATTATTTTCCTCAAGCGAAGAGCATTACCTCCACTAGCGGATTTAGCGAGGCCAGAGCAAAAATTGGCTGGTATACGTATTGATGGAAACTCCAATTCGAGGAGTCGTATGTCATTTTACACTGGTATAGGGATCCATAAAATTCTCCCTGATGGCACATTAGGGCCAGAGACAGGGGTGCATGGTTTCCCTGATGGTGCTAAGATCAATTTTGTTACTTGGTCACCTGATGGCAAGCATTTAGCCTTTAGCATTCGTGTGAATGAGGTTGACGAGGACAGTGATAGCGGTAAACTCAGAGTATGGATTGCAGATTTGGAAACAGGGAAAGCTAGACCTTTGTTTCAGTCACCTAATGTATATCTTAATGCAGTTTTTGACAATTATGTTTGGGTAGGTAACTCTTCATTGTTAGTTTGCACCATTCCACTATCTCGTGGAGCTCCACCAAAGAAACCTTTGGTTCCTGCTGGCCCAAAAATTCAATCCAATGAGGAGAAAAACATTATCCAAGTAAGAACGTTCCAGGATTTGCTGAAGGATGAATACGATGAAGATTTGTTTGACTACTATGCAACCTCACAGCTTGTTTTAGTTTCTCTGGACGGTACTACAAAGGATATTGGTCCACCAGCTGTATATACCTCTATGGACCCTTCCCCAGATGATAAGTATATTTTGATTAGTTCAATACACAGGCCATACTCTTTTACTGTCCCTTGCGGAAGATTTCCAAAGAAGGTACAGTTATGGAGTGCTGATGGAAAATTAATCAGGGAGCTTTGTGACTTGCCCCTTGCTGAGAACATTCCAATTGCATTCAACAGTGTGCGAAAAGGGATGCGTTCCCTTAATTGGAGATCTGACAAGCCATCAACACTTTACTGGTATAGATTTGAACTTAAATTTATATTTTGTGCTTGGGCATGTGCATTGGGGATATTACAAATTAATATGATGCAATCAAACTGAAAAAGCATGCATATAGTTTTTCTAAAAAGTTAGACATTTTAAATACACAACAATTGCAATGATTTTTATTACCTTTTTCTTAATTTTTAAGTGCTTGAAAACTTAAGGGCCTGTTAGGTTGATAAAAATGTTTTTTGTTTTGACTTTTAGTTTCAAAAATATCACTTTCACTTTGTTTCCTTTTTTAAAAGATTTGTATAGAAAAGAAGCAAAACAATAATAGTGAAACCAATGTTGTTTTCATTGTTTCCTATACAAATATTTGAAAATAAAATTAAATAAAATTGAAAATAAGGTGACATTTTTGTCATTAAAAGTGGAAACTGCAAACGGGAACAAAAAAACATTTCTCCAACAAAACAAGTCCGACACTTCCCAAGAGTGTTTTCAGTGATGCAATTTTATCGACACGTGAAAAGTACTCATCATGCAGTTTATAAGAGCAATCATTCTGATCTATAGCCAAGCATGCTTGTATGCATGTATCCACACACACACACTATCCACTTATAGGGCACAGCCCAAGCACAGACTGGAGGCATGGATTATAAGTGTGGAATTAAATTGTTTATTGTTATTGATTGAGTTATAATTAGTGCTATGATTCTTGCACACCCTCCACTTCATTTCCACTCCACTTTTTATCTATTTCTCTGTTCTCTTTCAATCATATCACCAATCACATCTCTTATTTTCTCTCTCCTCTCCACTCCATTCCCACTTTTAATGAAGTGCGAATGAAAGTTTATTCTTATAATTACAACATTTTTATCACATACACCCACACATTGGAAGAAACTATATCATAACCTAGCATCCACTTCCAGAAGAACAAGGATGTTGATCTTGCATCATAAATATCTGAGGGTCTGTTTTGTGGAATTTTATGTTCAAGCCTTCAAATATAGGTTTATGTTTTATATTTCTTTTACTTAAGAACTCATTCCGAGTCCATGTTGGATTACATGTGGTTGTTTTCTTCAACTGACTTGCCATTTTTTCTTTCCCCTTTTATGGAGAATTTTTGGTTTTCTCATGATATGCACTTCTCCTAATTAGATGTTTCAGTTTCATCCTTCATTCACGTCAAACTTAATATTCTCTTATTCAACATAAGATGCTGAATGTTTTTCCTTGCATTTATATTGTTGGTTTTATAGTCACAGTTGTTATATGTGGATTCGTTTGTGGTCTCTTTATCTTTTGAAATTGTTCATTTGAGGCCTCTAGGGTAGAAACTCAAGATGGAGGTGATGCAAAGGTCGAAATTTCTCCTCGTGATATAATTTATACACAGCCTGCTGAACCATCAAAAGATGAACAGCCAGTGATATTACACAAGCTTGATCTTCGCTATGGGTATGGATGTAAATTTCAAGGCAAAGTCTTGACCATTTTCAAATTTTATATCTGAATATTGTACTTGCTATTCATATCTATTTAGTATTTACACGCATGATCATCATGACTGACATTTGGTTTGCATGCCTGTTCTCATAATCAGCCTTGCAATAGTCTGAGTTGATATTTGTATTTATGTCCATCTCATGCCATGTGTATCTATGTAGCAGTTGCTAAAGAAAATTTCTTACTTTGTTTATGGTAAACTTCCTTCTTTTTGTCCCCTTTATTTTTGACAGAGGGTTGAGAGATAAGTTCAATGCTGTCATCTTGTGCAACTAATATTTTCTGAACATTCATTATGAAAACCTAAAATTTTGGTTGATGCTCCCAATTTTCATATCTACAGAGGGATTTCTTGGTCTGATGATTCACTGGCTTTGGTATATGAATCTTGGTATAAAACACGGCGAATAAGGACATGGGTTGTCTCTCCTGGATCCAAAGATGTGGCTCCACGCATTCTATTTGAGCGATCTTCAGAAGATGTGTACTCTGATCCTGGCTCTCCCATGTTGCGGAGGACTCAAGCTGGGACGTACATTATTGCCAAGATAAAGAAGGAAAGCGATGAAGGAAGATATATTATACTGAATGGAACTGGTGCTACACCAGAAGGGAACATCCCATTCCTTGATCTGTTTGACATGTAAGTGTCTTAAATCACTTGTTTCCTGCATGCTCTTACAGATTTGTATTTATGCTATGGTGGTTTAAATCAAAATGTTACAGAAATACAGGTAATAAGGAACGAATCTGGGAGAGTGAAAAGGAAAAGTATTATGAGACTGTTGTTGCTCTAATGTCTGATCAAGAAGAAGGGGATTTGCATTTAGATAAGCTGAAAATACTGACTTCTAAAGAGTCAAAAACTGAAAACACCCAGTATTACTTTGTTAGCTGGCCAGATAAAAAAATAGTTAAGATTACAAATTTCCCTCATCCATACCCTCAGCTTGCATCATTGCAGAAAGAGATGATTAGGTATCAAAGAAAAGATGGGGTTCAACTCACTGCTACATTATACCTGCCACCTGGTTACAATCCATCAACAGATGGCCCTTTGCCATGTCTGGTTTGGTCATACCCAGGAGAATTTAAGAGCAAAGATGCTGCTGGACAAGTTCGTGGTTCTCCCAATGAATTTTCTGGTATAGGTCCCACATCAGCCCTTCTTTGGTTGGCTAGAAGGTATGAATGTCTTTAACCAATTATCTGTGTTGTTTGCCCTTTTCTGATTAAGCATTATTTTTCTCAGTTGCTTGTTCCCCCCCCCCCCCCCCCCCCCCCCCCCAATTCAATATTTTATGTGTTAGATAAGCTGGACTATTCTTTGATGACTTCAAATACTGCAGGTTTGCAATTCTATCTGGGCCTACCATTCCTATTATTGGTGAGGGTGATGAAGAGGCAAATGATAGGTAAATTGATAATGATAGTATAATAGTGCTATAGCTCTGGGATCTTTACAACATACTTAAAAAAATTGCTCTTAAGCATCTTGAACAATCTCCTCATCTTCATCCTCATTTCTCTTCAAATTGGAGTTCAAAATATTTGGACTTGTGATGCTTTGGTTTCTTCTGTGGGTTTCTTCTTCAGTAACCGGTCTATTCAATTTTTCGTGAAGTAGTCATGCCTCATAATTAATAAAGCATTAGAGTTTATCTGATTATAAATTTATAATCCAAATATTTCCGAACTAGGTATGTAGAGCAATTAGTTGCAAGTGCAGAGGCTGCTGTGGAGGAAGTCATTCGGCGTGGGGTAAGCTTTTATTTTAACTGTATGGAGTATAAAAAATCATCAAACCAATAGTCATATAATTTGAGTATAACCTTTTTTCGGTGGTCACATCTAGGTAGCTCATCCAAACAAAATTGCTGTTGGTGGCCATTCCTATGGTGCTTTCATGACTGCCAACCTCTTGGCACACGCACCTCATCTTTTCTGTTGTGGTATTGCTCGTTCTGGTGCTTACAACAGAACACTTACTCCTTTTGGTTTTCAGGTACTGCCTATAATATAGCCTGGTTTTTTTTTATTTTCCAAAAATAGTTTTTTCTTTAGTTTCGCAGTTCGTCTTCATCTCCTTTTATACCTTATTCCTCAAGCCACATGTTACCTTTTGAGTGCCTTTTAGAAATGGTGATCTTACGTCTTATACTCTACTTTCTTTTGTAGAATGAAGACAGGACTCTTTGGGAGGCCACTAATACTTATGTAGAGATGAGTCCTTTCATGTCAGCTAACAAAATTAAGAAGCCTATATTGCTTATACATGGGGAAGAGGATAATAATTCTGGAACATTAACCATGCAGGTACGAGGTGGATTCCCACCTCAGCTATTGTCATGAACTGTCGTTAATTAATAAAGTATTTCAGCATCTTAGGGGGAAAAAAATCTTCTGGATCCTTACTTCAGCCAATTGCTTGCTGCTTCTGTCATCTTTTTTTTTTCCTTCTTTGCAGTCAGACAGGTTTTTCAACGCTTTGAAGGGTCACGGTGCTCTTTCTCGACTGGTCATACTGCCTTTTGAGAGCCATGGTTACACTGCCAGAGAAAGCATCATGCATGTCCTTTGGGAAACAGATAGATGGCTGCATAAATACTGCGTGTCAAATAGTTCCGAAACAGGTGAAAATCATAATGCTGACGCTGACGCAGTCAAAGAAAATCCCAGTAAAGGAACTACGGATACTGAAATTAAAGTGGTTGCAGCTAGTGGAGGTGGCAGCACAGAAGAGTCTGACCCTGAGTATGAAGAATTTCATTCTCTGCCGAGGTCATCCTTGTGGTAGCCTCTTCAACCTTTAAATTTTAGGTCCAAATAAAGCACCTTTTACTGAAAGTTATAGTTTCTTGACAATGCTATATTTGCGAACAAATAATCCATATATAGGCTTGTACATATTCTTGTTGCTAAGTGTAATCTTGACAAGTCAAAGTGGACTCTAACAAGTAAAAACAAGAGAATTCATACAGTAATAGTAAATCTGAAACATATGAGTGATTCTTACTTCTTATTTGCTTCATCTGCATGTATCTTTCTACTTCATGTAGAAGAATTCTCTGGTCTTGAGTAGGATTGAAGCATCCAAATGATGCATGTGGAAGACAGATGAGGTAGGTGCCCTTCATTGTGAGACTGGAACTCGTGCAAATTGTCAGGGAGATCAAACGCATTCCATGCTGTGATGTGGTCCTTTAAAAGCTTCTATACCAATAAATTCTAGTAGCATTACTGGCCCGTTGACAAGTTGTTAAATCATATCTTCATGGCTTCATCCGGATATTTCATCATCCTTTGCCCGTATTTTCAGAAGGGTCCTTAGGGGCGTTGCCGAAAAAATTGACAAAGAAAGATATTTAAATATACTTGAGGAATAACCAAACTGCTATGTATTCTTTCTAATATAGTTTTGGGCATGTGGGCTTGCTATCGATCTTGGCTTTCTAGTTTTGTAGTTGTGATTCATTTGATTGCATCTGCGAGATATATTTTTACGCCAGGTCAAACGAGATTGGTGTGATATTTTAATTCGTAAGACCCATACATATTTTTTTCGAAGCACGCATGAATCCATGTGAATAAACATCGCACAAACTTCATGTGGTTTGATACGCTTTGACTAATCCATGATTTAATTAAATACTTTAAAAATCAACTATAAATTTTTTACTGGAGTAAAATTGCAAACCTCTTGATGAAATTTAATAACGACAAAATTGCAAATCTTGACAATGTAATTTAAGAAAAGAATTACAAACCCTTAAAATGACCCACAATTACCCAACCCCAGCAATGTCGCTATGGTGAGTGCAGAAGGGGGTGGGAGGAGGAGGACGAGTAGAGGGATGGGATAAGGGTGAGTATGGCGGTGGGTGGGAGGAGGAGGGGAAGAGGAAGAACTGTGCAAGATGAGAGATTGGAAATGATAAAATAAAATAAAATTGGAGGGACCAAGCTGATGTAAAAAGTGTGATAACTTTCACTAACTATACGTGGACCTGTAATTAAGTGAAACACGAGTCATGTAAGTAAAGTGGCATCACTTGTCCTTATTTCAAAAAAGTTTATGAGATCAAAAAGGTTGTAAAAACTTTATAGGGTCCAATTCATATTCAGTCATATTTTATAGAGATTAAAAACATATTTAATCCTAAATATAACAATAGTAATCATATTTCACATAACAACACTGAAGCGAGAATAATGACGATAGTAATATATTAGGTAAATTGAACTCACCTCCCTTAAGGTTTATTATTATTGTACAAATTTACCCTTTATTATTTAACCAAACACTAACCACGCTTACTTTAAGGATATTGCAATGACCACCCTTGATATTTATTATTATTGCATTGTCATTCTTAAGATTTATTATTATAATATTAAGTATCCCTCAGTTATTCTAAATGGTGTATGAAAGAGGGAGATCAAGTGCATTTTACAAAACAGATAGTAGGTCAATGCAATAATATTAAAATTTAGGGTATGTTAATGCAAATTTCCCTAATACATTGCAAGAAAAAAAAAAGACTAAACGACCTTAATCCTTTGCGCTTAATACGACTGCACTTACACTCAAACTTGAGACATTTGTTTAAGTTAAAACAACCTCCTATAGTTGATCTACGCATTTCATGGTCCATTTAAATTATTCATAATTTTTTTGGGTCTGAAATAAAAATTAAAAAATAAGTGAATGTTTTAGTTATCTGAATAAACTCCACCCATTTTATATTCCTTCTTTACAACATTACCAATTCAATCATTCAAGTTTTCAATTATTCAATTAAAATATGGATTATAGTTTTGGGAGGCTTGTTGACCAAATTAAAAAAATGTTTTACGAAAAATTGTCTCTAATTATATGTCATTAAAATATATTTTTTCTGCATTGGAAAACTTGTCATTTGAAATTTTAAGACTATACTAATTATTATTGAATTAATTATATCCCCATTTTAATTAATTAATTAATAAATAATCATGGAAATAGTAAATTGGAGAGACAAAATATCTTAAAGAAAAAGACATAATTATATTAAAAAGTATATAATATAATTCTTAATTTATGAATCATTATTTAGAAAGTAACATAACAATTATAAAACTGATTAAAGACCATAATAATACTCTTATACAGTAAATCAGATTTTTGTATTTTCAGATACTCCTTTGGAAAACCTTATATAACGTCAAAAAATAAAAATAAAAATAAAAACCTTATCTGACTTTGCAACGTAAGCAAAGGAGACAACAGCTGGACGTTGTGATTAAATATTTCTGAAGAAACGAAAAACATAGAAAATAAATTATTTTGTTGAGTGCAAAGACTTCATTGAAAGTTCCCACTGCATGGCCAACGAATAATGACAAGCACTGCATATTATTACTATTTCTCTAGTCTGCTCTCACTATCCTTAAAGGACTTCATTGCTGTCACTTTATTCTCATTCTCATCTTTAAATAATTTTAAAATACCCGTTTAAATTTTTTGCTATCACATATAAGTAAAATAGTTAGTTCTTTTTTTATACTAATATCGAATTGATATGCAAGCATTTCTCACCTTAATACATAGAAAAAAAAAATTGCTTTCACAAAATTATTAATACAATTTTATTAAACATAAATGTATTCTTTTTGAGAATTTAATCTATAAATATACCATAACAATTAAAATAATTTCACTCACAGTTTTACGTATCTATATAAGAGTAATGAATGATGAAAACCTTAGAGAATGAACTAATTTACTAACGATTAACATTTTTCTATAAAAAAAACGTATTTATATAACTATATTTCTTTATTTTTAAGTTGCCACTCATTTTAATTTTAATTTAATAAAAAATTACCATAACTCTAAAACTTATTTGTATAGTTCTTAATTTTCTCTCTTTAAAGTTAAAAATATTCTTAAAAACCATTTGTAACAAAATCTTTAAAGATTACGACATATCTGGGTGGGAATAAAATTTCCTACATTTAGAAATTTAGTAAAGGGAATGAACTCATTACAGTTGTATTTTTCTTCAACTGCTCTCAATAAATAATTGATTAATTAATTAATATAGTTTTTTCTCCCCAGAAGCTCCAATCCATTATCATCAAATCGTGAATGAACCATCACCATGGTGCTTCTTCGTTAACTGCAGCAATCTTTGACTGAACTTGTTACTCATCATCATCAATGGAGAGGCAGAGAAGTTTCTCCTTCAAACCCACCAGGCTTATGCTTTTCTCATTCACTATCTTCTCTTCTTTCCTCTTCCTTTCTACCTTCACCATCTGGCTCTCCAACTCCTCCACTTCTTCACTTCACGACCACCACCACCACCACACTCCCCCCCTTCACTTCAACTCTTCTTCTTCTGACGGTGACACACTCGGTGTGGTTCTTCTTCCACCTTCAACTTTTCAGTCCATGACTGGCTTCACCCAAAACTTCACTGTAACTGGTCTAAAGACTCCAACTTTTATCGATAACCGTCTTGCTAGGACCCAGAAGAGCCTCTCCGGATTCAAATCTGAAGCTTCAGGGCACCATGCTCATGCTCCTTCAACTGCTAATTTCACACCAATGCAAGATTCCGGAACTTCACCTGGGAAGAGATTCAGCAATGAACAGAAGAAAGTAGAAGTAGCTGGGTTGTTTGATAAAACCCAAATTCCAATTTTGAAGAAGATTGAGGAGGAGACAGTAAAAGAGTGTGATTTAGCAAATGGGTATTGGGTTTTTGATGAAAGCTATCCTCTTTATGCCAGAGATTCATGTCCTTTCATAGATGAGGGTTTTGACTGTGAGGGAAATGGAAGATTGGATAGAAACTACTCTAAGTGGAGATGGCAGCCCAAAGAATGTGATCTTCCAAGGTACTGTCAGTCAAATTCAATCTTTTGGGACTTTTTTGTTTGTTTTCTTTTGCATGTTGCAAATTCAGTTATATAATACTGGGTTTTAGTTTAGGAACCACACTTCATTTATCCACTGATGCAATATTTAGGAACAAAAGGAAAGCTAATTTTTCTGGGGTTACTGTGTTTCTTTTTTCTTGCCAAAGGTTCAATGCAACAAAAATGCTGGAATTGATAAGAGGGAAAAGGCTAGTTTTTGTGGGTGATTCGATTAATAGAAACCAATGGGAATCAATGCTGTGCATGTTAATTGGTGCTGTTAAGGATCCAAAGAGAGTGTACGAGACGCGTGGGCGGAAAATTACTAAGGAGAAGGGGAATTATAGTTTCAGGTTTCTGGTAATTTTGCAGAACCTTACTACTTCCTTTTTGTAATGTATATGGCTGGTCTTGAAGTGTTGGGTAATATTTTCTCTTCCGACCTTGCAGGATTATCAATGCACAGTTGAATACTATGTCAGTCATTACTTAGTTCATGAAAGCAAGGCAAGAATAGGGCAGAAACGAAGACCGACGTTGCGAATCGATGCCATTGATCACGGTTCATCAAGATGGAGAGGAGCTGATATTTTGGTTTTCAATACTGCACATTGGTGGTCACATCACAAAACCAAAGCTGGGTTAGCAACTCTCCTTTTTCTTTTTGAATTGTTAGGCCTTGGAACTTCTGTTCACGTGTGCATCCTTCAATGCTAGCTACCATTTTGTACTTTTGTCTCATAAAAAGGGCATTTCAGTGTGTGTAGTTATGTTCAAGAATGGAATAAACCTGTCATGATTCCTTATTGCTGAAATTGACTATCTTGAACTTTAGTGGAGCCTAAAATGTCTAACAAGAATGGTGTTGTTCTTTGTGTTGGAATCATCATAAGCTGCAAAAGTTGGCATGGGCTGCAACATGAGAATCTTGAAAAATGAGCAACCATTGCTCTTCCATCATCTAAAATCCTGATATTTCTTGTAGCAGTATTTTTAACAACCCTGTGGTCTATGATATGTTTCCTACTTCCAGTAGAGATATAGTTTCTCTTATACCCAGATTCTCCTGTAACAGGGCTTATTACTATCAGGAAGGAACTCTTGTTCATCCCCAGCTAAACGTTTCAACAGCTATGACGAAAGCTTTGATGACTTGGGCTTCATGGGTGGACAAACGCATAAATCCTCGAAAAACCCGAGTTTTCTTTCGAAGTTCCGCACCATCTCATTTCAGGTTTGCTTCTATTATCCATTTGCAATAATTTTTAGTTTCCGAAATAAAAAATGCTTAGAATAGCTGATTAATTAATGAATCTGCAACAGGGGAGGTAATTGGAATTCAGGAGGACATTGTACAGAGGCCACTCATCCTCTTAATGAAACCTTAAGTAGCACTTACCCTGAGAAGAATATAATCATAGAGGAGATAGTAAAGCAGATGAAAACTCCTGTGACATTGTTGAATATAACTAATTTGTCAGAATATAGGATAGATGGTCACCCATCCATTTATGGGAGAAAAACTCAATCCTCAAGAAGCATTCAAGATTGTAGTCATTGGTGTCTTCCAGGGGTGCCAGATACATGGAATGAGCTCTTATATTTTCATTTACAAAGTAGATGAGATTCATTGAACGGTTCAAACTGATGTGCCCTTCATTTTTCTGCAACGTGTATATATATATGTGGCTTTTGAAATCTTCCTCTCCTTACTGTATTTAACTTATTTTGCTGTACTTCAATTCTTTTTACCATAATGCAATTGCAGTTATTCTAAGGTTAGGGAAGAAAAACTTCTAATTTTGGAGTACTATATAATGGCTTGAAGGATAACCAAGATCTTTCTAAGCAGAACTCGTATTATGCATGGAATACAACAAGATTAGTTAAGATCTAGAATAGTTTCTGGTAAGGAAGATTTATATAAACAAAGTTATAGGTAATATTGTGTATTTTTTAGAAAATCTGTTTGAAATTTAGAATGTAAATTTTAGATATATCCTTATTCAAATGATACAATGAATATTTAATTAACTTTAGAATTTAAAAATAAGGGCAACTAACTTATTATTTATTGAAATTTGAAAATAAGTTACTTATAAGTAACCCTTGAAATAAAATCATTGTAGACCTTATTCCACTCAACTCACCAATCAAAATATTATTTTTCACCTAAAATAAAGAAAATAATTCGGCTTTCCCCATCTTTGAATCCTAATCTTATGTTCTATAAAACCTTTCAAATTTTATTAAATTTTCACTAAATTTTTATGTTTAGACTTTCAAACTTATATTATATCCACAATACAACATGAGCCCTAAAATACTTGAATAGAAAACAAAGATTTAAAGATATTTTTAAATGAAAATTGACAACAGGACCAAATTTGATTATATTTAAAAGTATAGACTTGTTGACTAGAAAAAATCATGGGAACCAAAATCACAGTTCAAACTAAAGAGATCAAAAAAGCAATTAAACTTAAAAAAAAAATTAAATTAGATCTATTTAGGCAAAGTTTATTCTCACCCTACATATTCCATTTTGTCCACTTCCAATACAATGGAATGAGAACTTTGTTATTAACTGCCATAAAATATTCAAATAAGGGAGTAAGATTTTAATTTTGTTCCATTATATTTCAGTATGTTCCATTTTACCCCTTTTCATTAATAAAAAAAGTTTAATGATGTTTGTAAATATACACTTATCTAAACACAAGAATAATTGATACATTAGCTAGTGTTATCGATTGTGCTTAAACTTAGAATTCTTAAACCGATGGTTGAAGTTGTTCGCAATATGGCGCATGCAATAAACATGACAAACCAGTGGAGGCTACCACCTAAGGTTCACATTTGTCACAACGAACTTAATATTTTGGTGTCTGCTAAATTTAAGACAAACCTCGCACAGATATGTTTGCCAAGAACGATGACAAAACATTTTGAGTTTCTCCTTCAGGCTTCAGCAATTGCAAATGCAATTGGCAACACGTGGCTGTTCTCATTAGGGGTGTACCGTTCTGGCCTTATAGATAATTTTCTTAAAAATATTCTTTAATGTTTTATACTTTGCTGTCTGGCTTAGACCATGTTACCTTTTCTTTTTAAATTTCAAGTTTCTCCTTTGCAATTGTGATGCTATCCTAGAGGCCCATGACCATTGATCTACCTTCAAGAACATATCCCTTACTCCCTTAGGAAACATACAACATAATTGTGACACCTCAAAGTCAAAATTGTCAATTTAGATCCAACCATATAAAATTCATCACATGCCGCAAGAACTAGGCACATTTAGGCTACATCATCTTCTTGATCTTGCATGTGAAGACCATGGAGTTAGATGATCATTTTCACACTGATGAAGTGATAACAAATCATCATCCAGTAACCCCCTCTCAATCGCCTTCAATGTATCATTTTCCAACTCAAAATTTCACCACATTTTGATATCCATGGTGCATAAGCTACCAAACGACTTCCATACTACACAATGTTCATCTCGCATAAAAATCCCTACGCTTTTCCCTAGTAACTTAACAATTAATTCTCCAAGACTCACTAAGTTCCTCGAAAACTTCGTCCATATAAAACATTGGAAGTAACTTATGATCTTTTTTTTTTTGTTCTAAAAATTTCACTTCTAACAAGATTGGTTGTGACCCTAAGTTGTCACAAACTCACAATGACTTTCCACTAAAGACTTTATCTTTGAAGGACAGTTTGATTAGTTAACCACCTCCCCTATTTGGAAACTTTAGTGGAGTAAGGTCGGACTTCATTGTAGTAGATAATATCATGCTTCCATTTTTTTTATCTCAAATTGAACATGAAAAGAAACATCATAATTGCTATTAATTGTATCACATTAGGTAGCTAAAAGTATGTGTTCCTTCTTACCATTACAAATGGTAAATATTTGTGACAATCATGAAAATTGCCAAATTAACATAAGTATGCATAAAAAAGTAAATATGCCACGAACATGTTCTGCAAACTCCAATACTTTTGATAACAAATTCTAGATAATGTCATTAACACCCTCAATATTGAAATGGTTAACCTCTTGCCTATTCATTTTTTGCACTACATCTATAATTTTATGCATATTAGTATCTGTTACTTGTATTCTCATGACGATTGTGTTGGGTACCAGAGTGACGCAGGGGAAAAATTAGGAGCCCAAAAACTCCCCTATACTTGTGAGAACCCGAACAAAATTTGTTTCTACAGAAAATATTGTACATCATGGACCCTATTCCTTGGCTATGTGGCTCATCAATAAGAAGGGTGTTTCTTTGCCCTGCCCTGGGAAGCCTTTGATTCATCTCTGTTGGAGCCACTACCTTTAAGAGCCCATGCCGGTGAACTATCTGGATGATAGTTATAATCATACAAAATCTCCTCACCAGCTTCAATGTGTTCCTTCGCAAATATGCCTACTCGATGATCCCCTGCAACAAATAGCACCTATGGAACCAAAACAAAAGGCCAATCATTACGACAATTCCACAAATGACTCTAAGTTGTTGAGATCTAGAAAATTTCAAGCCCTCTAGTAAGACTGAACATCGAGTCCTCCCTCTAACAATAACTAGTTCCAATGTTAAGATTTATTTTCATTATTAAAAAGGAAAAAAAAAAACCATACATATATATTATGAGAGGGTGATTAGATAAGGGAATATATACAAGAGGATGGAACAAAAATCGGAGAGACCAGGAGTTAACTTTCATATCTCTCTAAAGTCGGAGTTCATGGACTAACCTTAGCATAACAGTTGGGTTTTGAAGAGTGGTTTGCAAATTTCAACTTGTCTCCTTTGCGATAAGCATCAAGAACGTACTGAGAGAAAATAAAAAGTAGCATATTGAGATCATAATATATTATACATTTCCAATAGAAAGATGGAGGGGGGGGGGGGGGAGGTAGATTGATGGAAACTAACACAAAAGCTTATAACAATTTCAAGATCCTAATTACGTCATCCAAAAACCTAGTATAAATCACAAGAAATCGCAAGGGTGCGTTTGGGTAAACACCTTAACTAAGCGCTTATAAAAATAAGCACTTATTACAAAGCGCTTATTCATAAGCTAATTTGGGAAGCTAATTGAACAGAACCTCGAAATAACTTATAAATTGGTAGAAGCACTTATTTATAAGTTAATATGAGTAAATAAGCTCAAAATAGCTTATTGGTAGGTCATAACTACTCAAAAAGTTGCATAAATGCCTATACTATAAGATAAACTCAAATAAGTTCTTCCAAGAATAGACCAAATTTATAGAAGAAGAGCTAGAACAAGCCTAAGTTAAGAGAATATGTAGTTGATAGGAGACACTTGCCTGATCATTCAAGTTAAAAAGGTAAGAGGAGTTTACGCGATCATATATTTTCCCACGTTTATCTGCTTCTAGATGAGAGACCAATTCGCCAGTGTACTCTCCTAGGAAATCATTTTTGTCAACTGGGTTCTGAAATGCATCAGGAATTAGTGAGGTGGACCAACCACATTATTTGAAAGCAAACAAGCACATATGTCTAACCTTTAAGAAGGCCCCCCACCCTACAATATCAGACTTTGCCAATAGAATCTGACAGATACACAAATAAGTAAAACAATGTAAGATATTTGTGTATTCATGAATGAAATATTGATAATTAAGAGACCAAAACATTTACTAACCCTCTGTTTTTGCCTTGAAAGAATCCTCATATTTCCACATTGACCATCTCCATGTCGAGGTGGCTCCCCTAATGAACCATCGCCACAACTGTATAATTTAAAGACATTATAATGTTACAACTCAGTTCCACTCAGTTATAACTGAAATGGTTTTTTTTATAAGCAGTCACTAATAGAAAATATATTTTAATTTGTAAAGGTATTGAAGCATATCTGCAATATTAAGAATTGATTAGAAAACAAAATTTCAATTCTGAATTTTGTAATCTTTTTAGCTAGATGTAACAGAGGATTAAGAGTGATATAAAAACACTAGTTCAAGAGAATTTTATTGGCATGATCAAATGATTCTAACTACTTTCAATATATATTTTATACTTTTACTTCCATAACAATTGTAATCGTTACTATTTTTCATATACAAATTACTAATATTTTGTGCTTTTGAGGTTCTCAAACCATGTAAGATAACATAAAGAGAAGTTCTTGCGTAAGCAGATGTTATTGAATCATCTGAGCCAAAATATTACGTAGGAGTTAGGATTGATCGATTTGAGTATCATCTGGGCCAAAATATCAATTTGAGTCCACCCCACCCCCCCACCCCACACACACACACCACAAAAAAGGTATAATCTGAGACATGTAAAAATAGAGGAAAATCAACATAAAATCGTGTTTATATCAAGACATTACCTGACCCAGCAATTTCGACAAACATCTGGGTCACATTCCCGATCTGCTGCAAAGCATGGACATTGTCGAGTTCTACATTGACTCTTAGTACAATGACAACCTCTGAACCGATTTTTGCAGAGTTTTGAACACCTGAAGGTATAAAAGCTAATTTATCACATTGAAATATAATTGCTTAACAATCCATTATTTCAAGCCTCAAGAAGAGTTCAGATTTCAGTTGAAAATGCATTTTCAGAGTCTTGCAAAATATGAACTTTTTTTCTTCTTTTTGAAAATTTAGCCTTTTATCTATATATAGTTGTATATCTCTTGTATCACTCAAAGGGAAATAATTGTTTCTTTAGTTGCTTGAGTTCAAAAGCATATATGACTATATTAGACAATGAATAATGTTTTGTTAACACCCTTTCTCCTCCTCCACCTTAAATAAATAGGTAGAGAAAAGAGAGATTTGAGTGATATAATATTTGATGTGATAGGAAATGCAGAGAAATATAGGAAGAGAAATGAGTGAAAATGAGATGGGAGAGAAAGCGAGGTGTGAATCACTCATTACTCGACAATCTATCTTTATCACCTCGTTAAACTTGAACCTTCAGGTTAGATAACCCATAGAGGTTGTTTACAAAAAAAAATACCAACAAAAATGAGAAATATGAAACAATAAGAATAAATTCATACCGCAAATGCACCCACACCCAAAGAGAGATACGAATGCAAGAGAAAGAAATGAGAGATATGCACTAATGTAATAACAAAAGAAGAGAAAGATAGAAAGAGAAAGTGAGTGTATGAGTCTAAACCCAATATGAAATATCCAGCAATTATCTCTAGGTTTTTTTACTAGAAAAGGTACATATATGAAATTTGACATACCCACAATATTTTTCACAGAATGATGCAATATGAAGACAAGGACATTGCTTTCCACACATTCCCTGACATCCACAAGCCTTATACTGCTTGTTAGGTTGGTTTTTCCTCCTATAAGTAGTTCTTTTCCACATAGAAAGGAGGCCAGCAGACTTAGACGAAAATCTAAACTTCTTAGCTTTTCCCTTCCTCCTCAGCAATCGTGACCTTGATGGAACCTTTTGTCCTCGCAAAATAACTCATTAAAAAGTGATTTGACGGAATCTAAAATAGCGGACAGAGCATTACAAACCAATTTTTCCCTATTTGAATTTATTTCTTCAATATCATAACTTAGTGTAGATAAATAGATTTTCCATCTTCATCACCCCACCCCAAAGAAGATAGAAAAATGAATGCTAGTAATTCTTACCGTGCACTCTACATCAATTTTTTCATTTTTGTCCCTGTTGTGGGCCATTGATACTTCACCACCATACATGTAGCTTGCTACTTCCATACAAGTCTTCAAGCCAGAAAGTAAGTTCCGGGATATAAGGCAACTGCAGAGCGTGAGTTGACCATGAGCTAAAACTTGAAAATTTATCCTACTACATAAAAAATAGAAAATATAATATTTATAGCAAGAGAGTTAAATCTAGTACTATCTATTTACTTACAGACACTTAAAAGTTGCTTTAGATTATAACCTTTTAAAAGTGGATTTTAATATTAAGAAAAAAAATTACAAGTGTTAAATACTTCGGTGGAGCTTAATTATTGCACAACAAGAGTGTTTTACATATGACAAGGTAAGGAAGGGTTAGATCCAATATGATGTTAGGAAACCTTACTCTTCCATTTGGAAGAGACTAATTCCACAATTTGAACTTGTGACCTTCAGTTATGTAGCAACATCTCCAACAACTACCTTCAAACACACACACACACACTTAAAATAAACTTGACACCATCATAGTATTTGTCATCATAAACTAATTTGTATAGAGAAAACTAATAACATCTAATTAGTTACTTAAATGGCCCAAGCGTTAAAATCGTGAGGTGAAAAAGTAGAAATATCATACCTATTTCTCCCAAATATTTCTACCCCCTTCAAATATAACTCTTTCTCCAGAGGTTTCCAATTTGAGATATGCAACATCCCATCAACTTGCACTTCCGTTGAATCGGACAACCGCTCAAATTGCATCTCTTTTGTGATATCTTTTTGCCCATGCCGAAAACCCTTCTCATGCTCACCATTACAAGTGCTTCCAGAAACTATTAATTTACTTGAAGTACGCTCAACGAAACTTTTTGAAGATGCACAATTACTTGTGTGTTTTTCTTCATCACAAGTATCCAAATTTAGGTCCTTTTTATAATCACCACTTGCAGCAACTATATCATCTGAGATTCTCTTAATCCTTTTACAAGAATTCTGAGACCCATCAGGTGATAATATTGAGTCACATAGCACTGAGTCTGCCAGATATCTGTCATTTTGTTTTCCTGTACTTTCTAATACAGGCATATCTGAATTGAGATCTTCATGAAAACCAACTTTTTCTGTAAATGCTCTTGTCACAAAATTGAGTCTTTCTTTCTGCAAGATGGTTGTAGTACTCTGATCAATAGGCTCCTTTGTAGTGGAGGGTGCCAATTTCCCATTTACCTCTTCCACTGTTTTATTTTTTATACCCTGTAAAAACATTTCCCTTGAATTTTATAACAAAATATTGATATCTTTAACTGCAAGAAAATGAAACATACACCAATTGATGGTCACACATTTTCCCATCAAACATATTATAAACGTAGATGAGTTGTAGCTCTTTTAAGTAGATACATAAAAGAAACCGTTCATCTTAAATGAATTGGAGAGTGTGTATATATATATATATATATCATTAGGGAGTTACCACCAACACAACTCAACAAATCAATTAAAAATGTTTCAAGCAGAATATCAGTTGGGCAGGAAACTATTTCACTAGACCATTTTTGTATATTTTGAAATTGAATATGAAGTGAAATTACTATATATATTATTTCCTACACCCAACATCAAAATAAAAAAATTGATTAAAACCTTAGACAAAGGAGAAGAAAAATACCTGAAGGTAACACTGATCACTACATGGTTTCTTTTCACCTTCAGGCTCAGACCAAACTTGTTGCTTTTCATTCTATGAAGTAAACCATCAAATTAATTTATTAATGGAAAGGCAGATTAAATTGAAAAGAACATAAAGCAATCTTTCTTACGGGGTATATTAAAGGTTGAGAACAACCATGCAGAGGACAGTCAAAGACCTGCTGGAGAAAATAACAAAACCATAGACACAAAATATTTAATATCGCATTAGACACCATGGTGATGACAAGAATGTTAAAAAGATGATGTTTTAGTATGTACTAAGCACGGGCGGCAGAAGAGGTTGTCAAAAGTATCCAAAGCAGCACCCAAGCTCTTATCCAAACATATGCCAAAATGAGATTCACGATCTCCAGAATCTTCAAAATGCTGGTTCAGCCTCCTCATGTTCTTTTCCTTGAGATGTGTATACCTATCCTGCATATTTTTATTGAAAACAATTGTCCAAGACATAAAAATGGCTGCTCAGAATACATCTACATGGTGTAACTTATTTTTTCAAAATTAATTGGGAATAAAAACAACCAAGCATATAATCATGTCCATGAGTAATTCTAAATTACCTGAACTTCTGAAATGGTACACCCAAAAAATTCACTAACAAAATTCAACACCTCCTCAGTTAACCCATGTTCCTCAAATGCCACCCTAATGTATTCAGTAATCAAGATAGTAGATTTAGTAAAGGAGAAACTTCAAAATTTGAATGAAGTAGAAAAATGATGTACAATGAATTTTTAAACATGGTATTAAATTTGAACATCTTGTCTAGTGTGGTCATGGTAAAGGACATAATTTCTTGAACAATTAGAAGGAAAAACATTGGAACTCCACCAAGGCATCATGTCACTCAGCAATTGAATATGCAAACTAAGGATTCATTATCATATCACTAACAACAAATATTGCAATCAGGATCTCTAGATCTTGTTGTCACTTCTTTCACAAATTAAAAGAACTATAACATGCAAGTATAGTATCTGTGTTAATTACCACAAAACTTGGTCTTCTCCCTGTGAAAATTCATATTTAGCTTTCTTGGGTTCTTCTGACTCCTCGTCACTATCACTGCTTATCAATGTCTCACCCTCATGTTTGTCATAGTACAATTGTCTTCTTCCGATAACTGACTGATCTTCGGCCATTTTCTGATTTCTGTTTGGCATGGAAGATTTTAGAAAGGAAAGAATACATAACACAATTCGCATATAGATTAATCAGTAATATTTCGCATTGAATTCCTATTCATAATAAGGGAGCAAAATTCAAGAAGCATACATTTTCACCTAGCAAAAATTTGCACATCAGGACCATCTGGAAAAATCTTCAAAACTTCGATGTAAAACTCACCTGGCCAAATGAACCCAACATGTAAATGGTGGTAATCTTTCAATGTATGGAATCTTAATACTTGTCATAGGTGATGCGTCTTGATTGTCTTGATTGTTGATGTCGTCCTTTTCTCCCAAACCTTGAGAGAAACCAATGAACTTACAAAAAGGTTGGTCAATTCTTGAAGAAAGCATTTGAATGGTATTTTTCTCAGCTTGTAATGAGCCTCTTCTTGATATTTCTGTGATGACCGCAGAAACCTGACACTGTACAATCTCCTCATTCTTCTTAAGTTTTTCCTGAGGAAACATAAGTAAGATTAACCACAAGTTGACCATCAAGGTGAACAAAAATAACATTTTCCAATCATGCATGTTGAAATCGAGGAAAACAAACACACACAAAGAAATTAAATAACCATGTGATCAAAATGCCAATAAAGTGAAAGATGAAGTTACTACCAATATGATACTCTAATAGAAAAATTGCAATATATTTTAATTAAGATGAATTATTTTCAACTCTGGCATTACGGCATTAGCCTATTCCATGCAGGAAAATAAAAAAGTGCACCAACAATTCTACAAAAACAAGTCAACTTTGCACATAGTATAAAATACGACTAGGAGATAAACTTCAACTTGATTTGTCTCTATCTACAGTGAAAGAGTATAAAATCAAATTGTCCAGCATACAGAAGAACACAAAGCTTGACCATTTCAAAGTATATAGCTATATATTCAAGTGGAAACTTACTTTAATCAATTCAAATCGCTTATTCTGGATTTGATTTACCAGCAGATTTAACTTCGTTCCTAAGACTCCAGGAGAATTTGTTGCTTCCTCCTCATGTTGTTCCTATAAATATTATATCACACAATAAAATACTACAAATATAGCTTCAGAATATCAAAACACAAAACTACAAATGTTCAAATTCAAGAAATAAATAAATTCATCTGGATCTTCTATATCATTTTTGGCTCCACAAAAACAAAAAAGAGTCGCGGATAAGCAACACATGCGAAGTTCAATTCTAATGTGATGTTGCAAAGGAATGACGCGTCGTTTATGAAAGGAAGGAACTAACGACGGCGAAATCCGGAGCGAAATTCAATATCAAAGTGATTCAGCAAATGAAATAAAGCAGGTAATAAGAAAGGAATCGGAGGGAGAGAGAGTAACAAACTTGAGGTTCGGAGGCAGAGGCAATGTCTCCGGAGAACATGGATGTGTTGCGCAGAGACTCGGATCAAAGGAGTGAATGGAAGAAGAAATGAAGAATAGAGTGAGTGAGTGAGTGAATTGTAGTGGTTTTCAAGGAAGAAGATGGACACGCTCTTTCTGCCAAAACAACGTAATTTCCGCTGCGTTTCATGCGCTATATACTGTTCCTTCTTACATACTTTGGGGGGCCACCCCTCTATCCCAACATTCTCTTCAATTTCCAATACATTTTCTTTTGGTTGTTACGTATTTACACTTTACTTTCTCTTACATCTTATTTTCACTTTTTTTTCTTTTTATTTCTCCACCATCTTTTATCATATCAGTAATCGTATTATTATTTTATTTTTGTTCTCTTCATATATCTCCTAAATGCAGAGTGAACATAAAGTTTTCATTTCTTTTGCAAATTTATTAATATGTATTTAATATTTGTGCATATTAAATATAAATTTATTTACCAATAAAGTGTTGGTTAAGGGGTAGACAAGCTAGATCGTCGTAAGGGCGATGTCTCAATATCAAATCCCGGAGTTAATGGAGTCGTACCCTAAACATGTTAACACCTATAAAAATAAAAATAAAATATTTAAAATTTCTTTGCTCATAATCTAATAATTGGTCATCATATTATAAAGGGTTAATGTTCAACAGATCCCTGAGTTTGTACCAATATTTGCGATAAGTCTCTCGCCGAAAAAAAGTTTGTTAAAGGTCCCTCAGTTTGCACCAAATTTTAATTTAGTCCCCGCCGAAGACCGGAGCTCCGACGAGGGCATATGTGGCGTCGTGACTGTTTTAATGATGATTATGTGAATTTTTTATTTTTTTAAAAGGAAAACATGTCAGAAAACCTATGTAATTAAAAGGTTTTAAAACCCCTATGTAATTATAAGGTTTTTATGACATGTTTTCCATTTAAAAAAATAAAAAATCCACATAATCATCATTAAAACAATTTGCACGCCACATATACCCTCGCCGGAGCTCCGGTCTCCGGCAGGGACTAAATAAAAACTTGGTGTAAATTGAAGGACCTTTACCAAACTTTTTTCCGGCGAGGGATCAATCGCAGACATTGGTACAAACTTAGGGACCTGTTGAACTATCAACCCTATTATAAAATAGAAAATGGTTGATTTTAACGTATATTTAATTGAATTCTACCACATTAGAAATTTATTTTTACTTTAATTAAAATTAAAAGTATGTAACCGCTTAATCCTATGTGATTGAATGTCAGTGTAAAACTTCTTTACACTTACGACGCATATCTATTAATCTCTTACTCCCTCCGTTTTAAAATAACTAGAAAAAGTTTATTTAGAATTCTAAGAGAACATTAATTGATGTTTTTTCATTTAATATCCCATGAGAACAATAAATGAGGAGAGATACAATACACTTTAGAGGTATTATCAATATTAATTACATTTTTAAATATACGCGTTTATTATATTTTTGGACAGTTATTTTGAAACGGAAGAGTATAAAATAAGTTTTTAATTTAATTAAAATAAAAAGAACATAACTACTTATAAATATACTTCATCAAATTATTGAATGTTAGTGTGAAAGAAGTTTTATATTGATAATGCATCAAGATTAAACTCAGTTTTTTTTTTTGGTCTTGAAACTCAGTTTAAAAAATAATATAAATTAAACTCCATTAATATATATACTTAAAACATATTTATAATTCTTCTCTCTTTCAACGTATAATGATAAGGAGTTTCAAAAAAAAAAAAAAAAAACGTATAATGATAAGAAGCTTACTAAATAAAAATACATATATTGAATATATTCAAATATGAAAGATATTTATTATTAAAAAAAGAGTTTGACTAAGAAAAACATATTTGAACAATATAAGAATATTTAGTAAAACATTAATGACAATTTTGACTACTTATTATTTTAGTGAAATACTTTACGCATTTAATGAATTTTTAATTAGTATTTTTAATTATTTAATTTAAAAGTAATTATATAAGACCAAAATATTGAATACTAATTTAAGATAATATTAATTATTAATAATAAATGATAATAAATACATAATAATATTCAAGACACTATAAAACTTTATATAAACTATTAAATAAATTATAGAAAAATAAGAATATATAATTGTATTAAATGAGACTATATTGAGAAATAATTTTAAATATAAAACACAATAAAAAAATTTGTTGCAGGTGTTAATATGTTCGAGATACGGTGCAGTCTCTCCTAATAAATAACTTTCCTGAAGTTCGATCTTGTGACTTCACATTTATAATGTTACGAGGGATTTGCCTACCACTAGACCAATACAATAAATTTTTTAATTTAGTAAGTATACCAAATAAATGAAAATGTTTGAACTAGGTAAAATTATAGTCATTTGAAAGAAAAATAATAAGCTATCTAGACTAATAAGTATTTCACATTTTTGTAAAATGTTACAAAGAGGGATTACTGTTCTAGGAATAACCCTCTCGGACTGACCGAAGGAGGAAATTCCCGCTAAGCGGCCACACACCGACCGTGATATTTTATAACTCTCGGCATCCATAATTGAATGCTAGAGCTGGGGTGCTACTGTTATGGGAGCAACCCTCTCGACGCGCGTACAGCCTAAACGCCCGAGGACTACCATCGACAATCACCCAAGCATTGTGCTCGGATCGAGGTTTCCGAACAGCAACATAATCGAGTACCTCCTCAGACGCACGTGACCGGCAAACGTACGTAAATGACCAATCACCCGCCGCTCATTCCCGAGGAAATCTCCACCGTCCAAGCATTTGAACCTAACAGAGAATTTAACGGCTTAGAAAGAGGCAAGTACAAAATCATCATCACAAGCTCTCGGGAAACGTGTCGGCTCAAGGCCTTTATATAAGGAACTTTCCTCAAACCTCAAGGTACACAATCTTTCCCTTATAATCTCACTTTGCCTCAAAATCCCACACCTCTAACTTGAGCGTCGGAGTGTTCTCGCATGGACCCCTCCTGAACTCGACCGAAGACGGAGTACCGTGAAGACCACTGCCTCAACTCACCGGAGTGTCGTTGTTCCCCCTCAATCAACACATCTCGGGGGTTAGTCCAATCAATTATTAAATTTGGCTTAATAGGTGAATATTTATTTCAGTCATAAGTCAAAATAAATTAAAATAATTGAATACAAATATTTAAAACATTTTTTATATCGATCAAAATGCTAAGTGCAAGTAGAGAACAGGGGAACTAAGGGAGATGCTGTTGAGAAATTGGCAAGTGTCAGTTATCCATATTCCCCGAGATCAGAACATGGTAGCGGATGCTCCGGCTAAACTCACGGTTATAGAAGGATGGGATTGGAAGGTTTGGGCTGTTCCTCCTTCCACTGTTATGTTTCTCCTTTGCCAAGATGTAGTTATTTAGTTTGTTGTTTCTGTTCTTTCCCTTTGTAACAAAAAAAGAGAACAGGGGAACTCTGCACAGTGATCAACAAAGGCATGTAATGAAATCCACATAATACATGAATAAAACAAGCCATGACAGAGAGTTGTTAGAAGAAGGGAACTTAGAATTGTATATTACAAGCGATTGAATGAAGATAAATGCTTATTCATAAGCTAATTTGAAAAACTTATTGAAATAAGCTGAAAATATGTTACAGATAAACATAAATTCTTATTAATAAGTTAATCTAAACAACGTATGAAAATAAATACAAAACAATTTATATGTAGGTCATAAACTCTCTCAAGCACTTGCATAAACGCTTATACTGTAACTTAACCTTCCAAATGGGGCATAATTTTGTCAAAGAAACCTCCAAGCTGAGATTGATTGCATTGGGGTCCCCTTCCATCCCACTATCATAGACCTACCATTCTTGTCCACAGTGCAGAATTTCCCAAAAGCAAACTCTCTAGCAACCAAATCAGCTTGGTACATAGATGACTCACTAAATCCAACTTCCACCATTCTGTACCTTGCAAAGAACCTTCTCCAAACATCTATCTTCACATTTCTAACCCTCCTTTCACTTCCTTCCATAGCAACAATGTTTCTTATCCCTGCAGATAATATTGCTTCAGCGCTCACTCTGCACTCATCATCTCCTATGCAAGTATATAAGCAATCAAAAAAAGCTGAGTAGAAGAACATTGCCTCAATGAAACGGTTCACAAAGGAGGGTGAATTATGGTTTGCTTCCACTTCAATCACTACCATTATAGATGGTTTCATATTACTTATAATCCACATCAAGTTTTCTAAACAATCAGGCCTTGATATCATGGTCCTTAGAAAAAATGGAGAGTAAACAACCACAGCTTCATCCTCTTCAACTTCAAAATGATCGTCCTTGATTTCTGCCATGTCTGTCACTAAAACAGGCTTATATGAAAAGGGCAAGTTCAATGATTCAGCAAAACTTGCTAACCATTTTCCAGTGTCCTCTAACTTGGTCTTGCATGCTTCAAGTCCAATGGCACTTACCTTAAAGAGTTCTACTTGGCGCTCGGCGAGTGCTTGCATCAAAGCTACGCACTGCACCCCACTTTTTATATCAAGATCAATTAGATGGATTTTAGTCTCACCTGCAACATGTTCCACTATAGCTTGTATCCCAGTGAATTGCATTACTTGATTGTAAGGAATTTTTTGATGGCATAGAAGGGATTTGTTGGTAACACCCATCATCTGAAGTAATTCCATTTCTTCATTTTTCTGAGAACCCTTTGTGATCCTTCCTGTTTCTTTTTCTATTCTCTCTTGAAGTGCTTGAGCGAAGTGAAAGACAACTCTTTGAATAGTGTTTCCACTTGCATATGATGATGAATTCCATTGACAATGGAGGAGTAACCTGCTTGCACTTTCAAATTGTTTGAAGCATACCCTCTCAGCTGCAGCAAGGAGAAACTGAACAAGTTCAACATCTCCATTGTGTTCCTCAGACAAATTCCCAAGGTTTAATCCATAAGGGTGCATAGGGATGCAAAAATCTTCATTCCAATGGGAAGAGAATTGGACATACCTTGCTCCAGCTTCTCTTACTATTTCTACAGTTGACATCTTCTGATGAGGTAAGCAACTTTCACTTTTGCTTAAGTTGCTTGTATTTTGCATCTTGAGCCTGCTTCTATAGTTTCTCAGGAGCTCTAAGGATGTTAATGATGGTAGCATATGCATAGAACTTGCTAGTGCTCCTTGATTCTTTGGTCCTGTAGCTTGCTGAAACGATTGTGTTGATTGCTGATAAGGGTCAAAGTTGATATCTTCTAACATGATGTTATCCAAGTCGAGTTCTTGTTGCAGCAGCTGATTTAGCTCTTCCAACAATTCCATTCCAGATAAATTGTGTTTCCCTTATCTTGAAAAACTGAGTATCAATATTCAAGGTGGAAAACTAGTATTTTGATGAACAATATTAGTATGATTATTCTTGCTCTAAGCTCTATAAATACTAAACATCTCAGGATTTATGAATGAGACAAGGAACATGTAACATTGATTGATGTTGGCTTTGGCGATGTTTTCGTTGCAGTCGCTCGCCAGCAATTATAAAAGACCAGCCACTTTGATTAAACAAAGACACCATGTCTGGTTAAGGTGTTCCATGACCATTCAACATTAGTATTTAATTATCTATCTGATTTGTCTTTATGGAAACATTGATAAAGATCCAAACAAACCATGAAGTAACTACCACATGGAGTATTATATATATCTGAGAGGTTTTCATAAGAAGTTCCGCCATTCCCCCTCTCTTTCTAATTTCTAGTGTACATTTGTATCAAGTGAAAGCACTCTCATTTTGACCAAATCAAAAAACCAGAGTGACTTAGTAGCAGAATCTCTTGTGGTTAGAGACGCTTTGGAAAAACAAAAGATAAGGGTGTTGAATGATAAAATGGCAGACTAGGAATTGGACTATATCTGTATTAACTTCTTACAATTTGAATACAATTTAATATTGAATCAAGATTTTTACAATTTTACAAAGGTATAGATGTAATATGGTAATGTATGACAAAATAAGGAATGGGATAAGTTAAACAAGGAGAGAAAAAAATACAATTAGAGCATTGGTGGGTTCCGGTAGTACATACTTGATTTCCCGAGAGAAATTCTCGCTGAAAGAACTAGTCCGACCAGAAATACGAATGTTTCGTTTGAAGAGATCATTTATACCTTATCATCATTGTCACTGGGTTCCACTATGGAAATCCTTGTTGCTCTTCTTCTAGAGCAACAACAAATGGAGCACATCCACAAAAAACCCTTCACAACCCTCACCATCCCAATTGAGAAAGTCAGATAATACAACCACCACCCAAGGAAGTCACTCATTCCCACACCCATTAACCTCTCTTTCTTCACCTCAGCCATAACCACCAAAATCTCCACATCATCCCTCAACCTCCACCACCACAAGGTGCCTAAGCTAGCCGCCACGGCGAGCCTCTCAACCCATCTTTCTTCTCTGGCAACCCCAAACACCGTGTCGTCGACCACAGGCCTCACCACAATCTTAGAGCAAACCCGTGTCGTCTCGTGCAGCCCCAAGAGGAAAACCAAAACCCCTCTTCTCAACAGGCTCTTCTTCTCGACGCCGCCGAAGCTGAAGCCAGAGTTTTTGTCATAAACACCCGCCACAATGCTTCCCTCGATGCCCAAACAAACACAGACTTGGAAAGTGCAGAGGAGAATCCACGCAGTGCAGAGACTTGATGATGATGATGATGATGATGATGAGTCACTGAAAATGGTGATTTTCCCTGACAAGCAGTGGATTAAGGAAACTAAGGTGAGGAGTGAGACGAGAATGTAGAGAATGTTGCAGGGGTTGATAAGTGAGAAAAAAGAGGGAAAAGGGTGTGTTGTTGTTTGAAGAAAGAACTGAGCAGCAGAGAGGTTAGATAGGAGAAGGAACGAGAGAGGTAGGAGAAGGGTGAGGAGGGTGAGGGTGAAGAGGTAGAAAACCTCTCTTGCAGTTGAAGCTGAAGAATTGAAGAAGAGGTCTTTGGTTTTGTGAAGCCAACGACCCATTTGTGTTGAACTGTGTCTCTCTTCAACAAAAGCACACATTATAAATGAAAAGGAATTTGAAGATGAAGGTGGTAGCCACGTCCATTGTTTTATTTAGTTCAAGCTTCTGTGTTGACTCTTGAATCTTGATTTATTATGTATGAACTTCATTCTTCATTTTATCTTTTGCGCGTGGGTTTGGTACAGAACTCTAGTTGAATTTGGATTGAAGTCGTTCCATTTGGCTGCAAATCTGTCGGATCATCATGGCACCCATTTAGAATTTGTCAAGACTTGATCCAATTTTTTGCAGTCTAGTGGCTCCCTGTTCCATTATTTTATAAGATTGATCCAAAATCCATGTCCATAGTTCATTTTTTTATGTGTTTTGAGTATTAATATATGAGAAAAATGTCAAGTGGATGAAACTCTTGAGAATGGAAAAAAACCCATTAGTCAGTTTCCTACCACTTAGTGCATCGACAATGGAGCGAGAAATTAGTCTGACGGTTATTGGCCGTGAAATACCCGATTAACCGTGGAAAAAAAGCTATGTTGTTAGCTCGACCATGTAACTAAAGCAGATCTGGCCCAAAGAGACGTGAAGGTCCAATTTTGTTACCCCACTGATCCAACAACAAAGCTTTGTCGCCAAGGCTTCTTAACTCCAAGCTTTAGGGAGTTGTGGACCGTTAAGGTATTGGGTCGACCAAGTTACTACTTGAGTGCTGGAATCTTAGCAAGTTGACCACGTACCCACTAATAACATGAGACAGCTATCCACAAAGGTGATTATGTGCATCCCTCCTCGCGTCATTACCAGATGACCCTTGTTTCCGTCCATCATATTAATGTAACAACGTGATTCTAGTCTCACCTCATTAATGTAATAGTGTAATCCTCTCTACACCTTAATTGTAATTAAGGAAGACCTCGAATATATAAGGGGCTCAGTCGCACATAATGAGGCATGTTTAGTTGCTCTGAAATCTTAAGGCTTAGCTTTGTGTTTGTCATACTTCTTTCTTGAGATTTTTTCACGAACAATCATATTTAGATATATGTTAGCCACATGTAAACAATATTTGACATATATCTTAAGATAAAAAGTGAACATAATTCTACTTTAAATTGATATATAGCAAAAAACGATTCGTGTATACTAATTTTTTGTGACACCTGCGATACCGAATACCGTCACAAAATGCAAAGTTTTATTGCTTTGTAGCTTGCCCATAAACAACATATGTGTTGGTGTAAAAAAAAACTAGTGTAAAAGTAAAACAATCAGCGTTGTAAAATACCACCATACCACGAAAACTCTTGACAATGGAGTGATTATCAGCAGCAGTAGATGACTATTGAAGTTCTAACAACCAAAGGATTGTTTCCTTTTAACAGGTCATCAATTGGCATAGATCAAAGGAGAAAAGTCCTTATGGGAGTGGAGTATTGTTTCCTTTTCTTTAGTTTCGTCATGTTTGGGCAAAAACATATCTCTGACTTGTCTTCAAGCCCAATCAGATAACCTTTTTCCACCACAAAAGTAGCCAGGCCCAATGATATTTGTTGAAACTCCATTGTCTTTTTTTCCAACAATTCCATTGTCTTATTTATCACTGCATCTATCACATAATAATGGGGTCTAATTGAAGTACGAAAACGGCCGGGATAGCCATACGATGAAGTGTGTCTATGACACAATAATATCCACGTAGTTTAGTGTTAGAATCACACGACCGAGATGACGTGTTATAATTAATACTCCTTCCGTTCATTTTTATAAGAGTTAATGAAGGGCGTTGATCATTCATTTTTATAAGAATCACATAAGGCTTTGTGTCATATTAATTATTTTTTCACATTTTTACCCCTATTCAATTCTGAAAATATGGAGTTGCATTAATGATGGAAATAGATTAAAAAAAATTATGTTAAGGATAATTTTGGAAATTCAACAACATTTGAGAATAAATTTAATGCAAAAAACCATATTACCTAACTTTCTTAAGAGGTGTGCAAAACGAATTGAGAGAGTAATACAAACTGTCTTTATAAAATAACCTAAGTTTTTGAAATAGTTAGTTATTTAACCCACGTCACCTCACCAAGTCCAGTTGCAAAGAGTCCCAAGCGGCAAAGCAATCCTTGAGTTGAGTGTATGAAAACAAAACATCTATTTTTAGTTTGTTGATGAGATTGGATTTCAAGAAATTAAATCGGTGATAATTATTTTTTCCATTATATAGTCATATATTTGATTTCAATATAAAATTTGATGATCAACTTAAACAATCTAACATTATATCTAATTTTCTGCTAAAAAAAACAATCCAACCTTATCATTTACTTATATAAGACATGCACTTAATTAAGACATGTATGTTAATCTACGATTGAATGTTCCAATCGCACCTTTCTTCATGAATAGAATTTCTTCAGTGAGGCTTTTTTTGGTTTCACATATGATATGTAATCCACGTGGCAGCCAGGGCTTACAAGTAGTGACTATATTATATATAGTGAGGGACCTGGCCAACCTTAGTGCGTTTAAAATATCCAAAAATATTAATATATACATCTAATTTTTTTTCTTTCTATCTCTCACTTCCTATCACATCACATCATATGTCATATACATTATTGTTTTATATTCTCTTCCTTTCTCTCTTTGGATCTCTACACTTAAATAATCTATGAATTACAACTCTAAAATATCTTTGTATTTAAGGGACTTTATTATTATATTGCAATTTGCAATGGTGGGGTTGCTGGGGGCTGGTGGAGATTATACAGGCATACTTGTTATTAAATGTGTGAAAAGAATGAGAGAAAGCAACTTGAAGGCTTTGCCATTATCTCTTCTTCCTACTCTCTCTTTCTCTTTCTCTCTCTTATCTAATCAATCAAAAAACTTTGATAAAGCTTGATCCACTTACCTCAGAAAACTCCATATCTCTATTCAAAGCTTGCAGAAAGAGATTCAAAAGGAATAGGCAGCTATGGACAGTAATGCCTGCCCCCAACTTGAGTCAGAAACTCAAGCATCCAAGAAACGGTGAGTTATCCTTGGAAGAAAAGGAAAGTAGACAAAATATACTGTTTAAACTTTAAAAACATGCACTTCTTACATTTGATTTTATTGTTGACAAGGTTCTTTTTTTTTCCCCTAGCTTTGGTAAATTGCTGTTAGCAAGTTTTATATATGTTGTTGTGCCTGTGCATGTTGCAGGAAAATGGTTGAGAAAACAGTTGTTGCTGTGAAGATAGGAGAGAGTGTTAGCAAGGTGAAGAATGAAGGGCTACCTTCTGATTTTTGGTCTTGGAGGAAATATGGACAAAAGCCAATCAAAGGGTCTCCATATCCAAGGTTTTGCACATTCTTTTCACAAGATCATGATGCCTTCTGTTCTTGATCTACATATTCCAAATCTCACAGAAATTTCTAATTCAGAAAAAAAAACGGTTCATTTTGTGCCTCTTGGCTCTTTGTTACTATTCATAGCATTATAGTGCACATTTGGAGAACCAGCACAATTTTGTTCTACGGCAATAATCAATTTTGGAGAGAAACTTCGGTTAATAGCTTCTGGATTTCAGAATTCAAATTCTAATAAAATAGAAGCCGATCCAAACACGCTAATAGTAAGATTGAATCAATCAGGTATATTAACCGAACTAGACCCAAGGGGCAAAGATAATCCAAAGGATTTTTCTGACTTCTTAAATTTAAAGTGTGCTTAGATTTGATTACTTTTGATTTTTATTTTTTAAAAGCTCTGCCACAAAACTACAACACAAGCTAATTCAACCAATGGACACTTGTACACTAAACTTGAGACCAGGCTAATAGTTTGTGATTTGCTACAATTGTGCAGGGGATATTATAGGTGCAGCACATCCAAAGGCTGTTCAGCCAAAAAGCAAGTAGAGAGATGCAGAACAGATTCTTCCATGCTCATCATCACCTACACCTCTACACATAACCATCCAGATCCCACCACAAATTCTCCCCAACAGCAAAAAGAATCTGAATCAGAAACCACTGAAAATCTCCCAGCTACCTTGAAGGAGGAAGAAGAACAAGAACAGGTAGAAATAGAAGAGGAAGAAGTGAATACTAATAATTGCAGTAGCACCATGACTAGTAGTGATCAAGGTGCAAATGAAGAAATTTTTCATTACTTGCAATCTCCAATTATAGACCAAGAAGAAGATCCTTTCAAACTGGAAAAAAACAATGACAGAATAGATCTACTCTTAGAAGCAGAGCCTCAGCTCTGTTATGCAGCACAGGTGAGGAACTTGTCAACATCCAAAACAGAAGAACTTGAGATTTTCGATGAGCTTGAAGAGCTACCCATGTCTTCATCTTTCCTACACTTCACGAGGAGCATTCTTTCCGATGAAAGGATTCCCGTTGCTCCTTCTTGATGCAAGTGTTGTTTGTCACCTAGAAGAATGTAACTAGTATATTGCTCATACACATGCTATATCCTTGTAGTTCACTTCAGCTAGTTTTTAAGTTTGGAATCTTTCTTTTTATCTCCTTTGTTTATATGAAGAAATGGTTCACTCACACAAACATGTTGCTATTTCAATTATCAATGAGGATAAGCATAGATCCGATAATTAATGAAAAAAATTAAAAATATCAAATATGTCAGGACACATCAACTTATGTTATGTGCATGTATCACTTAAACATGTGGTTCATCGATTTAACTAAAATCAAAACTTTCAAGATTAATATCAATTCTGACATTCATTTTGTACGTTGTATGGTAACTATTTATATGTACTATGTATGATAAAGCAACACACTTTAGGTTAAATTAAATTATCCAAGAATATAAGATGCTACAGATAAGGGAATTCGTTTATTTATGCGGCACTCATTTTAAAGTGCAAGGGCTTCTTAGATCGTTAGTGAATATGTTAATCATTCGAGCACTTATCATGAACCTAATCTTGCATTTTTCGATATTACATTAAGCTTCTTCTTTCTCCCCCTACCCTATAAGTAAATATATATTTTTAGAATGATTTGTGTTTAGAAATTACATAGTAAATATAAGTTAAAAATAATTACACATATGGTGGGTTAGATAGCATTGGTGGCGGTGGTTGCGGTGGTAGCGGAGACACATGGATTAGCCTTGATATATCATTAAAATTGGATAACATTTTTAATAGAGGAATTTGATTGTCATGTTAAAAAAATACATGGATTAAAATTGAGCAATTAAAAGTAAGGAGACTAAAATCACCCAACGTTAAAAAATAAGGAGATTAAAATAATTAGACACTATAGTGGTGGGGTTAGATAGCATTGGACATTGGTGGTGGTGGTGGCGGTGGTAGTGGCGGCGGAGCCACATGGATTAGTCTTGAAATATCATTAAAATTGGATAACATTTTCAATGGAGGGATTTGATTGCAACGTTAAAAAACTACATGGATTAAAATGGAGCAATTGAAAGTAAGGAGACTACAATCACCTAAAGTTAAAAGTAAGGAGACTAAAATTAAGCAATTAAAAGTAAAGGGACTAAAACCACCGAAGGTCAAAGTAAATGGACTAAAAATGCATTTAAGCCTTTTTAAAAAAATAAGCAGAAATTGTTTAAAATTGAGTGAAAACCTATTTCAGCTTCATATTTATTAAACACGTTTTATTTTCAAATTTACATTTTCAAAACTAAAAATTGAAAAACTCACAACTATCCCGGAGAAGGCATAGGACAATGAAATTTTTATGTGTCTGTTTGCAAAAGGCATAGGACAATTAAAATAGGCTTAATAGCACTTTTGGTCCCTCACTTATCACGATTTGACACTTTTGGTCCCTAACAAAAAAAATTAGCTTAAATGGTCCCTCACTTTGTCAAACGACAGCAGTTTTGGTCCCCGTCACTATTCCGTTAAAAAAAGTAACGTTTTCCGTCAAGAATTAAAAAAAAATTGAAAAAAAAAATTCTCATAAAACATGTGCATTTTATTAAGTGAAAATTGTGCTTTTTCTGTTACCAATTCTAAGATTATACAAAAAAAAGAAACTAATTAAGCATAATCAAGAACAAGCAATGTCATTACATTGTTTCACAATAACTGAAGTACTGAACCATCCATGTCTCTTCCCATAATCTGGTTTATTCCACTGTATAACTATCATCTTCATCTCCTACTCTCATGACTTCATCATCTTCTTTATGGTATACAAAAATAAAACCCAGAAAATAAAATCCTAAAAATCAAAAACCAGAGAGAACCAGAAATGAAAATTCACCATGTTGTTCATATTATTCATCTTCTTCATTTTCTTCAAGCAATGAGAACACACCACCACAAACCTAAAAGATCAACACCCACCATAAATGAAAACAGAGAGAAAACCCAGAGAAAATCAACACCCTTGAAGCACGCATCAGATCGAAGCCTTGCAATTCAAATCAAGCAACCATGGCATCAGATCAAGCAATCCAGGTGCTTTCTTCGAGCTACTTGTAGCACGCATCAGATCCAGAGAGTGTGAACCATGAACGGAGATTGAAGCCTTGCAACTCAGATCAAGCAACCATGGCAAAAACACCTAGAATCGAGGCTCAAATCAAGGTTCAAACACAGGTCAAGGTTCAAATCGAGGCTCGAACACATGTCAGAGGTTCAAATCGGATGGGGAGAAGAAGGTGAATCCAACCTCGGAAATCCCAAATCCAGATAGCTCTCTCTTTGTGAATCTTGCTGCTGGAAGAAGGAGGAGAAGAAGGTGTTGGTTGCTGGGTATGGTGAACCTCGGAAACCCTAACGGTTTCTGGCTTGAAGGAGATGCAAACACCACCTCGTTTGAGACCGGCGCGGCGGAGTGAAACCCAATGACCTGTTGAAGGAGTTGTGGGAAGAAGAAGCGACGAGGGCTTCACTGCCGCCGTGGAAGAAGAAGGTGTTGGAGCGGCGAGTGAAAGGCTCGTTGGAAGATGAAGATGCAACACTTGTCCTTGAGGTGTAGGAAATCGGAGAAGCGAGGAGTTCTGAGCGTTCCTCGGAAGCGAGATGGCGGCGGCTCCAACGACGGCGCGGGCAAGGAGGAGCTGCGACGAAGTGAAGATTCCAGTGACGGTGTTCGGGAGGAGCGGTGGTTGCTGACCGTAGAAGGAAGTGGTGGCAACTGTGAGGGTCGAGGAAAAGAAGGTTGGTTTCTGTTTGGTGGTGTTTGGGGGAAGAAGGTGAAAGCAGATAAGATTAGGGTTTTGTTTTGGGGGAAGAAGGTGAAGAAGGGGATAAATGTTAGGGGAACGGGAGAAGAAGGTGGTTCTGGTTTTTTTTTTAATACTTTTTTTATATTTTTTTTTTCAAAAATCGTTAAATATTAGATGGAAAACGTTAGTTTTTAATGGAATAGTGACGGGGGACTAATACTGCTATCGTTTGACAAAGTGAGGGACTATTTAGGCTAATTTTTTTTATTAGGGACTAAAAGTGTCAAACCGTGATAAGTGAGGAACCAAAAGTGCTATTAAGCCATTAAAATATTCTTCTCTGACTAACGTAAATATTGAAATATTAATATTATTATATTTCTAATAAACATTATTTTACTTATTTATTGTACACATATATTTTACTTAAATAATCAGCTTAAAAATTTAAAAATAGTAATTATTTTTACGTTTACATTATTAATAATTATGTAAGATAATTAATTTTACTTAGTAACTGTACATAAGAGGATGTATCTAGTGAGAAAGCTCTTCTTATATGAGAATGGTGAGAATAAATCGTGGCCGTTAGATCTAACAATGAGTGGTCATGATTAAAAGAAATAAGTCATGTGACTTGTTTAAAAACTCATATGACATTTTTAAGTGGTCATGTGACCACTTATTTCTTTTAATCATGACCACTCATTATTAGATCTAATGGCCACGATTTATTCTCACCATTCTCATATAAGAAGAGTTTTCTCACTAGATACATCCTCCTGTTCATAAATATTTAAGTTACCAAAGATCATTGTTTGACTAACGTAGAATTATTTTACTAACGTAATTTTATTTTTTTTGGTCACTAGATTTCATTTTACAGAGAAAGAAAGGTACGAAACAGCCCAAGAAAAGAGGCCCAACTGGACATAAATGACATAACAAAAAATACCAACACCCGTGACAAAAATAACCCCAGCGCCAAAAATACAAGGCCCAACTCGGCAGAAAATTCCTCAATATAGGCCCAAACCAGGCAAAAAAATTAAGGCATAATAACACTTTTGGTCCCTCACCTTTCACGATTTGGCATTTCTGGTCCCTCTTGCAATTTATTAGCACCCAAAGTCCCTTAACCTTTGAAGATTTTGCATTTCTAGTTTTCCATCCAATTCCGTCAAAGATTTAACGGTTTTTGAAAGAAAAAAAAATATATCCAAAACATTCATCCAATTCTTCATCAATCTTCATCTTCTTCACCAACATTTTCATCATCTTACCCAGAAAAAATTAAAAAACATACATATTCATCTTCCTAACATTATACCTTCCATCTTCATCTCTAACATCATTCCATAAACACTTAACATTCTGAAAAATCCATAATACTGAACCTGAAATTACAATTACTAAAAACCCATTTCCAAGCCCCACCAATTCTGATTTTAACAGCAGAATCTAAGACCCAAATGCCTCAAGCATATGGAGAAAGAATTACCCACACAATAACCTTTCAAGATCCTGTGGGAAATAGCTTTAACATATTAGTTTGGAGGTTTCAAAATGAGCTTTGCTTTACATTTGGTATTATTGATATCAGACACTTCTACCATTTATTGGACGGAGCTTGGCTGGTTCTATTCTATTTGGGGGAGACACATTTTCACATGAGGGTTCAGGGCAGAGATTTCTCTAAACCAGTGTATCCAACACCTCCAGTTTCCCGTCAAGTGGGGACTGAATCAGACGAGGAACCAACTGAATACGTCAGCGGTCCTGAAGATGTTGGTGAGGAGTATATCAGACGTTTTGTATTCACCACTAGTGGGATCCATTTAACTAGCCAAATGGTATGTCTGTTGTTATTTACTCTCTCTCCCCCATGTGTTATTCTAATATATGTTACATGTGTTATTTGAATTATGTATAATCTAGATTCTCCCTAGGGAAATGGCCAGATTTGCTATGCTGCCAACCAAGGTTGTTCTTAGGGATTCCTTTGCCAGGAGGTTTTTTTGTAACATACAATGGCACACATTAAGGGATGGCCTATGTTACCTTATTGGTGGATGGTCAAATTTAGCGAGGACAAATGGACTCCAGGTAGGGGACCGCTTTTGGGTTGGCGTGGATAGGAGGGACCCATGCGTTATCGACCGGAAAAGTGGAAGATTAAATGGAGGAGGGAAAATTGTTGGGAACCAAAAAATTGTGATCCTTTTTCTATATATTGTTTTACATATTCTACCCATGTAATAATATATGGTTATATATATATATATATATGGGATGTATCTAGTGAGAAAGTTTTTCTTATATGAGAATGGTGAGAATAAATCGTGGCCGTTAGATCTAGCAATGAGTGGTCATGATTAAAAGAAATAAGTGGTCACATGGCCACTTAAAAATGTCATGTGACTTTTTAAACAAGTCACGTGACTTATTTCTTTTAATCATGAACACTCATTGTTAGATTTAACGGTCACGATTTATTCTCACCATTCTCATATAAGAAAAGTTTTCTCACTAGATACATCCTCTATATATATATATATTTGGCTAAATCTACCCATGTAATATATTGCTACCAACATTAGAGTTTTTACCTATATATTGTGTATTTAGTGGTTACAGTATGTTTAATGGTAAAAACCTGAGAATTTGCTGGCCAGTGCTTAATTACAGTGTACTATCAAATATTAAATTGAGAATAATCTATCAAGTACATGTAAGTTAAAAAAAACCAAAAACACATAACACACCACATAAGCAACTAAAACTTTGAAAAGTTTAGAAATTCACACATACATCATACAACATTCATCATAAAGAATTCCAGTGGATACTAAACACAAATACTAACACAAATGAGTATGAAAGTATTCATTACAAAATAGCGGAGCATGCCTCGGTTATCGTGTGTGTTTCCAAAAATTATATTCTTCAAGCCTTTCGACGCGATCACCAACCATCTCACACAATATGCAAAATCAGGCACAATACAATTGACTAATCGGGATGCAAACGCAAAAAGTCCAAGCCACAACTGTTAGACTAACCAGATAACAAACCTCAAACCCAAATAAAAAACCCAACCAAAAAATTCATCCAACAAAACCCAAAATTCCTGTAACTCAACCACAAATCCAACATGTCAAACTCGAATCACAAACACCAAATTACTCAAATTCGAATCGCAGATACTAGCCTCAAATTCCCAAACAAAACCCTAAATTACCCAAACCCAAATCACAGACACCAACCTCAAATTCTCAAACAAAACCCTAAATTTACGAAACCAAATCACAAACCACAACCCCAAAATTCAAACAACAAAACAAAAAATTCAAGTAACCCGATGGCAAATCCCACATGTTCAATCATAAACTCCAACCCGAACCGCAACTTCCCAAACAAAACCCTCAAATTCAGAAACCAAAGCACAAAATCAGATATCCCAACCCAAAATCGTAAACGCGACATACCTTCCTACATCGACATGAAATCTTAGCTCCATGTAGCCGAAACACACGATCATCAGTCTGATGAAAACCTTCAACAGATACATCTTCACAATGATGTCTCAGATCAACTAACGAAGGGATGAACGAAGGGAACTTTTTCGTTATTGTCAGCCTCGTAACCCTAGATTTGGTGTGAGCAATGGAGATAGAGATAATGGAGGAGAAGAGAAACCGAGAATGGGACTCATAACCTTAGAGTTGAAGTGAACGATGGAGATGGAGATAATGGATAACAAGAGAATCTGAGAATGGGAAGACGAGAACGAACTAGCTCAGAAACGAATCCTTCCACTGCAGCTCACATGTTTTCCTTTTCATTTACCATACTGAGGGGCAACAAGGTAACTACTTAATAGTGGGGCAGATCTAATTAAATGGGAAAATACATTTAAGGTATTTCAAAATTTATTATGGAAAATACAAGCTTAATTTCAAAAATAAGACAAATAACCTGCAAACCCACTATTGGGGGTGGAAAGTGAGTTGTGCAAGGTTGCACAACTAAAAAGTTGTGCATATTAGGGGAACCAGGTAGGTGGTTTGCAATTTGCATAGAAGAAACGCCACCCACCCACATGTTAATTTTGTGTTTTTCAATTAAGGAAAGCCCAAATTGGTCCCTGATATACACTTGGTCAGACAAATTAGACCCAACACAACAAAACAACAAGAGATTGGCATAGAGTTTAACTGCTGTGATTATTTCCATCTCCACACTACTGTTTGAGGAGAAAAACATAAGAAAGCGGTTAAAAGTTGAAGAGGCAATATGCATGGGTAAAAAGAACTAAAGTTAGGAAAGCAGTGCATGAGTAACAAAAACTCTAAATCAGAGTTGTGACATTTTCATCTCATTCAAGGTTTGTGTTAAGACACAAGTTAAACTCAAAGTGAAAGTACCTTCTTCTCAAGCAAATGAGAGTTCCATTCACTTTTGTATATTGGAAAGAGTGAAATGCATTTTTTTAAGTTCAACTAACTGGCACCGTAAGAGGAACAAAGTCAGAACAAAGTGATTATGCAAATGAACAAAGTGATATAGAAGCATAGATCACAGATGGCGTCTATAACTAGCATAAGTAAGTGATACTGACAGTGACAGAGGATCACTGGTAACATCAAAGTAAAATAACAATACACTACCATTTTAATTTATGTAACCATGCATTCAAAGTAAAATCATAGAAGCTCCTTCAGTTTTCCCTATTGCAAGTTTACTTGCCAAAATGCCAGGGAAATAACTGGATACCATTGTCACAAAACCTCTTATACCAGCATTTAAAAAAACAAAATAAAAGATGATAGAGCAAATGAACAATCCGCAATATGAACACTATCCTCCATCAAAGATGAAAATGGTGCCACATAACTGGCAGAAGCCAGCAATAGAAGACCATTCAGAACATCAAGACATAGTTTCAGGCGCAGCTACCGTCTTCTCCTGGGCAGGCTCAGGCGCCGTCTTCTCCTGGACAGGCTCAGCTGCCGTCTTCTCCTGTACAGCCTCAGCTGCCGCCTTCTCCTGGACAATCTCAGCTGCTGTCTTCCCCTGGACAGCCTTATAGCATTGGAGACTGCAAAGAGGAACCTTTGTTTTCGAATCCCGATACTTATAAGGATTCGTACAAGAAGGACCAGCACATGTCTCACGAGGGGGAGGATAACTGAAACAATAACCAGTAATATCATTAGCAGAGAAAGAAAGCTTTGATGTGTTTGCCAAACAAACAGCAGAAATTCTAACAACTGATCAATCTTGATTGTCAAAATCAGGGAACACCTAAAGCTACTCACCCAGATTTCTAATTAAGTAAATAGCACAGTTTTTCAATATCAAATTTTTGCCTCCTTAGTTTTGTTTGCCAAACATGTGTAAAACAATTCTCAGGAAGACAGCCTAACAGGTCCTGTAAATCTAATTAGCAAAGTCCAATACAAGCATGAGTATCTATCTTCCGGCCAGTGGTGGTTGTCAAGATCATGGAAAAAGCTAAAGCCAAAAACACTCAGCCAGTTCTGGTAAATAGCACAATTTTTCAATCAATTTTCATTCTCCCCATTTTCTTTTTCCCTTATTCTATTTGCCGAAATTATCTAAACAAGTTATCAGACATTGAGTTTAACAGGTCGCATAATCAAATTAGTATAGCCTGATACCTGATTGGCTTGGAGTTAAAGATTGCAGGGAGACCCATCTCCTCAGGGAAAGTCACAATATTCCCAGTAGGACGCATCACATATCTGATGGTATTTGGTGGAAGTTTTTGAGCATTGGCTGCCTTCTCCTGCAAAGAATAATTCAATCAAACTGAAAGTTGTACAAACAAATTGAAATCAGTAATTTGTAGGAAATTCATCTAATGTTGCAAAACCTGTGCCAGTTCTTCTTGGCGTTTCTTAATTTTATCTTCTCTCTTCTTCCTACTGGAGTCTTGACCAAGAATTTTTCGGATAGCTTCAGCCTACAAAATGAATTCAAATGGACATGCCTTTCTGTGTAAAATCAAATGCAGTGAAAAAAACTATGATTTGGAGAGAACAAAAACAAACCTCAGATTCCCTGGCAGCCTTTTCAACCTGCATTTTACGCCTCTGTGCAGCCTCAGCTTTCTTTACTTGCTGATCCTCTTCGGAAAGCTTCTCCTTTTGCTCTGTAGTTAAGCAACATGTACATGGTTAATGACACTGGTATGAAATTGATAAAAGAAAATAAAGTGTAGATAAATGCTCACTTCTAGGCGGAGCAGGTGGTAATCCATTGGGAAACTCAATTATACTTCCACCAGATGCAGAGGCATCTTTGCTTGATTGAAGAGCTCGTTGACGTGTTGTAAGAGTCATTTCCCTCTTACTGTCCATTAATACATCAACAGATTCCTTCCTCTGCTTTTTCTTTTTCTTATCCTCAAGCTCACCATCAGACCCTGACTCCTCTTCACCCTCATAATCAGTGTCCTCATACACTCTATCAGATCTAGACCTTTTCTTACCATCTTTGCCTGACCTTGATGAGGCAGAATTTTCCAAATTAGAGACACTGGAGAGTTTTCGATGTTTCTTGCTTAATTCTTCCTCATCTCTGTAAACTGCAGAAACTTTTGAAGTTTTCAGCTTTTCCAAATACCGGATCTCATCATCCTCGTCGTCGTCATCACCAAATTCCCCATCCAGCACACGTCTCTTCGGCACTCGCTTGCTCTTCCGAACTGGTTCAGACTTGTCTCCTTGCTTACCAGATGTGCTCTTTCCAGATATCCTCCCCATCGAATCCTCCTTCCCAAGACCAAAGCCACCCCTTGAGAAATCCTTCCACGGAAGGCCTTGGAGGCCACTCCTCTTATCAGAAGGAGAATTATTGTCGTCTGAATTACTCTGTGATAACACAATTTGATGAGAACAATCAAATGGAATTTGATCAGATAAAAAAGAAGGGGAAGTGATTACATTTACAGATATGAAATCAAGACCAGAAATATTCTCCCATACAAGTAAAACCTAAATACACATACGATCCTCGCGGACAGGTCGGATAAGAAACGCCTCAACAATCTCGTGAAATGACATTTTATAAAACACCAAGAAATAATTAATTATAAAAAACCAAATATCCTACAACCAATATCCATATAAGGTATCAAGAACCGGCTAAGTTTTAGGTGAACTGTGGAAGTACTTGAATGATTTAAAACCTACCTCGCGTAAGAGAGCTCTTTGGGCTTGAAGCATGGACATTGTCCGTGCCCATTTTTTTATGTTAAAATTCAACAATTACAAAGATTGGGCCAATACAGACCAACTTTGTCACTACCAAGGTAGTCAATCGCGGATCGCAGATTGTCGCGGCCGACCCCCAAAACTGCAATCCCATACAAGTGAGGCCGCGAATCGCGCCGCTACAGCCGCGAATCGCGGGATTTCACGCCCTGAATCCCATCACGGCAGGGGTCCGCTACGCGACACGACGGCGCTATGCTCGCGATTAACTACCACTACTTGGCCATAAAAGCTCTGATAATACATCAACTCGTCCAGGACAAACTGTACTGGCAGTGTAAGCTTTTTGGTAAAAACACTGGATGGTTTTATATCCCTTAACCATTGTACTTAGATTCGCAAGAATCGTACTATACATATGGGGATTTGATACCAAATCAGTAAACATCAATACACATCAGATTGAGTAAGTTTTGGACCTTCAGTCGCAACCTGAATCGTCTGAATCACAGCCTGAATCGTATGAGCCGCCTCTGTATCAGACGAATCGAGATTCAGAGTGGAATCCAGCTATTCCAGCATGCACAGGTTGCTCATTATGAAACGGGCTGGGGTTGTGCAACCCGGTTCTGAAAACAACACTTTTAGGCTCTACTTTATTTTCCCTTTTTGCAATTTTTTAACAAAATTGAAAGGATGAGACGGCATGAGAATAGTAGCCTAACATCACACAATGTGAAGTGGCAAAGTGTGATAGGCTGATAGTAGCAACAAATGAGACAGCGCGATAGCCAACACAATGACAATAACAGCCACGTGTGCGGCTAACAACAAAAGATTTCAGATGGGGACTGTTGCAATTTGAAATTGATAATGGAGCACTCAACTCTGTGGTATGGTTCTTTGACTGTCCAGGCACAGTGGAACAAGGACTCGTGGCTTGAACAGAGATTTTAGAACAAATATGGGTTCGTGGTTGCAAGCAATGACATATTACATTCTTTTGGATCTTTGATATATCTTATTGGTGTTTCGTTAGGGGTCCAGCCACTGTTTTTTGTCATTTTGATTTATTGGATTGATCTTGGATTAGTTTGAAGTTCATATATGGTTTCTGTATAAGTTTATGCAATGCGTTGTTTACTTGTTTGACTTAAGAGTGCTAATATTTTTATGTTTTAAATGTTACTTTATGTGAAAATATATTTAAATATTTTTAATTATTGATATATATCTTATGATTCATAAAAAGATTTAATTCATCATTCAGAGAATAAGTTTTCTGATTCACGATTGAATCTTGATTTGATAAAATAACTATAAATGCTGAGGAATAAGATGCCATCACAAATTCTGATATAAACTACAGTTACATCCTAAATAAAAATACCTGCTGCTTTTGGCGTGGTCTCGGCGCATCTGATGAGCGAGAGCTTTTTGTAGTTGATCCACTTCCTGAAGCACCATTGGATGCAGAGTTGGCTTGTATAGTACGCGTCACCCCGCCAACCTTCAGTTTAACCTTCTTAACCCTGTTCTCACTCCCCAATCCATCCTGAGAAATGCCAAACTGCCCCACAGTCAGACCCTCGGAATTCCTTCCACCATAAATATCTGCATTGCTTAGCTCTGAATCCAAGCTATCCTTGAATTTGCTAGAACCTTTCCAATTAGCTGGAGCAAGAACACCTTCACTACTGCGTCTATTATACGAACCGCTCCGTCCAGGCTCACTATTGTAGAAAGCATGGAACCCTCTTTTATGTGATTTATCATCTTCGGCTCTGGTAGCAGAGGACGCCTGAGAGTTAAGATTGAATTCTTTCCTCTTGGAACTAGTATCATAAACAGCATTCTCGTCACTAGAGGCCTTGCCGGCATCTTCTGAAGGGGTCGACGACAAGGGAGAGAGGTCATGACCTTCAGAAACAGGCTGTGAATCAGGTCGAGGCCTGCGCAAAGTTTGACTCCTCTTCCTCCTTACAGCATTGCTGAGACCGTCAAACCCGGTAGAGCCTAAATCTTCCATTGAATACTTATTTTATACAACAGGGCGGGTTTCTGGTACCCCTTTATGAGGGGAAAACCCTCATAAACCAATTTTTTTTCGCTGCAATTGAGATATATTAAACCATCAGCAATCAATCACATTGATCATTCCTAAAAATCAAACCATACTATTTTCTATTTAACCTAACTGTAACTGCTTTCTTCTAGTGTTTAAGGAGGGGAAAAGGGGCTTGAACAATTAAGACAGTAGTTTAATTCAAAGTTTAATTTTTTATCATGAATTTCCATTCTCATAACATGGTTTTGAATTGACTCAAGATGAGAAGGAAGCGGCATTTGTGTATCGTGATACACCGATACGAAAAAATTGAAATTGCTTCTTCATTTGTGAACAAAAATTTTGAAACTTGAACAGTGATTAGAAGAGTAAGAAGCAAAATAAATACATAAAAAGCAAAGATTGAGTGAAATTTAGAAGAAATAGGGCAAAGAGCTCTTACAGTTGGCACAATGATTTGCGCTCCGTGCTACCGGGCACGGTTCATTCGGGTCGGATCAAAGGTATTGAATTTGAGTTGAGGAGTATATGGGTGGGTGGTCGGAGAATGAAAGTGGCGTCTGCGGCGAGGGTTTGCGGAGGAAGATGGCGAAAGAAATCGATGATGTGAACGGAGAGAAGTTTGGGCAATACAAGGAAATAGAATAGGTGTTGGTTCATCTGCTGCTGAATCTTCTGAAAGAGCCATGTTTGGAAGACAGATAAACACTCATAAAAGTGCATGCGTCAAAATTGAAAACGTTACATTAGAAAAGTTTTGTTTTTCGTTTAAAAATAAATAAATTAAATGTTTTGTTTTTCATACAAACTAGTAAAAGTGTGAACGGATAGACTTCCAATTATTATCACCTCTTATTTTTGTTCATTTTTAATTAATTTTTTTTAGTTTAAAAAATAATAATTTTTTAATAATTATTGAAATAATAAAATCTTATTAATTTTATACAAAAATTATTTATACTAAATAACTGTTTGTCTCGGATCTAGTAAGCTTTGTGATCGAGTTCCTTTTTTCATATCACTGATATTAACTTTGCATTACGAACCTTTGAAATGGTGGCAGATGAAATTTTTACCTCAGATTTGGACGGAGATTGGGAGTGTCAATATTCCCGTTGCGTTGTGAGGGATGATATGATTCTATGGAAGGAGAAATATGATGACATATACCATATTGCTTAAGTATATGTTTGGTTATCTAAAGGTGGTTGATAATCTTTGAGAATCTGGAAATTGATATGGAGGACTAGTGCATCTGAGATAGTTCGCTTCTTTTTGTAGCTTATTGGTAAGGGTATGTTGCCCACTAATTTAACAAGACAACAATGCAATCTTGGGGCAATTGCAAGCGTTGCTCAAGTAGAGGATCTTGATCATCTTTTTCGCCAGTCTCCTCTTCCAGACGCGCATGGGTACATTTGAGGTTTATGCTCACAACTATTCTGATAGTGTCTCTTTTCATGACTGGTTTTGTGCCCAGCTTCAACAACAAAATTATATTCTAGCGATTGCTATTCTCTGGTGGATTTGAAAATGGCGTAACAATAATTTTTTTTTGGGTTAATGGTTCAACGGGTCCCTGAAGTTGTACTAAATTTTGTGTTTGGTCCCTCCCCAGAAAAATGACGTTTAGTGGCAGTCAAAAACAGCCAGTAATTGTAAAAAAAACCGCCACTAAACGTAATTTTTCTGGGGAGGGACCAAACACCGATTTCGATACAACTTCAGGGACCTATTGAACTATTAAACCATTTTTTTTATACTCATGCTTGGCTTGTTGACTTTGTTTTACCGAAGATTTTAGTTTCTGTTCAAGATTTTAAGTGTTAGGGAAGGCTAGTGAGTGATGTTTCCATAATGCCACTTGTCGTGTGCCATTTGAATGAGGATGACAGTTCGATCTCTAGCTTACTAGAATGGGGTGTGGTGTTGTTTTGCGTGAACAAGATAGTGATGAGTATCTAAAATCTCTTGCAGTGTCAATAATGGAGATGTTTGTCATACTGAGTTACTTACTTTGGAGGTTGGTTTACGACATGCTTAGGACCTAGGCTTTAAAAAGGTTGATGGTGAATCTGATTGCTTAGAGGTTATTAATCTCCTTATGATTATTTTTGACGTTAGTACATACTGGTTGCGCAATGTGATTCTCTGAGTTAAGTGTATGCTCAATTGGTGTTGGTTTGTTTCCTTGTCTCGTATATTTCTAGGGATCGCAACATGATTGCAGATGCTTTACCTAGACAAGTTAAAGAAGGCGGTTGAGCATTTAAAGAAGGTGGTTGCAAATAAGGTTGTTTTCCCTACCTAAAACATAATTACAATTTGCGACCTAGGATTTTTGCAAGTCAATATCATGCTTTGTATTTTGGTTTTAAAGCACAATTTTAAGGTCCCCATAAGAAGCAAATATTGTATTTTAGCTGCCTTAACTTGTGAGGTTCAATCCAGAAAAAAGAAAAAAAAAACTTGTGAGGTTCAATGGTTATGTTACTTGTTTCAAGATCTTCCTCGGGCTTGCCTCTTCTAAAGTGAGACATAATCATTAATAGTAACTATCTACTTTGATACTGAATTTACCTTGTAAAGTGAGTCCAATCAATTTAGAGGAGTCAAACCCCTAACCCCTCTTCTTTTGCATAACTAATAGATATACTCACAAAGACTCTTCATGTTTTGGTTCATCGATTAGCTATTTCTAAGTTGAAAATTCTCAATGTACACGCTCCAACTTGAAGGAGAATGTTATGAATCATATTTCGCACTATTTCTTTTATGTTATGTATTATCCATATTAAAATTGTGTTGTCCCTTTTCATAGTGCATTTTGGACTGAAATGAGCAAGATCAATGCATAGGAGAACCGTCAACTCGGTATTGTGAAAGATTGGAGAGTTGTTTGTCGATGTAAATCTGAAAAGGCAACATGACGATGGATTGAAGCTCAAGAAGATACATTTCATTTAAAGGCACGGTGTTTTGCGAGCTTGTAGACTGGATAAAGTGATATGAGATAACTAGGTCGAAGTGGAACTTAGCAGCAGTTGTATGGGCGTAAAAAACATGGGCCTCTTCCCTATCTTGGGCGATGTAATGAGGTTTAGGTGATATGACACATGTATTCTTAGGGTTAGGCAATATGTTTTAGTTAGGATGATGTATTTATTTTTCCACGTCGATCATCAAGAAGACTATTGTAGAGATATTTTTATGATCGAACACGTCAAAGCACTCCACCTACATGCCCCTATACTCGACATTTTGTAACAACCTGATCCAGTTGGTTGTAAAAAAAACTATGATTTATCGTGTATATAGAGATGACTCGTTAGAAGAGACCTCATGTTCACTTGAATATAGAAGAGAGACTGAGTCTTGAATTCTTTCTTCGGTTCTAAACGTGGTCTTTCTCAAATTCACCTCATGAACATTTCTTTCAAGAATATTGTAGAATCTTACAAATGACATTTTCTGTACATGCCAGATTAGGATAATGGATGGTATTGATTTTGTTGTTTTATTCACCTAGGTCATTCTCTCCTCCTATTTATATTCTTTACGATAATGTGCATAATGAAAATGAGAATGTGAGAATCTTTTAGAGAAGGTGCATAATGAGAATCTTTTAGAGCTAAGATTCTATTTATCCTCTTTTAAGCAACATGCATTTTATAAATGAAATGTAGAGTTCAATTAATTTTGTAGATTTCCCTAACTTTATAACTTTTTATATATATATTTATGTATTTTATCCATACCTCTACATTTTCTTTTTTAAAAATAATAATAAAAATGGCTTAGAACAAGATCAATGATATGCTACGCTCATTTAAAGGCCACATTAGGCAAGTTGGACCTCATTTAACACCCCATATTTGGCAGGTTGGGTTGAAGATATCGAGCCACCCAACGCGCTTCTCACTTTAACTTGTCAAAAAGTGCGTTGACTGAAAGGTGGTCAAATATCGTACTCTTTTTCTTTATTGATATTGTCATTAATATGAAGGTCTAGACAATTTTACCTATATATTAATTAACTTTAATACTTAATATATTTTTATGTAAAAAATAAAATATTACTTAGTTTTGTTTTATTGTTTTAACTTGTTTTAAGATATTTTATAATTATTAATTAATATAATTAATAGCGATTCTATGAATTAGGGTTTAGAGTAGGATTTAGGATTTACTTAATCCATCTATTTTTTTTATTTACAATTTATTTAATCCATTTTTTGTGATTCAATAGAATTTTAAGTCAATTTTTCGTGATGCGCAAAATTTCAATATACCGATCTCGTAAATTTTAATTTTAAATGAATGAATTATAATCCATCTAATATATTAAATGGATGGATTATGATTCATCCATTTATATTATTTTCTTATGTGGATGGACTAGATTTTCTTATGGATGCTGATGGATATGGTTTCATGGATTATTTTGCCAACTTACCTATATGTGTGAGCCTTCTTAGAATGTGAAACATTCAAATTTATTGTTCTCATGACAAAGTTTGGATGAATTAAAAAGTATCCGATCAACTGACATTTTCCAGAAAAGTCTATGACTATTTAGGTAAAATCTGGGAAAGATGGAAGCATTGAATATTACTCCAATGAAGGTATGGAGGGTTTTTCAAAGAATTAAAAGAAGCTGGCTCATTCAGGAAAAAATTTGAAAGCTAATCTTTAGAAAATAATCTATAAAACAAATGTAAACCGCGTGTAGAACCACTGTCTACCAAGGGGAATCAGCATAATGATTTACGGCGAAAGATGGCAAAAGCAACCACAAATAATCCTTTTTATATGAATATTATTATAACAGTTAAGGAAATACAAGTAAACTTCCTTTCTTCAAGCCTAAAAATAAAACTCCTAATGATTCAACACCACAATCAACTAGTGAGCCACTTGGCTAATTTTGTTCTATATTTACAAGCTGCATAACTATACTTAAGCCAACTCATCTTTAACTAACTAATCTGCTAACTATACTGTTACTTGTAACAAATCATATCACCCTCCCACTCACCCACAGCAAAAAGCTTCAATCACTTTGGCAAATTTCACGGTTTATGAATCGGACTTTCGCTGTAGGATTGAAATTGATCTAAATTATAAGTTTAAAACTTTTGATTCTTGAATGGGTTTAGTTTTCTGAGTATTCATCTTCCTTCATGAAGATCTTCAGAGAAAACCACTGTCCTAGAAATGTTGTCATTGTCAAAGGCAGCACTTAAACCAGAGTAAGGACCCGAAGAGAACATAGAAGATGTTCCGTCAAACTCAAAAGTGCTAGAGGACTGTCTGAGGTTGGATCGAGCATTGGTTGACGCTAACACAGAGTCATGGTATTCTGTGATGCGCTGCACCATTTTAAGTGACTGTACCACTTCACCCATTGTGGGTCGTTGGTTTGCTTCGGGAGAAACACAGGCTGCAGCAATAGTGCACACACGCACAAAATCTTCCTTTGGATACTTGCCCCCAAGTTTTGGATCGGGAATCTCTTCTAACCGTTCCTTATCTCTAAGGATTGGCCTAGCCTGCAAGAATAATAAACTTATTTTTCCGCAAAAAACTTCAAAGGACATTTGTGAATCCAATCTTTAAAATAATTCCAACTAAACAGAAAAGAAGGGAAGATGGCTTGAACTTGACAAGAAAAACATGGGATTGACAAGGTGTGGAACTAACCCAAGTAACAAGGTTCTCTTGTCCAGCTGGCTGGGACATATCCACGGGTTTTCTTCCAGTAAGCAGTTCTAGCAAGACAACCCCATAGCTATAGACATCACTTTTAACAAGTAGGTGTCCAGTCATGGCATACTCAGGAGCTACATACCTACAGACAAGTTTCATTTCATCTTAAATATAAATTCTATGGTAGTAACTACTCTAAGAAAGAATATATTGAGACTAACCCAAATGTGCCCATGACACGAGTAGACAAATAATTAGTTCTGCCTTCAGGTGCCTGCTTAGCAAGACCAAAATCGGCAACCTTAGCAAGAAAGTTGTTCTCGAGCAGTATGTTGGATGCCTTAAAATCTCTGTGTATTACACAGGGCTGTGAGTCTTCATGCAGGTACGAAAGTCCTCTTGCAGCATCAAGAGCAATCTTCATTCTGGTGTCCCAATCCAGAGGACAATTTATTCCCATGGGACCTAGGACAAATCAATGCAGATTTCCATTTAGGGCGTCACATTTTGACAAAGCTAAAATATGTGTAGTTCAAGATTAAAAGCAGAACCCATAATTTGAAAAACTACATTACCATGAAGCCAAGCCTCCAAACTCCCATTAGGGACAAGTTCATAGCAAAGTAGATTTTGTGAGGACTCACGATTACTATAGTATCCCACTAGTTTTACAAGGTTACGATGATGCAACCGGCTAAGCATTTCAACCTCAACCAAAAACTCTTTGTCACCCTGTTGTCCTCCATTTGTAAGCCTCTTAATTGCAACACAAGTACCATCATGTAAGACACCTTTAAAAACTTTGCCAAACCCTCCTTCTCCAAGTACACTAGCTGGTTCAAAATTGTTTGTCGCTTCTTTAAGTTCCTCATAAGCAATAAACCGTGTGCTGGTTGGGTGGGGAATAGAACCCACAGCGGACACAGTACTTTCTGTCCTTAGCTTTTCTGCCAGAGAGAGAGAAAGAATTAGTAGTGGGGACTATAATACAATATAAAACAACACAAGATAATGAAAATGTATTTTGAAAAAAAAAAAAAAAACAGCACCAAGTCACCAACATCTAAAAACTACTGCTAGTATTACTAACATTAATGCTACAAACAGAAGCATCAGGAGTTGCTATTTATCTCATCAGCAGCTGGCACTACATTTCTTCATAAATAACACAATTTAAGTCTCACAGGTGTATGAAATTACATTCTACCATACTGTTTAAAAAGTAAAAACATGCCAGGATGAAATCCTGAAGAAAAATTGAAAGGAAGTTTTTTAAATTACAATTTTGCTCCAAACCTTTGCTATTAATTTCATCAAAGGCTTGGCATGTCATTTCTTCATAAATAACATATTTCGAGTCTCAGAAGCATATGCTAGAATGAAATCCTGAAGAAGAGTTAGAGTTAAAGTTTTTTTTTTTTAAGAAAAAACTTTACTAATATTCTTCAAACATGCTGAAATGAAATCCTGATGAGCTGTGAGTCTTGTGACAACTGGTAACCTTCAGTTGGTCAGGTAGACATGCCATTTTTCAAGAAGTAGGACTCTACAATTTCAATTTTCTATTCCTGATTCAGCAGTATAAAATTGTGTAAACATGCTAGAATCAAATCCTAAAGACGAATTAAGTTTCTCATACAAAGATAAAAAATTGGAAAAGACCCGATTATTTTGCTCCATACTTAGCCATACGAGTTGTTTAACTGACAACCTTAAGTTGGTCATATACACGCAACATCTTTCAACAATTTCAACTTCCTATTCCTGATTCAGCAGTCTAGAGTTGTATAAACATGCTATAATGATATCATATAGAAGCAGTGTTGTTAATTGTGGGTGGCGGGTCATGGAGGAAAGCCAAAATCCCTCCATACATGACAAATAATGGAGGAATATGGTGGAAATGGTGGCCATATGGCAGGATATCGGCCATGGCGGAAAGCCAAAAAAACCGCCATGGCGGATATTTGATAACATGTATAGAAGGATTAAGTTTCTCAACAAAAGTTAAAAACAAAAAGACCTAACTATTTTCTCCAGACTTGCACAATCATGAGTGGCAACCGAGAACCTTCAGTAGGATCAGGTAAATACAACATTTTCAACAAGAAATCGACCATTTCAATTTTCAATTCCTGAGACAGCAGTATAAAAGTGGACACTAAACAAGTTATATTTTGCTCCATACTTAAAACCATGAGAGTTGTTCAACTGACAACCTTAAGTGGGTCAGATACACGCAACATTTTCCAAACATAAGAGTCAACAATTTCAATTTCATATTCCTGATTCAGCAGTATAGAATTGTATAAACATGCATTGATGATATTATATAGAAGGATTAAGATTCTCAACAAAATTTAAAAACATAAAGACCTATTCCTGAGTGCAAACAACCGACAATCATCAGTTGGTCTGGTAAACACAACATTTTCAACAAGTCAACAATTTCAATTTTCTATTCCTGAGTCAGCCAAACAAGTTTCAAGATCCCAATTTACAAAACACTCATTCGATTCCAAAAAACAAAGATTCTCAAGATTAATTTGTGAATCCTTCTCAACCACTTGCGCCAAATGATTAAAAGCCCTGGTTTTACTACAAGCAGTAGTTAACAATTTCAATTTTCTATTGTTGACTCAACAGGATAAAAAAGTGTATACAAAAGTTTAAACAAGTTTTATGATCCCAGCTCACAATTTTCTATGACGCCAAATAATTAATTGACTTTAACCTCTGCTATCTGTTTACATATATATTGCTGATTTGCTTGATTTCACGAGAACAATATTTTAACTCTTGATTGTATAAATATAACAATATGTTATCTATTCAAATATTTAACGTTCTTTTGTACTTTAGTTTAGAGTATATATATATATATATATATATAACTGCGGCTAAATTAATTATGTACTTTTATATATTTTTTATAACTAAATATTAAATACCAAATTTTCAGTAATTAGTAATTACATTCATTAAAAGTGCCCTTTTCATTATAAAACTCATACCCTTTTTAGTAATTACACACATTTGAAAGTGCTTTTAACTAATATTACCCAAACAATATTAATTTATCAAACTTACTTTTAAAATAAAAGTATCCAAACATAAATCACATTACAACAAACTCACATTTACCCAAACTCTATTTTGCAAATCCACATTGTTCCAAACTCTGACTGAAATCCAAACACACTAAAGCTCTACTGTGGAAATTGCTGCATCACAGGGAACTCTCTCTCTTTACGTGTGTGCGAGTTACATTTGTTTGTGCCATGTTGTGGTTTTTCCTCTAAATTGCTCTCTCTTTGTTTTCCTTATCTTTGTTCCATGTCGTAGTTTTAACTTCAAATGATCCCTCTTTCTCTGTTTACCTCCTTTTCATTGTACCACGTTCTAGTTGTTCCTTAACATGGATCAATTTGTCTCTATTTAGTAGAACTTATTATGGAAAAAATGGTTAAGTCTTACCTTAAATGGTTTTGATTAGATAAGACTTGAAAAGACCCGAATAAGGAGGATAGATCAGATGAAGGAAAATCCATTAATCAGACATTGTGACATTATTTGATCCATGCATCCTACTGACCGACTCCACCCAATGTGAAAAGGCTTTTGTTGTTTGTTTGTTTGTTTTAATGATTATACTTTATACTTACTAACGTTATCATATAAAAAGGTAGCCATACATAATCCATAGCATTTTCCATCATTACTAGGTGGTTAAAGGAACCCAAAATACTATATATTAAAAAGTCAAAAGTCAAAACTAAAATTAGAAATATTTACCAGTTTCTAAGGGAGGTGTATTTTCCTTCGGCGGTGGCATACATAAACAGAATATAAGTACAGATACGATAGCAATCAAGAGTATGCCAATAGCAATTCCAAGAATAAGATATAGATTTGAATGCCTTCCCCTGTTTGAAGAACTTGATGGTGTAGCAGTAGGTAAATGATACAAAGGAGCATTCACAGGCGATGCAGCTAAAGTAGGAGCTGCATGAACATACAAAAATAGAACAAGGAATTATTTGTTATTCTAAGTTCAATAACAGTAGAAAAGCAAATCTGACTTAAAAATATTGGATAAACACCAAGGCCTCGAAGTGCCATGATAGTTAAACATGCATAAATAACATTATGACAGATAGTGCATCTTCACTATCATCACTATTCAAATTAATATTTCATAATCAACAAGCATAAGCAGTGTCTGCTGTTTGCTGGTTAGATACAATATCTATGAAGAAATATTTAAATGTAACAATTATCAGATGCCATGCCCGTGATTAAGAGTATGTTTATTTGAGTTTTTTTCATGAAAAAAAAAAATCACTTTCAGGCATATTTAGAATGGTTGTTTAGCCTTTAGGAAAAGAAAAAAAATTCAGAATATGGAGAAAAAAATTAGATTTAGGATTATATTCAGAAGTAATTTTGAGTAGCATCTAAAAAGGTTTTAATTGTACCTTTTGCATTAAAAGGTGCTTTTTATTATTTTAACCAAATGAGAAACAGTTTCTACTTTACATAAATCTCCGAAAAATTAATCACTTTTTAGTTTTTATACAGCTTTAAAATCACTTTTTTCTTAAACTTAAACAAACGGACCCTAAAAATTAATAAATCCCTAAATTATAAACATAACTTTATCCTCTCCTAACCACTTCAGCAGGAATAATGAGTATGATTTACAAACAGAAAGGTTCCAAAACTAAGCGAAAATAAACAATATCTATGTTACCAGTACAATAGTCACCGTTGTGTTATTTTCAATGATCAAGAACACCAAGTACCGAGATTAGTAATTCATAATCTAGAATTAGAAAGGCCTGGACTTACCGAGAGAAGAAGGCAGAGGTTCAAACCATGTTAAACTGAGAAGTTTGTATCCACCTACTAATCCAGGGTCAAGTTTAACCTTATGCATTGAAAGTGAAGAGTTTATTTTAGAAGCTGCACTGGCAGAGAAACTGATGCCTTTATGTGGAGTAATATCCATGGATATATTTAATGTTGATAAGCTGAGTACATAAAAGTTTATCAGTTCAATCTGGGTATTTTGCAACCCAAGCTGGGTAGCTAATTCATCAAGAAAAACATTCCAACTACGATTTTGAGAGACATTGAACAAAAGAAGGTCTAGCTTTATGGGATACGCGCACTGGCAACTCTTGCTGCCTCGTTTCAACACCATGTCTTGTTTACAACAATCTGGCAGAACAAATAAGAAACCACGTCACTGTATTTATCAGCTTGAGGTTCCAAAGCTCACAAAAAATCATGAAAGACAACGTAAATTTAAAATTTTATATTCATAATTAAGCTCAGCACATGCCAAATTTCTATGGTAGTTGCTACGAAAAAATGAATCAAAAATCAAAAATATCACAAATAAAAGTTAAGATTTATAAGGGGGGGAAATGAGATGACTTACTGGAAACATCAGGAGACACTGGTGGCTGAGCCAAGACAGAAGGGACTGCAGCTGCAGTGGAATGAATAGGAGCGATATCTTTAAAGCCAGAAATGGGAGGTTTCCATTCACTCCTCATCTTGAATGGTATGGTTAAATGTGAACTTTCAGGGGGTTGATCAGTATTTATAAAAGGAGCATGGGTAGGAGGATTGGCCGGTGACAGTGCTGCAATGCGAGAAAGCACACGCTTTAACCCATGGAGTTTTGCTGGTAGAGGCAGATCAAGAACAAAGTCAGAGGCCAAAGGTAATCTAGCTGCAGATGGTGCTGGTGGTTTGAGTGTTTTAACATCAACACCAGACTCGATCATAAAAACCAGGCAAGATAATATGAGCATCCGTTTCAGCAAGAAGCCTTGAACCATTTTCAATACATCTGCATTATCAAGTAAAAACCAAAACCAACTACTAGTAAGGATGCTTTGCAGAACTCTAAAATGCAAAATAAATATTTTGAACAACGTAGCCTGAGCATAGATTTAAGTATTTCAATTGGTTCTCAAGTAGAACCAATGCTAGTAAGCATTCCAGTAAACCACTTAATTAAGCATTCATCCCACCAGAGCCTGCGGCTTTTGAACAAGTCAATTCTCTGTACAAGGTTATTAAAATTAATATAAAAAAAATCTTATAAGTAGGTTCTAATCTATTTTTTAAGCTCAGCCAAACAATTATTTATGTCACAGGATAAGTTCTAGATCAAATGCCCTAAAAGTATGGTTAGGTACTTAGGTTAATACGCATGGATCATAAAATAGACGAAACCTCAACTGCTTAGATCTTACACATCAAGTACAATTAGTCATCTTATCAGCTATATTGAGATTGAATCATTGGTTATCTTCGTATTATTGAATCATCACAAGGCTACGCCAATGACGGCAACCTACCGGAGAGGTTAGCTGTAGTACATTTCCTTAATTCCAACAGCAGAAAATAGAAAATCAAACGATCACACAGCGTCTCTTGTTAGCTGAGCAGCATTTCCCGAGAACCAAGAGGAAATGACACCAAACCGTAACTCTCTTCTTAGATTTAACCAACCAAATCATGTTACTCAAAACAAAGCTTCCATGCCATTACTACCTCGCGTTTTCTCGTCTCAGGCATTATACTGATTCATATATATATAAAACTTAAAAAGTAGAACATGGACTGAATGAATGAAACCAAATCGTTACCGGTTGCCATGACCACCGACAGCGTTGAATGCCCCCGAACGGTTCAGATCTAGACAGGAACTGGAGGAAATCAACAGCGAGAGGTAGGAGAAGGTGGATCGAAACCCGAAGTGTTCGTTGAGGAGATAGGTTCAGGTTGAGAGAGTGAGCTCCGACGAGTCAAGGTCGCCGCCATAGCAGAGTTGTCGAATCGGAGGGAGAGCGAAGAAGATGTCGTAGTTCGTTGCTGCTGCTGCTGCTGCTGCTGCACCCTGTTAGTTAAGTTTACCAGTTGCCGGTGCAGCAATGCCAACGAAGCGTGCGGCGTATGCAGTTTATTGCTTTTTTTTAAAAAAAAAAAATAGAGAAGTGGTAGAGGCTGTGGTTGGTTATTGGTAGGGAAGCATTTTAAGTGCGGGACCCAGCGTGCACCGTTAATGGAAAATAACAGAGTAACGGCAACACCCTAATAAGGCTAATGACGGAGAAGAGGATGAGGAGGAGTCACTTTTCAATTTCAAGTAGGTTGCACGAAAGAGACACTCACTATGACTGTTGACCAGGCAACGCCATGGAATGGAACGGTATATGACCGACCGTGTTTACGAAAAGAAATTGACAAGAGTGAGGATACGTAGAATAATCACATAGGAACCACCAAATCACCTAAGGGGTGTTGATTGAAGTGGAATGATGAATTATGCTAAAGGGAAGATGATGATGCGATTGGATTGTCGTGGCTCCACCGTGTCTCTGTCACCGAGTGCGCTTTGGTGAAGTTAGTGCGATGACACTCCAATATCTAAGTTAGTAGCGAGTGAGAGAATCCTTAAATGAGATTAAGAAGTGTGTACCTTATGAGGTTAATGACTTGATCTTTTATATAATGGTGAACCCTTGAGGACTTTGAGGAAGTAATGAGTACTTAACTCAGCGTTTGTTGGATCGTGTGACGCTCCCCTAACATTGGCGGCTAGATTTTGCCGTATCATGTTGCACGAGGCAGAGGTAAGAAGGGACATTTGACGTGATTGGTGAGAGATGATGGACGTCATTAGTCTTTGTGCCCACGGTCGGTTGCCCTTTGGATAAGGTCTCCCATTTGGTGGTCGAAAAGTAAGGGGAGAGTGCATATGCTTGTCGATCGGGAGTTCCCATGTGCAGGGTGCTCGGAATGATCGCACTCGTTCATAGTTGGCGATCGTGAGTTCATGGGTCGTCGGGACATATGCTAACAGGTGATCGAGGAGGAGGGTCTCCTAATGATCAGACGAGAGTACCTTTTGGTGATTGAATGATTTCCCATAGGGACAATTGCCATCTAGCCCTGATGTGCTACATGCTGCAAACCAAGAGGTACATATGGCCTAAGATGCTCAGATCTTAGGTGCTAGAGGACGAGTATGCCCTTGTTAATAGGATAGTTTCCCATCGTCATAATAGAAATAAAATAAAGACTTAAATACATTTTTAATCCTCCAAAATACGTTATTTTTGTTTTTCATTCCTGAGATTTTTTTGTCTTTAAAAAATTACATGTTTTATTTTTAGGTTTTGCTAGTTGTTTTTCCCATCAAATACAGTTATGAAAACACTCTCAACAAGCGGTGAAATTGGTTTTCGCTATCTCAGATTTTTTCCAAATTGTAAAAACCTATATTTGAATGGATGGAAAAACAATTAGCAAGAGCTAAAAACAACATATGTAATTTTCGGATGATTAAAAACAAGATTTTTTTTTCTAAGAACGAAAAATAAAAACAACATATTTTACAAAAACAAAAAATATATTTAAATCTAAAATAAAAAAAGAGAAAAAATAATGCGATGGGCTTTCTCTCACTTTCCTTAGTTGAATTGATAATGGAAAGTGAGAAAAGCATTTTGATATAAAATGATATTTTAATCCAAAAATATACATATATATCGTAATCCCGAGTTCCCGACCCTAAAATCAAGCCCATATGCAGTTTAGTCCAGAATTAATGGGCTTTACCAGGTGGTCGGGCACCACCCACCCAACTCCAGGTCTTAGACCCGTCGTCATCACCTAGTTTTCGTTCTTCGACCACAAAAATCAACCGCTACAGAGCGCAAAATCTCTGCCTGCAACGTTTCAGACGCGGAAGCGGAAATTCCGGTAGCCATAGCTTAATCCACGGTGGATTATCCACCCCTCTTCTGCAAAGCTGAAAGCCCTAATTTCACTTTTCCCGTGTAAGCCCAGTTAGGGTTTTCCCCTGCACCGCGTTTTCCAACGAAGCCAGAAGCAGAGAGTTCATGTCGAAGAGGAAGTTCGGGTTCGAAGGTTTCGGCATAAACCGCCGATCAACCTTCAGTTTCGAGCGATCTGAAGCTCCTCAGCGGCTCTATGTTCCTCCCTCCTCACGCCAAGGCCACGACAACTACGAGGACTCTGACCTCGACAACATCGACTACGACGATGGTGCCAGGGACGAAGGGAACGACAACGATAACGCCACCACCACCGAGGGAGGTGCCGAGGATGAGGAAATCGATCCCTTGGATGCCTTCATGGAAGGGATTCACGAGGAGATGAAGGCGGCGCCGCCTCCGAAGCCGAAGGAGAAGGCGGAGGACAGGTACAAGGATGATGATGACGACGATCCCATGGAGAGCTTTCTGAAGGCTAAGAAGGATTTGGGGTTGACGCTGGCGTCGGAGGCGCTGCATGCTGGGTATGATTCCGATGAGGAGGTTTATGCCGCTGCCAAGGCTGTAGATGCTGGTATGATTGAGTATGATTCTGATGATAACCCTATTGTTCTCGACAAGAAGAAAATTGAACCCATACCTCCTCTGGATCACTCCTCTATTGATTACGAGCCCTTTAATAAGGATTTTTATGAGGAACCCCCTTCAATATCAGGTAATTTCACTGCATAACACAACCCTGAATTTCTATTGTTATGCTTTACTTGTTAATTCCTGCTTATGATTCGTTTTTCCAATAAGCTGTTCAGTGATTGGAATGTGCTTGTTTGGTAATACGGGCCTCATTTTATGATTCTTCTGTTATGATGTTTTAATGAGTTAGACTGAGAACATGTTCTATTTGCAGAACTGTAAGCAATTAGCTACCTTTTCTCGCTTTCCATGGAAGATAATGTCTTGAAGTTGTGTGTTAACTGAGATTGAAAAGCTGACGTTTTACCCTTACTGTTTTTGCCTTTGCTACAGGTATGAGTGAACAAGATGTAACTGAATACAGAAAGAGTTTGGCTATTCGTGTATCTGGTTTTGATGTTCCTAAGCCAGTAAAAACATTTGAGGACTGCGGGTTCCCTCCACCCATTATGAGTGCTATAAAAAAGCAAGGTTATGAGAAGCCCACGTCTATACAATGCCAGGCTTTACCGGTTGTGCTTTCTGGTAGAGATATCATTGGTATAGCAAAAACTGGTTCTGGTAAAACTGCTGCTTTTGTGCTTCCTATGATTGTGCATATCATGGATCAGCCTGAACTTCGGAAGGAGGAAGGTCCTATAGGAGTGATATGTGCACCTACCAGAGAATTGGCGCAACAGATATATCTTGAGTCCAAGAAATTTGCAAAAGCATATGGTATACGCGTCTCCGCTGTCTATGGTGGAATGTCAAAACTCGAGCAGTTCAAAGAACTCAAGGCAGGCTGTGAGATAGTTGTTGCTACCCCTGGCAGATTGATAGACATGCTAAAAATGAAGGCATTGACAATGACGAGAGCAACTTATCTGGTGCTTGATGAGGCTGATAGGATGTTTGATCTAGGATTTGAACCACAAGTAAGGTCCATCGTTGGTCAGATTAGGCCAGACCGCCAAACTTTACTCTTTTCTGCAACAATGCCTCGTAAAGTTGAAAAGTTGGCCAGGGAAATCCTTTCTGATCCTGTTAGAGTATTAGTTGGGGAGGTGGGGATGGCAAATGAGGATATTACTCAAGTTGTTCAAGTGATGCTTTCAGATTCTGAGAAATTGCCATGGCTCCTAGAGAAGCTGCCTGAAATGATTGATCAAGGTGATACCTTAGTATTTGCTTCCAAGAAGGCCACTGTGGATGATATTGAGACACAATTGGCTCAGAGGGGCTTTAAGGTTGCTGCCCTACATGGTGATAAGGATCAAGCTTCTCGTATGGATATTTTACAAAAGTTTAAATCTGGCGTCTACCATGTGCTTATTGCAACTGATGTTGCTGCTCGTGGTCTTGACATCAAGTCAATTAAAACAGTGGTAAACTTTGATATTGCAAAAGATATGGACATGCATGTTCATCGGATTGGAAGAACAGGCCGTGCTGGTGACAAGGAAGGAGTTGCATACACACTTATAACTCATAAAGAAGCACGGTTTGCTGGTGAATTGGTTAATAGCTTAATTGCTGCTGGTCAGAATGTTTCCACAGAGTTGATGGATCTAGCTATGAAGGTAACCATTCCTGATATTATATTATTGTTTCATCAATATCTATTGATAGTTACGCAAATGATTTCATGCTTGTAGACTACTGTCCACATAATTATTGTTGGTACATGCTATTGTTGATTTTGTAGATACTCTTGATATTCTTGACCATGTGTTTGGATGAATCAGTTTCAAGAAATTTAAAATATTGAGAAGTTAAATTTATGTATTTTAATTGTTGATGTTATATACAGAGTATTTTGTTTGCATAATTATTTAAGAAATTGGATGAAGAAAATTTGATAGTTGGAGAGATGAGAGAGCAGAGTTTGAGGGGAGCGATTTTTAGATTTCCTTTTAAAATAGTTGAAATTCAAATCCTTTATTTCGGATTGGGAAATTACTCAATAAAACTACCTGGTATTTTTTAAATTCTCTTATTGCAATTAAGATATTTTAGATTAGGTAATTTAAAATCATCTCAGCTAGTGCATTATCTTTTTTAAAATTAGTTATTCAAACACACACCAAAGGTTTTGTTGGTTCATTGTGCAAAGCACATAGAGTCACGGCTCAAATGGTTTTAAGATAATTGAATGCTCTTTTTGAAATATCAATTATGCAATGGTAGGCATTGATGTTTGAGTAGTTGAAATTGAATATTAAATTAGGGCCATGGAAGTGTACAAATAGGTACAAAGAGGACATTTGGAGCCACCGGTGATAAGGGTTGATAAAATGGTATTCAGTCATGTGAAGATAGGTCGAGAGAGGCCAAAAAGAACATGAGAAGATATTGTAAAAATGATCTCATTATCAATAATATACCCCATATTCTGGTTTTTGATTGAGCTCAATGACGTAGTGTGATCCATATATTCGAGCTCACTTAGTAGGATAAGACTTTTGTTGTTGTTGTTGTTGTTGTTGTTGTTGGAACTGTACAGATAAGAAAATATATTGGAATGAAAAGCTTGGTAAGATCATGGAAGAACGCAATTGTTTTTAGGGTCTAAATGACTGTGGACAAGGTTGACTTTGGGCTTGCAGGAAGTTATTTGGAGGAGAATAAAATGGACATTTCGTAAATAAACTTTGTCTGCCCCCTCCCTGGGCTTTTCCCTGTTTTGCTAGAGTTGTTGACCATGTCATCTTGGCTTCTTCATTGCAGCTATTTTCATATCTTGAAACCACGAAAACCTTTTGACCTAGTCTTTAGTATGTGCAGAAGAACAGATTCTTTGTCATAACCATTTAACTCACCAGAGCTATATGGTTGGTGCATTAAGAAAAATCATATCATGAATTTGCTTTTCTCGTTTAATAATATATTTATTGCCTTATATGGTTGTTATCTGTTTCTATGAACTTTCTTTTTTTATGTTTTAAGATGATGCTAAAATGTTCAAATATCTTGTGTTTGAAATGATTTAATGACTTTTATCTTGTAATTGAATAGGATGGGAGATTCAGGTCGAAACGCGATTCAAGAAAAGGAGGTATGAGATGTGACTTTAATTATATGCCTATAGGATTAAAATTTAGCTTAGCAAAAGTTTAGAAAAAAGGCAAAGGCAGTTTGTGCTCCTGCCGTAAGCCGTATTGCTATCCATCTGCAGTAGATCCTTGATATTCATACTTAATTAGAGAATCTCTGTCTCAAGTCTCAACATTTTATGCATTGTGCAGGTGGGAGAAAAGGCAAAGGCAGAGGTGGTGGGGGGAGTGGGAGAGGCGTGCGCGGAGTGGATTTTGGTTTGGGCATTGGATATAGTCCAGAGTCAAGTAACATACCATCTAACACAGTTCCAAGTCGATCTGCTGCTGTAAATTCTTTGCGAACAGGAATGATGTCTCAATTTAAAAGTAAATTTGTTGCTGCATCACCAAACACTCCAAATCAAGGATTCAGTAACAATACAAACATGGCTGCTAACAAGAGGCCAACACTCGCTGGTTTTGTATCCGGTGGATCAATCGGTGGGGATATAAATACACGTCAGCACGCTGCTTCAACCAGTCCTGCTCAATCAGCTGTAAATTCCACTAGCCAAAGTTCTGGAGTAAATCCTGGTCCGACGAGCTCGAACAGGTTAGTTTTCTAAGCTGATCTTGTGGCATTCTATCTTAATGGGTAAATACTAAATACTTAGGTTGCTGATGAAGCTCTTGTTTTACTTTTGCTGCAGTTCTAAACCTAGAGAAAGGCGAAGGCCATCGGGTTGGGATAGATAGTTTGTCTCATTGAATGGCACCACTGTCAAATGCATCAACCTTCCTATTTATTTATAGGTCAAGCCTTGGTTTAATTTTGTTTGTATTATTATTATTATTATTAATTATTAATGCTTTAGTTTCCAATCACCTATTATTTTAGGTTCTAAGTTATAGAAAAAGGCTTGAGGCTTTGTTCTATTTTCGTTTTTAAGTTTTTAAAATCCACTTTACTGAACAATAAGAAAAGTAAAAGCCTGGTCCTGATTGGGTGGATCAGATAAATCAATGGTATTGAGTTCTGTAAAAAAAAAGTAACACGACATAAAAGCAACTTTCGGAAACAAAATGGCTAAAGATGTTTTTGGATGGTCTAAGAAGTAATTAGGCAGAGATTCAAGTGTGTCTTTTGGTTGGGTGTAATCCTCCTGCGCTTCTGTTTCTTTGTTTTTTGTTATTTCTTTCCTTGGCGTAGTACCAAACTTGCACCAAAATAAAAATCGTACGTGAAATTCATCTATGGTGATATTCTACATTCACTAGGATACACCATTGTTATTCACTAGGATACACCATTGTTGGGTTGAATATTTAATATTTGCATAATTATGCGATATTAGTGTGCACGGTTAATCTATCTATATATTATATAAAAGAAGGTTTATACCCACCTACTCACTAAAATAAGGTATAAATTCTAACTATGCTTACTATGACCTACCTATTAAGACCCTACTCTAAACAATTAATATTTATAAAATTTATTACAAATATTAAATAAGGAATGAATCATGATTAATTAATATCAAAATTTTAACAAAATTTTAACAGGAAATAGTTAACATACGATCTTAAGATTTTTAAAAAAATATCTTGTAAATAATTAATATGTATAAAATTTATTACTAAGGAACGAATCAAAACTAATTAATGCACCATTCGATAAATCTTGAAATCTAGAAATATATAAAGTTTTTTAAAAATAAAAGAGAATTGAAATATTTAAATTTTAAAATCAAAATTAATATATGGGGTCCCTCCAATAATTTTGAAATATATTTAAACCAATTTAAAAACTTTAAAAGGAAGGTTATAAATTAAGTAATTATTAATTTAAATTTTAAATTTCACCGGTGTTAATTAATTTGACCAATAAATATAATGTCAAATTTCAGAAAATTTCAAATTTATAATGAGTTTTAAAAATATAAGTAAACATTTATGGTTATCAATATATAAAGTGTGTTTTTCTCATACGCCAGAAACGCTTCTCCTTCTTTTTAGCTTTTTTATTTTTCCCTTTCTCAATTTATATTCCTCATTATCAGTTCAATGTTTCCTCTCATTTTATAGATGTTTCTACCTTTAGGCTACGATCTTCTTCAAATTTTTGAGGTTTATCTCTTTCTCGCGATGAATCTTAGGTTTTCTATAACATTGGTTTTTTAGTGTTGTCCATACTTACACCTCACAGTTTCTTTTTTTCTCGGGGTGCGTATTATCATCAAGGAGGTGATTCTTTATTTACATTTTTTCTGTTACGTGTAATGCAGCCTGTAATGTATTTAAGTTATCTTTTGTCTTTTTATTGTTTGATATCCTGAATTCATTTTGATTAATTGAAAATATAAATTCGAAAAGAAAAGATACCTCTTTTCTGATAATATTTGACTTGATGAATTTATATTGCTTCATCTTATTAATCATATGGTAAGATGGGATATTGTTTTAGATAATTCAAATTTAGGTGTTCCAAACTAAGTTGATGTATTAGTGGTGCGTACATATGAAATAAAGTTTATTTTCTATAACCTTCTCCCACGTGTCCCCTCCACTTAAGTCATTCATTTTCCTTTCAAAACAAAATATCAACATCTCTGAATTTTTTTCCTATTCTATTAATTTCGAATTTTAATACTATCTGTGGCAATAATCAATATATTAATATATTTAACCACTCCAGGATTTTTGAAAAAAATGTAAAATAATATTAACTCAAGAATTTTTTTTTTTTATGAAAGCATGAATATATTTTATTTTATTTTTAACCTAACCAGTTTGAAATTTTGATTCTTAATTTTACGTGATATCCTTTATTTGATATATCAAATATTTAAAAAATATAAAATTAATAAATATTTTTAAATATAACATTTTAAATATTTTATTTTAAAAAAATCAATAATTTTATTGATACAATTAAGTAATTAAAAAATAAATATATTTTGTAAAATAAATGATGAAATAATTTTTTTTCAATTTTAAATATTAATTTTAATTTGAAATCTATTTTAAATATGAAAATGTATATATACATATATCTTTTTTCGAGGAAAAGGAATAATATATATCAAAAATGAAAAATAGTATATAAAATACTTAGAATCTTTTTTTAGCTAATTTGATATCAGTTTTGAAAAAATTGATACAAATAATTATACATAAATAATTGTTTCCATTAAAAGTTGTCTTTGAAATTAATATGAAATCAAATTTTTTGAACTGAAAATAAAAAAAAAAATTTGAAACCAACTTAAATTTGATTTTCAAATTTAAACAATCTAATGCATAAACAATCTAATTAATATTGAATTACCCTCTAACCATGCTATAAATAACATTGTTTTAATACTTTATAAATAATAATTGATCTTTTTAATTAATTCAGAAATTCTAAAATATTTTAATTTAAATATAAAACAAATTCTCAATATACCATTAGTTATAAAAATCATTAATAACTAATTCTGTTCCAAATAAAATTAGCAATAACTACATATTATAAAATATAATTATATTAAGTTATATATTAAATTTAAAATTAAATTTTAATATTCTGATTCTCTCCATTAAACAAATGTGGTTTTTTCTTCATGTATGGGTATGGAGGAACAACTAAAACATTTGTATGAACACTCTATCGGCATGCATTAGATCGAGAGGTGATATTGTCATTAATGATGCATCGAGTGTGTTTGCAGTATTGTTGTTGCTCGGAGAGAGGACGACGTACTCCAGGCTAAAGATTCCTATACCAATAATCGAGGAATCAACATGACAAAATAACATCTAAACATAGCACATGATGTGGTGTGGTAGTTAGCTAACTTTGTCTCTCGACCTTGAAGGGGGTTTCGATCCTTGCCCATGAGAGTTAAGCACAAATTGTCGCCAACCGCTGCTAAGTAACTATTTTTCACGGCTACGGTATTGGTCACTATTGTCGACCTCACAACAACATGTATAAGAGGTTATAAAAAAAAAATCATTACACACACAATAATTTTAGTTTATCCAAAGTTACCTGTGCTCGCACAGGTAAATCCAACTAGTTTATTTGAATATTAGTGTGATAATGTTAGAATTCAAGTAATTTTCTATTTAGCAATTTTTAAGTTATTTGAATATTAGTGTGATAATGTTAGAATTCAAGTAATTGAGTAAAATGCACGTGCACTGTTCATAAGGCATGTTTTGACCTGTGGCCCGTGTTATCTGAAGTTTTTTTGCATCACCAGTTCGGATAGGGTCGGGCTTTGAGTGCCAAACAAAGGGGAAAAAACGGCCTGTTGCGAATATTCAGTGTTTAGCTTGGATTGCAAAAACAAAAATCAGCAAAGTTCAGCTCGACCGAAACACTTTTAAACAGGAAGTTAAACTTGGCACCCCACCCACCCAATTTCTCACCCTATCCAATAATTTAAAATCCAAAAGCACTCTTTCATTACTCACCTCTACCACATCACATCCACCACACCACATTTTCATTCCATTCCTTTCTCCTTCCATTTCTTCTTCCTCATCACACCACTGCATCACAACACTCCCTCTCTAATGCTCTACACTCTCCTCTCATCCCTCTCCATCATCACAAATTCTTCTTGGCGTTGCTTCTTCTTCGTCCCGTTCTACTTTGCGGGGTGATTCAGATCTAGATTTTTTAGGTTTTCAACTTTGTGGTACGTAAATATTTTCGATTTTTAACTTTCGGTATATACTTTGAGGAAATGTAATTCAAATGCGTACTTGGTTTTAAAACCTAGTAATTTAGTTTGCTTCATGAATTTTAGGATTTAAACTCGGAATGTTAATATGTGAAAAATATCGACTTCTAAAAATCAATATTGTTAAAGCACCCTATCGGGGTTTTTTAAAGTTCCAGCCCGAGAATTGGAAAATTTGGAACACATATTTGAGAATCTTTATTTCTGAATTTTCAAGATACCGAAAATGTGACTTTCTGCACCGGAAACAATAGCTCCCGAAGCGCTAGACAACTAAATACCTTTCCGGTATTAGATATTGGAAGCAAATAAGATGACTTATGTTCCGAGTTTTATTTCCCGGAACATTAAGCTACCATATATTTCGGGTTTTAGAACTAGATTATGAACTTATGGGAGGACATTATAATATTTTACTAGGTGGGAAGTTGAGTGATGATGGGGAAAAATCAACTCCCTTTGTTTTATTTGCTTAGCACTTGTGCTCTTTTTTTTGGAATCTTTTACTTGTTTCGTCCTTAATGCAAATGATTGAAGTTGAATGTCAAACCCATTGAGCAGCCCCTATTGCTTAGTGTACAAACACAGACGGTCGAGCTAAAAATTAATCTCACTACTATCGGTTATGCGAGAATACCTTGAACAAAGAGTAAATTTTGGATATAGATAATAAATTTTATCCTATAGATAATAACCCCTTGATCATTTTTCTCAATGGATTTGGATGATTTAAAATGTTGTGCCTTACAGCCTCAGTAAAAACTTGCATGTATGTAACCCTCCAATTCTTCGAATCATTTGCTGCTCCTCACGATTAAACCCATAAACCCTCTCTCTATCTGGCTCGCTCTCTCAGTCTCAGACTCAGACTCAGACTCGGGAGTGAAGTGGATGTGGCTCTATTAAAAAAGAAATACATACATAAATATCGTATGATTCTCCAGATCTGTTCAGTCGTCACCTTGGGTTGATCGAACGAATTCATCGCCCAACCTCAGATCCGAAATGTCAATCACTGATGCTGCCTTCCTGTGCGTGCTATTCATCGCCGCAACGTATTCGATTTCTTCTGCTTCCGCCGATTCCATCTATGGCTGCGGTGGATTTGTCCAGGTAAACCAATCTATCCGCCTTTGAATTCAAACGTTGATTTCGTCTTAGATCAATCAATCTTACTCTTTCTCATCTGTGACTGTTTGGATTGGAAAAAAACTAAATGCACGGATCCCAAATTTGAAATTTCTGCTGTAAATCACAATTCGTGTTTGTGTTACCGCAGGCAAGCTCATCGTTGGTGAAATCTAGGAAACAAACTGATGCCAAATTGGATTATTCACATGTCGCGGTAAGTCTGTTTAACCTCAGGCACATTTAGTTTTATTCCTGATTTTTTGTCATGAAATTCTTCTACATAATTATAAATACTATCATGAAGTTTAATTGAATGTGCGATTGTTTAGCTAAACAAAACTAAGAAAAATGAGTACATGTCAGCTGTGTAGACTTTCGTTTTGCTCGCATTTCATTAGGAACTCTTACTAATAATGTATGTTTGGATTGTTTTCTATCGAAGATCGTCCCCTTCATGTCCTATTCATTTTTCTGTCGAAGGGTCCTACTGGGAAGATACTGATGACAACTAATTGCTTCATTAATTGTAGGTTGAGCTTCAAACTGTTGATGGACTGGTAAAGGATAGAACACAGTGCGCTCCAAATGGATACTATTTTATTCCAGTGTATGACAAGGTAAAGCTTGCATGAATAAGTGTATATATAAGCACATAATGGTCAACTTATGGGTTCTGAAAAACAGATAGAGGTATGAATGGCATAGATATGCCTTACAGCCTTAGATGTAGATACACTATTCAGTTCTTCTAAATGCAATTATTTTCATTGCAGGGTTCCTTTGTAATTAAAATTAATGGACCTGAAGGATGGTCATGGGATCCAGAAAAGGTCAGTTATTTTTCTGTCATTGATGAAGTATTCCCCTGGGCATTTATGTTTTTCCTTTTTCTGTCATCTTTGTAAGCATGATCTGTTGTCTTTTTTCTGTTCTAGAGCTTGACATGATTTGAAAAATATTCGAACTCGAAGTATTTTTATGAATTCTGACCCTCTCCCCTCCCCAAATCCCTGCAGGTTCCTGTGGTAGTTGACAATGATGGTTGCAATGGCAATGAAGATATCAATTTTCGTTTCACAGGGTGCACTGTTATTTGATTTTTAATTTTTTAACTTAATGTTCAGCTGCATTTTATGCTTTCACTTGCTCTGGATTTTAAAATTGCCTGAAGAAGTTTGTATCCTGTAGGTTTGCTATATCTGGTAGAGTTGTGGGAGCTGTAGGTGGAGAAAGCTGTTCAGTTAAAAAAGGAGGTCCTTCAAATGTTAAAGTTGAGCTATTTTCTCCTTCTGGCGATCTTGTCTCTTCAGTCTTTACTTCACCATCAGGGAGTTACTTGTTTACAAATATAATTCCAGGTAGGGAAGTTTGTGCTTTCTTTTGGAAGGATCTTGTGTTTAAATTCTATCATTCTAAAAAGGAAACTCTTTGACTTGTACTATTGTTGAAATTATTACCACATATAAGTAGCTTTCCAAGATTCATGTATATGTGACACATATGATGAAATGGTCTATAAAATAAAAATGGTTTACAGATAGGCAAAATTGTTCAGGTTTTGACAACACAAAAAAATATGATGTTGCTGGAGGTGAAAGAGTTTAATGGTTTGAGAAGTAGTTGAGGATAATGGGGTAGTGGCCAGTAATGAAATTATAGGGTTTAGTCTTCAAGGTATAGAAAGAGGAAAAGTAATATGAGAATAACCAAAATTGTGTCGATATGTTGGGTGTGATTAAAGATGGCAAAACGCTAAATCTTAGTTATACTATTACTAGACTATAATCCTCATTAAATAAGGAAACAATAATAATGTATAAGGAAATATGGAAACCAATCCTATTATATGATCTTAGTAACTCTAAATTACTGTAAGTCTAAGATATTTTGAAGATATTATATTTGTTGTAGCACTCTCCCTTAAGCTAAAGCTTGCTGATCTTTAAGTTTTTACCAATGTACCCTTTAGAAAAAGAAAAATAATCAAACAGTATTTAAGACTAATAAAATTTGGTAGGCCTAACTCAACCTAAAAGCTAGCTCAAGAGTTGAGGGTTGCTCTACCCTTTATAAACACTTGTTTGGCCATATCTTTAGCCAATGTGGGACTTCTAACAAAGACTGTAGACATTGATTCTTTGGGGCCAAGTGTGCTGTATCTGGGACTGCAACAGTCAAACTTCATTTGAAAAATTCAGAGGCTGAGAGAGAAAAGGTGGCCGGTATTGCAATTTGCAACAAGACCGTTGGATGAGTCACATGAGGTTTTGGAAGTCACCGATTGCCGTAAATAAATTCCAAATACACTAAACAGTGGCTGTAAAAGGTGAATGATGTGTCTGGAGAGAGAAAGGGCTCCAAACAACCGCTGGGAGTGCAAAAGGGTGTGCCTCGGGTTCTGCAAAGTGATGAGCAAGTATATATTTGAAATGGGGAGAACTAGCTAGGGCGGAAAAGAAGCTAGAATGATCATAAAAGTGTGTTTGCAAAGAGACACGTCAAAACCGAAGCCAGACTGAAGGAATATTCAGGTAGAAAACAACTAGTTGACCCAAACTTCCAGGCGTGCCTCCACGCATGGATGAAAGAGTCAGTGTATGGGTGAGAATCGTTGGACTGTAATTGCGCTTGTAGGCATGTGATATGTTGGATGGAGATGAAACTTCACCAATCAATAGGGATTAGCTGCAGTCAAATTTGATGAATGTGGTTTTGCTGGAAAAGTAATACACCGATGGGCGGTGGCGGACAGCTGTGGCTGTAGCTGGTATAAGTGTCTAAATATGCCCAAGAAAGGCTGTTGTGGCCAGAGGGATTCATGCTGAAGATTTTCACAATGGTAAGGGCTCGCCAGAGATGAGAAAAAATATCACTAGCAAAGGGAGAACTTGGGTGATTATGTCATTGTTATAGTATAATCCCAAACTTTGGGGAATTTGTGGGCAGAATAGTGATTGAACAAGTCACGGAGAATAATACCACTCTAATACCATGTTGAAATTATAGGTTTAGTTTTTAAGTTATAAAAAGAGGAAAAGGAATAATGATAATAATAAAATTGTATTGATGTTAATGATATGGTGGGTTTATTACAGGAGACAAAGCACTACTTTATATAGTACTTCCTAATCCTATTAAGTAAATAAACAAATAATGATACATATGGAAATATGAAAGCCAATCCTAAAACATAATCCAAGTTACTCTAAAATTAGTCTTAGATAAAATTACAACAAAGATATTGTAAGATATTTTTCTTATATTTTAACAGCCAGAAAGGCAAGATGTGCCTCATTAAGATTACGTGCTGTTTAGAATTTTTGTTAAATCCCAGACATTGGTATGGAAGTTTAGTTGGGTAATTAGGTTGAGTGGAGTAAAGTTTTCTTTGTTTGCAATAAGTGATACCTGACCAAGGAGCCAATTAAGTTATATTGTTCATTCTTCTGTAAATTCTTGTCCACAGGATTTCAATTTAGTAATAAAATCATAATTGCAATTATTTTATTATTATCCATTATCCTTCTATTCAAATTGTTCAAATGAATGACCAACGCTCCTGTGCAGGAAACTATGAATTACGTGCTTCAAATCCTGATACGAAAGTTGAAGTTAAAGGTTCAACACAGGTCTGAATTATTGTGTTTTAGCTCTACTTTCAGCATTTTGCTTTGTGTTCATACCCGTGTCTTTCCTGTGTCTCTATTTGGTTTCATAATACATTTAGTGAGCTTGCATTTTGTGCTTGCTATTTTTCTAATTATGTGCTTCTTGCAGGTGGAGTTGGGCTTTGGAAATGGGTTGGTTGATGATGTTTTCTTTGTCCCTGGATATAGTATCAGCGGATTTGTTGTTGCTCAGGTAATCTTTGTTGAAGGGTTTCTTATTTGAAAAGTCACTTTCCTTCTGGAATTGCTACTTATCACTATCTTTGTGGAATTATTATGTTATTAGTTAAGAAATCCATTTATGCCTGTGAGATATAGAACAGATAATAAAATCTTGTTTGCCCGCACTGAGTCATCTATTAATACTTTTATGAGTGTGTTATAGGCTCTCAATCAACTTTAGCTTCCAAACTAGTTTGCTGTGTTTTTTTACCATGGCAGTATGAACTGAATCCTTTCTCTCATAATCGTGTCTTTAATTTTGGTTTTTCCTTTTCCAGGGAAATCCAATATTGGGAGTCCATATTTTCTTATATTCAGATGACGTGTCTGAGGTAGAATGTTCGCAAGGCTCTGCTCATGGTCCCCGCCAAGAAGCAGCTCTCTGTCACGCTGTATCGGATGCTGATGGAAAGTTCATATTCAATTCAATACCTTGTGGTAATTACCTTTCTGAATGCTTATTCTCACTACTCCCCCCTCTTGATGTTGCCAGTGTGTGTGTTTTTCTGCTGAAGTGTAGTCCCTCTTAAAAACTTCTGAAACATGTTATTACTATGTCCTATGGGGACTTTTTCCTTTTTGGTGCCTATACATTGACAAAACAGAATATTCTTTCTCAGAGTATTATAGTTATCATGTTTGTAGCTTGTGTATTGATCAAACACCAACATGCGTTTACATATCTGGTACTTAGTTTTCAAGATTCTATGAACTTCACCCTTGACATGCATACCGCAATTTGTCACTCTTGGTTATGATCATATGAAATCTTGTTGTATGTAACTACGTATGCTTACTTCACAGTTGATATTCATCTCTCCTATCTGCTTCTATGCTCATATAATAATTACTCTTTTTTGTTGATTGAGTTTTTGTCATTCTGCCATGCATGCTAATTGTTTCTTCTGATTACATGCTGGCAGAACTTATTTGGTTTAATTTATAACTCACCATTTTTATTACTTTGCAGGAAGTTATGAACTTGTGCCCTACTATAAGGGTGAGAATACAGTATTTGATGTTTCGCCGTCCAGTGTCTCAATTAATGTTAAGCATCAACATGTAACAGTGACTCAAAAATTCCAGGTACATTATATGGAAAAATGTAGCATCTACATTCTATGTTCGTTGTTTCTTCCCTATGGCCTTCGTTATAAATATTAGTTACTTCTATTAATGTAGGGTAAATCAAAATATCTAATGACGTATCACCACTGACTGCATGGCTGGTGAACAGCTAGATAATGTTGTAACATTTCTTAAAAATCCCTTTCAATAAATAAACTATTGTTATTATTTCTTTAATCCACTGTCCACGTAATTACTTTTTATTACTGAGTATACATTATCAGAGCCATGCTATCTATGCTATATTCATTTCACTCCCTGAATTGGCTGTTATGTGCACTATGATTGTATTTCATTGGCATCAAATCACTCAAGGATACCTGAGTCACCACTGCTGTTTGCCGCTGTTGGGTGATTGCTACAGTTATCCCCTGTAAATGTTGATGGAAGAAAAACTGTTCAGCGTCAGTTGCGTATATTTATGGTTATCATATATTGAAATTTATATGTGTATATGTCTTCTGAAGAATAAGAAAAGAGAAAAACCCAAATCGAACAACCAAATATATAAATGAATTGCAAATTAAAATTACAATACATGTAGGTATCAAATATACATACGGCTGTTTGAGTCATCATTATCATCATCATCATCGCCTTTTTCCACTTGGTGGGGTTGGCTACATGAATCTGTCTACGCCATAATGCCCTGTCTTAGTTTACACATAGGTTATTTAACTCTAAATCCATTTTCATGACTTGTTCCATAGTTTTCCTAGGTCTACCTCCACCCCTAACTTTTGGACTCTCTCATCTGGCCAATTCTCCTTACAGGTACTTCCATAGGTTTTGTCCATATATGCCCAAATCATCTAAGTCGTGAGTCTACCATCTTTTCTACAATGGGAGCTACCTTAACCTTTTCTCTGATGCTTGTTTTTTATGCTCTTTTATCTTGTGTAACCTCTCATCCATCTTAATACTCTCATCTTTGCTACATGAAGCCTACTTTCTTGATGCCTTATTTTTGCTCAGCACTCAATCCTATACAACATTGCAGGACTTATAGCTGTGCGGAAAAATTATCCTTTTTTGAGTGGTATTTTTCTATTCTAGATAGCACCCGACTCTTTCCTCGATTTTATTCACCCTGCTTAGATACTGTGATTTACATATCCCTTTATCTTTCCATTATTTTGTATGATGGACCCAAGACTTTTAAAACGAGAAACTTGTGGTATTGTATTTCTCCAAATTTCACCTCTAAGTTAGGGCCTGTGTGTGTTTGTTGCTAAACTTACATTACATATGCCCCGTTTTACTTCTACTTAGGTGGAAACCATGTGTTTCTGAAGTTTGTCTCCACATCTCTAATTTTTTGTTTATTTCTTCTCTCGAATCTCCACAACTAAGATTAGATTATCAGCAAATAGCATGCATCATGGGATTGTTTCTTGTATGTGTTCAGCAAGCACATCTAGAACAGTAACAAAGAGATAAGGGCTCAAGAGTTGACCCTTGGTACTCCTATAGTTATATAGGGATATCTTCTGTAACACCTCTTTGTGTCTTCTCACTTGTTGTGACCTCTCGATTATATCTTTGATTAATCAAATGGAAGAAACTCCAACTTTTTTCTTCTCTATAGCCTTCCACGAAACTTGTCTTGGTACTCTATGATATTGGTACCTATTTGAATAATTATAAATATTTAAAATGTTGAACCAATTTTATTGTAGCAATGACAGTTATTATATTTTCCTGTTATCTGTCTTCTAATGTGGTTATATACATGTTTTAATTAAGTATCTGCTATCAATGTTGATTATAACAGGTAACTGGATTTTCTGTTGGAGGCCGTGTAGTTGATGGATACGACATGGGAATAGAGGGTGTTAAGATCGTAGTTGATGGGCATGAAAGGTCTATTACCGACAATCAAGGATATTATAAGCTTGATCAGGTATCAATATAGGGACATGTATTTCATTTAGTCCATTCATTGATGAGGCATTCTTTATGGATATAAGTTCCTGAATATTCATTTAACTTCTTCAGGACATAATTTTTACTTACTTTTGTCTCAATAATATTTCTCTTTCCACTTCTCCCATTATAAGTTGGTTCTTTCTATCAATTTGTACCCTGCATGAAATATGTGTTGCACTTATTTTTGTGCTAAATGTATTAGGTTACGTCCAAGCACTATACCATAGAGGCCCGGAAGGAGCATTACAAATTCAAGAAGTTGGAGAATTATATGGTAAATATATCATAAAGCTTTCATCAGATTATTTTATGTCTAATATTTCATTGATTGCTATGATGATAAAAAAAATTTAAATGGATTTGAAAAGTTAAAATTCAGTTTTTATACTTAATTTTTATCATGAACCCTCTGGCTATGCTTGCTCAGGTATTGCCCAACATGGCTTCAATAGAAGACATTAGTGCCATTTCATACGATCTTTGTGGTTTAGTTAAGATGGTCAGTAGTGGTCTGAAAGCAACGGTATGCATCTCTTCCCTTCATGTATTTATCATTGTAATAGTTGCATGTTGAAAACCAAGTTGTTCTTTTGTTAATTGTACTAGGTGGCTTTGACTCATGGACCTGATAATGTAAAACCACAAAAGAAACAAACAGATGGAAATGGAAATTTCTGCTTTGAGGTATGTTATAGCAATGAATCCTCTTTTATTCCAGTGTCTCTTGGTAATAATATCTTGTAGATACAATTAGCTCATGCTAAAAGAGAAGTGGTGGTGGAATAACACATTCTACTAGACGGGCTGGGAATTTTGCTTTTATTGCTCAAGCTCTAGCACTTTGGGAAACAGCATATTACCATTTAATCTATCTCTATGTATTTTGGTTCCAAGCATTGGCAGGAAAGTTCTGAACCTTAGAACTATACAAATTGTGATAATATATATTTATATGCTTATTGACAATAGTTTTCCTTGCAAACTGAATTCAGGATCCCTTGAAAGTGTTGACTATATATATAAACAAAATCTGGGAATGTTGTTACAGCTTTGAGCTTGCGGCTTGTTAATGTTTTTCCATTGTATTTGTCTGATTCATCAATTAATGTTGAAAAAAGTAATCTGCTATGAAGGGGTTTGGTTAAATTGCAATTTTTGTGTGTTTGATTTGAAGATAGTGCATTTGTATCCAAATTATTGTCTTGAAGTCTCAACTTTTTAAGTAATAAAAATAATTTGATGGCTTCTTTCTTTAGAGATGTTTCTAGTTCTACAGTATCTGTGTAGTTTTGATTGGTGCTTCCTTATTGGAAACGTTTAACTCATTTGTGTAATGTCTAGGTTCTGCCTGGTGAATATCGCTTGTCTGCTATTGCTGCTACTCCTGAGAATACTGCTGGACTCATATTTGCTCCATCTTATATCGATGTTGTGGTCAAAAGTCCATTGTTGAATATTGAATTTTCACAGGTGATTTTTCATCCGTTTTGACTAAAGGTCATCTAATATGCGATTGTTCTTTCTTCTTTTAACTTTAAGTTTTTTTTTGCCACATGCATGCCGAACTCTTCAGGGGCTTGAAGTTAGAGTTCCTTGTCAAGTTCAGCATGAGATTATTAGTCATATATGGATATATGACTTGTTCAGTAATCTTAGGATGAGATGACATTATATAGCTCTAACCAAGTGTTTTTTTTTGGGGGGGGGGATGTACTTTATTAGAGGATTTAAAATGATTTATCATAAAATACTTTGTATGGAACTATGGATACAACCCTAAAATTTAAAGGTTCTGATGCATTTCCATCAGGTAACTTGTATAATGAAGAATTTGAAATGGCATCTCGTAAGTTAGAAATTAGAACTTTTCCCTTATTTTCTACCTATTTCAATAGATTTTTCAGCTTCAATGCATCATCATCATTATCAAAGGAGAAAATAATGAGGTTTATCACATAGCCGTTTAAATGGTCACAAAAGGTGTTGATGTATTTGTTGGCGATAGATCCAGGTGGGGTTTATCGTTAGTGAGATGGGGCTTGAGGTCCTAAGCTAAAGAAAAATCAAGTTGATCGCCTTTCTCCATCATTGTCAATGACAAAGACGTGATTGGTTTTCAAATGTTCTACCTTTTCCTGTATAGTGCTTGTCGTGAACCAACTATCCCATTCGGCTTGAAGCATGGACAATGCTCACATCCATCGACTCTTTATTGGAATTCAATGTTTTTATTTGAATAGGGGGGCACCAATGATCAAACTGTAGACCACTTGATCATTGAGGCTCTAGTACCATGTCATGATCTAATTATCCCAAAAGCATAAGCTGTTTGGTGAAGACACATGAATTATTTTGTATTATATTTCTAACATTGCTCATCAAGGATGGATCAAACAAGATGACAATAAATTGATTCAGCAAAATTGGGTGCTTCTGTTCCAATGGGATGAACTTCATTTGATTCAATGATGATTTCTCCAGTTAGATCTTCTATGGTGTCGTCGTGAGGCTAGCTGTTGAATATGAAGTTACGGTGGTTGCAGATTCGTTACCAAATAAGATAGGGGGTCTAGGGGATAAATTTCCAAAATTGAATTTCACAAGTAATTATACGAAGTGAGTTTTACAAATGATGCACATTGAATTGGTACAATTTAATTTCATTGTATTTCAAACTCTTGGAAATCCAAACACATCCTAAGATTCTTATGATTAAAAATTAAAATAGAATTATGAACCTCAAAAATTTTGTTTATTAGAAATTTCCTAGATGGTGAAATTTTTATTTGATTCCTCTAATTATCTTTTGCTTCCCCTTCATTTGATTTGGGAATCTATCTGATCCCATACCCCATGAGAACCAGGATATAAGCCCTGATTTTATACGGCATCTTGACAAAATTTTCTTTAAATTGTTCTATTCTGATTTTGTGCTGCATGATTGTAGGCTCTGGTCAATGTTCGGGGTGCTGTATCCTGCAAGGAGACATGTGGTCCATCAGTATCCGTTACTCTTGTGAGACAAGCTGATAAGCATAATGCAGAGAGGAAGACTGTTAGCTTGACCACTGAGAGTAGTGAATTTCTGTTTTCAGATGTTATTCCTGGAAAATACAGGCTTGAGGTTTGGCTTCTTTTGAACTCCCATTTTTTTGGTGGTTTGTCTAAGTAGAATTTCTTTAGTTGTTTTAAACTTTATTATTGCCTTGACACTTACTTTTAAATTTTTCTATGCTTTTGGTTGAGAACGAGTTGTTTACTGGAAGATTCTTATAATCTGTTGTTTTGTTTTATTTTTTAACCGTGTAATAATATTTGTTTTTTAGGTTAAACATAGTTCCCCTGATTCAGTGACCATAGAAGATAATTGGTGCTGGGAGAAGAGCTTCTTAGATGTAAATGTTGGTGCTGATGACTTAGAAGGAATTGTTTTTGTTCAAAAAGGCTTCTGGGTCAATATTATCTCCACTCATGATGTTGATGGTTACATGACTCAACCAGATGGGTCAACTGTGACTTTAAAGATTCAGGTATTTGTAGCTGACCGTAGTCCATAAAAAATATTTCAAGAAATTGCAGCTTCACAAAAATAGTCCATAAAAAATGTCAAGAAATTTCATCTTCACAAAATTCATTTCTGTTTTTTTTGTGTATCTGCAGAAAGGTTCCCAACATATATGTGTCGAATATCCTGGAGTACATGAATTTAGTCTTATTGACTCGTGTATTTTCTTTGGGAGCTCACCGGTGAAAATTAATACGTCTAACCTATCGGTATGCATTCATATTGTCATGTTTATATTTTCTGATTATTCCTTTATTATTGGTTCTTTCTAGGTTTTTCTTCATCATTTTTCTAATTTGTTTTTGTAGCCCATCCATCTAAAAGGAGAGAAGTATCTTCTTAAAGGACAAATAAATTTGCAGTCCGGCTCACTTGATACGTTGCCCAAGAGTATAGTTGTTGATGTTTATCATGATGGAGCTGGTGTTATTGATAAGGCTACAGCTATACTTAAGTCTCAAGGGAAAGATCAAACAGATGCTGCTGTATTTGAGTATTCTGTTTGGGCCAATCTAGGGGATAAACTTACCTTTGTTCCTCGGGACTCAAGGTACATCTATCTAGGTGGTTTTTGAATAATTTCAGTTAAATATATATTTTGGTTATAAGGCTTTTATACAAATGGATAGGATCAAGCGAGAAAAATTAATTGTGTGAATACACTTTAGTGACTATCCCATCAGGTCATTCTCTATTTATACCGAGAAGGTTGATTGTGCCCAGGCTGTAATAATGCAGTACAGTATAATACATTTATACCATCTTATGCTTACAGTGATAATTGTGTTGACATCCCACATAGACTAGAGATATGAGTAAAGTAATTCTCATAAGGCTTGGGCAATCCTCTACCCTCAGGCCTCAAGCTAGTTTTTGGGATTGAGTTAGGCCTAATGCAATTTGTAATGTAGTCCAGAAAACTCTTAGACAATCATCATGGCCCCCCCGTGATGGTGTGTTGAGATCTCATAGATTAAAAATATCAACAAGCAAGTTCTTATAAGGCTTGGAAACTCTTGCTCCTTGAGCTAGTTTTTTTGTTATATTAGACCTAAGTTTAAATTATAATATGATAACAAAGACTATCTTATATTGGTCCCGAAGTTATCTCTGATCCTAAACAAATGCTACTTTGAACGCTCCATTCTGTACCATTATAAATTTAAACATTATGTATTGTATGTTTCTAGTTTTCCCATAAGGTTAAACAATCTTGATTAGCTTACCATTTTATATGCTTCTATGTTGCTTATTAGTGCATTGTGCACATATTCCGCCCCTTCCCTCTTCTCTCTGTATTTTTTAAATGAAACTAATTCAAGCACTGCAATTTACCCAAATTTACGCTGTTGACCTTTTTTTGGTTTAATTACAGGAATGATGAGAAAAAACTTTTATTTTATCCTAGAGAACATCACGTAAGTATCTAAAGACATTTTTTTCTAGGGATGCTTTTTCCAGTACAATCACTTAAACGTTCATTTGCTAAATCCATTTTCTCAGGTATCACTGACAGACGATAATTGTCAAGCTTCTATTCCTGCATTTTCTTGTCGACTGGGTGTATATATTGAAGGATCAGTTTCACCTCCTATTTCTGGTGTTCATATTAGGATTTTTGCTGCTGGAGACAGCAGCACCACTGGATTTAAAAGTGGTGAATTAGTACTTGAAACAACCACTGGAAGTGATGGCTCCTATGTGGCTGGTCCTCTGTATGATGATGTTGGTTACAATGCTCAGGCTTCAAAGGTAGTTTTTTTTCTGAAAAAAAAACTACTTGCTATTTCTCCACTTATCTGTGAATTTTATATCAATACCTTCATTTCTCAGCAAAACCGAAGGTCAACAGTTTTAACTTCCATTGTCTAAAGTAATTCTGCTGGAGAGATATATAGATATATTGATAGAGCAAGGCTTTCAAAGCCTCCAATTGTGCAGGTGTATTGGAGAAGAATTAAATAAAATAGCTAATTAATTATTAGATATTAGTTTTAGTTATTTGTTATTAGATAATGTTAATTTGTTATTAGGCTTATTAGATAGCAACTTATCTTTTGTAACTAACTGATTCTATCAATCAGTTAGAGGAAACTATTATTAATAGAGAAAGAAAGAATAAGAAAGGCATCAAATTGGAAAATAAACAGTTTTGTGGAGAGCACTGGTACTCTCGAATTACCAGCCCCCTTATTTCCCTTATTCTGTAATTCTGTCTTCTTCTGATATCCCTGTTCCTATCATATATACTGGCTGAGAACCTTAAAATGAAAAATTTCTCATTATATATATTAATTGTGTACAATTTTCTTTGTTAATATTCTCCTAAACACTGTAGTGTTGGAAGGCTCCTACATTGGGCTGCCTTCTTGTTAACACTAATTGTTCTTTACCTCTACTTCATTTGATGAAAAATAAATCTATGTACTGAATGCTGTAGGAAATTATGAGTTTAGCTTTTGTGTGTGTGTGTGTGTGTGATTGCCATCATATTGTCTTAATTTGTTTGATTTTTTTTTTTTTGCAGCCTGGTTATCATTTAAAACAAGTTGGGCCTCATTCTTTTAGTTGTCAGAAGCTTAGTCAAATTTCAGTGCACATACATCACAAAGATGATGCTAAAGAACTCATTCCTTCTGTTCTATTATCTTTGAGTGGTGACAATGGTTATAGAAACAATTCAGTATCTGGAGCTGGAGGGACATTTATATTTGATAACCTGTTTCCTGGGATGTTTTATTTGCGTCCTGTTATGAAGGTATATACCGAACATAACTGTTATGATATTGCATTCTACTGCTTTTCTTTTTCTTGATATGCATGACTTGTCTATCCATCAGCTCTGCTTCATAGGCTTCTGCACTTGCAGTTTGCGATACTGTTTGATTTGATTGAGCTTCCAAAATCATCTCTAGTTCAGAAAGGGAGTAAGAGCCTACTTGTGGTTGACAAAAAGAAACAAAATGTGAAAAAAGAAAAGGATGACTTGCATTTTACTGCCATGTTTAGTTGTGTAGCTTGCTTATCCAAAATGTTCTGCTGTTTTTTTTCAACTTGAACAGGTCATCTTATTATGCTTGTTCTAAATTATTAATATTTTTCTGCTTGTGTGAAACTCAATAATGATGCATAAGAAGTTGCAAAGTTTGCAAATATAATATTTTGTTAAGATGATTAAAATAGTGTTGGTCGTTGTTGTCAACTGCCTTATTCAGCATCTGTAATCTTCTTTCCTAGGAGTATGCTTTCTCACCTTCGGCACAGGCGATCGAGCTTGGAGCAGGGGAGTTAAAAGAAGTTATTTTCCAGGCCACCCGCGTAGCTTACAGGTTTCATTTTGTTAAATTACTCCAATTACCTTCTAACATTTAACTGAATGCAATAATCACTAAGAGTAGTTTTAGTTTTACGGCAATGGTTTTCCAGTTCAAGCATTGTCTTATCTTTATCATTTCCTGCTTTATGTATCTGGTTTAATTTTCTTTTTATCTATTGATATGATATGTTGCCCAATAATTACCTGCGTAGTTAACGTACAAGTGATTGAGACCCTGCGGTGACTGAGTTTTAGACACACACACACACATACATATATATAAACTGCCTGTGATCTGTTGAAAACATGGACAACTCCATTGTTTAAGAACAGTGTAGGAGGGGTCACCACTAGTTAAAATAAAAACATTCTGAAACCCTGTGATAAAGGTCGAGCATCAGGTATAGGTGTGTTCTGATTTTGCAATTTGAGTGAGAGCAAGAGTACGACTTGACAAATAGCATCTCTGGGCAAGTTTATTTTTAATAGAAATGTTACATACACTGCTTGCATTTGCAAGCCAGGCTCCATTGATCCAGATTTTACTCATATCATGTAGGTTGACCTGTTGACCTAATAGGTTGACTGGGAATTATATCTATTCATGTTTACATGATTATAGTGGAATGTAATCCTGCCTCTTTTGCACAAGGTTTCCTCTACTTGTAGATGCACACTTGTGAGGCTATGTAAGACCAATTACTTTCCTTATGTAAACAATAAGCAGCTATGCTGATAACTAGGGTGATGGAGGATATAAAACTGCTAGTGGAGGAATCTCATACTGACAACCTAACCAGTAACCACAGGGCAATTTTGTTTGGATTATTTACGTTTTTTTACCAAGAAGCTGTACACCCGTAACCTTTTCACTTGCTTGCATTTTTTAACCTGAGCATACTTCACTCTATAAAAAGCTGAAGTAAATCAACCCTCACAGTGCTACAGGCTTGGTCACTCTGTTGTCTGGCCAACCCAAAGGAGGAGTTTCAGTTGAAGCACGGTCAGAGTCAAAAGGCTATTTTGAGGAAACTGTGACAGATTCCTCTGGGAATTATCGTCTGAGAGGACTACTACCTGATACTGTCTATGCTGTCAAAGTAGCCAAAAGGGATGTTTTGGGGAGTTCTAATGTAGAGCGTGCATCTCCAGATTCCATTGCTATCAAGGTTAGCTCCTGGTAACTATCTGTTTTAGCTTTGCTTCAGTATTGATCCTGTTGTGAGCTTGTTGGTTGATGTTCCCAGGTTGGAACTGAAGATATCAAGGGTTTGGATTTCATAGTTTTTGAGGAGCCAGAAATGACAATTGTAAGTTGCCATGTTGAAGGAAATGGTACGGATGAACTTCGAAAACACCTGATGGTAGAAATCAGGTCAGCTAGTGACGCAAGCAAGATAGAGGCGGTCTTTCCCTTGCCGATTTCTAACTTCTTCCAAGTGAAGGGCTTATCAAAGGGCAGACACCTTGTGCAGCTTCGATCTGGTCTCCCGTCAAGCTCACTTCAATTCGAGTCCGATATCATTGAGGTCGACTTGGACAAAAACATTCAAATCCATGTAGGCCCATTGAGATTCAGGATTGAAGATCAGCTGAAGCAGGTTTCTTCTTTTGTCTCTACCCTGTCAATTTTTTTCCAGATTGCATTTGTTTTTTCAAGATTCGCCATTATTTATTTTTTTATTTTTTTGTGTTGATTTGGTGCATGATTTTTATATGCGTAATTGTTGTATGATGCAGGAGTTGACTCCTGCACCGGTTTTCCCCCTTATAGTTGGGTTTCTAATTGTTGCGCTATTTCTCAGCATTCCTAGGTAAGTTTGATATTCCTATTCGTTTTCACCTTTACAGGGGAATTTTATGGTTATGTATCTTACTAATTCTGTTGCGCTAACCCATGTGAAGATTGAAGGATTTGTATCAAGCCACAGTAGACATACCTACACCAGGACTTGGTGCGGCTTCAAAAAAAGATGTTAGGAAGCCTTTATTGCGAAAGAAGACTTACTAAGGCTTATAGGTAGGCATAATCTCTTAGCTGAGCTAGTTTAACAGCAGCACTCACGTTCTCCAATAGGTTCGGATGTTCCTCTTTATTAATATGGAGGGAACAGCATGTAATTTGTAATTCTTCCTTGTTTGTTAGTAAATTTTGTATGATGTCTTTTATTTCACTCTTTAGCGTAGGAGCAAAAGCAAATAGAAGCAATATGTATTTGCTGCTCGTGATATTTCTTTATTTATTTATAGTTTTGCGGCGAAGGCATTTTAGCTTGAATATTTTGTCCCTCTTTGGGTGTGCCTTATTTGTTTATAAAACAATGGAATAACCAGGTTTTGCTATTTAATTAGTGATGGATGGTGCTATTCGATTAATTGATGAAGTCCTGCGATTTGTCATGCCACGTACAAGAGCTTCATTTTTAGCCTCCTCCACCATGTGGAGGGCCACCTCTCTTCATGAGATACTTTCTACTTTAATTGGATTTTTTTCTCTCTTTAGTGAGAGTTTTTTCTATCATTTATGCAGGATTCTTTTTCTTTTATATTATCTATTTTCCTCTGGCCATGAGTCCATGACCTTCCACACTTCCTTATCTGCCTTCTTTTTCTCATTTCAGCTGTGGTCACTGTTTTTCTCACCCATCTTCCATATAATTCCTTAATCATATTCTGACCTCAATGTATCTCTGTAAAACTTCAATATGGTGCGGCTGAGCTGATTGTTATGTGATTGACCTTCACCGCAACACTTTCGGCAAGGTCAATGTGCCCCAAAAATTAAAGGCAATGAAGAAAAAATGGATGAAATACAAGATTTTTAACCAGGTATACAGTGTGTTCCTTAGTTCTATTAGAGGACAAATAAAAAGTTGGGCTCACAAACTTACTATAATTGAGAGTATATTTGTTTGGTAATTATGCATACACAGTCACGATGCAGTGCACATTAGTAGTTATCTTTTAGAAACTACCACATCAGATAGTTTATTTTAAAAAATATTCATTTTTTGTGTATATTTTTTTCAAACTTTTTATTCATTAAGGTAAGTAATTATAATCAGACCTATTTCATAATAACACAGTGTCATTTAGTCTATGTTTATAATCGACCTTATATATTTAAAAAACTTAAATTGTGGTTTAGTACTGAAACTCTTTTATATTTGATATATTTTTCAACTCATACAAAACTACATTGGAGTAATGAGTAGCTTGAAAACTTTTGATTATAAGAATTTAAAACCCAAAACATCATGTTTTAAAATTTCAAAAATATTATTTTTATTATAACTTCTATCTTTTATTTTCCGGTAAATATCCTTTGTGCAATCCTTATATTGGGTAATTAGTTTTTCATCAGCAATTATTACTAAAGTTTTTTTTTAGTTACCAGAGGAAAACTTATTAAACTAGAGTAAAAAAAAAAAATAACTAGAGTAGAATTTTTTTTGTTTTTGATGTTACTCAACCCAAAAAGTTAGAAAAATAGTTGCTGTGACTATCATAATGTAACTCGGGTCCCAATTTGAAGAGTGCGAAGGGGCGAGGCAGCATCACTCTTGTCAATTAACGTTTGACTGAATGTGTTTCTCTGAAATAGCCTTTGATTCTGTTTCAGTTGGTCATTTTCCTCCACGCCGCAATTGACAGAGAAAGAGGGAGAAAATGGAGGAAACAAAAAAGAAGGCTCAGGAACTGTTCTGTTGTGGGGTTCTATTGTTATGTTGAGCATTTTCACCTACATTCATGGAATTCAACATGCTCCTATTTTGGCCATGCTTTTATCAAAGAACACGAGCCAAATCGAATATTGAATTCCATGGACGTAGCAAAAAATGCTCAACCTGCTCCTCCTGTCCAAATCTCGAACCTCAGTCTCCTCCAAATGCTCAAGCTGATACAAAGAGAGAGACAGAGGAGAAAACAAAGAAGAAGAAGAAAAGGAATGTGTTCTCTCTGATTAATTACACGAAAGATTGGCTCCTATATATTCAAGTTTTCTCACCTAGCCTTGAATATAGCTTCTCACGCTTGTAATTAATGTGGCATGTTGTCGTGATGTTACACTTAACAGCTTACTTGTCCCGTTTAGACCATTAATCCATTAATACAATGCTTTCATCAATCAGTTTTTGTAGTTTGCTTAGCTTTTTATAGGATTTAGTCCTTAGTGAAAGTGACCTTAGAGAGGTATTGAGAAAATGGTGTTGCAATTTCTATTAATTTGTAGTAATTTATCATCTTTAACTAGCTAACAAATTGTTTGCTATCACTATGTCTTTGTCATCCTTGTTGCTTTCACAGCATTCAGAACAAGCAACTAGTCATAGTCTTGCATTTATTTATTTTCTGAGCAATTTTCCTAAGAGTTGAACAAATGAACAAAGTAGGTATGTAGTTTCTTATTGCCTCGTTTACTCACATTGTTAAATTTAGAGCCCAGCTACATATAGTTAGTTAGAATCTCTATGCTTCTCTATCATGTCATCATAATCTAATGGATGATATCAACGCCAACCCGTGATGGAATCAACAATAATGTAGGTAACAATTACTGGAAACTCCATGATGGTAATTTCTTTTAATCTTTTCTACTTTCTCTCTTTCAATTTATCTCTGATATTGAAAGGTGTATTTACCAATTTTCATATATTAATACAAAAATAAATGGCCGATTTTATGGTGGATTTTTTCAAATATATTATCATCCAAATCAGTGCTTGACCCCTAGCTATATTCAATCCGGAGGGATTATAAATGTTATTCTATTTTAAAATAGTGCTAATTTTCGACAAGCTACAACATAATGTCATGATCCGAAAGAGAATACTGTCTTACACAAAAAAAAAAAAAAGTTCAAAGTATAAATTACATGTAGGATTGTTTGGTTCCCCTTCTAATTGTTCAAATCTCTTGTTATTTAATCGTACAATAATTACTTTTTCTGCGTGCTACCTTATATAGTCTTTGCTTCTTTTAGGTTTTGGCCCTCTATATATAAAAAAAAAAATACATGTAGGACAATACAAAATAAGAATACATATGGGAGTGTGATTAGGGAAGTGATTGTATCATATGATTTGTGACCATTTCATATCGGATAATTATACTAAATTATATTATTCATAGGGAAAATAGTTCTGAGTTTGTCATAAATGTTCAGATGGTGAAGTTATGAGACGCGATTTATAGTGACCACGGGATTAATTCTTATAGGCTTAATTCAGTTCAAAAAAAATTTCTTATAGGCTTAATTGTATTTTTTCTCATAATTTATTGTGGTTTTGTGATTTGTGATCTCAATATTTTAAATAAGCGATTTTTGTTTTAGATTTTATTGATGTGAGTTTTCTAGATTTTATATACTCACATTAATAAAATTTGGAATGAAATCGCTCATTTTGAATCCAAATCGCACCATCACAATAGATCACAGATGAAAAATGCAATTAAAGTCATTCTTCTTATATCTACAGACTTCCAGCGAAACGTGTAACACCGTTTACATTCAAATATTGCAAAGAACATGCCATGACCTACAGTGTTTCTTTTCCTGGGAAGCTTTGTTAATGGATAACCAGGTGTACGGTGTAACTGGAGGAAAAAAGAAAAATATGGGTTGACCAACTTGCTATAATAATGTTTGTATACACGTCCACATTAATGCAGTGCACATTAATAATTATCTTTTCAAAACTACCACATAACTATTACTCTTTCTTTGTTCCAAAATATTACTGCCACCGACACAGACTAATTTCCGGAAACTCTAAGATCACAATATTAAGTTAATATATTTCTTTTAACAAATTTTTCTTCGTATGTACCGTCCAGAGATTGAACTATGAAAAATAATCATATACTATCGAGTTGAGTTATATATCTACCAATTCTGCTTGATTTTATTAGATCATAATTTTTAGTTTTATTAATAAAACATTCATTTTTTATTAGATGAATGTTTATTATGAGTTATATCGTAATCGTACAACTATATATGGGTAATTAAGATTAAAAATTGTTTAGTAGTCACATGACATTTTAAAAAGTCACATGATTACATATTTTAATTTTAATCATTCACATGGTTAAATTCTTAAATTCAACGGCCAATATTTAATTCTCTCATATCTATTTCTCTCACGATAAGCACCATATATATATATTGTTGTTGTTCATATTGTGCTATATATATGGAGTAACATACTAACAGCACGTAATCACTCATCTAAAGATGAATAGTGAAAACCAACTACATACATTCGCAATATATATTGACGCGTAAATTTTTAGTGAAGATAGTGATAAATGCTTGACGGCAGACGCACTAATTCAGGTCCAAAATCTTAGTGCAATAAGAGGTAGCACCCGTGGCAATCCATTTTTGGTGCTAGTCCCCACATCATCGACATCATGTTCATGTTTTCATTCTATAAATAGGGTTGTTTGTGATATAACACCATGCATCGAACTGCAAGCATTTGCCGAACTTCTTTCCTTTTCTGAATCTCTTTAATATTTGCACTTTTGAACAAATATGGCTGTATTTTCACGTAATGTTAGAGTGTATGTTGTTTTATTGATGATAATAACTACTGGGATAGTAGAAGGGCGAAAAGCACAAAATTGCGGTGGCTTTGGAAAAGGTGGAGGTGGAGAAGAAGGAGCTGCAAAAGGAGGTTCTGGACATGGTGGAGGTGCAGGAGGAGGAGGTGTTGGTGGTGGTAGTGGAGGAGGTGCTGGTGCCGGTGGAAGTGTAGGAGGAGGAGTTGGTCTTGGTGGAGGTGCTAGCGGTGGTGGTGGTGGACGTGGAGGAGGTGGTGGTGCTGGTGGAGGTTTTGGTGGAGGTGCTAGTGGTAGTGGAGGTGCAGGAGGAGGTGTTGGTGCTGGTGGAGGTGTCGGAGGAGGAGCTGGTGGCGGTGGAGGTTCTAGTCTTGGTGGTGGTGTAGGAGGAGGTGTTGGTGCTGGTGGAGGCGTGGGTAGCGGTGGAGGTGCAGGAGGAGGTGTTGGTGCCGGAGGAGGTCTTGGTGGAGGTGTTGGAGGAGGCGCTGGTCTTGGTGGAGGTGTAGGAGGAGGTGTTGGTGCTGGTGCTGGTGGAGGAGGAGGTGGTGCTGGTCTTGGTGGAGGTGCAGGAGGAGGTGTTGGTGCCGGAGGAGGTCTTGGTGGAGGTGCTGGTGGTGGTGGTGGTGTAAGAGGAGGCGCCGGTGGCGGTGGAGGTGTAGGAGGAGGTGTTGGTGCTGGAGGAGGCGCTGGTCTTGGTGGAGGTGCAGGAGGAGGTGTAGGAGGAGGTGTTGGTGCTGGTGGAGGTGCAGGAGGAGGTGCTGGTCTTGGTGGAGGTGTTGGTACCGGAGGAGGTCTTGGTGGAGGTGCTGGAGGAGGCGCTGGTCTTGGTGGAGGTGTAGGAGGAGGTGTTGGTGCTGGTGGAGGTGCGGGAGGAGGTGGTGGTGCTGCTGGTGGCGGTGATGGTGCTGCAAGAGGAGGCGTCGGTGGCGGTGGAGGTGTTGGTGTTGGAGGAGGCGCTGGTCTTGGTGGAGGTGCAGGAGGAGGCGCTGGTCTTGGGGGAGGTGCTGGTGCCGGAGGAGGTCTTGGTGGAGGTATTGGAGGAGGTGCTGGTGGAGGTGCGGGAGGAGGTGGTGGTGCAAGAGGAGGCGTCGGTGGCGGTGGAGGTGCTGGTGCCGGGGGAGGTCTTGGTGGAGGTGTAGGAGGAGGTGTTGGTGCTGGTGGAGGTGCTGGTGCTGGTGCTGGTGCTGGAGGAGGCGCTGGTCTTGGGGGAGGTGCTGGTGCCGGAGGAGGTCTTGGTGGAGGTGTTGGAGGAGGTGCTGGTCTTGGTGGAGGTGTTGGTGCTGGTGGAGGTGCGGGAGGAGGTGGTGGTGCAAGAGGAGGCGTCGGTGGCGGTGGAGGTGCTAGTGCCGGGGGAGGTCTTGGTGGAGGTGTTGGTGCTGGTGGAGGTGCTGGTGCTGGTGCTGGAGGAGGCGCTGGTCTTGGTGGAGGTGCAGGAGGAGGTGCTGGTGTCGGGGGAGGTCTTGGTGGAGGTGTAGGAGGAGGTGCTGGTGCTGGTGGAGGTGCTAGTGCTAGTGCTGGAGGAGGCGCTGGTCTTGGTGGAGGTGCAGGAGGAGGTGTTGGTGCTGGGGGAGGTCTTGGTGGAGGTGCTGGAGGAGGCGCTGGTCTTGGTGGAGGTGCAGGAGGAGGTGTTGGTACCGGAGGAGGTCTTGGTGGCGGTGTTGGAGGAGGTGCTGGTGGAGGTGCTAGTGGAGGTGCAGGAGGAGGCGCTGGTCTTGGTGGAGGTGGAAGTGCAGGTGGAGGTGGAGGTGCTAGTGGAGGAGCAAGAGTAGGTGTTGGTGCTGGCGTTAGTTCAGGAGGGAGTGTAGGTGGAGGTGCCGGTGCCAGTGCAAGTGGAGCACGTAGCATTAATAGAGGTGCTAGAATTGGTGCCAACTTTGGTGCAAATGCAAGAGTCCGTGATGAGGCAAATGTTGGAATCTCAAGAGAAGTAAGTCATGCAGGTGAAAGTGTTCATGCAAGTAAAGGTGGTCCTCGAGCTTAAACGTGGTGCGGGTTGACGTATTGCCCTTTATGTAGGCTGGCATATATAAGAGGAGATATATTAATTAGTATAAGAAATAAACTCATTACAAGAGATATATTTGAGTACAAGAGTTGAAGGGGAAAAATTGTCGTAAACTATTATTGTCAAATATGGAAGTGGAGGTAGAGATCTCGTATAAGTGGCTACAGTACATGTAGTGGAGATATATATCTATCGTGACCATGTGTGTGTCATGTGTGTCTCTTGATATTGTGATAGAGATATCATGCTTGTTGTATGTAAAAATAATAATTACTTATGAGACAATAAATATTATAATCGATTATTCTCTTACATTTAGGGTTGTTTGGTACTCATGTTATCTTACTGATGGAATCATTACGAGCATATTAACAAATTAAAATAAGAAATCACTAATATTTCATTGACAAATGTTTTCTCATGCATGCATGAGTTGAATATATTAAAACTATTTATTAATTGATTTAAGTTTTCTATTGACAAGGATGTAGATCGATTAAAGAACTTAAATTAAGTAAATACTTGAATGGTATTGAAAAGACATTCTCTTGCTTTTAATTTAGAAATGAATAGATATGAAGTGTTAGTGTAAATAAGTTTTACACCGGTATTAGATCACACTATACTAATGAAGCATTTACGTTTACTTTTAATTTTAACTAAAATAAAAATAATTTCTAATATGACGGAAATAAATTGATGTATATCTAAAAATTATTTGTTAAATTAAGGGTGTTGGATAGTTATGAATTATATTTGATTTTAATGAGATTGTCCAGAGCTGCAAGAAATGCGCAGTGCCCTCCTCTGGCATAGTTAAAGCATATGTAGCAGAAGCAAAGAAGTAAAGATTGGTCATTATTATCCATCAAGTTTGAAAATGTGTTCAATTGTTGTCATTTCTTCTCCTAAGTACAAACTACAAACTCCAACATAAACTGTACTATTCTTCAAAAACTGGATTATCTACCTTGCTACTGTTGGAACTTGGAAGTTCTAATGGTAACCAAGGGATGACATACAACACCACAAATATCAGTTAAAAATTGTTGTAAGAAAGTCCACATTAATTAATTATTAATCTCCATAATATGTAAGAACCATTACCAAAAAAACTCAGCTTGTGCACCATTTGGGATGAAGATATTACCTCTGAAAATTGTTTTTATTTAGGGAAACTTCCAAAAATATTAAACAAGACAACTGTCTGCAAATAATGCATGAGCTACACTGTCTCGGGGCTCATTCCACCACTCATGCGATGGAAATGAAGCAGTCAAAGATGCAAGGTTAGGCAACCTTATTAGCATCCCTACATACATGAGAAAAGATGTAACTATGGGCTACCTTATGGGCTACTTGCGAAAATTGCCAGACCCTTAAATGTGTGAAAATTTTACAATTGGTAATTATGAATATTGGATTATTCATATATGGAGCAAATATATGAGAATAAACGGCATTGGGAGTCTATGCAATTTGTTTGACTATATGTAATATCATTAAACTTGTTAAAACCTTGCTGAAAGAGTATGTTAAACCTAAACACTGGAGTGGAAAATAAATGCAACCACCCCTAAGAAGCCCAAGAGTGCACTTCTAATTTCTTATATCAAGTCTAATTAGGAAAAACAAGATTGCTGACCACAAAATACTATTAATTTCCTTAGCTTTTAGATTATAAATTAATATCTTATGGGCATATATTACGCTGCCAAATATAATCTTCACAATAACAACAACTAAATTTTTCTTCCATTCGGTGATAGATATAATAATCTTGGCAAAGCAAGCTCTTAATTCTTTATCATCCCTTGCCATAGGCAAACAAACTACAAAATGTTTTTGGAATACCATGAAAAAAAAAATCAGTATGAAGTGGTTAAAGCAATACATGCAAGATCAGTTCATATCACAACTTGATTTCTCATCTATTAGCTTCGGGATGATTAAGATCAATAATATCTCCTTAACTTCAAGTCAAAACATGCAACACATTGGCTAATGGAATTGAGAAATTGTTCTTGCAGAAAAGGTACCCATGCAGGGTAAAAATCAAGAAGAATATTAAGAGGGATGAAAAATCGACAGATACTCAAATAGCATGTACCATGCGTAATGCATATACATAGCTTTTCATGTTTATAATCCAAGACGAGTAAGAACAAAAAAGCATAAAGTGTTGGAGCATATTGCATACTATTTTTTCTTGTTTCTTGCGCAGTTACTGTCAGTCATCTTCTGTTGCTTGCTCATCTTTTGTTGCTTCCTCATCTTCTCCTTCTTTCTCATCTTTTGTTGCTTCCTTCTCATTTTCATCAAAGTTACTAGGGAGTGATAGCAGACTCTCTCTATAAATGTCATAATGTATTAGTATTCCATTCCCTTGCCCACGTGTATGATCCTCAAGCAGTTCTCCATTGTCATTCAATTTGATTAATCTTCCACAGCGACTTGCTCCCAAAATTCCACCACCTTTAGTGAAGTAAGCCGGGGTAAAGCGGTCGTAAGGATAGTTAACAAGAGGCATGTCAAAAGATTTAGTCCAAGAAGAGTGTGCTTTGTATTCTTCCAAGACCCATATCTGAGCCGGTACATCTCCATGTCCACTTTCGCAACACAGACTGAGGCATCCTCTCATTACTGCTAGGTAGTCAGATTCTAAGTCTTGCACATCATGTGGCACAGGAATCTCTGATAAACTTCTATCTATCAAATTAAAGGCGAGAATTACTTTAACCTCTCTAGGCTTTGAGATAACCAGCCAATGAAGAGAGTGGTTCAAGAACAACCCAATACTAAAATCAGGTGACAATTCCTCATATCCAACCTCAGTACTACCACATATGAAGTATGATGCATTTGTTTTCAACGAGAAAATATCGATTCGAGGAAGCCAATATTTTTCACCTGGAAGAAAACCATATCCTATTTGGACTATGAGGTAGTCATCTGTTGATTCGTCATACCCAAAACCATGACCAATTTCCTCACAGCAAGGGTCTGATTCGTCACGAGTAACGGAGCATGGTATTCGTCGGCTAGCACCAGTTGATGGGTTCCACAGAATCAGAACGTCATCAACATAATCGGTAAAAAGTATGAAGCCTCTGCAAGAACCCCAAGTTTCAACACAGCAAGAGCGTGTAAGGTGCAGGTAAGCCACGGCAGAATCGTCATGTAGCGATGCCTCTAAATCGAAGGATTCAATCTCGGGTTGATCGACTCTATTAAGAATAACACGGTGGGTGGGTGCGGCAGCTAGGTCAAAATGCGATTTAGCGAATTGGGGATCGGAAATGAGAGAGAGCCATGACTTACAGACGCATTTGAAACGCAGTAGCGATCTCACCGGCAGCCTTAACAAAATCTCTACAATCAACTCCTCATACAGGGTGGGGGTCTCCTTCCCCTTCCCCATGCCTATCCTTCCTTCTTCCTTCCTCGGTGACATGCGCATCAAAGAAGATGAGTTCGAACTTCCAAGATTCGTGGCTCCCTCTCAACGATATTCCTCCCTTTTCTTTTTCTTTTTCTTTTATGCACCTGGGTTTCGACCATAAACTTTCGTGTTATTATTATTATTATTTTTTTGTTATGCGCCAATTTTCACTTCCACTAATCCCGAGACCTTCGGCTAGTTTATTCAACCACTCATTTCCACCGTCTCTAATTTAAGAGTCTTTCATTCGCATACCACTAAATAGTGGTATAGACTATTATAATTTTCTTTTATATGTGTCTCTCATTTGTTAACACATTATATTATATATCTCATTTATTATTTTTTTTTCTTCCATTTTTTTATGTCACCGGGTGTTTACACTAATAAATGATTGAATCTTCTACTACTATGTGCTTAGCTCATACTTTAAGAATTAAGATTCTTTAAATAATACAGTGAATTGAGTAGAAAATATGTTTTTTACTTATAAGAGGAAAGCTATAATTGAAAATATGTTTGGTTGATCTATACAAAATATTTTCTTTGAAAAAATATAAATACATTAAAACATAAAACAAAAAAGGGGTTAGTGAAAATGAAAATGATTGAAAGTAGAAATATGAAAAACGGGAGTGGTGGTGGCGGTGGCGGTGACGGGAATGGCAACGATGACGGGAGTGTTGACGACTATTGGGGCAGTGGTGGAGTTGGTGGCGGTGGCGTTGATGGTGGCAATTTTTTGATAGCTTTGACGCGGATGAAATAACCGGGTTTTTTTTCCAAATATTTTTAAGCTTGTTAATTTGTTTAAAAGCATTTATTGTAATCTGTGCACGAATGGAAAAGATAGGCGTAGATAGCTCAGCCTACTCTTGTTACCACAAACATATATACGCACAAAGTTTCCATGTTGTGCATTGATGGGAGTTGGTTGCCAAGTCCAAATAGGATATGTTGCGGTGGAGTAATTCGTGATTGTGGTGTTTGTTGTTTGACCAGATTTGCAAGTTGTTTTGGGGAGGGGGTGTTTTCCATGCAAAGTTGCGTGTTGAGGAGATTGGACTAAGTCATGCTTGAGATCTTGGGTTTAAGGAGGTTCAATGTGGTTCATATTGTATGGATGTTGATGAGGCCCTTACAAGTACTAATGATATGCATAGTTATTGGTTAATAGACTTAATTGCTAGAATTAGAAGTATGCACATTTAAGATTGATCTGATTCTATCGCTCATATTTGTTACGAACACAATATAGTGACTGATGCTTTGACTTATCAAGCAACTTAAAATGATTCTCCTTTGCGTATCCACAAATTTTCCTATGGTGATATCTCTTTTGTGCCAAGACTTGCTAGAATAGTCTTGATTCTTGATTAGTTTAGCTTTGTGCTTGTAAAAAAAAAAAAAAAAACTCATCATAACACCCTTGGATCGTGCTTTTCACTTTTTTTTTCTTTCTCATTTATAGCCTTTGGTCTCATACATTCTCAATTTTTAGCATTCAATTATAATATATTTTCAGTAAACCTTATAATTTGGATATCATGAATTTATATATGAATACTATTGGGGTAATTTTCATTAAAGTTTTCCATATTATTATTATTAGCGAATAAAATTAAACCCTAACAAAAAAAAAATCGGGGGCTATTAGTAAGCGAAAACGAAGTCGGGTCGGGCGACCGGGGAAGGAACCCTAGGTAGAAAAATGCACATAGATAGATAGGAGCTGTTTGTTTTATTGATTTGCAGAAACGTAATCGACACTGCGGGAAGGAACTGAGGTTCATCCATTCCATTCCACGCCGTAAGTCTCACTGTAGATTCGATTATTCTTCGCTCAATCTCTTTTGTTTCCGCTGTTTTCAACTCTCTTTTCTCGAAATTTCTCGTTTCTGTTTTTCGATTCGCTGTGTTTTCAAACCAAGGGTTTATCGAAGAACTAGAACCACAAGCGTAATTTTTCACGAACAGTGCATATTTCATTGTAATTTATGGGAAAATTGATTCAGTATTGTTTATCTATATTTACTCACTCATAGTCTCTAGTAAGTTTGTAAGAAAGCTCATTTTCTTGGGAATGCAGGTTTTCAATTCAATCTTGAAAGGGCATTTTTTATGGCAAATAGACCGGATCCTGATAACGATGATGATTTTCTTGAGCTTTATAAGGAGTACACTGGCCCTTTAGGATCCGCTGCGACGAATGCTCAAGAGGGGGCGAAATCGAACAAGAGGTCAAATGCAGGGTCCGATGAAGAGGAGGAAGCTCGGGACCCTAATGCGGTCCCGACCGATTTTACCAGCAGAGAAGCTAAGGTTTGGGAGGCTAAGTCAAAGGCTACTGAGAGGAATTGGAAGAAAAGAAAGGAAGAAGAAATGATCTGCAAACTATGTGGAGAGTCAGGGCATTTCACTCAGGTATGACAGACCAGCTTCATCATCACTTATTTTACCCCTCTGCAAATATTTCTACTGTTGTAAACATTAAAAACAAGTTTGCAAGCCTTCCTGTAGTAATAATACATTGATAGATTGTCTCTGTATTCAGTTTGCACTAGCATCTAGACTCATGATTTATATTTATTTTCTGTGAATGTTGTACAAGCTAGATTGCATGCAGGCATTTTTTTTAGGGAGGGGCAAGTTGTGTCCTCTCTATATATTTTGCCATGATTAGCTTTCTCACCACTTATGGTATTGTGAATGTGATTTATAGTATGCAGTCTTATTAGCTGATTATGAATATTACATCATCGTTTTAGTTGGATTCTATTCTATGTGAAAATATAGGGTTGTCCAACTACCCTTGGAGCAAACCGCAAGTCTCAAGATTTCTTTGAGAGGATACCTGCAAGAGACAAAAATGTAAGAGCACTCTTCACAGAGAAAGTTATAAGCAAGATTGAAAGGGATACTGGCTGCAAAATTAAGATGGATGAGAAATTTATTATTGTCAGCGGTAAGGATAGATTAATCTTCTCAAAAGGTGTTGATGCTGTGCACAAGATTAGAGAGGAGGGTGATCAAAAGGGAACTTCTAGTTCTCGCAGGAGCAAGTCAAGGTCACCTGAGAGAAGTCCTGTTAGTGCTCGGTTTAACCGCTCTGAACCCCAAAGATCTCATTCTGGACCGCGAAATTCATCTCAGTTTCAACCAAGGTTTAGCAGGCAAGAGAGGGCTGTTGAAGACCGAGTTCGGGAGGACGTTCAAAAGTTTGCTAGAGGTTCTCCACAAGGTAGGGACAGCATAGGATATCTTTACGGCATCCTTAGAAAGCTGGTAATCTCATGTTCATAGCTTGATAGGACTTCTTGTACAACTATTTTTTTAGTGAAATTTATCCTCAAAGTGCTTGCCTTTTAGTGATGTTGCTCCCACTTGTCATTTACTTGCAGCAAGAGGTAAGTTCTTAGCCTTCAAGCATTATGTCCGTCCTGAAGGGTTACAATGGTGTAGCCTTCAACCATTACAAACATATTTACTGAAAGGATTGGCTTCCATGGTTTCAGTGAGCGAATAGAAAGATTGTTTTTGAATTAAAGCTATGTTAGCAACTTGAATCAAGTGCAATTTGTTGAATTAAAGCAATTCATCTATGTTGGAATCCTGAATCAAGTGCTTAACATACTCTTCATTTCATGAAGCTTATGGAAATAGTGGAGCTAGAGGTCGTTCAAGCCACTCGAGATCTCCAAGACAGGCCCCTTATACAGGGAATTCATTTAATTCATTTGATGGTCGTAATGAAAACATGGGTACTTATAGAAATGATGGGTGGGATGCACATAGAAGAGAATCTGGTATCCAACCTGGTCATCAGTTTGATTACAGTGCCTCCCCTCAGACTTTAGAAGAATTAGAGTTGGAGTATAAGAATGAGGCGGTGGAGCTAATGAAAAGTCGCGACCGAGAAGAAGATGAAGAAAATTTCAAGCATCGCGAGGTATGGTCATTGGTTATAATATACATATTGTTGTGCCAATCTTTAGTTATAATTAACTGTCCTTTGTTCTTGCACATGCTGAAAATTTTGAATTATTATAACTTCTTAGAACCTTCAATGATTTTTTTGGGCATCAAGTTGTGGAGCACTTAACATGCACAAGTTTAATACTTGTGCTCATTTGCACAAACACCTTTTGCTTGCTACAGCAGGTAAAAAGTGAAATATGAAAATATAATACAAATTTGCCATGGCAGGTAAAATGTATAATACAAACCTGCTATAGCAGGTAGAAGATGTTTGTGCAAAGGTGCGCAAGTATTGAACTTGTGCATGTTTAACTGCTCGCATCAAGTTAACTAACCACAAAAGCATATTTATATTCTGTGATGATTTTCTAATTGCAGTTGTCATTGTCAAGACTTACAGTCTAGTATCTGCTAGCACTGCTAATGATTAACCTCTGGTTATGACTTATGAGTCTAATAACTGGCAAAAGGCTGTTGGTTAAAACTAACCTGAACTTTGTTGTCCTGTTTTCTTGTGATTTACCTTGTATCAAGAGTTTTACTGATCTTTATACATTGAATTTGAAATTGAGGAAAATGAAATTGGATTGTTTGCTATATCTCATGTTAAGTAATTTTTGATATCGATAATTATTTCTTTTGTTTACTTTTTACTACAACAATTACAGTTTCATAATTTTTAATATTTTGTTTTATTGTGTGAAGGCTATTAGAGATTTGAGAGAGAAGTACATGAGTAAAGTTGCTTCAGTGAGGGCCACTCATGCAAAAAAATGGGACGAATTTCTTCAGCTTGATGCCCGGAGGCCTCAACAGCAGGCAATCCAACATTTGCCTTCTGGTTATCGGGGTTATAAACAGCAGAATTTTGCAGAATATGATGGGTCCACTGTCAATCCTCCCTATGCTGGAACCAATTTACCCTTGGAACCAAGGAACAGGTTCTCAGACACAATGGAGACTTATCCTACGAGGTCTCATGATAACTTTGGAGAATTTCAGAGGCGTGGAGATTTTGCAAAAGCTTACAACAGATATTAAATTTCTTTTTTCAATCAAGTGGTGAGTAATTCTACTGACTTAATCTGTCAAACCTACTGAAAATGAATTCACTATTTTAGTTGTCTTTTGGTTCCTCACCTCAATTGTAAAGTTCTTGAACTAGTCAAATTTTAGTGAACATCATCAGATATGGATCTTGGCTCAGGGTTGGATTGTTATTTTATCTAATTCATTTAGAAGTATATACTGGTCTTCAGGGCCCACTCTGAGACATTGTTGATAGTGTCGCATACAAGGGTCTAATGTTAAAATCTCATAGTTGGCTAAGGGTGTCATTGCAGTTTGTTATGGTGAATACTGCAGATTGTATTTCTTTTTCAGCCATTAGCTTTAATTTTGCTCAAAAAAAATTTCAGGGTCCAGATTGATCGAGTATTCATTTGATGCATGGGAGCCCATAAGGTAGGTAAGTGTGTTGATTAATCTTTTGATTGGGAAGGATTTTGTATTCCAATTCACCGATCCAGTTCCTCTTCGAATATGGTTGCTCAGCCTTGTTAAGAACTTTGCTGTAAGTTTCAATGTTTTCATGGGTTATTATTTATCCATAACTGGTAACATGGGTGCAGCTTGTTCAATGTTGCTTTGTCGGGAGATCCTTTAAAGGACTGGTTAGTTTTAATAGAATGGATTTTATGCTTTGTTACTATGTTGGTCTTTGATGTGCTCTTGAGGGTGCTTATGGATTATTGAGCTAATGTTAAATGCTAGCAACATTTGACACTTTATTCCCACACATTTTGTGCGAGTTTCATAAGGGTCCTGTTAAATAGCCTAAACTTATTCTCTGTTTAACAAGACCGAGATGAAAAAACGGAGGTAAAGAATGTTTTGTTAGCAGTTAGAACTCAAGAAGGAAGCTTGACTGAGTCAATGGGCATAACCTCTGTATGTTCATAAAAAGGTGACTTTGACTTCGTCGACTATTTAGAGTTAAGATTAGTTCTTCCATGTCTTGGTTTTGAGTCAATGGGCATAACCTCTGTATGTTCATAAAAAGGTGACTTTGACTTCATTGACGATTAGAGTTAAGATTAGTTCTTCCATGTCTTAGTTTTGAGTCTCTGATGGTTCTTTAGCGGCCTGAATAAGTCTTGAAAAACCAGCGTCAATGGCAGGTGTAAGTGAATCTCAAGATCACCAAAGTTTTTTTTTTTTTTACCAAGATTGTACTTTTCTCGGAATAAATAGCTAACTGAAAGGGTCATATAATAAGAGTGTTTCTGATGGTTGTTCTAGAACAAGACAAAGAAAGATTTAACATGAGGAAGGTTTTCGCCTCATGAAGCAGTATTACTTCAATTCATATAATATACATTACATGTTGCGTAAAGATGAGGAACAAACGAAATTAATCTTATAGTTTTCGTAGCCAAATCAAATTGTTTTTCATGTATTAATTAAATGGGGAAAGCTAAACATGACCTTATTCAATTTCAGTAATAATAATGATGTGATGTATATCAGCTTAATCGCGACTTTGATGATGATTGCATATCTTTGCAGTTTGCACGTCAGTCATGTTATCCTCGACTGATTTTTGACATTTATGGATGAGAAGCCTTGATGTGAAGTGCATCAAAGTTATCCTCTCAATCGATAATAATTGGAGATTAATCACTTTCAAAACGTATAAATATTCGAAATGTACTTTACTTCCCAACGAAATTACAGCATATTCTCTTTGAAACTTTGAATCAATATAATGAAACTCTTATTAATTATTAGGACACAGTAGCATATTAACTACGATAATTAGTTTAATTTATTATTTGGATTTGACAAATGGGACACGCAAGTGAAAGTAGCAAGCAAATGTTCAGTAGGTCTTTGAGCAGTAACAATCCATGTGGCATTGATGTGAGGCACGAAAACTAGTTTCATTGAACTGTATCTACTTCCAAAGTCTACAAAAAATTTAACCATTCTTCCGATGAATTATAATTTATAGACATTCATTAATAGTAGATAATTAAAAAGAAAAAGGAAGAAAAAAAAGAGAAGTAATAAATGTAATATATAATATGATATGATAAGAAGTGAGAGGTAGAAAAAAAAAAAGGTATTTGTGAGTGTCTAAATTTTTTATTGGTATATACCCTGAATCCTTATTGTTGATGAATATATGCGGTGATTTGTGCAAAACTACGAACAACTTCATTGGCGAAAAAGAAAGCAGATGTAAAAGGAAAATTTCTGCATATGACGGGGAGTATTTTTTGGAGTAATATATTTTGAGTGATTTGTTCATATCACGAGTATTTTTATTTTATTTTTGTAAAATATTACGAGTATGCGGACTTCAGATAATAATTGTAAGTTCATTTTCACGTTGGGGTATGTGTTATTCGCTTGAGATTGTTAGCTAATGAAATCTTTAGTGCAATTTTGACGAGTGGTGTGTGATGGATGTAATCTTGGGCTTTTTCTAAAATGTTGCCAGAGTTTGTAACTGATTAAAGTAACAGTTCAGTGCATTTTGCACAAGTTTTAAGCAATAAAAACAATTATAGACTATCTTGCACTTATTCTTTAAAATTTTATTTTTTTTTTCAAAAAATTTAATTATTATATTTAAATTTTAACTAAGGAATTCATGTCAATTCACACACATACATTTTTCTTTTCTCATACATTTCTTTTCATTTTCTCTCAAATTAAATAACTTAAAAATCATTTCATTTTCTATTTTTTTTCTCTTATTTTTTTCTACATTCCAAGCATACCATTATAGAATTTAAAACATATTAATGTTGAAGTCAAATCTGTTAGGAACAAAATTCAGAACAGGGAGACGCAAGCTATCCTTTCCTAAATTAATTGTTCTAGTAAAGTAGAGCAGCCATATCATTTTTCTCAAGTCGAGTAAGTGAAAGAGAAATGCTAGCTTTGTATAATGATAAAACTATGTTCACACCTCAATTTCACTCGCATAAAAAAGATAGGAAGATAAATTAGATTAATAAGAGATATGATGAATGATATGGTTAGAAAAATAATAAATTATATAGAATGAAAAAATAAATAGAAATTGGATAGAAGAAATTTTTTTAAACAAAAGTTTTTATTTACTTAAGGGATAAATAGTTGAGAACAACTCTTTGGTATATGGATTTAGTTTATATGCATTTGCAAAGAATTTTACAGCATATCCAATCATATGTCACTCCATTTTTCATTTTAAATATTTTTGTATTTTAAATTTTAATTGTGATATGTAAATCAGTGAATTCTAATTGAACAATTGTGGTGCATATTAATTAAACTCTTTGTATATTGACATTGTATAAAATTTTGTATAATAACCAGAAGAATAAAATAAATAAAATGTGCAAAACTTTCTGGTGTTAACTAGATATCTCTATAGTCAATAGTCGTGAGCGTGCTAAGCGAAAACGTGTGGAACTTGATATTTAATAGGATGGAGAAGAATAAAATCAACAAATAGATTTTCATTTTTTTTATAAAATAGACAATGCACTAAATTAAGAAAATGATGGAACGTGTTACATCCATTGTCAACAAAAATTTAATTAAATGTTGAAGTTGGCACGTAAAACATGTCAAGGTGGCACTGTGTCATACTGATAAAATTAAAAAAGAAAAACTGAAAAATGGAGGATACTTTTTGTGTATAAATATTAGTCAACAATAGAGTTCCAATAGTAGCAAGGGAATTGTGAATTCTTGTAACCATCGTCTAACTCTTCATGGCTCCAAAAATGGTCACTGGTGCGTTTTTCTTCAAGTCTTTTATTATCTTCTGGTTCCGTTTTTTCATAAGGCGATTCCGCAGCAATTTCACCTATGCAACAACCGAATCTAAACACCAAAAGTACACTTCTTTGCTCCACCGTTCAGATCATCTCAAAGACCGCACTGTGATCTTCGATGTGGAACACGCTCTGTTGAGATCTTCTTCTTTGTTCCCATACTTCATGGTCGTTGCTTTCGAAGCTGGAGGGATTCTAAGAGCCATGGTTCTGATTCTGACGTACCCTTTTGTTTGCTTGGTAGGAGAAGACATGGGAGTGAAGATGATGATCATGGTGTGTTTTTTTGGGGTGAAAAGAGAGAGTTTAAGAGTGGGTGAGGCTGTTCTGCCAAAGTTTTTGTTGGAAGATGTTGGTGGTGAAATGTTTGAGGTGGTGAGAAGGTGTGCGAAGAAGGTTGGTGTGAGCTTGTTGCCTCGGGTGATGGTGGAGTGTTTCTTGAAGGAGTATTTGGAGATTGATGTTGTTGTTGGGAAGGAGTTGAAAGTTTTTGGTGGGTACTATGTTGGTTTGATTGAGGAGACAGAAAGGTTGTGCGGTTTGGAGTTTAGTCACAAAGGGGAAGGATTCTGTTGTCATGATGAAATGATTGGAATTTCTGGATCTTGTCGTACGGATTTTGACCATCACTTCTTTTCACGATGCAAGGTTTGTGTACCTTCATTTTTGCACACCCTCGTGGCTAGTGAATATACCACATACACACCTCATTTTATTTTGATGACAAAAGAGAGTGAAGAGAGAAATAATGAATGTGATTATATTTTTATCATATATATACTGCTCTTTTTTTTAAATTCATTTTTACATAATTTTTCTTTATTGTTTCTATTACATTGCATACCATATTACTTATTTCTCTCTCTTCATTCCTATATTTATCTAAAGTTGTAGAGGTGGAAGGTGTGACCCAAGATTAATTCAGAAGTGAGAGATGGAGAGAAAAATAAGGTGTTTATGAGTGTCCATACTGTTTATATATTATATGTATATAAATTTTTATTTCAATTTTATTACTTATTAAATCACATAATCTACAGGGTTATGATTCTTATGATATACATCTATACCAATTTTTCTCTTTTATCTCAATTTTAACAACTTTTTCTTTTTATCTTATTTTTTTTTCTATCACATTAACCATCAAAATTGTTTAAATCACCCAATTTCTTTTTTGAGAAAAATGACTATAGCTTAAATAATTCTATAATATTTTTATATGTGTTTTAGATTATTTTAGCTCATAATATATGTTAAAATATTATTGAACAACATAAGACTATAGTGGTTTTATCTAATATTTATTTTGAACAATTTAGACAACCCATACCTGATATATCTTTGATTTCTTTTTTTTACTATATATCTCTGACTGTGAGTAAAATTTAAGTGTGAATATGTATTCTTTTTCATAATCCATCACATTTTTTTTTAGCATCTTCTTTCTCTATCTCTCATCCTCATTTCCAGCGTAGAGACTAGAGTGTCTAAGACTCTAATAATATCTTCCCATGTTAAATTACTTCCGTAGGTTTTTTTCAGTGTTAAATATTTTATACAATGATAGGCAAACTAATTAAAACATTTTTCTTTTTTGAAATATATTCATAAAGTTGATTTTCAATTTATAATTACTCACTATAAGCTTGATAAATAAGTTATGTATTTGTAATTAATTAAAATAATTTTACCTAAATTTTTATTTTAAAGTTATAATTTTAAATGCTCAGTCTTTTATTGATATTTTTTACACAAATTTAGAAGTATTTATATAAAAATATTTAAGAGAAAAAATGAAGTGATATATGGTTGAATGCATGTGTAATTTTTTTTACAGAGTTAGTGCATATAAATACAAACTATATTCAACCAATTATTCTTAACATTTCTTTTTATAAAATTCAGCATTTCTGTTAATTTTATGATCTATCTCCACTTCATATAATCCCTGTCTGTCATTGGAATCTTCAAACTCACTTTGTTATTTGCCTTTTTATCCCTGAACGATGATAATCAGGAAGTCTATATGGTGGCGGAAGCTGACAAGAAAAATTGGCAAAAGCTAGCAAGAGAAAAATACCCCAAACCACTTATCTTCCATGATGGAAGATTGGCACTCAGGCCCACACTAGTTGACTCTCTAGCCATGTTAATATGGGTTCCTTTTGGGCTCATCCTTGCCTTGATTAGGAGCATAATAGGACTCTCACTTCCCTATAACATCTCAACTCCTATTTTAGCAATGAGTGGGCTTCATCTCACAGTCACAAAGCCCAAAACCACCCAAATAACCAAAAAGCCCAAAGCCCACCTCTATGTGTGTAACCACAGAACTTTACTAGACCCTCTCTACATCTCATTTGTGTTGAGAAAAAACTTGGTTGCTGTCACATACAGCTTAAGCAGAATGTCTGAGTTACTAGCACCCATCAAAACAGTGCGTTTAACAAGGAACCGCAATGAGGATTCAAAAACGATGAAGCAGTTGCTGGAACATGAGGATCTTGTTGTGTGCCCTGAAGGGACCACTTGTAGAGAACCGTATTTATTGAGGTTTAGTCCTTTGTTTTCTGAAATGTGTGATGAAATAGCACCGGTTGCAATTGACAGCCACGTCAGCATGTTCCATGGCACCACCGCGAGTGGTTTGAAGTACCTGGACCCGGTTTTTCTCATGATGAACCCGTTCCCGATTTACTCGGTTCAGTTCTTGGAGAAGGTGGTGTTGTCACCTTCACGCGTCGCTTCGAGATTTGAAGTGGCGAATCTAGTTCAAGCGAGGATCGGGGATGCTCTTGGATTTGAGTGCACTACACTTACCAGGAAAGACAAGTACTTGATTTTGGCGGGTAATGAAGGCATGGTTTCGACCAAGAAGAATGGGTCCACCTAAAATGTATGTTTGAAAATTTTAGAACAGTTTATTTTGAACTCAAAATGAGTGTTTATTTGGTTCCATGTTTAGGGGTCTTAGAACTAATTGTTGATTAGAACCATATTTTGACAGTTATACAGTTTGTGAGTGATTTATTAAGTCTCAATGAGTAGGGCCTTGATTGTGATGGAAAAGATAAAAAAAAAAAAAAAAAAAGTCTGCTCTGAGTTCTTCCTTTTTATTGTTATTATTTTTGCCATGAAGCAATTATAGTGATTCTTACTTTTAATTGTCATTGTTTCCCCCCATTTGTCTAAAGACGAATTCTATGATACCCATGGTTTATAATACAGAAATCATGTGTCTAGTGACAATTTTACATGTGGCTATTCTCCAAACTATTTATCTTAAAACCTTTGGTTACTTCATATTTTCAGTATAAAATTAGTGAAATTGATATTAGACAATGCAATCCTCACGTTCGATATTTTTTATTATGGCAGGCGATAATGTACAATTGTTGAATAGTCATCAATTTGATTGGTTGAATGTTTTATGATCAATTTCTCACTTCTTATTGTATGTAATAAAAAATATACTTGAAATATAAAAAACATGTCACTTATAATTTAAAATAAGTTTAATAATTAATTTGTGTAGCGCATTAACTATTAAAATATTTTATTGTAGTAATCATAATAATTTAAGAATACAATTTATAATATATAATAGTCCAATCTGAACAAGCAATACCAATTTATAATTTATAATATATATAACAATTTTCTTACCTTCAATAAAGAAAGAAATAAAAATTTAACCTATGATTTTAACATTTAATTTTAAGAACATGGTGCATCTTAGTAAGATGAACCTTCCTAGATGAAAGCATAGCAACAAAAAAATCATGAAAATGAGTGAATTGATTTTGACTGATTTTTCGCTGAGTTTATCAATTTTGGGCAGGTTCTAGCTGAGTGAATTGATTTTAACTGAGTGAATTGCACACAATATAACAATTTTTTTTACCTTCAATAGAGAAGGAAATTAATTTTTTTACCTACAATAGATAGACTTTAACATTCAATTTTAAGAACATGGTGCATCTTGGTAAGATCAACCTTCCTAGATGGAAGCATAGTAACAAAAAAATCATGAAACTGAGTGAAATGATTCTGATAAATTTTTAACTGAGTTTATTGATTTTGGCCAGGTTCTAACCGGTTCTCTGCCAAGTTGATTTTAAGACTGGACAAATGACCAATATGCCAATTATTGGTAGGACTAGTCAGTCTAATTTGTTCTAATAGTTAATAGTTGATTTCTTAATTCAATATTTTAACTCAGCAATCATCGTCACTTTAAAAAAGTTTTACATTGACATTCAATTATATTATGTCAGATATGACTAAATGAGATTTGAATCTTCTCATGCGTTAATCTTACCTGACCATATCATGTGAATGATCTAACTCTCTTAATTACTTTTTTAATGAAATCTGATGGTTAGTATTATTTTTTTCACAATTTTAATTTTCTCACTCCTCCATGTATTTATTAAGGATCTAGATTCTATTAAAAACTCAAATAGCATGTGAGATTAACAAGAATCCAAATGTAACTAAATGATTATATATATAGGGGGCGTATCTAGTGAGAGCGATGTTTATTATGAGAGATGAGAGCGTTAAATCATGGCCGTACAACCATTCATGAGTGGTTGAGATTAAAAGTAGTTTAGTGGTCACATGACTTTTTAAAAAAGTCACATGCCATTTTGTTATAATCTTGACCCTTCATGGTAGATCTAATGGCTAAGATTGAACGCTCTCATCTCTCATAATAAACATCGCTCTCACTAGATACGCCCCCTATATATATATATATATATATATATACTAAAAAAAAAAAAGCGAGCTAAATCTTAATTGTGAAACTTCATCTTCCTCCTTAGTCCTTAGGTCTTGGTCGTTTTAGAGCACCAAAACCTAGCCCTAGCCTCTCTAATTTGGGCGGGGCAACTTTCCATCTAGCTGGGAGAGGATTAGGGTTTTGAATTTGAATTTGAATTTGATGGGCACCGAGAGAAAGAGGAAGGTGAGCTTGTTCGATGTGGTAGACGACGCCGCCGCTAAGCTTGTCAAATCCAATGGCGGCGCCAACAACAGCGGTGCCAACAGTCTCATCAATCGCTGGAATGCAAAACCTTACTCCCAGAGGTACTTCGATATTTTGGAGAAGAGGAAGACCCTCCCCGTTTGGCACCAGAAAGATGACTTTTTGCTCACTTTGAGGAACAACCAAACTTTGATCCTCGTTGGTGAGACTGGTAGTGGCAAAACCACCCAGGTTTGTTCCTTCGGTTTCAGCTTCTGATTGGTATTTGGTCTTTAAGATTTTTATCCATTTTTCTTGTTTAAAGCATATGCTTTGCTGTTTTTTTGTTTGTATATATATTATTTTCAATCTTATGATTGTGGAAGTCATTACTTATTGAAGAGTTTGGTTTCAGAAAGTGTCGTTAAATCTTGATATGTCAGCAGTTTAGATTTGACACAAACCAAACATGTCTAAAATTCCTAATGTAGTTTATTCAATCGTAAGTATAGAGATTGGGTTATAGGATTACCTGGAAATTTCAAAGATGAATTAGCCATTGTTAATATGAGTCAAGCATGGTCAGAAATGGTATAGTTTTAGTGAGGGAGAGAAACGGCCCTGTTCTATAACAGTTGCTCTGTGTGACTCTCAGTGTTGATGGGGTGTTTGCACACGAATGTTATAATGGCAGATGCATTATATTGGTTCTTTGTGTGTGTATCTCTAATTTACTATCATTTTTTGATTATTTTCTGGGTGACAGATCCCTCAGTTCGTTTTGGATGATGTTGTTTTGGAAAGTCCTGATAAACGTAAGAAGATGATGGTTGCATGCACTCAGCCTCGGAGAGTGGCTGCAATGTCTGTTTCACGGCGTGTGGCTGAAGAGATGGATGTAACTATTGGGGAAGAGGTTGGTTACAGTATAAGATTTGAAGACTGTAGTAGTGCCAGGACTGTTTTGAAGTATGTTAAATTTTACAATTGTATTACTTTCTATTATTAATTACTAAGATATGCCCTATTTATATATTTGTTTTCATGCTGCTCTTTCGGCACTCTTTCATCGGGTCTCAAGTGAAATACTTTGTTTCACAGGTATCTCACTGATGGTATGCTCTTGAGAGAAGCAATGACAGATCCACTTTTGGAACGATACAAAGTTATTATTCTTGATGAGGCACATGAAAGGACTTTGGCTACAGATGTGCTATTTGGCCTTCTCAAAGAAGTGCTTAAAAATAGACCTGACTTGAAGTTGGTTGTTATGAGTGCCACACTTGAAGCTGAAAAGTTTCAGGGCTATTTTTTTGGTGCCCCTCTAATGAAAGTTCCTGGAAGGCTACACCCTGTTGAAATTTTCTATACACAAGAACCTGAGAGGGATTACTTGGAGGCTGCAATTAGGACAGTGGTACAAATACACACATGTGAACCTCCTGGGGATATACTTGTATTTCTTACTGGAGAAGAAGAGATAGAAGATGCATGCCGCAAAATATCAAAAGAAATTTCTAATCTGGGAGACCAGGTGGGTGCTGTGAAAGCGGTACCCCTGTATTCTACTCTTCCTCCAGCTATGCAGCAGAAGATTTTTGAGCCAGCTCCACCTCCACTGAAGGAGGGTGGTCCTCCTGGAAGGAAGATTGTGATATCTACAAACATAGCAGAAACTTCCTTAACGATTGATGGTATTGTCTATGTTATTGACCCTGGTTTTGCTAAGCAGAAGGTATATAACCCAAGAGTGCGTGTGGAGTCTCTATTAGTGTCACCAATATCGAAAGCCAGTGCACACCAGAGATCAGGGCGTGCTGGAAGAACACAACCAGGGAAATGTTTTAGACTTTATACTGAGAGAAGTTTCAACAACGATCTTCAGCCACAGACCTATCCTGAAATTTTGAGATCGAATCTTGCCAACACAGTTCTCACTTTGAAGAAACTGGGTATAGATGATTTGGTGCATTTTGATTTCATGGACCCTCCTGCCCCTGAGACCTTAATGCGTGCATTGGAGGTTTTGAATTACTTGGGTGCACTGGATGACGAGGGGAACTTAACAAAACTGGGTGAAATTATGAGTGAATTTCCCTTGGACCCGCTGATGTCAAAGATGCTCGTAGTTAGTCCTGAATTCAACTGTTCAAATGAGATGCTTTCAATTGCGGCCATGCTTTCAGGTATTATTCTTTTATCTTGTTGCTTTTGTGTCAGTCCAATGTCCCACCACAATATAGGGGAATGTAGTTTTATGGGCTCCATTTTGAAATGGATTCCCTGCAATTTTGCATGTGCACAGGGATAATCTTGTGTATATGATGGGGCATGTTCTACTACTTGCACAAGTGCTTAGTTGCACTTTAAGCATCCTGTTAGGTTGTCATCAGCAACTGTGTTCTCTGTGTTCCATGCCCCCGGTTGGCATGCACCATGGGATTCTAAGTAAGTGCTGATGCAGTTAGTTTCAATTTCTTAGTATTTTCTCATGAAGCAATTGGTGTGGTGTAGACTCTATGCATCTGCTGACCTACCGTGGGCCTCCTCTGTGATAATCAATTTCTTTCTTTAGTACCCAATTGCTTTGTCCGGCCTAGGGAGGCGCAAAAAGCTGCAGACGAGGCTAAAGCTACGTTTGGGCACATTGATGGAGATCATCTCACGCTCTTGAATGTCTACCATGCATACAAACAAAATAGTAAGTGCTTATTTCTGCTAGACTTTCTCCAAAATGAACAAAAATAAAACAGTGCTGCTGATATATTTTCTTGGATTTTGCTCCTTTAAAGTGAGATATACACTTTAGATGATGAAGTGCATAATTATATCCATTAATAGAAAAATCAATGATTGAGATTTTAACAACTTAATAGTTAAACACTTGCGCGTATTTTATCACAATTTTAACTATTGATTTATTAATGAACAATTATATTTTAGAGGAATCAAATCGTGTTCTCTGATGTTAAGTTTATTAATTGAATTGAAATGTTTTTTCAGATGAGGATCCCTCTTGGTGCTACGATAACTTTGTTAATCACAGGGCATTGAAATCTGCTGATAATGTTAGGCAACAACTATTGCGTATCATGGGCCGATTTAACCTGAAGTTATGCAGCACTGACTTCAATAGTCGTGATTACTATGTCAACATAAGAAAGGCTATGCTTTCTGGATATTTCATGCAGGTAGCTCATCTGGAGCGTACAGGGCACTACTTGACAGTGAAAGACAACCAGGTTTAAGATGAGCTGTTATTTGTCTTTATGTCATCTTCTTCATCTTTCTTTTTATTAGCAAAAGAGCTAGACTTTCAGCTCTACTATTGTATTTTGATGGTTTCTAATGATTCTATTATGCTTGTAGGTGGTACATTTGCATCCTTCAACTTGCCTGGACCACAAGCCTGAATGGGTTATATATAATGAATATGTTCTCACCAGTCGAAATTTTATTCGTACTGTCACAGACATACGTGGGGAATGGTAAGATATTTTCTGTTCTCTGAATTATTCATGTTTCTAGCGTCTAGCTGGTAAAGCCATAAATGCTTGTTATGCTTGATATTAAGTGAAGATGAGAATGTGAACCTGTGTTAAATGAAAATGGTAACTGAGGAATGAGAAACTTTGATTATGGTTGTGAAGCACACAGATAGATTTTTGGGGGAGAATAGTGTTTATGGTTTTTGTTTGATGTGATATCATCTAGCTTTCATAGTTAGTTCTGGCTTCATGATCATGCAATTTTTTTATCTGAAACAGGTTGGTTGACATAGCACCACATTACTATGATTTGTCAAATTTTCCACAATGTGAGGCAAAGCGTGTTCTTGAGAAACTTTACAAGAAGCGAGAGAAGGAAAAGGAGGAAGCCAGGAGCCGCAAATGAAAGTCCTAACCACACTGTTTTTGTCATTGGATTTGGATTGGATGTTTTGGTCTCCTGCTTCTGGGATCATGATTTCATTGCTGGAAGGTTGCCTAATGCTACTACCCTTTATCAACTCTGAAGGAGTTACTGATTGTCGCTGGTTTAGTGTGTATTTGGCTTACGATAAAAGTACTTTTAATTTGCTTTGGAAAGTGAGACCTCACTGCTCAAACAAAAAAGCTCCTTTCACATTCTGTTGAACTCAACTGAAAAGTAAAAAGAGCCTTAGTTAACAATTGGCGAAGTTCCTTGTAACATTTCTAGATTATTAGCAAACATATCAATATATTTTTTCATCATCCTGTGTTTTGCAATACCATATTTGTTTCTTGATGTTAGTTCCCTTTCACTTATTTTTTCGTAAAAATTTCATTTTTCATAATTGAATTTAACATTTTCGTCCCCAGTAATTTTTTTTAAGTCTTCTGAAAATTACATGTGTTGTTTTTAGTTCCTGTTAGTTGTTTTTCCATTCATTTAAATCTGAGTTTTTATAATTTGGGGAAAATTTGAGATGGCTGAATTCGACTTCGTCGCTTTTAGAGCATATTTAAGTGTGGGTGAGTGTTTTCATATCTAAATTGGATGGAAAAATAATTAGCAATGCCTAAAAACAAAATATGTAATTATCGTGGATTAAAAATAAGAAAAAAAAATTAACAAGACAAAACAACGTATTTTATAAGGACTAAAAATGCACTTAAACCATTAAACAACTACTTTCTATTAGTTTATTTTCACTCATACAGTAATCTAAAAATCTAATTGACGATCACCATGATTAATTTTACTCATAAAAATCACGTCTTTAAATTAGTGCAAGTTTTTTGTTAAGCTAAAAAATGAACTAACTTTAGAATACTAGTGAGCTTGGAAAAATATATAGAAAGAGTCGGTGTTATAATTTCACTCGGTGTTATTTAATCGTGCATATGAATAACTTAGAGCAGTAGGCGTTTCTTGGTAGAAATGCAAGGTGAGAGTACCTTGTTTAGAGATCAGCAAGCGATTCACAAATAAGTGTGACACAACACTCAAAAATCTGATGTGGCAACTTTGGAAGAGAATTAGGATTGATATATTATAAATAGATGGGTAGAATGAGTGAGTGGATTGAGAGATTCATTTCCCTTTATATTGCCAATGAATCTGCGTTGCTTATTGTTATTGGCATAATACACACACATTACATCATAGAACGAACCACGACACTAGCCAACAAGATCAACATTACATACGTGGGACTCTGGGGGTGGGAACAACTGGTATAAAACTATTATTATACTGAAACAGCCTCATCATTCAGCGTGGAACCTCAAATCTTATGTTTATCTCCACACAAACTACGATATATTTCATCTATTTCAACCTGTTAGAATGTCAAAAAAAATTCAGAACTTGAAACATGTGTAAATACTTAACCGGATTAATTGCTGAGAGAGTAAGGAAGAGTGAGAAAATAATATTGGATTTACCTGATAATACTTGAGCATATTATTTCTTCTCTTTTTCATTGTTGCAGTCACCAAGTCTCTTTCCAAGTCTAGTGGATGCGGCTCTAGCATCACCCCTTGGATAAGTTCAAAGCCTTTCAGCTAATGTGTTGAAAGAGACAAGTTCAAAAGATAAAATTGCAATATTCAAGCACTTAAATTGGTGCAGATATTAAAAGCCTGAGGTGGTAAAATGGTTGATGGGTTTTCTTTTCCCTGCAAGAAAGTTTCAACAACCATTTCAAAAAATTGGTGCAGAAAGTGAAACAAACATAATGGTGCTGTTATGGAAAAGGGTTGTTCTTTCTGCATTAGACATGTGTACTGTTTTGAAAACTCTTTGCAGACTAACCTTGTACAAGAACTCTTCCCATGAATACAACTTAATTCCAAGATATATGAATTCATCTGGACCTTAGAATGATTTACATGAAGAAATTGATTCTTACTTGCATAACCTTCTTATCCTGGACAAACACAAAATCTACTTCTGCGTGATCGATGATAAAATTTACAGCACCAGCCCCTACAGTTGGCGTTTGAAATGCTTCAAATCAACAAATGTATGAAGGATGATCTGGCAGATAAATAAGTAAACGAAAAATCAACCGTTGCTACTTGCTAGTAAGTAATATTAGAGTTTTTTATTGTTAAATAAAAATGAATGAGAAACACAAACATTTTATTCAAAGTTATCACTTGAGGAGCTTACAAGCAAGAACCAGCAAAAAAAAGCCTTAAGAACCCTGATGCTTCTTTATTTAGATTAGATAACTACTAAAATAAATTAGCACGAAGTCGGAAAGAAATTATGAAAATCCAAAAAGGGGCTCATGGTTTCTAGGATCATTTGTGGGTTCAGCTCCTAATTGCAGAAAAACAGAGAAAACCAGGGATAGGTAAATTTGTTCAACTAACTTACCAAGGGTGTCATAGAGAGGCACACAAACCAAGCTGTGCGCGCAACAAGCCTACATCAATATAGACATATTTATGAATTATGATAGGATCTTGTCAGGAACAATGGTGAAAACTTCAAGAACACAGAAATGCTAAACCTCCATTGCCACAATCCACAATCCACTGAGGGCAGTTAGATCCATAAACTCCAATTCGAGAGCCCTGTGATAGGATTACCAACATAGACATTAAGAACTAAGAAGTTTTCCTTTAATTAATACCAGTGACTGTGTTAAAATATGACAAAAGATGCCTCTTTGCAAGCACTTACAGGTTTTGCCCTACATGCTCGTAAAGCAGAACCAATATGCATCACATCATCATAAACTTTCTTATATGTCTTCCAGACATATGGTCCTATCTATATACCATGAACAAAAATCGATTTCCATGTCTACTTGACATGCAAACACAATAATATGAACTGCAATAAAATACCTTTCCATCAACAAATTCACGCCATCCCAGCATACGGTTTTAAGGATACTTTTGAACAGTCACGCTGCAATCATCAAAAGAAAGAGTTTATCAAAGTTTACAAATTATCTTCCATTAATCAAACCCTTAACTTCTAACTGTCATCATATTGACATTTGATTAACTCCGTCACATTATATAAGTGAAGTTCATTATGGGCTATAATATAAATTAGCTTTCACTCTAAAACTTTGCATGAATTTACCTGAAAATATCCCAAGCACTATTTAATTCAGGATCCGGTGGAGGAAAATCATTTTCGGAGAGGAGGTTGCAATATACCGGACCTACAGATATACTGGATCATTTTTGGCTTGCCATTTGTACCTTCTCTTCCTTCCTCAACCTTAGCTGCAAAAATCTTCATTCTCCTTGATCAACACATATGTCCTTCAACCAAGTTCCTATTTGTGAAGTCGAATTAAATCAATGAATGGTGATTCCAAAGTTGCTTAAAACGGTAAGCTTATATGTTTGATGCAAGAACAAAAGTGACAAAAATAAAGCATGACATAACATGGATGTGGATTAGTACCAACTACCAAAGCAAGTAGGTTTGCATGTTAAATTAAAAACCAACTACTGGAAAGTGAAAACTGGGTTCTAAGCAACAAGGAAAATAAAGGACATATGAGAGTAGTTTTATCAAACAGCAAGATGAGTCAAGTTAGCTACACTTTATTATAATCCACATCTCTACTATATATAAAAATGAAGCCCACAGAAAACCCAAAGGGATGGGATTGGAAGTTACGAAAGAAAAAGATAAAATCCAAAAACACCATACGTGAAGGACATACACACACAAAAAACGATGACATCGAAATAATCTTTCATAAAAGGGGGTGTGAAGTGACACTGTAAATGAGAGGTATACCTCTCTGTTTGTGTGCAGTGTGTGGAGAGAAACACTCCAATTAGCTATTATTGCACTTTTTTGTTGGGTCTAAAACACAATCATGATTCATGAAGTGGGAAATATTATGACTATCATGAAACTTGCTTGCACAAGTGCTTAGTTGCACATTAATGCGTCAGTGGAGCATCCTGTTCACCCCTATAAGCCAGAGACTAAAAACATATTTGACCCTAGTTTTTATCATATGGTTGAAACTACAGCAAGATATTACCCAACCCAGCTAAAAGCCTGCTGCTTTTTGACCTGTCTCTCCTTCATCATGTCCCTCAAATCATTCACACTGCTCCATATTCCTTTCTCACCTTGGATCTTCGAAATCATGGAGTAAGAAATAGGATGACTACTCTCCAGTTTTCGGATCCTCTCTGCAGCATACTCTCCAAGTTCTAAATTTGAATGCAGACCACAAGCTGCAAGCAATGCACCCCACAACACCAAGTCAGGCTCAAATGGCATACTCTTAATCAATTTCTCTGCTTCATCAAATCGCCCTGCTCTTCCATAGAGGTCCACCATGCAAGTATAGTGCTCCATCTCTGCTTGTATTCCATACTTGGTCAGCATTGCAGCAAAGTGTTTTTCACCTTCTTCAACAAGACCAGCATGCACACATGCTGACAGTACATTCACAAATGTAACTTCATCAGGTGTAACCCCAGCTTTTTCCACCCTATCAAACTCCTCCAATGCTCTGGTAGCTAGCCCATGCCTTGCATAACCTCCAATTATTGAATTCCATGATACCAAATTCTTATTCAGAATGGACTCAAAAACACACAACGCTGCATCCATGTCCCCACATTTTGCATACATGTCCACAAGCGAGGTCAACGATACAACATCATTTGGTATGCCAGACTTTATTATACACAGGTGAACCTGCAGGCCCATCAGAAGAGAGGAACAACCAGCACAAGCATCAAGTACACTTGAAAATGTGAAATGATTGGGGCGAGTCCCGGAGTTAAACATTAAGAGAAAAAGCTTCAATGCATCCATAAATCTCCTATTTTGCACATACCCACTAATCATTGCCGTCCAAGACACCACATTCCTCTCACTCATTTTGTTAAAAACAGACCTTGCTTCGTTAATTCGCTTGCTCTTGACATAACCATTCACCAAAGTTGTCCATGAAATTATGTTCCTTTGGGGCATTAGATCAAAGGTTGTTTGAGCCTCGGTCAATTTTCCCAGTTCCATATAACCAGAAACCAAAGCATTCCAAGACGTGACATCTTTCATTAATATATCATCAAACACTCGACGTAAAGCCTCCTCATCCTTTAAACTAGCATAGGCCCTGATCAACGAAGACCCAACAAACACATTCATGTTGAGTGCCAAATGCCATGCTCGAGCATGAAGCTGGTGGACCAAAACATCCAGTACAGTGCCAATAATCGCTCTGAGCAATGTGGAGATGGTGTAGTCGTTGGGGGGTACACCAGCCCTTCCCATTTGCGAGAAACAGTGGTACAGGGCATTGGAGTTTCTGGTTCGGTGAAAACCAGAGAGCATGATGTTCCAGGAAACAGCGTCTTTCAGGGGCATTTGATCGAACAGGTCACGGGCATGTTCAATTTGATGGTGTTGGACGTAGGCTGTCATGACCATGTTCCAGGAAACGAGGTTGCGGGACGAGGGGTTTTCGTCCAACAGTTTGCGAGCTTGGTTGATGTTGTTGTCGTGTATGCAAGCATCGATCATGTAGTTCAGCTCCGCCGCCGGAACGGTACACATGCTCCGGCAACATGGCTTCCGCAACAACCACCGCTTTAACGATTTTGCAATCATAGTGATGCTTCTCTTTTTCCCATTTCACTTTACTACGGTCTTATCTAAATTAAAGATTTTTTTAAAATCATATAAAAAAACAATTTACCAAAAGAAAGAAAAACATTTTACTGGTTTATAAAAAATCAAACTAATTTGCCATGAAAGAAGATGGTGTACACCATTTTTAATCTAACTATTTAACTAACAAGCCAATTTAAATAAGTTTTTTAACAAACACATGAAGCTACCTCTGAGCAACCATGATTTCGAAAGTCTTTTCAAGAGACTTTCTAATAACATGTAGAAAAAGGTATAACGAACTCCAAGCCTAGCCAATAAGTATAAGTGTAGTTGTTCAATTCCATTAAGCACGACTCATTATGTTAAACTTTTGAGTTCTTTAAAACTCTGTTTTTCGCTCTTTGCTCTCACACTGATTTGAGCATCTGAATGTTTTCTATACATACATATAACCTGTTACAATAAATATAAGCGTGTCTATGCAGCTCCGCCATGCAGACAAAGTCATCCAAGGCCGACCACCACCAAAAAAACAATCTCATTTTCAAAAAGATCACCATCTTTCTATGATGGCTCTAGATTAAGTGCAACTGATATCAGTTATAAAATGGTTAGAATGAGTGAGAGATGAATTTCCCTTTATATTGCCAATGAATCTGCGTTGCTCATTGTTATTTGCATAAAACACACACATTACATCATAGAACGAACCACGAAACTGGCAACAAGAACAACATTACATAACATACGTGATACGTGGGAGTTCGGAGATGGGAACATTTCGTATAAAATTGTTATTATACTGAATAGCTTCATCCCTTGTGGAGCCTCAAATCCTCAAATCTTATGTTTATCTCCACTCAAATTTCGGTATACTTCATCTATTTCAACCTGTTACAATGTCAAAATTTTGTTAGAGCTCAAAACATGTGTAAGTACTTAAACAATATTAATTGCTAAGAGAGTAAGGAAGAGTGAGAAAATGATATTTGATTTACTTGATAATACTTCAGCATATTATTTCTTCTCTTTTTCATTGTTGCAGTCACCAAGTCTCTTTCCATGTCTAATGGATGCGGCTCTAGTATCACCCCTTTGATATGTTCAAAGCCTTTCAGCTAATGTGTTGAAAGAGACTAGTTTAGAAGTTAAAAATGCACTATTCAAGCACCTAAAACTGGATATAGAATATATTGTCTTGAAGAAATAATCAGAAAGAATGATCCAAGAGATGTTAGTACGTTACCTTGTTTCTCTCAGCGGTCAGCGTGAGTTCAGATAGAACATGTTTCTTCAATTGATCAAGAGAACATAGTTGAGTGAAAGAAGCCATGTGACCATTTGAATAAGCCCACTTCTTGGTAATTTCTTCATTTGGAACCACTACCCCAACTAGCGCTGATTTGAAGCTATTTCCATAAACCCAGATCTTCCAGAGAAAAACAAAAATAATCACAAACCTATCAGGAGTCTAAGGATTGAAATTTGTACTTATTCATGAAAATGCTTACATCTTCTACTATTGGAGTGATTCCATAAACATTTTCCAAATGCTCAAGCGCGACATACTCTCCTTGTGAAAGTTTTATAAGATTCTTCTTCCTGTCAATAATCTTAACAACCCCATTGGGTTGCATTTCTCCAATGTCCCCTGAGGATACCATACCAGGCAATGGCAATCAGATTAAATCATGTTATGAAAGTTCAAAACAAAAAGTTCTGTTTGAGTCTTGAAATGACAGTTCAAGTTTCAACCTGTGTGAAACCATCCATCTCTTATGGCTTCCCTTGTTAACGCTGGGTCTTTGTAGTACCCAGTAAACACACTTTTCCCTCTCAGACATATCTCACCTCTTGGAGGACTTCCAAGAGGATTGTAACCCATCTCTGAAACCTCCTCCAGTTGCAGTTCATTGTATACAGATACAGGACCAACAGTACCAAGCATGCACATTTCATCAGGGAAAGCAAGAGTAGTGGAGCCACAAGTTTCAGTCAAACCTGGATTAATAATATTTAGTGTCAGTATTTCATTGTATAGCATGTTCTGTGTCCCAAGTCCTAACAGTCTTGTTCTATCCTATTTATAAGCAGCATAACAAGTTATTAGGAACATCTTATGAGAGTTCAAACCACAATATCATGTTGAAATTTATTGTTTATCTTTCTCTTCATATGAATTAAATAGGTGTGGTCTTCTAACTTTTTATGAAAAGAGAGATAGACACAAGGTTTCACATGGCATGACACGGAAATCTTAAATTCTTACAGTCAAAGAGTCTGAATCATTTGATCAAGTGACTCATATGTTTCATCAATATCAGAGAGTAAAGATAAGTTTAAAATCGGCCTAACTGCCTGAATTTAAGATTCCCCTGATTGCAAAGAATCTAAATTTGACATGTGACTGAGATGATCATAATCCGCATAAGAGACTTCATTACCATAGCCTTGACATACAAAGGCACAAGAAGTAACACGCAAAAATTCTTCCACCTTAGAGCTCAAGGGTGCACCTCCCGTTATTATTAGTCTAATACGCCCACCTAGCCGAGCTTTGACCTGACTCATCAGACAAGGGAGAAGGAGAAGGTGGAGTTTTAGAGAAAGTTCACCACATAAGTAAAGGCTATGCCAAGTTTATAGATAGATAAAAGGGAAGAATTTGGGAAATGAGCCTTTTGTAGAAGCAGGTTGATTCACAATAAAGATAATAGTAGTTTTAAGATTAAGGTAGTAAAGAGGAGATCCAAGTGCAACCTTTCTGAAGGCTAATAGATCTGCTAACGGTGATGAATTACACTGTTTATATCCTTTGTTCATCCAAGCAAGTTTACTGTATCAGAATATAGATGTAAATAAAACATCACATAAACAAAACTTTACCTATATCAAAATTTGTTAAAAGTTATACAGTTCTAGAATACCAACTTACTATTTGTAGAGCAAGCCAAAAACTGTTCTCCTCAATGGACTGAGTTCTTCCACTGCTTTCTTGATACCTGAAACAGAGAATCTTGAATAAGTTTTATACTGAATTTGTATAAAAAAATAAGTTTTCTGCGAGTGCGTGAACTTGCCTTCATAGATCTTTTCAAAGACTCGAGGGACCCCAGCAAACAACGTTGGCTTCAATTCCATCAAATCATCCCTCAGTGCATTTGTATCCTTCATGTATAAGATTCCAGAAATTCTTAAGATTTAAAAGTGAATAAGATACTTCTCACTAAGGTAAACTATTCAATACTGATTTCAGTAAAATAAACAAGCAAATCCAAATTCACAAAATATTTCTGCATGAACATACCCCGTGGTAGTAGCCAACAGATGCACCTTTATGGAAAAAGTACTCCTCTATTGTGCGATCAAGGATATGAGCCAATGGGAGGAAGGATAAATACACATCTTTTACAGTCATCTATGCAAAGTAAGATATACATGTCAGAAAAGTATATCACTAAACACTATGAGAGTCATGGGTATTTTTTCATAAAAACAACCTAGGGTAAAGTTGATCCATCCATATAAGTTTAGCACACACAATTTTTTGTCTAGAAATTTCTTTAGTAGTTGGTTCATACTCATGGGGTGAAGGAAAAATTGTATGACAACATTTTCCAGTGGATCCCGCACCAGATTTACCTTTTCTTCAAATTGTTCCATGAAAAGATCCATTCCTCTTACAAAAGAAGTTATGTTTTCATGCGTCAAAACAACACCCTTAGGGTTTCCCGTGGTTCCACTTGTATACATTATTGTGCAGATATTGTAAGCCTGAGGTGGTAAAATGGTTGATGGGTTTTCTTTCCCCTGCAAGATAGTAAAATGTTATTATATATTCTTAAAAAGGCTTTTTAAAATTTTAGGATACAAGTATGTTTCAACTTTCAAGAGCCATTTTAAAAAAGAATTGGTGCTTAAAGTTAAACAAGTTGCTATGGAAAAGAGTAGTTCTTTCTGTATTAGACATGTGTAGTATGATGAAAATTTCATTGCAGACTAACCATGTACAAGAACTCTTTCCATGAATATAGCTTAATTCCAATGCTGCTAGTCTTTTCTTTCTCTTCATCTGTTAGTGAAGTGAAGCACACAATCGCTGTATCCACAACCAAACTCAGTTAAATGCTTTCTGTTAAGTTGCATCACAGCAAAGCTGAACTAGCATCAGTAGCCATAATTTTACCTTTCAGTCGCTGAACAGATTTACAATCAGGACTCAAAAGCTGAAAACATTATTTGTACCCAATCAGAACCTCTATTTACTTCTGAATATCTGATATATAGTTCATCTGGAGCTAAAAATGATTCATATCAAGAAAGTGATTCTTACTTGCATAACCTTCTTATCCTGGACAAACACAAAATCTACTTCTGCGTGATCAATGATAAAATTTACAGCGCCAGCCCCTGGAGTTGGCATTTGAAATGATTCAAATCAACAATATATGAAGAATGGTCTAGCAGATAAATAAGTAAATGAAAAATGAACCAGTTGGTGGTAAATAATATTAAAATTTGTTCAAATAACTCACCAAGGGTGTCATAGAGAGGCACACAAACCAAGCTGTGCGCGCAACAAGCCTACATCAATATAAACATATTTATGAATTATGATAGGATCATGTAAGGAACAATGGTGAAAACTTCAAGAACACAAAAATGGTAAACCTCCATTGCCACAATCCACTGAGGGCAGTTAGATCCATAAACTCCAATCCGAGAGCCCTGTGATAGGATCACCAACATAGACATTAAGAATAAGAACTAAGAAGTTTTGCTTTAAAGAAAACCAGTGACTGTGTTAAAATGACAAAAGATGTCCCTTTGCAAGCACTTACAGGTTCAGCACCACATGCTCTTAAAGCCGAAACAATATGCAGAACTTCATCATAAACTTCCTCATATGTCTTCCAGACATATGGTCCAAACTATATACCATGAACAAAAATCAATTTCCTTGTCTTCTTGACATGCACACACAATAAAATGAATTGCCATAACATACCTTTCCATCAACAAACTCACGCCATCCAAGCATACGGTTTTGAGGATACTTTTTAACAGCCACGCTGCAATCATCAAAAGAAAGAGTTAATCAAAGTTTCTAAAGTACTCCTCATGAAAATGATCTTCCATTTATCAACCGCTACAGTTTCATTTTTCATCATAATCAAAGTATCCTAAATACTTATTATCTTTCATTTACTGATCAATAAACTTTCATTTATCATGATCGTGACCTTTGATTAACTCAATCACATTATATAAGTGAAGTTCATTATGGTCTATAATATATTAGCTTTCACTCTCAAACTTAGCATGAATTTACCTGAAAATATCCCACGCGCTATTCAGTTCAGGATCCGGTGGAGGAAAATCATTTTTTGAGAGGAGATTTCGATATATAGGACCTACAGATGGCTTGCCATTTGTGCCTTCTCTTCCTTCCTCAACTTTTGCTGCAAAACTCTTCATTCTCCTAGATCAACACAGTATGAAACTTGTACAAAACAAGCATAAGAACACTGACTCGCTCCAGTTAATGTCCCTTATTGTGAAGTAGAAGTGATTCCAATTACCAAAGTTGCTTAAAAACTGTAAGCTAAGTTTTATCGTGCTAAAAACAAAACAGACAAAAATAAAGCATGATGTAACATGGATGTGGACTAGTACTAACTACCAAAGCAAATAGCTTTACATGCTATATTAAAAAGCAAGTACTTGAAAGTGAAAACCGGGTTCCAAGCACCAAGGAACATATATAAAGGAGATTGTGAGAGTAGTTTTATCAAACAGCTAAAGGATTCAAGTGAGGTACATTTTATTATAATCAATTTCATATAATCAACGTCTCTACTATATATAAAGATGAAGCGCCCACAGAAAACCCAAATACACCATGCGTGATACTAAATTAAATACGATTGCATCAAAATAATATTTCATAGAAGGGGGTGTGAAGTGATGACATTATATTGTGGATGAGGGAGGGGGGTATACCTCTCACTTGGAAGTGAGTGGTGACACATGCATGCATTTGCAATTGGAATGAAGGCCTAAGAACAAAGTTGAGAGCTTTATAGGAAAATGATTGGAGCTGTAAATTGATGCGGTAGTTGATACAGAATCAGCGTAACCTCTTGGACATTCAATTCCATTTATTACGTTCATGGCTCTATGCCGTCGCCTTGTTCTAAGTTAGGCCAGCTAAAGGGAGGAATTGCAGTGGTAAAAATTAATTGCAGGTCTAAAGACACACCATTCCGAGTCGGAATTATGGGAATAATTTAATATAAAAAATAAAATGAACAAAATGTTTTTTCTTTAATAGATTTGAGTTTGATCAATGAGATAGAATTTTTTTATCATTGGATGAAATTATAAAGGGGTTGTCTATGTTACTCGAACCAATAGAGTTTAAGATAATCGCATAAGAAACCTCATAATTTTTTTCAATATTTTTTATAAATGATCTTTAATTAGGTAACTTGCACAACCTCCTATTATAAATAGTCAACACTAACACATCGACGCCTCCTTCTCTAGTTCTCGGATGGCTGAGTGGGGTTTTGTAGCTAGGGTCTGGCTCTTGCTACTGCTACGTCTGATGTGACAGAGGCTTTGTCACCGGTTATTGCGAAAGCTCTTGGCCTCCGTTGGTCCATTACTATGACTTCACCTTGATTTTCGTTCAATTTGTTTTAAGATGAACTATCTTCTTTTCTTGAGTCTTGGAAGAAACCTTCGCAAGGGACTTCCTATCTTGACTATATTTTATGAGATTGTCGTTTGTTCTTTTCTCGTTTTGATTTTGATGTTCTTTCTTTTGTTCGCCGTTCTGGAAATGTTGTTGCCGATTGTTTAGCTCGGCTTTCTTTTTCTGTTGGTTTTGTAGTTTGGGTGGAAGAGGCTCCTGACAGAGTGCTTTCCTTGAACATGTTGTAATGGCTTCTATACCTTCTTCTTCTTAATATGATTATTCAGTTTAAAAAAGAAAACACTAAAAATAAAATTAAAATCATATACAACATGTTAAATTGTTTTGTAACTTTTTTAACGAGGGGTACCGATTTATAGAAATACCTTTTGTTAGACATACAACTTTGTGACGGTTTTGGTCTCCATTTTATAGTTATATTTAGTTTTGATCCTTATCATCTAATGTTTGGAGTTATGGTCCATACTCTTACTGACAAATTTGTTTCGCTCCTTGTTAACTGGTAAATCTGACTTCGCTCCCTATTAATATTCAGAGCGTTGAATCGTGTACACTAAAGTGATAAAAATAAACTTTTCTACTTTGCAGTTTGTGGCGGTCCACAAACTGCAAGTGTCGCCAATGTCACAAGTTTTTGGACGTACATGAACTTTTTTGTAATATTTATCTGTTAACGGGTGATGTGACTAATGTTATAAAGTGCCTAGCAATGCGCGTATGTTTGAATACTCATTCAAGTCCTTGCTAATAGGTTAAGGCAAAAAAAGTGAACACAATTTTATTTATGGAGTGAGATGATATACTTTCACCTTAGCTCGGTTGATATTCAAACACCAAAACACATGCACATGTTGTAGTATGGGTTAGCTCTACAATTTTGCTCACATATTAATGACGCACATGTTTATTGAATCGCGACGTGACCGTTGTATTAACTTTTTTCTCTGAGTAGTGGTGAATTCCTCAATAGGCAATGAAATGTAAAAATCACTCATACCTACAAGAAGAATATGGTTGCTGATAGTTGCAGCTGATAGTTTTGCCTCAATAGGCAATGAAATGTTAACTTCCACATGTTTATAACTTCTGCGGATGAGTGAACCCAATCTTACTATAGTTTCTGAAATTACTGTGTTTTGAACGTTCTACTACTCCTTCTAGCTTATAATTTATTTTCCTAAATAAGAACTTCACTTGCACATCTGGGTTTAAAACATAATCATGATTCATGAAGTGCGATATTAATTGATGAAAGGAGACCCTGTGGCTGTTGTGGTCCTTCCTTAATCCCGAAATGGAAAAGCCCTCAAGCCCATGAAATTGAACTACCTGTGGTTGTTACTTCTTGTTACCAAACCCTCAAACAAACCAAACCAAACGTGTCAGATAGTATGGTGTATTGATTGGCGTCAATGTAAATACATAACTGTAATTGTTTGAGCTCAACTAACTTTCTACGTCCATATTATTTTTAAAGATTTGTTATCAATAACGTTTTGTTCACACTTCTAGAACACTTATATTAGGAGAGGAGAGGAAGATAAGAGAGAAATAAGAGACTTAATAAACAGATGATTGACACCGGAATTTTGAATTAGAGGATACCCTACAATGTAGGAATAGAAACTGAATTCTCAAGAACCATTAAGACCTCTCCAGGGGCAAGTTCAAGCAAAAGCATGGCTAAAGATCTTAACCAAGCAAGGAACGATAGAGAGGTTCGAACGCCAAGGGTTTCCTGTAAAGGATAATGATTCATGGTGCGAATTTTTTTCTAACGAAAGTCACGAACCGGATCTCTACCATTAATCTTGATTTAGTTTTATTCTTTTTATATTAGATTTAGCTTTTATTAATTAATATGATACTGTATCGTAGATTTTGTTGTTTCGTTAACAATCCATTCGTACCCTATAGCAACGCTGTTCCTGTAAATGTACATAACAAAACAAAAAAGAAATTACTTTTATAATTACATTTTTTGTGTAAAAAGCATGAATTATTTTTTGTACATATTTATTTTAAAGAATATATTCAGAATAATGAAAAGGATAAAATGATGTTAATAATAATTATTTATAGGCATCAAAAAATAATTATTATTTATATTTAATAAGGTTTGTATAAATGACCAAAGCAAAGTTTGGGTTAAATCACCATAGTCATAGATGGACTGATGATATTTAAGATAAATAAATAAATATAAAATTCATATTTCACTTATCTTAAATGTCATTGACTCATCTAGCTAAGACTAGAGTGATTTAACCAAACTTTATCTTTGGTTATTTAAACAACCTCATTGGTTATTTAGACCTCATAAGGTGAAAATATGTTATTCCATTTTATTTTTTAAATTTTGGATATGAGATATAATAGGATTTTTGTTTTGAATGGGATTTGAGATACAATGGTTAATATGAAACTAAATTATTTGTAATCAGTTTTGCGATATTTATCACCTTCAAAAAAAGTTTTGCAATAGTTTTTCAAATAATGAAAGTAAAAATTTTCTTAATTTATACTCAAATATTTATGCAATCTACCTCTACATATTAATTTATAATAATTTTTGTTGACAATGATAATTTTTTAATGTACTTAGCTTTATCTATCACATGCATGCCATATTAATTTTTTATTTTAATAATAAGAGATGGGCTCTAATCCTCTTTCAGTCCACGGTAGTTGGGCTAACCCATACACGTAAAAGACCGATAACCCAAACATGGACTTAGCTATTCAAGATTTAAAAAAAAAAAACAGAAATTCGTGGTGTGCATTCTGTGAAGTGATTCAGTTCTGTTGTGCTTTTTGCTTCTTTGACAAAAAATTCCTCCTCCTCCTCCTCCTCCTATGGCGGCTCTCACCTCAATTTGTTCGATAGTGAAATTAAGCGCTCAACAAAATCAACTCCCTCACCTGAATTTGGCAGTTACCAATTTCGTAACTCGGAAGCAAAAGAGAAGAAGCTCAAGCACCATCAGATTTGCCTCTTCAACCGATCAGAACCAGTCTTCTTCTTCTCCCGGATTGTACTCTGCCCAGAAATTCGACCTCACCGCTCCCAACGTCGATCTCGTCCTCGACGATGTCCGGCCTTACCTCATCTCCGACGGCGGTAACGTCGAAGTCGTCTCCGTCGAGAACGGCGTCATTTCTCTCAAGCTCCAAGGAGCATGCGAAAGCTGCCCTAGCTCAACCACAACGATGAAAATGGGGATCGAGCGCGTTCTTAAGGAAAAATTCGGAGATGCGGTTAAAGATATAGTGCAAGTCTATGATGACGAACCAAAAGAAACCACCGTAGAGGTCGAGTTTTTTTTTTTTTTTAATTAAATTGCTGTCGCAATTTCGTAAGGTTCTAACAACCAAAGGTTCTAACAACCAATTTTTTAGATGAAAATATGAAATGATGTTAACGAGAATTGTGGTTTGTGATTTCAGGCGGTGAACAATCATCTTGAGATTTTGAGACCTGCTATTAAGAATTTTGGAGGGAGCGTGCAAGTTTTGTCTGTTGAAGGAAGTGACTGTCACGTGAATTATGTTGGGCCTGACTCCATTGGTTCAGGAATCAAAGCTGCTATCAAGGAGAAGTTTCCAGATATTCTCAATGTTACCTTCACCACCACCACCTAGGATTAGGAATACCACACACACTCATGCTCATTAATGCATGTTCTTGCTCCTTTCTGGGTATCAGGGAACCCAATCTTTATAGTCATTTGTGCTTCAAACACGGAAAAGCAAGGATTGAATTCGTGAATGAGAGAAAGGAAAGGAATGTATCCCATTGTTAGTTTATTACTATATATTTCCTGATTGGAAAATGACAATATTTTTATTATTATACGAGACGAATTTCTTCATCTCTGACTTGTACACTTTTGATTGAACAATAGTTAACACCTGCTAAAAATGACCAATCCACTGTGTATATTGTCACCAAAGCTTTAAGCTTTTAGAAACATACGGAAATCCGGACTACAAACTAATATACATTCATATCCAAACCAGTGTCTTTTTTTCTTTGACAGAAATACCTAGCATCTCTGTAAACTGTAGGGCCAGACATGGTGAAGCTGCTACATCCCACTCATGACATCCCTGGGATTTCAATACTACTCTTTGCACTGAATACCAAGAATGGCATTATTATCATTCGCGGACCAAAGTAATCAGAGTTTCCATGCGTTTAGAGTTCGGTGCCGCTTCCCGAAACATTCATAAATCTGATCAAGAATTATGCAAATTCAAACGCCATTCCCGAATGCCACCTGCCGACACATAACATGCAAAACATCGTTCAGTAAATAGAATGCAGTAATTAGCTTTCTTGTGCTGATTCATTGTACAAGCAAAAAAGTGAAGAAACAAGGACCACAAGGTTGTTGGAGCGCTGAAGATATCATATTACAGAGCCCACAAATGATACAGATGTATATTAAATTAAAGAAGAATGGTACTTAATAATGTTGTTTGTATCACGTGTGCTAAATATAACTTACCAGAGGAACTAGAAATCTGAGGCCTTCTGTTTCTTAGGTCTTTTATGACCTGATGACGGTCCCTGTGCAAATATAATTTCTAAGATCAATAACAATGCGTTATGAAAATGTTCCAAACATACTTGGGAAACGAACAATCAAGGGGAGAATAATTAGACAAAAGTCTTTGTATTGTACCTTGCGCTTGTGGTCCTTTTTGACAACCCTTTCGCCTGAAACCACAGTTATATGCGTAGCTTTAATAATAAATAGATGAAACTCCCATCACTTACAGAAAATTAGATAGCAGGTGCTAACAAAAGTAGTCTATTACCTCCAAAATTCATGAAGTCTGGAATAAATATCCGATCCTGATCCCCACCATAATGCAAATGCTGTCAGTGTTTTCCAAATCACAAGGAAAAAGAACGCACACTTGGATAATCATTAATTACAAGCCTTAAACGTTGAAAACAATATATGGACAAGACCAAATAAAACATATATCTAACCTTTGGCGTGCCTGGTGTTTCACCATAAGTCCCATCACGGAGAGATGAACCCTCAGCCTCTTTATATTGCACCTGAATCAGATATTTTACAAGCAACAACATCAAACATATTTGGAAAAAGCAAGCAAATGTTGACATTGCTGATTTTATGAAAAATCAAACATTAGAAGGGCATACTCCAACCCTATGGACATTCTAACAAGTGAAATTGTCACAATCTGCTCGTAAATCATAATATAAAATTATTAGACACATTTGGCAAATATATTTCTCTCAAATCCCATATCTGGATTACCTGTCTCTGGAGATTCAACCAAGTTAGTATTTCTTTTCTTAGTTCAAGATGCTCTGCACAAACAGCTTTCGTTGGAACCTTTGGTTTCAAATTAACCTGCAATCACAGAACCAAAATAAAAGGAAATGAATCAGGAAGAGGGTCAGTATGGTTCTTGTGTCTGGGCACTACTCATGAACTCACGGATAAGCTCAAGCTCAACTCACTTAATCAACATTTCAGTTTGGATTTAACATTAACACACAATGCAGAGATACATATGTGTATGTTTGAGAACTGAAGGTTCCAAAACAAGCTGATTTCAAGCTTAAATGAGCACTAGTATATATTACGCTAAGTTAATATATACATGTATATATAAACTGTTGTGCCAAAAATAGATAAATGTTTTTATTCTTAATTGAACTATTAGTGACGCTTGTCAAGCTGAGACAAGCACCTGGGCCTATATACCTCTCTGAAAGTGCACAGCTCAATCACAGCTCTACTCTCAAAACCAAACACCAATTTAAAAGTTAGAAAAAGCATTTAAAATCATCAGCTCTCCAGAAATGAAGAAATAAGGCTTTCATATGCTGTTAAAAGTACAGATCAGTAATAACTACATAACTGCACCAGCTAGGGGAAAATGAAATATCTAAACTGCATCAAAAGTTCAAAAGAATCACGACAAACCCCAAGATCTTGCAAAGTTTGCTCCATCCGTTTGATAGTCCGAACTCCACCAGATGAGTTTGCGGCTTGCACCATTTGCTCAAGTGCATACATTCTCGAATATACACAAAGCTGAAATATTTCTTATTATCAGATTATGATCTGAAGTGTAAGCATTAAAAAAATTGATGAAAAAGCCATTCATGAAAAAAAAAAAGTTATTTAGAATATTCTGATGAGAGCAGGATCAAATTTTTGGACATCAGAGTCCTTGTTAACACCCATGTCATTAGGCTTTGACAAAATTTTGTTTTGGATGTTGATTTCTCAACACTACTCTCCTCTTTTTCTTTGGGCTTGGGACAGGCTATTTAATGCAACATCAAGCAAAACTATTAAGGATATAGAATTAACAGGTTTGTCTATAGAAATAATTTACAATGGGACGTTATGGCATCTTTTTTTATCCATGTAGTCAATCCCACCTAGTAGAAAAAGGGATTTGTTGTTTTTTTGTTGTGGTAGGATCCTTGTTAACCTTCCCTAGGGGCGAGGGCAGAGAGTGAGGTTTGAAGGTGTTGAGAACAGAAGTGTAATGGAGAAAAGCCAGAGGAAGCACAGCTGGAAACCTTCTGTATAACTTACCATGCGAAGAGAAGCTAGAATAGATGCATTGTCTGGTGATGTCGAAGGCACAACCATTGATGGATGTTGCACATTCAAAGGAGAAACAGCGTCACCAGGGACGGCCCTCTCTGTAACTTCTGCACCAGCATTTGAAGTAACAGCCAATTGAGACTCTTCAGCAACCTGAAACATATATAAAGTCATATGCATGATATCAATATCACAGGCACGCATGCATGATGCATGTACAACTCATGTGATGTGAATACAATTTATATATTTCATGAACTTTGCTACCCCAAATTGGGAATTATAAACTATGAACAGTTGATTCAATGGCATACCTCCAACATACATTTTACTATGAGTAAAGATTAGCAGTAGTTACAAGAGCACAGCTCTATCCTACCTCGGTACCTCCCACTCTCCCAGTGCAAATGAAATAGTACATACAAGGAAGATTTTGTCTGAAGCATAAATATAGTAATAAGAAACATTCCCCAGTATTAGTTTATGTGTAGGAATTTATAACCTAGGTTAATCAAGAAACCAGAATTAGATAATCTGAAAATCAATCTTGAATCTTATTAACCATTTATTCTCTCCGCAGGTAATTAATGGTGCTATAGATAAGCAATATTTAAAGAACTACCTTAGAAGACACGCGCAATTCAGATATCTTTTTGGCTTCAATGAGAACCTGCATGACATAACCAAAGAAGGAAGGTATGCTTCATTTGCTATTGAAGGTATACAGGTAGCAGCAACACATAAATTACTGATTTGTTTTTAAAGGACTAAACCTCTTCATCTCTTCGCTCTTGATGCCTTGTTTGAGAAAGGACCATGGACAGTGCTCGTTTGCGCTCCCTTTCTTGTGAAACTTTATATGGTTCCTACATTGAGGAGGAAAAACAAGTTGCTAAGAATGACCACATGTCAATGTCCTAAGGAAGATACAAATTTGATTTTTCTACAAATACTCTACACAACAAACCAAAGAAAGTCACTACTTCTAAGCAACATAAAAAGCCATTTTATTAAACATGTTTACTGCACCTTAACAACAGGATGTGCGGCAACGTCCCCTGGAGATGGAGCCCTAGCAATTATTAGAGCCCGAGATACTACAGAACAGGAGCATGTGATCAAATATTAATATTTCACATTTTTGCTTGTGCAGTCTCCATAAATCAAACATAAAGCGTGAATTAAAAAATGAATAACAGAGCGCAACATATAATAGTTTATTAAACAATGACATACCACTATAATATCGATCCTTTAATTCTTCTACAGTTCGAGATGATGGGAACCTATCAGCTATTACAATAAATCGAAGATCGAACCTCTCACATAAGTCAAATAGTTCATCCGTCTCCTCCTTGGTCCACATCTATGTAGATAATTAATAATGGAACAAAGCAATGAATTGAACGCTTAATAAGATAGATGGATATAAAAACCCTCATAAAAATGCTTATATGTTTCACTTTCCAATTTCAGTGGTGAAAAGCACACAGAATATCACAACTGCAGCTAAGGGTGGGTAATTTTACAAGATGAAAAGAACAATTGAGTATGGTGTACAAAAGAAGCAGATGCAAAGCTAAGCTAAGTTCATAGATGCAGATCCTTGTAAGTTAATGACAAATTTCCTCTTTGTTTCTTGCTGTTCTTGAAGCCAAACATCATGATACTGGCGTAAGGAAAATCTGCTATCCCAAATTCCTAGTCATACAGCTATATTTCAATTCAAAAGACAATTACTGAATTAAACTAAAAAAAAAAAACCAAGGTAGCATTGATTCAAATTTTGACCATACTCTTATTGTTTCACCCAATTTCATCACAAACCACATAGTTATCCATCTGGAAGGGAATAATGTACCCTATTCCTATGATCTCCTATATAAAGGAATACATAAGCTCAATCAAGATTTAGCTTCAATCAAATTTTGTCACCTCAAACTAAACAGTATTCCTTCATATTTATATAAGTACCCCAAACGGAAGCTGACCATATAAATATATGCCAATTCCTAGATGTTTGCATCACAAGAGACAACCCTCAGCAAAAGTGGGTAAGAAATTTGGCTGAGACACAATCACAAAAACCAAAGCCCGGTCGCGTTTGTCATGATTCTGATCAGATTTTAGGAATCCCAATGTTGTCATCCACAGAAAAAAGAATATCAAACCAACTTCGCACTAAACTCTCTGAGTTTCAAGGACGAATTAATATTTTTACATGAAATCCATGTTAAATTAATGACTAAAGAGAACAACCCTAGGCTTGCCATATACAGGAATAATCCAATTTCCTTTTCTGAAAAAAAAGGCTTGCAACATTGTGATTTATAAGATCCAGCATAAGTAATAACCAGCAAACATTTAGTAACTTAATACAAAAGTTAAATTTCAGTTTGGATATAGCATGAAAAATTTTCTACTCAGTAGTTTAAGCAAACTCATGCATAAATTTCCATAAAATTGCACAATTAGACATGACACTCACAGGATCTGTCAAATGCTTGTCATACTCCTCATCTGTGTATCTGATAATGTCAACAGACTGCACCACAGCAAGTAAACTAATAGTCAATAATGCAAACAGAAGGCATTGATTTAAAGCTAAATTCAAAAAAAAAAAAAAAATTAATGCAATGCAGTACCTTGTTATACTTGGCAAAAGAATAGTCCCCTGTAGGCGGAACACCATTGACGACACGAACCTGCAAGAGAAGAGTAACTAGCATGGTCATAGTCGCAGATAATAATAAGTAAAAAATTTGCAGAGAGCGTGACTGACCCAATGGTAAAGTTGAAGATTATCTTTACGAGCAGAACTGGTGAAAGGAAGCCATTGCCAAGTGATCTTTTCGTCAGGAGGAGGCTTTTTCTTCAATTGAGAGGAATCAATAGCGGGCATAAGAGATGGCAATCCACCAGTAAGCGCATACACCTGTACCACCACCACACACATATACATACAATTCAGTTGTTCAGTAATCGCCATGAAAATCAACAGAGGTAGGTAGGTTGTTTCGTTTGGTTGGTACCTCGCGCGAAATGCCATCTGGTTTTCTCTGAGACTCTTTGGGAGGTCGAGGCTTCTTCTCCAGTGAGAATGAGTGTCTGGTTAATCCTCCCAGGATATCCTTCGCATCCATATTCCTTCTACCCAATCAATTCGCACCGTTTTAGGGTTTCAGGAGGAACGTAATCTCCATTACCGAGCGGAAGCAAAAGCTTCGATCCTTTTCAGTTTTGTTTTCCCTCTCACTTCCTCAACTGTCGACACTAGATGAATGGGAGGCCTGATGCAACGACGTCGTAGGATCTGCCTCGCTTTCTGCAAACGTCTTTCTAGAGCTACTGAAACGACGTAGTTATAGATGAGCACTGTCATTTTCCGTTGGTGATAAAAAAAAAAAAATTGTTTGTCCGTATAAAATTGATTACTTCACTTTAATATATATTTTTCGGAAACCTATTCAATTTTAATACTTAAAAATTACTAATGTCATACAATTTTATATTTTCTAAGGATTAAAAATGAATAATATTTAAATAATAGCTAAAATCAAATATTATAAAAATTTGTAAATCATTTAGCCCTAAGTAAATAAGTCCAAAACTACGGTAAAAAATAAAGTCCAGAACATATTTTCCTCAAGCCCATTTTGTTTATTGAGTGGGTAAATGCGGGTTGTTGTTGAACATGTGTTAGAAGCTGGTGTATAAGGCGAGTTTTGGTTCAGAAATTTGTCTCATCTATGACCGAACCTGACAGATTTAGCTTTAAAATAAAATTAGAATAGATACTACGTAAGGTGAAGGCTATTAAAAGGCCGTGAAGATTTCCATTTTACGCACCATCCTCTCTATTAGATTGTTTATCCAAAAGTGGGGGCAAAATGTAGGGGTAGTGTGGTGGCTGGGTGGCTAGGGTGGAGGTTAGGTGGTGGTGATAGTAATAAAACACATAAGATATGGAGGATTTAAATTGTGTGTGTGATTTTTAAAATCTTTTTGTTAAACACAAGTATAAGTTTCAAAATATTTTTCAAGAGCTAACTGCAGCGGAAATAAGTTAAAGCTGAAAAGTAAAACACACAGAGTATTTATCCTGTTTCATCCCCTTAATCGACAATGCTACGTCTCGTTTGATCATTAAATGCTTGTGGAAGACAGCAAAGAAAATTTCTTCTTTCTGAACAGAGGGTTTGATTCTGACCGTTGAGAGGATACTATGTTCAGGAATTCACGTCGTAGACTCTGGAAAGATATGCTTGATTTAAGGAGTGTCAGAGTGTTTGCAAATACGAGGAATAAAATATTTATTATGTCTTTTTCTTCATTATGCATTGAACAGTGCTTCATTAAATGCTTTGACGAGGTAGATTAGCCTTTATTGCTTGTAGCATTTGACAAACGAATTCTTCAGAACTTAGGTGGACGAGTTCTCTTGGCGGACGTACTCAACTGGCAAACGAACTCTTCAATGAGTTTATCAAACGTGCTCTCCAAGCGGACGTACCCAACTGGCAAACGAACTCTTCAATGAGTTGCCAAACGTACTCCTCAGGCAGACGTACCCAACTGGCAAACGAACTCTTCAATGAGTTGCCAGACGTACTCCTCATGCAGACGTACCCAACTGGCAAACGAACTCTTCAATGAGTTGCCAGACGTACTCCTCTTCTTTGCCTTTCTTTGAAGTACTGTTTTTGATAATGCCTTCAAGGGTGTGAGCAGATGTTTTTCATATAGATAGATGTTCCTGAAATTTGAAATACTCAAGGTATTAGGAAATATTTATCTATCAATATTAAACATAAGGTAAAATTGTTATTTATCAAAATATATTAAATTATGAAATCGTTTAAATCTAACAGGTGGTCGCATGTAAAATCACTTTTTGATGAAATTGAGTGAGCTCGGTTGAACTTGGGTAAATTTGGTTAAACTCTCGCGTTTACATCTATGTTCATCGAACTTATTACTAGTTATGGGCTAAAAAATGACACTTTTTTTGTTATGAAATTAGGGTTTTAAACATTTTTTTATGCCTACTTGCGCGACTCATTCAGAGAAACATTGTGCTTGCCTCTCTCCCTCCCTCGAAAAATCATTGATTTGCGTGTCACCTCTATCGGTCGGCCAACGAAGATCCAACAACCTGTCTACCTCTTTCACTATGAGGAGGCGACCTAATCTTAATTATCTCCTGCACCAACTCCTCTTCCCATGACATTTCCTTCTCTCCAAAACTTTCTATGGCTCAACTCCTTCATCTTGCTGAGCTTATGTTCTACTTTCGTACAGTTCCCACTTCCCAAATTCCATTTTCAGATTTTCCCTATTCCCCACTTCCTCTGACTACTCAACTTTTGATACTAGTCAAAATATAGAGCCTTTGTTTTTTGTTACCCATTTGTTGTTTGAACATAATAATGACTCACTGAAGACATGTACTTTCTGTTATTGTATTTTGAATTTTTGACTATTCTTGTTATCTATATATATTAGGAAAAAATTAATATATAGAATGTCTCAAGTTGAAGGACCAATAGCAAATACAGGAGCAAGAATGCTTCTTTTATCATAACTTATTTTCTCCTGTTAAGTTTAAAGTTTTTCAAAACTTATTAACATTTAAAAATTGAATATTTAGTAATTTTATGTATGATTTTAACTTATTCTCATAGCTATTTTTCAATGACGTGGTTAGTCTTTAATGTTATTAGTAAGTATTTGTCATATCGTGGTTTTAATTTTTTTTTTTTTTTCATGAGATAATCTCTTAAGAGTTTATGATTTAAGTTTACGAGTCGAGTTTACCCCTCCACAAATTTATGTAAACTCTCGAGTTTGACAACTTTTACTCCAATGACAAAGTCATTGTATTTAAATCATACTACATTTAATGTTGATCGACTTAAATTGGTGAATCTCAACCATTTTTATTCTCTGTTTTCAACATAGCCCAAAACAGTAAAACCATAAATGTAGAAGAGTAAGGTCTAATATGGGTCAATGAACAGTGTGTTGTGCGTATACCTTCAGATATTTGGGAGTATTTTTTGTTTTCAGCTGATTTTATTAATCTCAAACAAGTCCTTTTAATTATCATGATATTCAACCACTCCTCCCACCACCACCTCCTCTCCCGTCCTCCACCTTCAGCCATCCACCCAAAACCATCAAGAAAATCCCACTTCCTGCTTCATCAAGGCTAGGACCGCGGTTCTATATCACCACGACCAAATCCCCAAAGTTTATGTGTTCACATAAGCTATATTTTTCACTTCACATATCCAAATCTGATTTTTCACTTAAATCAAATTCACTCTCTCAAGAAAATTTCCCCTTTAATTAAAATTAGTTGAAGCTTTGATTGTCTCCACCGTCCTTTTCCACGTCTAATGCCTGGAAAAGATATAAATTCACGAGACTACTCTCTCTCAAGTTTTTGTTTTTGCTCCTCTCAGCCACTCTTTTCTTGATTATCTTATTCATCATATTTCTCAACCCCACCCGCTCAAACCCAAACCCTAGCTTTCTCGCCCTCAATACCCGCCTCACCTCAAATATGGTTCCCCTTTTCATTTGTTGAGGGAGACTAGGAGAAGTAGCAACAACCAACTTTGGGAGATTCATTTCGTTTTGCGTTGTCACTCCGCTACGTGATTTGGGCAAATTGGGGACTATTTTAGCAAGATGGAGGGGCGATGATGGTGGTTTGAGGTAGCACATGAGGAAGGACAACTTGACAATGTCATCATCATGGTCGAAGGTGCTATCACGTAGTCACAATTATGGGGTGACCAAACGATAACAAAGAAGTGGCCGTGTAGTGGCGATAATTGTGGCGGCGATTTTAGTGAGGAGTATTTTGGTAAAAATATTTCACAATTGATGGACTTTTTCAAAATTTTAATAAGTTTTAAACAGATGCAACCATGCGGAAGACTTGAACATTCCATTCGTTTTATGCCCATGTAATAGCTTAAACTCATTTACAAGAGGTACACTCCACATGTAATTTTTTCTTCTTCTTTTTGACGTGAAATGATCAATTCATTCATTCAAAGTGTAAATAATTGGCTTCCGAACGGTTGTCCTCGGATTTACCGTGAGGATCTAGCGGCTCAGTTGGGCATTGTTAAAGTGGTAGATTTAATAGATACAAATACGAGGTGTTGGAAGCAAGAGGAAATTGAAGAAATCTTTACTCTAGCTACTACCCAGTGCATTTTAGCTATTCATTTGCCTTTTAATGGGGAGCATGATAGTTTGTTTTGGCCACAAGCAACTGACAGTAACTATAGCTCAAAATCAGGCTATAACTTTATTTGTCATTCTTTGTTTAGTGCAGATGCTTCTTCTTCCTCTTTGCCCACGCTTGCTGCATCGGATTGGAAAAAATTATAGGCAGCCCGTTCTCAACCGAGGCATAAGGAGGTGACTTGGAGGACGGTCATGCGCTACTTGCCAGTGAAGGAGGCCTTGTTTCACCGAGTTGTTGATCTTGACCCAACTTGTGTGCGGTGCGGAGACGAGATGGAGACGATTGATCATTTTTTCCTCTCTTGCCCAGTAGCTAAGCAGTTTTGGTTCGGGTCCTCTATTTCAATGAGAGCAAACTCTTTAGCCACAATTCATGAGTTTTTGACAGAGGTAATGCATCAGTCTAATCCTATGTTGTTGTCTTATGTGCAAGTGGCGTTTTATGCTTTGTGGGAGGCCATAAATGGTGAGATTTTCCAATAGGTTCCTTGTGACTGTCCGAGGGTTCTGAAGCGGGATACAGGGTTGCATGCGAGGCTGCCATACATTGTCATAAGAGCCCAGCTACTGTGGACTGTGGAGCTTAGTGTGAAATGGACCAGGCCGGTGTAAGGAGTCACGAAACTCAATTTTGATGCTTCTCTAGGCAGTTATTTTGGCGCTTGAGTTGGGTAAACCCGTGTTTGTTTTGAAACTGGCTGTCTTCAACTCTTCCAGTGGCAGACGAATGGAGCTAGGGGCAACCCGTGTTTGGCTTCTCTTATCTCGGATTGCCATTTTCTTTTTAATAGTTTTTTTATTGCATCTTTTTCTTTTGTTAGACATTTTAGTAATTCAATTGCAAATTTTTTAGCCTGCTGATGTTTGCCGACACTTTGTTCATAATATATTTTGCAGGCATTATTCAAAAAAAAAAGTGTAAACAACATGAAACAATAAGATAGCCTCCAAACCGAAGGACAATTCTCAATCTAAATAAAGCAAGAGTTCAAATATTTTCATCATTTATAAATAAATTTATTTTTTAATTAAATTTATCAATAACTAAATAATTTAACTTAACAATAACAATTAGTAATTGATAAATAATAAAATTAATATTTTATTAAAATCAAAATTTTATATTTATTAATTAATATTACTATAAATTATATAAAATATAAATATTAAAATTAATTTTGGATCATAGTAATAAACAAGTAAAAAAAACTAATATCTTATCTCTATTTATCCTATCTATGGTTTCATACACACTTCTCTTTGTATTGTGAACACTGAACAAACACTTATTGCATTGTTGATTATTATTTAGATTAAGAGAAAGGCATTGTAAAGTCTCACATTTCGTATAAAAACCTCGTGTATTAGGAGTTGATTGTTACAATGATTTTCTAGTAATTATATAACGTTCTCTTTTATCCTCCATATCTTTTATTTCTCTCTTCTCACTATCCCTCTTACTATTATAGTACACGAAATTTATTTGGATCTAAAACAAACAATGTGCTCATCAGGAGCTCAATATTGCGATTTCAATTTAGTAGTACTTAGGAAGATCTTGATTTTTATCGCATAAAAAAATCACTGAACTTTAGCTAGCGGCTGCTGCAAGAGAAGCATATATTTCCTTTATTATTTATTTATTAATAAGAAGCATATATTTGCATATTTCAATATCACTGCCACAACCAAATTGTTGTCTGTTGTGCACGGTCTTCATATAGTAAAACACATTTACTCAACAAATTTATATAGTGAGCATTGTTAAACTAATGTATGAACTCTAATTGAGTTGAAAAATTAGTCTGGATGTGCCTCCAGTTTTTCCCAAATCTTGTATTATCCGAACCTAACGGCTGAAGCAAAAAAATCAATGCAAATTAAAAACAATAGCTTGAGAAAGTTTTTAGAAAAACCAGAACCAATCCTAGGCTATATAAATTTCGGTGAATTTACCAACTGCAGTAAACAAATCCAGAGGTCTCAGACTATTTGGAACACATCATAATCTAAAACCAGATAATCAGCCAATGTAGGCAATTTTCAATTCATCACGGACCTCACCTTTATCTAATTAGGTTACAATTAGAGAAATTTTTTGCAAATAGAAATTAACAGTTGAATGCAAGAGTAAGTAACAAAGAATTTAAGGGGAAAGAAGTCACTCAGTGATGGCTAAAGTTTTATGGTTCGATTCTGCCAGCAATTTTCCTCAGCTCTGAAATATCAGAAGAGGGAGCTTGGTATCCTCATCGTGAAAACTCTTTCCCCAGATAAACACAATGTTGAACACAAAAAACAAGACATTATTCAAATATTTTCCACGAATCCAAACACAAAGGGAGACAAGAACGATTAAATTGAAGAGATCACTCAGTTCAGCGGGGTTTTCGACACGCAAAGCTTCCTCCGAAAGAGAGAAAGCCCTGCATTCCGGTCTGTTGAGCTTGAATTTTATGGAGTCATCACTGTGATCTCAAGTTGAAGTGAAGAGATTCAGAGAATAAAACAAAGCAAAATCAGATTCAGAGAATAAAACAAAGCAAAATGAGATTCAGAGAAAAAAACAGAGCAAAATCAGATTCAGATACACAAACAACAGAGGAGTAACACAAACGAAGCATAATCAACATATAGAGGCAGAGTGGGTACTGCTTCAGATACAGCCTCCAGTGATTGCTAATCGCGAATTCTGAATTTATAGGGAAGACGTTAGGGTTTCCGAGAGAACATAAGCGTAGACGCCGTCGTTTTAAGAAACAGAAATGAGATCAAACATTCAAACCTACAAAAAATCAGCTTGAAGTTTTTTCTATTCATATTATAATAATGAAACTTTAAAATAATATGGACTTTTTAGGTTAGATTTCTAAACATTTTCCATTCAATTATTTAAAATAAAATATCACTTTATTAATTTTCCAAAACTTTTAATAAACTAATGTTAGAAAATATAATGTAATGTAATTTGTGAATTCATCTTTTGTAGTTAAAAAAAAAAAGAATTCGCAAGGCAAAGAACCGATCCACCTTGCAAATGATCTTGGCTTCAGATGTGTTTCTTTTGAAAATGAGTCCTTGTTGCTCTACAAAGCTTGGTATTTGAAGCTGCAATCTCCTTCTTACTTATCGTCGATCATCCAGAATTGTTTAAGCTTAGCTCTTGGCTTTTATAATTGTGTTCTAATTCATGTCAAACGGTAAGGCAATACTGTTGTGGATGCTAGGAAAGCTTTTGTTTTTAAATATCAAGTGTGGAATGAAGATTATCCTGTTGATCTAATCTCACTCTTAATAATTGATGTACCGTATTTTGTTTCTGATCAATGAAGTTCTCACTTAAACATTAAAAAAAAAAGAACTCATCTTTTGTAATCACTTTCTTTTTTCATAAATAATTTTTTTTATAAATTTTAATATGAATTTAAAAGATTATTTAATATGACAAACTATTTTCATAGTGAAATTATTTACAAAATAATGCGGTAACACTAATATTTAGATTTTAGAGAATCCGAACAAAACTTAAGATTTGCTCTTTTTTTTGTTAATAATATTCTACTAGTTTCATATTAACAAATGTGGTATGAATTTGGAAGAGGAAGCTCAAAAGAGAAGAGAGATGGAGAATGAGAATCCAAGTGTGAGGAAGTAGCAGAGGTAGAGAGAGGTGAGATTTAGGGTAGTTTTTTTATTCCAATGGAAACCTGTTATCATTACTAAACAAGCCCAAAGCTTGAGAGCCCAAGGCCCAGAATAAAACAACAGGAATCAAAAGAAGGCACGCAGATACTATCCTCCATTTTTATGATGGTGACATGCAACGCCTGTGTGGTCTTGAATTACTGAATTAAATCCTATGGATCCTTTTAGAAAATCCCATATGCATTTCAATCAAATTCGTCATCATCTTGATTGACCAAAAAACAAAAATTGTTAGCGTTGTGCTGGACTCTTCCTTGTCCTGTTGTATCCAAGCTCTGCTTGGTCATACATGAAACTTCACGAATATAACATTACTTGATGTCCCTTCGTATTAAAGTTAAGGTGAAGATAACGGGTTTTCTTCATATCAAACTTGAGTTTTCATGCCGATAAAAAAAAAAAAAAAAATCAAACTTGAGTTTTCATAGGTTTTGTTCGGTAGAAATTTGATTATAAATTTATAATAGCTTAAGTTTTGGTTTGCATAAATTTGGATTAATTGGAAGTGCATTCAACTTGGGTTACAGTTTTAAGTTTTACGGCTTACAATTAAAATGACACAATTACTCATGTTTTCCAGACTACTTTTCATTATTGGTCACAATTTCAATTCAGTAATTTTCTCTTTTAAAGAAATTTCACTTTATTCTATCTAAATAATATTCATTTTTTAATTGTAAAAAAACATTCATTTTTTCTAAACTTACTTTTGTACATCATTTCAAATACAAACTCATTATCTTAAAATTCATTTTATTAAACTTAATTATGTCAAACTTAATTTAATTTATTAATAGAATGTTGGTCTAATGTTATATATGCTAGATCATCATCGTCATATGAATGAAATCACAAAATTAAACTTTAAAAAAATTATTTATTAGAAGAAATTACTATTGTTATGAACATGCGGGTTAACATCGGTCCAGGAAAAGAAAAGTTGTTCAATTTACCAAACTTAATTTTATCGACTATTTTTTATGAACGTGACATGGAGCATCTATGTGAGCCATGATCCTACTATGGATCATTTGAGATTCCTACGTGCATTCCAATGTCCAATCTATCTGTGACCGGTAAGTTGTGGATCACTTGCACATATTGCTATCAATTTTATTAACAAAAAAATAAATTTATATGCTACCCCAGTTTTCATCATTTTTATGTTGTGCTGCACTCTTCCGTGTCCTGCATTCATCGAAGGCTCCAAGCTACATATCACACTATGCTTATAGTTTCCAATTTAAATAAGTAATTCCATTAAAATTAAAAAGTAAGCATCACATGGTTTACCAGAATTTCTCAAACTGTTATCCCTTCTGAACAAGCTTAGCCTGCTCGGAGAGTGGAGAGTCGGTAGGTAGGTGGTCGGGTCGTCCTGTGTGGTGGTCTTTCGTCGTAACTCCTGGGCTCGGGAGGGGTCCCTACAAAGACACTCTGATGCCGAAGTAAGAGGTCGGGGTCAGAGGGTTAATCCGAGTAAGTTCGATTAGAAGAGTGTATGGACCTTATGGTTCGTGGGGATCCTCCTTATATAGAGGTTTGGATGCGGTGTGATCCTCAAGGACAAATGATGATGACCTTGTCAAAGGATCGTCTCAGACTGTTGGATCTTCTGTCACGCTCAGTGGATCGGACAATCGGGACCCTAGGTTGGCGTGCCCACGGAAGTTACCCATTGATGAGACTGTTGATTTGACGTGTTGAGGTGATCGTCCGTTGATGTGCATGCCCCTTTCGGCAAGGGTCAAGAGGGTGAAGGTCTCAGCTGGTCGGACGGAGTTATGCCAAGGGGTCTTAGGCGGACCGGGAAGGTTACTCCTGGAACAGTAACCCCCCAGTCAGAGCGCGACTACGAGGGTCCAGGGTTAAGTAGTGGTCGTCCGGAAGTCCGTTCTCAAGGTGCCCTCCATTTCGTGTGGCTGAGAGGTTACTTCTGGAACACCCTCCACCACCAAATAGAAGTTAATTGACCTTATTTTCTGGGTCTTATCTCTCCATGTAACTAAAAAAAATTAACCTTGCTTTTTACTGCTAATTTCAAATTACATAAAAATATACCTTTAAATATGTTTGGTCCTTAAAGTCAGGTAAGCGTTACTTATGGAAGACGAAATGCTCAAGTCAGTGCAAGTATTGGAACATAATCACAAAAACTTAATTTGAACACAAGTTTAAATGCTAAGGATGAATAACATGATATGCAAATGGAATATATATATATATATATATATATATATATATATATATATGTATGTATGTATGTATGTATGTATGTATGTATATAACCTGAATTTATAGGGTCGAATGACCTTTTGCCGTCCTACCTTAGTTTGTCTTGTCTCGGTCTTCATATGTTTGAGCAGACATTGGTTAGGGAGACGTTTCTTCCCGAGTCATTCATTCTACTTTATGGCGAATGTTTCTAGGCATGCCTTTTGTTCATCTTCTATTTTCCTGGGGAAAATAACAACTATATATGGAATCTGATTTGAGAGATTCTTGTAATGTATATACATTCCCTACACTTTATCTTTTTTCTCATTTTCATAAGCTCTTATCCCAATCTTAGCTCATTAATACTACATTTTTTCATTTTATTTTTGCTCACTTTCTTTTTTATTTCTCTATTATTTTTATTTAAAATCACCTACTATTATATCAATTAACTTTTGTTCTCACCTTTTACCTCTACATTTTTAGAAAAATGCAGAAATAGAAAAAAACAAAACCAGTAATATAATAGGTGATATAATGAATATATTGGAAAGAGACGGAAAAAAATAGAGAGTAAAAATAAATCATAAAAGTAAGTAGATTGTGAATGTACGATATCTAATTTTATATCTCTAATTTCTTCCTATAGTAGGTGTAAATGTATGTTATTGTCAATGAACTTGTATTAAGTCCAGAGGAGTCTTTGCAAATCTAAAGGAGTCCTAGCTCATTCCAGTGTCTTCCACGAAATAAATACATCACAGGCACCTTTTCGAGAAACTTCCCTTTAACGCGTCCGTCACCGTCAGATGACCCGGGAGGACACGTGGCCAACAAACAGCCTTAGATCTCCCAACCTGCATGGTGAAGCGTAGCCACAATTTTCGTAAAATCACAGTTTCGTCCCTACCACCCCTTCCCCTGCTTTATATATATCTCCTCTTCCACCATCACCGAGTCACCAACACCTCACAACCACAAAACAAACTACTGCACCATTCTCACGCAAGTTTTCACCGACCTTTTCTTCTTCAGCTCTTACGACTATAAGCCATGGCCCCTGAGCTCGTCCCAACTGCAACGAAATCCGTTGCTGCTTTCAACAAACCGGTGACGACTCTCCCCAAAAGTGCAGCGTACGTGACGTTCCTCGCCGGAAACGGCGACTACGTGAAAGGCGTGGTTGGCCTCGCGAAAGGGTTGCGGAAGGTGAAGAGCGCGTACCCGCTGGTGGTTGCCGTGCTCCCCGACGTGCCGGAGGACCACCGTCAGATCCTGAAGTCTCAAGGCTGCATCGTCCGTGAGATCGAACCCGTTTACCCGCCGGAAAACCAGACCCAGTTCGCCATGGCTTACTACGTCATCAACTACTCCAAGCTCCGTATCTGGGAGGTACGTACGTACGTTCCGTCATGAATCATGACGGTCGGTTTCTTTCTGCTCGCACTTTACATGTTTGATGAAAATACTAGGGAGTGATGCTTTTATTTCTTCACGCAGATAAATTAAAATATAATATAAAACTGTGACTCTTATTGAATCCCATTAACTTTTTGGGATAATTGTTTGTTTACATGTATCAGGCCCCCTCCATAGGTAAGTTGTATAGAGTTTGATCAATTATTGCCTCCAATTTTTCATTTTTCTAATAAAAAACAGCACATTACGGAGCATTTTAGAATATAATATAGTATAAAACCATTCCCAACAATTTTATTTATTTGGAGTTCTGTTTCTGATTTTCATACGGTTTGATTTACTGATTAGTAATTCGAATGTGGAAATTTGGTGCAGTTTGTGGAGTATAGCAAGATGATATACTTGGACGGAGATATCCAGGTTTTTGACAACATTGACCACTTATTTGATCTCCCTGATGGTAACTTCTACGCTGTGATGGATTGCTTCTGCGAGAAGACATGGAGTCATACTCCGCAGTACAAAATCGGCTACTGTCAGCAGTGCCCGGAGAAGGTGCAGTGGCCAAAAGAAATGGGTGAAACCCCTTCTCTTTACTTCAATGCTGGCATGTTTGTGTTTGAACCCAGCATTGAAACCTACCAAGACCTATTGAAGACTCTGAAAGTGACACCTCCTACCCCATTTGCAGAGCAGGATTTCTTGAACATGTACTTCAAGGACATTTACAAGCCAATCCCTTTGGCTTACAACCTTGTCCTTGCCATGTTGTGGCGTCATCCAGAGAATGTGGACATTCACAAAGTCAAGGTTGTTCACTATTGCGCAGCGGTATGGGACTCAAAATACTAATCAAGTAATCAATTAATTTTCTGTTTGTGAGGACTTGAATTGAATGGACTATTTTTGTTTCAATTTTTCAGGGATCAAAGCCATGGAGATATACAGGGAAAGAAGAGAATATGCAGAGGGATGACATAAAGATGCTGGTGCAGAAATGGTGGAATATCTACAATGATCCTTCTCTTGACTATGGCAAACGATTCAATGGTGGTGCAGCAGCAGCACAAAGAGATAATGGTGTTGACATTGAGCCGTTTGTACAGGCTCTGTCAGAAGTTGGTCAAGTTCAATACGTTACAGCACCATCAGCAGCTTAAAAAAGGAAAAAAAGATAGAAAAAAGAGGACTTTGGAGTCCATAGAGATGGAAGTTTCTTTCTCATACCAGTAGATAGAAGGGAGCTCTCCAAGCTTCTATAATTTGCGTTTTTTTTTTTTCATGAAGTATTTTTGGGTGTTTTTGTTTTTTGCTCTTGTTGGCTTCTTTTGTATAATTAAAGTTGATGGGTTTGTTTATAGGAGTCAGGATCTGCACGTGTATATTACTGTATTTCTTTTTTTTTGTTGGATTTGGCAATGCTTAATGATAAAGGGAAATTTGATGAAGGAAATTGATCTTTCGTTTTACTACATGGTCTCTTGTCTTTTTCCTATGAAATTTAAGGTTCTTTTCAACATTATATAGAATGCCTGGCTAAGCAACAATGTCCTCTTCATTCGGTCCAAGCATAAATTGCTCGCCCAAGCAACATTTGTGATGCGACTTGTCTTGAGAAAATTTTGGTTTTGATTGGTTTATTCACGTAAAGGTGAAATGATTTGGGAAATCGATATCGCCTTCCATGTTTTATTTTTTTTATTTTTTTCCATGTTTTAATAGAAGTAGCTTTTCTCTCAACATCACCAAACATTGCAATTCGGTATATTATTAGTTCTCAATTTCTGAACTAGACTAGATAACTTTGCAGAATTTAATTCCCGACTTTTGATATGTCCACATTTTATGTTATTTATATTTTTTTCACTTTATTTTTTTTAATCTGTTTCATCTATCACATTACTCATTGTATTATTACTATCCTTATTTAGTGATTTGAGGTGGAAGAGTGCGAACAAATTTTTTAACACGTTATGAAGTCTTGATCGGTTGACTTTGGTATGGAAGAGCCGGAGAAAGGGGATTTTTATGATTTGGGATACAACTGAAATTTAGCTTTCCTTTTTTTTTTCCCTCAATCTTTCGGAATCTCAATCTTTGAGCAACTAATTAACATTTTCATGCTATACAAAAAAAACAATTAACATTTTCATGTTAAACATGGAAATTATGTCTGTTTAGAAGTTATTTTTTGAACTCTGCTAAGAAGTTTTTTTTTTTAATTTTCATTCGAAGACAATTTTGTTCGACCGGAACCTATTTATATTATGGTGAAACTAATTCTCTCAGCAATGACTTTTCCTATACGTAAAACTTGAATTCAAACATGTATCAATTGAATTAATCCTTCGTTAATATAGGAGTTAGAACCTTTGAATAATGCTTTGTCCATCAATTTGGTTTTTAAAATTCTCTATTCAGGTAATATTTATAACTTCAAATGTAACTTTAGTTATGCTTTAATCTGATTTACTTGACAGAAAGTTACATAGAAATCTTTCATATATAAATGGCGTGTAGTAGCATTTTAGAGACACTTTTTGGCAGTTGAAAGTTTTGCGGAATATGGTTTTTCTTTATCATTGGTAGATTCATCACTTGGATATTTAATTTTGTTAAAAAAAGAGTTTAAAAAAAAACTATAGGTTGGAAAAAAGGATCACTCTTTAGAGTGAGTCGGGATGTTTTGATTAAATTTGTGGATTATCACGGTTTATGCCAATATTATCCAACTCTATTTGTCCTCAACTTCGAGGTGTTTAATTGCTTCATTTGGGTGGGGATGGCGAATCCTTTCTATTCTACAAGGCAAGGACTCAACATTTAGAGTTTTGCCCAGTCTTTGCCAACCAAAACACAATAAGGGAGAACTTAAAGGCCGAGGATTGAAGAATCAAGGGATGATTATTTTTAGATGATCAACAAAAGTTGGATAGAGTCTTGTTATCACAAGGAGGTTTCTGAAAGAACTATCTATTGGATGAGTTGGACTGTTGGAGTTTGGACTGTTGGAGCTATTGTGATGCTCAAAATGGAGTGGAGGTCTTGACTTTTGTAATTTCAAGGCTTTTACGGCCTTTGTTGGTGAGATTGGTGGCAGATTTTTATTTCCCTAATTCTCTTGTTAGTTGTATCTTTAAATTTCTTTATTTCTCTAATGGGAGTTTTCTTGGGGCTAAGAGAGTTGTTTGAACTAGTATCTGTATGTTGGTTTGGATTTTTGAAAAAAGGAGGCATTCGGGAAATGAGTGATGGTGCATCAACTCGTATATAGGAGGACAACTACATCCCTAATAACCCTCTTATTTATAGGCAAGATTTGGCCGACGGAGCAAGACTCGTGTGGCAGATGTTATGCTTCCTAATAGTTTTGTTTGGAATCATGATTTGACGTCAATAGTTTTTAGTTTAAAAACGTCGTGTAATATTGTTTCAATTTTGTTGCCGTTTCTAACCCGTGAGGTACATTCATTTGGCCTTTAACAGGTGATGGGGTTTATTCTGCAAGGTTTGGCTTTTATTTGCAAGGGCTAGAATCTCCCATGGCATCTTCTCCTTCTTCAGCGGAAGAAGATGCGGAACTTTAGGCCTTGCAGCGTTGTAAAGTGCTCATGTGGCGAGCATGTTTGGATATCCTTCCGGTGGGGATCTCTTAGGTAATGAGAGATGGACACAGATAGCTCCTATTCGTGGTGTGGTGCTGATCGATGATGACTCGACGGTTCACGCCCTCCTCCTTTGCCTCGAGTCGTAGATGGTTTGGTTTTGTTCTTCCCTTGGCCTTGGTCTTCGAGGTGCCAATCTTCAATCAGTTGCAGAGTTTATCTTCCTGTTTGAACAGTTGCATGATGTATACCAGCAATGATTGATGCACCGTTTCAGGTCCTCTCTCAAGTTCTTGGCGAGGCATAATGCTTTCATTGGTCCCTCGCTCTTGCCTTGGAGTTGCGCTTCCGTCATGTTTCGCTGGAGACCAATTGTTTACAGCTTTTCAATGTCTGGAGGAGTGAAACTTTGGGTCGCACCTATCTTGGTTCTGTGATTCGTGATTGTCGTGCTTTGGCATGGGGTCTGATTTGATTCTGGGGATCTTTGCTTTATCGGTAAGGGTGGCAATAGTGTGATTGACAATTTAGCTAGAAAGTCTTTTGATTTTATGATTTGGATTGAGAAAAATCCTCTTTTTTTTTTTTTTACGAGTTAATTCATTTCAGCTTAAAGTTTCCGCTTCTTGATTTATAACACGTATCATTTAGAAAAAAAAGCATTTTAGAGGCATTTTGCTGGTTAAAAAAAATGGGCCAAGGCCCAGATACAAAGAGATCGTTTGGTCTATTCCATGTCACTAGCAGGCAAAGAAACTCACACTTCGGGTCATTGAAGCAACAAGCAAAGTAACCGCTTTAATAATGCACACACCCAAAACCCCTCTCTTTTTTGAGAAGCTCAATATATTAATCAGAAAATGCTGAAATCTACAAAGAAAGCTTGTTTAATATTCTAGCAGGCTCATGCTCTAGCAGTCAAAACCTCTCTTGAACACTAATAGAAGAATACAGGAACTCCTACACAATGATTTTACTTAGAAAAATAATATCATCAAATCCACCTACATCTTGAGTGCTAAAGAAACAGAATGGATAAAAGTAAGAAATGTGTCCATGAATTTGATAGGAGAATAAGAACAATACGAGTGATGTGAATCAAGTTAACTCAAGTTCAAAGGATCCATTTGCAAGTACCAAGTGGACCAGTTACAAGAGGAGGGGCTAAGAGGATTAAAAAAGCACTAAATGGACTTGTTCAAGACACTTGAGATAAATAAAATTCTCTCCAATCAGAATTTGGGCTCAATCACGTTTTCACCATCATTTGGGCCAAAGATGGAGCTTTTAAAGGAGTTTTGGAGCAGAAACATTCAAATTAAGGAGTTTGAGCCATATACCATGCATGGACTGATTGTGTTTAAGCTTAGTTATGCTACTTTGAGGAAAACAATGTTTTATGTTCAGCTATTGCATTTGCACTAATTTTAGTTATTAAGGCTTAGTGACATGATAGTGATACTAGTGGTTTTCTATCTAAGATTTTAATGTTAGTGACTGTATTATTACTTGTGAGGCTAACAAGGAGGTGGGAAATAAATTCTTGCTGGAATATGTAGAGATTAGTAGAGTCAAATATAATACAAATATAATTTCTTTAAAGATCAGATTTTGAGTAATACAAATATAATTTCTGCTTTTCAGAAAATTGTGAGAGAATCTTCTCTTTGGTTCTTCATTGGCCCTTTTCTTAAGGCTTGATCAACTTTGCGGCGTCTTCAACATTTAGGGTCCTTATTTTTTGTATTCAAGAGCTCAAGTGGATCACCAAACTTGATTGTGGGTTCAAGCGTCTGATAAGTGTCAAACGTTCATAGTTTTAACATTGTTTTTAGGCACTTATTATGAGTTTTAATTGTTAAAACCCCCAAGAAATGTATGTTTTGCAAAGGAATGAGGAATTGCTATTAATTATGGGTTAGAAGGTACATTCTTGATGTTTAATGAAGATTTCAGTTCTGATCCCAACTTTTTGATGCAGAAATCTTGAAGCAGCCTGAGCAAAATTGCAATATCTCATTCGTTAACCGTTGGATTTAGCTAAAATTTGAGTATGTTGTTCCTAACTCATGGAACTTCAATATGGACGGTTGGATCTTGATTTGGAGACGTTTTCGGGGCGCTAAGCTCCCCTACAAGCCGCTGAGCGGCCAGCAGGGGGCTAAGCGCCCAAGAAGAGAGGCTAAGCGCCCAAGAAGAGGGGCTAAGCGCCCAGGAAGAAGAAACATGGAGGCTAAGCGCCCCATGAAGGGGCTAAGCGCCCAGATAGTGATCCAGGGTGGCTAAGCGCCCAATTAAGGGGCTTAGCGCCCAGAAGAGGAAACAAGGCCGCTGAGCGCCTCTGCGAGGGCGCTGGGCGCCGCTGGGCTTGGCCCAAGGCGCTAGGCGCCCCTGCACCGCCCAGACTCCTTTAAAACGCAATTTTGGCAAGGTTTTGGGCATTCTTTGAACCCCGGTCTCCTCCAAACACCCCTTGGACGTGAGAGAGCTCTGATTTGAGAAGGAAAAGAGGATTTTCAACCACGAATGCTTGGATTCTTCATCGTCTCCTCAATTCCTAATTGATTCTCCTTGTAAGCAAGCTAGTTTTCCATTCTATGGATAACTAAGCTCTCTTTTAGTTGGATTTTGGCGTAGTATTTCATCTTGATAGGATTCTATTTGATTCTTTGTTACTTTCTATTTTTAATTTCAATTAAACAATTTTGTTCTTATTGCTTATAATTGCTTGATCATCTTTTATATGATTTGAGGTTAATTTTGTATGTGGAAGCTACTCTATTAATCTGACATAAATTGTTTAATCTAGGAGAAGCTAATTTGCTAGGAATAGCGTTAGATCACCCAGTTCCTTAACGCCTGCATATTTACAATTGTTTTGATTAATTGCCTGTGGAAGCGGTAATTAGGAAAGTAATTGAATCAACTTCTCATACTAGGAATAGGTGAGTTAGTTAAGAACTGGCGGGAATAAATTAAAGATTTTAAGTGATTGTAATCAAGAATAAATAAATCCTGGATAGTGAAATATGAAACCATAATCCAACTATTTTTCCCAATCTATTATTCTCTCAATCGTTTCTTTCCTATTTTCTTGCTCTTGAGTACAAATTTCTCCAAACAAACAATTATTGTTTCTTTCTTGCTTTACTTCTTAATTAAAGAAAGGCACTCAAACACATTTGCTCTCTGTGGATCGATAACACCCTTACTATACTGCAATTGAATCTTAAAAGAGGTTTGAGCGCAGTTCAAGTATTGGTTTTTATTAAAAGACGTAAAAACCCTTTTAACAGCGTCCTCAGTGCATTGGGTTCTTATCATATGAGATGATAGAAAAATTTATGTGTGAACAACTCAAATTTTTAGATTAGACTTTAAAGTTCTATGTACTCTCGGCGTAAATTTTGTTTAACAAATATTTAAATATGTTCCGCGAAATTGGAAATTATTAAAGGATTAAATGGGTGAAATTTGATGAATAGATTGGAGATGAATTGAATTATATATTTTATAGGTTTTAATAGTTGATAAATGAAACTAATTGATTGATATTTATCCACTATATTATATCAAATATAAAATTTATCCAATGCTAGACATTGAAGTACCAACCATTAGCCATGAGGATAGAGGTTCATAGTTTTTTTTGTTCGCTACAAACTTCCCTTATAGCTAGCACTCGAAGCAGATTGTCATCTGTTTGGCTACTAGTTGAATATTTCTAGAAATGCCACTGCATATTGTCATCTTCTTTCGAATCTTCCATTATATACCTTGCAAATTTAATCTGATCATCTTCAGTGCATCTTTTAAGGTGTAACATGGATGGTGGGAACTGCCAATTTGCTTCAGACACATGGTAATGCTGTTAACAATAAACAAAAAATAAATAAATGAAATGAAGGAGTGACAAAAAAAATAGAAATCATTCTAAGCCTCTCATCACCAAAAACCTTTTGAATGACAAGAACTTGAATCTTGGGGCAATGCTTGAGCAATTCCACTACGTCAGACCAATCATTATCATTATTATTACGACCATAATACCTATATTCAAGTTGAATATGGGTCAAATTGTGAAACATGGGGAAATCGCAGAGGTCTGTGCCATTATAAAGACTATTATTAATCTGCATGAGTTACAAGAATGAATAAGAAATCAGATATCTCATCTCATTTCAGTTAGGAAAGAAAAATAATGGTTCATAAATCACATTACCTCATCAATGTGCAAAAACTTGACATTGTTAACCACTTCCAGCAGAATCCTTGCACTGTAAGCACAAATATCTGCTCTGAGCAACGTTGTTAAGGTTCTGAATCTTGTGTCAGGGACAAATTCATGAATCAGATAATCCCTTTGAAAATATAGATCAGATTCTATAAAATCCTCAAGAACTGGACATCCAGAAAGAAGCTCAGCGACACATCCAAGTTCCGGGAGTCTCACACGTTCTAGATGCATGGCTTTGAGTAATGGTAGATCAACAGAGGAAATTGGTTCGAAATTGATATTCTGCAACTTGAGAACCACCAGAGTTTTGCAAGTGAAGATGGAACACAAGTTGATGGGTGGTTGCCTAAGCAAGATGCGGGAGAGGCAGAGATGGAGTTGGTGAAGTCCTCGGCGTTGGACAGCAGCATTAACCCAAATGGTGACATTGGCAGGATCAGTAAAAGGAGACATACACTCAGGGGCGGAGCAAGAAAATCGGAAGCGGGGGGCCCAACATCTAACAGGAAAATTAATTAGACTAAGGGCTCGTTTGTATACCGGCTTATAAGAACTCATGGGAGCTTATCTACTAAAAAAATACTAAATAAGTTCCAATAAGTTCTTTTTTGTTTGCATTCAAACGGTCTCTAAGTAACAACGGTGAATACTAGTTAACCAGAAACAAACGATAGGTAAAAAAAAATCTAATCTCAGCATATATATGATAGGTCCAAAAGAAATACTAATAAACCTAAATATTTGGAAGATTATATCTAATTAATTTTAATTAATTATGATATAATACTTTTAGTTATTTTGGTTTAATTTTAATTAATTATGATATAATACTTTTTAGTTATTTTGGTTTATTAATTTAGTCTGTTGCTAGATTCAGTTGCTTTCTAGATTCAGTTTCAGCATTTTGAATTTCTGTTTCCATTTGCTATCTTCTAGGGTTGTTACTAGTTTGTTGCTTTTCGTTATCTTTATCTTCTAGGACTAATTGTTGTTTTCATATTTCTATAATTTGTACTTTCATTTCATTGAATAAAAGTGAGCTTGCTCACAATTTGACTACCTCTTAACTCCTCTTTAATTTTCCCTAACATTATTCTTGATAGTCACCATCAAGGTGCCTATCAATATATTTGCATTTATCTAAATATAGAACCCCGATATTTTTTCTTCTTAAAAATGGGTTTTTTTGTCAATATTATGAATTATGAATTTCAGTTATAAAGTTCTAAAATTGATTGTTTTTTATGTAGATGCAACTATTTGTTAAATTGATTCTGCTTTACCTTGGCACCTAAACATCATTTCAATTGGTTAGAGTTGATTTTGACCAAGTAAAATTAATTTTATAGAAATGATTATGGTTTCCAAACATGCTCTAAATTCAGCAATAAAAATATTTATCCCACATCTCTAAAATATTGTTATTGACTGTGTAAAAATAATTTACATTGTAATTTTCATGAAATTATGAAGAAAAATGTGCATGGCTGACAATGTAAGAATTTTTTACACTATCAAGTAATAAAATTTCAAGGATGTGTTATATCAATGAATTAAATTAAATAAAATAAATAAATTTTCCATATTTTTGAAATCTGATTTGTTGAGTGTATAAAAATCTTTTACACATCAATACGTATAAATTATTCTCAATAACTATTTAATTTGTTACACTAATTTAATTTCACATTTATTATCCAAATATAGAAGCAATGGGAAAAATTACAGAGAGATACAACAGTGATAAACCTGATGCGGAATTTGTGGATGGGATGGTGAAGATGGAGGATGAGTGCAGAAACAGAATGAACAAGACGAGCATAATCATCTTTGCTTCCGTGATAATATACCCTATCTTCGAAGTCCAGAATGGAGACTGAACGCCACAGTGGCTTCCACCGCTTGGAGAGGACGCTTGTGGCAACGACTTGCTTGGTTGGGAGAAAAGAGAGTATCAAACACAGGATATCGTCTGGTAAGGTGCTAAGATCGGAGGATTTGGTGGTGGTGCCGCCGTATAAGGACAATGTCTCTGACGGAGATACCGATCTACTCATCTCCTTGGCGCAGGTCAAAACCCTCGGTCGACAAATTGTGATTCTTCTTCTTGAAGAGAGAGATGCCAAAATGCTGTTTGGCTTTTATAAGGGTGGAACACAAACAGAATCAGAAACAAATTATCACGGAAGGGGGAAAACTACACACCCATGTTTGATTACAGTTCAAATACTGTTTTCTGTTTTTAAAAACTGAAAAATTTAAAAATCTGTTTGGCGCAATCTGTTTTTTGAAACAGTTCTTGCTTTCAGGTTTAAAAACTAAAATACCAGAATAACTGTGTTTGATTGTGTTTTCGATTTTTTTGTTTTCAAAATTGTTTTCTAAAATAGTTTTTAAGAACTACTTTTTAGAATAATAAAAGAAAAAAACTTGTTTGGTAATATGATTTTAAAAACATTTTTGAAAATAAAAAAATAAAAAACCCTTACTTTTTAATTCCTTTTAATTACAGTAATGTCATTAATGAAACAAAGCTGAAAATAAAAAACAAAAACAACTTTTTTCTGTTTTGGTTTTTCTATTTTAAAAACAAAAAAACAGGAAACTGTTTTTAAATTAATTTTAAGAAAACATCTTAACCAAACAAGTTTTTTTGTTTTTTAATTTTATAAAACAGAAAACTGTTTTTAAAAACAGAAATCAAACAGGCCCTAAAAGATGTTTTTAGTTTCTTTTTTTAGTTTTCAAATTTCAATTTTTTAAATATTGGAAAATATCTTATTCAACAGTTTTTTTTTTCTCCTTTTCTTTTTTGAAAAATAGTTTTTAAAAACAGTTTTTAAATACAATTTTCAAAAACTGCAATCAAACATGACCTTTTTTTTCTTTTCATTTTCACTTTTTTTTCTTCAATTGAAACAACTTAAAAATCATCTTATTTTCCTTTTATAATTTTTCCTCTTATATACTTTCCTCTTATATTCCTTCTTTTCATTCTCACCTCTATATTCAAACAAATTTGAGTATTAAAGAATTCACATGATATTTGAGAATAATTTTTTAAAAAAGGGATGGCTAAATGACCCCATGATTAATTGGGGTCATTCAACCCCATGTCCACATGGACCAATAAGATTGCGTCATTTATTTTATTTATTTTTACATTATTTTTTAATTTTAATTATGGGACAATCTTATTGGTCCATGTGAGTATGGGGTTAAATGACCCCAATTAATCATGGGGTCATTTAGCCAACCCCTTAAAAAAATATGATAATTTTGTGTCCATCGATGTGTGACTTTTTTAATTGAATGGTAATTCTATAATTAGAAAAAATTGAAAAAAGATGTGACTGTTGGGGGATTTTACTTGGGTTTTAATAAGTTCGGGTTTAATTTGTATTTTTTGGTTATGTTAATTAGTCGGGGTTATGTTGATCACTGAATGAGTTAGGGTTAAATTAGATTAGTTTAGGTGCTAGTGAGGTAAACTGAAGTAGAAAAATGAAATTTAAAGATAAAAAAAATTTCACATCATTCTAATTAAACACATGGCATAGCCATATGCGATATAGGATGGGTGAAGTCATGTGGCATTGGCAAAGTCCACTTAGATTACCACCTCAGAAATCAAAACTATGTAGTTTCTTATAAATTAGGGATTAAATCTAAACTTTATTTCAATGAGAGACCATTTTCAAACTCCTTCTATTATATAGGGACCAAATGCTCGGTTAATCCAAGAAATAAATGTGTAAAAGCAGTATCCATGTGAAGTTGCTGTGCTTAGAACCGTCTTATCAGGGCTATCAGCTATGCATTTTGTATCACATTTTTATTGCAATGTAGAGTAATTTACACACATTTTTGTGTGTAAATTATTTAAGAACTGCAATTTTTTTAAAGAGATAAAGGGAGTTTGTTTTCATCAATTACCTTGATAAACAACATTTAATTTAATTAATAATGACTGATAAACCAGCTATTTACTATTTAGTGCGAACATCTTACAAACATATAATTCACTATCTCTCAAAAAAGAGTGTGTACCTATTATTACTCTTATTTAATTTCTTGCATATTTTGCCACGACCATCAATGATAATTTCAATTATAGCATAACTGCTGCAGCCTGCAGAATCCCAAATTAGGGGGAGGCGCGGAATTCTTAATGATTCATAATTAATAGAGAGAAATAATCACGTAGAAATTTAATATTGTAACACTGTTAAGATTGGAAAAGAAGCTAAAGCCATAAATTACATCCTTAAAATAGGATTCCAACGTCCAAACACAAATTTCCCTTTACAAAAAACCAAAGGGATTGACACTGAAATTCCCCAAACAAATGGGCAGTAAAAACTAAGCAAAATGGATCTTTCTTCTTAAAAACTTGAAGAAAGAAATGAAGCAGCACAAGTCCAAATCTACATAAAACTAAGTGCATCTTTGGACTAAAAAACCAAAACCGGTGTTCTAACCAGAAGTGATTCTAGAGCACTAGATTCAAAATCTGTCACATAATAGTGCAACCCGACGGTGCATTTGGTGGTGGAAGCAGTAAACCACGACTTTGCGGTGCATTTGGTGGCGGGAGTAGCAAAGCACGGCTTTGCACTGGTGGTGCTGATGGTTCTATAAAATCACCGTCATGGTAGAAATCATAAAAATGCTGATCACGTTGTTGGTGCTCCATTTTTCCATAACCACCATCATAACCACCGTAGCCGTACTCATGTGCACGGTTAGAGCGGTGGTTATGATGGTGGTTTCCATGGCCACATTCGACGTGAATGAGTTCAGCATGTTTCCCAGCTTTCTTTATGTCATTCAGAACCTTGTTTGGATCTATTCGCCCAGAAATGCGAACAACACCTTGTAGTGCATCAATGGTGTAAGATACACCTGAAAATTATTCAAATTTTCAACAAATCATGAAAGTACATGTAAAGAAGACCAAGAAATGCTAATTCAACAAATCTCTGACCTTTGAAGCGCTGAATCACTTTTGTCAGAGACTTCTCCCACCCAGAAGATTGGGTATTCACTTTCAGCACGCAGGCCTGCAGAACATTACATAATTCACTTGTTAACCAAACTAATCATATGATGTGACATGCGCTGATTCATAAACATCGAAACAATGCGCCGCATCCCGACACACCTGCAGTTTGTGGCGGCTGTTACAGGTATTTGGATGTTGCCACTGTTTGCATGTTTACCAATCATTTTTATACTATATATCTATAACGATTGAAATCAAACAATTGAAAGAAGAAACCAATTGTGTACCGTGTGACGGTATTCTTCCATGGAGGTGAAAATGCTAAAGAGACTGAAGAGAATAAACTGCAAAGTTTGGTGAATGTTGTGTAGTGACTTGAGAAAATGTTCAAGGCATTTTATAGATGAGGTGAGTGAGTTATCATTGATTTGAATCCCAATCAACATTAATTATGTTTTTAAATTGTTACCTTTTACATGATTGTTGCACAATCAAAATTTATTACAAATCTTTTTAGTCACCGTTTGAATTTCATCAACTAACGATTTCAAATAACGGGTGTTTCTGTTTTGATGAAAATAATCTTCAACCAATCAATAATTACGGTGTTTTCGAATTAACATTATAATATTTTGGGTAGAAAAATGATTTGACTCGTCAAGATAACCTACCTAAATGGGGCAGGGCATGGTATGATGCCGGCCCTTTTAACCCATTTTGACTCCTCTGTGTAACTTGCATTTAAAACAGGTTGGAATCTAAATGGGAGTGGTTGGTCCAGTGCGTAAGCAATTTTTTTTTACAAATTTAATATTGTTGTCAAATGTGAGCCCACTCCGCCAGTACCAATTATTATTTTTAGCCCCAATGCATTTTTTTTAAAGCTTTTCTAATACTACCCACTCTTGAGCTTCATGTATGTTTGTGTTTCAATGTTTCACTTACGTATTATGTGATTTTGAAGTGTAAATTGTGGCCTGGATAGGATATGACATCTTCATGACTCAATAGATTTGTTTGTGATTGTTTAGTGTTTCACTCTCAAATTCTAAATGATTTTTTTTTTCATTTTTTATTTAGCGGCTCAACCATCCAGTCCCGCCTCGCACCCATTTTTATTCGGGTTGAAGGTGGGGGCAGTTTCACCCACAGTGACAGTGTCACCCTATCAACATTTTATTGGTGGAAAGAGAACAAGAAATAAGAGATTAATTTCTATGCACCGATAGTCTAAAGAATTTTACATATACATTCAATTATATTTCTTTATTTTCCAATTTAAATATTTTTAAATTCAAATTTAATTGTGACATAACAAATTGATAAATTATAATTAGATGATTGGATAGTAATTAATCTCGAGAAATAATGTAGCACATCTATGTATTAGTTGTATTTTGGGTCAAAGCTTAGTTAGGACTAAACATAAGCATTATTATTCTCGCTTTGTGTCTCATTCTGTCCCACAAATAAAATGTTTACCTTTACATCTTAATTAAATACCACCATTTTAATTAAGTTTGTAATGGCTAGATTCATATATTTTTAATTACATGACAATATTTTATTGGAAAAATATAAAATGGAGAGACCATTTGAGGAATGAATGAATATCTTCGTCCCCATATGAGTAGTGGTGAAAATATGATGAACACCTTAATGAAGAAAAGGCTTTTAGGGCAATGTTATGAAATTCAATTGTAAAAGCTCAAAATTGATTATGTTTTACGTAGATACAACTATTTGTTGAATTGATTCTATACAAATAGTTCTGCTTTACTAGAGCACCTAAACATCATTTCAAAAATTGATTTTCACTATGTAAAATTGATTTTGATAATTCTGCTCTCAATTCAACAATAAAAGCATTTCTCCCACATCTCTAAATTTATGTTATTGACTGTGTAAAAATAATTTACATTGTAATATTCATGAAATTATGAAGAAAAATGTGCATAACCGACAATGTAACTTATGTAAGAATTATATGAACTAATTAAATTGAATATAAAATTGTTTTTCCATATTTTTTAAATCTGATGGGTTGAATATAAAATTGTTTTTCCATATTTTTAAAATCTGATGGGTTGAGTGTATACAAATATTTTACACGGTCAATGCATAGAAACTATTATAAATAATTTTTTAATTTGTTATACTAATAAAATTTCTCATTTATTTCCCTCTTTAATTTCTTTCGTTTAATTGGAAAGAAGTTTTATTCATTAATATTGCAAAAAGACAATCATCAAAATGGGTCCCAAGAATTGCTAAAATGACCAAATGGGACCGAGACTGTCATGAAATTTAATAAAGCAAACATCATAAATTTAAATTTTGATAAAATAGTGGATTCAGATTCACTGTTGTTGAATGCAGTGAAGTCATGGCTATAAAACCTTTGGATCAATCAAACGGTTTTGATTACTTTTTAAATCTAAGACATAGAATTTTGATCGGACGGTCGAGAATCAACCTTACCAGCAATGAATGCATGGACTCCTGACTGCAGGGAATCCAGATCCTACCAACCACAAGGAATACTTGGACATTAGTTTTAGTGCCATCTCCCATTGATTTTCATGCCATCCTTTTTGTAGTACATACCTTAAATACCTTTTAAAATAATTTTCATTCCTTATCTATTATCTTCCCTTACCTATCTTTTTTATATTCGCACTTAATACATGCGTGTTCTGTTCGCACTTATTAAGTGCCAATTTCACTTTTTTATGCTTTTTCTTCATCTAGCCTCTGTTTTTTTGGTATTGACCAAGGTATCTCCACAGCCGGTTGCCGTGAGACTAATCCTTCGCCCCACGGTCAGCGCACGAAGCGGTAGGGGGCTGACCAATGAGTTTTTTCCATTCACAAGAGTTGAGATTCGAACCCCCAACCACTTGCTTAAGGGACGAAGTGCTGAATCACTACGTCAACCCACTTGGTTCATCTAGCCTCTGTTTGGCACTAATAGGTGCGATATTTATAAAAAAATAATTTTATTCACACTCATGAATGCGTTACATAACAAATTCTAGAACAAAATAATTTTTTTAAAAAAAAATACCAATTCGCACACAAAAGGTGCGAAATTTTGAAAAAAATGCATGTTTTCGCACTCAAGAATGCGAAGTTTACAAAAAAAAAAAGGCGCAAATACCAAGTCTAAAAGGGATACAAACAGCCAGCAACAAGCCCCACCAAGAGAAAGCGCAACGAATTCCTATATGTTGTGAGGAAGTCAAAGGATCAAAATATTTTTTTAAAAAAAGAGGGTTGTTTTCGCACTCATGAGTGTGACATTTACAAAAAATTCATTTTTTCACACTCATGAGTGTACAAAATGTGCGGTCAACAATACATAATATTTGCATATGTTAAGTGTGAAAATACCTTAAATTTTACACCTATTAAGTGCAAAAATACCTAATAAAACTTTCTTTTTTTACGCCAGGGGTATTTTAGAATTTTAAAAATTAAGGGATAACAAAGGAACAAGTAAGATTATAAAAATGACATTAAAACGAATGCCCAACTTTTTTTACAGATACATTCAATTTATTAGCGCCATATCAAAAATTTATTTTAAAAGAATTGTAATTGTTTTGTCCTATGTGGCACAAATAAAACTTCATTACACCGTATTGAATATTAATAGGAATGATAAATGACATAAGTAAACATCACTATATTATCAATGGATAAAACAATACTTTTTTGGTTATAGATGAAAAGAATGGCAAATTATTTTGAAACTAGGTAGTTGTAGACTTCTGTTCTTTTCCGAAGACATTACATGCTAGAGCAGATAAAATCCTAAACAGGGTAACAACTTCAATAATCGGAAGTGATCATTGCTAAAACACAACTGAACTTCATGCAACCCAAAACTATGAATCACACTATCCCTGCAACACAAGTGAAACAAAATTAGTTACGCCTGCACGTCAAATCTGTCACCCTGTACTTTAAATTGTAAAGTTCCTCAAAATAATAATTATTCATTAACCTTGTTCGCGATGTTGTTCGAGAGCCAGTCGAGTCCTTCATAAAGTCCTTCACCAGAGGTGGCACATGTGCTCTGAATATACCTGCATCCATAGAATATATACAGATTATAGGTGTTGGGAGCAGGGAGATTGGAGATTGAGGAAAGGAGAAAACAGTTGATAGCAACATTTCACATTACCAGTGACGCTGGCGAAGTGAATGGAGACCAAGCTTGTCAGTTATTTCAGCAGCATTCATAGCATTTGGAAGATCTTGCTTGTTTGCGAAAACTAGAAGCACAGCATCTCTCAACTCATCCTAACAAGATTACAACCATACAAAACAATCACAAAATTAAGCTAGAAACAAGTTTCTATAGTAAGCCAATAATTCATAATCATTCATTGAGGATCTATTTTACTACCTCATTCAACATCCTGTGCAGCTCATCCCTAGCTTCAACAACACGATCTCGGTCATTGCTATCAACCACAAAAATAAGCCCTTGTGTATTTTGGAAGTAATGTCTCCACAAAGGACGAATCTAGTAGGAAAAAATACCAATGGTGACTATTGCATTGAGATTTCCAAATAATTCTGATAAAAGTTATGCGGATTTAAGCCAATAATAGATGCCAATCCACGCTGGTAACGGGCTGAGCCTAGCTAGAGTATTCCACCCAAGCAACAATTAACAACAGAGTACACAAAGCCAAACCATATCTCAATTCAGAAATAGATTTTAATGTGCTTCTAGGGTGAAGAGGGCCAGAGTTTGACACACTACTCATATTTTTAGATTTGAAAACAAATTTTAAAAACAACTTCTAAGTCCTATTTTTTGAAAGAAAAGAAAAAAATCCACTTGAACGAGATGTTTTGCAAGCAAAATTGAAAACCCTATAACTTAAACTAAAAGCAAAAATAGAAAACATCTCCGAGATGTTTTGCAATTTTAGTTGTAAAACCTAAAAATTAAGAACTGTTTCAAGATTAGAATTTCAGAATAATTCATATCAAATAGGTTTTTCTCTTCTTTTGTTTTTAAAAACTAAAAACTTAATGTAAAAAAGTAATCAAATAGGCCCTAAATAGTAAATACTTTCATAATTTTAACATGTCCTGAGACTGCCAAACACTTTCAAGTTTTAACTTCAAGAATACCCTAATTATTACAATGAAAGTCACATTCTTGTTGACTGATCATACAATTACTGAAGTATATCAAATTAAACACTGATTTATGGAAGTACAAATGGAATGTATAACCAGCCCTATTTACAAAAACATCATTGCAAATCAATTACTTGCATCTCCAATCAAAACCAAAATATGCATTTTGAATCACATCTGTATAGCAATGGAGAGTACACACTAGCATGTTTGGCAATGGTGAATTTTAGAAAACTAATCTCTATTTTTCAAGCACAAGCTCTATCAGGAAATACGTAAAGCAAATGTTAATTAACTATATTTCAGAAAAAATAAGTTATTCCAAACACATCACGTGACTGAATGAAATTGTTACTCACCACCTAAAATTACAGGTCACAGAATAAGGTTTTTCTTCCTAATTAAGAATAAAACTGATAGCAAGGCAAGAGAACCCAAGTCTCTTGGCTTGATAGGACTTCAAATGTTACAAATGACAATTAGGATGGTGTTCCAATGGGTGCAATATTAATGCAAGGGTTAAGAGGCCCATTGGTTGGGAGGAAAACATTCACTACGGTGAATTGTGGAGTTGTTTTCTGTTGTAAAAAATGAATGATGAAATTTGTACTGGAATACAGCGGAATTGAACTCATATTCTCTTCCTGATGCAACTCTTTCCAAAACTTCATGTATATAGTAGCCCAATCAATTTCAGGCAATGAATCATCATGTATTAAAATCAATAAAGCATGCTTGATAAGCATTCGTCTCTGATATCACTAGATAATGGCCATAGGGGAAAAATAGAAATACCTTGTCTTGGCCCCCAACATCCCACACAGTGAAGCTGATGTTCTTATATTCCACAGTTTCCACATTAAACCCTGCACCAAATGATACACATTATAAAAAAATCGCACTCGTCTCGTCTTAATTGTCGATGACGATGAGAGAGTCCAACATTCACATTAGCGAGAAAAGTAGAAACGTTTCAAGTAGTGTCCTTTCCATTCAATTTATCAAAAACTAGAAGGAAGAATTAAAATTAAACAAAAAATAGGGAAATGAAACTTACCAATGGTGGGAATGGTGGTGACGATCTCTCCAAGCTTGAGCTTGTAGAGAATGGTGGTCTTACCGGCAGCATCGAGACCCACCATAAGTATACGCATCTCCTTCTTCGCAAACAGCCGGCTGAATAGCTTCGTGAAAGAGAGACCCATGTTCTTCCGCTATTCTGAAAATTCAATCCAAACAACACAAAACATCACTCCATTTTGCCCTAATTTCAATGCTAAAAAACAAAATTGAAGGAGAAAAAAATGCGAGAGAACGAAGGTATTGAAAATCATGATCTGAAGACACGCAAAAACAGCAGATCCAAAACAAAAATTTACAATTCAGATCGTGATGAAGAAACGATGTAAAGAGGAAAAGCATTTCAGATAGTGAGAAACGACGAGAAAGAGGAGAAGGACTTGCCTAGGAGATTTCAGAAAGGAAGCGATATTTGTCGGAGAAATGGAGATGAGATCTCTTCTCTCTCTGCTCCTCCCGTTTGGTAAAATCACTGTTTCAGAACCGTTTCGAATATTTATAAGCCATAACGTTGGTTGCAGCATTTTTTAAAAACTTTTTTCTCATTTTCTATAATTTGTATTTGTATCAAAATGGTTAAAATAACAAATTATAATAATTTTTTTGCAAAATTTTAAAATATGAAACTTGAAGAATAACTGATAATTTTGAATTTTTAATAAAAATAAGAATTTAAAGTTTGACAGCAATTTCAATACATGTAAACTTGCAAATATAGATCTCATCTAGTTTTAAAAATGAGTCAAGACTCAAGCAGAGGAGTTTAATCTCATGTTGAATCTCATTTTGTCACACTATTTTATAAATATTTTGTTTTACCAAAAACAAAATTTAGGGGCTGAGGTTCATGCAGTTGAAAAATAAATTGCAGAATCTTTTTTTTGGTTATTGGGAGGGCCAGATGCTCAATTGCAGAAAATATGATCCACAAGTTGAAGAAATGGTGTTTTTTAAATTTCAAAGAAAAATATGAAAATAAAATGTGTTAATTAAGACACATTATTATTTTACTGTAAAATTTAATATATATGCATCACATTCAATATAATTGTATCACATCATAAATATATTTTTTAAAATAATTTTAATTGAATTAAACTTGAAAAATAAGTAAAACCTTTTTTATAGTAGTATAGTATCTACATTCTCAATATTGACTATAATGATGATATTCGTGATTTCAGAGCAGTCATGTGACTCCTCTTACAGTCTTACGTGAAGCATCTCACATTACATTTTAAGAGAAGTTATACAACTACCTCACTTTGATGCTTGGCAACTAGTATATCTCTTGTCAATGTTATTCAAAGAAACCTGTCTTACAAAATGACTAGAAGATATATGTAAAAAATTAAGGGTGTAAAAAATTAAGGGTGTTGTGTTTGGTGCCACCCCAATTGGTTGTGGTGTCACCCCTAATAGGGTTATTCATGAAAATGCCCTTTAATTTTTTTTTTTGATTATTGAGATGTCACTTCCTTTACCTTTTTGTCAGAATAAATCTAAATGCGATTAACCCAAATATTTTAAAAAAATATTAATAAATTGTTCGCCCGCCCCTATATGTGCGAATTGTAGATTGATTTTGCACTTAAAGGTGCAATTTGCTTGAATTTATTAAAAAATAACGGGTAATTTCATATTCGCACCTATAAGTGCGATTATATATGTCTGTTCGCACTTATAAGAGCGAAATAGGAGTTTTGAGACCGCATGGGCAGTAAAAGCGATAAGATTAATGTCCAGAGTCCAAATTTCATCGTTTACTATTTTTTTGAATTTTTGAAAAAAAATATTTCACAATAAATTTCTAAATATGTTAACTAGACTAACTATGGTGGTCCCATAATTTTTAAAAATCATTTGGTGCCTTTTTTAAAAAAAAATTAAATGTTTTTTTCGGTTTTTTTAATGTTAGGAATGTCTAGATACATATCATCATTTTTTCAATTAATATAAAACCCCGAAATTTATTCTGATTGTTTTTTTTTATTACATCAAAGTGTATCGTACCTACAATTGCGAATTTTTCCTCCAATTCACACTTATAAGTGCGAAATAGTACTTTTTTTTTTTTTAAATATCCATGTCTATCGCACCTATAAGTGCGAAATTTGCCTCCAAATCGCAGTTAAAAATGCGAATATAATAAATACATTAAAAAATAATAAAAAACATAAATTCGCCACTTGTGAGTGCGAACGTAAAACAAATTTCACACTTACAAGTACAATCAATAAGCAGAACGCGAACCCACCATGGGTTCTGACTAGCCTTTTTACTCCATTTCCATATGGTGAGGGTGACCAGTTGAGGGGATGGGGGGTTGAGATTTTGAAGAAAATGGATTTTTGGAAAAAAAAAATTGGTAAAAGAGTTTTTTTTAGGGATATTTTGAGGAATAACAAAATATGGGGTGGCGCCACACCCCGGCACCAAACACAATTCCCAAAAATTAATTTATACACACAGACTAAATTGGATACACAATCAAGTATTAACAAATTCACATTAACTCTTGCAACTAAGCATGTCTTGATTATTGTTTCACAATTTTCTTCACTACATAACTACACTGTCCTTTCAACATTGTCTTAGATTTTCTAACTGCAGAGGTGCAAAGTAGCATACAACATTGTAATCAATCCCACAAAGGAGACTGGGTAATAAGACCACAGGGCAAATGCTGATACTCCCCTCAACCAGTCATACAGCAGATAACATGTCAGTTCGCTCTCCGGTCATCCTCTCCGCCTGCTCCCCACGCTCACCTGAAAAGCATATTTGATCCTCTCATGTCACATGTTAATGTCAAGTGAAACATTGTGTCTATCCCTCTTCATAAATATTTAAAACATGAGAATATACAATGGCTACACAATTTTTTTTTTCCATTTCAACAATTCCAAGAAACAAATGGTTACCTGTGCGAACTCTTATAACATCTGACACTGGGATCACTGCACAACCAAAATTATATTAGAAATATTATTCTAAAGTGAAGCCAATAGATTAACTTGGTTAATCTAGACACTGTATTGTAAATTCTTATTCCCTCCTAAATAAATTCCACTATGAGAACAGAGACAACTCAGTACACGATACAGGTAACAGGGCATAAAGATTCATGGGCTTATATTTCGAACAATCTGATCATTCTTGAGTCATAAGACCAACCTTTCAAGTTTCTAGGTAGTCTAGTAAATTCAAGATTCTGATGAGTTTAGCATACAAGAAAAGTACAACTGAAAGCTAAGAATATGATAACGTCAGTGTCCTATTACAATAAAAAGACCCATCATTTGAGGAAACATGCATTTTCTGGATTTTTCACTCCTAAACTGTACTTCATATTAGGCTGTGTTTTCCAACTGAGAGGAGTATATTCACAATGAGAATAACCAGAAAAAGAAAGATAAAAATTGTTTAACTCAAATTCCATAATTTTGGTTTTCTCAGACTGCACAGTTCGTTTTAATTTTTTCTTACTGTTGAAAAACCTTTTAGTTCCTGTTTAGCTGAAAGAAGAAATTACAAATCATTATTGAAAACGGAATTTAGCTATTGAGCTCTACATTTTAACACAGGATAATCTGTTCTCCCAGGACACCAGGAAACGTGATAGTTGAAAAGAGAAGAAGCACAACTGACTAAAAGGACGCATTAATTCCTAGACTAGAAGAGCACATAGCATAATGATCCAAACACATACAAAATTAAGAAAGCTGCATATGAACCCCAATGTATAACTTGCTGCTACATAACATATTTTTAGGACTTTAGGCCTTACAGAAAATTTTGCCATCACCAATCTCCCCAGTCCTTGCCTCCTCAATTATTTTGTCTATCACAGCCTCAACCTGTAGAGATGTTTGATATTATTTCAGACATGCTGCCAAAATTAACATTTAGTTTGTCCTTAAAGTATGGTGAGGTTTTATTCTGCGGATGTCTCAAAATAATTGATGGGACAAAAAATTCAAACACCACCGGAAGTGCTTATTATAACCTTTACAGCCATGTCCTGTGCTATAAAAACTCAAATAAAATAAAAATCCAAACACATGCATACAATAACAAGTCATGCAAGAGTTCAAAAGAGAAACAAAAGGTAGATCCAGTGGTAATGGAATTGCCACATCCATTAAAACAAAGTTTGCACTTTTCTCCCTCCAATAGCTTTGGTCATGAAACCCAAGAAGATCCAAACCAGTTAACATTACAATAACCTATGAAACTTTGGAGCATCAAATCCATCAGTTATGGACATTATCATATTCATTACCATAATTTTAAGCATTTAAAAGTGAAGTACTTAACAGCGAAATAACAAGTTTTGTTGATTTTCACTAAGAAAGAGTTATTTAGAAATTAAGGGCATGCTAACAGGAAGGGAGAACTCTTTCTTTCCCTACCTAACAAATTACAGCATTACATTAATAAGAAAAGTACACGATAAATTATAGTGCTTGATGCCAGTGAATCTACTTCCAAATGTTTACACACCTTGTCCTTTCTCACCACTATTTCCATTTTAACTTTGGCAACAAAATTGTCTTCAGAAAATTCAGAGCCTGTGAAGAATACACTATTAATAAAAGACTGATGTAAGTGAGCATGTGACCTATATGAATAAACATCTGTATACAATTCTATCCCAATGGACAAAATGTATTTCTCGAACTACACATAATTAAAAAAAGTAACAAACTTAAAAAACAACTGAAGTTGGTTGGCCACAGGCCCAAGTTTGCGTTGTGTGGCTTATTTAAGACTAACTAGAAGTCTAGAACTATTCTGCAACAACAAAAAAATAATAAAGCTTGGGTTTTGGTTAATTGGGATAAAGAAATGGAAAAGAACTAAAAAGAGATTTTGCAATTTGTGGATCAATCGGAGAAATGCAGTAATTAGCAGTTTAGCACACATTTTAAGGAATTAAGCAGAAAGTTAAGTGTTTTCTTAAGGAACAAATTCAACTAACCTGACTACAACAATGAATATGAAAAATATGTCATGCAAATATGCAGGGCAGCAAACAAAAAACTACTCCGAATTCTAAATTGAGTACATATCTTAAGTTAACAAGTAAGGGTAATTCAACACTGAACTTTAGTGCGCTAAGATCACAATGCATTTCAGATTAAATAAGGGTCAACATACCCTTACTTGTTCATTTTAAAGATAGACTGAGGAACCTTATTTTTAGCATGATATATCTTCAGTTTTTAACTATTTGTAGTCAGTGATAGACTTACCTCCCTGCCTCTCTTTTGAGCCGCCCTGAGCACCAAAGCCCCTGACATCAGATACAGTGACACCACGAATTCCCATGTTCAACAAAGCCTTTGAATTAAGAAAAAATATAATTAGTATGAGCACATGTCAAGTGTCAATAGGCAAGTACAATAGCACCACGCCAATCCATGGTTCCATTCTATAGGTATTCAGTGAGCAATCATGCAATGTTTTCATTTTTTACAGCACAACATTATTAGTAACAACAAGAAAAAAAAAGCACTCTTGAACTTGCACCAATTACCAACTGCGGGAACTACACTGCTTAGCTCAACTTTAAGAAAGCATAGGTATAAAACGCCAATGTACCAATACAGTGAAAATAACAAGTTTCACATTGCATGTACAGATAAGAAAAGTGATGAAAAGGTAATAATGTCTTACCGAAGAAACATGAGGGACTCGCCAGGGCCTATTCCAAAAGAAATTCAACATCATACTTAGAAGCAGCAAAGGTATAAGTAGGTAACTACAAAATGCCATTGCAATCTATAATGCAGTAAACCTCCCCTGGCCATAATGTTCTATGAGAATTCTATCAGCAATTGTTCAGATATAGTTATCACTTATCACAGTTATCTTAGTTATGGTTAATTGTGGCAGAGTTAGTGGGAAGCAGCAATGCATGTTACAGCAGTCAGTTGAGTCTGATATGTTTACATGGAGGTTCTACCAGTACTCACAGTCACTTCTGCCAAGCATAATCCAGCATGCAAGCTAATCCTAGCTTTCCTATCAAATTGGATTCTCACCTAGTTTGCAGTCACTTTGTTAGATGCTAATTCATCAGTACTCACTTAGGTCGAGTTAATCAACATAGTCAAGCGAGTTAAGGTTAATTGAGGGAAAGTAAAAGTTAGTTGATTGAGGGAAAGTAAAAGTTAGTTGGAAGCAGTTATGCATGTTCAAGCAGTCGGTTGAGTCTGTAATGCATTTCTACAGTGATTGCTTAAATCAACGAGACACGATTTGCATCATGCATAAATGGAAAGGGCTCAAACCTGAGAATCGCTTCCACTTTGTAGAAATCGGAATCTGGAACATATTCTGAGAGAGAGAGAGAGAAGTGGCAAAACAAGAATTTCAGCAACAAACACGATTTGAGTGTTGGTTGAACTCAGATATAAGGTGAAAAAATTCGCACCAGAAGCAGAATTCTGAGCTCTGACTCTGGGAACAATGACGGTATTTCCTTTGCGTCTTAGGGCCGCTTTGCGCTGAGAGAATTTTCCGAGATGCCAGCGGATCGCGCTGGAACATGCAAAAGCCATTGGAGCAGCTTCTTTAAGCTGAAAATTCACAACACCAAACGTGTGCGTTGTCGCAATTGCCATTGTTTCTTTTCTTAACTCACCCACTCACTCACTGAATGAAGTTGAACAACAACGTTCATAAGGTGAATAAATTAAATTCTCTGGTCACTGCAGACGCAGGGCTTAGACAGGGTTTTATACATAGGCCCAACTCTTCAACGGGTCCGGCCCATTTTGACACGGGAATTGTGTGATATGAAGAAAAAAAAACGGTTTCGAGAATTGGGAAAAGAAAAGAAAAATCAGAGGGAGCGAAGATGAGTGATTTGGTGTACAGAATCAGCACAGCGAAGGAGTGGGAAGAGTTGCAGAGTAATGGGTCCACTTTCGGTGGGGACCTTGACAAGTCCTCTGCTTTCATCCATCTCAGCAAGCTCGACCAGGTTAATTCATTTGGGTTGTTAGGGTTCTGAATTTCTGTGGAATTGTGAATGCTATTAAGATGTAATCGTGATTATCAAGTGATTGAGAATTCTTCTGATTTGATTCTCTCATATTTCGTTTTAAATGCTGTTACCAACCAGTATTAATAATAAATAATAATTTAATTTTCAGGTTCGGTCAACGCTGGAGAAATTTTACTTGAACTGCAAGGAGGAACTCTACCTGCTTCAGATTGATGCTAGAAAGGTTTGCATATAGCCACATACACATGAATTTTCATTAGGAAGAGATAACTGAGTGTTTTTATTTCTTAATTCCAGTATGAGTTGCCTTGGTTGTTATTAGGATCAAATTGTGTAGAACAGAAAGTTAAATAGGGAGAAAGAGAGAGAGAGAGAGAGAGAGGATGTAGAAGAAGGAAGGGTGTGAATGAAGAATGTGTCATTTCTTATTCTGATTAGTTACATAACAGAATATATCTTACAACTAATAGTAACTAACTATGCTAGCTAAGCTAACCTACACTAACCACCATAACTAACTCATAGATAAGAATCAGGTAATATTATACCTGTGTACATCAATAACATGCCATTCTTCATTGAAAATTAATTCAATCAAACAAGACCAGTTTCTACTTATTGTGAGGCCACTTTATTGTCTTTCTAATAGTACTTTTTCTCCTCAGCTTGGCGATGGATTGGTGTATGAAATTGTGGATGGTTCCAATAGCTTCCCTCATTTCTATGGGCCATCTCGAAGCTTTAGCCCTCTCATTCTGGATGTCGTCACGAAAGCAGAGATGCTTTCTCTCTCAGATGGTCGATTCACTTGTAGTTTGCTTGATCAAGTGGTAAGCTGATCGATCGGCCGCCATCTTCTTTTCCTGTCATACTTCTTTGGAGTTTCATAGTCTTTCTCTGGAGCGTGAATGTTTGTTTCCTGCTATATGTCACAATCATTGGTAATCCTTTCTTAGTGAAGGAAATGTAGTGCTGACATTTCACTGCTAGAATCATACATGGTTTAACAGTCTCTTATTTTATTTTATCTCATCTTTTACATATCTCAATCAGCATCTAACTCTTGTTTATACCCAAACCAGTAAGATTGAGAGAATGATGAGGTGTTTAGATAATTTGTATAGAACCATATATTTAAGCCTCAAACTTCATTGCCACTGTTATACACAAACTGTCATTTTAAATTACACAACACCGGTGGTCCCTTGGGGTATGGTCCCAAAGAACTTGCATTACTTCCTCACAGTTACAGTGACATTGGTATTGATTTCTTACCCAAGGTAGCCTAGAAAGAAGCAAACACGATTCGCACTCACCCTCTAAAATACAAGTGAGAATATCTCTTTCATTCCCTACGTTCCTCATGTAGTCCGAGGGGTTAACTACATAATAAAGTCACTTTAATTCCTTCCCCGTCTCTAGCCTCAAATAAGGCCTCTGTCTTGATCTGTCTCGTCGTTCCTTATCTTAACATGGTCGGCATTTATGGGAGGAAGCATGATCCCTTCAATCGCAGGCAAACGTATATCACAAGGCTTCGGTTGGGCATTTTCCTTAAAGGAGAAACTACATAGTAAAGACCCTTTGACCTGGCCAACACATATGGCCGAGCCAAGCTGTCGGTTCGGCCGAGCCAATCCAATTTCCAAGAGCCTTTGAGATAGATAGGACTTCGCAGTATCTAATAAGATACGAGAGTTGCATTTGGTGAGCGTACTTACATACATACCATCTAGTTCACAACCTCATTGCCAACTAAAACAAAACAAGGGGGACCAGTGATAAGTTGGATGTGCAATTGTGCACCCGGTATTAATTAGTTAAATATCTCTCTTTTAGTATTCTGGTAGACCCCTTTTTTCAAATCAACAATAGGTTTTGACGGCCATTCATATGTCTTGTGGGATTGATAGCCCTCCAAATAATTACAACGTAAGGCAACATGGGACCAACTAATCTGGAACTAAAACACTAGTTGTGAAGATATATTGCCTTAAATTGAAGGTATTCAAATATAGTCATGAATCACATTAGTTTTTTATTGAGCTCAATGACGTAGTGTGATCCATATAGACGGCCTTACTTAGTGGGATAAAACTTTTGTTGTTGTAAGATAATGATTCACATATGAAGAATATTTTTAATTTTTATTATTTTAATGCACTCTTTATCCCTTCTACTTTTATCTGTTTACAATTATTTCTATTATTAATTAATTTCTCTTGTATAAATATTTTTAGTTTAACTCTATTTTTTATGGGGGTTGTCCAAGTTATTCATTTAGGAGGGTTATTTAACTTCATCTTAGGTGGATTAATGATATCTAAAATAAGTAGGCTATAATTTTTATAATTTTTTAAATAATTTTTTTATAAAAAAATTCTATTAGTTCACTAGAATGACGTTAAATAACACTCATGGGTAACTTCAGGGTATTTATTTACTATCGTAAATTCTTTCGAATTGGAATAGAAGAAATTTTACTGATCAATTTTAGGTAGTATTTTTAAATATATATATATTATGCTCTGGCAAGAAGTTTTACAAACAAACATGGAGTAATGGCACCAAAAAACCAAACATGGACTAAAGAGTAATATGTGATTTCTTGAATTTTTTTTCAATCCTCCTATAATACACAATTCCCTTCCAAAAAATAAAATAAATAACATAAGGTTAATTCTTTTCCTTTGAATACTTAATGAAAAATAGAAAAAAAAAATTAGGAGGCCACTTAGTTTTTTGAGTAATTTCTGTCTACCCAACAATATAATATGCATCCATAGCACTCCACCGGAGCAATTTTACTTGTTTGATTATTTTGGGATCTCTCTTATGGAGTGCCATACTCAAATTTATCATATTTTATTCAAGGATCGGAAACTTTTAAACTTATTACTTCAATTATTTTATCTTAAAAAAATTATTTCAAAGGCTGCAAATGATCCGAAATAGAAAAGGAGATGCGACTACTCTAGAGAAAATCGAAATTGCCAGACTTAAAGTGAAGATGAGATAATGCGATTTGACGACTGCTCTTCAAAATTCAATTCTTTTTCTAATATTTAATTTACGTACCTGCATGGAACTTGAAAATTTCCAAGTATTATATTCCCTACTGACTGGAATTTCATTCATTCAACTAGCTAGAGCCACAGATAAATAATTGGATCCAATTTTTATGAGGCTTAAGCTTCAAGGTTCTCCTCGTCATGGTCATGTGTACAAATACATTCCAATGAAATCTTATACACTATTTGCCTCATATCATTTATAGCAAATACATTTCTTTACAAAGAAGCATATATAAACACTTCACATGAGGTAAAGAAGTAGATGTAGATCTTTGAGATGATGCACACGTTCCAATATAAAGCTGAATGCAGAAGCATGTCTTTTAGTTTGATTGGAGATGTAGTTTTATCTTTTTATATAGATTTTTGGGACACAAAAAACAAACACACATCCTTTATATACTAAACTTTAGGAAGTCTAATAACACAATTAATTGGCTAGGGTAATTGTATTGTTAGCAACTTTACGCCGAAGATAGAGTAAAATCAAAACTCGCATATTTTATAAAGACTAAAAATGTAGTTAATTAGTCTGGCCTCCAACAATTTTGTAGAAATTTTATAATTTTCTTCGAACCTCTAACGAAAAAAAATCTTAGTTATGTCCATGAGAGTAAGTGTATTAGTCTATACAAGTACTAATGCCCTACCTATCAAAGAGATAACATTGTGGGGGTATCGACATGAGTGATTGGATAGGATCAAGTAGAGCACATAGAGATAGAGATCATATGGACAATTATTGTTGAAAAAAATGGTTTTTTTACACACCCCTTGCTTGTATACACCAAGGGGGTACGGTGAAAGAGAGATATAGGAACAAGATGTGATGTCAAAGAAAAGAAAAGAAAAGAAAATGTAAAGATACAAGTGAGTTATATAAATTGATTAATGTTATAGGAAGATTGAATTAGTTCTATTTGGTCAATGGCAAGTTCTATTTTTATGAGCTCGTGCTCTTTGTAGGCCAGTGTTTTTGTCCACGGGTTTCTCGTTGAAGTGCATCACCACGAACAAGGCCAAGACCAATTGGCATGATAATTCAAATCAAAGCACTGGGAAGTAGGGGGTCCTGGACTAATTGATATAGGTGTGAGGTGTTACCGTTGTCCAAAGAAGGAATTTTTTTGGCTTCTTCCAAAGTTGGTCTGAAAAATTGTTAGCCAGTCTCATCACTGATCATCAAATAATTGGGAAGGTAAAACAAATTCACACATTCGAATATATTTTATTCACAGGTCTCGCTAGGTATATTCGTTCACGAAGTGAACTAAGCTAAGAATGAAAGACTTAAATTAGTCAAAATTCTAACTGTGTATTCAAAAGTGAACAATGTCATTACTTAAGGAAACTCGCCCATCTATAGAGCACAAACCCTAGGCTAAGGCACAACTGCCCCCAAACATGTAACCACGTTCCGGTTATAGGAGTCGTGCCTGTTTGATCCAATCAATAAGAATATTTAAAGTATACAACAGACTATGTATCTCTCATGTGATAACTCGTCTGCGTAGGTCTAGATCGCCAAGACATCACCCGTTTTAGGAAGATGAGGTCATGTCTTCCAACTCACTATCTGCTAGGCCCAAACGAACAACTTGAGCTCAAGTCGCCCGTGCCAAAGTCATCTATATCAGTCAAATATCCATCCTCAGGTAGAATTTTGACTTCTAAAAATTACTTAGTATTGAAGTCTCACATTAACTAAAAAAATTGCTACAATGACTAGCTAAGCGATTTTGTATCACTAAGTTGTGACTGTTGAGGCTTTGTGTAAAAAAAAACATAATATATGAATGATATATCTTAGTCATGAAATTCATACATTAATCTTACACATCACGTTCTTCTTCTCTTTTTAATTAGCTTTCTTTGTCATACAAATTTTGTTAAAAGTAACTGTATAAATACATTTACTTGCTCAGTATGTATCCGTTATTCTGCTTCTTCTGCTAGTCTGCTTTTAGCTTTTGAGATCAAAAGTCATTGGACGGCTAAATTAATGCTCTGAATATTAAAGCTCGTGACAGAAATTGGACAAGGCTGAGCACTAGTTCTTGTCTACCCACAACGAATCACCCTCCAAATATGAGCCAAGCATAAATGGTAAACCCTTATTAACTTGATTTCTAACATTTTAAATTTTTTTTTTTTACATTAGACTTCAAAATCACGTTAAACTAAAAGCTGTAAAGCGGAGAATCTCAGCTAACGTGCTTTAAAGTGTGTGTCCTAAATATGCATATGTGCATGCTTTTAACTGTTGAGTCACCAATAGCTTTCAAATTAAGATACACATAAGTGATTACACTCAAGGTCTAACTGGTGCATTGACTATTTGGGGGTCCCCCAAATAAAGAAGAATTTTCAAGCAGCATGCTGCCAGCCTGGCTGCAAGAACTTGGTAAGGTACAGCTCCAAACATGCTAAGTTGAATTTCTCTTTTGTCAAAATTAATTCTGATATTTAAAAACTACTTATAGAATTTTTTTTAGAATTAATATTAATTTTAGAATCAATTGTGAATTAATTTCCGAACATGCACTAAAGTAGGAGACAAAACTCATTTCACTTGAGTTGTCATTGGTGTGGGTATTGGCACCCGTGTATCCACCAACAAAGGCTTCAACATTTTTGGCATTTTGCACTAATGGCAGATTAATTGGAACCACAATTGAGTATTGGTGCTTTTTCAATGTTGAATGGAAAAAAACAGGCTTAAGAAAAATGAGTTTTTGTTGAAGGTCTTACTCGCTTTCCCCATTTCAGACAACTAAAAAAAAAGAGGTCGAAAAGAAGAAAAGCAACAGAACAGAGGTTCTTAGTATATACGATACAGCCAATTGAAACCTCAAAGTTAAAGATGCAAACGTTTAGAATCTTAGTGGATCCAATTCGCCTATAATATAAAAATATTTATTTGATTTCAATTTTTAAAACTGATTTTTATTTTCAAAAACTGAAAAACTGAAAAATTTGTTTGGCAAAACCTGTTTTTAAAAAGAGTTCTTATTTTTTAGTTTTAAAAACTAAAATACCAGAATAGTTAAAAGATGTTTTCAGTTTCTGTTTTTAATTTTATCATTCAACAGTTCTTTTCTTTCTGCTTTTATTTGGAAAAACAGTTTTTAAAAACTAATTTTGAATAATTTTTTCAAAAATTACAATCAAACTCATTGGTCAGCCCCCTACCGTTTAGTCTCACGCAATCGGCTGTGGGGATACTTTGGTCAGCATAAAAAAAAATACCATGTATGTCTCTTACACTTATCTTTTTGAGATAATTGGTTCATGATATGATATTAGAGTATCTATAATAAAGTGGACTAGAATTTCATCCTTGTTACCCATTATTAAAATACAAAGTTTAATTTCAACACAAAATAGATGAGCATGCGTATTGTCCGCACTTTTATCTCAATATGCTCTTAAAACAATTTCAAAATATAATATAAAATTATTTACGTATATTTTATCATTCATGTATATCACTCAAATGATAACCAAAGATACACGCAGAAAATTAATCAACATACAATGGAATATACACCTACCACTCTTTGTCAATGGTTGTGAACTTCATATTAAACACTACTTTTGCCTTTATTGGCAAGTTTTATTGTCCCTTATTTGTCTTTCACATATTTAATTATGAGTAATAATAAAGTTTTGTGCTCGACAACATCATTTCAAGGCTAGCAACAGCTTATAATGGAGAAAACTGCTTTCCATAGCAAGTTTTGTGATCATACGAACCTTCCCCAATTAAGTTCCTTTGTTAGGTGAGAGACTGCGAGCAATAATGGCATGCGGTTTATTTTCTTTAATCATCAACATGGGATTCAAAGGTATATGAAATAGATTAATTTCACAAATACTAATTATGGAGGAAAAATATATGTCCTTGCTCATAATAAACAATGATACAAGGTTTGTTATGTAATGCTTTACCTAGAGGTACATTCATTGCTTCTTTATATGTTTAATATTAGTTCGACTTGTATCATTGATAACACAGTTATCAGATTCTGAACTATAATGCGGAACACTCTAAACGGGAAAAAAAAAAAAATACAGCTTTTGTTAGTGAGGTTGAGAGTGTGAAATAAATAATCATCTTTTGATGAAAAAAAGCTAATAAAGAGAAATAGAGCATCTCGCGGTTACTTATTCGACTTATTTTTATTAAGCAATCATTGCTTAATAAGATTATTGCTTAATAAGATTGGTGGTGGAAAATTAGTTAGGAAGAAAAGCAACATAACAGCAATAAAGACGTGTTATAGGGCACTATTCTAAAGAGTTCATTTGCCTCATATGTTAAAGGAAAATGTTTATTACATGTCATAGAACACTCTTCTTAAGAGTTCATTCGCACGAGATCTGAAAATTCCATAATATGAAAGGCACTTCCAACTTATAAAGGTGAGTATACAGAAAAATGAAGTAAAAGAATTAAACTGAGAAGATAAAGACAAATGAAGGAGGATATAGCATTTCTATCAACTACTGCTCAAAGGTTAATAAACCTCTTGATAGGGGAGACATCCGAAAGATATTCAACTCAAAAATGGAGAAAAGATTGAAAAGTAATAAAAGGAGTCGAGATACAAATCCTCTCGACAAAGGATTAAGTACAACGCTAACAAAAAATGCAAATAACGAAATGCAACCCTACGGCAAGATGAGGATGATCCTACCAAAGAAAACAACAAAAACAAAAAGACGCAAAAAACGACCTCCATTGCTAGAGTTTCATACCATAGTTTCAGGCATTTTAGCAATGATATCATGGCCACCGATTTCAAACCACTGTTGAAGCCTATTATAGTTTGATATAAATCAATTGAGATTAATGGGTGTGTCCCTCCTTGAACACTAATATCCAATCAGGGATCCAATTATATTATGTCACAAAAATTAAGCGGGTTACATTTCGTTTCAATTTTAGTTAAAATAAAAATAAATATTTCATATAGTAAAAATTAATTAAATGCATGTGTAGTACATCTGCTTCAACCATTTTCTCATATCAATTTGCACTAAAACGTTTAAAAAAAACACGGGTAGATGACTACATAGTAAAGTGACTATTTATTTAAAATAATAATTATCAAAATTAGGCATTATAAAAATCATAAAAAAAATTAAATATTCACCATTCACTAGGATTAAAATCATATTTCATCATTTAAAATATTATATATTTAAAAATTATAAATTACAAATTATATATTTATAAATTGCTGAAATAAAACTAATATTGATACTTGGAAGCCCATTTGTTAAATTTTTTAGAGCTACACAGTTGGAAAGGATAGTTGATTAAATAATAAAAAGCTAAAAGAATTCATATGTTATAGTGGGGCCATTTAACAATTATAATACTAATGGAACTAATGTAGATCTTTACCCTCCAGTTCAAAAAAAAAATGTAGATCTTTACCCTCGGAGATACTTCTGCAAAATTGAAATGTTAATGGTGTTGGCCAATGTTTTTTTCCCCTCCTTTTGCGGAGAATGTGGGAAATATTTTCCCCCTAAAATACATGGTTTCTGTGTAGGAAAATATTTGTCGACATCAACATAATGCAAAAAAGAAAATAAGAGAAAGAAGTGATAGAAATCATATATAATGTAATTTAATAAGTGAGATATAGAAATAAAATATAAAATGTCTGTGATATATATAACTGTTTGAGTGTTTAAGTATCAATAACTTATTTGTATAATTGAAAAGTCCTTATCAACCGTGATGAGTTTAAACTATCATTTTAAGGTTTAATATTAATTTTGTACATCCTAAATCTCTAATAATGATGTCATGGTGCCTAGTGTAACGAATTCTTCAACGCGACGCAAGCAATTGCATGTTCATGTATCTATCTTCTCAGCTAAATGGATGGGAGGTGGAGGATATAAAATTAGATGCAAACATCATAGTCAACTAAATACATTTCCAATACATACTCAATGATATTGTTTTCTAAACCAAATAAACCTCTCTTCACTACTCGTTTTACCGCCACACATCTTAAACCATACACGTTAAGTTATTTTGTCTTAATTAAGGATCCAATTCACAATTACACATGTTCTATTCTATTCAATTTAAACCCTGCATTATTGATTCAACGATCCCACATGTTCTTCAGTGGGTCCGGATTATTGTTGATGCTGACTTTTGCTATAAAAGAATGGAAGGTTTATTGATCATAAAGCTGGAAAGATTGGACTCATTTGTATAGTTGTATTTACATTTTACAAGCCAGTGACATAATACAAATGTACAGTACAACTTCTTTTTTAAGTACGGTATCATCTCTGATGGCAGTGATTAATCTTCACGCCGTAAGTGTTTGTATTAAACGGTAAATGACTGATTACAAAATATATATGAACAAGGATCTAATCCTAAACCTCATAGTTAAGAGACGAGATGAGTAACCACCACGCTACACTCGTGGTTACAAATATACAGTACAATTATACTTGCATGGTCCTCCTCACCAAATCTACCTTCATTTATTTCCTAGTTGCTTGCTCTTTTTAAAAGCTTATAAATACCCTCCTCCCCACACATTGTTGTTATTAGGAAGCACTGCAGAAGGATACAACAAGTGCTATTTTGGTGGTGCTGACCAATTAGAGCATCTCTCACAAGTTCTGCTAATTGCTTTTGGCACAGCTGGCTTCTTGGGACATTCACAAGCATTGAAACTCTCATTCTCCCACATGTCTCTTGAAGCCTGCAGGCTCCAATTCATCCTCACATTCTTCAATCTTCCTTCTCTTTTCTCAATTTGCTTGTGATTTGAGCCTTGTTGATTCATCTGACCCCCCAGAGTAAAACAGAAAACAAGAAAATCATGTAAACTGTACTCTGTTGTATTATCATCAGCAGTAATTTTCCCCTCCCAATGGCAGCCAAGTAGCTCTTCCAGAAGGTGTGAACAGGCTGAAAATCTGATATTAATTCCTTTGACCTTCTTTGGTGGGTGATATGGAAGAAACATTTGTACCCCTCGAAGGAATCAAGAATGACCTCAGAGGGAGGTTAATGTGCTACAAGCAGGATTGGATTGGTGGAATCAAAGCAGGCTTAAGGTATATGCTTAAAAACTGTTTATCCATTAGGGGCCTAAGAACCTGTTTGGATATGCACACGAAAGATAAACTTCAACAAGTGTTCTTTAGTCCGTATCCAAACAGGTTATAAGTCCGGTTAGATTTTGGTTTCTATTCTTCAACCAATGGTAATTGAAAATTGTCATATAACAATTCTGTTCACAATTTTTGCTTTTTACAGGATTTTGGCCCCCACCACATACATATTTTTTGCTTCTGCAATACCTGTCATTTCTTTTGGTGAACAACTAGAGAGAGATACTGGTACTGAATATTCTAACTTCAGTACATTCTTATATTAAAAGATAGTGTGCGTTTGGATTTCCATTAGGAAGACTTAAAAGCACTTTCAACTGAAATCCAATTCTCACAATGGATTGAAATGAAAGTGCTTTTAGGTGAACTAAAGAAAATTCAAACACACAGACACTACTGAAGTTACCCTTTTCGTTCGGAATTTATATATCTTGGCTGTTGTTTTGCACTTGCAGATGGTGTTCTAACAGCTGTTCAAACTTTGGCATCCACATCAGTATGTGGCATCATACACTCAATCATTGGTGGTCAACCTTTACTTATTTTAGGTGTGGCAGAGCCTACAGTGATCATGTACACATTCATGTTCAATTTTGCTAAAGAGAGACCAGAGTTAGGCCGGGAAAAGTTTCTGGCATGGACTGGATGGTGAATAAGTTTTTCATTTGATTTTTTCTCTCCATATTGAAACCCTGATGCAATTGTTTCCCAGTAATGTGGCTTAACATTGTCCTATTTTCTTTTGTAACTTGGTTTTGCAGGGTATGTGTGTGGACTGCACTGTTGCTATTCTTACTAGCCATCTTAGGAGCTTGCTCCATAATCAACAGGTTTACGCGAATTGCAGGAGAGTTATTTGGCATGCTTATTGCAATGCTCTTCATGCAACAAGCTATCAAAGTAAGAACAGCTGTCAAAAGTATAGCTTTGTCATTTATCCCTAACATTCATAGCATGTTTGATTCTACGGTGAAATGCTTCATAATCAATTTTGTTGAGAAGAAGCTACAAGCCTTAGCTTCTGAGAAAATATGTCTTCAATTCTGTGCAATTCGTGAAACCAAACACGTCGGGTTTGGCCAAGTTTTATTAACATACTTCTTGCATCATTGTCCAGGGACTTGTGGATGAGTTTCGTATACCTGCAAGAGAAGATCCAAAATCAGTTGAGTTCATACCTTCATGGAGGTTTGCTAATGGAATGTTTGCTTTAGTCCTTTCGTTTGGCCTTCTCTTCACTGCATTAAGAAGCAGAAAGGCAAGGTCATGGCGTTATGGTAGTGGTAAGTGTTACACATATGTTGCCTTTTTATACAATGTGTTAGCATTTTGTCGACTATGTTAAAGTCTTACATTGACTAGAGATATGACCAAATAAGTTCATATGCAAGGTAGAGCAATCCTCAGTTTGTGCTAGCTTTCGGAATACAGTTAGGCTGGACCCGAATTCTAAGATCCTACGGAAATAACTTGAGTTTTATCATTACAGGTTGGATTCGCAGCCTAATAGCTGACTATGGTGTGCCTCTTATGGTCCTAGTTTGGACTGGTGTGTCCTACATGCCATCTCATAGTGTTCCACATGGTATCCCAAGGCGCCTCTTCAGCCCAAATCCTTGGTCACCGGGTGCATATGAGAATTGGACAGTTATTAAGGCATGTAAATTACAACTACAAGTTCACTAATTTCACATTGTTTGCTAGTAAAAAGAAGAAGATAATCATTGTTCTTATTTGTTCTGAACAGGATATGATCCATGTTCCTGTTGTCTACATAATTGGAGCATTTATTCCAGCAACCATGATTGCAGTGCTCTATTACTTTGACCACAGCGTGGCATCCCAGCTTGCCCAGCAGAAAGAGTTCAATTTGAGAAAGCCATCTTCTTACCACTATGACTTGCTCCTTTTGGGGTTTTTGGTATGAAAAGTACTTCATGTTCCTTCATTGAACTTGAATGTGTTGAGTACCCAATTCTTTTTCTAATGCTCACTTTCATCTTTCTTAATGGAAGACCTTAATGTGTGGCCTTATTGGAATCCCTCCTTCAAATGGAGTCATACCACAGTCCCCAATGCACACCAAGAGTCTAGCGACTCTTAAACATCAGGTAAATCAAGTTACTTGGTCTTCTAAGTCAATTTCTCCCTAATTAATATGAACATGTCTCACTAAAAATGAGCAATGGTGGCACAGTTGCTTCGTAACAGATTAGTGGTAGCAGCGCGAAAAAGTATGGGAAAGAATGCTAGTTTAGGACAGTTATATGGGAATATGCAAGAAGCCTACCATCAAATGCAGACACCTCTTATTTACCAGGACCCCTCTGCACGAGTAAGTCTACAAGAAACCTTCTTTTAGTATGTTTGGATTAACTTATTTCTCTCCAGAATCAACTATTGCACTAGAAGCTACTCTTAGAAGCTTATCTCCATAATTGATTTTAGCTTTGACATGTATTGAGATTATGTTAAATGTTATGATCAGGCACTGGGACTAAAAGAACTGAAAGAAACAACCATTCAAGCTGCTACCAGCATGGGAAACATGGACGCGCCGGTAGACGAGACTATATTTGATGTTGAGAAAGAAATTGACGACCTGCTACCAGTTGAGGTGAAGGAGCAGCGTGTCAGTAACTTGCTTCAATCAGTGATGGTTGGAGGGTGTGTTGCAGCCATGCCTATCCTCAAGAGGATCCCAACCTCAGTTCTTTGGGGCTACTTTGCATTCATGGCCATTGAAAGTTTGCCAGGAAACCAGTTTTGGGAAAGGATCCTGTTACTCTTCACTGCACCAAGCAGAAGATACAAGTAAATAAACATTCTTTCTCTTTTAAGTCTTAATATGTTTGGATAAACTAATTTTTCCTCATAATCACTTCTGACACGCAGAAACTACTCACAGAAGATTCTACTCAGAATTGATTTTGTCTTCATAAGAAGAATTTCCAAACATGCTATCATTCTTCTGCTTCAAGCCGATATTAATCAACAAATTTTCTCTTTTGTTGCAGGGTGCTTGAGGATTACCATGCTACTTTTGTGGAAACAGTCCCTTTCAAGACAATAGCATTATTCACCATTTTCCAAACCGTTTATCTTCTTGGATGTTTTGGACTAACTTGGGTTCCTATTGCCGGGGTCATGTTTCCTTTGTTGATCATGCTCTTAGTCCCAGTAAGACAGTACTTCCTCCCCAAGTTTTTCAAAGGGGCTCACCTTCAGGACTTGGATGCGGCAGAGTATGAAGAGCAAACTGCTTTACCATTTAACATTGCCGCGGTAAGATTTCTCATCTTACAAGCTTATAGCGTGTTTGGATTCGTGGTGACACATAATTCAAAGCACGGTAAACCCAGAAGCTACATTTCGTAGCTTCTCCACGGAAATGATTATCAGACTCTCAACCGCAAAACCAAACACGCTATAACTATAAGCCTTACATTATAATTCACTTTTGAGTCAATTTTTATATATACTAATGGTTACAATTATATGGTGTCTTCTGTCATGACAGCAATCAGAGTTTGCAGCTGGTGCTTCTCATGTTGGAGAAAGTGAGATTCTAGATGAAGTGATCACTAGAAGCCGCGGCGAGTTTAGGCGCACTTGCAGTCCAAGGATCACAAGCTCCACTCCAACACCAGGAAATGATCCTAAAAGCCATCACAGCCCACGTCTCTCTATTGGTTCACGAGTGGGTGAGTTCAGTACTGAGCCAAGTCCTCGATGTGGTGCAAGAGGTCCCAGTCCAAAGACAGTGAGATTAGCAAGTCTTGGAAGAAGTCCTCTTGATCCTGATTCAAAACAGAAGCAGGACAAGAAATAATCAAACTTTACAAGATTATAGTGGTGTGCCTTAGCGTGATTAGGAGGCTTGTTTATTGGTTAATTTCCATTTTGGTTTGTTTCTGTAATAATTTTGCTTGCCAAGGTTGTAACAAAAGTGTGGCGCCTCCTATGTCAATTGTATAAGTGGATGTTATTATATTTTTGCAAATGTATATCATCATCACATATTTGATTTAATAAATTGTGACTATAGTTTGAGTCTTTATTAGTTTGATGAGTACTACCACTTGGACAAACTTTTTCATCATCACCTTTAGAAAGACCTAGATACTGTTTGATGAGTCCTTATTAAATGATAACCATTCATGACTATTCAATAGTTATGGAAATGGTGATGCGACATGTGAAATAATGATCAATTGATTGATGAAATCTAATGAAACTAGAGGTTGGCATGGGGTTGACCTTTGTGGTTGGCACAAATTATGGGGAAACAATAATTGTTCATACGATTTAAGTGCTGTGCGAATTTGTACTATGGTTTATACAACAATTGGATGGTACATAGTACTTGATGGCATAGTAAGATATCACTCTTCAAACTCATACAAGCGTCTTTATATAGACATATTGGTAGATGAAATGAACAGAGTGTCGTAGTGTTCCATTATAGGGTTTTGGTCGACCAACTTATGTATTAGACTATTCCAACTACGCTTTGCATAGAGCTCTCAATTAGGCCCTTGACCCACGTGGTTAGGGCTAAATAATCCCACACAAGAAAAGCCGATATGGCTAAAAACTCTTATAATTTTTAAAAATTCTCTCTCTCTCTCAACACTTAACCTAAACTCGTTTGAACTAGGCCTGGCCGACTTGAAATGGGTAACGAGTCGACGAAGAGTCGAGTGGTTCAGCGCCGGATCAAGCGGATGGGAGCCTAGTTGAGCAGGCAAAATGGGCGGTTCGGATAGGGTTTAGGGCTGATTTTATGGTTCATACCGAGACAGGCCTGTAGGCATCGGGTCATACAGGTTCGCGTCGAATAGGGTGGGCTGGCACCGGAACAGTCAGGTCAACATCAGGAAAGGCGGGTCGATGTCGGTTCAGGCTAGTCAGCGACGGGTTGAACAAGTCGATGTCGTTGCAGAGTCAAGCATGTAAAATGGGCGACTAAATTTAGGCTTTAGGGCTGATTTTAGGGTTTAGGTCTGGTTAATGGCCGATTTTAAGGTTCAAAGCTGGTATGGCGTGTCGGCTTTAGGTCTGTCGGGTTGACATCAGGCTAAGCGAGTCAACGTTAGGTCGCAGGTCGACGCTAGGCAAGGCAGGCAAAATGGGAGGGTGAAATTTAAGCTTTAGGGCCAATTTTAGGTTCAGGTCGAATGTAGGGTCGATCTTTGGGTTTAGTGTCGATGTTGGGGTTTTGGGGAAATTTTAGGGTTCAGAGGGTGTTGGCATCGGGCGGGTCAGCGTTGGGTAGGTCTGGTGGGCGTCAAGTTGGTGTCGGTTTGAGCGAGTGGGCGACGTTTCGGGTGGGTTGGCGCTGAGTCAGTTGGGTTTAGGGTTTTATGACCAATTTAGGGTTTAGGCCGGGTTTAGAGTTGATTTTAAGGTTTAGGGCTTGTCGGCGTCAGGTCAGGCAAATCGGTGTCGGGTTGGACGGGTCAACGTTGAGTCGGTCTAGTCGACATTGGGTTGGGCGGGTGGAATTTAGGGTTTAGGGCTAATTTTAGGGTTATGGTCGATTCTTGGGTTTAGTGCCAAAAAGAACATGGCTAAATGGGCTGCTCTAAGGCCAAATTGGTTGTTATAGCCTTTGCCTCAAAAGACATGAAAACTACATAGTTGTGACATGTTTATTACTTCGTTTGTTGGAGCATACTTGGTGAAGAGAAAGAGATCTACTAGAGAAATAGGCGAGAGATTGTATTGTTACTCTTTTGATTACCTGAAACTGTAGCACCAAAAAGAGTTTAATGGTGGGTCCTCCCACATTTTAGTAGTCTTCTCGTATATACGTGTGAAGAAATGGCTACAAATGTTTAACTTTTGTCACTTTCCAATTTTATCCTCAACCACTCTTTTAATCAATTTTACAAATAATTAATTATTTAAAATATTTAAGGGTAAAATGTTTTTTAATATAATAGTAAATTTCTCTCTCTTATTTTTCTCCAATAATGATTACTGAAATACACTAGTGGCCGCAAACGTTTTGCGGTGGTTGTGTCTGTTGGATGTCACAGGATTTTTGTATGTCTACATATCAATACTCATTTTTTCATATATTTCATGATACCAAACAACTTATAAAACGTACTATATATTTCTTGTCTCTTTCTCTTTTTTCATTTTCTTTCTTCTAATCACTTTTTCTCCTAAACCAAACAAACCATATAGGATTTTGGCCCACCATGATGACCAGCATAAATGACTATATAGCATTAACTTGTGATACAAATAAGAAATCATTATATATATATATATATATATTATTGCATTAAATAGACATAAATAAGGAATGGTTCATACTTTATTAATCATGTAAAATTTTCTTTGCAGGGGTTCAACATTACTTGCGCAAAGTCTTTTCATTCCATAAATTTGCAATAATATCCAAGTACGTGTTCATAATTGCCACACATCCATATGTTATTCTAATTATGTGATTAATAAAATTTCTAAACATAGCTAATAGCCCATTGCCATCTGTGTGCTTGTGGATAAACCAACAAGATTATATCCATCCCCTTAATGGTAGTCAAAATGACTATTATTACAACATGAAAACAACACCGCACTTGGTAACCGAGATTACCTGAAAAAGGGGCTTTTATAAAAGTAAGGAAAAACAAAAGTATAGAAGCAACGGTGAGCATAATTTGATTAATCTCTTTCCATCCACAAGAATAATATTGTGTTGTCAATTCTTTTTCACCTTCACTTTATGTAATTATAAAGAGAAAATAGGGAAAAAAGTGATATAATATATGTGATGTAATAGAAAATAGAGAGAGATCAAAAGAAAAATCAGTGAAAATGAGATGGAAGTAAAATAAAATGTAAATGTATCATTACTCGACACTTCCCTCCACATATATCCAAATGAAAAGAAACAAAGAGGTGGCTCCCCCTTCCACTCTCAATTACGTAAACAAAGTGATAGTGAGAGTGAGTGTTGTGAGTAGTGGTGAGGTTGTGTGGTTTTCTACTATTCCAATCCACGGTGGGGTTCATAATTCATTCATTTTTGTTAAAGAGCATAGATAGCTATCTAATGATTCCAATTGAGATCCCTGTCGTTTGAGTCCCAATCAGCAAAAAGCCCCAAAATAATAATGTAAAATGAGGTTAAGAAAGACAAAAGAAATGGGTTTACATCATCCATTGGGGTGAGGAATTGATTGATCTCAAATCAGATTATTCGAGAACTGACACATAAGTTGACCATGTATGCACCACTATAAGAGGCTTTGCGGAGAGTGTGAAAGTTTTGAACAATCATTTGAAAGGGACCTTGTCACCATTCTTGGCCACACAATGTTGTAGCGTCCAAGCCACCACCTACAACCGCATATTCAACTTGTCACATATATGAACAAACTACATTGAACTATTGATGCTGGCTGTGTCACTCAATCACAGGATTTAATAATACAGGGCAGATTCATGCATCACTCATCTATGGGGACACAAAGTAGTATCTTGAAAGAGTGCCACACATACAACAAATTTACATCAAATAAATAAAGGATTTATAGACATAAATGCAAAGTTGCTTAACAAATGAAGTGAGGAATCCTTAGAAGTTAGAAACATTTTTAGGTGATGCGTGATTTTGGATTTCTGTTGAACTCAACGTAGATTTATTATGAAGATAACGTATAAAAAATTCTACTTTTCTAGTTCATGTTAAACTCAACGTGGTAAATTCTAATTTTTTCGTTTGTGCCTTGAAATACGTGAAATCACATTTGTGATGGTTCTAACGTCAAATCAAACATACAAAAATATTTAATAAATGACTTATGAAATTTAATAACTTGGTTTTACAATATTAGTGTGTAGAATTATTTTTCTCATAAATATGTTAAAACATAACCGCTTTACTTTCTATTCATTTTAATTCTTTTTTAACATATAGTGCATGTTTGGACACCGTGGAAAGTTATAATAACTAAAATCACAGCGAATTAAAGTAACTTTCTTTAGTTTTTGAAGTTGTCGCCATAATTTTGGCTTCATTGTGATTTTCTACCTAACATTTAAATAACTTTTTTTTTTAATGAAACACTATTTTTAAAGCCTCACTTATGTGGAGGAAAACTGTAGCAACAAACAGGAGATACAAAAGAAGAACAAAACCTACTCAAGTACCTGACATTTAAACATGCACATAGTAATTTTAGCAAAATCAATTCTGAGCGTTGATCCAAACACACGCATAATTAGTCAAACGTAACATCTTTACTCAAAACATTTTATGCATTAAGACATTAATTAAATATGTGTTTACGCAAACAACTTGATAAGCGATTATTTTAAAAAATTATTGAAATAAACTCAAAATAATGCATATGTATATAATGTATAGGTAAGTTAAGTGTTTAATCACAAGCTGTTCAAATTGACTTATAAATATAAGATTAAAAAAAACTTATAGTTAAGTCTTAAGTTATTTTATAGACGTTTGTATAAATATTTATATTATAGAGTAAACTCAAATAAATGAGGTTGTTTAAGTGACTTTAGACATAATTTGTGTTAAATCACCTTAGTTCTAGGTGGACCAATAATATTTAAGATAAGTAAAATTTCTAACCTCATTATCTTAAATATCATTGGTCCATCTACGACTAAAATGATTTAACTCAAATTTTTCCTATCATCATTTACAATTCCCAAATAAATTATTTTGAACACAACCTAACTATGTGGGTCTCTTTTCTTATTTTGATTTATGATGTAACACATTCTTAACTAATACAAGACCCTAAACTCATACTTATATCCGCAGCAGCATTATACAACTTTTTTATGAATGGTAAAGGATATCCTTTGCTACCTGATCTTGGGATGGCATCAATCGAAAAGATAAACTTAAAAACAGAGTTATGAGGTGATCCAGCAAGAAGTACTATGAATGTTGACCTATTCTCATAGGTTAGGTAGGTAAGTGGGTGTTCACAATTTTTGGACGCACTGTATCTTGATAGGCTGAATAAGTGTATAATGAAGGAGGAATATTTCTAAGTTGCTGAGTGGTGGGAAGAAAATGGAGTAAGCTAGATTCCTTGTGTCCCCCTTTACCAGTTTTCTTATCACCAATATTAGTCTAGTCTTTTTCCCTGTTTTATATACTTTCACGTGCCATTATTATATTTATATATGTAACTACCCATAATATTCTTTTTCTTTAAAGCAAAATTATAGTATTAATAGAAAGTTCATATATATAAAGAGGTAAGAAACAACTTCTTTTAACGTGAGAACAGTAACTAAGCCAATAAAAGAAGTTGGCAAACACTCAACACTACGGTAAAGACCCCAAAAATCTCAAGCACAAACCCCACCAACACACAAGCATGCTAAAACGTCAAACCACCTTTAACAACACCACCACTTGAGTTGTGTTGATAGGAGCACTTGTGTAAAAAAATGAAAATTCTTACTTCTCAAAAGTCAATTGGTTTCTCTTTATTTTAGGGTTTGGGGAATGTTTTTACACCATGGTTCACGTAGGCATATTAGCCTCTTGGCTTGGGTGAGCATGCTATTTTTTATTTTACTTATGTATTTGCATCGCAGTATCACTCTTTAAATTTATTTTTCACATGTTGTAAGTGTCGTTGAGTAATCATTTGGGTATTTATTCCAAACATATTTTTGACAAAAAAATAACATATAACTAGAGTGAAATATAATTTATTTATTTTGTTACGAGAGGAAGACAATGAAATATAATTTGGATACCTCAACCGTCATCATATCAGATAAATCGATTAGTTCAAATTTTTTTTTAGGGTTATTAGTTCAATTTTTTTAAAATGTGGATTTGATATTTTTTAACTGGGCCAGTTCAATTATAATTTTGATTCAATGAACCTGTTTTTTTTTTTTTTTGCACAGACCTAATATCATTCTTTCTTTTTTTTGAAACTGACCTAATATCATTCTACTCTTTTTAGCTTGGCCTTGGTTTTATTTTGAGGAGGTAAATGTTAATAAGACTCACACTTTTTTTTTTTGAGTTAAATTGTTTCCACAATTTCGAGCCGGGTAGGACCAGTATTTAACGCAGCTGCATTCACAAGACCCTCTACTTAAACTAGAACAATTTCGTGTCAGTTGATCTATGCACTTGTGAGTAATAAGACTCACACTTTTAACATTTTTTTAACAATCTCGCTTTTATTGATTATTTCTATGCAATTATCATCAAATTAGGAGTGATGCTCATATAATTTAGTAGATCTCACCTAAATTTTAAAAATATAAAAAGAGAGCATTTGAAAAAATTAAGTGTAAAATTAAGTGCTTTATCATTTCTCTTCAAGAGAGACTTTTTTTTTTTCTATCGATGATGCTTACATTAAAAATCCAAGGAAGGAAGGAGGATACGCAATATCCCCAAACTGGTTCATTTTGGATCAATGTTGGCCATTTGCAATGAGTAGGCCCATAGTGAAAACTCCCATAATCCTACCCACTTTATTGTGCATCACTTAGCGAGGCCCATAGAAATCCTGGATTCTAATTCATTTCCGGAAAAGTATCTATAATTTGACTTTGACCCCCCAAAAATGGGACAAGTATTTTATTTATTTTTTGGTTAATGCCTTAATGGTATATTGGGTCTCTATGTTTGTACTGAAGTTGGCGATCAGACCCTCCCCGGAAAAAAAAAATTCATCAGTCCCTCCGATCGGCAGATGTTTTTTTTTAGTCCTTGTCGGAGTCTGGACCTCCGGTGAGCGCTGACGTGGTACACTGACTGGTTTAATGAGTAATACGTGTAACTTTTATTAATTTTTAAAGCTGGACACGTCAAAAAATGAATAAAAAAATAATTTTCCCCAATTTTAACCTAATTACTAATTAACCTTAACGAACATATTTAACCCTAACCTAAATTAATCTAACTTAATAATTCATAAACACACACAATTGTCATTATTCTATGTGAGCTCCTTATAGCTGGTCTGAGCAGCCATAGCTTCAGCCTCGGTAGCCATAGTACGATCTTCGGCATCAGATAGTCAACAACAAGAACGGGGCCTTATTCTGTGAGGGCTTTACAATTGTCATAATTCTATGTGACCTCCTTATAGCTTTGTTCTTCTTTTGAATTTGAGGCTTCCCTTTAACCTTAACTTGAGCATTATCCTTTAGTTGCTTAACTTCATCCCGTAGAATTGGTAAGACTTCATTCAATACATGTTGAGATGATTCACCTATTTTCTCAACATATATATGTGCCTCAGACCCTGAAGTTGCAGCAAGCTTAGTCATTAGAAGAGCATCATCATCTAATTCATACTATTTGAAATGATGAGCAGCAGCATCCTCTGGTGTTCTCCACCAAATCACAGCTTCTATGTAGCCAATATCTTTCAAAGCATCAACAGTCTCAAAGAAAGACCATCTATCTTCATCTAAACCTTGAAGAACTTCCCTCCTCCCACCAAAGTAATGCCAGAATGGAGCGAGTTGAAAGCACCCTCCATGATGTATGACAATTGAAAAAAACATTCTGCAATCACACAAAGTTCCATTCAGACAACAATGTAAAGCCAAACCCCACCAAACCAAACCCAAAACCACATCCGTACCAACACAAAAACCCCATGCAAGACAAACCCATAACCCTAACCCAAGAACTCGACTTGTAACAACCCTTAAACCCACCTGCGATAAACCCAAGCATCAACCACATCAATCCAAAACAATCAAACCCGACTATACAACCAGTAAACCCAAAACGAAACAACAAGAAACGAAAAGGACACTTATGTTATCTTCTCTTCGCGACGAGATGCAAGACGAGATGCAAGCACAATGGTATCTGTAGCGAGCACAATGCACCACCACATTTTCTCTTCTCTTGCGAGCAAACCCCAGCACAATGGAAGAAGGAGATGGGAATGGGAATGGAAGAAGGAGATGGGTCAGGAGGGAGGGAATGAGTGAAAGTGGGGACTGAGGTTTTGTTTGATAGGCCAAGTGAGGGACTGAGTGAAAATGAAAGAAGAATTTGGAAGAAGAACAGTCTGAAATTAGGGATTTAGAGTTTAATCATTTTTATTTGGGGGAAATTTTAATTATAATCATTTTCTGACGTGGAAGGCATTAAAAATTAAAAAGAATTACACATGATACTCATTTAACCAGTCAGCGTGAAATGTTAGCGTTCACCGGAGGTACAGGCTCCAGCAGGGATTAAAAAAAATCTGCCAATCGGAGGGATTGATGAAAAAGAATTTTCCAGGGAGGGACTGATCGTTAACTTCACTACAAACACATGGACTCGGTATACCATTAACCCTTTATTTTTTGTCAAAGACAAATTTTATCAGGGTTATATTGATGCTCATGCCATAGGTTTAAATGGGCCAATTTTTACCCCAGAACACAAAAATGGACCGATTTGACAAAAAAAAATGCAATGAAATTGACATATGTATAATAACAACTAAAACACTATCCCACTAACTAACGTCAGTTATATCATTATATGGATCACACTACGCTATTGAGCTCGATAAAAAACTAAATTGTGAGAGATATTATTGATAATTAGATAATCTCTAACAATATCTTCTCAGATTCTTTTTGTGTTATGCATTGACAGCTAACGTAAAACTCGTCGACATCTTCAATATGGATCAAACACTATCGACACATTTACAATGAAATAAAAATGGTGGAAGTGAACTAGATTTTGAAGAATGTTAAGCAATTAATTGTGCTGCTAAACAATTAGTGAACTAGAAGTGGAGCCGAATAATGACTGCATAATGTGCCTAAAAGCTGAAATGACTCTTTTACTATGCATTGGAAAATGGCAGATGTAGCATTCATGTACAACTCAAAAAAATTTCCTTCGATTTCTCTTCTCATCCTATCATTTCATCTCTTGCACTTTGTTCTCATAACTATAGTAACTCTTAACAAGATTGGTAAAAAGGAAAAAAGGTGTATTTGGTGGGTGGCAATTGGATTTAGCAGGTGCACCATGACTTTTTTTCTTGTTTGACATATTTAAGTCCACTTACCCTGCTGATATATCAACAGTCCAACTCCAACCCATGATTAGGGCGTGCATGACTGAAAAAGGCAAATTATTTCACTTTCTCCACTCCCACTCACTAGCTAGTAGCTACTATGTTATTATCAACCTTGTTTTTGTTTGTTTATACTCAAATTGTCATCATGAAGACACAAATGCCAAGGAAGTGTTGGAATCTTCCACTTCCTGATTTGAATAGGAAACTCATTCTTCCATCTTGAACCAAATTATAGTAATATTTTTCCGTGGGAGACAAAAGCTCTGTGCTTCTGTTAAAGCATCAAGTTCTATAAAATAAAATGAAACATCAAATTCATCAAGCATCAGACTTTATTGGCTTAAGGAAAAATATTGGTATATCAGAAATGGCAACAGAAATTTGTGCATCTTTGGAAGCCCTTCAACAATGATTTTAAAGGTAAAATCAATTATAGGAGAAGCTTCCGTGAGAAACGACTATAATATGTTTGCTTACTGATCAAAAAGTATGAAAACGAAAAATAACACATCTCTTGAGACATTTTTTTCCACAAAAAGTAACATAAATACTTAGAGTTAATTTTTTTCTAGTTCACAACTAGGGAGGAGCATAAAAACACAACTCCTCAATACCTCAACAATCACAACATAAGATTCAAAAATATCACGTTAAATTCCCTAATTACTCCCAAAATAGTAATTATATACATAGTGAGTTATCATTCAGCAACCATTTATTTCATGGCCTAACAAGGACTGAGGAGTTCCCTGCATCAAGCACGAGACTGGTGGAATGGTTAGTGTCTGCAAATAACCATAAGCATTCCAACAGAAAGGATCATGTACCATATCTCCTTCAGCAGGAAGAAGTTCAATGTCTGAGAGTGTTAAGTGAGTGCATGGAACAGAGTCGCTGCAGGCGAAACGCATAGGCAAGCTCCTTATATCATAAGTTCCCTTGATGTTTGTGTAAAGGATGTTTGATACCAACACTGCAGAGGTTTTGTTAGTGCAACCCTCAGTGATGCAGTAGAATTGGTCAATTATGATTGGATTTCTTACATTAACCATGTGAATGTTACTGAATGTCACTCCAGATACTGATCCTGATCCACCTTGCCAAGTCTTGATTCTAACCCCATTATCTGTTCCTTTCATCGTTGAGTCTCTTACTGTAATGTTTGAAACACAGGCTCTAGAGTTGTGATTTCCCAGACTACCAATGCTGAATGATTTGGTTAATTAACAAGATATAAAAATAATTGTTAGAACAAATGTTGAGAGACTAAAACTTCTCTTGAAAGAAAATAAAGAGTGAATGCTCAATTTTGTCCTTGTGTAAGTATCGTGCAAGTTAGCCCTAGCAGAAAGAAGAAGTATGGGCGGTCCCTGATTGTGTCAAATGTCGGTCAAGTTAGTTCCAATGGTCAATGACTAACTTGACCAACATTTGACTCAATTAGATATTGGGAGGGTATTTTTTTCTTCTAGGGACTAACTTTTGTCTAACGCTTACGCTGTCGGAGATGAAATTGATCATTCACTCGAAAATAAATGTTACCTAATTCCATGACCTGGTCCACATGTAATGTTCTTTATATCAACATCATAGCAGCCGGATCCAATGGACACACAGTCATCACCTATTTAAGATAATTCAGCTATGCCCTTTGATGTAATGGATGAGGAGAATTAGAAAAGTTTATAGTACTAACCATTAGAAATCATAGAATTATAAATTCTCACATCATTGGTATTTTCTATGTGAATTCCATCAGTGTTGGGGCTTAGTTTTGGAGCTGTTATGTAGATTGATTCTACATAGACGTTTCTGCAGCCATCAAATCTGAAATTGAACTGGGGGCTGTTCTTCATCCTAAGTCCTTGCACAGTCAAGTTTGAACTCATGAAAAACCTTATGGCCTGCACCATGTAGAATTATGTATGGAGAATCATGCTCAACCATAATGCAATAACACAAATAGAAGATTTATACTGAAGAAAGGCTTTGGAAACATACAATTGGGCTATCACAGGGTCCAGGGAGTGTTGTCCAATGAGGTCCCTGTGGAATTTCACAAGGTTAAGGCTGTTTGAAGAATCTAAATTGCTAAAAACAAAAATCTTATACAATTTTAAATCATAAGTACCCTGTGAGGTTTACATGGAAGGTCCCACCATTTTTCTCCTCTCCCATCTATTAAACCACTTCCTTCAAGTGACATTCCATCGATTCTGTAAAAAACCAGCCACTGATTCCTGCTGATATTCTTTGGCCAAAATTCAGGTCCATCAGGTGGCATAAGAGTGCCTTCCACCTTATCCATATATTTGAGCCAACAAAGTCCATTACTCAGTTTTAGTGCTTTATCTTTAAAGCAGGGTTTTAAACCGCGATCCGCAAGGTAATGGGGTTTAGAGGAATTCAAATTTGCTGCAGTTAAGGATCCTACATTCACTAAAGCCAGGCGTACGTGACTGATCTTAATTGGATGGCTCCGATGTTAACAGGTTGTTGTACACTTAAAATCAACCTATTTGAAACAGAGTCGTTTGATTAAGATCAAAAGGTCACGGACCCCTTACTTCAGTGAGTGCACTGCATGACTGTAGGGAATCCGAGTCTTTAGAGTCTTTGCAACAGAATCACAACCACATCAACCAGCATTTGTCCACAATTTAAAACCCTTCTTTAAAAGCATGCAACAATCCCAAGGACCAAAAGGTGCAGAAAACATAAATTACCTTCAATAGTATGCCACCTTGACAAGGACCTGTAAAGATAGTAGACTGAATGATGAAGGATTTTCCTTGGGGAACAAGGATAACATTAAGTGCTAATTCACTTTGGCATGCAGTATCCCATGCCATCTTGAATGACTCTGTATCATCTGTAATTCCATCTCCAATGGCCCCAAATGTTGTTACATCAAAAATGCCAGATGCATTATAGCAGTTATGAGGGGGTGGAGGAGGTGGTGAAGTTTTAGTTGATTTATGAGAATGTGAGTGCTTGTTGTGTTTTGTATGAGAATGATGTCTAGCTTGGACTAAAAGAAACAAAGTAAGGAAAAATATACAAAATGCTAGTGGTGAAACATGAGAATGCTTCATTCTCAACATCTTCTGCTAGAAATTGAGACCAATGGGTATGTAATGTAACTACCAAAAACTAGATGAAAAGAATAAGCACCATGAGGTTTGAGAAGTAGAAAGTAACAAACAAGTTTCTCTGGTTTTGTAGTACAAGTTACCACTATGAAGCACTAAAACACAAGTTGCAACCAGTTTAACTGAGTTTGGCCCGTGAGTGCATGTAGGATCAAAAAGCTAAGGTTACTATATGTAATAACAAGTCATAGTGGAAAAGTCTGCTAAAGTTTCACCTTCAAGTTACTAAATTTTTAATAGCTTTTGGAGTGGGAAAAGACAAATACTTTCATGAGTATTGGTCTCTTTAAGAGAATGTGGTGTCTGCATAATATGACTGTTCTGAAAAGTGCAAAACGGAATAACTAGAAATCAGGTTAGTGGGCACTCGATAAGCCTCCCATGTTCTTCCCATAACTGCCATTTTCTTTAATATGGTCCAAGGTTTTAATATTCTGATATATAAATGTACATACATACACACACACACGTACAATTAACAAGTTAAAGACTCGCTTATCTATTATTTATTCTAATATTCTAATGTATTGAATAATGTCGAAAAGAATTAATTATCCATCGTAATCAAAATTTTGAAATTATAAAAATTTATTATATGCAAGGGTAACAAGAAAAAAAGTCTGAAATTTAGTGAAGAATCTTATATCAAGATGCTAAATACATCTCTAAAATGTCTTATAATTAACATTAGGTCTCTAGCATTGGAATGAATCAACTTAAATGTCACAAACACAGATTGAGCCTTTGGAATTGTACGAACAAGTTCTAAATGAAGAATGAATATACTTATAATCAACTTAAATGTAACAAACACACACTAAACCTTTGGAATCGTAACAAGTTCTAAATGAAATTCAACTGAAACACATAGGAGGTCTTGAGACTTGAGTTCCTTTCACATTTTGCACGTTACGAGACACTGTAATGACACATTCTCAAATTCCAATGAACCAAATGTGATTTTCAAGTGAAAACCAAACATGCCCTAAACCATGATTAGACAAAACATTATGAAATGCATTTTCTAGTTCGGTTTGCACCTTTTCTGATATTATTATTCAGGAGATAAAGGCTACTCCCTTTTACACACTTGATAGATACAGTTGGCGTTTTTATATCTGCATATATAGTAGTGCGCATGCATCTATGCTAGCGATCAAGTATATCACTTCAATAAATAATGGTTCAAGTTAATACAACCTGCTAAACTTTTTAAGGTGTGTGAACCCATCAGAACCTACAAAGGAATCAAGCACAAGTTTCTTCTCAAACAGATCTTTCTACAGGCAGGGACTAGAAGAATAAATTAGAAGGTGGGGGATTTCAGGTAGGTAACGTGAGGGGGGTGAACAAATTAACATGTTAACCACCTGAAATAGACTAGATACACTTTTACAGGGAGAAAGTATATGATATTTTGACATAAGACACTGCATTATGATCCAAACAAGGCACACTGCTTTCTTGCATGAGGTGGAATCAGCTTCACAAGCATCTCAGCTGCTATTCCTTTAAGCTCTGCATCAGATTTTCAGAAACATCATCATTAACTGAGAACTTCAACAGAGAGATAATAATAAGTAATAACATCATCTTTATCTGGAAAATGGTTCATTACCATTGGCTTTGAAGTTAAATAGTGGAGGAAGGAAACGCCCATTTGGCAGCCGGGTATTTGCGTCACGCAGCTCATCGAAGAATGGATGAACCAGAGCCTCCAACTACATCGCATAAACAACGTAGGTTAATTAATATAAAGTTCAATTGGAAACAATTACAGATATTTTCCACAAATTTGGCTGTGAAGGAGGTTTTGGCCAACTACATTTGCATTAGTGACATATATGGCATGTCAAATGTCAAAGCGACATGATGGAAATTTTGAAAATCAAACAACATGATTAAAAGGAACTAGATGCATCCTGTAGTAAAACAAATGCAGCCATAGAATGATCATGCACTAAGCTGTCTAAAAACTTCTTATTGTATGAAATTATGTACTCACAGCTGTGCTTCGAAGATTTGGAGAGTATTGCAAAAGTCTTGAGACAAGATCCACAGCCTCAGGTGGCATTCGCTTGTGAAAGATCTGATGAAGGATCATAAACAGATAAATATATGTTGTAGAAGTTAAGAACTAAAAAGACAGACAAAATTATATTACTATACCTTGTGCCATGGATGAGCTTTAATTTGAGGAAACTTAAACTCTGTGTAATTAGGATTCATACACTTGATTTCTTCCCTTGTTGGGGTGCCTAAAACCTGCAAGTGAATCCCAATAATCTTCAGAGGTAATGTAATAAAATGTACCATTCAACAAGACGGAAAGAAGAAAGAAGGTCACTTTGTAATGATATATTTAAGCTAGTTACAAGGTAACATAGTCACTTATGCATGCACAGGGTGCTTGTTCAAACTTCAAAGTACGGACGCTAGAAATTCCAGTTAGGCTTAGCTCTATACCAAACGCTAGCTCAGGGGTGACCGGTGAGAATTGCTCGACCCTTTGTAAGGACTAATTTGGTCATATCTATAGTCAATGTGGGATCCTAAGTTCCTAACACACTCCTCACGCTCAGGGCTGGACATCTAGAACATGAAGCTTACACGATTGGACATTTGTTGGTGGCTTATTTTTGGGTGGTCCAATAAACGGATCTAGAATATACTCTGATACATCTCAGAATTCCGGTTAGGCCCAACTCTAATTCTAAGAGGGACTATCTAGACAAAGCCAGCACTTATAGGAATGCCTGGATCCTACAGTTTAAAGTAATATTAATCTAACACATCTTACCTTGATAATTTCAACAAGCTGGTCTACTCCACTCTCACCAGGAAAGAGCGGCTGGCAGGAACAGAAATTGATCATTAGTTTCTATAAATATATGAATTTTAGATGTACCAGAATACATACTTGAAGAAGCTAGATAGTAGATACCTGGCCAAGCAATAGTTCGCCAAGTACACAACCAGCTGACCAGATGTCAATGGCCGTGGTGTACTCCGTTGCACCAAATATAAGCTCGGGAGCTCTATAGTACCTAGAGCAGATGTAAGATATGTTCGGCTCACCTTTTACCTGTAAAACATGTGCAGCATATGGTCATGATAAAACATTAGACAATCATTGAAAACAGACAGTGGGATTTTCAGGTTAAGAATAAACGAACCAAGACTTTAGCGCTTCCAAAGTCACATATCTTCAACTGGTGGGTGTGAGGATTGACCTGTTATGACAACATCCAGAAGAGAACCGAAAATCACTCTATCTCCATCGTAAAGGAAAAGTAAGTTGATTTCATAAATGACAGCTAAAAAACCTAGATTAAAACTGGAACTGCTCCTCAGAATTCAATTGATGTAGGCATCAATTTGTAAATGCTCAAATTTAAACTTTCAAATATTCGTTCAAAACATCTACAGGTTTTCCAGGTTCGATAAATTTTCAAAAAATAAAAACAGACTTAAAGCACAAATATTATATCAATATCCAAGTTCCATTCAACTGGTGACACACAAATACTATAACCAAATGAAAAAGTTTCTGCATGAACATATACCAGTAAATTTTGAGGTTTTATATCCCTGTGACACACTCCAATGCTGTTGTGAATATAAGCAAGTGCTCTCAAAATCTGCAATTAAGAACAAGAAGGGATTATGAGAACCAACAAACCGATGTATACATTGACTTAGGTTACATCTATTTAAAGCTTACAAGAAAAGAAAAAGAAAAATTTAAGGCAGAATAAGTTTTGAATGTAGTACTTAGATATACCTGGTAAGAATAAAGTTTGACATATATCAATGGCATTCTTTGATTCATTTTGTTGTAGTGTCTGATGACCCGATTGACAGTCTCAGGAACATACTCAAGCACAAGATTAAGATATAGCTCATCCTTTTCGGTTGTAGAAAAGAAACAATGCTTCAAAGCTACAACATTAGGGTGGTCCAGAAGGCGCATGGTTTGCAATTCCCGGTTCTTGTACCTCTTGTCTTGAAGAACCTTCTTAATAGCCACAGTTTCACCAGTCTCCAAGCACTTTGCCTGCACAATTGAAAAAATAACAACAAATAAACATGAGCATATAGCAAAACTTCAAACAGTACCCAACTTATACCATGTTTGGATCAACTTCGCTTTCATCAGAATCAATTCCAAAACCTAGAAGCTACCACACAGAAGCTTCTGATCCCGAGAATGATTCTGGCTTCGTAATCAATTGTAAGTGTGTTTCCAAACATGCACTAAAAGTTGGACAAAAGGAGCATTACAAAGGACTAACCTGGAAAACTACACCAAAAGACCCTTGTCCAACAACACGCTCAGCCATGTAGCTTATAGTCTAAAATCAAAAACATATAATAAGTTCACAGACTATATAGCTGTCCAATTATCAGTAACAAGAAATCAGAAATCAGACACAAACCTGTTTTGGCTGGCCACTTTTACCACCAATGGTAGTGACAATTATATGTCCTGTTTCTGTTCCAGTTCCATCTACCACAGTGGCTTCCATTTCCTGCACTTAGCTCAGCAAGTATTGGCAGAAATCAATAGACTGCACATACATTCAATAGAAAGAAACAAAGAAAGGCAAAGTGTTAAAAGTTGTTGACCTTGTCATCCCTGATTTTCATGACATTCAATTCATGGGGTAACCTTTCAACCCCAACCGAACTTGTATTCATATCTGTGAATCCAGAAGCAGGTGGCATAACCCCTGATGCCATCAACTCAGAAAAAGGAGAAGCTTTATGGATTCAGAGAACAGCCAACAGCAAAATTGAAAACTGCAGAAAATGTCAAAACTGCATCAAATTGCCTGAAACTCAAGTCAAACCCCAGCAAGAGAAAGAGGGAAAAAAAAACTGAATCTGAAATCTGATGGGTGGAAAATTCATAAAAACCTTAGCTTTAATCCAACTGTACCAAATTAGAATGGCAGTGACAAGTGGGTATAATTTTACAAGTTAGAACATTAGTGCTGAATAAGTGAAAAAAAAAAAAAAAAACCCAGAAATTATAGTACAACACTTTACTCTGTGAAAAAAAAAAATGGGAAGAGTGAGAGAAATAGACAAGGATTGAGAAGAGAGAGAAACTCACAGGGTGCAGTGGTTGGTTGGATCTAGAACTGGAAGTGAAATGAGAATGGGGAAGAAGAGACAAAGGAAGAGGAAGGAAGGAGATTGGGACAAATGGAAATAAATAATTGAAAAAATGCTTGGTTTGGAGTGATGACAGTCAACACAACACAAACATCTATGTCTTACTTTATTTTTGCTTTCTGCTTCAAACAGTACTCTCTTCTTATCTTCTTTTTGACCGTTCAACCTCCTACTCACTCCTCACTCCTCAGTCAAATCACATCTACATCATTTATTTTTCAATTTTTACATTAAAAAATTTCCAAGTTTACAAAAATTAATAACACTCAACCAAAAAAAGATGTCCTTGAGCATCTAATCGGATCTGGAATTAGTCTCATCTAAACCGGACATTCACCGGATTTGAATCCTCTCATGTGTTAATCTCACATGATCATGTCATGTGAAGAATTTGGGCCCTTAATTACTTTTTTAATGAAATCTAATGGTCAGTATTATTTCTTGCACAATTTTAATATTTTTCCTCTATATATCTATTAAGGGTCCATATTTCAATAAAAAAAAAATTAAATGCTTAGATCTTCACATCACATAGTCATGTGAGATAAACACATGAGACGATCCAAATCCGACATCCACCATATTACAATTGTTATTATTTAAAGAGTTTAATTTTGATGCATGAGAGTATAAAAAATTTAAACATACATTTAATTATATCTCTTTATTATTAATTTGAAATAATTTTAAATTTAATATCAATTATGACTTGACAAATTGATATATTTTGATTGGATATATGTGTTAAACTCTTATATTTTTACTTTATTTCAGCTATAATCATCATTTGACAATAGTGATGTAAGTCCATGCTAGGCGGTCAATGTGCTATTATTTCTGTTTCCTATTATACATTGAATTATTTAAAAATAGAATCATTATGATTATTGTAAATTACTTATATTCCTATTTTAAGTTGTACAAATTAGAAATTACAATTATTTGTTATTAAGAGTTATAAATGCGAGTATTATATATATGGAATAATACGAGAGAAATACATCAAACTAAAAATTAATTTGACTTACCAGAATATTTTGAATCTATCATTAAGTTCCAACACAAAGGTTAGTTTCCTACTGTAACAAAAAAAAAGTTCCAACACAAAGTTTCAGCACACGTGATAAATAGCTACGTTTTTAAATCATCTAGTTGAGGTTTAATCGTTGAGTTGTGTATGTAGAGAATAACTTGTTGAAGTTCCAAAATCATCTAGTCGAGGGTTTGATATTTGACTAGTATATGTAGAATAATTTACAGGAGTGTCAGGAGATACATATCCACCAAAATGTTATCTCAAAGCCTCAAGAAATTTGTCTAATGGAAGAGGAATGTAAAAATACTTTTGTGCATATTAAAAAGAATATTTTGAATATGAACCACGAGCTATGGCATGGTTGCTCCCATAGTCCCTTAACTATGAGGTCGAGAGTTCGAACCATGTTAATTATAATGGATCACATTTCGTGGTCAATTGTTTGGCGCTTTATGCAAGCACTCGCGGCGAAGGAATTACTCACTACTGTTGGTAGTATTTATATTATTTATTTTCACATTATTTTTTAATTTCAATTATGGGAAAATCTTATTGGTCCATATGAGCATGGGGTTAAATGACCCTAATTAATCATGGGGTCATTTAGCCAACCCCTTTTGAATATGATAGTATCTATCTAAAAATCAAATTATTATTTATTGTCATTGACATGTGTAAAGATGGTTTAAACAAATTTTACATGCGAATTTCAGTTATATTTGATGTATAAATGAATGAAACATTAAATTTCTTATGTATAAAATAAATAAATAAAATCACATAAAATTTTGAAAAAGAAATCTGAAAAAAAGAAACATGTTTTTCCAGAAATAAACGTGGTAAGGGTTTGACAGAGCTGCGTTTCCTGAATCTCGATTTTGAGTGCACCGGCAGAGCTCAAGTTGTTAAGTTTGAAAGCTCATCACTGTTTTTTATTACTTCACATTCACAATGAGTTTGGTTGTTTTGGACAAGATGGAAATAATTTAGTTTCGAAATTATTATGTTAGTTAGTTAGTAGTCATCATATATATATGATATGTATATAATTTGCTTCAATAATTGTTTTCAAGTGTGGAAATTGATGCTATGGTCCACGCCTTCTCCTACACAGGGACCAAAACATATTATTTAATCAGGCGTTGGTATAACCTATACTTTATTTGGTTCGGTAAACATTGGAAACTGAGTTATATTTCTTTATCATCGATTCCCACAGACGCAACTACACTACAAGATAGGATTGACGGTGAGAAAAATCAGTTATATTAATCAAGAAAAGTGTTTTCATTAATTAGGATATTTACTGCTGATAACGTGACTAGCAACCCGTGGTAAATGCTTTGATTAAGAAATAAATGACTGATCATAAAATACATTTTATTTTTATAAGTGATAATTAAACTCCAACCTCATGCGTAAAAAAAGATGGGAACTAATCAGCACATCCCATTTTAAGAAAAAAAAAAAAATATATATATATATATATATATATAAGAAAGCATTTTTTCATAACAAGAAAGCATTTTTTTCAACCTACTCGTTCAAGTTTCTAATATATACTTTTTAGGGATTAATATATTTTTCGTACATAAATTATATTATAGTGAATATTTGATTTCAACTCCTAAAGATTATTTTTGTTGGTTTCCGTCCCTTAACTTGTTGAGTTCATTGGGCGTGAGAAAAATGAGTCGTATTAAGAAAGAAAAATGTTGTTTTTAACCAAAGTATCCACCGTCGACAATACTGATTAGCAAGTCATCTCAAAAGCTCAGACTAAGCAATAAATAACTGGTCATAAAATGTGTTTCATTTTGATTGGTGATGATCGAACCCTTAACCTTATAATTAAAGGAAGATGTGAACTACTCACCACGTCACACGAAAGCATAATTTATATATATAAATATATATATATATAAGAAAGATTTTTTTCAACCTACTCGTTCTAGTTTCTAATATATATTTTTAAAATTATAAAGGTAAATTTATGAAGGTAAAGGAGATGATTCACATGTTGACTTAAAAGCCCGAACAACTGGTGCAATATCCATCGGGCCTTCTAATTATAACAGCACTGTTGTAAGTAATTGCTTTTTGGGCATTTCCTTCACTTGGACAAAAAACTCAGTTCCTTTGTATCTTGCCCCAAAAATATTCCATTCCTTCGCAAAAAGGGATAGAGAGCAAACAATATATAGAGTAGGTGATCCAGCTTATTTTGAGGAAAAAAGAAAGAAAAAAAAGAGACAGGAAAATGCTGTTGTGCATTGCACACATCTAGGAGCCAGTTGAAACGGATGTTCATATCTTGAGGCTAAAGCCTAACAAAAGTGGAGAGACTAATAAAATGACACAGACTTTGGGTTGACTCAACTCGGAAGCGAGAAAAATACCCTAAATGATGAGGATATGCAGCAGAGATGACACATCATCTAATATGATTGATTGTAATAATCCCCCTAAATGAAAGGTGGAAGGATGGCGTTTCTTTATGACACATCTCCACAAAAGAGGGAAATAAATCCTTGACTGCGTTCTATAATGCGATAGTCAATTTAATGAATCATGCAAACTAGAATGCAGTATTATATCATTAATTGGATTTGCTCGATTTTAAAAATAAAATCCAAAATTTGATCTAATTATATAAAAAGGAAAATTGTTTTTTCCATTTTTTTGCTTTTTCAATTTTTTTAGATCAAATTTTTAGATTTTGTTGAATTTGACTGTTAGATGAACACTCCTATCAATAGTGGTGATAAAGAATGCCACATGGCAGTGTTGGTGAAGAGTAGCACACGACTATAGATCGTCGGCGTTGACAGCAATGATGAGGAGCATAACTTGAGGGGCGGTAAAGGATATCAAAGTGACAACGGTGGAGAACACTTGATGATGGAATATGTCATGTGAAAGTGAGCTATAGTTGATTGGAGGTGTCGGGTGATAGTAACAATGAAGAGGGCGGAACATGAAATACATGAATATAGTGAGATGAAGGTGTAACCCGTTTTCAATTTAGTTAAAATAATAAAAAAAAACCTTTTACTTTTAAAGATTGAGTTAAAATAACCTTTAAAATTGAATTAAAAATTTATTTCAAGTTTATTTTAATCATTTTTAAAATACATTTAAAAATAAAAACTCACAAACCACCAAGCAAGTTCATTTTTTTATGGAAAATGATTGTTTCGCAACATATATTAGACATAGACATATGTGATAGTTTTTAACCTCTGCTAATATTTGTGGTGATTAAAAACATTAACTAAATTTTTCATGTTTATATATATATGTGTTAATTTTTTATTTTAATCATAAAACTAAAAGCACCAATCCAACATGGCGCCTTAAATATATAATTGTATGATTGCATAAAAATTAAAGTAAACGTAATTGTGTAGCTCGTACGAGTTGGATTTCAACTGTACATTAAAAGCATAATGAAGGCCATGTGATTGTAACGGTGTAACGAATTTTATATGTTATTCGCCTAGTTGGAAATGTTGAAAATAATGAATGCATGCAAAATCATATAATCGAGTAATAGGCATCTTTTAGCTATAGACACCTAGAGGGAAAAATGAAAAAAAGAAAAATAAGTAATGAATATGATATAGGATTGATATGATAAGAAAAAAAGATAGAGGAAAAAATAAAAGTGTTAATAAATATCTACACTGTTTATATATGTTTATGAATCATTTTTCAATCGTAATCAAATTTCTTCAACCACATTTGAGTTCATACCATTTGATTATATAGATTCATACATCAAACGCATTACGCCCAAGAAAGAAAACTACATAAGAGGATCGTTAATCTCAACTAGATCGAACAGTTACTAGAACAAATATTTGATTAAGGATACTTCCAAATCAATAATCAATAATATACAAGATTATCATGAACATTTGCAGGAGTTAGTTAGCCGTCATATATATTCCTGGAGCTTTGCACACTACAAAACCTTATAATATTATTAATAGGGGATACATTTTTCAATATAAAGGTATAGTCTAAGAGCTTTTAGTTCCAGGTTTTGGGGAAATCTCATCAAACAAACAATGAATCAAAGGTGCTCTTAGATCTGATTAATATATCTTATTGCTCAATTTAATTTGATTATGTAAACATTAATTTTTGTTGATCGATGAATTTGCAGATTGGAGGGAAAGGTGGCTCTAATCACAGGTGCAGCTAGTGGGATTGGGGAAGAGACAGTGAAGCTTTTTGCAGAAAATGGAGCAATTGTTGTAGCAGCAGATGTTCAAGATGAACTAGGTGTTCAAGTTGCAGCTTCAATAGGCACAGAGAAAGTCACATACCACCATTGCGACGTGAGAGATGAAGAACAAGTGAAGGAAACAGTGAATTTCACCTTGGAAAAACACGGTCGCTTGGATATTCTTTTCAGCAACGCCGGTATCATAGGCTCTTTATCCGGAATCCTCGAACTCGATCTGAACGAGTTCGACCGCACCATGGCCACAAACGTTCGAGGCGCGGCCGCAACAATCAAGCATTGCGCCCGCGCCATGGTGGAGAAAAGCATCAAAGGATCCATCATATGCACCACGAGTGTGGCTGCTTGCATCGGAGGAACGGGTCCTCACGGTAAGAATATATCTATCTGATTACAAGTTTGTTAGGATAATGAAATATGAGATAAGAGATAACAGTAATCAAATAACAGGTTACACGGCCTCGAAACACGCGCTTTTGGGGCTGGTGAGATCAGCGTGCAGTGAGCTTGGTGGTTACGGAATCAGAGTTAACTGCATTTCCCCTTTCGGCGTGGCGACGCCGCTTGTGTGCAGAGCTTTCAATCTTGAGGCTCATCAGGTTGAGGCGAATAGTTGTGACCAGGCAAATCTGAAGGGCGTTGTGTTGAAGGCGAGGCATGTGGCGGAAGCTGCTTTGTTTCTTGCTTCTGATGAAGCTGTTTACATCAGTGGTCACAACTTGGTGGTTGATGGTGGCTTCACTGTGGTTAATCATACTTCTTCTTCTACCACACCTCATTGCAATTAATGTTGTAGATGCTAGCTTGATGATTTTCACATTGCACATTTAATCTCCTTCTTGAACTGGAGAAATTTGATGTCATGCATCGATCATGCATGAAACAACCTTGTTACTTTGCACTCTATTATTAATTGTATTGCAATGTACTCTTTTTTTTTTGTGTTTTACCAAAACAATCATGAAGACTATTTCGATTTTCTTTTTACACTTACCTTTTCTTCTTGGGATTCAGTTTCTTATGAACAACTGTTTCAGTACTCCCCCCAAAACTCTGTTTATGTCCCCCTTTTGTCCCCCATCCCACACTACATAAAACTGAAACGGGAAGATATTTGAATCTGGACGAGTTCGACCCTCAATTAATATATATTTTTTATTTTCGGATTGGCCATTAATGTGCATCGCCAAAAAAAAGAAATATATATTTTTTATATTTTTGGATTAGTCATTATCACCCAAAAAAGAGCTATCAGGAACTACACCTTTAAATGTAATTTTGAAAAGTATATTCTGTTAAGATCTCAAAATGTATTTTCAAAAATAGATTCTAGAAATTCGTTTCCATTAGCTTTTTTTTTAATTAACACATTAATGGCGACTTTTTATTGTTAGAACTGCATTATTGACACTTATTGATCAACGACTTAAATTTTTAGGATAATTTGTTTTTGACAACATGATATTAGAGCCTAATTAATCAAATTGTTATAAAGTTTGATCTTTGTCATCTCAATTCTTTTAATAAAAAGTTTTCAACACTTAATAGGTCAACATGTGCATTGTCAACACTACAATTCTAAAACGGGCTATGACATGAAAGAACATATTAGAAATAATAATATAAAATCATTAATTGGTTGTTTAACACATTAATATGCCAATTTAATGTCGACACTCCATACTATGCGGAAGTTCAAAAACCATTTATGTCTACCAATTTTTTTATTTTATTTTATAATTCTATTGCTATAGGTTGAACCACATATGTAAAGTAAATGATAGTTCATTTTTCTGTGAGATCAAAATCATAATGGCGGGTGATAAAAAGAAAGAGCTACCCTCCTTAATTTTAACTTCACGGTTTTAATCATTGAATCTATGGACAACTTGACTCCTTATGTTGAAATGCTAGTTGAGAGAACCATACACAAACAAAAGAAGTTATCGTAATTCTAACTGATACCTATATGCTTTTGAAAAAGCATGTCATTTGCCGCAACATTGTCTGCCACTGAAGACCCCTCTCAGAATTCCTCTCATCATCTTCCTTGGAACAATTTGACTCACATTTGTTTATTTACGTTTGCATGATTTTTCATATGAGCATTACATTTAAGAGAAATTTTAAAGAAACAAAGGTACACTGCATGTAACCAAAATAAGCCAAAATTGTGATAAATAGTAATACAAATTAAGAAAAATTGTTTCTATCCGCACCATCTTTTTGTCTTATGTTAATTTTTTAGAGTGTAACCAAATATGCACATGGACTCATGCTTTGCGTCACAGTCACATGATGAACCTTGGGTATAATCTAATTAATCGTTGGTCAACCCCGCAACTGCTGGAAGAAACACGTGAGCTTTTCATTAATAGAGTTAATTAATCCTAAGATGTTCATCATAGTGTCTATGTAATAAGAATGCATCCGAATACAGTGTTAGAAGAAAAATACAAATATAGCAGAATATCGAAATGCTATAACTGGTCAGGTCATGTCTGCATTACAGTGCGCGAGTATCGATTCATTCCCACTTCAATTTATTTTTTCAATTCATTTTCACTTATTTATTTTTCTATTACTTTTTTCTATTTTTATCGCATCATTTATCATATTTTTCATTCATTCCTTACCTCATTAGGGGAATATTTATGAACAAAACATTATTTAATAAAAAACTGAAATATTAAATTGAAAAAAATAACAAAATAATTAGTTATGGTAGAATTTTAGTGAATATGACATAGTAGGGTAGGTGAGATTAATCTTATAGAATAAGTGATTGTGGAGGGAGTTGGAATTTTCTTTTGAAGACAGGTTAGATTATGGGTCGGGCGAATGAAAAAGATAAGGTGTAAACTTATTTTTGGACCGCCTGTGTTAGGCCTTTTTTTTTTGGCTTTGGTGCACCTTATTAATTAAGATCAAAGCAGGGTGAAGTTGGAGGAAATCTCAAATCCAATGTGGCTTCTCTTGTGTAGGACATTCCTAGTTCTTTCCTCAGCTTGCATTCATGTTTGAAATAAATATTGACTTAGGTAGAACTTTTCTGTTTTTATGACCTTAAGATGATTTTTTTTCGCCATCTTATCTTTCTTTCCACTGTTTGCCCCAACACTCAGTCTGTTCCCACAAGTTGAAAAACTAGAAGAATACCAGTGTACCATTTTAGTGTTTTTATATTTTTGCATGAAAAACTTCCTTTCAAAAAAAAAAGTTGAAAAACTAGTGGGAATAGAATGGCATGCCAATTTTAGTGTTTTTATTTTTTTACGTGATACTTAATACTATGAAGAATATCAATGTACCCTATCTGTTTTAAAATAACTGTTAAAAAAAACGTGCAATTAATATTGATATTTTTTATAATATGTTATTTGTTTTCATATTTTAACTTTTAAAGTGTATATTATCTCTTATCATTTATTGGCCTTATAGGGGCATTATATGAAGAAAAAAACATTAATTAATGCTTTTTTAAATTTCTAAGTAGACTGTTATTATAAAATAATTTTTTTTTCTATAAGTGGATAATTATTTTAAAACGGGTGGAGTACCATTTAACAAATAAGCTTAGGTAAAATAAACAGGACTACATGGCAGCATATTTGATAAAACATATAAATGTGTGAAACATCAGTTTTTCTATTATTATTAATTTTGTAAAATTATACATTTTTAAAAATATTTTAATTGGATTAAATTTTAAATGTAAACATAAAACCGATCCAAGGATCCCATCAACTTTTACGTATTTTTCAATTTTCTTTTATTATATAAGATTTCACGTGTTGAACATTATTTTTCAGAAAACCAATGAAATAATTAAGTTTCAATGCTACTTAACTTAAAGAGTAACTAAAAATTCTACTCGTAAATTTCCTCACATCACTTAAGATGTTGTCACATGTAGGGCTCTCCTTAACTATAAGGATCAACTAGTATAATATCTGTGTTGACTTTATTATGAAAAATTCAGCAAATAGAAAGAAAGAGATTAGAGCATCCTAAATTAAGAAGAAACAAGAAAGAAATCCTAAATTAGTCTAGTATAAACATATGTAACTTCTTTTTTAGGGGGGCAAGCTAAAATACTTAACTAGTTGACTAGAGAGGTCTGACCTAGCTTTGTATATGTTTTATGTGAACAAATTGGCGCCTGGTAAAACTTAATCATACCTTACCCTTGAACCTACAGTTGTGTGGTAAGAAACCATGGTGCAAACTCGTAACAGAGGACCTCTAGATCCCATGCCCATGGGGTGTTGAAGGACATGTTTCGAGACCTGATGGCCAATATGGATGAGCTACTACAACATAATCAAGTCATCCAAGGCAATGTTAGAGATAAGTGAGGATTGCTATTGTTATAGCCTCTGCGATAGTCAAAGATGGGAGGTACACTTTGTTAAGTGTTAGTCTTGTGCTGAGCTGGCATTCTGTTAGGCCAGCTCACTATTATGGAATGGTGATAGAAAATTAAAATATTAAAATTAAAAAGAGAGATAAAATTTATGTTAAAATATAGTAACTTTAATAAAAACAATAGCATTAATACAATTTTTTAATATATGAGTAAAATCTTAAAGTGACAATTATTAAGAAACGGGTGAGGTAATATTTTGGAAAAGAGGAAGTATTACTACTTCCATTCCACAAAGATTGTTGCTTTAGTCTCTCTTATTTTTTTCTAAAATGTTTGTTGTTTTATAAAATCAATACTTTTTTTTCCAAATATTTTCCATCTATACCTCCACTTAATGAATTTTGTCTCATTTATCACCCTTTATGTTAATCAATCACAACTTTTTTCCATCAACTACATCTTCTTTTTCTAAAATAAAATTTATTTTTCTCTCTATTATCACCCACCAGCACAACCCTAATATTGACGGCGGGATTCAAACACACAACAACATTCACTATCAACTGAAATAACATGTATTGGTTGATGGATATCTAAATTATGTATATATCTGCAAATCATTTTCCTAAAACAAATTAATTGACTTACTCGTCCCAAGTAATCAACTCGTGGCGCCAACCCCAAATTAATGTCTTTATTGAAAAGCACACTTATTTTGTTTAAGAATGTATGAATGTAGTTATTCGATACGAGAATGATCCTAATCAGTGATCAATTTCTCGGTGAAATCAACTTGTGGGACAATGGAAATGTAAAGGTAGTCCATCAAATGTTCACCTTCAATCTACTCCTACTCCATTTTCAAAGAATAGTCACGCGGGTAATTAATTACCACTACTACACACATAATTGTTACTCCATTTTCAAAGAATACAAACACTGGTTTCAAAAATTGATTTTCGATAAGCAACAAATGGTTTAACTTACCTAGAAAACCAGATCAGATCACATCACAAGAACGAAAACCACTACTCTCTCGCGTTTATATATCTGTCACTATTTTAATTTTAATTTTGTTTTTAATTATTTATCATTTTTACAATTTTAAAAGAATATTAATTATATTTTACCGATTCTACTATTAAATTAATGGTGATAGAAAATTAAAGAGTCAAAATAAAAATAGGAATAAATGGTAGTTTAAGCAGTAACTTTGATAGAAACAAGAACAATAAAATAATTCTTTAATATGTGTGCAAAACATTAAAGCGACAAGTTATAATTCTCAACTCCCACAAGAACAATAAACCATATAATCAATGACTTGAAAGCATAACCCTGCGAAGTGTTGCAATCCCATGCCATGATACATATTTATATATGAATGCTCTAAACGTCCAAAAGAGTCATAGGCCATAGAAAACTATTTCGTGTAAAATTCTCAACTCCGGTGGTTTTCTATTTCGTGTTTGCTAGTTGCTACTATGGCTGCAGCCTCTGCTCAAACGGAGAAGCAAGTGTCGTTAAAACTTGTGGTTAACAAAGAGACCAATACAGTCTTATTTGCAGAAGCAAGGAAGGACTTCGTCGACATTCTCTGCAGCATCTTAACACTGCCTTTGGGAACCATTGCAAGACTTGTGCAAAAAAAGTCCAGCATTGGGCCAATTACTCCTGGTTGTTTGAATGCACTCTATGAATCTGTGAAAAATCCTCATACAGAGTTCTTGAGTTCAGTGACATGCAAAGAAATGCTGCTGAAGCCAAGGAAATCATGCTATTCCAGTAATCTTAAACTTAACATTGATGACACTGAGCCTACAAAGTACTTCATCTGTGCAAACTTTGCTTCCTGCAGCTTTAGGCCAAATTTAAGTAGTAGCTCAGTCTCGAAATGCATATGTGGGTCTCTTTTTTCGCGTCCGGTTTTCCTAAACGATTTTCGCAAAGGGTTTGTTTATGATTTTGTGACTTATATCATCACTGATGATCTTGTTGTCATGCCAAACTCTATGGATACAAGCCTGGGTTTTGTCCTGAATTTTGGAGTGAAAAGCATTAGTTCAATAAACGAAATGATTGTCAATGTGACTAAAGAAAAGGTTTTATTCTTCTAAATGAATGCTTTGTGTTTATTTCACTGTTATACTTTAATCCTATGTTGTCTTTTTTTTTTGATTGATTTAATTAGTATTCTATTCAGGTACTGGATCTGCTGAAGTATTCTTTGCTCTCAAAGACAACTCTGACGAATTTGTTCTTAAGAAAGAAACCATTACTTGAGATGTCAAACTTTTCTCTATGTGGTGCTGAAAACAGTAGTAGTTTCCAAATCAATGTGAAACTAGCTATAAGAAAATCAGATGGCAAGATAATGTATGCTCAAGGAGAAAAAGATTTTGCAGACTTAATTGTATGTTTTCTCACCTTCCCATTGGGAGGAGTTGCGCGTTTGCTCGGAGGAAATTGTTCTGTGGGCTGCATTGATGGATTGTATGGGAGCATAGCTGATTTAGATGAAACTTATTTTGAATCAATGGAAGTAAAGAACAGGCTTGTTGATCCTCGTCTTCCCCCGCATCTCCAATTAAGACAGAAGATACTGCCAATTCATGAGCCCAATGATTTAGGATATTATTTTTATTATCAATTTAGTAAATTTAGAGAAAGTGTTGTTAATGATAATTTTTTTATATCTGACTATAAGGATGACAGTGGAAATTTTGTACGCCTGGTTTCTTACATGTCCATTGTAAGCAGCCATGAAGGTTTTGTAAAGGATCGAGCAATGTACATGGTTACAGATGACTTGGTCGTAACACCCATGTCTCCAATTTCGGCCATGCATGTCCTCAGCCATTTAAGAACTGATCTCAGTGACCTGAAAGAAAAGGTTGTCACCATTGGCATCAAGGAGGTAACAAAGAGCGAAGCTTATTGCATCGATCATCATTGCTATTAGTATATGGTGATTTTGATTGATTTACTATGAAATTATGTACCATGTTGATGTTGATTTTACATTGTTGTGGTGCAGACTCTCAGCATATTGAAGGCATCTTTATCCTCAACATCTGCTCTCACAAAAGGGCTCAGACACTTGTTAACTCAAGTTAAGGAGGAGAATTAGAACCTTAAACCTCTTAATGCTGGCGTAATTTTTGTTATAGGAAAGTTTGCAATGGACAATTATCATTACTAGATTTACTGCTTATTGTAGTTGCTTTACTAGCTTATTGCATTAGTGTTCAGTTCCTTTTAATTACTCTAGTTCTGAATTTATAATTTGTAATGACTTGTCTACAACTAGAGCGATTTCTTTTCATTTCCCTGTTTTTCTCTCGAGGCATATTAAACTCTTACGGCAACGTTGATCATCTGAGAACAGTATTTTATTTGTCGGATTTAATTGTACTCAAGGGTATTTATCGGTTTGAATTATGCACGTGAACTGGATGAGTCAAAGTATTGGTTCATATTTATTTAGTTAGTTAATTAGTTCATTCAATGTTAGAACCAAACCAAACTAATTGTAAATTATTTCGGCTCTTAAATTTATTTTGTTTTAACCTGAACCAAACCCGACCACCTAATTAGCTTTTTAATTGAAGTTATATTTATATTTTTAGGTGGCTTTGCACCCTAGGTGTTGCACCATGCACCATCAAATTTTACCTGCCACAACAGGTAATATTTACTTGTTGAAAAAAAATAAAAAAAGGTTAGATTACAAATATACCCTCCCTTCTATTTGGGTCATCATGGCCGCTGTGCCGAAAAGCTTCTGTCGCCGTGCCGGAACCCACTCCAAAAAATTGACCAAACTTAACAGCCCACCCCTGCAGCCTTGCACCACTCAATCCAACTCTCATCTCCACTCTGCACAAACAAACATCAAGTTTAGTGTTCATCAAGTTTAGCCACAAAAGTAGCATCAGACCCAGTAAAAGAAACAACATCACAAAAGATTCTTGTTTAGTATTCATCTCCTTAGAGGTTATAGCCAATTCAATCCCAGCAAACAACAAAAGAACACCAAAGCAAGCACCAATTTCGCAACCCCAAGCAACTTGTAGCAGAATCAATTAGTGAAGCAAAAACAATTGATACGAATCATGAACTTCAGGTTCACAAGGATTTGCCACTTCAATTTTAGAAAAAACCAGATCTGAAACAGAAATGTTTCAGAGTTGAGGGAGAAATTAACAGAGAAAGAAAGGTGAAAAAATAGATTTAAAATGGGCATTATAGTAATGAACAAATTGTAATTATAATAAATTAAAAAATTAAATAACATGTAGAACTGGTTTCCAGTTTCTCAAATGGACACTTGGCACGATTTCATTAGCCAGAAGATGGTGGTGCATGGTGAACTATTTAATTGTTAGTTCATCCTAGACAATACCATATTTTTAATTTTGTTATGTATAACTTTTTCTATTTTTTATGGGAAGTAATATTCATTTAGAATTGATTTGATTGTTCCATAAAATCATTAAATAATGAACTATTTTTATTCACATTGTCATGAAATTTACATTTTTATGCATATAAGTGATGATATATGCAGATAGAAAATTAAAATTTAATGATTTATTTTTATATATCAACCGATGATCCGAACCAAAACTAACTTTAATAAGATCAGTTTAGTTTCTATTTGCTAATTTTTTTACAAAACAAACCAATTAAATTTTATTAGTTCAGATTATATTTTCTCCAAACTCTCGAATCAACCCAACCTAAACACCCCTATTGGATAAGTGGATCTATGAACCCACTATTCACCCAATTTATCTATGCCTAAATCCATTCAAGTCATCCAATTAAAAAAATGAATTGAATGGACCCGTCCATTATATTTTAAATATTATTTATCATTTAGTTAAAATAAAAATAAATTCATCGGATTTTTACAAAAATACATAGATTAAATGGATTTTTTACGTAACATAACAAAAATTTAAAACCTCACATGCCAATCTTCCAATTAACACACTAACTAGTGTGTGACATATGCGATGTGTGTGACATAGAACTGGGTAAACGGGCCTAAGCCCGCGGGCTGTAGCCCGGTGATCACTGGCCCGTTTAAAAGCGGGCCTAAACGGGCTAGCCCGCTTAGTCCGCGGGTTTAAGCGGGTTAATCCGCGGGCTTTAAGAAAGAAAAAAAAACAATGCTTTCAGCCAAGGAAAGACCAGAAAGAAGGAAAAAAAATGCCAAGCCTGGTTCACCGTTCAGCCCAACTGCCCAAAAAGAAAATAAAAACCACTCAGACAGACAGCCCAACTGCAAAAAAAAAAAACAACTCAAACCCATTAACCCATACTCTCAATCTCTCAAGACCCAAAAAAAAACCTAGCTTTTCTGATTTTCTCCTCCCTCTCCATCGTCGCTCGCCGCCATCGCCCATCGCCGCTCGTCGCGACGCCGTCTGCCGCCATCTCCATCGCCCATCGCCGCTCGCGCGACACCGTCTGCCGCCATCGCCATCGCCCTTACCCGCGTCTGCAGCCATCGCCCTCCCTGTTTTTCGATCCCACCGTGGCACCCTCGCAAGACCATCCTCCGACTCCCTCTCGAAACTCATCGCCGCCATCGCCCATCGCCGCCGCGACGCCGTCTACCGCCATCGCCCTCGCTGTTCTTCGATCCCACCCTCGCAAGACCCTCCTCCTACTCCCTCTCGAAACCAAACTCTCTCTTTCTCTTCCTCTTCTTCTGGTAGCAGTCGCCACCTTCCTCTTCTTCTGGGTAGCAGCCACCACCATGTCGTCATCGCCGGGGTCGCCACCTCTTCCTCTTCTTCTTTTATGTGTTTTTTTTTTAAATATGCATCTGGCCCGCGGACCAGCCCGCGAAACCGCGGGGCGGACGCGGACCACATCAATAGTGGTCCGTTTAATTGCGGGCCAACGCGGGGCGGGCCTTCGCGGGGCGGGCCAGCCCGCTTACCCAGCTCTAGTGTGACATATGCGATGCACGAAATACTAATTTGTAATACATTTCGTTCTTAAAGTTTCATATCTAATCAAATATCAATAAACAAACAAAGCTCAAAACAATTGATTTAAGTATAAAATAAAAGAGAAGTGTATATTTGAAATGAGACAACTTTAAGTGTGAGATCCGTGTCATGCACGGGATATACGACTAACATTTGTTTAATTATTGTATATATGAAAATATTCTTATGTGAAATATTTACTAATGTGAGAGTTTTGTACCTGGTAACTTGTGCATAAATAAAGTAGACTATACATATATAATTATATATATATATAATTATTAAATTTATTGAAAAAATATATAAAAGTTCTGAAGCACTGCATTAAAATATAATTTTATATTACTATAAATATGAAAGTATTTTCATGTTAAAGTTCACTTCTATGTGATATTTTTACCAAGTAACTTAGACATAAAAAAAGTAAACTATATCTATATATGTATACACAATACACTAATGTTTTTTAAAACGGGCTAAACCCACTATCTTGGCTCACATCTCACTTGTGTAAGGTTACACACAAAAAATTGTGCACTTACGCGTCTCCAATTTAGTACTCCTAATGTAACCATGAAAGTTCTCAATAATATAAACAAAAATGATTCATAAACATATAAATAGTGCAGAAACTCATAAACACCTTCATTTTTCTCTCTATCTCTCTTCTTATCACATCAATCATATATCACATTCACTATTTATCTCTCTTCTCTTCTTTACTATCTCTGGATGTCTACACCTAAAAAATGTTTATGAATCATAACTCTAATATAAAAGGGACAATAGGATCTTCGTCAATTTATAAACTTTATAATTTTTATTATTTATCTTTTGATACTGTGAAGTTAAAATTAATTTGTTACCTATAAAATTTATTTTAAATATATTAATTCATAACAAATAATTTGATTTTAGTTCCTTTGGGAACACAGGCTCATTTATAAAATTATTTTCTTAATAAATTAATTACTTTTCAAAAAAATCCTTAAAATAATTTTTTTAAATATCTTACACTTTTCATTCGAAGAAAATTTCATTCATTTCTCATTGTTTATATCATATTTTATTATTATCAAGATCACCACAAATACAAAATAGAATAAGAGTCTGTCATATTCTTATCTTATCAAGTCCATATCCAAATCTATTATCCAATTATGTCTTATCCTATCATTACCACTAATACGTCTGTGCACTCATGTGTCGTTTGGCCTAACTTTTTTTATCTCAAAAACTACTTTTAAGTTAAAGCTCAAAATAAGAGCTCTGAGAAAAAAGTAAAAGCTATTTGTCAATTTTTTTATAGCTCAAAAGCTACTTTTAATTTAAAAGCTATTTGTTTGTTTGTAAATTCACGACTATGAGTGGTCACCGTGACATGATAATGGAGGGGTCAAGTAGCAACGGTGGCGTAGGTCGGTATTACCTAATGGCGACGAGGGTGGAGACGGTGGTGGTGAAAGTTGTGGCAACAACGATGGTGGTGGCATCAACGGTGGTGGTGGAGGCGATTATTGTGATAATGATAGTGGGGTGGTGGTGGTGGCGATGGAGCTGGTGGCAGTAGTGGAGGTGGGTGTTTACTTGTGGAGATGGTGATTCTGGCAGTGGTAATGATAATGGTGCTAGTGGAGGGTGGTGGTGGCAGTGGTGGCAGAGGTGGCAGCGACGACAGTGGAGGTTGTGGAGGGTGGATGGAGGCGATGATGATGACGGTGATCGTGGTTGAGGGTGCATGGTGCTAGGGTGGAGGTTGTTGTGGTGGTTGTGGTTGAGGGTGGTGATGATGGACGTGATGGTGGAGGGTGGTGGTGACAATGGTTGTGGTGGAGAAGGAGGTGATGGAAGTTGTGGAGGGTGGAGGGTGGTGGTGGTAGCGTCAATGTACGTGATGGTGGTGCTGGTGATGGAGGTGGATACGGATGTTGTAGAGAATAAGAATCGAATAGTTTTATTTTATTGATATACAAAACATATATGTATATATATATATATTCACAACACTTAATAATTGACAGACGATAATATTATAAAGAGTAAGTGTCTAACAAATTGATAAGTTTATTTACAAATTAATGATTTTATTTACAAACACCTTACTAATACCCCCCCCCCCCCCCAATATGGTGGAGGGGTGAACGACACCAATATTGGAATTGAGGAAGGAATGTCTTCATAGTCTGAACTGATGCGAGATGTGTGTTCATAGGTTGAACTAGTGAAAGTTACGTCCATAGGCTGAACTAGTAGAAGGGAAGGCATCCATTGTCTGAACTAGTAGAAGGGAAGGCATCCATAGACTAAATTGGTGGAACACATCCATAGGCTGAACTGATGAAAAACGTCCATAGGCTGAACTACTGGAAGGCGTCTATGACTGAACTGAATCGGTGCATTAGTAAACTGGGGAATTAAAAGTAAATGTAAATTCAACAACAGGGGAATCATAGTTGGTTGAAGTTATGGAAAAGGGAAGGGATCGATTGTGCTATTAAGCAAAAGAAACTCTAATACAACGTAGAATAAGAATTGAATAATTTTATTTTATCTATATCCAAAACATATACATATTTACAATACTCAACAACTTACGGAGGACAATATTATATAGAATTAGTGTGTTAACAAACTGATAAGTCTATCTAAAAATATATTATAAATTGATAATTTTATTTACAAGCACCTAACAGATAGATGTTATGTGGTGGCGGCGGTGGTCGTGGCGGTGGTAGCAACGACATTGGTGATGGAGGGCAATGGGTTATGTGATGGTAAAAGTGATGATGATAGTGGTGGAAGTGATGATCGAGGGTGAATGTGGCAATGAAGACAGCGGTGGGGACGATGACAATGTGGAGGGTGGTGTTGGTTGTGGAGGTGATGGCAGAGATACCAGATAAATAAGAGCTTGACATTATGTCTTACATAAGAAAATAAGTTAATTTTTATATAAAGAGTTTTTTATAAATTGTGTTTGATTAAACTTTCATTTTAAGGAGAAAAAAAGAGAAGAGAAGCCAAAAGGTACTTTTTAATCTCCAACAATTATAAAAGCTAAACGCACACATATCATAATTCGTTTTCTATCCGATTCTTCTCCGAAGTTTCAGTGTCCGGGAGCCATCGATTTATTGCTTATGCCCCACGCTTGTCACAACCTGACGGTTGAAAATATTAGGTCAATAATCCCCGATCAAACACCCAATCGCCTGAAACCCTAGAAAGCCACACGACCTCTCTCTCTCTCTCGCTTCTCATCCCTGCGCGCTCTCGAATTAGGGTTCCTGTGTTTTGTGTTGAGAGTAATCGAAGGCATGGATGATTGTTGTGCTGTTTGCGCAGAGCCCTTGGAATGGGTTGCCTACGGACCCTGTTTGCACCGCGATGTGTGCTCCACCTGCGTCGCCCGCCTCCGTTTCATTTGCGACGATCGCCGTTGCTGCATCTGCAAGACCGATTGCAACCTCATCTTCGTCACCAAGGTATCCCCTAATCAATCGCCCCCCCAGTATGCTTCCGTGTTTGTTCCTCGATCCGGTGAATTATTATATATGTACCTGTTGCCCTAAATCAGGAGGAGTCTGTCTTTCATACTTTATGTGCTCTGAATTGAATAGCTTAAGATCTTAAACGCGCCACATTCACATGTATGGTTGAAATTCTACTTCGATGGGTATATTGTATCAATTATTGTACACGCAGAAGTTTGCAGCTGTATTCAGCTGTACAAGCATAGAATTTATCCCTAATTCCAATCATATTGTGGATTTTCCACTGCTAAGATCACTGTCACTTACGTTCTCTTTATGCTATGTCACTTTTCCCACTGTATTTGGGGTAATGTATAAATATTTGATGAGAAATTTATGGAATTTTGTTACTGAAATGATGTAATGAAGTTGACGGGTATGTTGTTTTGACTTGAATATTTGCTATGTTTTATTTTTTCGATTAACTTATTAGTAATGCATTCGGAATATCATGTTTGTCTTTGAAATTATTTACTTTATGTTGTTTCTTAACAACTGAACTAATCTGTTTATGGCACAGTAAACTTGCTTGGTTACGAAAGCCATAGTTTAATTTCAAAATTGTAGCAGTTGAACTTGTTTTGTTTGCTTATCCCTCATCAGTAGGGCTTGATTTGTTAATTTTTTATTATTCTATTGTTGCTACATTTTGACTTTGTTTATATTAATTTTGCTGCATTTTCCCAGGCTCTAGGAGACTATACAAGGATGATTAATGACTTTTCTTCCTTGCCGGTTGAGGTAAGGGAGGGCAAGGTTGGATCGTACTGGTATCATGAGGATACAAACACGTTTTTTGATGATGTGGACCATTACAAGATGATCAAGGCCATGTGCAGGCTTTCATGCAATGTGTGTGACAAGATGGAGGAGCAACCACCTGATGCTCCGAGGAGGCGAGAGAGGTTTAGGAATATAGGGCAGCTGAAGGGTCACTTATTCCACCGTCATAATTTGCATATGTGCAGTTTGTGTTTGGAGGGAAGGAAGGTGAGCTTTTTTATTATTGCCACCCAGATGAATTGTTTTGGATAACAATTTGTATCCCTCCTCAACAACACATTTGATTGTGAGTCTCTTGACCGTCATTTCTATGACACAGGTATTTATATGTGAGCAAAAACTATATTCTAGAGCACAATTGAAACAACACATAAGCACAGGTGATTCTGAAGTGGATGGAAGTGAGAGTGAGAGAGGTGGTTTTATGGGGCATCCTATGTGTGAATTCTGCAGAACCCCATTTTATGGGGACAATGAACTATACACACATATGTCTACAGAACATTATACTTGTCATATATGCCAAAGGTAACAACTAAGCCAACAATGTGTCCAAAGTGTATTTATACTGGTTGAAACTGTTAGAAATGTAATGCTCATGATATGTGTACCTTTAATGCAGGCAGCATCCTGGACAGTACGAATACTATAAGAGTTATGATGACCTTGAGGCAAGATATCTGTGTTGTGCTTTCATTTTACTCTTTTGTAAACAAAATGGCTTTGCTAGATGTTTCCTGTTGTTTGAACTGAAAGCATTTTAATGTCTTTTGGTGCAGATCCACTTCCGTCAAGAGCACTTCTTATGTGAAGACGAGGCTTGCCTTGCTAAGAAATTTACTGTTTTTCAATCTGAAGCAGAGATGAAGGTGTCTGGTTACTTATTACTTATATATCATGGATCTTTTTCTATTTCTTCACATTTGTTGTTAATGATTTATTTGGGATGTGTCTGTGTGCAGTACTTGCACCTTGTTAATGATTCCCCCTGTTTATTCATTTGGATGCTGACTATTTTTACCTTATACTGTAATATTGGATGTGTCATTGTTGTGGGGGTATTTCCTCATTGTTGAACCTCTTTTTCTTTGTTTATGGCTTAGAGACATAATGCTATAGAACATGGAGGGCGAATGTCACGGTCAAAGCGCAATGCTGCTCTTCAGGCATGTTAATTGACAGACATTTCATTTTGATCTTACTTTTCACATCTGTTGGTATTGCTAGTTTCCAATGACAAATTATTTACTTCCCAGATCCTTCTCGCACCCTTACAGAAGTTAAAGTTGGTTTCATTCTTTCCTTACAGATACCGACTAGTTTTCGATACAGACATGGTAATGAACAGGACCAACGCCGTGGAAGAGGTCGTACATTTCGTCGAGATTTTTCTGACAACCAACTTTCTATGGCCATTGAAGCCAGTTTGCAGACAACTAATGCTGAGTATCATAATCCATCAACATCAAGTAGAGGACAAATGGCTGCTGATGATGGGAATGATGACATTGATTCTATCATCCAACCTTTTGAATCGTTAGCTACATCAGATTCTGAATCATCTGCAAGGTACCTTCAAGCCTTAGGGCACTCAAAGAATGGAGCTCTAGGAGATTCTTCCTTTCCTCCGCTTTCTGTAACTTCCAGCAATGCACCGCAGATATCCAAAAATGACTTGGATGGTTCATCTAGTAACACAATGGCAGCTCGTTTGCGTCGGCATGGCAAGAGAAGTGTATCTGTTATCAATTCTGGTAATGCCTGGTCTGTAGCAGGTCGTGGACCTGTGCAACCGTCTAGCAATCCTTCACAATCTAAACTGTCAACAAATCTTGGTCTTGGAGTGTCTCGCAATTCTGGTCAGATGAAGACAGGAACTAATAGTGGACCTTCACTCTCTGGTCAGACGAAGTCAGGAACTAACAGTGGACCTTCACCCTCAACTTATGCTAGCTCCATTCAGGCTTCGCATACTACTCATAGACAATTACCTGCTGGTTCATTGAGGGACAAACGTGACAATGGTAGAATAGTTCACTCTGCATCTGCTCCAAACCTCATTGAAAATAATTCTGTTGGGGTTTCAATTTCCGATTTCCCTCCAGTTTCTGTTGCTCAAGTGAGCAAGTTACCTACAAGCAGCCAGTCTCTATTGAATGTGGGGGACGTTCAGTCTGCTAACAAGTCATTGGTCGATAAGATTCGCAGTGCTCTTGATTTTGATGAAGAAAGATATACTATATTTAAAGACATATCTGCGCAATATCGTCAAGGCACACTAGATACTGGTACATATGTGGACTGTGTTCAGCAGTTTGGCTTGTCTCATCTTATACTTGAGTTGGCAAGACTATGCCCAGATCCTCAGAAGCAGAAAGAACTTGTTGAGGCTTACAACGCAACTTTGCAAACAAATGCTTTGCATGATAATAACCGGGTTTCTGGCAGCAGTAGCACCCATCGTAAGGACAGTAATGTCGGCAAAAAAGGTAAAGGTAAGTCTTTAGATGTTGGGGCAGAGAGATTAGCAGATAGTTTTTTAAGTGCTGTACATCAACTACAGTCGAGTTATGAACCTTCAGCTGAGAAGTTGGAGGTCCTATCAAAGGGTGATTACCGCACTGACAGGGGCAAATTAAAGATCAAGCAGCCGGTTGATACTAACCCTGGTAATCAACCTAAGATGAAGGTTAGTGGGCAGACTAGAACATCAAATGACAGTTCATCTAATCAAAACAGAGAGGATGGGGGTGGTGGGAGCAAGCAACGCAAGAAAAGCTCCAAGTTCCTGAGAGTGCGGCTGGGTGATGATTCTGCTTCGGCCCTTCTTGAAAACCCACGCACCGAAACAGGTATCGGAACAACAGACAGTTTAGAAGAGAACAGGAATGACACTGGAGGAGGGCTGCCTGTGAGAGGTGTTTGGCGAAAGGGGGGAGTTCACAAGCTATTTTCCTAATTCTGCTTCGCTGTAGCTTTGAAATGTGAAGTATCAAATGCCTGAACTGGCATGCGTAAGCCATAGTTGAACTAGTATAAACATAAAGGATCCTATTTTAGCTTTTGAGAGTAATGATATCTCATGGAGTCTGATTTGAGTTGGATTTCAAGTAATAGCAAGCAGGGATATCAATTTTGTTGTCATGTTGGAGGCCAAACCCATACCTGAATGGGTTCATTTTGTTTGTTTTGAGGTATATTTGATTAAAGTGTTAATAGGAAACTGTAGTGCCTATTAAGTGTACTATTTACAATCTCAAAATATCTTTCGGTGTGTGTTTTGGATAGTTAAATTTACCAAGGTAATGTTTCTTAATTTACAATGTCTTGTATGGATATCAAGTAAGAAAATTAGGAATATATCAGTGTGATTTTGTCACTTAATTTTTCAGTATTTTATAAATTACAATATTAAAAATATATCAATTTAATTTTTAGTGTTTTGAATTTATTCTTCTGAATCTAAAAACGGTCATTTTTTTGTTACTGGATTAACGTAATTTCACAAACTAAGTCCGTATGATTTACCTATGAATATAGAAAAATAACACATGTAGAGATACTTTGTCACTCACTGTTGAAGTACAGTGTACGAGCATGTGTCTGTTTTCATGTTTTCTAATGAAAAATCAATGAGGCAGATTTATTTCTTCCGTTTTAAAATAACTCTCTACATAGAGAAAAAAATTATTTTATAATAATTATTCACTTAGAATTCTAAGAGAACATTAATTGATATTTTTTCATATAATATTCCTATGAGAAAAATAAATGAAGAGATAAAAATGCATTTTAAGGATTAAATTAGAAAATAAGTAATACATTTTAAAAAGTTAACAATATTAATTATATTTCTGCGTTATTTTTCTCTACAGTTATTAATTATATTCCTAGTTTGACATTGTTTTTAATTTTTTTATTTTCTTATTGCCACAACCACAATCAATATTAGGAGTCTATCCAAGTGAAGCGTTATTTTTAATGGCTCTAATCGTCGTCATGAAAGGTGCTTGGTGAACACAGATTAAGTGGTTTTTTGGTCTAGGATGATGTTATGGTCACTACTATCTATCAAATGAAACTTAATGCTTTGAGTTTATTTGATAAGAGTGAAAATACTAGGAAAGGGCACGAGGAAATAATATGAGAGAAAAAATAATGGAAAAATAAAGTCATTTTAAAGCTTTTTGTTGTAAAAGAAAAAGTTTATCATTCACACAAAATGATATAAATGTCTCTTCTCACCTACAAGGCTACAAAACCTATATAATTCACTGATAATGGTGCTAATGCTACTTTTTTATCAGCATTTCGTATAAAATCATGCTAATTCTACCTCAACCAAACCTCATCAGATTTAAGCTGCCAAAACTACCCAATTTTGCTAGATTTTATTTTTCCTACCTGTTTTTGCTAGAAAAAATTATTTACATTATTAAAAAAAAACCGAAGATAAACCCCCTTCAAGTTCAATTGATTCCTTCTTAAACCCTACCTCCATATACAATTCAACGAGTGAGAAACCCGCATCGAGGCAAATGGATTCAGCGAACGGAGCAACGGTGTTGGAGGAGGAGCACCGCATGACGGAGTGGCGTCTCCACCGTGGTCCCTACCTCGGAGACATCTCAGCTCTCTGTTTTCTCCACCTTCCCAATCACCCTCTTCCTTTTCTCCTCGCAGGTAACCATTGTTTCCCTCGCATCGCTTTCCATCCCAACGTGCTTTTTCTCTCCTTCATTCGTTTCACCCTCAATGCTTCATTCAGGTTTGGGCTCAGAAATTCTGGTGTACGACTTGGAACTCGGAAAGGTCATGAGATCGTTCTCCGTATTCGAAGGGGTTCGCGTTCACGGAATCACTTCCAGTAGTTGCTTAACTGTAATTGCTGTGTTTGGGGAAACAAGAATCAAACTATTCAGCTTCTCATTTGACAATGACAATCCACAGTTGAAGCTGGTTCATTTTTTGCCAAAGTTTGTTCACTGGGTTTTGGATGTTTGCTTCCTCAAGGTGAATGATCACTCACTGTATTTCGATTTCGGAATAACGAATGCTTCTTCTGTTCTTCTAACTTGTAATTTTTTTCTTCTTGAATTTTTGTGATTGCAACTTTGTACTTGGTAGTAGGGCTGTTTACCTCATTGCAACGTGGAGAGCAATTTTCTCGCTGTAGGTTGTAGCGACAATTCAGTTCACATATGGGACATCTATAACTCCAATACTGTTCTTAAGGTTCAATCTCCAGGTTAGGTTCGACTTTACTACGTGTGTCGTTCTTTATTGGCTACTTTTGTTTCATTTAACGAGATGCTATTTGTTATTGGATCATAGTGCGGTGCCTTCTGTACTCAATGCGGTTATGGGGTCACAATCTTGAAGTTCTCCGTATTGCATCTGGTACAATATTTAATGAGGTAAGGAATTTGCTGATCGTCAATGTTCTTGGTTGAGCTTGAAAATGCATAAAAAATGTAAGTCACAAAGATCGTGTGGAATATATTTGTCTTGATCTCCTGCAAGTCTCTCTTTGATTCTTTGAAAATAGAGTCTTGCTGGATGGTAGTTGTAGAGGAAACATGATCCCGGTCTCTGATTCAGCCTATATATTTCCTTCTATGACACCAAATGGAATTCCTTCCCTCATCCTTTCTTTATGGTGAATGCTTCCTGGCCTTAATGTTGACAAAGGTGATAGATGGAAGCTAGGCAAAAAATAAGTTAAGAAAGTTTAGAGATCATGCTCTTGATGACAGTCAATCTACCTTTTGGAATGATATAATCATTGCCATTTCGTATAGTCTCAAATACTGGATGTTATACACGAAGATCCAAGATGGAAATATATGTCTGTATGTGTCATAAGATGTGAATAATTATGAGCTATCAATAATTTCTACTCCCTTCTTGTCTCCATCCCTGGTAGCATTTTCGCTGCCATTTGATGTTGAGTCCAGATGCCTAGTAACAGATTAAATATCCTGTATTTACTTTGTAATTTATTACTCTAAATTTGGCTCCTGCAGCTCCAGTAGGCTAGTGACTGGAAAAGCCTCCCTAATAACTATCAAACAGAATCCTTGTACTGCTCCTTGATTTCCATAGACTAGTACCAAAAATCAAATAGCAGAAACACTCATTCAGTTCAAGTTAATCATAATTATCATCTTGGTGGAATATTTCTTAATTTCTGTGCTACATACTTACTATGACATACATGACTACCTCAGTTATATTTATTTAATCATGCATGAAGGATCTATTTTTCCGCACTATATATTTTTATGTTTTACTGAAAAAGTTCATATAAGTATTGTACTTAATAGACTTTCATCTATCCTTGTTAAAATTTCTTTCTGAACTGTTGTTTAATGTGTCCGCATTTCTATTTTCTTTTAATTACTTTAAAGAGTTTGGTTCAAGCAGATTGTTGTTTGGAAAGTGGCCCCTCAGCAGGATAAATCTTCAAGAACTCAAGAAGACCACGATCATCAGAGCATTTCATCATCCAATTTCAGCCTATTAAAAGATAAACAGTATGCGGCTGTTCATGTTTGTAAGCTTATTGGACATGAAGGTTCAATCTTCCGAATAGCATGGTCGGCTTGTGGATCTAAACTGGTCTCTGTCTCTGATGACCGTAGGTGAGTTAGGTTTTCAAATCATATTATATCAGACTCATGCTCATTCTTAGAGAGTTAATGATACATTTCATGATTGGTCTCTTCATTTATCAGTGCACGTGTCTGGACTCTTCCTACTGAAAGGGAAGATTCATTGCACCATGATCCCATTGTCCTTGTCTTATTTGGACATAATGCTCGAGTTTGGGACTGCTGTATTTCTGATTATGTAAGCCGTTCAATGCTGTTCAGTATTCGCTCTTTATCAAGTTATAAATAGGATATTTTTGCAAATAAAACCCACAAAATAAATTTGTCTGGGTTTCATTCATTTCAACTCGTCTTAAAAATTTGTTTTATTCTCATTGTTCAACTTTCCACGTTTTTGTTAACCAAATCATGTTTTGCTCTTCCACCACCCAACAAGAAAGGGAAAATTATTATATAATGTTATGTCATAGTTTTTCTAAACTTGTGCCAAACTTATTGGTTTCTGAGTGTTCCCCGTCCAATAATCACTGCTAAGGAGCCATGATTTCACATTAATGTGTTTTTATTTTTCACCAATTAATGTGTTTTTATTTTTCTCATGACAGGTTCATTCACATTAATTAATATATATTTTATAATTGATAGTCATTCTTCATAATATAGTAAATCTGTCATCAATCAAGCATTACTCCTACAACCTTTCTTCAGTATTTAAAATTAGCCATGATTTCATGTGGCTAATTTCTAGTCAGCCACAAAAAAGCTGCTTCAAATGTATTTGAAAGCATATATACTCATTGTGTTTATTTTTCGACGTAAATTTCCATTTATTTCTACTTGTGGAATTGAAATTTCCAATTTTCTTTATCATGGTTTTATGCAGTTTATTGTTACAGTCAGTGAGGATTGTACATGTCGTATATGGGGAGTTGATGGTGAGCAGCTGCAAGTCATTAAGGAGCACATGTTAGTTCTCAACATGAATTCTTGATTTTTCAGAATTAAATTACCAACTGCGAAGTTTTGGATTTTCTGTTGTCCTGATCAGTTGAACATTAAAGATAATAGATTGTATAGAATTTGACATTCTGTGAACTGGTATCTACATGAAACAGATGTTATGTTATCTTGAATCCCTTGGACTCATCATAACATTTGTGGATCTTATGTTTACCCCCTTAAAGACCTGACTCAACTAAATGCCACTTGTTGATTTTTATTTACTTTCTTTACTTCACTTTAATGTTGTGCATTAGGTTTAAATGTCCCAATGAATTTCCTAACCTGAACGTTGGATTTTCCTACAAACAGATGTTTCAATTTATCTTTCCTAAATGTGAACATTTATTAGATGAGTCATATGGTCTAAAAGCATGAAGAAAACAATGAGCTTTTCTATTTGCCTCATATCTTGCAATTATTGTGTGCTACTGCTTCAAACGAGTTAACCTGAGTTCTACTTAAGTTTTTTTATCTGTTAGGTTTTGTGATGCCAAAACCATCCTTATTTTCATGTCTTTTAAGATTCTTAAAATCTCGCTAGTTAGAGGAATTGATGAAATATGTGCATTGTTTGCTATGTACAGAGGAAGGGGTATATGGAGATGTTTGTACGAACCGGAATCGTCACTTCTTATAACTGCTGGGTTTGACTCTGCTATTAAAGTGCATAGGCCAAATGCTTCTCTGTCCAGGGGCTTGGCAGCAGCACAAGGGTCGCCTGACAGAACAGAGATGTTTTCCATTGGCTTCCCTAATGTGGTAGAACATATTGGATTAATGGACAGGTAGGAATATTAAACGTCATAAGCTCAGTTGGGTTGCCCACTAACATGATAAATTTTTGAATTGATTTTCAGATGCCTTTGTCCATAAACAGTTGTTATTACCAAATTCTGTGTTGACTGGCCTTTTTGCCTCCTTATTTGTTGCAGCAAGAGTGAATATGTTCGTTGTTTGCGTTTTTCCTGTCAGGATTCTCTTTATGTTGCTACCAATCATGGTTATCTCTACCATGCTAAATTATGTGATACTGGAGGGGCTCAGTGGAATCAACTTGTCCAGGTCAGCAACAGGACACCACTTATCTGTATGGATTTATTGTCCAAGGACTCATTTAAACTTGATTATGGTGCTGAGGATTGGATTGCAATTGGAGATGGTAAAGGAAATATGACAGTTCTTGGAGTTTCTAACGATGGTTGTACTCCTTCAGTTAGATTGAGCTTTACTTGGAAAGCTGAAATGGAGAGACAGCTACTGGGTACTTATTGGTGCAAATCTCTGGGATGCAGGTAATGGATGACCTTACATTATTATTCAATAGTAGTGTCTAAATTATTAATGAGGTACTTTGGGCTTAACCCGTGCACAGATAGATACATGATACAATTGATAAGGTCTTGACAAGTGTCCTGACCTTGCTATTAAAACGAGTCTAATAAAAAAATCTCATATTCTCTACACAATTATGAAATTTTTATTAGGGAAATGAAATACACCTGTTGCTAATCCAGTTCAAGTAATTTCTCTATGGTTGGTTGACTGACCATAAGATCAGACTAAGTCAAATCACCCCATAGTTTTGTTCGTCTTGCCATGCAAATCATGTAGTGCGATCAAATGGGAGATCGTAGTGTGTTACTCTTGTGTAGCTTACTTCATTTGGTTTCTTATATCATTCTTCAGTTTTATTCTTATTTGCTCTGCTTTGTCTCAAATTGGTGAATGATGACACGATTATGTAGGTATGTCTTCACAGCTGATCCTAGAGGAAGATTGAAACTCTGGAGGTTGCCTGACCCTTCAGAATCTGATCTTCAGAGCTTAATGAGGAGTAACAGTGTGTCACAAATAGCAGAGTTCATATCAAGTTATGGAATGCGAATAATGTGTTTGGATGCATGCTTGGAGGAAGAGGTATTCATCAATTTGTCTTCTCCCTTTTAACTTTTTATTCTTTTTGGGTTGAATTGTGGTGTTTTGACATGTTCAATATTGGTACTTGGTAGAATCTGACTATATGCTGCAATCAAAATAACATTTGAACAGAAGTTGAGGTGGACCTTGATATGACCTGACATTGTTCAATAGCTTTTTACGAGGAACAGAGACGAGAGATGTTTTCTATTTTGACCTTTAAGATGTTATCCTACGAATATAACAATTTAAAACTGGAAACTCATTTGGAAGCTGGATATCAATGTCTTTGCAGGTCCTAGCCTGTGGAGATCTACGTGGTAATATGCTTATATTCCCTTTGCTAAAGAATCTGGTGCTGGGCACATCTGTTGCACCAGAAATGAGAATACCTCCAGTAAATCATTTCAAAGGAGTTCATGGAATTTCAAGTGTCTCCAGTGTTTTTGTGACTAAGATTGGTCACAATCAAATTGAGATATGCTCTGTACGTGTAACTATTCATCCTTCTTATTACATTGATTCAGATTTTAACTATTTTTCTATGGTTAACATCTAGAGCACTGTCAATGTTCAAACCCACTAGTACACATATGAATGTGCTCTGCTTCAATTTCAATTGTTGATTTTCATTCATATGTTCAGACTGGAGCGGATGGTTGTTTATGCTATCTGGAATATGATCGAGAAATGCAGAATTTGCAATTTACAGGGATGAAACAAGTGAAAGAGTTGACTTTGATTGAATATGTTTCGACGGATAACAACTCTCTTGATACGTTATCAGGCAGCTATGCAGCTGGTTTTGCATCTGTAGATTTCATAATATGGAACTTAGTTAATGAGAATATGGTACTTTGATTACTTTTTCTCTTTCCTGTGCTAAATTAATATTTACATTAATTTACCTGTTGCTGCATACATTACCTGCTGTTATAGCTGTGATGATTAAGTACATATGGCACTAGCAGGTGGTGAAAATTCCATGCGGTGGATGGCGGCGTCCTCATTCCTATTATCTAGGTGATGTACCAGAGATGAAGAACTGTTTTGCCTATGTCAAGGTTTTCTTTTTGCTGTGAACTCTGACTATTGAAAAAAGCAAGCTATGGGAATTTCATTACATTAAGCTTTATCTATCCTAAAGTATATGACACGTTAGATTTTGCTGCTAAAACCCATAATTTGTACTCAAGAAAATCTTTAGTTGCTAATTCGTTAGTTTTTATATCATTTTATGGGTTTGGCTTGAATTGTAAACTCCCTAAGAATTTATTTGTTTCAATGCCTCCCCATTTTTATTGGTTGAGCTTAACAATGAGGATGGACAGGAGAAAGTCAAATAAAATGCCATTCGAAATCTGATTGTCGTTTTGATATGTGCATAATCTTTAGATTTCAAAACTTTTCCAGCCATTCGAAAGGCACATTTTGTCACATAGTCATATGGTTTAGCTTTCTTTAGTAATTTATTAGGCCTATTTAGTCCTCGGTGATTGTTTTTTATTATCACAAACATATTTTTCTCAATCGCCCATACAAGTAATGGCAATGCCAATTATTGCAGGATGAAATGATACATATACATAGACGCTGGCTTCATGATAGAGATAAGAAGGTATACCCTCAGGGTTTGCATATGCAATTCCATGGTAGAGAGATACATTCCTTGTGCTTCATCTCTGAAGATATTCTTTTTAGAGATAATTGCAAGCATGCCTTAGTTTCCAAATCAAGTTGGATTGCAACTGGATGTGAAGATGGAACTGTGAGGTTGACATGGTAAGACTACTATTATCTGCTGTTTGTAGAACTCACTTAAGTACCTTATTAACACTTGATGTGTCTGTCTGATCCAGGTACTCCTCTGGTATTGAAAATTGGTCCATTTCAAAATTACTTGGTGAGCATGTTGGAGGATCAGCTGTAAGATCAATTTGTTGTGTGTCAAAACTTCACACGTTTTCATCAGATACAACTGATGTACCTAATGGGTGGAGTGAAGTGAATGCTGCTGATGAAGACAAAGATAATCCGACCTTACTGATATCAGTAGGTGCAAAGCGTGTCTTAACTTCTTGGCTACTAAAAAATACGAGTCGGGACAACAAAAATGATTTTGTAACTGATCATCAGTATAATTCCAATTCCAAAGGAGTTGGTGATAAATTTGTTTCAAGTTTGTCTTCGTCAATGACATTCCAGTGGCTTTCCACTGACATGCCAGGCAAATATTCGACTACAAACAAATATCCAGAAAATAATGTGAAGAAAGTAGTTGGTATTGCCGAAAATGTTTCTAATACAAAAATTGATGCTGGACCTGGGTCATTGTTTCCGGATAGGGAAATGATGAACTTGATCAGAGATAAGCATGAGGATGACTGGAGATATCTTGCAGTCACTGCTTTTCTTGTTAAATGTGCTGGTTCCAGGTGAGTGGATATGCATATTTGCTTCCTTGGTTTTGAATTTGGTTAAACTCTGAAATTGATTTCACTCGGAAAAAATAAAATCTGAAACTAATCTTCCATTTTTTTTATATCTTTCAGGATATCTGTCTGTTTTGTTGTTGTTGCTTGTTCAGACGCTACACTTATGTTACGGGCTTTAATTTTGCCCTTTCGCTTATGGTATTTACAGTTATTCCTATTAAATTCTATGATAATCTTTTATTTGGTTTCTTTTGTTTTCGATTACATCTCACATGGCTCTTTCATGTTACCTTATGGCAGGTTTGACATTGCATTACTTGTTCCTCTACTGGCACCTGTTTTGTCATTGCAGCATATCATCTTTCCCATATGTCGTCCTTATAAAGGTTTGTATGAAATTCCATTCCAGTGATTGCTGGCTAGAGTCGTCCTCAATATATAAAATGACAGAAGTTATTTGTTAAGATGAATGCGCTGCCCCTTTCTCATGTGTTTTTTGAAATACTCACTAGAATAATGTTAGAGGTCCATTCCTGATTCCTCAACTATTTGCTGTCTATGATCTATTTTCCTGCTTTAATTTAATTCTTCTTTTTCTAAACTTCCTGGCAGATAAAATCCAAGTTGGAAATGTTTATATTGTGATTAGTGGATCTACTGATGGGAGTATTACTTTCTGGGACCTGACTCACAGTGTTGAAGCTTTTATGCAGTGGGTTTCAGTTTGTGATGTAGAGAAGTTCTTTGATTGTCAAAAACGACCCCGCACTGGAAGAGGAAGTCAGGGTGGTAGATGGTGGAGATCTTATAAGAGTGGCTTGCCAAAGAAAAGACCAGATAGTAGTCTGGTCACTCCAAAAGCCAAAGAGGATATCGATAGCATCAATGATGCTACACATGGGAGCCCTTCAGTGCCAAATGTTTCTGAAGCCATGCATCCGGATCCCAAGTTAGAAATTAAGACTGATAATTCGTCCATGGAAATATGTGAAATACAGCCTCTAAGCCTGTTGCGAAATATTCATCAATCTGGTGTCAACTGTCTCCATGTTTCAGAGATAAAGGGTGGCCAAAATACCAATAGTTGTCGTGTGTACAGCGTAGTTAGTGGGGGTGATGATCAAGCACTTCATCATCTCGTAGTTGAATTATCACCTAAATCAATAAACCTAGATAATGGGATTTTGACCCCAGATATCACACATTTGGTCTCTGAACCTGAATCTAGAAAGAGCATCCATTTCCAAAATCAGAGCAAGAATTATGAGATCAAATTCTTAAATTCTGAAAAATTTCCCTCGGCCCACAGTGCTTCTGTGAAGGGTAGGTCCGCAAGTTATACTTCTCTACATTTTTTCATAAATAATAGTTGGCATATCAGGTTTTATTAGTTTGATCCAATGCTTTTCTTGGCCTTTCCCGCAAATTTTCTGTTACTTCATATATACTATAATTGTTCTTGTTTGTGACAATACTTGTCTGTTGCAAATTTGCCAGATATTTTCATCTGCTCATTTGCTAGATATTAAAATCTTCATGGTCCTTGCAAACCATGTCCATCTGAAGTCTGAACCACTTTATCAAGTTGAAGCCAATACGTTACCATTTGAACTTCTAGTATGTCAGTGATGCATAACTATATCATCCTTTATTTTATGAAGGTGTCTGGACAGATGGATCTTGGGTGTTCTCGACAGGGCTCGATCAGCGGGTCAGATGCTGGAACCTTCACCAGCGTAAACTTATTGAACGTGCACATCTGATAGTTAGTGTGCCTGAGCCAGAAGCGTTATCTGCTAGGGCTTGTGGCAGGTGATTGTTTTATGAGACAACAATTACCAGGCTGGGTGATATAACACAATGTTATTTTTTCTTAGCTCTTGCTTGTGCCTTTTGCAGGTACCATTATCAGATTGCTGTTGCTGGAAGAGGGATGCAAATAGTTGACTTCTCAGGATCCTGACACAAAACTGATGACTGGTGTGAGAATGAAGTAATTGTTAATTTTTTTTTTCTTTCACTAGAATAATTTATGTCGGTGCGATATCCCCAACATCATTCAGATGAAGCTTTAGTACTCACTTGTGTCTCAGTAAAATGGTCTATGGTTGATCCATGTTGATGTAGATGTACATCTACCAATGTAATGTTGGGAATCTTCGATGTGCAATTTGATTTGATATGTTTCAGTGTAACTTGTATTTTAAAATAATGTTACAAAATATCGTGCCCATCACAATCTTGTTGAATTTCTAACAAATAAATGATAGCAAGTTGTGTTTATAATAAGTTGTGCTAACTTAGACCAATAAATACTATAAGATAATTGCACGTTGTCGCATTTATAGAACTTCAAACGCGGAGGCACAGAGATTGTACAGTTCAGTCCTGGGTGTTCTTAGTTGCATGAATGCTTTTTATTTTTTTCTCTTATGCTGCACTTCAATTAAAAAAAATTATAAGCCATAAATGAAGCATGTGGCCCTCTTTTTCATACATACTTTTATTTCATCTTATTTTCACTTTTTTTTTTCTTCCTATTTCTCTTCTTTTCATGATTCCATATATTATATTTCTTATTTTTCTTCATTTATCTCTCTTGGTGTAAGTAAATTTTGAGTGTGAATGGAATTTTATCCTTACTTTTATTCTATTCTTTTTTTTTCCCATTTGTGCTTTTGGATAAGAGAAGCACATGGTCTAAGTTCGGTTCATAAAAGAAGGAATAAATATCAAGTAGGCACTCAATATTCATGGGATTAAGATTAAACAGATTGTAAAGACATAATCCGGTCTAATTCTTTTAATTGTGTTATAATATCATCCAATCAATTTTATCCAAAATTCACTTTCATATAATTTAATGTAAAATATTTTTTGTTGGATAATTTTTTTTGTTTAGTGTTTTTCTAGAAGTATTAAATTAATTTTAATATAAATAAATGTCAAAATATTATTAGACCATTCAAACTAGGATGGTTTTACTCAATATTAAACTTTAGGTGATTTAGACAACTTAAAATAATAAATATAATAACAAATAAACCATCAAATGTTTCCTCCATAACTATTCATAGCGATGTAACACAACTATAACTCTCTTCAAGTTATATTATTAAAAAGTATCCACATAATTTCTTAATTTTTTTATGTTTCAATATGAAATGATATAAATTTACAGAGGAGTGCTAACAACATGTTACACACTCAACAGTGTTGGTAGCATGTCTCAAATTTATAATATAACCCACGATGATTATCTTTATGCTCTAAATAGTTTATAAGCATTCATTGACTATGTAATGCACATAGAGCAAATAGAAATAGCAATATATTTTTTATTTAAGAAATCAGTAAGGTAAGTGTTTTTATGCAGCCAAAAACTGACTAAAGTGATTACTAACAGGAATATTTAGGAACCTGCTTAAGTTGACTAATAGTATACCGAAGATGAAACACTGTCAGCTGGGTACACAAATTTTTTAAAATAAAAATGTACTATATACCTATGGAAGATAACAGTACGTGCATCTTAGATAGTGCATTTCTCATAAGTGATGGCACCAGCTGATAAAGAAACACAAATAAATGATGCTTTAGAAATAGATTAATCATTAAATTTATGTAGTTTAGAGCTGCGTATTGTCGTTTTCTAAAAAATGAACATAAAGAATCGATGTATTTCTTTTTTAAAACAGTCGGTTCTTATTTGTACTGTGTAGACGTCTAACTAAATTTTGATACATAATAATTATTGGTTATATAGTTTAGCTAACAAAACAATTACGAAAATTTAAAAAATTGGCTAATTTACCCAAGTACAGGTGTCCCAATGATATTGTTGTATGTGTCTTTTAAAAATTTCAACTAATATTACATGTGTTATCATAAAATCCAACTCATTTTTTGTTGTTGATAATTTTGTCAAATTCATTTTATTAAATAATTTATTTATACTTTGATTCATCAAGTAGGATAAACTACACAACGAACCTTTTTATCAAAAAAACAAAAAATTAAGAGCCCTAATCCCAAATTTATTTCAATTAAGAAGCAGTAGATATTGTATATTAATTTAACCCAAGACAAAGCAAAATCGTGAAACCAAACAATTCAGCTTATACCATCTCACATACCTAATGTGAAACTTGGTATACTAGTTAGTTCAAAATAGACCATTAACAAATATTAGTGGAGTTTATTTAAAAGCCAATCCTTGATTAATGTGTTCATTGGGATAGCAATTTTTTTTAAATGGTGATAGCAAATGTTGGACACTCTCGTGCTGTATTAGCTACAACATCAGATGAAGGAAATTTGGTCATAATTCAGCTAATAATTGATTTCAACCCAATTGATTTCAATCATTAATAAATATTAGGTCGATTTTGCTTTAATAATTGATTTCAACCCAATTGACTTCAACCGTTAACAAATATTAGGACGATATTTTTTGGAAAAAGAGGTTTATTGTGTAGTTTATCCTAATTCATAGATTCAAAGTATAAATAAATTATTTAATAATGATTTTGATGAAACTATAAAATAAATAAATAATGAAATAAGTTGGATTTTATGATGACGCATATAAAATTAGTTGAAACTTTTAAAAGATACATGTAATAATATTATTGGAACATCTAAATTTGGGTAATTTGATCCATTTTTTGCTTAGGGTTATTTAGACAACCTCTTATATTTATTGTAAGAGAATATTTTAGGGTGACGGGGTGATGGTCCAACCTTTTGATATTTCTTTAAAATAAAATTAATAACAAGTTTATGAGTCATTAAATTAATAATTTCAAGGGGTTGGTCTAATGAAGCATGTCAAAGTCTCATTCTTGTATTTGTAGGTTGTAGATTTGAACCCCATTAGCCACTTTAGAGTGAGGTAAATGTAAGTTTATTGTGAAGGTTCTTTAACTCCCATAATTTTCTACTCTAAAGTTACATCACCAAAAAAATTAATAAAAACTTCACTGTGAACACAAATTTAATTTGAGAACTTATACTTTAAATATATATATATATATATATATATAAATGTTTATATATAAGTAAAATAGTTTAGTTGATGTCAGTCATTGATAGGGATGAAAGATAAAATTATATAGAAAAAATATATTAAAAGAAGCAAATGATTTTTAATTAAAAAGATTATACTTTTACATTTTAATATATATTTATTGTAACCAAAAAAAAGTTTTAATATTTTATTTTAAGTTTTAATATATTAAATTTTTGCTAGTTTCAAAAAAAAATAAAAATTTGCTTGACATGTTGAGAATCAGACAGATATCGTGTGATGAGTGTAAAGTGGCTTTGTCTTAATGGTGGCACTCTCAGTCACTCACCAACCGCGTGCAACCACTGCGTGCTACAATTATTAATATTAATTACAAAAAACTTTCCTGATTAATTTACTCCTTAATTAAAAACAGATTATGAGAAGTACACTTGACTTGACTGGTATGGCCCATACATTGGCTAGTGGGTTGGTTGAGTTCTAATCTCCAGTAACTAATACTCATCTCTTCGATTTGGTTGCTCACCAACCTCAATTCAATTGCCATATTTCAAATTCCAATAGTGCAGGAAGAATAAGGTGTTTCCACTTGCAAAAATGCATCCATTTTAATTACAATGATGACATTTGCAATAGGAAAAAAATCATAGATTAAATTGTGTGAAGATGTTTTTTTCTGTCTCGATCACCTCATATTTTTAAGGTTGTTTATTGTTTTCAATGATACACCTTTTATTTAATCTTTCTATAATTGATGTAATCAAGAAACCATGTAATTAGAGACGTGACACATGAGTAATTAATTTGTGATCGGCCATTTGAGAGTTAAATCACTTTAAATTAACTGGTCCATACTTATGATGATACACAGCTTCAAATGAATCAAACTTTTGTTAAAGGGAAGCATGTTTTTAAAGTGTATATGACACTTCAGAGTTAATAGGGTGATCAACTTGTTCACGTCTAGTGAAACGAGAGAACGGAACTAGGCCAAAACCCTAGTGGAAGTAGGAATTTATAATAACCTAGCCGCTTTTCATAAATTGGTGAACATACTCTATTTACAAGTTCAGAGCTCCCTTTTATAGCAAACCCCTTAACCCTATAATTCTGATTCCACATGGACTTTTGGGTCTTATATATGTTTTGACCCAAAAGCCCTTACATTATTATCTGACTAAAACAATAAAACAACCAAAAAATAGAAAGGGGCGCCCTTTGCTGAGATGGGTGGGGAAAACCCCTTCAAGCTGAGTCTGGCTCGGCCAAGCTCGCCTGAAGACCCTATTCTTCTATCTTGGGCAGTCCCGACCCCTTTTCTGGGCCCGCCCCACCAACACAGCCCTTATGTGGAGAAAGGAGAGGATCTTCATTGTACTAGGGAGAGCCAGACATTTTAAAAAATTATAGGATTGCTAACTTATTCCTTCTAAAAATGCATATTCCTTCTAACTTATTCCACCAAACATTTTAGAAAAATTGAGTCTATATTATAGAGATTAATAACTTCCTCTTGTTTATTACAGATGTAGAAAAATTGTGTGTATACTCTCCACTCTCATTTTTTACCAAAGGAAAAAAATGTTATTATAATTCATTTTAAACTTGTGTGGTAAATGAATTAACAAGATGACCCCTTTTCATTTGATAGCGGGCTAAAACTACATCACTGGATTATTATTATTATTATTATTGAAAAGTAACAAAATTGTGGAAGTTGCAGCTGCTATACTATCCCAGCTAACCCCAGTTACTGATGACCAATAATTATGATCCATGTTCAACTTATTGACTAATTTGCAATGAATTTGGAACATTCAACTGCCCAACGTCAGATCACCTTATTAACCATCACACTCCTGCCACGTTTACCATATAATTTTGTCATCATCCCAATCCCATTGTCATGTTGATCCTTCAAAATCTTACCAAGTTGATTGGACTTTTCTCAATTTACTTTTTATAATCTCATTTATTTTCCAATTTCCACATGCGTGACTCACAACAAGAAGCAAAGCATTCAGCACGACAAAATTAATTAAATCAAGAGTCAATATCTCACTGCCTCGTGTTATATCATTGACTAAAACCCTAAGTTCCATTTTATTTGCTTCGAGAGTCAATATATTGATATTAAAGGTTATATTTAGCTGAGTAGTAAGAATTGATGATATATGAAATGAGAAATAATAGGTTTAAGAATAAATATTTCTGAAAGAAAAATTTAAATCTTTTCTAACGTTTTAAAAAGATTACATTTTCCAATATTTTACTTACTTGATTATATCAAAGGTTCAATATGTTTTTAGTTTTGTGAAACAATAGTGAATTGAATTCGATTCATACAAAAACATTACTTTTAGTAATTCTCAATATTAATGAAATATGTGAAGTACGTGTGCGTCATTAATTTGATTTTGTGGAGGACTAAATCCATCCAATTAATCTCTATTTTACATAGATTAAAAATATATTTAACTGTTTACATTAATTAATTCTATTAGAATTTGGAACACCTAATTCTACTCAAAAGATAGCTTAAAAGTGAGGGGTGCTCTGCCCTTTATAAGGTTTACATTGGCAATATCTCTAATTAATATAGGACTTCCAATACATCTCTTCACGCGTAGGGCTGTATATCTGAAGCGTGAAATTTATATGATTGGACATCTGCGGGGTGACCATATATCGAAGATCTCTAACAAACGAATATAGTATATACTCTGATATGAACTAGCTCATGAGGTGAGGTTTGCCTTCCAATTTATAAGGGTTATCTAGGTTATATTCCTAGTCAATGTGAGATTTCTTAACACGTGACTCATATACGGGTAGTCTCCACTAAACTGATTTAAAATAGACTCTTATACCATATCAGGATTTGGGAAATCTAACTCTACCAAAAGCTAGCTCAAATGTGAGGTTGTTCTACCTTTTTATGAAGACTATCTTAGTCATATCTAACAATTTTTCATTCCAAATAAGACACATGTTAGCAATAATTTATGGAATAATGAATCATTCACACTAAGAGTAAAATATGAAAGAAGATATAAAAGTGACTGGTATTATAGATGATGTGTGAATAAATCATTACTCTAATTTATGTATTAGTTATTGAAATTTCGGACATATTTATTTTTATTCCATTATAAATTTAATCAAATTGAAATGAAAAACACAAAAAGAGAATGTGGCATGGCGCAGGGAAACGGGATCTACCCACACACTTTGCCACCGACACGACGCGCTCTCGGTACCGGTTTGGGTTGGTGAGTGACCGGCAGTATCCAGTCATCAGAATCCTCTCTCTCACCAACCACTCGATTTGAGCGTCAAATCTACCAAGCACACCGCAGGTTCCGGTGACCGGTCATGTGGGGTCATTGGTTAGTATAAATAGCGAGACAAACTGCGTCCTTCTTCAACCTCAGTCATTTGCAGTTTTCAGAAGGTCTGGTGCTTCGAGCGAGTGTCTATATCTTCAAAGTTCTCACCATCCATTTGCACTTGCTCCAGGTTCATTACTCTCTTTTATTCTTCTACCATTTTCTTCGCTTTTATTTTCCACTTTTTTTGTTCATTTTTTTTTTCCAATTATCAATAGCATTTCATGGCTAAGTTGAAATGGTTGCTGTATTGTCATGACTGTTATAGATCTGTATTTTATTCATGTCTTTTACTCCTTTTTGGATATTTTCGTCGTTTATTGTCGTTTGTGTTTATCAAGGGCTATTGTTTGTCTCTTCTTTGAAATTTGAGGATCTGTTACCGTTAGGAAGTTGAACTAGGCAATCGTAATAAGCTCCTTAATTTTGGTTTCTGCTGAGATTTCTTTTTCTCTCTTTTTTCCGTGAACATTGGCCTTTTGTGCTATAGATCTGATGGGTTTTCTGTTACTTTGTCTCTTGATCTACTGATCTTGTTTAATGGTTGCTAATATCATGTTTTGATTGCTAATTCCATGACTGTTCATTTACATTTTTTAATTTGTTGAACTCTGTATCATTATTGGTAGCGCTTATTATCATGAACGCTGAGTACTTGTTCGTAAGCTAATTTGACATGCTTATTGAAATAAGTTTAAAATAGTTTATTCTAAGCTTACAAAATTAAGTAAATTGGGGCTAATTTTCTCTGAGAATCTTGATTTACATTCCAAAGAGCATGGAGAGGATTATTAAATTAAAACTAATGTTTTGAGACTCTTATTTTGCTTTCATGTTGCTTGACATCCAATATTCTGTCCAACTTTTCAACTTGGTGTGTAGGGAATCTTCAATCTTGATATGGTTTGTTATCGTCTTGGCTAGTTGCAATTGTTCTGTCTGGACCATAAGCTTTTTAAATTATTCTAATCAATCTTGGGGAAAAAGGTTCCAGATTTTCATTCAATTTGTTTTGAAGGATGCTTAGCTTTTAGAATTATTCCTTTTGTGATTTGGTCTCGAATCTCATATATCTTCTACTGATAAGCATTGAGAAAACTTGTTTTTCTATTATTAAGCTTTTGTGCTTTATAATACTGAACTCTTTTTTGTTTTGTTTGCTGCTTTGTGTAGCTTGAGAAATGGCAGAGACCTTTCTATTCACCTCTGAATCTGTAAACGAGGGTCACCCTGACAAGCTGTGCGACCAGATCTCCGATGCAGTGCTCGATGCCTGTCTAGAACAGGATCCTGACAGCAAGGTTGCTTGTGAAACATGCTCCAAAACTAACATGGTCATGGTCTTCGGAGAGATCACCACCAAGGCCAATGTGGACTATGAGAAGGTCGTCCGCGACACGTGCCGCACCATTGGATTCGTGTCTGATGATGTGGGCCTTGATGCTGACAAATGCAAGGTCTTGGTGAACATTGAGCAGCAGAGCCCTGATATTGCTCAGGGTGTGCACGGCCACTTCACCAAGCGCCCTGAGGATATTGGTGCTGGTGACCAGGGTCACATGTTTGGTTATGCAACTGATGAAACCCCTGAGTACATGCCACTGAGCCATGTCCTTGCAACCAAACTAGGAGCTAAACTCACTGAGGTTAGGAAGAATGGTACCTGCTCTTGGGTGAGACCAGATGGCAAGACACAAGTAACCGTCGAGTACTACAATGAGAACGGTGCTATGGTTCCGGTTCGTGTCCACACTGTCCTCATTTCAACCCAGCATGATGAGACTGTCAGCAATGACCAAATTGCTGCTGATCTTAAGGAGCATGTCATCAAGCCTGTCATCCCTGAGAAGTACTTGGATGAGAAGACCATCTTCCACCTTAACCCTTCCGGCCGCTTTGTCATCGGTGGCCCTCACGGAGATGCCGGCCTCACCGGAAGGAAGATCATCATCGATACTTACGGCGGCTGGGGTGCTCACGGTGGAGGTGCCTTCTCTGGCAAGGACCCTACTAAGGTTGACAGGAGTGGTGCCTACATTGTGAGGCAGGCAGCAAAGAGTATTGTGGCAAACGGCCTTGCTCGCAGGTGCCTTGTTCAAGTTTCTTATGCAATTGGTGTCCCTGAACCCTTGTCTGTCTTTGTCGACTCTTATGGAACTGGAAGGATCCCTGACAAGGAGATTCTTCAGATCGTGAAGGAGAATTTTGACTTCAGACCGGGCATGATCACCATTAACTTGGACCTGAAGAGGGGTGGAAACAGGTTCCTGAAGACAGCTGCATATGGACACTTTGGAAGGGATGAACCAGACTTCACCTGGGAAGTTGTGAAGCCACTCAAGTGGGAGAAGCCTCAAGCTTAAGAGCTGTGAAGTTAATCTGTCCCTTCAATGGTTATCTTACTAAGTGTGGGTCAATAATGTGTTTAGTTGTTGCTGCTGCTCAATTTGTAGGTCTTTATTCCATCTTATCATACCTAAACTGCTTTTTTTTTTCTACATACATTTTAATCATGTTACCGTGTTGGTGCAATGAAAGTTTATCTGAATTTTGTCCCAAATCATTGCAAGAGTAATTTGAAATGGTGGCCGTTTTAGGAAATAAAAATTGTGGGAAGTGAAGAGATTAAGAACTTGACCTTAGACAAAGGACGAGGTTAAACAACCCCATCACGTTTTCTCGGAATATTTCTTCATCAGTATCAAATTTTAGCATCCTCATCAATTTTTTGTCCAAATGCTTTGATTCTCTTCCTTATTCCTTTGTGAACTTTATTATGCCACGAATGGCAGTTGGAATTATTGATGCCACTAATAATTCCTATGGATTTAATTTTGTTAGTGTTCACGAGAAGCCCTAAGAGCTGGGTAGGTCAAACAAGATACAATGAAGCCTTAAGATTACTCAAATGAACATGCTTTATTACTCAATGGACGAGACAGGGAATTTAAATTGCTAAGAAAGTTGAAACATCTTTCTAGGGCTATGATTCAACCTCTGCGAGTTGCTGACGAGCCTCTGACCTAGTCGCCTAACCATTCCTCTCTCTCCCTTTTGTCTGTTCGGACTTTTCTTCCTTGTTGACTGTCAACAGATCACTCTTTCGCCCATGCTATGGTGATTCTTTGCCGTCAATTGCTTTCTCTGTATCGTCATCCGAGACCGTTAGAAATTCCTTTTTTAGGGCCAGGAATATTAAAAAAAATAATTTAAAATACTATTTCGCACCTATAAGTGCGATTTGGAGGCAAATTTCGCACCTGTAGGTGCGATAGACTTTGAATTTTTTTAAAAAAAATTAAGAAAATTTTAAAAAATTAATAAATACTATTTCGCACCTATAAGTGCGATTTGGAGGCAAATTTCGCACTTGTAGGTGCAATACACTTTGAAAAAAATAAAAAATACTATTTCGCACCTATAAGTGCGATTTGGAGGCAAATTTCGCACTTGTAGGTGCGAACAAAATTTAAAACACAAATCACACTTATAAGTGCGATTTATTCTGACAAAAAGGTAGAAGAAATGGACATCTCGGGAATCAAAAAAGATTTTAAGGGCATTTTCATAAATGACCTTATTTAGGGGCGCGTAAGGCGCAAATGGGGGGCGTCAAACGCAACACCCCAAATAAAGCTCCACTACTCAATGTAGGATTTGAATGAACACAAAGTTTCTCTACTTTTTTTTCTTACTACTTGATGTGGGACATTGGCACAACATATACTCCCTTCATCCAAAGTCTCAGGTTTGCACAATGAACTCTCTACAATTTTCATGTCTCCTCATTTAGGCATTTAACTTGTATATAACCAAGCTCTCCACAATAAAAACACTTGAAAGTACTCTATCTCTTGGTTGAAATATGCTATCATGTTGGTCACCATACTTCTTCCTTCCTTGCTCACCTCTAGCTACTAATTGTTATGGTATGAGGGAGTACACCTCACCGTCACTGTATGGTCATGGATATATATTTTAATAATCATATTGAAGGAGAAGTTTACCACATTAGTGAACACCACATCTTTCACTTAATTTCTTAAGGCAATGGATGTATAGGTCTTCTCACTTATATACTATTATATTCTCTCCTTATTACTCAATGTGGGACTTCTTTATTTTTTTCTTATTCACACTTGAGTAATTTTAAAAATCTCCCCCTCAAGTGTGAGTTATTATTAATTACCATGCTCCCCTGCAGTAGGGCATTTTCGGTTATCAGCGTCGTGTAACCAACGATTTTTTTATGCCAGTTGTTACGGTGTGAGAAGTATACCTCAAAGTTATAACATGAGAGAGGCATAGTCATGAATATACTATTTTATATCCAAATTGGACGAAGACTTTACCACATAAATGAAGGACACCACATTTTCACCTAAAACTTTAAGGTAATGGGTGCATGAGTCTTCTCACTTTAGTATTGAACGTTCTCCTTTTTACTCAATGTGAAACTTCTTTATTTTTTCATTATTCACACTTGAAGAATTCTCAACACTAACGTCTGAATATCTTCAAAAGATATTTCACCACCCATCATTTATTGACTCTCCTTTAACAATATCATTACCTCATCAAGTTGCACGCACTCTTCCCCTGCACAAGTGGTTTATAAGATTTGGGCAGTTAAAACAACAAAAGTAACATTTTCTTTTCATCTGATATTTTCCCTTGCATTCATTAGTCCAGATACCAACTCATTCAACTTATAAATATGATCTAACACATTACAGTCATCTACAATCTTCAACAAGTACAAGTCTATTTTCATCGTCAATCAATAGGTTAATGAGGTTGATGCGAACTTTCTTTCCAATAAATTCCACAATTTTATTGGAGAAGTTTCTTTCAACACATACACAATCACTTTAATTTGTGTAGTAGGTGTCGATCGAACTGTGCTCGCTGTCTTATTTGGATTGTACTCTACTCTGAATCTTTCATCTCACTGGCTTTTCTTCTCCTAAAGCAGAGTTAAGACCTTGTTGGAACAAATAGTCTTCGATTGTGCATTTCCATAAGAAGAAGTCCATCCTCCCATAAAAAAAAAGGAACATCCAACTTCAGAGTAAGAGTAGCCATAGCACATGCTTCTCTTTTCTCTTTTCATCGGGACCTCCTCAGCTCTGATGTCACTTGTTGACTTGTTGAGAACCACAAGAAAAAATAATAACAAATAATAGATAAATAAGCAACTCAAACAATTAGCGTGGTTCGGCACACCCTCCACAAGCTTAATAAAATATTTTATTACTCAACCATAATTTTTTACAAGAATAAAATTGTAAATTCTCACAATGTAATTTAAGGATAAAATAGCAAATCCTCTCAATGAGACATAATTACCCAAGTCCAATACACTAAACGGGCTAGTATTGTTATCGTGAATAAAACTCAAAGAAACTCTTTATATTTATAATAACTCTCTACTTCTTTCTTCTCCGCACTATTCGATGTGGCACTAGAATGAGCACCAACTTTCACTATTTATTCCTTTTTCACGCTACTTGATGTGGGATTTGGATGAATACCCACTAACAAGTGTCCCACCTAATCTCGAACTTTTTGTGAGGGGGAGGGGTGACACACTTGGTCATCTAAGTGAGCTAAAGATATTGTAGGTCAAATGATCAGGGTTCAAATCTTGAGGAGGGACATTTGCAATTTACTAACAACTAACCACCGACATTTGCTGATAAAAAAAAAAATCTCGAGCTTCTTGTTGGTTTCATCTTTAATATTTTTTTGGCTTTTGGTTTTCGCCTATATCAATGAAATTATAATCTTTTGTGCATATTATTTGGTTTACAGTATACTCCAACAAAATATGAAAAGTAAAATAAAATTTAAAAAGAAAGAAAAAGAGCAAATATGCTAAGTTTAAAAGTGTTGTTCTAAAGCTAATTCTTTTGAAAATAAGCAATTAAGATTTAAAATGAGGTTTGACCATGTTTCTCTTTCCAAAAAGAATATATCATTTTTTGTTACTCACTTTGAGCCTTAAAAACATTCTATTTAACATCGAACTAGGATCACCTCTACACTGGAGACGATATTACTCTATTTGTACTGACATTTCACTAGGTTTGGTATGTTATTTGTCTCAATTCTGTTGCTAGTCCCACACTATGGGCTGACCCAGTTTGAATGCTTTTCTTTATGAGCTCATGAATTTACCCTACTTTTGGCACTCTCACAATATATGTTTCCATTTAATTCTTCTCATTCTGTCATCAAAGAAAAAAGGAAATTTTGAAAGAAAAGAAAACAAAGGGACAAAGAAAGCAAAGAATAAAAAATGGAGTGTGATATGAATGGATGAATAAATGTCTTTTATCCAACACATTGCACTAGAGACCTTTTGTCGCAGTTAACCTTGAAACACTTTTTGAATTTTCTTTCATCACCCCCTTACCTACTGGCCACATTACAAGCTGAATAAAGTCCATTCTGATCAATAAGTGATTGCTCTTATTTTCTTAAACTTTAATTTTAGGATAATAAGTTTACACCTTGTGCACCTTTGCTCCTAAAAATAAAAAAGGAAAAAAAGAGAAAATTGGAGTAATGAGGCTCGTAAGTTATTTCTTGATGGAAGAAAAAGGGAAAGTAATCATGAAGAGTCTAAAGCAAATGATGAAACACGAGGTTGATCATCCTAATGTTGAGGTTAGACTTGAGGTTTTCCCTTTTTCATGACAAATTGTCAAGTTGGTGTTTCACACAGTTGGGGGCTTCTTGCCCTTGATCTCCTCTCAGCATAATAAGAATGACAAACAATATTTTCTTTGATAGATATCTTACTTCCTTGCCACACTTTTGAAAATCTCTTGTTCCATTTCTTCCGTAAAAAAAAAATCCATCATTTTAACTACTAATATTTGTTTTAGTGTTGTGCTTCAATGCTGAAGATGAAACTTTTCGAAAATTTTGGGAATGTTATGTATTCTGGACTTCCATGGATTTGAAAAAAAATGACAAATTAGTTTTAGAACGCAATGCGTTTGACAATTTCTTGAAAATTGAACAGACATCAAGGTTTTCACAATTAACCATTTCATTATAAAAAATACTTGTTTATTTCAGGCATTGTGGTGCCTTGTCAATCTTTTCAGGCATTGTGATACCTCACCTTTTGTTCCAGGTTTTTGTGCCAAGTTTTCCAATTTTAGGGGTTTTGAGATACTTTCCTTCTTATTCCAGATATTAGAATTCCTTCTAAGAGTTGTCGAGTGTTTGTCACTATCACCTAAGCCAAGATGTTAGAATTGCACATCTATTTGTAGTCCATGTTGTCGAGACTCTAGTGCTTTATCATATTACCTTAAGTGTTAGAATTTCTTGTAGATTTACAACCTAGGTTGTCGAGTGTTTGTTGTTTTATATCAATTGTTCCAACCATTATAATTCCTCATAAGAGTTGTTGATTGTCTATCTCTATCACTTGTTTATAGTTCCATGTTGAATTGTTGCCTATGTTGTCGAGCATCTAGTGCTTTATCACCTTAGCTCAAGGTTAGAACCCTGCAAATGCCAACTTGGGTTGGCACAACTTGCCACAGGTTTCGGGTTTAACTCTCACCTCCCGATAGGTCAAGGGTTTGAATCTCTCGGGTCCAGTAAAATCCCAGTTGCTGGGAACCCTCCTCGGGGAGATCCCCCGATGCTCCTACCTAGAAGTGAGTCTCTGTTGTCATCCCCAACATGTCATTGGCGCCCTTCCCGGTAGTTTGGAGGTGCTTTCTCTCCGTTTTACCATTTTATTCTGATAAAAAATGAATTCTCTGTAGATTTGTTTTCGGGTTGTTAAGCATTTGTTGTTTTTTATCATTTGTTTCAAACATTAGAATTCCACGTAAGAGTTGTCGAATGTCTGTCCTATCACCTTAGCCAAGATGTTAGAATTCCATGTTTATTTTTATTCGTGTTGTCGAACATCTAGTGCTTTATTACCATAGCTCAAACATTAGAATTTCCTACAGATTTGTTGTCTAGATTGTCAAGCGTTTGTTGTTTTTTATCACTTGTTTAAGACATTAGAATTCCTCGTAAGAGTTGCCGAGTGTCTGTGTGTGTTTATCAGTTATCTCATGACTTTGATTTATTCGTTGATGAGTTCCAAACTATGCGGTGTTTAATTGTTTTTGTGTGGTTGATTGTTTGGCTAAAATTGGCCGTTTTTGACTTTGCTTTACCTTTCTCATCGAAAGGTTAAGTAAAAAGGGCTCCCGTCATCACACAATTTTATCCACTAATTTTATTAATTTTAATTTTATGTTGTGTTTCATCTAATTAAAAAAAATAGTTAGTTAGTTAAGATATAAAAAAAATAAGAAAATAAAAAGGAGAAGCCATGAAATGAGTTCAAAATTTTATAGCCTTATTTGAGTGAATATTGGTCTCCATTTATACATTTCATCTCAAAGAATTAAATTTGAATGAATAATACAAGTTTTTTTTAAAAAAAAATTGTGTAGTTTTCGTGTTTCAGGAGTATTTTACGCCATGTACATGATATTGAGGTGATTTATACATTTTTGGAAAGCTAGAAAAAATTTACACAACTCTTATGAACACTCCAAGAGCTAAATTAGATGTCTACTAAGTCATATTTGACTTAGAAGTTAAAACAGAGATGTTGCTACTAAATGTTGAGATAGGGGTAAAAGAAGGCTCATATCTAGAGTTGTAGATGTATGTTTTGTATGAAATCAGTCGCATTTGAAAGATAAGGTTTCCATCTACAATTCTTATGCAGGGATCAAGAACTAATTCCAATACTTAGGTATTCAAAAAAAAGTCAAAGTTGATAAGAAAAATTGTAATTTTACATCAAAGTTAACCATCGGTCAACACTTTTTAGTCCCACATTGTCAAGGCTTCTCCACCATTCCTTCTCATTCCCCTATATAAATGGAGTTCCTTCCCTTGTTTCATCATCCAATAAAATCTAAGACTAAGGTCTAAGATTAACACTCATTTGAGTGTTTTGAGTCACGCAGTTTACGCGGTTGTGAGTTCTCGCTTGCGAGGTACGTTTTTACCTCATTTCTTCTTTATTTTTTTATTATTATTATTTGTATCTTTATTTTACTTGTGTGAATTTTATTTTCTTCTATTTTGTAAATATTTGTTTAGTTGTAAATATATTTTTAATTTTCTCTTAATATTTGTTTTGTTAGATTCCATGTAAATATATGTTTATTTTTAATTATAGAAAAATCAATTTTTACGGATGTCGTAGGGTGATAACATCTTCCCTGCGTGTAAATGACTCCCACATTTGGATCTCTTGTTAATACACTCGTCTCTCTTTCCATCTCCTTTCTCCCATTTTCTTGATGAGTTTTTCTTGTATCGCTCTTTATATGAATCTGTTTTTACTGTAGTTACAACCTTTTGGGATATGTTGAACTCCTCTTGCTTTTTGCTTATTCAACTCTTGAACTTTCAACTCCAAGTTTTGACTTTTATGATACTTTTAACAGATGTGAAACTTTGCATGTACTCTCTCTTTATCTGAAAGTAGTTTGGATAGTCCAAACTCATCTCTTCCCACCTATCATCCATGAAGTAAATTGAGTTTGCTTCACATCTCTCAAATACTTGCGCATGCACAGAAGCAGATTCATTTGCACCAACAAATAAAACTCGATCATGCAAATAACTCATCTTTACCCCTTGTTCTTCACAAATTCTAGTTTATACACAACAAAAAAACTTTGTTCTGTATGGACAAATTTCATCATCACCAGATGATAACTCGTATCCTTCATACACTACATCACCGTTAGAATTGATGAAATCTTCAATGTACCTTTTCACCAGCAATAACTCTCCCTTTGATATCATCAAGTAAACGTGCGATGAAAACTTGTCTCTTGAAAACTCTCTTTCTTCTTCTTTGTTTATATTCCATGGTCGGTTTAGAATCTAGGATCTTTAATGGAGTTTGGCTACCGAAGTTCCATACTTGAACTGACCTATCTTCTATCATAGCATAAAGATAATTGTTGTGGAACACAATGTCACAAAGATAGCGCTTAGCTACCTAACTTCAACATGGGTGGAATTCTTTGATGCTAAGCATTATTATTGTGACATTGTGTCCCACAACAATCATCTTTAAGCTATGATGGATGATGGGTCGGTTCAAGGATGAAATTTCGGCAGTCAAATTCCATTAAAGATCGTAGATGTTAAATCAACCAAGGATATAAATGAAGTAGAAGAAAGAGAATTTGCAAGAGACAAGTTTTTATCACAGGTATACCTGATGATAATAGAGGGAGAGTTCTTGCGGGTGAACAGGCACATTGGAGATTTTGTCAATTCTGATGGTGATGTAGTGTATGAAGGATACGAATTAACATCTGGTGATGGTGAAATTTGTCTTTACAGAACGAAGTTTTTTGTTTTGTATCAACTAGAATTTGTGAAGAACACTGGGTGAAGAAGAGTTGTTTGCATAATCAAGTTTTATTTGTTGGTGTCAATGAGTCTACTTTTGTGCTTGCACAAGCATTTACGAGATGTGAAGCAAACTCGATTTACTTCATGTGTGACAGGTGCAGAGAGATGAGTTTGGACTATTCGCACAGCTTACCGATGGAGAGAGAATAATGCAAAGTTCCACATCTGTCGAAAGGAGCGTGAAAGTTAAAGCTTGGAGTTGGAAGTTCAAGAGTTGGATAAGCAAGAAGCAAGAGGAAGCTCAAGGCAGCCCAAAAGGATGTAACTACAATAAAAACAGATTCAGATAAAGAGTGACTACAAGAAAAAATCATCAAGAAAAGGGGAGAAAGGAGATGGAGAGAGAGACGGGAGTGTTGATCATTTATATGAAAAACTTTGCAAGTCCAAAGGCAAGAGAATTCTAGCTGATCAGGATGACCCAATCGTCATCTCAGCGTGGGACAAATGTTTGGGAAATAGATCCTAAACACTTGCAATATTGCATCTGGGTAATATGGTGAACTGTGAGTAAATGGCAATCCAGAAACGTGCATTTCTTTTTACTAGTTCCACAAATGTTCTTATTATTACGTGCAGATATCATTTCAATTTTCAATTAACCAATTATTTTAATTAAATCAGATTAAGGTTCATATTGCAGCCAGAAATGCCGGAAGTCTATATCTTGAGGGTTGTATAAAATTTTCATATTTTTACCATCTGAAGTTTATCTACCTGTTTACCATAATAGTTATTTCGTATGCCAGAACTTGATTTTGAAAATTATTGTCTTAATTGTTGACCATTTCAAAAAGTTTGCTCATTTGAAGAGAGCTTCACTGTCTTCAGCTCCTTCAAAATCGTAACCACTTTTGAAAGTTAATAAACTAGCAATTCCCTTTTCTTACTTTATTTCTTTTGTTGAATGTCTCTGCTGATTCCTTTCTGCTTCTCAGATTATTTTAATCCGGCACGAGTATTTGGGTAGTTTATTATTTAGGTCTAACTTTTGTTTAAATTCTTTTCACTCTATGTGGGACATGAAATTGGTTTGCTTCTCGTCTCTGTGTTCTCTATGACGCCGGTACCCTGGAAAAAATATGTTTCGCTTATTTGCCAGCTTGTTTCATTGCTTCATGTATTGACCGGATGTATCAAGTGAGCATGTTTTGTTCTTAATTTACTTATCAAATTACATTGCAGTATCGCGGGATTTTATTCCTCCATGATGTAAATGTTGCTGGGAAACTCTTTTAGTTTTAATGTAAGCATTTTTGAAAGAAAAAAACACCAGGGTTATCAATGTTCTTTATTTTTGTTGAATACAAATATCATTTAAATAAGCTCGTAATTGTTGCTACAAAGCAAAACTGAAGGTTACAACTTACAAGTATTACAGTATCATATAAGGACTCTACCAAATGGGGTTTGAGAAAGAAAAATAAAAGCCAATCCACATGCAATTACACAAGGAAGCACATTACTAATACATATGTAAATAACATTACATAATTTAGCCCAATACAATGAAACGCTCCTGCTGGAAATCTCGGTCATACTCATACAGTCTAAACAACGCATCTATTACATTGCCTATCAAATTTGTAAGTTAATTACCTCAGCTTGTTCCAAATTCCAACGATTCCCACCTGAAGGGTCGGAATATATACAGAACTTCTGGAGAGCTTTTAAACAGAAGAGCCACACAGACACAGACTGCTGCTATGGCCACCATTGACAGCATTGCAGGTTTGTATACCAAAGACCTGCCTGCAGCAGTTCTACAAGACAGCTTGATATCACATAGTTTGCAGTGCTTTTGGACACTTTTGACTTCAGCCTTCCCAATCTCAAAGCTAGTCGACGACTCATCTTGTTTCTCATTAGCGTTGAACCTTGTCAGATTGCTGGGAATCTCAACAACCACATGAGACCCGCCTTGTCTCTTGTTGATTTTCTTTTGCACCAAGTGAATGTAAGTATAATGACCACGTAAACGTGCATAATCTTCAGGTGTGGAGCCTGTGCTGTCACGAGCACTCTTCCATGCTTCAATTCCCACCTGAATTTAAAAGTTATAATGAAAAATTGAATATCACTAAGCTAGGCATAATACTCCTGGTTTGCAACTTGACATGAAAATGTTTTTGAAAAGGGAGATCATCATATTGGTCATTTTCAACAATACCCAGTATAAAACTCAGGCAGGACGTGATACTATCAGTGGTACAAGTACTTTGGTAGGTTAAATTAACAATAGCTGCTATAAAGGACTGTTAGTACCTGGAAGAAACTGATAAATTCAACAAACCTGATTTGCAAATAAATCGACTCAAGGAGTGGAAGGGTGACAACAATTCAAAATAACGGTTATAATGAAAGATTTGGGAAATAATGGCTTTAATCTGTGCAAGAATTAAATGCAGTGAAGATCCAAATGAAATCTACAAGAAAGTCTCACCCCTACTAAATAACTCCATTCTTAATTTAAGATAGCAGAAAGAAAGTTTACCATGCAAGGATCATTAGTTAAAGCATCCAGTACATCCTCAGAACCATCTTTCCCAGCTGCTATATGGAGTGGTGTCAAACCAGCAGGACCAGCAGCATCAGGTCTAAACAAGAAGCCCTGGTTCTTTCTATCAACAAGTTCCTTGTCTTCAGGTCCCAGTTTATCAGAAGTACTCTCAGCAACATATCTCAAAAGCAGCTCCACCAATTTCCTGCTATTTCTCCTTACAGCTTTATGAAGGAGACCAAGCTCTGAAAGTGCAAGATACAGGGAAAGGTGATCTCCTGTATACACAGCTCCATCAAGTAGGAGGTTCAACAGTTTTTTAACTACTGCACACCAATCATGTTCCACAGAGAAATCCAATAGCCACTTGAATCGATTTAATGGAAAAAGATCTGCGCTAGAGTTCAAGTGAACCATCCGAGATTTCAATTGGCTTCTGTGGAGAAGCCAACCCATTTCATGAATGAAATCCATGGCTTGACATTTGGCTTTAAGTTTTCCAGATCCTTCAATATCTGGATCAGTATCATTTAATTCTAGTAAAGGCTCAAGCACACAGATTTCAGAGCAAACGTCCTCCTCCACGACAATGAAAGGAAAAAAGCTGCTGCTCAACCCCTGATCCTCAATCTGGCATATTTAAGAAAATAAAAAAATAAAGCTGAGCAACATAACATTGATGCAGATTTGGTTATATTCAGTTCAGAATATGACAATTTTCCAAGGATGCATCTAAATGTCGATAAGAATTAAATGACAAATTATGGATCAGGACATTAGAACACTCTAAGTAATCAGTGTGCATGAAATTATATAAAAGTAAAAACTGTAAAGCATATAAGAAGCGATAGACATTTATTACTTTACGATTGCATTAAGAGCGCAGTATAAGTGGAATACAACATCAAAAACAGATATCACATTCAGGCATCCTTTATCATCTTATATTTTATAATAACATCCTTCTTAACCACAACCATAATTTCCTTACTTCCTCAATCTACATGGGTATGCAGCAACAACTTCCATCTCATTTACTAATACTCTAATTAACGTATTACACTATCACTATCAGTCTTAGTAACCAAGAAATCTGTAAGAAAACAATCAAGAAGGTAGTTCAAACCACCACTACAATATATATGACAATGACTCCCATTACACCAAAATGAAGGCATGAAGGTCCTTCATCGTCCTCGAAACCAACCATGGTGAGGGTTTTGCTCCTTCCCTAAAAATTAAACCTAAGAAGCCAAAAATGTAAAAATATTACCAGTTTGTCCAGTACATCGAGATTACAATTCAGGATACTAGATAACCAAACTAATGACTAGTATAGACAATACTGCTTTCTCCCCAACCAAAAGATTATGAATCTTTCATTAAACTTAACACATAAAATCCAAGAACATAATGCAATGAGGTTTTGTTCTTTAGCATATGTTATAACAAAGTAAATAGTAACAACATATAGGTTGCAATTACTTTTTTTCTACAAAAAAAGTTGAGTGGATTGAGGTTGCCTTATTTCAAGGTCAAGGCATGCCACAAGCCTCAGCAAGGACTTATAGTGGTCATTTACGATTGCCTATCAATGAAGAACCACTACCAGAAATCAAATGAAAGACCTTTCCGTATTGGCCAATTGCAATTATGTTAGATCTTGAAATTTTCAAGTATATAATTTGTGCGAGCAATGAAAGAGCACCTCGATAAATCCTCTTCCATTCATCACAGGGACAGAACATGAAAACTGGATGCAGTGAAGCTCATCAAGATCCTTGGAGCGTTGATCCGTAGACTCTGACTCATTAACATCTTCACATGCTAGATAATCCCCTTCTATAGCACACAGTAACCTGAGGGAATAGGTCCAAGACACTTTCAAAATTTGCATTTAATTTTCAACGTGCAGTGTTTTTGCATTTCACAGAGCAACAGAAGACTACCTAGTGGCAGGCCGAGTCAGGTTGATACCCTTAACAGAAAATTGAGAAGTCTTTGATGCTGGTACAGCAATTGGACTAACACTTAAAATCTTACTATAATCGTGACTTCTGAAAGGTAAGGATGTATCTATAACAACCTGACCTGCAGCAAAAAATTTGCAGTAAGAAACTAATCGTATAAATAAATACCACTTATTCTGATTGATATGGTGGTTACTCTGTATACTGAACATAATAAAAATGACGGCTATGTGGATAAAACTAGATCAGCATTCAATCAAGTACATCAAATCAACTTATGTGGCAATGGCTTGAAATATATGTGGATATAAGACCTTGATGTAGAAAATTGGTCACATAAAGGACTTTTGACTTCTGAGCAATTAATGTAATTTGATTGCAAAAATCATGGTTGAAGGACTTAATTGAATACTGCAACAAAATTTGAACTCCTGTTCTCTTAACAGCTAGCAAAAACGGCAATAGAAATTAAGCAAAATACCATTGAAAACAAAGGCTATCTGATGTTGCACCCTTATGTGAACCCATCCAGTTCTCCAAAAAGCATCATCTGAGACATCCAGAAGCCTATTCAAACTGGAAGTCAGATCATAGCAAAGCTGTAAAGGAGGAAAAGAAGGAGAGAAACGTGTAAGGTCAAGAGTGTCCCTTAATCACAGATATGATCACCGACACACACGAGCTAGTAGCTTTAAAAGGGAAGTGCTTACCTCTTCCCAGACAGCCTCAGCCTGACGCAGATAAATAGTCAAAATGATACAACCAGGCCGTATGTAGCTCTCAATATCAGTAGGACTGTGGGATAACCAATCAAGAATCTGGAACCCAGAACCATTGATTACATTTTAAAGGAAGAAATAAACAATAGTTACTCTTAGATGCTTTAAAAAACTTAATGTACCTGTGCTCTAAGTACCAGAGGAAAATCATTTGGTTCTTTCCCAAAGAGTTTGAAAACAATACGATCCGTGCGACTCTAAATAGCAGAGACAAACAAATTAGCTATTAAATGGTGACAATCTCAAGATTCTATAAATTCAACATACAAATGCAATAAGGCTTCATCCATGCAAACACTGGAAGGAGCTAGGACCAGAATACAATTTCATACAAGAAAATCAGGTATCAAGTAACCCATTGCAACACAAAAATCTCTGCAAGCTAAAGAAAGCAGGATCATTTCTGACACCTAAGAAACATCCACATGGTCATTCTTAGCATAACTACTGGGGGGATATGACACCTCAAGTCAGATGAATGCTTTCATATTAGAAACAGCCATATCCATGCATGCGATTCAAACCAGGATTGCTGAGGATATTAATCACTCATCTCCAATGCTTCTTCCTCAGCACAATATATCATGCCAGGTTCAGATCTCACCTCTCCCCCATCCCCTCATCAGGTCTAAAGACCTTCGTTGAGTAAAAAAGGAGCAGAAGCAAATTAATCTTAATTCCTCCACCCTAGTGCATCTTTCATTAGATATTATATTCCTAAAAAACCATGCACCTATGAGATATTCTTAAGTAATGGTAATTTTGGGCTTCTTGTCAAGGATGATCAAAGGAGCACTTCAATGTCATGCCACCAGTCTTGAATGACATGCTACCCATTTGGATGCAAACAAAAGAGCACTTCTTGGAGCTTATTTAGTGCATTTTCTAGTATATAAGCTCAACAAGCTCATATCCACACGGGCTCATGTTACGGCAGCAACACAGTCTAGGAACCACAAACAAAAGCGGTTTTTATTACTGAAAACTATCCTCAAGAAAGTCACAAAATCCTGATCATGGGAGATGAGTATGAGTATAAGGATTGTGAGCAACAGACAATCCAGAACTATGGAACTAGAAGGGGACAAAAATACCTGGGCTTCTCCACTGGAACTAGAAGGGGACTGGGCAGATCCAGAATCTGAATTTCCACTTGTTTGAGGTGGGCTTGACTGATGAGAATCTTGTTGCATCCATGGATAATCAAGAGAGCTAATAGCAAGATTTGCAGAGACAGGCAACCTTTCTATGTCTTCTATGCCATCATCTGAGTCAATATATATGTCATTCAGATCAAAATTATTCATCTTGGTCTGTCCAGCAGTACTGTCTCTGGCTTCTGAGTAAGCCGGAGTGCTGTTTGAAATGCTGGGCTTTGTATAAGATATGGTTTGTTGATCAGCAGCCCTGACATCCTGTGTATGCATCACTTGATGCTGAATTTCACTAATAGAAACAGTTTGATGCTGTCTTGTAACAGATGGGGAGCCTTGAGAACCATTTGTGAATAAAGTGGAAACCATCCCAGCTTTCCCAGATGAACTCCCTTCTTTCAATAAATTCTCTTGTTCCCGCAAAAGGTTAGCCAAGTTCTTGCCCCCTTGTTCACCATTCTGATTAGCAAGACTTCTTAAAAGATGAGTTAGCAGATCCTGATCTGTCGTTTGATTTGACCTGTCAGCTATAATTCATAAGAAAGATGTCATTGTTCATCCCTAAATCACCTCTGTCATAAATGAAATACCAATAAAAGAAAATAAAAGAAATAAATATATATATAGTCTGCATATATAACTAAATACACATGACCCTTTTGAATCTTCAAGATGAATTTTTTCTTCCACAGTTTCTCCATTAGATATTAAACCAAATCACTTAGCTACGCATTACATAACCTTACCAGCAGCAGAGTAGTTAAGTTCGCTACTCCTTCCTGTCTCAGGTCTGGTTCATGCAATTGTCTGTTTCCTCTTATTATTATCTTTTGCTGTTTTGTGTACTTAAACTAGTTCTTCAATTTAAAACAATTCATTTTGTGAAAATCCCTACACGACGAAATGGCCTTATAGGTTTACTTTGGGATACTAAATTCGAAATCTCTACCCAAACTAAACATCCCTTCCCCCATATCCTAGAAAAAATATGGTTTTCATAAACCAAATTTGCTTCTGCAACTATTAACATAGCTACTATTGACCGAGAACCATATAATAAAAACAGTTATAGTCAATATCACCCCTTTCATCATTTCAAACAAGCGTCAATCAACATCATATAAATATGATACAACTCAAGGTTCTACCGACAGATGCAAGATTAAATAAATACTTACATTGCATATTTGAAAGTATCTTCAATAAACTTATCAACAGATAACCACTGGTCTGATCATCATTTAGAGAACTTCCATTAGGAGCAGCGTCTTGATTTGTTTTCCTCCTCCGTTTATTATGGCCCGCCAGACGTCTCCGGCAGCTTCTCTTTCCCTCATCAAACTCCTGAAGCAAGTGAAACCTGTTGATGAAGTCCAAAAAATGTCAGGAAACAATAGAATGATCTAATCCAAACTCCAAACTTAGCAATCTTCTACTGAATTTAGATACACTAAAAATGGCAACCCAGTGCACAACGCTCCCGCATACGCAGGGTCTGGGAAGGGGTCCCACCATTTGGTGTTTTGTACACAGCTTAACTTGTTATTTTACCCATGAGGCTGTTTCCAGACTTGAACCCGTGAATTTAGATACATTCTTTCAGCTATTTGTTTGTCTTGTGAATTTGGAACTTATTCAATTCATCATGAAAAAGAAATGCAAAAACAACCAAGAACATGGACTGACCTGCTACATTGTTGGCAGAACCGCTGCATAGCGTTTCCCACAAGGGCCTTACTGGCCTTGGAGTGCACCTCACAAACTTTATGGCGTCTGTGATAATCTTTCGCACCAGTTAGATCTGCGCCACAGTCCTCAACCTGACAAAGGGCTCGATTTGAAGCAGCTCCTCCTCCAGCTACTCTACTTTTCTTCCCGTTACTTCCCTCCCAGCTTGCAATTGTAGCAAGATTACCACCACCAAGCTTTAAACTAAGGGTACCGGTACCAGCATCCTCTTCAGGCTCATCTTCCAGCACGAAAACCCTCCTCTTCCTCTCACCTTCCTTGTTTCGAATCTGGAGATCCACCTCATCTGAACAGGAAGATGAAGTGTTGGAGTTGGAGGAACCAGGCAAGAATTGGCGGTGGTGTTCCGACGGCACCGCCGGAGTGAGGTTCCTGCTGGCTATGAAAAGATCACCGTCCCACTTCCAAGTATTCAAATCCCACTCCATGGACGACCTCTTCCCCAAAACAACCCTCGGATCGTACAGAGCTTCGGCGGCGCCAAATCTAGCTGCTTCCATGATTATCAATTCACAACTTCACAACGCAACTAACTTGGAATCTTGGAACTAATCAACCATAGTTAGTTCCAGCTAAGGGAAATCCGCAGAGAAGTCAACAATTAAGTAGAGAAAGATGCTCTGAAAATAAATAATAATAATTAAGGTTAGGAGGGAGAAGAAGAAGGTGAAGGTTATATGAAGGAAGGGGAAGGAAGAGAAGAGAAGATCGAGGGGGGGTGTGAAATTGGGAAAGTGCGCGCCGGAGAGATGGGATGGATGGCGATGGGTGGTGGGAAGAAGATGAAGATGAATGTGAATGTGAATTTGTTAGCGTGACAATGAAATGAAATGGAGGGTATGGTACTGTGATGGTGATGTTCTATGGTGCGATGCGATGTTGTGGTGGTGTGGTCTACACACAAAATAAAATAAAATAAATTAATATAAACCCCAAAGGAGAGTATGATTGGGTGTAGTATCTAACACATTACATGTTCGAATTCTGTTAGTTCCTTGAGCTTATGTAAATATAAGTTTTTTTTGTAAGTTTGTTTCTCACTCTAAATTTTTGTTAAAATATAATAAATTTAAAAGTAATGATAAATAATAATTTTAAAAGTAATAATAATAATGTGTTGTGTTTGTGTGGGAAGGAAGGTGGTGGTGGGAACACTAGATCCACCCGCAAAGTGGTGTGGTGGGTCCCACTTGGGTGTCAGTTTCTGTCCTTCCCTTCTCGTTGCGTTACAAACAAAAAAGATGCATTTGCTGCTCTTGGTCTGTGCCAGGTCTTACTACTACTATAGTGGATTCATCGGATTGGAGTCTTCTTCCATCCAATGTTTCATTATAAAAGGGGTTCTTATTTCTTTTTTATTCATTCACATCCTTACTTTATTTCCATTTTTATTTTTATATTTTCTCTTTTAATCATATCACTAATTGCATCTCTTAACTTTCTCTTTTATTTCTTTTTATCTCTCCCTTCTCTCCACATTTTACACAAATTTAAGAGGTGTAAACATAACTTAATTTTTAAGTAAACGTCACACTCTTCAACCCAATCCCAAACACATGCCACTTACTCACTTTGTTTATTTACTATTACCAATGAAACGTTTACCTTACGACGTACATCTTTAATGGGGCCGTAGGATTTCTAGATGCCTCATTTAATCGGACAAAAAGGAAAATGAAAATTTTACCCATTTTCCACCTCCACCTAATAGAGAAATAGGAATAACAGAGAAAAAATTAAGAAATGTGATATGTGATGTGATGAAAAAAGAGGAGAGAGATAGAAAGAAATAGTAGGTGAAAGTGAGATGGAAGAGAATGTGGGTGTGAACATATCATTGTTGGGACAAAAAATGGTAAGTTTGTGTATTTTTGCAAAGTCTTTAAGCTCTTGCATCGGTACTTGAGCAGAGAGTCATTGGCGTTGGTTGAAGACGTGGTGGATTGAGATACACCAAGTTATACTTTTGGCTTAAACAAATGGGCATGGAGTTGTAGTAGGTCCCGTGGAGTGCATGGTCGCAACTGGTCGTGGAGACTAAATAGACTAGTGGATTAGGTGGTTGCAATAAGTCGTGGAGACGTACGCAATCGATTAGGTGGTCATGATTAGTCGTGGAGATGTAAGCAGTTGCAGATGTGTAATTGGTTAGATCGATGGCCATAATCGATTGTGGAAACATAAATTACCATGGATGTATAACTAAATTAGTCATGTGGACGTGTTTGTTTATGGAGAAGTGGCATGATTGGTATGATTTTGGGATAGCTGGCAATTGTTGTCTAGGCGTTCAATAGTGATTTTCGGATGGGTTAAAATGTTGAGTGAGGGGCGATCGTCAAGTGTTAGTCGGGTTGCATAGACTGCTAGTTGTTTGGGCCTTTCGTCTTGGTTTGATTCGAGCTCTTATTGCGGCGCATCGTGTTAGGCTAAACCGTTAGTTACTGAGTATGGGTCTCGTGTGGTGATCGAGATGGTTATCGGGATAGATGCGCATTGAGTTTGTTGAGTGGCGATAATTGGCGCCCGGTTAGGCTAGCCTTGCCGAATACTAAAACAGGAGTCCACTTGCACTAGGCATGTGCAGATGCAGATGTCGAGAGGTATTAGGGTTTGGGTGTTGACGATGTTGTCTTGTCAGGTACCAGAATAGTAGTCTCATAGCACTGGGCATGTGCAGGTGCGACTCTCCTCGTATTAGAATTTAGGAGGTCTAACTCAATTCCAAAAGCGAGTTCAAGAGGTGAGGATTGCTCTACCACTTAATTGCAAGGACTATCTTGGTCATATCTTTAGTCAATGTAAGACTTCTAACACATCACCTCACGATTAGGGATAAACACCTGAAGTGTAAAACTATTGGTGGTCTCCACCAAATGGATCTAAAACAGGATCTGATACTACATTAAAATTTAAAAAGTCTAACTCAACCCAAAAATATAACTTAAGAAGTAAAAATTACTATATCTTTTATAACAACTATCTTAATCTAATTCTAGATCAAAACAATTGGCAATCTCATCATTTGTGAGTTAAGCTTTCATTGATGTATCTATTTGTGTTATTTTTGTTCTTATATTATTCAAATAAATTAATAGTAATCTGAACATTATAGAGTAACCAAAAATAATTTCTGAACAATATAAAGTTCAAATGGGAACGTGCAATGATTCAACTGTAAAGTGCATGTGTAATTTAAAGTCTAAAGAAATAATATACGAAACCATAGAGTACTCAAATAAAATCAATCACCTGTACTGCAAAGATTACTTACGATGCAAAAAAAGAAAATCATAATGCATTCCTGCGAAGATTACGATCGAATTGAAGACTCAATTTGTAAAATCACCCTCATAAGTGATTTAAACATTTTTTTTTTTATAAAAGAAGGTTCCAATGAGTCAATGGTTAATAATGCAATGCATAACCTCATAATAATGGTTTCATATTTTATAATGTTTTTTTTCTTCCAATGTACCTAAAAACGATATTTTTATAATGGTTTAATATTTGTTTGTCTTTTCCTAAGATACATTTGTTTCTTTCTATAGTAAAATTCCTAGGCTAGGACTTATTATTGTATGGTACTGACATGAGGTGTTAGTTGTTTGATTAATTATCTTAACCCTTGGAGGTGCTCATCGATTAAGGATTCCGATTTTTGCATTTTATTAAAAAAAAAATCTCAATATACTTTTCTTTGATGAGTATAGAGCTGTCCTCAACATTTCCCTGGCATAGGGGGTGAATGTAATTTTGACATGGAGTACAATAATAAAGTCCAAAACTAGAGTCGGGCAATAATTGAAATAGACGCATCAATCATTCACGTAAATGTATTCAATGAAATTTTGTTGAGGTCAATTAATCACCAACTTAGTGTGTTTGGAAACTAATTAAAGATAACATGAATTAACTTTCATCTTAATTAATAAAAAAATTACATTTAATTTTTATCTCAAATTAAATATTAATACATGTTTGAACCACCAATGAGAGAAATAGTTATTAACTTTGAGCTGACCTCACACTAAAGACACGAAGATAAAAATAAGAAGTCAATCAACCGACACACTGTCAAGTCACTAAGTCCATGAGTCAAATTGAAATTAGGTTTGAGTTTGAGTCTGTTTAATAATTAAGATATAGCATCGAGACCCTACAATAACGTTGGTTAAGCCAATGCTATTTTTTCCGTCTTAGCGTTGACTAATGTAAAGAAATTTTCTTGGCTCATTTAGCTCAATTTGGACCATGCTGATACGTGATATTTTTGCATCGGTTGAGCCGATGTAAAAATTAGCGTCAGTGAATTCCAAACTAAGTTGTGACGATCTTTCTTTATGAAACATCAACTTAACTAACATTACAATTTGTGTCGGTCTTGGATGACAATTGTGTTTTCATACTACCGTTGTTGTGTGACCAATGTTAATTTTGCATCATCAGCAACCCCGACACAAAAATGACCTAATTGACCATTTGTGTCATTGAATTCCAAACTAAGTTGTGACGATCTTTCTCTAGGAAGTGTCAACTTAGCTAACATTACAATTAATATCGGTCTTGGATGACAATTGTGTTGTGTCGTACTAGCGCCATCCCCGACACAGAAATAACCTAATTGACCATTTGTGTCATTACGTTCTTGTTTACTTTTGTATATATATTTTTTTTGTGAATCACTTTTGCATTTGCATTTATTTGAATGTCCATGACAACTATCCCTCCCACATGGTGCGAACCCACAAATCCAACTAAAGCCGAGTAAATATTCTCCCGTGTTCCTTTTAGCCATGCATGTTTTCGATGAGAGAGTGTCCAAACAAAGCATACACACACAACACAAGAAGTGGAGCACCGATTACAAGACCAGAGAAGCTGGCAGAATAGAAAGATCTGTTGAAGTGGCAAACAAGATAACATAACGCGCGGCAACTGTTGGAATTTCAATCGAATTTATGTTGTTTTGTGTTTTTAAAGCTATAATAATTAGCAATAACATGCCAATGATGCAGTTGTAGTGGCATAATAACTCATCAGAATAATCTCACAACATGCATCAATCTGCTTCGTGCCCCAACTAGATGACAGCCTTTGTTTTATATCAAGTTTAAAATGCTTGGGGTAGCAAAATTATTGCTATCAACATGTTCTCTAAGGCAAATAATCACCACCTTAATTCTTCATTAGTGGTTATTGGCATAAACTCACATTGCATGACAAAAACATAGATTCATTGTCGGTTAAATCGGTTTCCTTCATAACCATCCACCAAAACTGCTTTGTCCTCTTCAACATATAAGACTCAATTATATGGTTTTATTGATAACTGTCAAACTTAAGGCTTAAGTGGAATGTTTAGCCAATAATTGCTCACCTAAAAGTGTGAGCATTTGCAGGAGCGTGATTAATGGGACAATATCTATGATATGAAAATCCTGGGCCATTTATAAATTTATTCACAGTTTTGTCACGTTGTTGGCATAAGCGCTTGATTTGTTTGGTCAACTACTTGAATGTCATCTATATGCGATTTTTAAAAAATACTTATCAAGTAAGTAATTATTGATCAATAATTGTGTTTTTTTTGTCGCTAATAATTGTGTCATATTACAAGGGAATTGTATTGATTTGGGGGCTTGAGTATGGGTCCAATATAATGTTTACAAAGTTTTGTAGGTAAATTTTTTATTTATAAAATTACAATTTGAAGGATTACTAATTAATCTTTGATGAAATTAATTTCTTTTTATTTTAACCTGTCAGCGCATCAAATGGTAAAAGAGTTGAGAATTGAAATCTCAATCACTTATTTAAGGAACAAAGTGCTGACTCACTACACCAACTCACTTGATTTAATGATGATGATTATGAAGTTAAATTGATGTATGCTTGTAATGCTTTATAATTAATGATTAGTTAAATTTTAAATATATTTTCAATTAAGACGTTATTTTAGTGTTGGTTTGGAGAACTTCCGTATCTCGTTCAATCTTTTGTAATTTTGGATGTTCATTCCGCTTTGAGTTAATGCATTTTAAACTTTCCGTAAAAAAAAAATTCTTAAAAAAATTCTTATTATTGTTAGTATTTTAATAACCTTCATGTATAAACACATCACATGAGATAATGTTCAAGTTAATTAAAAAGTGAGTAACAGATACAAGTACGCAGTAAATTCGTAAATGAGAGTCCATGTTTATTTTATTTTATTTTTAATGGAGAGAGTCCATGTATTAAAATTGTTACCCACAACAAAAGATGTATGCAATTTGTCAGTATGGGGACGTGTATTATATTGATATTAATTAATTTAGGCCATTATTATCACTAATGCAAGAGTATGAATAATATAATGGAGTAAAAATACACTTTCTTCCCATCTATTCCACCAAATTGAAGGGAACGAAAAAATAAAATATTTAATAGTAGAACCATATTATAATCGCATGCATATTTTATCCTATTCCATAATATTTTGAATAATTCAAACAATAAGCTCAAGGTCAACATATGTAGTATGTGCATTTTTTTTAAAACATGTTAACCATTTATATGACAATTATCCAAGCTAAATTTTTGAAATAATTAATTTTTTAACATGGCATAAGAGTCTCTATAATCAAATGATCTAAAGTTAATGTAAACTCTTACGTGAGCGAATTGTTAGAATTTTTTAGGAGATTGGTTGTTTAACAAAACATAGTATATGGAAATAAAAAGTGATAATTGTTGTTTTATGTGTCAGTGACATGTTAATTATATATCACTTTGACTTATCAGTCACAATGGAGCTAATTTACAAAATAACGAAGAAAGGGAATATGCAAGGCGTATCAATGATCATGACTCATGAGCCTTCTTTGTCAATTGACTTTTAAATCATTGTCATATAATATATATATATGATTAAAATGTCAGTTGATTTTGATTTGCATTTAAATTAGTAATACAAGTGTAAAAAAAAAAGGCTTTGGCGATTAAGTGATGAAGCCTAGCCCACAACTAAATGCCTAATAAGTCATATTATTTATCAATTGTGTCTTACTATTTATTAATTGTGCTAAATTTTGTTGGTGCATGATCTTCACTTTTATTTTAAAACTTTATTAATATTATTTTTGATGAATTAAAATTATAGAATGACAACTTCACATCTTCAGGGTTAAAGCGACATAGGTAAACCTCCTCCCTAAGGTAATCTTTTTTGTAGAAATCGAGGTAGAGACCTTATTGTGAAGTACCGGTGTACACACACTCAAGCCTTCCAGACGTAGTATATTTTAGCACGTTTTTACTAGGCCAAACCCATTTGGGTACAAATATTAAGTCATACTAAATTAAAAAAATTTAAATATTTACTACACTTTTAAAATATCAAATACACTTTTAGATATTAAATGCGTTAATCTTAAAAAAAAAATTAATAACACCTACATGTAAGCCTTAATATTCAAAATAAATTATCAATAATAAAATGTAACACAACTAGTAATAAACCTTGACGAATCAGAATTATGTATGTTGGCAATGAAAATACCTTAAGAAAAATTATCCAGAGAATGAACATCACATTATAATTTTTATTTAGTAAATCTCCACTTGATTTGGCTATTGAAATTATGAATAGTTTCTTCATTAAACATTATGGTGTCTAAACAATTTTACTTTTCTATTATAACATAAACAATATATTAGCTGCACCAGAATTCCTGTATGTAATGGTCAAAAGAAAGAAAATAATTCCTGTGTGTAATACTAACACCATTACCAAATCATCATCCATCTTTCGAAGCTAGTCAAAGATTACTTCGACACCGCTTTATCCAACGCACTCCTCTCTGCTTATCCTGCGCCCATTTCGCCGGTTTCGGAGCCAAATTCTTCAGTTACCTCCTCACTTCCTCAACTGCACTATATTCCAATTCGATTTCAGGTACTCTTCGATCAAATTGTATGTGCACTCTCTTCAATGTCTCTTATTTTCCTTTTTCAATTTCACACTGTTTCTCTAATTCAGAAGATCACTGTTGTTTTTGATATATGAAACCATAATCTGTTTTGTTTTAGACTGATCCAGAAGTGCTAGCTTGGTACCAGTAGCGGTTTGCTCTGATTGACGGAAATTCATTCATTCCGATTGATTAGGTAACCAGCTCTTTTTTTTTTCATTTTTTCACTGATACTATGCTGTAAAATTTACATGCTCGAATCATATGGATGAAATATAGGTTTAATTACTGGTTCAAAGTTAAGCTATGGTGAATTGATGACACTAATCAATGTAATTGCACAAAAAAGACCCACGAGTATACTATTTCATTCATTCTTTATTATTTGTTTTAAATTTATAATTCACAGGGTTGTATTACTAATCAATGGTGAATTATTACTATTGCCATGATCAATCTTCCTTTAGCAATGAAAAGCTACATGGAAGTATTAGAATTTCAGAACTAAAAGCTAGCTTGAGAGTTGAGAGTTGCTCTACCCTTGTAAAGACTATCTATGTCATATCTCTGATTAATGTGGGACTTCTAACACCCCTCACGCCCAGCGCTGGACATCTGAAGCGTGAAATATGCAGGACTTGAGAGCTAAGGGTTGCTCTACCCTTATAAAGGTCATCTATGTCATATCAACCCTTATAAAGGTCATCTATGTCATATCTCTAGCTAATGTGATACTTCTAACACAAACCCTCACGCCTAGGGCTGGACATCTGCGGGTCGGCCTAAATATGGGACGTCTCCACTAACTAACAGATCTAGGATAGACTGATACCATATTAGAATTTGGGAGGCCTAACTCAACCACAAAAGCTAGCTTGAGAGTTGAGGATTGCTTTACCCTTGTAAAGGCTATCTATGTCATATCTCTAACCAATGTGGGACTTCTAACCGGAAGCAATGAATTTTTTTTTTCTTTTTTATTTAATTTTTGAATTTATATTCAAGCTTAAAAAGTGAGCTATTTACTGGTGTGAACTGATGAGCTTATGAATTATTATCAGCGGAAAGAATCATGAGTTGTTTTAGCTGTTGTGAAGAAGATGACTTCCACAAGACTGCTGAAACTGGAGGACCATATATGGTGAAAAACTCAGGTAATTTGTTCATGCATCCGGGAAAATATATAATCATGTAGTAGTCACTTCTTGCAACACAATTCTAAAGCAACCATGCGTCTTTAAGCGTCATTTTTATCTCAATTGGGTTGGATCAGTAGTATAAGATTTATGCATTGAGATGATGTAGTATAAATGTATAATACTTCATTGTGTTGATTTGTTTGATGTTATATTGTATCACCTGAAATTGAATTTGATGCGATTAATTTGATAAATTGTATTGTGCAGGAAATGATGGAAATCACCATGCTTCCGAAACAGCAAAGCAGGGTGTTCAAACTGTTAAAATTCAGCCCATTGAAGTTCCTGAAATATCGGTGGATGAACTCAAAGAAATTACAGATAACTTTGGAGAAAGTTCTCTGATTGGTGAGGGATCCTATGGAAGAGTATATTATGGTGTTCTTAAGAGTGAGCAGGCTGCAGCAATCAAGAAATTAGATGCCAGTAAACAGCCTGATGAGGAATTTTTAGCCCAGGTATGTGTTGACCTATGTTTACTGTATAGTCATTGAGGTTGTTCAAATCCCATGAACCACTTGATTTTGAACTTTCAGGTTTCAATGGTCTCACGACTGAAGCATGACAACTTTGTCCAATTGCTTGGTTATTGTGTTGATGGAAACTCCCGAGTTCTTGTTTATGAGTTTGCATCTAATGGGTCTCTTCATGATATTTTACATGGTATGTGGTTTTGCTTTAGAAAATTATTGACATCTATGAACATATGTCAAATTCTTTTTCTATATTAGAGGAATTGATAATATTTTGGATTTCGACTTCAGTATTGTTTTTAGTTCTCCATGAGAAGCTACGGTACCACTTGAAAGATATATTATTGTGTTCCTTTATTTTTACTATATATTGTTGTGTTTCTTATCAGTGTCATTTACATGCAGGCAGAAAAGGTGTTAAAGGAGCACAGCCTGGTCCTGTTATGACATGGGCACAGCGAGTTAAAATTGCTGTAGGGGCTGCAAAAGGGCTTGAGTACTTGCACGAGAAGGCTGATCCCCACATTATCCACCGGGACATCAAGTCAAGCAACGTGCTAATCTTTGATGATGATGTTGCTAAAATTGCAGATTTTGATTTGTCAAATCAGGCTCCTGACATGGCAGCACGTCTTCATTCCACCCGTGTCCTTGGAACCTTCGGTTATCATGCACCTGAGTAAGATATTATATCAGTTTTTCAAGATACATATTGTATGGTGTGCTTTATTTTAGCCCTATTAGTTATAGAAGACTACTAAATTTTCAGCACAATTTGAATAGCATTTTTGGTGTATTTCTTTGCTGCAATCCAATGATCTGTCTAATATTATGAATGCAGATATGCAATGACTGGGCAATTGAATGCTAAGAGTGACGTATACAGCTTTGGTGTTGTCCTTCTGGAACTTTTGACTGGAAGGAAGCCTGTTGATCATACACTACCACGTGGGCAGCAGAGCCTGGTTACTTGGGTAAATGCAAACCTCATTATTGTGATCTAATTTCATGCTGTCAGAAAATTTAAAATGCAAGCCAGCAAGCTGATCACAGTAATGGATGTGTTTCAGGCTACACCAAAACTAAGTGAGGATAAAGTCAGACAGTGTGTAGATGCAAGACTAGGAGGAGAATACCCACCCAAAGCTGTTGCAAAGGTGCTCACCGTTTCTTAGTATATTTTTCTTCCTTTATGTGGTGTTATTATGCCATTTCCTTTGCTGAGGTGTTGTGGACTGTTTGCTATGGATTAGCACACTAATCTAACATAGCTTACAAGAGATACCAGCAGAGTTCTTATATGTTGTGTATTAGTAATGCTATGCTTGAGACTAAAAGTTGAATCTAAATTTTTGTTGAACCATTTCCTTTATGGAGAAAATTCAGTGATAGTTTTAGTTAGTTTAACAATTGGAATGAAATGGCTTATGGCTTTCTCTCTTTAGTTTTGTTCTCAGTTTCAGGAATTAAGATCCATCAACAGTTATCATAAGTTGAGAAGAAAAAACACTTCAAATGTAGAAAGTGTATTTTGCCGACACCCAGGATTACTGCCCTTACAGATAGACTATTTAAATAATTAAGACTAATTTTAATGTATAACAGCATGATATGTGGTTAATTACAGTTGGCTGCCGTTGCTGCACTGTGCGTGCAATATGAAGCTGATTTCAGACCAAACATGAGCATTGTGGTCAAGGCTCTTCAGCCATTGTTGAATGCAAGACATGGACCTGCTGGTGACACACCAAACTAATCCCTGCCTATGTCTCTTTGTATCTGTGCATAAGTATGCATGCAAAATATAAGTGACTGCTTCAGAAGCTGATGGTAAATTGCTCGGACTTGGTTATATATCTCATTGTTTACACTACATTCATTCTGTTCATAATCCATGAGGTTCTTTGAGATTTTCGTGTTTTTTTTTTTTTTTTGTTAGTTCTTTGCACTATTTTCCTTTTCCCTGTGCCCCTTCCAGCTGGGATTATTGCCACCTTAATTGAAACTTTTGGGAGAAACTGCAACAAACAGAAAAGAGAATACTCACAGAAAACCACACGTCATCAGAATTCAGATTATTTCTTCACCGGCAGCTTGGTTAGAATGGCCAAAGGCCTGTTCTTGATGGATTAATTCTTTAATATGTTTATCAAAACATTTTGATGCGATTTTTTTTCCTTACTAAGATGAGTCTCAGCATTTCTTTTATCAGTTCCAATGTTCTGAAAATGAAACAAAAATTTACTATTGCCCCATTCAATGTTGAAGCTGTTGTTCCCACTGTGATATAGTTTTCTATCCATGCAAGTTAGGGGAGAGTTAGGCCCCGTTTGGGAAAACAGCTTAATTAAGCGCTTATGATCATAAGCGCTTATGGCATAAGCGCTTATTAATAAGCTCTTTTAAGAAATTTATTATAATGAATTGAAAATAAGTTATATATAAGCATAAGCTCTTTTTCATAAGCTACTTTGAATAGCTTATGAAAATAAGCTCAAAACAGCTTATAGGTAGGTCATAAGCTATTTATATAAGCTCTTCCAAATGCTTGCATAATCGCTTATGCTATAATATAAGCTCAAATAAGCTCTTCCAAACGGGACCTTAGAAGGGTTCTGGACTACGGTTTATGCTTGAATGATATTGTGACTTCGTTGCTTTTAGCCAATTTTGATGGATGAAATTTCTGAGACCAGTGATGCAAAGAAATTGAAGACTGTTTTGCATCAATTTCACCTTCCAAAAGTATTAGTGTTCTTGCACGGGAACGAAAATTATGGAAAATACAGTGTTTCTCATATTAGAACGATAATTCCATTCCCATAGAAAATGAAAATTATGGAAAATCATGAATTATGAACTTGTAAAAAAAATGAAGTCAGAAAAAAATAAAATGTGAGAAATCATGCATTTGAGGTTGGCTTGTAAGAAATATGAGAATTGACGGGAATATTGTCTCTCATCCATGTTTGAACCTAGATTGCTTGCATATGTTAGATAAGCTCCGCTGCAAAGCTTGAAATTTCTTTCTCATCAGTTAGGGGTAACTCGAATACTCAAACCAAGCTTGTTATTATATATAATATATCCTACTCTCTTGTTCCTTTTCAATCGTCCATTAAGCCACTATACACAGATTAAACAATATTACTTTTTGGTGATAGATTAAACAATTTTTTTTTGACGAAGATTAAGCAATGTTATTAATATATCTATCTATATATCAATATTGTTTGGTTAGCTTATATCATTATCTATCTTTCTAATGTTATCTTATGATTTTTATATATGGAAATAAACAAATCAATGTAAGCAAATGATTGAATTAATAAAGGAATTTCAATTCGTTATTTATAAAATTATATATATCATTTTTTTAAATCTTGTTATGACAATGAAGGTGGAATGTAATGAAGAAAAAGCTTTTAAATTCATTAAAAATTCATAAAAATAAAAACTTCAATATTCGAGCATAAAAAATTCAAACAGTTACAATGGTTCAATTATTATTTTCTTTAAAGTTTGAATAAATTTAGTCGCGCATTTTACGACTTCAGATTTGATTTTAGCCCATACCATTTAAACTTTTAGTTTTAATCCCTATTTTACAAATAAATTTGGTTTTGCTTCACACCATTAGTATCCTACTGTTAAATGATGTTGCAACTATTATTATCACATGTCCAGAGTAATCTTGTATAGCTTAATTTGCTTCCAAATCAAGTAAGAAAGCTTTCACTACCACGCAATTCAACTTCAAAAGCTTCACAAGGAAATTTTTTAATTTATACGTGACAATAGTGGCAAGACCTTTTATTAGCTACTTCACCTGTGGGATACTAAGCATATGAATTGAAACCAAAATTATAGGTAAAAGTAGGGATTTAAATCATAAAAATTAGATGGTAGAGATTAAAACTAAATGTGAATGTAAAATGAGTGACCAAAACTAACTTAAGTGTTTTAATTTTTTAAGTACATGGTTTCAACTCTAATAATTTTTTTATAGCTATTGAATTTGCACAATGAATAATATACTTTAAGGTTGTTTTTGAATTTAAATATATTTAAGAACTTACTCTTAAATTTATAAATTTGTAATATTCATTTTGCACTACCGATTTCTTTCAGACAGTATGTCCGCCGTTTAATTGGATGTTCATATTTCGAGTAAAAAAAAATTCAATTTTGATGTGAAAAAAAAATTAAAAAATTGTTTATTTACTATACATTCACTAATAGTGTAAAAAAAGTTTTACAGTCATCTAATTAGAATCCATCAATTTATAATAATTTAAAGATTTAAAATGGAGAAAAAAGAGATGTAAATATGTGATTAAAGAAGCAAAAGTGAGGGCTGCCTTTCCGGTTTATGGTGGTCTCCTCTGTTGGTGCTGAGCTTTTGTCCTTGTCGGAGGGTAAATGGTCTGTGTGACGTTGCTACTTCTTTAGAGGTAGAGGTGGTAGCCCTTTCGCTCTTAGATGCAGGTTTTCCTGCAGATATTTTACAGGAGCTAAAAAGACGTAGTTTCTTGGGAAAGTCTTGAGTCTTAAATACCCCGACAACGACTTATAAGCTATTCGTGGGTTGGAGGGAGAATTTATGGCGAAGTTATCTTGTTAGCGTCCTAGAGGTGTTGATATGAGTGTTTTTTTCTTGACTTTTGAGAGCCTTCTTTTTGTGCAGCTTTTATAGGTTTTTTTGTTTGGAGCCGGTTATTGTGAGAATTGTTTGGTGGGTTTTGTTTTTTGCTCTTTAGAGGTTCCGTATCCCTCTTTTTGGTTGGGTTGCCTCCCCTTCTTGTCTCTTGTGAAGAATTTCTCAAATTTTCATGATGATATATATATTTTTCTTTACAAAAATGTGATTAAATATACGTGTAAATGTCTTTATATAAACAATGTATATAAATTAAATTCTTTCAAAAACTTGAAAACGATGAGGGATTTACCCAATTTATGGAGATGTCTAGGTTAGAGCTCTTAGACTAAGTTTTAGTGTGACATTTAACTAAATTAAAACTTATTTGAATAACTTTAATGTGAAAAATAGTGGTGGTCTTGGCAAAATAAAATGGCAATGCAGAACAATGTTTCAGATTATTTCCCTTAAGCACTTTCCTCTTCTAACAAAAAAAAGAAGATTATTTCCCTTAATACTTTCCACATGTAACAAAAAATAATTATTTCCCTTAAACTCTTTTATAAATAAAATATTAATTAAATTTTAACTTTATAATCAAAATCTTCCCTTTGAAGCCGAAGACAAAATCTCGGATTTCTCGTTTCCGCGTTCTGGTCTTGCAATTTCTCATTCTGAAATCTCCGCATTCGCCATTACATTTCTCAGATCAGTACTGTGCCTGGTAACATCTCTACATTCTTCTTCTTTCTGTCTCTCTTATCAATACATGATTTTCGTTCCTTTTCTTCTCATCAATCCCCACTTCGATTCTCAGTGAATTTCGCATTCTCACAGTAATTTCAATTTTTTCAATAAACGATTTCATTCGTGTAATGTGAATTCAGCATTGTAGTACCATTGAATCAAAACTGTGTCTGAAAGTTCTTAACTTTCCACACACACAACGAATCAAACAGTGTATTGGTCGCACGAATGTTGGTCGGTGCAACACTAAGATGCTTTGCTCTGACACAAACATTACTTCCAAATTTATCAATATAAGAATCAATGTGCAGTGTGCTTTTCCTAATTTGAGTAAAGCACTTCAGTTCTTGCTTAACACTGTTTTTTTAACTGTGCTTATTGATATTGAGCTTCCTGTAATGTAAGTAATCCCCATTCCCTTCTATGTCATATCTTATCTTTGGTAGAAGTAAGTTTGAAAGGGAAAGTTCTAATTAAATTTTTTGTTGAACTGTTGATTATTTTGGGGAATACTTGTTAAATGTTAATTGATTCAAGTATACAAGACAATGAAAGAATTTTTATTTTTTTTTAAAAGTATTATTGCTTTCTCATGTTTTATTATCTCATTCCCATTTATCCTAACCTGGGTATTTGATGCACAATGACTGTTTTAATGAAGTTAGTTGTAACCACTATGAGTCAATGATAAGAAACAGCTGGTTTTCTTGTGTTAAGATATCTTTCACATGCTAAATTGCATTGTGTTTTGCAGGGTAGATATGGCACTCGGTGTGGCGATAATGAGTAAGCAGCATCTGCTGACCTACATGTACCTTCTAGTTTACATTTCACTTTCATCAGGGGTTATTCTGTATAACAAGGCAAGGGATCACATATGTGCCAACAAATTCTTTTGTTTATGTTTGTGATTTATCTTGTAATAATATTTTGCTCAGCCTCTTTCCTTATATGGGCATTGGTTCATTGCAGTGGGTCCTCTCCACATTGTATTTTAATTTTCCATTTCCAATAACACTCACTATGATCCATATGGCTTTTTCTGGCGCTGTGGCCTTTTTGCTTATCCGTGTTCTGAAGGTACGAGACTGTTGGAGTTTGTAATATCACCAGTTTTAGACTGTATTTTTCTTTTTTCTTTTTTTGTACTTCTCTTTACTATTCTGTTGACTCCTTAATGCTATTCCCTTAATATACATTAGCTTTTTCTTGAAAAGTATTGCTGAATCAGCTGGATGATATTTCTTTTTCCTCTATTTTCAATTGGTGCAGGTTGTATCACCTATTAAGATGACATTTCATATGTAAGAATTCTACATGGATATCCTGTTTCACATTTCGCTTATTATTTCTGGCTTCTCACAAAAAGTATGATTTGCAGATATGCAACTTGTGTGGTCCCTATAAGCGCCTTCTTTGCCGCAAGTCTGTGGTAAGCAATTGACATTATTGATCCAAAGTTGTAATTTGAGCAAAGCCATTTCTATATTGTAGTATGTGAGCCTTAAACAGTCTCCCATATTCATTTATGTGTTTGTGAAGTCAGTGCTAAATTTCCCTGGCTTGTTAGTGAAGTTGGTACTCTACTGTTTCTGTTCCCTTTTGAAAACGAAATAAAACAATGTCTGAGCGAGGTTATGATCATCAAGTTTGTGCATCCTTAATCAAATTATGATTTGAGCATTTTATCTTCATTGTGTGTGTGCATACTCGGGTTTGTGGTGCCAAGCAAAACATGTTGCAGAACAAGATTCATGAATGTAAATTTTTGTTTGTAGATATGCTGCACTTTAACTAACATTATATTGGAATTTTATGCTGTATTTGCTATTCATTCTGTCTATTACCTTCTCTGTTTAGTTGGAAATTTGCTGATAAAACAAATGGTTTCATTACAAACTTTTTGGATCAAACAAACATAGTCGGGCACAAATATGATCATCAATTTCTGTTTGCAGATATAAGAAATAAGAAGATTTAGCTAACATACTCTGAGACGTATATACTACAGTATGTTTGTTATTCATCTTGTTGACTGCCATACGCATTTTGTTGGAAATTAGCTGATGCAACTCTTGATTTCATAACAGTTATCCTGAAATCAACAAGTTACTTTAAAATTGCCGTTCATTTAATTTCGATTGAGATTTGAAAGAATTGGAATAATTTTATATTGCACCATAGAAGATTTATCATAAAAAAGAAATAAAAATTGTTAAAGTTGTATTAGTAGTAATTACTGTACTACATAGCCTTTAAAGTTTTATTAATTACTTTGAAATTACCTCTCCAACTCATGGCTGTATTGAGTTTGTTGGTTTAATTACTGTGTTGTCTATCTATTTAGGTTTGGGAACACTGCTTATTTATTCATTTCCGTGGCCTTCATCCAGATGCTTAAAGCCCTGAGTGAGTTGATTTTCGCTTATAATCCTTCCAGCTGCCATATTTTTGGAAAATAACAATCCCTAATAGAAATCATCCCTTTCCTTTTTTATTAATTTTTTTCATTTGCAGTGCCTGTGGCAACATTTCTGGTGGCTGTTACCTGTGGAACTGAGAAATTAAGGTGTGACGTATTCTGGAACATGGTGCTGGTCAGTGTTGGAGTTGTAATTTCCTCCTACGGGGAAATTCATTTTAATGTGATAGGTACAGTTTATCAGGTCACAGGAATAATTGCTGAAGCGTTGAGGCTGGTCTTAACTCAAGTTCTTCTTCAAAAGAAGGGCTTGACACTAAATCCTATTACCAGCTTGTATTACATAGCACCTTGCAGGTAGTTCTATTCTTATGTATTTCAAAGCCCTTTTATAGTTATGCTTGGTTGGGCAACAAAGCACATGAATCTCTCTCTCTCTCTCTCTCTCTCTCTCTCTCTCTGTGATGTTGGTGTTGGTGTTGACTTTGACCTATACTTTTTATAATACCACTGAAAATTATGTGATTCTCACCCCTGACTGTGTATTTGACTGTGCATGCGTGTTTGAATTGGCTTATTTTGTTCAGAAAATCTTACAGTCAAAATGCTGCAGGATATATTATGTTTCTCTGATGATAATCTCATCCCATCCTTCTGAACAAATATGTCTTCTTTTTATTTGTGCTTCACATGTAAATGATTGCCCCTCTTTTTTTTTGGTGTACAATGGTGGCAATGAAGTTTGAACCTATGACCTCATGTAAACTACCTAACGTCCCTACCACTTGCCCAACCCTAGTGGCTTTTGTAAATGATTGTTCTACAGTTTTCTGCTATAGTCTTGGATATAGGCTTATTATGCACTTATTTTGACTCAAGAAAGGGAGTAGGGCTGGGAGAGGCACAATTTTGGGATATCTATGTATTGAAAATGTCAATGGGTACATTCAAATTCAAATTTATTGTTTATATCTTTATTTAACTGGATAAATAATGATCATTTGCTCATTATTGTATGCAGCTTTGTATTTCTTTTTGTCCCATGGTATATCCTTGAGAAGCCTGAGATGGAAGATCCGCATATGCAGTTTAACTTCTGGATATTTTTCTCAAATGCCCTTTGTGCTTTGGCGTTGAATCTTTCAACTTTCTTAGTGATTGGTAGAACTGGGGCAGTAACTATTCGAGTGGCTGGAGTTTTGAAAGACTGGTTACTTATCACTCTTTCTACTGTCTTATTTCCTGAATCAAATATTACAGGGCTTAATATTATTGGCTATGCTATTGGTATATGCTTCTTTATTGAAAAGACACATAGTAGTTTAAATTTAATTTATTGCATGGATTTCTTTTAAGCGTCTCTTTATATGAATTATTTTTGAATGAACAGCTTTAAGTGGCGTTGTTTTATACAACTACCTGAAGGTCAAAGATGCTCGAACATCTCAACTTCAAAGTACCCAAGATGAATCAACAAAGGTCAGCCTTTTCAGTAATTTTGTTTTGTTTTGTAGTTTGATCAGCATTCATGCATGATTTAAGTGTTTTTGGCTCTGTTCTCTTATGTGGCGTTTTACAATGGAATGGTGATGCCATTTTGTGCTTTATTCCATGAATATTCCCATGTTTGTTTGTAGAAAAAAGAACAGAACGGTAATTAAGTCCAATACACGACAATTCCTTCCTAAGAGGTGCGGGATTGGTGATTCCATGTACTTTGAAATGGGGGTTTATTTGTGTTTTCTAACACAGCCTCATTTATTTTATACGATGATACTTATCATCATTTTATTAAATTTATGATTTCTAAATTTCGGTTCTATTTTCAACCTGGTCCTGTAATTCCTTTTAAGTACTCATGTAATAAAAAAATTATTTTATGGTGAGGGATTTATATCATTAGTTCAAGTTTGATTTTGCTACTCTAATTCCAGGTATCAAACAATTGAATGGTTTGGAAAGTCATTTCCATTCAACAAGCTACCAAACTGTGAATTAAGAATGGCCATTCAATTTCATTCCATTTGGGTTGCATTACAATTTATTACTATCATCATTCTGTGTGAATTTGACATTAGTTACTACTAACTACTTAACTTTAGGTCTTTCGCCATCTTTTCTTCTATGAATTTTAATCAAATGATATTGCAGTAACTGTGAGTACTATATTATTTTAAAACCTAGCCGCCATTTGAATAAAGAAATTGAGTAAAGTTCTATTTTTTCATGCCTTCACAGTTCAAACACATCCTTTGTATTTGGGAGTCAAAAAACATATCCAAATTTCAGACTCTAATCATATGGTGCTTTTTGGCTTTGATAATTTCTTCCAGATATAGCATAGACTAATTAATTGTTTATCTGATCTCACCTTTCTCCTCTCCTTTCTGCGGGCATATTTAAGTTTTGCTTACTGACAGTGATTGATTCAACTCATTCAAGTCTCATTGCAACTATTGCTAGTGAACCTTCATTTTTTGAAGGAAGCATAATTATTGGTTCTAATTTTGTGCTTTGCTTTTTCCATAAATATAGGAGTTACAGATGGAGAAAAAGGCAGAGGATGATGTGAACAGCGATGAGGAGACATTTCAAAATGATTTAGGTTCTGATACTCATTTAGATGAAGAAGCGCCTTTAATCTCACGGATATCACATCTGGGAAGAAAGCCAGCTTAGCAGCAATCTAGCTTAGAAGCAATAGAACATCTGATCTTGGAAGAAAGCCGGCTTATTAACAATCTAGCTTTTAGAGGCAAAGAGCTTAAAGGAACCAAATCAAAGTATGCGTCTAAATGTTTCTGCCCAGAAAGAACAGAGAAAGACCTTAACAAGGAGGAAAAAACAATAGGAGAAAGAAGCAGAGCGGAGGAAACATACACATTATTTTGGCAGAGTTGTTTCCTTCATGTTGAAATTATTCATTAGTAAATCGAATCATTCTTGTATAGGGGGTGCTTTACCATGCAGTGAAGGTTCTGTCTTTTTCCAAAGTGACCTCTTATAACTTTGATTGATGATTCTTGAGTTACAATTTTAGTCATTATTCCTTTTTATAACTATTTTCTCAGGTGATGCCAGCACTGAAACTAGATTAATGGAAGTTCATTAAAAATGACAGAGTAATTGAAACTTTCTATTAACATTCATGTTCTAGGGTCTTCAATCTTATAATAAGTGCGTATTCCAATCAAATACAAGTCAATTCCAAGTTTGGTTATTAAGATAATGCTGCTTTAGTTCTCTACAATCTAGATTCTAGTATGTGATTATGATAAAAGGCATGTTTGGTTGAATTATTTATTTGTGTTCTCTTTTGATGAGTTATAAGTTTGTTGCTTTTGTGATATTTGTGATACCTTCTAATCGATTAAAAACCATCTTTAACTAATTGATTCAGTCTTCCATTTTTCTAAATCTGAGCGAAATCAAGTTAATCCATCAAAATTTTATTTAAATCAATTAAAACTCCTCTATGTGCTCTAGGAAAGGGGTGCTCACAGACGGGTTTATAACTTAGGCATTCTCCATGCTCAAAATGTTAGGTCTTCAACCAGAATCAGACCTTTTGAAGAGTCTAATACGAATCCTCCTAATTGTTTTGTTGCTTGGTAACTTATCTCGAGATCCAACACAAATTCTTCTTACCATCTTGTTGCTTGATAGCTTACTTTAGGATCCGACACGAATCATCCTGACAGTCTTGTTGCTTGACAACTTAGCTCGAGAATCCAACACAAATCCTCCTCGCTCTCTTGTTGCTTGACAGCTTAGATCGAGAATTCAACATGAATTCTCCTAAGCGTCTTGTTTGACAGCTTCATGTTTGTTGGTTGCAAGTTTGGACTCATACTTTCGCTTATTCCTCGAAAGTACCAACCTTTCAATCTTAATCAAGGCTAGTATGAACCCCTAAACCTCCCAAGTTTTGGATTGAAATTCCACCTGAACAGTCTAACCCTGAAGCCATAAGTATTTTTTCGACCTCAAATAAAGCCTCCATATGGGCTCATTCCAGCAAACTTGACCAATTTGTAGCCTTGAATACACTCCCACTTCTCCAATTTTGAGTCGAAAAATCTAGCTCCTTCAAAGGATTACAACCTGTTGCTTTTGTATCGAGATAGCTCTCTCAAAAGGATTTATCTTGAAAAGTCGATCCTAAATGGGATTCCATACTCTAACAGCCAGAGCAAGAGATCACACAGAGAAGGAAGATGGCTTGGGTATGCAGAGCCAGTTGATTGATTGGCTCTGGTATCATAAAACCAGAGAATGAGAGAAATTAGAATCTGGAAGAAAGAATGATCAGAATTTCATTGAATTAGAATAGGCTAGTACACATGACATATATAGCAAGTAACTAATTAGTAACTGACTAACAATAACGAAAACTGATTGAATTAACTAACAGCCAAGTTATGAAGTTCATTAACAGAAACTGAATTAACTAAACTAACAAACTTAAACTAACCGCCAGGGTATTGAGTAATAGTTATACCATCATTAAGAATTTATTAGCCCAAATCGTGAAAACCCCTCAAGATTTAATAGAATCATCCGAAATGATTTTGAGTACACAGAACTGCAACGATATTAATTGTTAAGCCAACTCACCAAAGAAAAAAAGAAGGAAATGAAGAACAAGAAGGGAAAAGCTCAAAGCAGAAACATGCTCAAAATAAGGTTAAGAAATAATGTTAATTAGTGTCGAAAATTATGTTATACATCAAATCAATGTGGATAAAGATAAAATCAAAAGTTAACCCCACAGGCCACAGCCCAAACGAAAACTTTATTAGAGTTATCTGATATAACATAAATTTATTTTTTATTACTTGTAACTTGTTAATGTAAAATTTAATCTCTCCACTTTTGAAATATACATTAAATATACAACACAGTAATCACCAATTGGCAATTACAACAAAAATTTACTTGAGGGAACAAAATCAAGTTACAAGCTTGATTCCAGCTTGTGAGGTCATCAAGGAAGAAATGGATTGTGTGAAGGGTATGCCTCCTTTTGCCTTTTGTAAGCCCTGTGGGACAATGGAAGAAAGGGTGTCAGTGTCATCGTGAAATGAAAACTACAAGTTTATAAGAATCAGCCACAAGATTGGTCGTTAAACACCTTGAAGCATTAAACCCTCCAAGCGCAACTGTTCCCAGAATAAGTAAAATGAATGGCACTTTAATCATAGCATGATTTTTTCTTCCTCCTTGAGCCCTCGGAACTCCAGTTCTCACGACTCTTGAATATTCAACTGAACAACAATCATGCCGCATTTAAGTAAGGAAACAGAAAACAGAAGGATTAGTTTTAGATTACACATAGGAGGATTCAGAATAGGAAATTACCTGAACTTGAGGCTTCTCTGCCACCTGTGTTATGAATTCTGCTTATTAGTACTTAAAGAGGTGGAGATACAAATAAAAACAAATGCAATTCTTATTTTATTAATTAAGACCCTATAAGCAAAGGGACAAGCTCAGGGTCCTTTCAAGGGAGGGAAATTAGCATTCTCATTGTTCCATCTGTTCAAAGAGATGACCATGCCTTTTCTATTTCTAAATCGTAAACATTCCCAGTGAGATCTTTGGAATTGTTAATATATGGGGACATTACCTATCGCTCTAGACAACTTAGTGCAGGTTTGGAAATCCTTCTACAATTGATTCTGAAGTCAGAATCAATAATGGGGAGAAGCTTCTGTGAGTAGTTTCAGGGTTTCAGAAATTGATTATGAGGAAAAAGAAGTTGATTCAAACATGTAATTAATGCATTTTGTCACCACCATATACAAAAGGAACAGAGGTAAAGAAGTTCAACTGCCAGAGTACAAGGACAACAACCGAAGGATTTCATTCAAATTAAAAGCCAGCAAGGTTGGGCAAAGTAATGAAATAAATAGAAAAAAAATGCGAAATCATATTTACTTCTGGGCCAGTTACTGCATTTTAATGCACATTTACGCTAGACATTCGAGCATGAAAAGAATAAAAGAAAGTTTTTGCAAAGTTCTTTTTCCCATAATCTAGTCTTCTGCTCCAAATATATACTCATTTTGAGTTGACCACGGGCCAACTCAGGATGCTATAAGTACATCCTTGTAATTTTTATTCAACTGTCTCTAAGAAAAGAATTTTTCATGACTGGTGGGGTTAGGAGTTTAGACCCTTCTTATTATTCAATAATGAAATTGGGAATATAATATTATGATGGTTTGTAAAACCATGCATCCACATTAAGTTTCTTCAATAATTTTAGCTGTGTGAGCTGGAGTACAAATCATGAGGGACATTTTGGAATATTTATTCCACTAATCGAAGGGATATGGAAAAATACCAGGCAGTAGACATGTGTAAGCTTCAGAAATCTGCAGCAAAACATAAAACTTCAGTTACTCCTTCCATTTAACAGCAGGGAATATGACAATGGCCAAAATATCTGCCAATCCCTCTACAACAAAACCAACTCATAGTCCAATTTATCAGAAAATAAGAACAAGGCCAGTCATGGGCATTCCTTTGTTTAAGGGGGGAAATGCTTTCTGCATGTTATATGAAATTTTTTATCTCCCCTCAATCTCCCACCATCCTTAAAATTATACTAATAAGGAAATTATAACCTTGTCAAAAATCTCTAATACAGATGAATGACCATTATCTTCCTTCACTGCACAGTTGGCCATGTTTTTTTTTCTGATAAGCAGTTGGCCATGTGAGAATAGTGAAACACAACACAATTATATACTAAGCTTACAACAAATGTTTCACACTTTCATTGTACTAGTGCAACTCCATAAGAAGTTCCCAATCCCAACAACAAAATTCACAATCATGGTTATAAAAATTATCATCATGTGAATAGAAAATGGAATAACAAAATTAATTGAATTTGAACTGCTCACCAGTTTAAACTTGGACTCAGCAAGAGGCTTCTCATGAGAGGGAAATAGGTCAGGGTGGGATTCCCAAACTTTCTTTTTGTAAGCTGATTTGACCTAAACAAAGAAACCCACAATAGTTACAAACAGCAAGCACAGAGTACCAATTATCATCAAGTAATAAGATGGAATCAATTAACAAACCACTGAGAATTAGGGAAACAAGGCTGGGAGCTAACAACAGAAAAAAGGGTCATGCTCAAAAACTGAAATTGAGTTGTTGAAGGGGGCGAATTATGAATCAAGCAAAGACGGTCGTAAGAATTAGAAAAACGAATGAGAATAAAGAAAACCTGGGATGGAGTTGGGCGTGAATTGGGAGGGAAACCCAGCAAGATTCTGGCATCATTGGCGTCCATTTCTGAAGAAACGCAACCGCAGTGTTAATGGCAACATTTGGTGTTCGTTCTTCAGTCTGCGTATCCCATCATAAATGTTTTGTGTTAATTAACCCCCGACCAACCACCAACTACTTTTCCTTAAGATGACTATAATCTCTGTGTTAAATCGGGTTTTTTCTTTTAATTAGTAAAATCCCCATACAAATATACAATTAATATTGATTTGTTCTACCCGGAAAAGTCATAAATTGAGACCTTACCCGAGCACGTTAATACCTGCAAATACCAATAGGGTTGATTTGTTCTGCATAACAATTTTGATAATTTTTATTTTTGAATTAAACTCAATATTGGCCATCACCATTAAAAGGTATTTGTAAAATATTCACTTATTATTGGAGGTTTTAGAGGAGGAGAAAAATAATTATATGGTAATCTACTTTTCATCTATTTTCTTAAAAGAAACAATGAAACTCTTTAAATTATAATTTTTGTTAATTATACTAAGGGTTAGTTTGGTATGTTGTATAATATAAAACATGATAGTATTAGGTCCAATAGTATTAGTCTTGATAGGATAAAACCTGATAAAATTTAATATTGTACAATGTTTGGTCGTACACTATATAACTTATCATATCGTTAAAATTGATACATATGTTAGGTGGAGGATGGTGGTGGTAGAAAGTGACGGTGAAGGTGGGTGGTGGTGGTATGGTAGAGATAGTGGGTGGTGGCGGCGGCGGTGGAGGGTGGCAGTGGTGATGGCGATGAGGGAGGCAGTGGTTGAGTTGATAGTGGTGATGACGGTGATGAAGGTCGTTGTTGAGTTGGTAGTGGTGATGGCGGTGATGGAGGTTGTGGTTGAGTTGGTAGTGTAATTAATGACAATTATAGTTTAAAGACTTTCATTGTTTGTTTAAAAAAACAAATGAAAAGTAGATTACCAAATAATTAATTTTCTCATCCTCTAGAACCTCCAATAATAAAGTGAATATTTTACAAATACCTTTTAATGGTGATGACCAATATTAAGTTTAATTCAAAAAATAAAAATTATCATTTTTTTTTACAAATAGTTCCGATGCACTAGCTACTTCAAAGAGGTTCATAGTGGAGGAAGAGTTGGCGCCTTGTGAACCTCTTGATGGCTCTCTCTCATTGGAACCACTGTTATGGGGAAGAAGAAGGGATGATGAAGAACTAATAGCGCCACCACCGCCCTCCACCAACACCACTGTCACCACCAACACCACTGTCATCATCACCACCACCACCTTCGCCATCGTCACCACTAGAACCACCACCATCCACCATCATCATTGTCGTCAGCACCACCCTACAACACTGCAACCAAACACTATCGCAGCGCCCTCACTCCCACAACCATCACCATTACCACCACTTTACGGTCACCGCCACTGTCGCTGACCATTATCGTTGTCACCACTGCCACCACTTCTACTGCTGTTACCACCCCCACCACCCTCCCGCTACTGTCAATATTTAATAAAGTTATTTTATACAGTTGTCAAATAGTTTTAAAGTTACTTATTTGATAAAGATTTTGAAACCGATTAAAAAATAATTTTCTTAAAACTATTTTTTCAATTCAAAACTTTATCAAATAGTTACTTTTAAAAATTGTTTCTGCTGAGTTTCTACTTAGTTCTTCCAAAATTCATTTATTTTTATTGATAAATATTTATAAATTAATATGAAATTGGTAGTTGTATATGCATATTAATATTAATATATCAAAAATAAAAATCAATGCATATTTAATTAAATAGAATTTTGTTAAAAAATAATTTTTATACTATCTATCATTATCTAATACTCCACCGAACATATAATTGCATTAATTTAAAGAATATAATAAGTTATATAGTGTATGACGAAGGGCGTATCATGTGAGAGCAATGTTTATTATAAGAGACGAGAGCGTTAAATCATGGTCGTACAACCATTCATGAATGGTTGAGATTTCTAATGCTCTCATCTCTTACAGTAAACATCGTTTTCACTTGATACGCTATTGTGTACGATGAAATGATATATATTATCTTATTGTAATATAAACTTCGTAATATACAACATATATACCAAATGCTCCTAGTAAAATACATAGCCAAGAGGGCCACTAATGTAATAGTTTTAGGCACCCACTACGTTCATTTACGTCGTTAAAAGCTTAAAAAACTGTCACAATGAGAGAACCTTGTGACAAAATTTGCGTTCATCACTAATTGCCACAAATACTCAAGTCACTAATACATTAGTGACAAGATTTCCAAATGTTACTATAAATTTTGTTTTAAAAGTTTTGATTCATTCACACACCACTTCACCTTCTAGTATATTTAATTTCATTCACTTAATCTTCATATCTCTCTTTCCCGGTGTTGTATGATTTTGGATGTGAAGATTACAATGAACCAATTTTCCAAAAAGTTTAAATGAGATAATGATTGAACTCTAGATCACTTCATCCTAAAGACCCTAATAACATGAAGCAACCAGATATCACTAAAAGCTTAAATGGGATGAATACACATGAATATATATTATATTGCTAACAAAACAACATTTGAACTCTAATGTTTTTTTTCTTATTAATATGTTAAACATGCGTATCTTGCAAAATTAAAATTGCATTAACTCATATAAAAATTCCCACATGTCTCGTTCAACTATATTTAGACACCACCAATGCTTGTTAACCTCGTCCAACATAGCCTGAAATGCCACTCAAACCTTATTTTAGAAAAGATCATATAGCAAAACACCACACTTTAGAAAAATAGCACTGTGTCTCATTCCATTCCAAAAACTCAGAACCCAACAACTCTATGCCTTTCATTCATGAAGACCACCACCGCTAGAGACACTGCTAAATATACACTTTCCTTTCCCTGGATGGAAAACCGAAGCGCACCTATAACAACCCAGCTTCATCTCCATTACTCAGCAGGACCTCCACAAAATAAAGCCTCCCCAACAGAGGGAGGAAAAGTAAAAACTTATCTTCTTTTCAAACCATTATCAAAAGAAGATAAGTTTTTCTGAAAAAATGAAGGGGAAAATAACTATTTCTGTTGTTTCTACCTCCACAAAATAAAGCCTCCCCAACAAACAGAGGGAGGAAAAATAAAAACTTATCTTCTTTTCAACCATTATCAAAAGAAGGTAAGTTTTTCGGAAAAAATGAAGGGGAAAATAATTATTTCTGTTGTTTCTCTCATCCTCGTAGTAGGAGTTGCCATTGGTGTTGTGGTCTCCGTTCAAAAGAAGAACGAAGACCCTGAGGTTCAAGCTCAACAGACGACCATGAGGAACATTTGCCAGAGCACCGATGACCTGAAGTTCTGCTATGATACCCTAAGCTCCGTGAAGGGCGCTGATGCCGCTGATCTAAAGGCTTACATCGCCGCTGCGGTGAAAGCCACCACGGAAAGCGTCATCAAAGCCTTCAACATGAGCGAGACGCTCACAACTGAGTACGGAAATAAGGACGGTGGTATCAAGATGGCCCTTGACGATTGCAAATACCTCTTGCAATCAGCCATGCGAAGTCTCGACCTCTCCACGACCCTGGTTCGCGACAACGACATCCAAGGCGTGCACAACCAGATCCCGGATTTCAGGAACTGGTTGAGCGCGGTTATATCGTACCAACAAGCATGCATGGATGGTTTTGACAATGACAAGGACGATATGAAGCAGATCAAGGAACTTCATACCGAGAGCTTGGACCATGTTGAGAAGATCACTGGTATGACCCTTGACATTGTCACTGACATGACCAGGATTCTTGAGCAATTCAACTTGAAGCTGGATCTCAAACCTGCTTCTCGTCGTCTTCTCGGTGCGGAGGAGGTTGATAGTGAAGGGTACCCTTCATGGTTCTCTGCTTCTGATCGCAAGCTCTTGGGTAAGCTTCAAAGAAGAGGATGGAGGTCAAAGATTAAGCCTAACGCCGTGGTTGCCAAGGATGGTTCTGGCCAGTTTAAGAGCATTGGCGCTGCTATTGCCTCATACCCTAAGGGCTTTAAAGGAAGATATGCTATCTATGTTAAGGTTGGTGTGTATCATGAGTACATCATTGTTCCCGAATATGCCGCTAACATTCTCATGTACGGTGATGGTCCTACAAAAACCATCATCACCGGTCGCAAGAACAATGAGGAGGGTATATCGGTCATAGATAGTGCCACCTTCGGTAATGAATTTCTTTCTTCTTATCACATTTTATATTTCTAATGTCTCTACTATGCAAACCCCTATGATTCATTTTACATGATTGGTTAATTGCTTTCTATGTGCATGCATGCAGCCAATGATGGCCTAGGATTCATTGCCAAGGCCATGACCTTTGAGAACACAGCTGGTCCCAGCGGTAAGCAAGCCGTGGCACTGAGAAACAATGGAGATCAGTCGGCTTACGTGGGTTGCCACATCTTGGGTTACCAGGACACCTTGTACGTTCAGGCCAACAGGCAATTCTACCGCAACTGTGTCATCTCCGGCACTATCGACTTCATCTTTGGCCAATCTGCCGCCTTGATCCAGCACTCCACCATCGTCGTGAGGAAGCCATTATCGTATCAGTTCAACGCTGTGACTGCAGACGGCACAACTAAAAAGAACATGTCCACAGGTAAGGACAGAATTAAGGATCAAGTGTTAGAATATAATATAAAATCATCCGCGTGACTGGTACTTAACAACTTAAAGAAGTCTCACATTAACTATATATATGACCAAGATAGCCCTTATATATGGAAGGTAATCCTCAACTATCAAGCAAGCCTTAGTTGTTGAGTTAGGTCTCCCAAATTCTAATATGGTATCAGAGTTTATTCCTCAACTCTCAAACTAGCTTTTGTGGTTGAGTTAGACCTCTCAAATTCTAATAAGTTAAGGAACCAATTATCCCAAAAGTTTAAGTTGTTGGGTAAGGGTCATATGAAGGGTTTATATTATATTCTAGCATACCCCCTCACGCAAGAGTCCTTTGGGCTTGAAGCGTGAATAATGCATTGTCTTACCTACCATATGTTGAAATTCAACTTTTTATTAGAAGAATTGATGCGGTAGATATCGAAATCTAGACCAATTAGCCATAGAAGCTCTGATTCTATGCCAATGAACTAATTATCCTAAAAAATTAAGTTATTTAGTAAGAACCACATAAATGAATTTATATTATATTTTCACTTGCTATTTTCTAATACACATAGTTGTGGCGAGTCGAGTACCCATGAATTGCATAATATGGCAATTTTGTCCCTCACCTTACTTATTTTTTCTGGTTCCGTGTCTCCGGAAACAGGTATTGTGATCCAGGATTGTAATATTGTTCCAGAAGCAGCATTGTTCCCTGTGAGGTTCAATTTCCGGTCTTACCTTGGAAGGCCATGGAAGGGGTGCTCAAGGACCGTGGTGATGGAATCAAATTTGGGTGACTTCATTCATCCAGAGGGATGGTCTTCTTGGAATTCATCCAACTTGGGACTTGACACCTTGTACTATGCTGAGTATGCCAACACTGGACCTGGTGCCAATGTTACAGGAAGGATCAAGTGGAAGGGTTATCGTGGTGTCATTAGCAGAGCTGAGGCTTACAATTTCACCGCTAATGAGTTCCTTCAGGCTGGACCACAATCTGGTCTTGAATGGATCAAGGCTCTTCATGTTCCTCACTACCGTGACTTCAAACCTTGATCAACAGACTGTGAGGGTGATAGCACAAAGACAAATTAATTTTGTAATTATCTTTCCTATCTTTCTACAGGAGGTCCTCGGAAATTAATACATTTTCTTTGGTTTGATTCAATCAAATCATTTTCTTAATTGTTAATTGAGAAAAACAAAGACAAAGTATTCCAACCTTCATACATAAATTAAGCCAAAACCGGCATTTATAGCAACAAAATTGTCTAACAAAAAAATTCATGGAACCTGGCACAATAAAAACATATTCGAAGAGCTCAGTTGGTGCCGCTTTAAAATCGCCAAAAAGCGTTTTATCAAACTTTGCAGTTTGTGACGGTCTTAAGCCGCCACAAAAGTAGTATGTGAATCACCGCTGAATTGTCAAAAAGCAAATACATGATATTTAGCGCAAAAGTAAAAAAAATAATATCAACCTTCAATTTAATATGAAATCACGCCATTCCTATTTCTAAGAGATAGTATTGCTTAGTCACACTCTCACATATCTGGCCATTAATTCTTTGCATACTCACAATTGAGAATTTAGAGCTGTCAATATGGGTTCTGACCCGCGGGCTAGCCCAACCCAGCCCAAGGGCAGGTTGGGTTGATTAAATTGTAGCCCGTTTAAAATGCGGGTTAGAGCTATGTTAGATTTGGACCGGTTGTGTTTGTATTGGAATTCAACTATGTTGGATGTGAATGACTTGGATTTAGATATGCACAGAGTGTATGGTGCAACATTGTTATGATCTTGAATTAGTATGTTTAGCAAAATGCATGTGTTAGTATTTTTTGAATATAAAATTTTATTACTTTTTCAATATTTTTTAATTGAATTTCCTATTTTTTAAATTTTTTATTTTTCTACTGCCAAAACGGGTCAGCCCGCCAACCCGCGAGCCGGGTTGGATTTATATTTTTCTGGCTTGTTTAGAAACGGATTGTTCTGACCCAACCCGTATTAAACCCAACCCGTGATGGGTTAGCGCATATGGGCCGGGCTGCACACCTCTAATACAGACTTATAGACTTGAAACTGTAGGGGCACCATTAATTAAGTCTTGCATCGGAGCAATACAGAGCCGTTGGATCAGATTAAGTCAGTAGGATTAAGAATTTGGGATCGGCACAACCTGTTTAACACCTTCTTAAATTAAATTGAATTATATTTATGATAGTTATATGATTCATATACCACCATTAATGGTAGATAGTTAAAGAGAGAAACGAAAAAAAATAATGATGTGTGTGATGTGATAAGAACGGAGAAATAGAGGGTAAAATAAAATATTTATAGGTGTTTATACTGTTTATATATATATATATATATATATATATATATATATATATATGTTAAAAAACTCATCAAACAAATCAACGAAGTGAGGCTGCATACATTTATCATTTATGAACGCCGCCATGAAGGCCCAAAGTTCCCCCCGGCCAACCACCGCGGCTATCCCCGACAAACTATCATACAACCATATTAACAACAGATGATGTTCCCACTTTTCCCCTTCTTCAATTTTTACCCCTTTCTCTACTTGAGCTCAGATCTATATTAACAGCATATGATGTTGGAGGGATCTTCTTGCTCATGTGATTTACCACAGCTTCAATTGAAATTTAATAAAAAAAAAATAGTTGAACCAATTTAAATTCAGAACCAAAACCGTATGTAATTTCTTGCTCGAACAAGCAATAAAGAGAATGGAAACTATTTGGTAGAATCTTCAGAGAAAGAATTTTCTTACCCAACAAAGATAGAGATTTTTGAAAAGTTCAAACCCTTGAAAGCTATGGAAGTAGATAATGAACCCAAACAAGGACAATGCGAAAGCAGACTATTCCAGACGGGACCACCGCGTCGCGCGTCACACCTTATCATAGCTGGAACCAACTGACCACCACCAAATCACCGATCATCATCGTCCAAACATCCAACCCCAGCCAAGACAACTACTCTCTCCTCTGTCGACCCACATCGTCAGAATTGAAGCTATTCCTTTTGTGCAGGATTGTTTATCCCTGGCCACCTTTGATTATCCATTTCACTTTGCTTTGTATTCACTACTTGCTTTGTAATTTTCTCTATTGAATTCACTTGCCTCAGGTGGTTTCTTTTTCTTCGGGTTTTGACACATTTTGTGCCTCTGGTAATAAAATTTGCTTATAAAATAAAAATATAAATTACTTATATAGTATTGAGACTTGATAGAGGTAAAAAATAAAAAATAATGAAATAATAAAAAATATGTCATATTAATTGCAATGTGGGCAATGCAACGTAGGAGCTGGGAAGTGCAACCTTAACAATTATTAATAGTAGTGTTTTGTATCAGCAAATTTAAATTTTTCAAAAAACTATTAAATAAAATATTCATTATTTTTAAATTTCCAAAATTGAAAAATTAATTTGCATGCTGTTAGTTTTTTTATGGCTTACAAATTTATAGTACTGTACAAGTTTGCTCTTCACTCATTATTTTTTCTAAAAAAACGAAAAAATTCATTGTTTTTACTTGAGTTGAATAAGTTGAGTTATATTAAAATTTTAGATTCTTTTCCATATGTATATATTACCCATAGAGTTTTATGGACAATCCCGATAACAATTGTTACTGAAATAAGTTTTTCAAAATTAAAATTGTTTAAATCATATATAAGGTCAATAGTGTTACAAGATAGATTGATTGAGTAATCTATGTCATCTATTGAAAGCAAAATATTAGAATTGCTTGATTATAAAACTCTGATAAATAATTTTGCAGCTAAAAAAGCTATAATGTTAATGTAAAAAATTGATAATTTATATGATGTATTAAGTCATTTTAATATTCTTATCAATAAAAAAATCACTTTAATATTTTGTCTAAGCTTCTATAAACGGTGTTGATTACGTTATATTTGAATGTTATATTTGAATCTTGTATTAGTGAAGAGGACAAATGTGAATGCTGTTATTTTAGTTTAGACTGTCTATTTAAAAGTAATAGAAAAAATTATTGTAATTATTAGGGTTAAAATATGTTTTAGTTCCTATCAAATGAAATATAAGTGAATTGAATTAGAACCATAAAAATTCCATAACTTTAAGTCTTTCACGTTGATAAAATATGTGAAGTTAGTACATGTGGTAAATTTTGTGGTTGTTTTTAACTGTTATTACTGTACAAAACCGTCACAAAATGAACAACAATAACTAATTTTCCATGTCTCATTAATGTGTCGGACTAAAAGTATGAATTTCTTCTTTTTTTTATATCAAAAGTTTCGGTGGGTTCGACTCCGGTCACCACCACGGGTTAGGGTAGGCCTCCGGGACCTTCCGTCGCTTACGGAGATTACTTACATATTGCCCACCAATACCGCCCTTACATTTGCAGCGGAATTCAAACGCACGACCTTTGAGGGGAAGTGGTCTGTCCTTACCAACTGAGCCAACATGTGTTGGTAAAGCATGAATTTCTTTTGTTGAAGAAATTAAATTGAATTCACCCATATTTTAATTACATCACTAAAAACATATTTAACACTCAATATTATAAGAGACAAAATGTGAACAAATTAAACTACTCGATCTTCAAAGTACCCGCCAACAAAGTCTAGCATAACGTGTAGATAATTGTGTTTCTTATGCATTTATATTCAATGGTTCAATCTCTCGACGGTGCGCATGGTAAATGATTTACTGGGAGAGCCTACTTAGCATGATCTTAGAGTCTTGAGAAATTAGTCTCATGACCGCTGGTTGTGGATACATTGGAAAACCAAACTTAAAAGCACCCAAATGTTTATGAAAATAAATATATTACAAATATAATTAAGTGGGCACATTATGTGGTCAGCTGTTTAACGTCTAATGCGAGCACTGACTGACTGTGAAAAAATTAATCATTGTTATCATAACTTGGGCTAAAAAAAATATAATTAAGTGAACTTTGAAGGAGGGGGACATATAGCACTTAACACACTCTAGGGCCAAAATCATGAGAGTTTTGATTGGTGAACCACTAAATGTGGAAAACACTTATAAAAACACTCCATATTCACGTGGATAAAATGATTTTATTAAAGTAAGTAATAAAAAAAATAAACAACTTTGAGTGTAAAAAAAATAGGTGTTTTATATCCATTTACTATTTAGATGTTCACATATCATTAATGAAATCATGAAGGTTGCAGGGGAAACAACAAGGCTGAGCCCAATATTGAAAACTGAGAGTGTATAGCACAACTATTGTAAAAGCAATTAACTCATTAATAACTTAACATGTCAACTTAATTTTATTAAATTAAGGTAGCATACACTTAACTCTCGTACCAAAGCAAACAACTCACAATTAAATATAGTATTTTTGGGTGGCTAAATGACCCCATAATTAATTTGGGTCATTTAATCTTATACTCATATGGACCAGTAAGATTGTCCCATAATTAAAATTAAAAAATAATGTGAAAATAAATAAAATAAATAACACAATCTTATTGGTCCATATGGACATGGGGTTGAATGACCCCAATTAATCATAGGGTCATTTGGCCGACCCAGTATTTGTATATCCATAATCCATAATGATCTACAATTGATCTAATCGTTACAAAGTCATTCAAAGCCACAACAAAAACAATCCAATGGCTTTGATAGAACATAGGCCACTTAAGGTTCAAAATGGTCTCCTTCAACTATCTTTAGACACTACTAATGCGTTAAACTCGTTCAACATACCCTGAAATGCCACTCAAACCTTATTTTAGAAAAGATCAATGCATTCCGAAAACTCAGAACCCAACAACTACTCTCTGCCTTTCATTCAGGAAGACCACAACAGAACAAGAGACATTGCTAAATATACACTTTCCTTTCCTTGGTTGAAAAACGTCGAAGCACACCTATAAAAACCCAACTCCATCTCCATTTCAAATCAGGATCTCCACAGAATAAAGCCTCCCCAATAAACAGAGGGAGGAAATAAAAACTTACCTTCTTTTCAACCATTATCAAAAAGAAGAGAAGTTTTTGTTTCAAAAAATAAAAAAAATAACAAAATGAAGGGGAAAATAATCATCTCTGCTGTTTCTCTCATCCTCGTAGTAGGAGTCGCCATTGGAGTTGTCGTCTCCGTTCAAAAGAAGAACGAAGACCCTGAGGTTCAGGCTCAACAGAGAACCGTGAGGAACATTTGCCAGAACACCGATGACTTGAAGCTTTGCCATGATACCCTCAGCTCCGTGAAGGGCGCTGATGCCGCTGATCCCAAGGCTTACATCGCCGCTGCGGTGAAAGCCACCACGGAAAGCGTCATCAAAGCCTTTAACATGAGCGATAGGCTCACAACTGAGTACGGAAACAAGGGCGGTGGTATCAAGATGGCCCTTGACGATTGCAAGGACCTCTTGCAATCTGCCATGCAAAGTCTCGACCTCTCCACAACCCTGGTTCGCGACAACAACATCCAAGGCGTGCACAACCAGATCCCCGATTTCAGGAACTGGTTGGGCGCCGTTATCTCGTACCAACAAGCATGCATGGAAGGTTTTGACAATGACAAGGACGGTGAGAAGCAGATCAAGGAGCAACTCCATACCGAGAGCTTGGACCATGTTCAGAAGATCACTGCCATCACCCTTGACATTGTCACTGACATGACCAAGATCCTTGAGCAGTTCAACTTGAAGCTGGATCTCCAACCTGCTTCTCGTCGTCTTCTCGGTGCGGAGGAGGTTGATAGTGAAGGGTACCCTTCATGGTTCTCTGCTTCTGATCGCAAGCTTTTGGCTAAGCTTCAAAGAAGAGGATGGAGGTCAAAGATTACGCCTAACGCCGTGGTTGCCAAGGATGGTTCCGGCCAGTTCAAGAGCATCGGCGCTGCTATTGCCTCATACCCTAAGGGCTTCAAGGGAAGATATGCTATCTATGTTAAGGCCGGTGTCTATGACGAGTACATCACCGTTCCCAAGGACGCCGCTAACATTCTCATGTACGGTGATGGCCCTACAAAGACCATCGTCACCGGTCGCAAAAGCTTTGCTTCGGGTGTGAAGACCATGCAAACCGCCACCTTCGGTAACTTATTTCTTTCTTCTTATCACAATTATTATTTGTGATGTCTCCACTTTCGCTAATTGATTTTTACGTGTATGAATGCAGCCAACCAGGCACCAGGATTCATTGGCAAGTCCATGACCTTTGAGAACACAGCTGGTCCCAACGGTCACCAAGCCGTGGCACTGAGAAACCAGGGAGATCAGTCTGCTTTCGTGGGGTGCCACATCTTGGGTTACCAAGACACCTTGTATGTCCAAACCAACAGGCAATTCTATCGCAACTGCGTCATCTCCGGCACCATCGACTTCATCTTCGGCACCTCCCCCACCTTGATCCAGCACTCCGTTATCGTCGTGAGGAAGCCATTGGACAACCAGTTCAACACTGTGACCGCAGACGGCACACCAGCAAAGAACATGCCCACAGGTATTGTGATCCAGGATTGTCAGATTGTCCCAGAAGCAGCTTTGTTCCCTGTGAGGTTCAAGATCAAGTCTTACCTTGGAAGGCCATGGAAGGAGTACTCAAAGACCGTGGTGATGGAATCAACTTTGGGTGACTTCATTCATCCAGATGGATGGTTCCCTTGGGCTGGAAACTTCGCTCTTAACACCTTGTACTATGCTGAGCATGCCAACACTGGACCTGGTGCCAATGTTGCAAGAAGGATCAGGTGGAAGGGTTACCGTGGTGTCATTAGCAGGGCTGAGGCTAACCAGTTCACCGCTGGTGAGTTCCTTAAGGCTGGACCAAGATCTGGTCTTGATTGGATTAAGGCTCTGCATGTTCCTCACTACCTTGGCTTCAAGCATTGATCAACAAATTTTTAGAGTGTGAGGGTGATAGCACTATTGGACAAATTATTGTTACTATATTCTTTGTAATTATCTTTCCTATCTTTGTCGAGGAGGTCCACATGAATTATTAATACAAATGAAAATCAATTTTCATATTTTCTTTTGTTTGATTCAATCAATCATTTATTATCTTAATTATTAATTGAAAAAAAAAAACAAAGACAAAGTACTCCAACCTTCATATATAAATTAAACCGAAACCGATATTTATTTTATAGAACAAATTGTCAAGGGAAAATACGTGATATTTAGCAACAAAAAAAAATAAGCCGATCAATTTCATATAAAATCACGTCATTCAATATTTTTAGTCACACTCACATATAGCTAGCCATTTATAATTTATTCTTGGCACACTCACAATTGAGATGCAAGAAAAAGTAAACTCCATTTTTCATAGAATGTGGGTGTTTGAATTACACACTTGACCTTAACGGCATTGTTAATATTGCTAATGTACAATTGTTCTATTTTATTATTTTGAAATTAATTCCGATTTCATACAAAATATAATTAATATATTAATTTACAATATTGAAATGAAAATTAATTAGCTGAATGGACAAAAAAGTGCAACCATTTAATGAGAGGAGAGGAAGATTAAGAAAACGAAGCTAAATACCAGCATGTTTGGTTGTGCATCTAACATAGATTCAAAGCACATATTTATAAAACTATAATTTCTAGAAATGAAATTATACACACACAAAGCTACTTTTCAAGCGAAGGGACCCAAGTGAACAATAATAACTAACTTTACCTATTGCATTATTGTGAAAATAAAAGCTATGAATTTCTTAAAGGGACCAAATCTAATTCATCTCATATTTAAACTTTATTATTATAAGAGACAAAATGTGAACACAATGAACTATTTCAATTTCAAAGCACCAAAATATTATTAAAATATTAAAATCACACATGAGGTATAGTAAAAGATATTACAGATATAATTAAGAGAATTTTTAAGTTTGGGGATAAATAACAGTTAACATAGCTCTAAACACTAAATAATTGATAGATAGTTGCGTATAGAAAAACATTTGTTAGAGTGGATGTAGCCGAAACAAAGAGGCTAAGCCCAATGGTGTTGGATGGGCTCATAAAATTAACAGGAATCATCATGTTCACTTTCCCCTCACTCCGCTGAAACACGCGAACACTCAAAACGCAGAGGAAAACCTCACTGAGAGATTTTCCATTTCATTTCAGCGAGTGGCAGAGAAGCATAAACGATGAGAAATCATGGTAGGTTCATCATGTGCCGTTATCTTTCTCGCTTGCGGAAGCAATTCGAATCAAAATCCGAACTCCCACTCCCCAATTTCCGCCTCCGTCCTCCGTTTTCACCTCGTTCTTACTCCGCCGGTAATCCTTTCATTCATTCACATGTTGCTCCTAATTTCAAAATCAACGATATTAGTTAATCAATAATGGATTCTTCAGATCCGGTGATTGTTCTTCGTTACATTTTCTGAATTTTAATTGATTTTGTTAGCAGAAGTGCAACCTCAACTGTCCCCGGACCTGTTGAACATTATGGAACAAAGACTCGCTGCAATTGAGCACAGGAGTGCTTGTCTTAGCAATCTTCTAAATCAGGTAATGCAATTGGAAATTTGTCTTTTTGAATTTGATAGAACTTATTGTATAAGGTGAGTGTTGTAATTGAATGGTGTTTGTGTTCATTGTCTTATTTTTAATTTCTGTTGTTGATTGAAGACAGCCAGAAGCTACACCTGTAGAGTATGCGCGTGCTAATAAGGAGCTTCGGAAGCTGAGTGGCTCTGTGGAACTTATTAATGAATTAAGGGCCAAACAGAAGGTATTTAATCGATGCACGCTGTTTTTTCTTAGCAATTTGCCTGAATTGCAAGTGGTATTTGTGTTTTGGAATCATGACATTTTATGAATTTTTTTTGGCGAATGGTTTGGTGAATGTCATACAGTCAGCTTTCTTTGGAAAGGAGCCAGTTCCTTGTTCTTGAAGAATCATTAACTTGAATTGTTAAGTTGTGTGTAGGTTGAAATTATTCTGTGGCTTAATTCTGAGTTGGAGTTTATCCTTCTCTTGAAAGAGAGGGTTCGTTCTTGAAGAATCATTAACTTGAATTGTTAAGCTGTGTGTAGGTTGAAATTATTCTGTGGCTTAATTTTCTTCTTCTTCTTCTTCTTCTTCTTCTTCTTCTTCTCTTGAAAGAGAGGGTTCATTCTTGAAGAATCATTAACTTGAATTGTTAAGCTGTGTGTAGGTTGAAATTATTCTGTGGCTTAATCTTCTTCTTCTTCTTCTTCTTCCATTCCTATTTATAAGTCACTTTAAACTAATTCACAAAGATTAAGAAAATTGGTTATGGTTAACTACTAGTCTCAAATTTATAAAAAATTATGTTAGTTTTCCTAAATTAGTAAATTACCCCTTATTGGAAAACAAAAGAAGTTTATTGGTAAGTATTAGATAATTGAATATGCAGCATTAATTAATAAGGGCAAATTTGGAAAAAAATGCTTCATAGAAATTTTAAAATGACTTATATTAAGGGATATGCAAAGCTTTTAGAATATCCTTATAAATAGGAACAAGGGGAGTATCTATCTATTTACATTTCCCGTGTTCAGGAAATTAGGCATTTTGGAATTTGAAGAAATAAGAAAAAAAAAATGAAAAAAGGGGAAGATAGTATATTTTCTGATGCTACCTCTTTTTACTATTGGCAGGAAATTGATGGCTTGAAGACACTAATAGCTGAAAGTTCTGAAGATAAAGACATGCTTAATATGGCAACAGAGGAATTTGGCCAAGCCATAGAGGAAGAAAGAAGATTACAAAATATGCTGCTAAAGTCATTACTTCCTAAGGATGATGCTGATGAAAGGGATTCCATTTTGGAGGTGCGAGCAGGTCAGTGTCACTTTTGAAAACGAATGCCAATCACTGATGTTCGTCAAATGCATGCCTCTATGAATGTCTGTTATTTACTCTTATCCCTGTTTGCTTTTGCCTCTATGCTTTCTATTATGCGCATTTTAATTTTTTTTGTTATACTGTTTTATTCCAGGCTCTGGTGGGGAGGAGGCTTCCTTGTTTGCAATGGATATCTTCAAAATGTAAGGCTATCTATCACTGGAGGTCAGATTCGGAAACTATTGTTATAGTTTTCTAAAAGGGATATTGTCTGACATAATGTAGGTATGAGAAGTATTCTCACAAGAACGGATGGAAGTTTGAAGTTGTAGATATAGCTCAATCTGATATGAAAGGATACAAGGTACATATTTCATGCATTATATATGCGAAATACAATTTAATTTTGAGTACTATTATAGTTAAATGCTTTGAATTGTTGATTGCGATATCCACCATGTGTTACAACCTTCTGGTTATACTCTGCCACAAGTTCTTCATAGAAGAAATGAATTTATCTTGCAATTGATGCATTCTTTGTGTGGCCTTTGCTTTATCAGGAGGCCAGTGCAGCAATTGCAGGAGTTGGTGTTTTTGGGAAACTAAAATTTGAAAGTGGAATTCATAGAGTGCAGGTTTTAGCTACACCTCTCACATACAATCTATGGCTAAGTCCACTTTTTGCAATTACTGACATTCTTTTTCAATAGCGAGTTCCTGTGACAGAAAAGTTGGGACGTGTTCATACTAGTGCTGTTTCTGTTGCAATCCTCCCTCAGGCTGATGAGGTAATTAATAATATGAATCAATGCCCTGTAATATGAAACTTGAATGTTTGTTGTGAGAATATAGTGCTCTCAACTTTTAGCTCCTTTAAGAGGATAAAGAAAAGGATTCCCATACAATCCCTCTCTCTCTCTCTCTCTCTCTCTCTCACACACACACACACACACTCACAGACTCATCCTCCTCTGGTTCTGTTGGGTTAACGAATGAAATTATGAAGGCCCTGGTAAATATCTCATATGTTTGATTTTTTTATGTGCTGAACCTTTTGTCTTTCTGGAGTTTTATTGCTAATCATGCACGCACCCTTATGTAGGTTGATGTTCAATTGAAAAATGAAGACTTAAAAATTGATACCTATAGATCTGGTGGTTCAGGTGGACAGCATGCAAATACAACCAACAGTGCTGTTAGAATAACTCACATTCCAACTGGGATTATAGTTGCTATACAAGATGAGCGTTCTCAGCATATGGTAAATGGTTTAAAAATATTTGGCATGATTAACATTTACTTTTTTTGACTGCTAGTGTGCTTTTCTTTTTGTAGTAAATTACTCTAGTTCTGTTTCTATAGAAATTTTTACTGTGTTTTGGAGTTAATAGTACTATAGTAGTGCTGCTATTTCTCTTGATTGACTTGTAACTTATCTAACATCCTTGCATAAAATTTACCTGGACTCAGGAGAGTTATTGAGTTATTGTGTTCTGGTGCGCTGGTACTTGGTAATTTCTTGCATTAGTGGTTTTTGATATGGCATGGTTGAAGCCATCCGCTCATTTCTGATTAAGTGAATTGTGTGCACTGCATTCTCTCAGTTCAGTTGATGCAAGCAGGCTGATTAAACTGTGTACCCTTCATGCACTTTGGCATTTACATTTTTTTAAAAAGCATGTTTATGGTATAGTGACATATTAGTCTCAAAACCTTTAGAAAGAAAAAAGAAAAGAGTAGAAGAAAGCATTACGCAAGCTCTTTTTATTTTCCCCTACTCTTGGTTTTTTTTCTTTCCTTTAAGCTTAATTTGTTTCAGTAGTCTAAGATGTTGAAAGAGCCATCGTGACATATTGGAAGAGGCAAGCTTGCTTGAGTATGATCTGTGATTAATTCACTATTTTGGTTACTCTTTTCTACATTTCTCTTCTTTATGTTATTTTTCTCATCCTGACTTTCTACTCTGCCATGTCATTTCTTTTTAGAACAGGGCCAAAGCTCTCAAGATACTGTGTGCAAAGCTATATGAAATGGAAAGGTTGAGACTTCACAGTAATCGATCAAAGCTTCGATCGGAGCAGGTAAGAGAGATATCTGAAAGACTTGGTTCAACTGCTATATACTTTTCTTTTCTGAACTGACAAGGAGTTTCCCAACCTGCACAGATTGGTAGTGGAGACAGATCTGAACGCATCCGAACATACAATTATCCTCAAGGCCGTGTAACTGATCATAGAGTTGGTATCACCTATCACTCAATAGAGGATGTGATGCAAGGAGAGAATCTTGATGTCTTCATTGATGCTCTTCTATTGCGAGAAGAAATGGATGCAATTGCAAGTTTTAGTTCTCAGTAAAGCCAATAGATTCAATTTTTGCTGATCATTAATTTAATGTCATATTTTTGTAGTTAACTTGCCGAGAAGAAAAAAATTCATATTTTGCTTAAGGTGGTAGACAGAAAGAGCATAGCACCAAATGATGCTGCTTGCTTATGGTGATTCATGATTGTGAGGATTTGTTCTCTCATAAATTCTAACTCTGAAGGTAAAAGAGAAGATTAAAGAATTTCAATTATTAATAAGAAGATTAATAGTTTGTGTAGGTGTATTATAAATTATGAATTTATCAAAGCTTACTGTTGCTTCTTTAATTATTAATGACAGATATTGCATGAATGTCTCCTTAATTTATCAAGATTGAATCTATTCTGAATTATTGCTTTCCAGATCTTGGTCTTTCTACCGAGTATCATGTCGCGTGGATTCTTATGTAAAACTGTTCGATGTGATTTGTTAAATCATAATTCGTAACCACGAAAGTCGCTTGCTTTTCTTGCAAGGTTGAATATTGAATTTTGAATTTTGAAAGAAAAATAAAATAATAGTTGTAATTTATTCACTCACTTTTTCTTTCATATTATTTACACTCACTTTTCCTTCCTATTTCTCTCTTATATATATATTTTTTTTTTGCTTATATTCTTCATCACTTCATCTATCCACACTCAATTATATGTTAAGATTTATATGCTACCATTTTAAATGAAAAAAAAGTATAGACTAAAACTAGAAACTGAGTAGATAGAATTGAATGCAAATTCAGAATCTAACCGATTAAATTATAAATTTAAAAATAACAAGAATTCAATCAGATAATTCTTATCTTTGAATCAAATATTTTTGTCTCTTTACAACCGACTAATCCAAGGTTGTGAACACATAAACCTCTAGGATTGATGGGTCTCTTTCTAGTTTCTACTAACAATCTCTACGAATCTACATGATATCTATACAAAATCTACCTCCCAATAATTCAAATAACTGAGATCTCTAGGTAGAAGAATACTTGTCAATGTCATGTACAGTTGTAGAATTTTTGCATGAAGAAGGATTTTCTTCCCCGGTTTTCATTCCTCATCCTTGTGCTTTCTGATAAGTGTGTGTTTGGGTTCCATCTGGAACCTACTTTCACTTGCCTGAGAAACTGAAAGAGAGATCGCACATTCCAAAATGCGAATCGTGAAAAGAGAGATCCGAGTCCGCTCACGTTATGTTGTGATCAACATAAAATCAAACAGGTCCTAAGAGATGAGGTAATGTTATCTTCCCACGGTTAGAAGGGTCAAGCTTCCCGAATTGATCACAGATTTGCAACACATCTTTTTCCTGTATTTTACCCATCTCTTTCAGCTTGAATATTACATACTCTGACTTACTGAATACAAAGCAAAGTTGGATTGAAATTTCAAGTTAGAAAAGAATCTAGAAAAAAAAGACAAAGCCTTTAAAGTAAGGACCATATAAATAACTGAATAATGCATACATAATTTATGCTCAGTCTCTGCTCCTACCTGTGCACTCTGCAGATTGCATTAAAAGTTATTTGAAACATCTAAGAAAGAAAGTTACTCATCACATGTTAGATAAGAGATGACAGCTCACCAAAATAAACAAAGGGAAAGAGAATCCAATCCAAGCCAATGCTGAATTTAACAAATTATAATTATGTCTGCTTATGACTAGCACTACTTTGGTATGGAGATGCTCTACCTAAGCCACAGATGACTACAGGTTATAACTAGTTGTAATTATCTTAGAGCATTATTGGTTCTATTATTAATCAGTTTTAAGGTGTTTGGATGTTTTCTTCAATTATTGATTCTAGTTTGAAAATCAATTCTATGATGAATCTACAATCCTAATTTCTGGTGTGTGGACATAATCAATTATAGGATTTCACAACTGAATATATCCAAATATATATCACTTCATTTGTAACTCACTTTAATAATATGAGAATCATTTCTACCCACAACCAATTGAGCAAAACTTGACCAAACACTCACTTAAGGTGGATGGTACTCAATTAGAATATCCCCTCAATTGTTAATCTCTTACTAATTTGTGGTTCTCAGAAAAAGTAGTTCTCTCACTCAATAGCCAACACACTCTATAGTGCTGCTCACTTATCAGTAAACATAGGCAGTGTAAATTACCATGGTAATAACCTATAGATTGTGTTAACTAGATAAGAAAAAGGATTGAACAACCTAAAATGAAGTTAGTCACCAACCTGATGAAACCAGTGTGGTTGATATCAGCAGCAATCAAATCCTCAACAGTGATGTCTCTCTGCAACACCTTCTTCGCCATTCTCCGGTGTCTCCTATCAATTCTAGCCTCGGCCAAGTAGAGGAAAGCCCTTGCCACCATCAATGTAGAAAACAGCAGCCAAACCGCCGCGAACAACCGCCCCGGAAGGGTCTTGAAGGCTCTGTCCCCGTAGCCGACCGTCGTAACGGACATAACAGACAAGTAAATGGAATCAACCCAATCCAAACCCTCCACAAAATACAGCACCAAACTCCCAATCCCAATACACAGCACCACCACACCAAGCGCCAAACCAACCTTCAACCTGATCCTCATCCTACCTGTCACGAACCAATTATCCCAAAAACTTAAGCAGTTGGGTAAAATGACATATCAATCGTTATATTATATTTCTAACGAGTGAATGGTCAAATTAGTCCCTGAAAGTGTTGGGTGCCGGCAAGTTCGTCCATAAAAGAAGAAAATTCCTATGTGGTCCCTCATTTTGTAAAATGTCGATCAAGTTAACGTTTTATTTAACCACAGCGACTAATTGACCAACATGTTAACACTTGCAGGGATCAATTTGGCTGTTGAAACTATTTGTAACACTACCTTTGGCCACGTCAACGATGTAGTCCCTCGCGAAGAAACCCTCCTCCCTCACCGCGCCCATCTGAAGCCCGGTGAGGATGACGTGTTCCTGCAAATCAAGGACGAAATTGACAAGCCCACTAAGGAGTATGTCTATGAATCCAAACCCTACCAACACAAAAACGCAAGCAAAGACCTTTGTGAATGGGGTCAAAGGAGCTATGTCCCCATAACCTATGGTGCACATGGTGACTATGCAAAAGTAAAGCGCATCCACAACAGGGTGAGTCTCAATCCCAGAGAAACGGTCCCTGTTGAAGGAGTATATGGTGACTCCAACAGAGAGGTATAGAATAAGCAACCACATGCCTTGTTTGATTATGGAACTGGTTTGGGGTTTGGGAAAATCCGGTGGCTTGGGTTTGAGGTCTCGCATGACGAACATAGCAGGTGCGGTTTTGCAGCGACTAAGCTTCTTCTTGGGAGGATGAGGAGGAAATGGTTCAGTGTTGCAGGATTGAATCTCTGCTTTCCGAGCTCGTGGAACTTGTTGCAGAGAGGTGACATCGCTGAAGGACTTGGAAGATGCGAAGGGTGAACCGCGGCGCTGGATTACTGGAAAAGCTTCATCCTCCATGGGAAGAAAACAAAAGGGGGGAAAAAGAAGAGAAAAGAAAACATGGAAATTGGAGATTGGTGTGGTGTGTGGACGTAAAAGCGATTCTGCAAAGTTCTCTGCTTGCTTGATTGCTGAGCAAACAAACAAACAGAGCAATCAGTTGGAGAGGGCCCCTTGCCACGTCTGCTGAAAGCGATTCTTGGTGTTATCATTGTATTGTATCCTTGGGAATCATATTTTGCTCTAGCATTCAATGGCTTCTAGGTTTCTTCAATTTTTAATAAATTATTGTCCACTTGGCTTGAGTAGTTGATAGCAATAATGTGTTTAACTTATTCACGTTTCAAGTGCAGCACTTATTTTTAAAGTGAGTGAACTCACTTTATATGGTAAATAAACATAACTCAACTAGTGGTGGGAAGAAATCCTTGTGCCATGGTGTGAGTTAAGAAAACGGGGAGAAAATTACTTTGTAGCATTAGCAATCAAACAAGTAGGTCTAACAATAGAATACATGTAGGTATTAAGTGTTTGAATATTAGTTGACTACGGTATTGATCTGACGGACTAGGCCAATCACCTCAACGGCGTGTGAACTACTGGAATGAAGTTAAGTAGGTGCTCTTATTGGTGGTGGTGCTCTGGTTGGACTTCTTGAACTTGTTCTTTCTCCCGGCTCTTCTCTTTCATGGGTGGTTTCTCTGTTGCGATGCCTCTTCTTTGTGATGTCAGGTCATTTTTCGGTGGCACTTGCGAAGACACTCTAACGCTCAAGTCATAAAGAGTTTTAGTTGTGAGTTAAGGTTAGGGTTATTACTTTGGTTTGTTTTGTATCCTGTTATACTGCATCTGTTTCAAAATAACTCTCCAGAAAGAAAATGAAGACATATATTAAGAAATGCGATTAATATTGATAAATTTTTAAAATGTATCATTTGTTTTACTATTTTAACTTTTAAAGTGTATGTATCTCCTCTCATTTATTGTTCTCATAGGGATATTTTATGGAAAAACATTAATTAATGCCCTCTTGAAATTATAAGTAGACATCTATTATGAAACAAAACTTTTTTCTCTAAACGGACAGTAATTTGGAAACAAAAGGAGTATAAGCAAAGGTCATCCAAATTCTTAAATGTGACATAATTCGCGGTGACCCATTGAATATTTTGTGTTAGACATCTTCCCGTCCCCTAGTTGAATGAATGGTTGATCATAGTTATGCCTCAACTGCATGGCCATAGTCGGATATTCATGCACCCAATATGCTTGAGCGTTAATCATGTTCTAAGTAATAACCTTCAGATAAATGAGCCAAAATAAGCAATGAAGGTCCAAAAAAAGGCTCAATCATTTTTTTTTGACAAAGGCTCAATCATATTTTAAGTCTACTTCACTCTTATGGGCCCAAATAGACAGAGAAAACCCAATAATAGACTCAATCATGTTTCAAGTAGTAAGTAAATTTTGACCCAAAAAAATGTAGTAAGTATCTTAATATGGATGGACCGAAATAGACAAAGAAGACACGTAAGAGGCTCAATCATCTTCCAAGTACTAATATTTAGAGCAATGAACCAAAATAGACAAAGAACGCCCAAAAAGAGCTCAATCATGTTCCAAGCAAAATTAGCATATGTTAATAATACCCATAGTACCAAACCAAAAACTTTAGTGAATGGCGAATTTGGTTCTCAAAAGATTTTGCCATCCATAAGTTAGTTCTTAAAAAATGAAAATACATTCAAAAGTTTTTAAATGTATTGTGTATTTATTTTTGAGTTGGAAAAAAATAAAAACACATTCTTTTAATGCATATTTTATGGTTGTATTCACTTTTATCTCTCGTAATTCATGTGAATATACATTGGTGACACTCCTAATTGAATATACCAATTAAAAAACAAACACGAACATCAGTCTAAGTTAGTCTCTACACGGACAAACTTGCATGAAGTTTTAGTTGACCAAATTTGACTGTAAGGAGAAATTGACCGACATTTTATCAATAACTTTCAAACGTATTTCCTTTTTTCATGGACTAATTTGTTAATGTTAAAATCTTTCCGGAACCAAATTGATCATTCCCTCCATTAACTTTCTTCATAAAAATGCAAAAGAAAAACAGCAAATATATTAAATACGTAAATATTACTCTTTTTAAAATTTAAAATAGTGCCACAGTATTGCTTGGCGGAATATTTCAGATACAGCATTCTACACCAAACAAAGTTTAGACTTAAAGGCCAAGGATCTCAAAACATAAAAATATCATTCTAGTGATTTATAAATAAAGCCTATTATGGCAATTCATCATACAGATTCTTCCCAAGCCACTCTTTTGATTGCTATTTGTTCTACTCTACACTATCATCATGGCCATGTCTGTGATCAGAACAAAACGAGGAATGGTTAAACCAAGCAAGGAGACTCCATTGACCACACTGGACCTATCAGTCATGGACAGATTACCTGTTCTGAGATGCAATGCTAGAACCTTACACGTGTTTAGACATGGCCCTGAGGCCACAAGGGTCATAAGAGAAGCCTTGTCTTTAGCATTGGTTCCTTACTACCCTCTTGCTGGAAGACTCATAGAATCCAAACCAGGGTGCCTCCAAATTGAATGCTCAGGTGAAGGTGTGTGGTATGTTGAGGCTTCAGCTGATAATTGCACCCTTCACTCTGTCAATTTCTTTGATGATGTTCTGTCTATTCCATATGATGATCTTCTTCCTGATCATATTCCTGAAAATGAACATGTCGACCCCCTCGTGCAAATGCAGGTATCAAATCACAAACTTCATGCTAAGTCTTGTTTCAAATTGCGTTACATGATCTAATGGTTTTGCTATAGGTCTTTAAGATCACATCGCGATAGTAATTGCAGTTGCGTATGATCTAATGGTTTTGTTATAAGTCTTTAAGATCACATCGCGGTCGTAATTGCAGTTGCGTGTTGCATTCCCTGCAACTTTTAAACCGTTTCCGTAGGAGTTCTTCTACAGTTGATTCTATAACAAAAATTAATTTTGGTGAGAATCTTTTACATATGAGTAACTTTTGAATGTGAAAATTGATTTTAAGGAAAAAAACGGATCCAAACATACTATTAATGATCACACCATGATTGTGAAGTCTATTTAGATCCTCTTTAACTAACTCTTCTCCATCATCTTTCCATGTGATATGTTAGTCATTAATTTTATATTTAATAGTCTAAGTGTGTGTCTGGTTCTTGATTAAGATCAATTATCCCTGAGCTTAATAATATTTTTGGAAATCATCTCAAAAAATTAATTAGAGCCCCAAAATCAATAATGCCTTAAACCTTAAATCCTAAACCCTAAACTTAATAACTTCTTCATTAAACATAATCAATTAAAATTCTACAATTAAATTTTACAATATTACCCTACATTTATCACTTCTCTTTTATCACTTCTCTTATAAATGTATCCAAATTCTGAACTCTTTTTAGACTATTAGGTATAAAATCAACCACTCATAGCTCACATGTTAAAATTATGGAGAAAAGTTGGTGGGAGAAAATTCAAATTCGTTTGTATTGTTGGTATGCAGACAAAATACTCCATTTCATGTAATTTAATGTAACTCCAAAATGTACTAGTGCTCCTTTTTCTGTCTTATATCCTACTTTTGTTCAGTTTTACAATAAAATTATAATATATTATTTAAAGATGACTAATGTAAAATTATAATTGTATATTCATACCAATATGACACTGATTGGTGAAACATAAAATGAAAAACCAAATGGAGACAATCCATAAAACATTGATTTCCCTGATCTATTCTTTCTCAGGTGACACAATTTGGTTGCGGAGGTTTTGTGATAGGCCTCATATTCTGCCACAGCATATGCGATGGCCTCGGTGCAGCACAGTTTCTAAATGCAGTTGGGGAGCTCGCTAGAGGCCTTCACAAACCCACCATTGAACCAGTATGGCACAGGGACTTCTTCCCACCCCAACAAACTGAACCACTTCCAAACCTACTTGATGTCGATAACCTTAAGATGTTGGGTAAGAACACATGAATTATTTTATATTATATTTCTAATAAATTCTCTTAGGTGAGAACGCACTTGGGTATCATGTGCCAAAATTCAAATTTTTTATTAATATAATAAGGGCTATAAGGATCTAGATTATATGTTCATAAAAGTTTTGATACTTATTATAAATTAATTATTCAAAAAGTTTAAGCCGTTAATGGTTTTATATTATATGTCTGACAAGACCGGCTTCATTAGGTCCACCTCAAATGCCAGATTACCAGCTCCAACATGCCAACATAGATATCCCCATGGATCATATCAAACGCCTAAAAACATCATTTCAGCAAGTAACAGGACAGAATTGCTCTGCTTTCGAGATTGTTGCTGCAAAGTTCTGGTGCAGCAGAACAAGAGCCATTGATTTAGACCCCAACACCCAAGTGAAGCTGGTGTTCTTTGCAAATTGTCGCCACCTCTTGAACCCTCCACTTCCCAATGGTTTCTACGGGAACTGTTTCTTCCCTGTGACGATCACAGCTTCATGTGAGTTTCTTAGAGATGCAACGGTTGTTGAGGTGGTGAAGGTGATCCAAGAAGCGAAGGGCAAGTTACCTTCGGAGTTTGGAAAGTACTTGAAGGGTGAGTTTTGTGGCGGTGAGGACCCGTTTGCACCGCCACTCACATACACCACTCTGTTTATATCAGAGTGGGGTAGGCTGGGTTTCAACCACGTGGACTATCGGTGGGGTCCACCTGTCCACGTGGTTCCTATTCAAGGGTCCAGCATCATACCAGTGGGGATTGTGGGATCATTGCCTCTCCCCAACAAAGGGATTCGTCTGATGACGTGGTGTGTGGAGGAGGAACATAAACTTCCATTCCTTGATCACATGCATGGTGGTGTCATGGATCAGGAACTGTTATAGGATGTGTTTGGTTTCACGTTTGGAGAGGCCAAACGTGGATTTGGCCCAAACGTGAATCCACACAACATTTTCCAAACATGCACGTAGTGTGGAATTAAGATTGATTCTAATTGTGTATTTGACTCTCTTGTGTGCTAAATCATGGTGGCTTGTTTCTCTGTTTCAATTCCATGATATTTTCCTTTTGAAATAAAATTGTACATTGGAAGCTGAATTATTCATGATCTTATTTGAAATTATATTTTATGAGAATGGCTTCTAAGCTTTCATATTTGGTGGCTTTGTTGTTGTTGTATATAATTGTTTTCGCAGTTTCGAATTGGGTAGAACTATTATGGGCGGTAAAATTCTATATACCAAGTATTTAACACAGTTGTATTCACGGGACTTATGTATCATGCAAGAATTGAAATTCTATTTAATTAAGCAAGAGTTGTTTATTAACTTAAACATTGTCGTGGTAATTTTTTTTTCTTTTCAGAAACCACCTTTTGAACATAAAATATTGAAATTACTTGTTTTTCTCTAAAATGTAACTATTTTTGCAATAGAAGTTTGTTTATCCATCTTAAATTGTACAAATATGTATATTTTTAACTCAAAAATGTATTTTTTTAAAGGAAAAAGACCAACAAAACTGTCCTATTTAAATATTTGCATCACTCTAATATATGGAAAGTAGATGCTTGTTGCTGCCATAACATATTGCATAGTATACTGAGACTGAGACCCCAGAATCTGATAGTTTCTTTCTTTCAGCCTTTCCGTTTTGGGGGTACCTTTTTCAATCTTGTAAGAATAAAAACGAAAAAAAAATATCTTCCTATAAATAATCTCTTCCATTTCTACATTCTCTTTGGTTTAATGAATAATTTTTCAACTACCTTCTCCTGTCCCCCTTCTTATTCATTCATTAATTCATTCTTTTTGGCTTCTCGTACACAGGTTTGTTCATGTTAATGGTAATGTTCATGTCATGAAGCTGGCGCGATTATGATGTTAATTATAGTTTAGTTGAATCTATTAACTTAAGATGAAAGCCACAGGCCACAGTTAAAATGCTGCTGGTATTTAATTCTGTTAATATTTATTTAGCTTGACCCTTCACAGAGCAGCAGGTTTCTTCCTTCTAGATTGATACAAACATCTTCTAAATTTGATGAGATGAAAACGTGATTCAATTAACTACCAATTAAATAAGCCTACATCTAATTATTTGTGATAAATATCAGTGATAAGCTGTTTCTTTTTCTCCCTTTGTTTTCTTTCTTTTTGCGGCGGTTGGTCAGAAAATGAAAAATTGTCTTCTCTTTGCATGGATCACTAAATCAAACACAATTCCTGCTACTAACCAAAATCTGTATCTTTAACAAGAAATATAGTCGACTAGAATTTTATTTGCCTAAGATTTCAGAGTTTTATTCTGTGTATCAGATTCATAACTGTGTTCTATTGCTGGTGACTTGAGAGTAGAGAAGGCATTGATCTGATATGAGGCCTGAGAATGGAGGAATGCATAAACATGACAAGACCAGCACAAAAGGGGAAAAGAGCAGACAAAAAGAGAAAGTTGAAATTGTTCCATTTTACAAACTCTTCTCTTTTGCAGACTCCACTGACATCCTGTTGATGATTGTTGGCACCATTGGAGCCATTGGAAATGGCTTATGCATGCCAATCTTGTCATTGCTGTTGGGTCAAATGGTTAATAGCTTTGGAAACAATCAGTATAGCCCTGACATTGTCAACCAAGTTTCCAAGGTAAATTCACCAAATGAAATAACGGTCTGACATATCAATTTAATAGCATGTTCGGATCAACTTCTCTTTTATCAAAATCAAATATGAATCTCAGAAGCTTCATCACAGAATTGATTTTGATTTTAGAATCGATTGTAGAAGATTTTCCACTATTGCAATTCAAAGTCAGGTGTGTGAAATATCTTTGGTTGTTTGATGTAATAATGACTTAAGTTGCCAAAATTGCAGGTCTCTCTAAAATTTGTATGCTTGGGAGTAGGCAATGCAGTGGTTGCATTCCTCCGTAAGTATATTTTGCAATCAAAGTTTCTGTTACCTCAACATTCTTGGGGAGAAGGTTAACTGTGTATTTGCTTCCCGTTAGGAAACTTCAGAATCAAGTCAGATAGAGTAAAATCAATTTTGGATGGCAATATAGATGTTTGAAAGTGATTTTGGACAATAAATTTCAGTCCTAAAACAATTCTACTATAAGCTAGAGAGAGTAGCTTCTGCTTTGAACATAATCAATTATGAGATTTTATAATTGAATTTTACATCATTGCCTAACAAAAACTATATTTCTTCACAAATGTAGCCAAACACTAATCATTTAACTTTCAACTCGTTTTTGCTATTATCAATTTTATACACAATCAATGGTAACGACATTGATTCAAACACACACTAAGTGACTAGTTTTGGGGTCACAGAATTGATTATGACAATTGTCAAAAGAGGGGGAATGGTTTGAAAAAAGACACTAATCTGGAAAAAAATAATTGAATTTTTCAGAGGTGGCTTGCTGGATGATCACAGGGGAAAGACAGGCTGCAAGAATAAGGGGCTTGTATCTGAAAACTATACTGAGGCAAAATGTTGCTTTCTTCGACGACAAGGAAACAAACACGGGCGAGGTTATAGCGCGAATGTCAGGGGACACTGTTCTCATACAAGATGCCATGGGTGAGAAGGTACTACTACTACTATACAAGACTTGAATGCAAAGTAGAAGCAAAAGCTACTTTGAATTTTGTTGTTACCACTTTTTTCCTAAAGTGCCAATTTACTGAACGCTCTCTTTCTTGTATAAACAGGTTGGGAAATTTTTGCAGCTAATAGCTACATTCATTGGAGGCTATGTGCTAGCACTTATCAAAGGGTGGCTTCTAACGGTTGTGTTACTGTCTGTTCTTCCACTTCTTGTTGCTTCAGGCGCTGCTATGGCCTTTATCATAGGAAGGATGGCTTCCCGAAGTCAAAATGCATATGCAAAAGCTGCACATGTAGCTGAACAGACAATTGGTTCAATAAAAACTGTATGTTATTAAACGTGTAAATTTTCTACAAAATTCAGCATGTTTGGATCAACTTATCTATTCTCATAATCAATTCTAGCACTCAGAAGCTTACTCACATAAACTTCTCCTCAAATTTGATTTTTGGTTTTATAATTGCTTAAAGAAAGATTTCCTAACATTCTAGGATGTTTTCTCAGTGACAATGCTATGGTATTAATTATCTTTTCTCGCTGTGTTCTAGGTTGCATCCTTTACAAGGGAAAAGCAAGCAGTATCTAGTTACAGAAAATATCTTGCAGATGCTTACAAATTAGGAGTTTATGAAGGTCTCGTATTGGGAATGGGCCATGGCACGATTATGTTGGTTCTTTTCTGCAGTTATGGACTGGCTGTATGGTTTGGTGCAAAGATGATAATAGAAAAAGGATATGATGGGGGTCAGGTGTTCAATATCATTATTGCTGTATTATCTGCTTCAAAGTAAGTAGATTCAATTTTATATATTTAAGTTTATTGAAACCTACACAACAACACACAACAGAAGAGATAAAATAGATGCATACCTCAACTTATTTACGTCTTTTTTTCGTATCATATAGGTCTCTTGGCCAGGTGTCTCCTTCCATGAGTGCTTTTGCTGCTGGTCAAGCAGCAGCTTATAAAATGTTTCAAACAATTGAGAGAAAGCCAGAGATAGATGCATATGATCCAAATGGAAAAATATTAAAGGATATTCATGGTCAAATAGATATAAGGGATGTTTATTTCAGTTACCCAACCAGGTCTGAGGAATTCATATTCAATGGATTCTCTCTTCATATACCTAGTGGTACCACTACAGCTTTAGTAGGAGAAAGTGGAAGTGGGAAGTCAACTATTATCAGTTTGATAGAGAGATTCTATGATCCACAGGCAGGTGAAGTTCTTATTGATAGCATCAACATAAAAGATTTTCAACTTAGATGGATCAGAGGAAAAATTGGCCTTGTAAGCCAGGAGCCGGCGCTATTCGCATCTAGCATTAAGGATAACATTGCATATGGAAAGGAGGGAGCAACAATCAAAGAGATAAGAGCTGCTGCAGAACTTGCAAACGCGGTTAAATTCATTGATAGACTGCCGCAGGTTCTAGTTTCTAACCATTTTATACCATTCCAAAGCTAACTCTTGCAACTTGTGAGTAATGTTCACCTTTGTACCTTTTGGTGCCAGGGATTGGACACCATGGTTGGTGAGCATGGAACTCAGCTATCTGGTGGACAGAAACAACGCATTGCCATTGCAAGAGCAATCCTGAAAGATCCAAGAATTCTTCTTCTAGATGAAGCTACCAGTGCACTTGATGCAGAGTCTCAAAGGACAGTACAAGAAGCTTTAGACAGGGTCATGGTAAACAGAACTACTGTTGTTGTTGCACATCGTCTTAGCACAGTGAGGAATGCCGATATGATCGCTGTAATTCATAGAGGGAAAATGATTGAGAAAGGTAAGATACAAATGTACCCAAGACATGGATGACTTGTATTGTTGAGTCACTCGTTGATCATAATATTTAATTTGTGTTTGTTAATCAGGAACACACGTAGAATTACTCAAGGATCCTGAGGGAGCTTACTCTCAACTTATAAGTTTACAAGAAGTAAACAAAGAATCAATAGAAATTGCAGACAATCAAGACAAAAGCAAAGTTTCTACACAATCAGGATCACCGTCGGGTAATAGTAGCCGTCACTCATTTTCAGTTTCTTTAGGAGTTAACGTCCCTGATGCTGAGAACGAAAAATTACAACCCAAAGAAAAATCACAAGAGGTTCCACTCCGACGCCTTGCTTCCCTGAATAAGCCAGAGATACCAGCACTTCTAATGGGATGTGTAGCTGCCATAGCAAATGGTGCCATACTTCCAATATATGGTGTTTTGCTTTCCATTGTTATCAAAACACTATATGAACCATTTCCTGATATGAAAAAAGATACCAAGTTTTGGTCCCTAATGTTTGTGGTCCTTGGAATTGCATCTTTAATTGCAATTCCATCCCGATGTTATTTTTTCTCTGTCGCCGGCAACGGGTTAATCCAACGTATTAGGTTGATTTGTTTTGAGAAGGTGATCAACATGGAAGTTGGTTGGTTCGAGGAGCCTGAGCACTCAAGTGGTGCAATTGGTGCAAGACTCTCAGCAGATGCTGCATCTGTACGTGCCCTCGTTGGTGATGCCCTGGGGCAATTGATTCAAAACATATCAACAGGACTGACAGGTTTGATTGTTGCTTTCATTGCAAGCTGGCAGTTGGCGTTGATTGTTCTTATCATTGCTCCCCTAATGGGAATGAATGGATATGTTCAAATGAAATCCATGGAGGGATTCAGCGCAGATGCAAAGGTGAGCCTATTTTCACAGCTATACAAGTAACTACATGACTTAAGATTCTGTAAGTTGTAACATTATAATTGTTGTGATGCAGATGATGTATGAGGAAGCAAGCCAAGTTGCTAATGATGCAGTTGGAAGCATAAGAACAGTAGCATCGTTTTGTGCTGAAGAGAAAGTCATGGAACTATACAGTAGGAAATGTGAAGGACCAGTGAAAACAGGGATACGACAAGGCTTGATAAGTGGAACAGGATTCGGGTTTTCATTTTTCTTACTATTTAGTGTCTATGCAACCACTTTCCATGCTGGAGCCAGATTTGTGGATGCTGGCATGGCATCATTCTCAGATGTTTTTCAAGTACTAAATTTGTGATACTAGTTCAAAATTCATTGTTAACTTGTGGGGGAATTTCTCAGATGTATAATATTTTGCAGGTTTTATTTGCTTTAACAATGGCAGCGATTGGAATTTCGCGGTCAGGCTCCCTAGCTCCTGATTCTAGCAAAGCCAAGACAGCCACTGCTTCCGTATTTGAAATAATTGATAGGAAGTCAAGGATAGATCCAAGTGATGAATCTGGTAGTACACTTGATAGCACAAAGGGAGAAATACAACTTTGTCATGTAAGCTTTAAGTATCCATCTAGGCCAGATATACAAATTTTCCGAGACCTTAGCTTGACTATCCATTCTGGCAAGGTAAAGTCTTTTATTTATTTATTTATTTATTATTTCTTAAACTCCATTTCGCTTCACTGAAAATGCTTGTTGCAACCATTGGTTCCAATCAAATATGTTGTGTTCCAGACTGTGGCCCTTGTTGGCGAAAGTGGAAGTGGGAAATCCACAGTGATTGCCTTGTTGCAAAGATTTTATGACCCTGATGCAGGTCAAATTACACTTGATGGTATAGAAATTCAGAAATTGCAGCTCAAGTGGTTAAGGCAGCAGATCGGGCTTGTAAGCCAAGAGCCAGTCTTGTTCGATGACACTATCCGTGCCAATATTGCCTATGGAAAGGAAGGCAATGCAACTGAAGCAGAAATCATAACTGCAGCAGCACTAGCTACTGCCCATAGGTTCATTAGTGGCTTACAACAGGTAAAAAGACTGCTACTGAACATTTTTTCAGACTTATTTTGTCTTTGCAATTGCAATAGTTCCAAGTAGACTTCTGTCTTGTTGGACAAAATGTTCACATGGACAAATGCTTTGCAAAAAAACATTGGGAAATGACTTTTTTTGTCTTTTCCTATTAGGGTTATGATACAGTAGTGGGAGAAAGGGGGATCCTACTGTCTGGTGGGCAGAAACAGCGAGTAGCCATTGCACGTGTAATGATAAAATGTCCAAATATATTGCTCCTAGATGAGGCCACAAGTGCACTAGACGCTGAGTCGGAGAGAGTTGTTCAAGAGGCATTAGACAGAGTGATGGTGAACAGGACAACTTTGGTTGTGGCACATAGTCTATCTACAATTAAAAATGCAGATGTGATTGCAGTGCTTAAAAATGGAGATATAGTGGAGAAAGGAACGCATGAGACTCTCATGAACATTAAGGATGGATTTTATGCTTCCTTAGTCCAACTTCATACAAGTGCAACTACTGTATGAATGGCTCAGATTCACTCCAAATATTTTACACCCCAATGTTACATCTAGCCAAGCACTGAACACACTTATTATGTTACCAACCCTTGCCCATGGCGAATCTGTGACGAGTTTCATCATCAATGACTCGGATATTATAGCCTACCGATCTCGAGGTTTTGATCCAGAACAGGTTGTATTTAATTTTATTTCTAAAACTATAAGTGTTGTAAACTTTTCTAAAATGTAATAGGCTATCAGTTACTCAATAAGAACCAATTGCTGCTATTTTCTATTAATGCCTCTTCTTCCATGTTAAAAAAGAATGCACATAAGTAATTTCAATGTAGTTATGGTACCTTTTCGGGTTTATGTGGCACATTGGATGTGGTGGTTTCCGCGCAATGAATATATGCATGGAGATGGATAAGTGCTATAAGAAGGAAAATAAGGGCCATATGAGATAAATAATCAAAATCATGTAATTTATCAACATACAAACATCAAACTACAAGTCGTCATCACTTTCATCACTATATGAAACAAGGCCAGTTTGGGCAATTTCATGGGACTTATCAGCTACACCATTCAATGACTGTACCGGTTCTAAAGACTTGCTCTTATCATTCACAGGAGTAGTTCTTGCTTTTGAAACTTCTTGCACATTTCCTTCATCCACCTTGGCTTTTTTAGTTTGGGGCTTGACTTTTATAATCATGCTTAAGGGACGAGAAGCCGGATTCTTCTTTCCAGCAGACTTCTCTTCCTGCAAGAGAAAACAGGTTGTGTGACATAAAAATAGTACTAGCTGCAAAATACATGCACATTCCTTTTTCCAAAACTACATGCACCGTTGCAAGTCTTGCGATGACTTATGGTATGTTTGTTTAAGTGGTGGGGGGCTTCCAAACTACCATTTGCAGAAATGAAAAATGTATCCTACATACAAAATTGCATCATACAAATATGATGAAGGAAATCTAAAACAAACATGCTGTTAGAAATCCCTTTAGACGTTGGCCATTTCGGTATTACAACTTGCAGCCTCTTTTTAATCTTAGACGAACACACAGTGTACAAAATAAATAATAACACTAAGCAGTCTAGGGAGGAGAGAAGGTTGTAATCTAGTAGTAACTTTGCAATATCAAAAGGGGATCTTTCAGTCCGGAGATTTAAAAATCACCAAAAACAATTGCTCATAAATTCCGAAGTAAGAACTTTCAGAAAACAAACTACATGAAGAGCAATGTTACAGAAACAGATTGGTATAGATGTAAATTTTTATGGTGGTCAAACTCATCTAAGTAGACTAGTTTGTGAAAATGGATTTCCAAGCATAATAGACATGAATATTGGCATATTATAAGAAAAAGTTATCAAAGGAATCAGGAGATCAGTGGTAACATCACTCTATGGAATTGTAAACATTATGACATTACACCATTGCAGAACAAAAAATGGTAGCGACGCATAAAATTCACTGACGAACCTTGACCATAGGTAAAGGGGGTGTTTCCTTAATTTCATGCACAATGTTGGACTTCACTGCCACCGCTGCCTGAATCAACATACAAGAAGAATGTTGTTAGAAAAATATCATTGACCAAGTAAAGGACACGTGATGATAACTGCACTTCAGCAACGGCAAGTCTAAATTTAGTCCAAGAGAGAAATAACAAAAAAGTAAAAAGAATTTGTATCTCTTCAATTGAAAAAAAAAATGTTCTCAAATAGAAATTTCTATGACTTAACCTGAAAGCTACGGATTTGTTGTGCTTCCTCATCTGCCACTTTTTGTTCATATTCCCTTCTTGTCTGAAAGGTTGAAAGGCACAAAATTCATATTAGAAAGAACACTCACTTCCATAAACTTGGCATCTACAAATTGTTCAAGCATTTCTACTGTTCCCATCCCACTTCTCCACAATGTTAAATTTCAACATATTATTTACAAACTATCTAAAATAGCTGTCTGTACAAGCCTTGAAGAAAAGGACATCTATAATCAGATAAATTGTCATAACTGACACTTGCAGGTTCCAGGTATGAAAATCCTGTAAAACAAAATGCTGTAAAAAGAAAAGAAGCAGAAACTTACTGTTTCATAATTATCAAGAAACTCAGTTTCATCTTCATCTAAAGCTTTAGGAGGTCCTGTGAGAGTTATAAACGGATCAAAATTCAACCCAAAATGACGTCCAAAGCATGCAGAAAAGGGGGACAACACCAAAGTCGTAAAAATAATTCTTTTGCACAATTCAAACAGTTAAACGCTGGTTGAATAGAATACTCACTATGTTTGAACCTTTCGTTGAATTCTGCATCCTTCTTGTCCTTATTCTCCTTTAAAATCTGCAATTGAAAGCCTGACCAGTAAGTGATTCCGTCGTAATCAATTCTACCTCTGTCGCTAAAAATGAGAAAGCGAACCTCGTAGAGAGGTCTATCCCTCTGGGCAGTGCCATCTTCAACTCGTTCGCCCCTTGTTCGTCTTGCTTCTGCTAACTGTTCCAACACAGTAAATTGAACGGTCAGGGAACCCTAATTTTCACAGATTCGAGTTTGAGATTGAGAATGAGATTGAGATTGAGGGAGTTAATTTACTTGGTCTTCAGAGACGAAGTTCATAATCTTGGCAGGACGATCCGTATCTTGATCCATGGCTTCAAGCTTTGCGAACTGCAATTGCGCCCAAAACTTCAGTTCCAGAATTTTGCAAGGAAATTAAATACTGTGAGGAAGTAACAGTAGTGAACAAGCTTTTGGGCCGCTTTATTTTTCCACTTAAACCATCAAAACTAATTTCTGGAGATAATTGTATTTTAGGAATTAATTTTTGAAATAAAAAGGATGATGGGAGTAGAAAAATAGGCTGTAAAAGAAATTATCTTTAACATGTTTTCGGTTGCATATAATATATGACTCTAGTCACCACACGGGTTAAAGTATGTCTCTAAATATTTAAAAATTCAAATACTTTATTTGTTTGGAAGAATAGATAAAGTGTCAGGATCCCGCACTCGAATGAGAGGTATTTCGAGACTATATAGGTATGAGACTATGCAGTTGATGAAGACTTATAAGATTTGATTGGTACCACTCATAACAATAAGGTTCATCTTCTTTTCGGGAGCTTAACTCATAAAAACTTCAAGGTTATGTGTGCTTGCATTGGAGATGTATTAAGATGGGTGACATCTTGGGAAGTTTTCTTAAGAAACATATGAATAAGGACAAAGCGTGCCGGAATGACACGTGTTGTTACTATGAGGTCATTCGTCAGCTCGGAATGTTACAAATCTCATGAAAACATGTTTTCCCGTACAACCACTTGCAATCAAAATCCATATTAAATATAAATGACATCCTCCTAAATTTGAGAGGAACAAAAGTGAAGGAATAGAGTGGTATTTTCCGTCTGTCTTTAAATAGTCCAAACGATGGATCTCTTCCCCCCTCTCCCCCCTCCTCTCCTTTCTGTCCCATTCCACCCCCTCCATCAATCCAAACGAAACCTAACTAAAATAGCTTATGACCTAGCTATAAGTTCTTTTGAGTTTATTTTTCATAAACTGTTCAGATTAGCTAATGAATAAGAGTTTATACTTCCCTATAACCTAATTTAAACTTATTTCAATAAGTTTATGAAATTATCTCATGAATAAGCGATTATTACCATGAACGCTTAAATAAAGTGTTTATCCAAACACACTCTTACTCCATAAGTAATAAGTAATTAGACGGTTTCTATTTTGTTTTTAATTTTATATTATGATCACACTAATTTTATCTTGATTATGTTATGCCTAATTATTCCTGAAATAAACCCTAAAGTCAAGTTGGCCGAGAGAAGAAACCTTAGAATGTTATCTGAGTAAATAAGTGAACATAAATGTTATCGCAGCCTCCCATTATATAGTTGGCGGGTCTTCGAGCTCGAAGTCTAGATACGTTGCACCCATAGTGTTGACTAAATAGCTAAACTACGTGAAATCTAGAGGGAATCTCGAGATCTTCCAGTATGCGGGCGTATGATGGCTTAAGGGTTGGTTACTTGGTCGACCATGTATACCTCCTATGTTGGCGTTTGTCTTCCGCGTGATGTTGTCGTAGTGAGTCCATCATCCTTTAATGAATGGGCCTGAATCCTCAAATCTCGTCCATCCGGCCAGAGTCATGACGGTGCACAACCCATCATCCTTCAGCGAATAAGCCTAATTCCTCGAGCCTCGTCCATCCACCCGAGTACACTAATAATTTTTGGAAATATATTGTATATTGTATTTTGTAATACTATCAGTTTAGCGCGATTTTCCTTTTTCCTTTTGTACGAAAAAAAAAAAAGTTTAGCACGTTTTTCTCCGTCTGACGTAGGTATAGTAATGTGGACGTTGCATCTCACGTGAGTCGCTCCTCCTGGTGGCGTCGTCTCTCTCTCTCGAGCTATCGTAGGTGGCAACATGTGTGTATAAAACCGAGGTTGAAGGAGGTTTCACTGCCGTTGTTTTTTCTCTCTCGTGTAAAAAAACCTAACCTCCCCAATCCAAATCACAATCACTCTCAGTTGGATTTGGAGTGAGTGCACCACCATTGCCCCTACTTTCCCCGATCCCAATTCCGGAATCAACACAACAACACTCAACAATTTTCATCATTACCTGTTTCTCGTCTCTCTCATAGGTACGTTAATTCACCCAATTCTTGATCTCCATTTTAAACCCTAGCTCGTTTCTTGAATCCGGGATCTTTTTTTCTTTCTTCAATCATCTGCAGAGGGGATCTCCGACCAGCTTCAATCGCCAAGAGTGGAATTTAATTGGAATGAGAATCTTGATGAGGGTCTGTGATTTTTCTTGGTAGTATTGATTTTTATCAATTCCCCACGATCAATTCTGCCTGCAATACTGTAAATTTCTTGTAAAAGTTTACTTCTTTATACCGGTTTTGTATTTCCAATGGCTAACCCAACACAACCTAATGTTGGGTTCACCCCTTCAAACCTTGACAGACAACAGAGCCCAAACCCTGACAAAGCTCCAATTCCCCCTCCTCCTCTTAGTTTTGCAGCGCCACCTAGATTTCCTCCACCAAAATTACATTTACAGCAAGATCAAACTGCTTCTTCCCAACCGGCTAAAACCCCAAGCCCAAACCTTATATCACCAGCCAATGGGGTTTCCACTGGCAGTCCAGTTCCTCACCTGAGCACCCCTCCTGGACCCCCCGTCTTCTCATCACCCGTCCGTCCAGCCGCTGTTCCATTTCGCACATCACCTGCAACGCCTCAGCCACTTGCTTTTTCATCAAGCTCGTCTTTGCCAACGTCATCATCGCCGCCCCAATATTCCAGTGGAGCATTTGACTTGCAGCCCCAAGTTTCTGATAGTATAGAGGACCATGCTCCTGTTGGGGAGTCATCCTTTGTTCTTTTTTCAGCTCATAAGGTATGTTCTGCTTTATTTTTATTCATAATCAAGGCATGTGATTTTACATTGAGTTACTATTCTTTAACCTTGTTATATAACATATTTTTTGTAAATATAAATATCTATTTTCCATTTGATAATTAGGTATTGAAACAGAAGAAACAAGCTAATGTACCCAGTCTTGGTTTTGGGGCATTGGTCTCTCCTGGGAGGGAGGTCTCAACAGGCCCTCAGGTAATACAGCGTGATCCCCATCGCTGTCAAAGCTGTGGTGCTTATGCAAATATTTATTGCAATATACTGCTTGGCTCAGGCCAGTGGCAGTGTGTTATATGTCGGAAACTGAATGGAAGTGATGGTGAGTACATCGCTCATAGCAAGGAAGATCTTCACAGATTTCCAGAACTATCTTCACCCATGGTTGACTATGTTCAAACTGGGAACAAGAGACCTGGTTTTGTTCCAGTTTCAGATTCCAGAATGTCTGCCCCAGTTGTTCTTGTAATAGATGAATGTTTAGATGAACCTCACTTACACCATCTTCAGAGTTCATTGCATGCCTTTGTTGATTCTCTCCCTCCAACAACAAGATTAGGAATTGTACTGTATGGCCGTACTGTATCAGTGTATGACTTCTCAGAAGAATCAGTTGCATCTGCTGATGTGCTTACCGGGGATAAATCACCAAGTCAAGAATCTTTGAAAGCTTTGATTTATGGTACTGGCATATATTTGTCGCCCATGCATGCTTCATTGGCTGTAGCGCATTCCATATTTTCATCATTGAGAGCATATAAGTTGAACATACCTGAAGCTTCCAGAGATCGCTGCCTAGGAACTGCTGTGGAGGTTGCTCTTGCTATAATTCAGGGCCCGTCTGATCTGTCCCGAGGGGTAGTCAAAAGGTCAGGAGGAAATAGTAGAGTTATTGTCTGTGCTGGAGGACCAAACACTTATGGTCCTGGATCTGTTCCTCATTCTTTCAGTCACCCTAATTATCCTTATATGGAAAAAACGGCATTAAAATGGATGGAGAATCTGGGTCGTGAGGCTCATCGACACAATACTGTGGTTGATATTTTATGTGCTGGAACATGCCCTGTAAGAGTTCCTATCTTACATCCTCTTGCAAAAGCATCAGGTGGAGTTTTGGTACTCCACGATGATTTTGGAGAAGCCTTTGGTGTTAATTTGCAAAGGGCATCTGCCAGATCAGCAGGCTCTCATGGACTGTTAGAACTCCGAACATCAGATGATATTCTCATTACTCAAGTTGTGGGTCCTGGGGAAGAGTCACATGTAGACACCCATGAAACATTTAAAAATGACACTGCTCTTTATATTCAGATGCTAAGTGTTGAAGAAACACAGAGTTTCTCTATCTCCATGGAAACCAAAGGAGATATCAGAAGCGAGTTTGTCTTTTTCCAGTTTACGATTCAGTATTCAAATGTATATCAAGCTGATGTGTCGAGGGTCATTACTGTTAGACTGCCAACAGTAGAAAGCGTTTCAGGGTATCTTGAGAGTGTTCAGGATGAAGTGGCTGCTATCCTCATTGCAAAGAGAACTCTGTTACGAGCCAAAAACCATTCTGATGCAATTGATATGCGAGCAACATTAGATGAAAGAATTAAGGACATTGCTCTGAAATTTGGCTCCCAACTACCCAAATCAAAGCTTCATTGTTTCCCGAAGGAGCTTTCTCTCTTACCTGAGATCCTTTTCCATCTCAGGAGAGGACCCCTGTTGGGAAGCATTATTGGCCATGAAGATGAGAGGTCTGTGCTGAGGAACCTGTTTCTGAATGCATCCTTTGATCTATCACTCAGAATGGTGGCTCCTCGTTGTCTGATGCACAGGGAGGGGGGAACGTTTGAGGAGCTACCAGCTTATGATCTTGCAATGCAGTCTGATACTGCTGTTGTACTTGACCAGGGCACTGATGTCTTCATTTGGTTGGTATGCCTCCTATCATCTGTTCTACCAGCATAACATTTTCTTATTTAAAATTGTGGATAAATTACTCAATAGTCTTTATCTTTTTATGTCTTTTTGGGTAATTATTAGGGTACTAATCTAAATAATTGTTGTTACCCCACCTACTCTCCTGTCAGCGACGGTACGTGCTGTGTATGACCACTAATAGGCAAAAGGATAATGTTCTTGATAATGGACTTGAAATGTCGTTGCATTATGAAACTTAGAAACCGGAGTGGTGTGGTCACAGTTGCTAACAATGTGCAGTATTTAGTGGTGCAATAGCACTGAGCCACATACAGTGGCAAATTGGTGCTTGCTCCCATTTTTTCGTCAATTTTGTTTTTCCTTTCTTCTCTTCTGTCTTATTTTTGGGAATGGAAAGGCTGCCCAGCCTTATCTACCACGATGCCAGTGGCTTCCTTTGCTAATTAGCAGAGGATGTGACTGGTGGTGGATGGCTAGCCAAAGGGTGCTGCAACTGCCAACCCGTACTGAGGAAAAGAAACTCTGTTAGTCTGTTTTTATTTTAGTCTCCTGACTGAGAAGGTGCAAAGCTGTTGAACTTGTTGGTCGATAATTCTTTAATGTGTTCCGGTTATTAAAATTCTTTACCGTTGACTTTTAAACTTCTCTGACTGAAATGTTATGCTTAAGTGTTTGATATACGTTTATATGTTTGAAGCATTTGGGTTTTGGATGATCATAGGAGATAGTGAGACTTTTTGTTATGTTTTAAATAATAGTACATTTATCATGTAAAATTTGTTGTTTTATGTTCATATTATTGTTAATTAATATGTCATTTTGATTATATTCAAATACTGATTATATTTAAAATATGCTGTGTGCCATCAATAATAAGGGTCCGGAGGAGTGGGTTTTTTTTACCTGGGGCATAGCTCCCTCATGTTTGAGTTATCTGTTTTATTTTATTGTAAATCTTAACAGTGGGGCCTTTCTTTTTGCCGTGGATATAGAGGGGACTAGGTCTATAATATCTTTGATTTTACCAAATTGGTCTCCCCTGGTCCCTCTAACAAATTTCGACCAGTTGTGATTAAGATTAGGATTTTGAAACTGGAACTTGATTAGGTTAATTAGTCCAGAAGGGTAATTGAAGCTGAACTTTGCATTCATGAATTTAATATTCTATTTTTCTAGCTTAAGTAGTAGCTCTTGTTTCATTTTTTTTTTGTCAGCCACGTTTGTCGTTTCCTTCCCTGTTTAGAATTTTCATTTTCTTGTTCTGTTTGTTTTCTCCTAATGTATATTTATCTATTATTGATGGGTGGATCCTAGGGTGCTGAGCTTGGAGCCGATGAAGGGAAAAGTGCTGCTGCTTTGGCTGCATGCAGGACATTAGCTGAAGAGCTGACTGAATTCCGTTTTCCAGCTCCTCGTATCCTTGCATTCAAGGTTAGTTTTTCATTACGAATTTTACCCAATTTCAGCTTCTGCTTATTAGGTAAGCTCTAACATACAGTTTACATTTGAAACAGGAGGGTAGCTCCCAAGCTCGATATTTTGTCGCTCGTCTCATACCAGCTCACAAAGATCCTCCTTATGAGCAGGTGAACAGAACTAGCACTATATTCTTTATTGTGAAACTCATAAGACATGTTGTTTGCCTCATTGATGTCACTTCTGTTCCCTGGTCCAAAAACGAATGCATGTTGAAGATCGGTATAGTGACATTGAATAATGTGAATAATGCTACTTTTGCAGGAGGCAAGATTCCCTCAACTCAGGACATTGACACAAGAAGCGCGGACAAAGCTGAAAAGCAGCTTTGTTCACTTCGATGATCCTAGTTTCTGTGAGTGGATGCGAAGTTTGAAAGTGGTGCCACCCCAACCAAGATGATGACCATTCTGCTTTAGGTGATTTGGTGGGTTAATTTATGAGAGACCTTAATGGTCTTGGGCATTGAATCTCCGAACTTGTTGTATTCTTTGTTAAGTTGTTGAAGCCAAGTTTCTTGGAACACAATGTTCTTGTAGATGTCCCAAATCTCTCGTTTCAGTGCCTCCTCCCATTGATTTTGTTCACCTCAGAAGAACGTCCATAATTTTACTTTTTTTTTTCCTGTGTTGGGGAGGGGGGTGACAGAAATTTTCACAATTTACATGACAGTTAAGATATTTCCATAGAGCAATAATGAATTTCTCTTTATTTATTTTTGTAGCACTTGATGATGGCCAATTTATTTTCTTTCAACTCTTTAGTCTGCGAGTATGTTTCGCAAATTGATTTGATTTATAAATGGCTTTATTGCTTGAAAGTTCTTCTCTATAAGTACTGAAATTATAATTAACAAATTCAAAATCAGCATCATTCCCAATCTTTAGTGGAATACTCAGAAACCTCTTTTGACCATGCTTGGTGAAGGGAAGCTTAGTAAAAAAAAAATTAAAACAACATATGAAATGAACTCAGAAGTCAGAACACAAGAATATTTCGATGAATGACCAACATTATTAGTAAATTTAAATTCTTTTGACTACTAAGTTTTAGTGTCACAGTGTCACCATTCCTGTGTAACTGCTATTACTATGTTTTGATAATATGTAACTGCTATTACTATGTTTTGATAAAAATGGAGAAGTTTACTAAAAGAATGGCATTATTCTATGTATCCATTTGCATAATTCTTACATTTATAGCTTAAAGGGGGGTTTCTAGTCAAATGTAAAAGTTTTGATTTATTTACACTTCATTTTATCTTCCATTTCATTTTCATTCCTTTATCTCTCATGGCGTAAATAAATTTTGAGTGTGAACTAACTTTATCTGAAGTAACAAAATAGTTAAATAAAAGCAAGTTCTACTATGCTAGAATATGAATCTTGATAATATAAGATTTAAATTATAATTGTAATGAGATGAACATTCGTATTTATATATACTCTTTTCCATATATATTAATTTGAGGCAGATTAAATGTTTTGACTGAAAATAATTTAAAACTAAAGAATGAGAATCAAAATCAAAACTTTTCTCTAACAACTTCAAGGATTAGACTCAATGATTAGTATTAGTGTTCGAGTGAAGATGTCTTGTCTCTTATGACCTTATCACCTTAAAGCTCTTACGGGCTTTATGATAACTTTTTGGACTTTAGCTATTTTAGGGTCACATAGTGTGATTTATTGGGTTATTTAATGACTTAATGACTACATGGGTTATGGACGACTACCTAGATGATCATTTAATCATAAGGTTACGTGTTTCTTTGGTTCAGACTTGTTAAGGTCGTTCTCCATGCCGAGCGACTTCGAGGAAGCTCAGTAGTACACAACGCTTGAAGTTCTTAAGCCCGACATCATTCCCTCCCTAAATTTTTGTTAAAAAAAGTGATATTGGAAAATTTTATAAATACCATGATTTTTTTAGGGTATAAATGCCATGATTGGTCACTTTTGAATGTTGAAAAGAATAAAATAACAAAAATTTAGCCTAAAACGTTACATTTATGTTAAGAGGGTAACAGAAGCTTACAGTGAAGGGTATACGACAAAAAAGAAAGAAATAGACAAGGGGCTGCAAGCAATTTTATTATCTGAATCGAAAGCGAAAACCCTAGTCTCCGCCACAATCGCTCTTGCGCGCTTCACTCACCTTCGCCGGCTTCTCTGCAACGGGTAACACACGAATCCAGAGACATGCTTCTTCTTCAATCTTCACCACTTCATCGCTAACATTTCTCTTTTTTACTGTGGCAGGATCTCGTGCTCGTCGTTCAGAATGGCGGGGACTGAAGCTAAAGCCCAAAAACCTGATTCCAAGCCCTCGAAGCAGCAACAAGGTAATTCTTCGCATTGCTCTGATGTACGTTCCTGCATCGTTTTCGCGTTTCACGCTAACGGCGAAGAACCTTTACAGGTGGTGGGAAGAAGAAAGAGGTGAAGAAAGAGACTGGCTTAGGGCTCACGCATCGGAAAGCTGAAAACTTCGGAGAGTGGTATTCTGAGGTATCGTTTTGACCTGATCTGTGTTTGGTCAACATTGCTTATTTCGATCTGATACTGAGTGTGTTGTTTGACTTTTGATTTTGATTGATCGATCAGGTAGTTGTGAATGCGGAAATGATTGAGTATTATGATATCTCTGGGTGCTATATTCTGAGACCTTGGTCAATGGCCATATGGGAGATAATGCAAGTAAGTTTACTACATGGATATAGTTTCTCCAGTGCAGGATTGCTTTAATTTTTCCAAGCTTTCCGTAGCTCAGAATCGCTTTGTTTTGTAATGCGATGCGCAGGCTTTTTTCGATCCAGAAATTAAGAAAATGAAGATCAAGAACTGCTACTTCCCTTTGTTTGTGTCTCCTGGAGTTTTGCAAAAGGAGAAGGACCATGTTGAGGGATTTGCTCCAGAGGTCAGAGTTTGTGATTTTGTTGGGCCATGTTATTTAGAATGTTCAATGAGTTTGGTTAAGCTGCTAACAAAATTTTGGAGGTCATTGCATTCCGAAATGATTTGTTTTCCTTGGACTGAGTTTTCTTAGTGTATGTTTGGTTTGGCGTGCAGAAAGTTCAAAACCATGGTTTTAGCATAAAGCTTGTATCTTGTAGCTTTTGTCCAAACAAGGACTTTTTGAATCTCAATGCAAAACCGAACATACTATTAACCACGGACATACTGTGCTGGATAATGGGATATACGAAGGTAGTCAATCGCAGATTGCGGCTTGTCGCGGATTACCCCCAGAACTGAAATCCCATACAAGGAAAACCGCGATTTGGCCGTGATTTCCCGCGAATAGCAGGCGCGATTCCGTCACAGGAGGGGTCCGCGACGCGACGGCGCTATAGCGCCGCGATCGCGCGCGATCGACTACCCTGGGATATACCAACAAAAAATTTACTTGAAATGTTATTTTTTAATGATTTTCTGTATAATAATCTAAACAGAAGCATTGTTTTCTTGAAGGACATTTGATTTTCAAAATATTAATAGTTTTTGGATTATGTCTTGCTCATTTCCCAGGTTGCTTGGGTGACTAAGTCTGGGGAATCTGAGTTAGAAGTTCCTATTGCTATTCGCCCAACTAGTGAAACCGTTATGTACCCCTACTACTCCAAGTGGATTAGAGGGCATCGTGACTTGCCACTGAAACTCAATCAGTGGTGTAATGTTGTTAGATGGGAGTTCAGCAATCCCACACCATTCATCAGGTACTAAGTATTATTTCCCCCCTTTTTTCACCTTGTTTCGGTTCTCCATTTTGTATGCCTATTTGTTGACCACATTTGATGTAATGAACACTTCCAAACTTAATTAAAAGGTTTCAAATTTGGGGTATTCAGGTTTGTTTATGGTTTACATAATGACTTAAAATTTTACTTGTTACCTTTATGAATGGATGCTCATCTTGTAGTGATTCTGATGAATTGGTCACAGTGAAGCAGGCTTACAAAATATGCTTTTTTAAGTTTGTTTTCAATCTTAAATTTGCAAGAAATATTAACTGTTATATGTTAAATATCTAATTGTTAAATATGATTTCAGATATTGTTTCTATAATTCTATCACTTTTGATTTACATTATAGAACTTGTTTATAGTTCATGTTGTGGTGCTTATACAAATTTGAATTGTAGGAGTCGTGAATTTCTTTGGCAGGAAGGACACACTGCTTTTGCAACCAAGGAGGAAGCAGATGCAGAGGTATTTTGTTAAATGGTTATTTTTAGGAATCTCTCCTTTGGTTTATTTTATAACCTGGCTTAATTTTGTCATTTTTTGTCTGTGCATGTCTAGTGAGAGTTGTTAAGCCCTTATCTCATATTGTGCTTTATGAAACATTCTGTTTTTTTTTTAATGACTTTTTATTATATTTCTCTACCTTCCCTTTCTTGTGGTTTTATAGTACTTAAATTAGCTATGAATTTCCATTTGGCTCCTGGTGCAGTGGTGCATACTATTTTCTTATACTCATGAATTCATATTTTCCACCAAAGCATTCAGAAATTCATATTCTAAACTATTTTTGCAGGTTCTTGAGATATTAGAATTATATAGGCGCATATATGAAGAGTATTTGGCAGTTCCTGTCATAAAGGGTAAGAAAAGTGAGCTTGAGAAGTTTGCTGGTGGACTTTACACTACCAGTGTTGAGGTACATGTTTGACATTCTTCTCAAATACTGATGTATTGTTTGAATGTTGAAAAGTTGTTTACAAAATTTGATGTTGAATTTTGCTAGGCATTTATTCCAAACACAGGTCGTGGTATACAAGGAGCAACTTCTCATTGTCTGGGCCAAAATTTTGCTAAAATGTTTGAGATAAACTTTGAAAATGAGAATCGAGAGAAAGCAATGGCCTGGCAGAACTCATGGGCCTATAGTACTCGAACTGTAAGCCTTGATTTCTTGAATAGACATGCATTGAGGGATTAATCTACATTTAATTGCATCTATAATTCTGGCTGTTATTTTCACAGATTGGGGTGATGGTTATGGTTCATGGTGATGACAAGGGATTGGTACTACCTCCTAAAGTAGCATCAGTTCAAGTCATAGTGATTCCCGTGCCTTTCAAAGATGCAAATACTCAAGGAATCTATGATGCCTGTTCTGCAACTGTGGATACATTATGTGAAGCAGGTATTCGTGCTGAGTCAGATACTAGAGATAACTATTCTCCCGGGTGGAAGTATTCTCACTGGGAAATGAAAGGTGTTCCTCTAAGAATTGAAATTGGGCCAAAGGATTTGGCAAATAAGCAGGTTATCAACTTTCTCCTACCGTTCCACTGATTTTCACATCTGACATTTTGCTTTTAAACTGTCAGTTTTCCAACGAAATACCAAATAAATTTGTTCATATTTTTCACAGGTTCGTGCTGTTCGGCGCGATAACGGAGCAAAGATAGACATTGCTAATGCAGATTTGGTTGAGGAATTAAAGAAGTTGCTGGATAATATTCAGCAGAATCTTTTTGATGTTGCCAAACAAAAACGAGATGAATGTATTCAGATCATACATACATGGGATGAGTTTGTACAAGCTTTGAACCAAAGAAAGATGATCTTAGCACCTTGGTGTGATGAGGAGGTATGGATCATGTAGTTTCATCTGGATATAATGATTCCGGGGTTTTGATAATATGCTTGACAAGTTTGAGGCATTGCCTTGTTTTTTTTTTTTTGCATCGTCTCTCGTCTTTTATTTATCCTTGTTTGGCTATATCTAATTGTGGTCAATTATAATTAATTTAGCTAAGATACATTTTTATGTTACAGATATAAAAAACACTATCAAACTGTCCTTGAAAGCTAATTAGTTAAAAAAAAGAATAAAGCATTTGATTGGGCAACCCTACTGAACTTCCATTTTATAATTTCCTTTCATCACGCACTTCATTTGTTAAAGAATGTCATACATTCCAAATAAAACTGAAGTCAAGTTATGGTTTATGTCATCTTTCTTTAAAAAAAGTGTTGAAATTTAGGAAACCTGATTTTGCAATGTATATTACTCATTGGACATTACATAACCGTCTTATGCATAATGTTCAAACATGTCTGGCCATGTATGGTGTGTGGTTTAGTGTCTTGATGGTAACAGTTGTTGGTCAATCATAATGCTTCAGGAGGTGGAAGCAGATGTCAAAGCAAGGACAAAGGGTGAGACGGGAGCAGCTAAGACTCTTTGTAGTCCCTTTGATCAGCCAGAACTCCCCGAAGGTATAATCCTTCTTGTTCAAATGTGGGGGTGTTATTATGTGACGGTCAAAATCTATTTGCAGCTTTAGCTTCTATATGGGCTTGCTATGAACTATTGTTTTATATTTATTATTTTATGCATCTTTATCAACTCTATGTTGGTTAATCCAGTTAACTATTTTGGTGCAGTTCTCTGATATAGATGTATACATATAGGCCCGACTGTGTCGCTCTGTCAATATGCATTATGCAATATATATAAATCTAAATCTATCTATTCTTCATCCCTTTTCTGTCTGTAAATCTCAATAGTCAATTCATAAAATGAAGACTTTTCTGCCTCTAATGAATAATTGGTTGTATATCACAGTTAATGTTGATGTTGCATATTGAAACCTTATGTGGTTTGGTTTTACAGGCACCAAATGCTTTGCATCAGGAAAGCCTGCGACAAAGTGGTCATACTGGGGCAGAAGTTACTAGATCTTGGTTGTGGCATTTTCTGGAGCTAGTTCGATATTTAACCTTGTCTGATTTGTGGGTTATATAAATATTAGCTTTGTTTTGCTTGGGTACATTTTTGTTTTACTTTGATTTTATACGTTACAATGTTTATTCATGTTTGAAGATGAATATTACATCTTTGCCATCTAATTAACGTTGGGAGCACATATTGGTTCAATACTTGCATTGAGAACAGTGGTTGCGTTTGAGCATTGAATTCATTCATTTTGATGTGTTGCGAACTTGGTCCTTAGCTACAAACTAAAGTAAATCTTGTTTAAACAATGTGAGAAATCAACAAAAACCCCACGCATTCGATATCAGGCGTGTCCATAGTGTGTCGGGGGTTAGTTAATTGAATATCCAATTAGTACTGGTAAAGCATGAAATTTGCACCTAACTTAAATCGCAGATTACGCAAAGCACTGCTTAAAATGGTGCTACAGAAAGCATGTGTGCAGTATCATTTTCCTTTGTATATACATAACCACCGCAAAAACTAGAAAGAAGTTCATGTAAAGAAAGGATGAAATACACGATGTTGTCTAAGGTGTACTACCAATTAAGTAGTGTACCGTGCACCACCAGCTTTTGACCAATAAGATCGCGCCAAGTGTCCAGGTAAGTAACCGGTAGCCGGTTCTATAGGTTATTTTATTTTCATAATTTATTATAATTTTAATTTGTTAATTACTATAAACCCATTTCTCTCTGTTAATCTTTTTTTTATAATTCATTTTTACCCTTTTTTTTCAAAAAAAATGGGCAAAAATGTAATTAATTAATTATTATTATTTTGAATTTTTTTAAATATCAGGTAAAAAACCCTGTTGTAGCAGGTCATTTAGAGTGGTGCACGGTGCACCACTTAGGGTGTTGCACCCTAGAAGCCACCGAAATACACTGTGTTATGTTGATCTTTTGGTTAAGTAATACTTCTCGTATTCGTTGATGTAGTGGCTAGCTTGCCGGTGAAGGACTACTTGTGACTGGCTATGAATATGAAGGGAATAACCATTAAAAATGTTATGTATGGTACATGACTTATGTGCATGTTTGCCTTCTATTTCGAAGTGAGAATTAATTTAGGGCTAAAGTTTATAATCAGGCATAGGATGCTTGACTTGGAAACCCTAACTTTTCACATTCCAGAGGTTGGGATGTATGACTTAACATTGTGTCTCTAATATTGTCTGTTCTAGGCGACTATGCCCTGTTCCCACTTTCTAGACACATTTTTTTCTTAATAAAATGATCAAAACTGATGTTTAGTTTTTTTTTTGGGTGCTAACTACCGTTAGTTCAAGCAGCACTTTACTACAAAATTGTCCTTATTTTTTTTTCTCTAAAATAAATTTAATTTTTGGGTTAGTTTTTTATTTTTACACTTTGTGAAGCTCAAAGCTGCAGCAGAAATTAACAATAATGAAAAAAGAACAATAAGATCATGTCTTCACTGGTGAGACAAGTCTCATGGTTTGTTTTGTAACTATCATCGTAGGATAGGAAGACGATGAAGTGCAATTTTATTTTTCTGGTCGGCCAATAAACGACGAAGTTCATTTCGGTCCAATACAAAGTCCAATTTTTGTAAATGTTCTTAACCAAGAAAATGATACTACTACTACATTAACATTGGATAAAATAAACGAGGTAGTATTATTTTATACCTTTCTAACTATGTTAACATTCACATTGGAAAACTTTATTTTAAACTCCGGCCAACATAAAATTGAAACAAATGTTCGTTGATCTATGCATTATAAAATGTTGTGGTAACTTTTTTAGAAATGAAAGTATTATAGTTGTGGTATAATATAGTTGAGTTTTTAAAGCATTTATTCAAGGGTTTGATTTTTAGGTGGTGTTTATGAAGAAGTATTTATTGGAAAAAATTTACCTACTTAACGTGATCTCCGAACTTTAATTAGTCTTATGAGAGTCGGTTATGAGAATACTTGAGTATTATACGACGACGTTTTAGCAGCCTCTAGAGGATGAACTCTAACATGTATTTTTAGGGTGTTAGGTTTGACACCCCAAACACCCAATTTCAAATCCTACTTTAACGTAGTAATTGTCATAATTACCCCTATTCTAACGTCTATTCCGAGTTTTTAAATTCCGGAACCAAAGTTGATGTACATACTGGATTTTATAACCTGAAAGATGTATTGAATTTTGTATACTGGATTTTATTTCCCGGGATGATATTGAATCAATATTGACAATTTTCCGAGAATTGTAAACTCGGAAAGTTTTTATACAAACCGAATTTTAAAATCCGAAATACAAAACAGACTTTATATTTCAGATTTTGAAATCGCGGAATACAAAATAAAATACCTTTCAAGAAATTAAATCCTGAAATGTTATTTAAAAAATATCAACAATAACAAATACCACATTTTAGAACCCGGTATGTTTTAAAACCCGAAGCATTCCGAATTTTAAAAATTCAATATCTTAAAAACGCACAATTCCCGGTTTATAAAATTCGGTAAGTAAAAATTCTAGATTTTAAATTTTGGTGTGTAAGAATTTGGTGTGGTGTGGTGAGTAATGAAAGAGAAAATAATATTTTTGGTATTTTAAAAAAATGGGTAATGTGCTAACGGGTGCCAAGTCTAACACCATTATTTTTAGAGTGAGAATTCGTGGACACGTGAATAGTATCGAACATTAAGTGTGAATAGTATCAAACACTAAACACATTTTGTGTTTTGACCGTAAAAAAGAGAGGTGTTTTTTGACATTTTTATACACTCGGGTCCCTGACATTGACAAAAACAGCACTTTCCCATTCTTACAAACACAAATGCTGGTTTAGCTTTCTTCCGCTAAGTCTGTGAGTTTGTCTCATCGTTCCTTTTTCATCTACCACATTTCACTCAGATCTTTTCCCTTCATTTGTTTGTGTCATAATTTACGAATAACAGTCCACAAATCACAAAGCTGGAGAAAAAAAAAACCTTTAACCAATTCAACAAACAAAAGTTTTTTTGTTGTTATTAATTATGAGAACCCGGGACCAAAATCGTGTCTTTTGTGACGAGTACACATTTCACAGAAAATCAAAACAGTGATGTTCCATGCGAATTGAATTTGTCTGTTTCTGTGTGCTGGAAGTCACTGTCCCCACTTTAGCAATAGAATTCAGACACACCACTGTAATGCCAAGGAGTAACTCATCACCTTTTGAGAGAAAGTGTGTATTTGGAGGAAGAGTGAAGAAGAAACTGAGTGAAGGAGTTAGAAGAACCAGAGGAGGGTCCTACACTCCTTCTTTTATTACTTGGGTGGTGGTGGCTGTTTCTCAATGACCCACACAATCAATATCACACACTTGCCTATTGCTGAGCATTTTACTCAATGAACCAAACCTCATTCTTCTCTTCTCCACCTTTGCTCCTTTCACTCTACTTTTTATTTGTCTCTGGGTCTTTTTCATCACCAGAAGCACTTGGAACTTGAGGTGCCTCGAAAGGGAAAGGTGGATCACAGTCACATGAGGAGACCTTCAATTGTGAGTGCCTTTTTCTTTCATTTTCTGCATTCTCCCTGGAGAGTTCCCAATCTCAACTTTGCATTTTTTTTAACCTTCTCCCTTAAAGCACTTTTTTTTTGCATAGGTCAAGAGTAACACTATTTGGTTGATTCATCCACTGTTCTCCTTATTATAATTATAATTTGAGACACTTATTTCTGCTCAATCTTTAAGAACTGGGACTTGGTTAAGGGAAAACTGAGTGGGGATCGTTCTTTCTGATATTTTGAACCTTCTCTTTTACTATTAAGTGTGTGGAGAAAATGTGACTGATCTGAGATATTTTTTCAACTCCTATAACTTGAATATTTTATATAGCTCTATCTAGATGACTAGATCCTACTTGAATTTCATAATTATCATGGTCTTTTTAGTTACTGTGAAGAAGCATGGGAACTGCTGTTACTCATGGCTTGATGAAATTGATAAAACTCCAAAGTGGGGAAACTTCTCTCAGTCTCACTGGTAGCCAAAGGTAACTGATGGTGAATCATTTCTCTTGCAGCTAGTGGGTGTGTTTTTTCTTGCTATGTTCTGTTGTAGCCCATGGACAGTGTGGAGCAGCACGCTTTGCAAAAGAAAAAACTTGGAGAGAGTTCGACCTCACAGTGTCAGCATTGCCGAATTTGGAGCAGTTGGGGATGGGATCACTCTCAACACAAAAGCATTTCAGAATGCCATCTTCTACCTCAACTCATTTGCAGACAAAGGTGGGGCAAAGCTTTTTGTCCCCGCAGGCCGGTGGTTAACTGGTAGTTTTGATCTCATCAGCCACCTAACTTTGTGGTTGGATAAGGATGCAGTGATTCTTGGATCAATGGTAAGCCACTATTAGTAAATAATTTGGTAAAATGCAGGGCAAAGGAAGTTAATAGCGTGTTAGGTTTTGCGGTTGAGAACCACATCATCACTTTTAGGAAGAACTGTAGAGTGTAGCTTATGAAGTTAACCATGTTTTGGATTGTGTGGCCACTACCAACCCAAAATACCCATTAGTATAACTACTTTGCTGGCTTGTCTGATGTTTCTCCAAAGTAAAATGTCACTTTCAGCATAGTTTTGTTATTCTTAGTTTCTTACTAATCAATGCTGTAGTGGTTTATTTTAGTTACTCAATAACTCTAGGTAGTATTCTATGTGTCTTAGTTTTACATGCAAGAATTGTATTTCATGCACTCGGTATTAAGTTCTAAAATCTTGTTAGGCTAAGTGCATGTTTGGAAATTCTTTTATAATTGATTGTAAAGCTTCTATAGCTACTGGGTTTTCAGAATTGATTTCGAGGAAAAAGAAGCTGATCCAAGAATGTTATAGGCTACTCACATTCTCAATTATGATATGTATATCTTGTTGCAGAACTCTGATGATTGGCCAGTTGTTGATCCTCTACCGTCTTACGGGCGAGGAAGGGAGTTGCCGGGTGGAAGACATAAGAGCCTCATTTATGGCCACAATTTGACTGATGTTGTCATAACAGGTTGGTAATATGCAACAAGTTGTTGTATCATCTATACATATTGGTTTATTGATGTTATCATTGTCTCCATGAAGGTAATAATGGAACTATCGATGGTCAAGGGAGTATCTGGTGGAGCAGGTTTTTGAACAAAACTTTGGATTATACACGACCTCATTTGGTAGAATTGATGAATTCAACTGGATTTCTCATTTCAAATTTAACCTTCTTGAATTCTCCATTTTGGAATATTCATCCTGTATATTGCAGGTTTGTTCTTTACTGAAGGCTCAAGTTTACACTTCATTCCTTGTATAGGAGAATTTGGTATTAGAGAAACCATATTTCTACTGAGATTAGGAAACATATTAATATACAGTATCCTAATTTTAGTAGAGATATAGTATCCTAATTACATATCAGACATATTTTCTAATCTCCGTAGACATATAGTTTCTCTTATACCAGATTCCCCTTTACTTTCTTTTCTGTGCTTCAAGTATGTCTATTACCTTTTTAAAATTGTGCATTAGTGTAGCTTTCATGATTAGGGGGAGATTTGAAAGTTGAAACTGTTTTTTCTGGATGAACAGCCAAGTAATAGTTCAGAATGTCACAATCCTTGCTCCTCATACTTCACCAAACACAGATGGGATTGATCCAGGTGAACTTTCTCCTCTTGGTTCAGAATGTCACTCTGTGTAATTGACAATTTCCAAGCTTGGATTCTCATATATATAACTTCAAAATGTGTCCAGATTCTTCTGACGATGTATGCATTGAAGACTGTTATATAAGCACTGGTGATGATCTAATTGCCATCAAAAGTGGGTGGGACGAGTATGGAATTGCATACGGTCGTCCCAGCACAAACATTGTCATCCACAGGCTCGTTGGAAAAACTCAAACAAGTGGAATTGCTATTGGAAGCGAGATGTCGGGCGGCGTATCAGAAGTTCATGCAGAAGATATTCACTTTTACGATTCATATAATGCAATCAGAATAAAGACTTCTCCTGGAAGGGGTGGTTATGTTAGAAACATCTTCATCTCTAATATGACCTTGGCTAATGTTGATGTTGCTATTTGGTTCACTGGTATATATGGGGAACATCCAGATGATGCTTATGACCCAAATGCTCTGCCAGTAATAGAAAAGATTACAATCAAGGATGTGATAGGCGAAAATATAAAAAAAGCAGCAGCTCTTATAGAGGGCATAGAAGGTGATAATTTTGTCAATATTTGCCTATCAAACATCTCCCTCAATGTGAGCTCAAACTTTCCATGGAACTGCTCTTATATTAAAGGATACTCTGACATGGTTCTGCCAGAACCTTGTGAGCCTCTCAAGGAGAGACTATTCCCTGAGCATTGTTCAGACTGTTACTATTTGTCAAATCACCAACAGAGTTCAAATAATCAAAGAGGTGCTGGGTTTCTGTCTTGGTAAATTGTGGAGTTTATGGCTTTATCCAACCAAAGCTCACTTTATATCTGAAATTTGATATTTCAGGTGATATGAGAAGTTGAGTGGATTTGCTGGCCTGTGATTGTCAACCTGCAGAAATATACCAAGAGATGATTGGCCTGTGCAGTAACATATAAATGAGTGATTTATCAGAAATAGGAAGTTGAATGATTTCATGTCTTGCATTTCTAGCTAGATGATACCTGTGGCTTTGGAGAAGTAAAAAATGAAAATAATTTTGTGTTTGATTACAAGGGAAAGAATAATGTGTTTATTGATAGAGCTGAGATATGGTTACTCTGACATAATTCTCTTTTTTGAATAAGGAATCCAATAAACTAACATCCTAGAAAGGTGGAATCTAATCATTTACATTCTTACTATTCAGTGGTTTGTTTTCATTTTACTTTTAGGATGGTAGTTAGTGGGGGGGCCTAAAAGTCTCAGGATCTTATCTTGCTGGAAACTAAAATGATTAGATAAAGGCATATAAAGTGGCATTGAATAGTATATACCAGAAAAAGAAAAAAGAAAAATGTCATTTGATAGCTGATTGGCCATAAAAAGAAACATTTTATGCAGTTCAAGTCCTGCTATATTTTCCCCAACCATTCCCCACCCTAGTCAAAAGAATGAGGGAAAAATATTAATAGCAGTGTTTGGAATGCACTAAATCGAGAAAGTGAAATGTTTTCTCTAAAAAACGAAGCAAAATTAAACCATGGTAATTAGTGGAAGCCTATGCCTATGGGCACAAAGATTAAAAGTTGTTGCCAGTGATTAAAAGCTGGGAAAATAACATGGTTGCCTTTATAAGAGAATAAACAGATCAAAAACTGCCTAAATATAGTCAGAAGAACTGCTTTGTCAACTGTGCTTAAGATTGGTTAGAATTGGTTTTTGATGCATTCTTTAATTTTACTCATCACTAAAATATCTTCTGATTTACATGTTTAATTTCACATATCAGTCCCTTTTCTTGCCTTTATGTTGGCGTGTAGGATTGTCTTTAGTCCAGGTTGAAGCAAATTTCATTAATATGCATCAGGCATAGGCAGTGTAGTATTGAAACATATTATATATGTCTCATCTCTTATAATAAAATCTCAGGTTCGAGTCACACTATAATGTGAATGCTCCTGTCTCGACCCTATAAGATGACCTACCGTGAAGGATACAGGGGATTGTGATTAGAGAAAAAAGATGTTATGCTAAATGGTATTTGCTTCCATTTAATACAATTTATTTTGCTTATGAATAAAGTAATACTAATGCATATATATATACCTACACCTTCCTGAATTTGAAGCCTGGTGGGGCTACCAGTTTTCTTAGAATACCGTGGGAAAGCCAGGGTCTTGCGGGTCTCCAGATCCAATATCTGGGATTTCTACAACTAGTGTTTTTTAATATATAATCATAGTTTGTTTGTAGTTTGAAATTGCTGTTTCCTTTCAGTTCGGCTTTCTTGACTTAAGGTACTCAGTACTACCACAAAGTTCAATTATGTTATTAGACCCCACGCATGTTAGGTGCAGGATATGCTTTTGGGATCTTCAAAATTTGTATTTTTCATTCAATGAACCAACGTGCATGTTTACCTTGGTTTTAAAATATTCATAAAATAAATAAAGAAACTATGTGCTATTCAATAAATAGATCAAGACAAAATATTCATCCTCAACCATCCACTGCAACATTCAATTTCTAGACTTATGTGTGAACAAATATTTATTGGAGAACATGATTTTTGAGTCTCAAGATATTAATCTCATAATTGTCGGCGGAAAAAAAATTCCCAAAAAAAAAACCTAACATTCACTTTGAGATGAAAAATCAACACAACTTTATTTCTTAATTGAAATAAAAATTTGCTTACCTTACATTCAACCAATATTCAAACGCATATGAAACTGAGAATACGGGGGTTTTAACGTCCGCAAACTTTAATGTTGTTGTTAAATGTAAATGATGTGTTGGAAAGATGTTTAATATATACACATTTACTTTATCTTTTATTTCAATTTTACACATTTTTCTTTATATCTCTATTACTTTTCTATCACATCACTTATCAAATTACTTATTTCTCTCACTTTTCTTCTTAAGGTTTTAGTACAAATATTCAAAATTAAAGATGTCACACAAAATTTCATAATAAAGTCACAACTACTTCTATGCACCTATATAACTTATGCATGCACTGCCATTAAATAAACCAAAAACGTTTTCATTACACTTAATTACACACACTAGTATAAAGTATCTCAAAATTCACACACTATAGCTAATTGCTGGTGGAGAATGTAGTGCATGACTGAGGAAGCTGCGGTGAACCCGGAATAGCACTTCCGTTGTTACTATTATTACCATCATCACTCTCTCTTTGAGACCCTATGATTGAGGAGATTGCTGCCGCCAATGCTGCAGTGAAGTTCGGATCTGAAGCGATGGCTGCACTCATCGTTTCAACCATGGTCGTCGACGAAGGCGGTGGTTGTGGCCCTAGTTGAAGAAGGGGTAGAGCTGCCGCAGGTGGTAGCTGGAACAAGGGGTACTGCCCTAGTGGAAGAGGGAACCGGTGAAGTTGCATGGCCGTGTTGTTGGGGTTGTGGTGGTGGGTGAGGTCAAGGGTGATGGTTGGGAACGGTGCAGAAGCTGATAGGGTTGCCACTGAAGCGAAAGGCAGTGAAGAGAAATACCCTGCTGAGGTTGTCAGTGCTTCCTTTGATGAGGCGGATAGCAGCATTTTCGCGGCGGCTGAAGTGGTGCTTGCCATGGCGGTGGCGGCTGGTGGAAGAGGGTGGTTGTGATTGCCTTCGTAGGTTGTTATCAGCACTGTCCTGTCCTCAGCGCATCTTTGCACCTATATATTACAGAAAAATGGAATAATTAAGAATATCTATATGATATCATGAAAAAGTTTATAATCCTACAAAATTAAAGGCATATTATATATAATTAATGAAAATTAACTTAGCATATAGTTAATTAATTAATTACCTGCTTGCGCACTGGGCATGTTGAACCCATAGTACAACGGTAGTAGGCACGAGGACAAGGGTTACCCTTGGCCATTTTCTGTCCATATTTCCTCCATTGACATCCATCACTAATCTGAAATTGTGAATATTAATATTGCATTAATTATTTAATTTCCACTTATATATATGCATTCTTGGCTATGTACACCACCTATAACAAAATATGTAACATGTTATAACAAAGTTTTAATTACAGTGCATGCTACATGAATCATCAAGGGGAAGGGGAGATTCGTACCGTGGGAGCTTCTGATCTTGCACGAATGGAAACCCTGGCTTTTCTGAGAGGAAACTGATCACCTGCGGCAACTTCAAGCACATCTTGTGTAGGATCAGTAGGACAAGATTGTGGTTGTTGCTTTCCAAGATCAAGATCAAGTTTCTTTGACATCACCTCCCCATTGTTTGAGGGATGATCATCAGAAATTAATGCATCATTCACATCTAGATCTAGATCTAATTTTGCGCATGCTCGACCTGGCTCTACCGGCATCATCCCATTTGTTTCCACATTCTGCCCCACAATTATCTGTGATCAAAAGCATCCATATCATGTTGTATATTGATTTTCATAGTTTTATCTTTTTCCTTCATTGTTTTTCTGCACCATAGCCGCATATTTTTATTTTCTGCTATATGCTTGATTACACATAAAAGAGACAAGAGTTTCATTCACAGTTAGCTAAAGTCAATTTTGTGGTAGTACTTGTTTTACTATCAATCGTTTCTCATAGATTTCCTTTGTCCTTAGAGACGCTCATGGTGTGTAAACACCTAAATAAGCATGAAAAAAAGGGATAAATATGATATATTCATATAGCTTGTAATACTGTTTAGGTATTGAAAAAAAAGTTAGATTCATATATATCTTTTTTATGTGTAGATATCCAGAGAGAAAACAAGAGAAGAGAGATAAATAGTGAATATGATATATGATTGATGTGATAAAAAGAGAGAGATAGAGAGAAAAATGAAGGTGTTTATAGGTGTTTGCACTGTTTATATATTTATGAATATTTTTTTTTTTTGTTAAAAAAAAGGTTGTGGTTGAAATAGGTATATATTTCACTATCTGAATTAATTAAAAAAATAAAATGGAAAACGTTTATCATGCATGATGTACAAGAACACCAAATTAACAATGATATTTCTTAAAAATAATTAAAAACTTAATCAAATAATAAAAAGTAGATATATATATATTTATAAGTTAATAAGAGACTAGAGAGCAGGGTCTGTAATTTATGTGAGACACGCTACCTTGTTTGTTTGCTGAGAAAAGGGCACATAAACACGGACAAACTTTAATAAAGGTTACCTGATCTGATCGACGATGAAATTAAACACCCCCTTAAGCTTAATATAAATTGAGCTGGTGAGGATGAAAACGGATAGAGATAGGTACCTGATGATGAGGGTGGTTTTGTTGTTTGTGGCGCAAAACGATAAAGAGGTGCGCTTGTAGTTGGTTATAGCTCTTTGTGATCTGGTCCAACACAATTCTCAGCTTGTTATTCTCTTCTTGTACTCTCCGCAATTCACTTTCAACTCTACTCACCTGACAATATTATATTATATTCATTCAAAAATACAAATAAATTTTGCAACCATTTACATATATAACTGAATTAGATATGGGTATGATGGAAGGAAGGATACAAACCTCATTAGCTTGAGGATTTTCTTTATCACCATTTGCAGAACTTGAACACGTTAAATTAAGCCCAGTCTGCGTTAAAATGGATTTATTAATTGATTAAAAAATCACACTAAATATATGTATTTGAAATCTTACGTTTAGTCGTGTTGGTGATTCATCAAGTTTGGTGATGGTGGCATGGGGATGATGGGTACTGTCACGTTGATCTCCTCGATCATACTGTTGCTGTTGTTGTTGTTGTTGGTGATCATCATCATCTTTGTTGCTATTATTATCATGGGGATTATTGAAGAAATCCATTTCTTTGATGGGAGGAGGAGGAGGATCTGCGTCGTTTCTTTGATGGCGGTTGAAGTCGCCGGAGCTTAAGAAGGCGAATTCACGGTGGTGGTGGTGATGGTGTCGGTTGTCCTCGTCCATAGTTTTAGAGAGAGAGAGAGAGAGAGTTGTTGCCAATGAATCAGGTAGGCTTTTGAATTCAACGCGATCGATCGAAGAAGGTTTTAAATGTGGTAGCGCACACCTTCACTCCCTCCCTCCCTCCTTGGACCTTGATCTATAGGGTGGAGTGGGGTCCCACAACACATGACATGAGAGATCAAAGAGTGAGAGCTCACAGATTAACAACATTTGCATAGAATTGACGTCACCACCATGTCAGAAAAAAAAATCGGTGTAGTGCAAATCACTAGAGAAATAGTAACAGATGAAAGTTAAGTGATAAATATGATATATAAATAAAATGTGATGTGTGCAAAAGAGATAGATAGAGAGAAAAAAAAGTTGTCTCGAGGTATCTACACTATAAAGTGGTTCATGAAACATAACTCATATTAAAAGGCACCAGTGTAAAAGCAAGGGCTAGGACCGGGGATTGGTATTGACTAAAGTGAGAAACAAACTACACCTTGTTCGGTTTTCCATGTGTTTAACGTGTTCGGGATACCGTGACGGTTCCTTCCAACAAATGATTTTTTTAAGATTTAACCTTGTGACATTTCATTTTTATTGGGATCAAGCTTATCTACCACTATACCAACACATAGTTGGTCACCCGAGCCATTCATTTGAGCTAAAATTATCACTCTATTTTATTTTTGTTTATAAGTCACTTATATGAGTTTGTCTAAATGACCTCATAACCTTGTAACCAAAAAAAAAATGACCTCATAACCTTATGAAAAATTTGAGTTAAATCACATAGTTTTAAATGCACCAATGATATTTAAGATAAATAAATAAATATGAAATTTCCAATCTACTTATCTTAAGTATCATTGGTCCATCTAGGACTGAAATCATTTAATCCAAACTTTTTCCATAGTTATTTAGAGAACACCCACTTACATCTAAATTTTTAGAATAAAGAAAAGTAGTCACTATAAATAAATTTATAATTTTTTATTATCTTTTTTATATTATTTTAATTTAAAAAACTTACAAATTCAGTTTATTTTTATTTTTACTATGTTTATTTTTCTATGAATTTCTCTCTACAAGTTAATTTTTAAAAAAAACTCAATATCTCTTTCACATTAAATATGAGGGCAGCTTTGGAAAAAATATTAAATGCATCATCGATATTATAAAACGTCTTATATTTAAGGATAAAAAACTCTTAAAAAGTTATTCTCAGTATTAAAAATTCTTTAACAAACTTTCATATCAATCCACGAGAATTCTGTTTAATTTTTTCTAAATATGTTCTAGCATCCGGTTTGACCCGATGCCAACATTTTTTCCACATACCTACAATTTATATTTCTCATATGAATGACAAAACTCAAATTTCAAGTATTTAATGCAACGACGTACCTAGAACTTAAATTTAAGATATATGTTTGAAGTGAACTCACGTTTGCTGATTTACAGTGGTTATTAACGGTGGATAAATGAATAACTCAACACAAATGCTTTGAAATTTTAATGAGTAGAAACTCATGATCAAATATTATGCGTAATAAAATTTAGTATCTCATGCACGGACATGTCATGGTAAAAAAAATTTATATAAATAATTAATAACAATTTAGATTTTTGTTATATTGGATAATTAGTTTTAAAAATTGTTCAATTAATTACAAAATTAGCTTATAAATTTATGAGTTATGATTGATTGTCTGCATAAAATTCTTTTATAGTGCATGAGTATTAAACTCAATAGACTTCGTGTGATAATTTTGTAGATTATTAATTGTTTAGAATCGTGTTTTATATCTTTTTCATTATTATATGTATAATATTTTTATAAAAAAAACTGTAATCAGTATAGAAATAAAATATTTTTCTTTGATTAGGATGTGTTTGTGTAACGAATTTCATTGGGATAATGTTTAAATGATTTAGTGTTATATATTATTTGAGAATAATTAAAAGAATTTCGAAAATATTGCTAACTAATATATAGTTAAATATTTTCAAATTGAATCTTATTATGAAAACTTGTTATATATTAAATTATCTCTCATAATATAAGACCCTTGGTTTAATAGAATAGTTATGTAAATAACATACTAGTAATTAAAATAATTTAGTTTGCAGTTGGAAAAGAGAGTTAAGAATAATAAGGGGATTTGGCCTGGGGATACCTATCATCCACCACGTGGGATAGTCCCGTGAGGTCAACTGGGTTGACGGCACAGCTCTCTCTCTATCGGACGGTAGTTAGAGAGTGGGCCCCACATCATTATAAAACCTAATCCCTCTGACTTTGAATCGTATTGAAGACTCAAACGCGTATGTATTCCTCCACACACTAATTCCTCTATCCCTATGAACTCATCAATACTATCCAAACGGAATTTACACCATCACTACTTATCAAAATACACAAATGTTTCACACTATATGCTAAATTAACATTGTCATGCAAATCTACCACATAAACTAGCTAAGAGGGGAGTGTTGTTAGTATCATTTATAATAGCTACATTGAACATATTTCTTAGGGCTATCCATGGAAAGAAAACCAACCAACCCAAATTAATTTTGACCTCTCTAATTGGGTCAGTTCGGATGTCGGGTTGGGCGGATGTCAAACTAAAGAACCCAAAAAGCTTTTAAGGGTTGGGCTCGGTTTGGGATTTTTTCCCCCTTTAGAAACCTACTCGACCGAAGTGCACTGACTTATGATTTATGTTAAGGCCCAACTCGTAACCCAATATGTTTTTGTACCCCCTGAATCTCAAGCAACAAACCCTACCCACTCTGAATCTCAAGCAGCAAACCCTACCCATTCACAGTCGCTCTGAAGCACAGTGGCGGCGCTATCTTCCCCACTATTTCCACTATTGCTCTGAATCCGCCAATCTTCCCCACTCTCTCTTCATGGCGGCAGCGCCACCTTCCCCTTCTGGCTTCTCTTCTTCCTCTCCTCGCCTCGCGACCCCAAAGCTCCATCCACTCCATTGTTTGGTCTGAGAGCTTCTTCCTCGTTCGTGCTTCTTCCTCTAGATCTAAGTTTGTTTGGTCTCGATTGATCTTGATCTGGCTCGATTTGGGCTTCTTCCGAACCCGAGCAACTCGCCTCCTAGCGGGGAACGGTGGCGGGTCTGGTGGTTTGGGGGTTTACACCCGACCCAGACCTACCCATTGCCATCCCTACCTTTAAATAAGGTTATGAGTTTGAGTGTAGATGGAAAAACCTGTGTTGGGAGAGTTAACCCTACTACAATATGATGTTCCCGACTCGAACATAAATGTACTTCCTCCGTTTCAAAATAATTGTATAGAAAGAGAAAAAACACGCATATTAAAAAATGCAATTAATATTGATAATTTTCTAAAATATATTACTTGTTTTCATATTTCAACATTTAAAGTATATTTTATTGCTTCTCATTTATTGTTCTCATAAGAGCATTATATAGAAAAATATCAATTAATATTTTCTTAGAATTCTAAATGAACAATTATTTTAAAACATATTATATCTTCTAGACTGACTAGACTACCAGTTCAAATGGTCAAATTATATAAGGATATTAATGAATGAATTAAAAATGAAAAATATTTAATTAACCAAAAATACATTTTTGAATATGTAATTTGTTTTACTATCTTAAAAAACGCTACTTATCATGACTAATTGGCATTGCGAAATATGAAGTCAACGATTTCAATGGTTGTGAAATCTGGATGTGAATTGACATAAATATCCAGCTGGGCACTCGATATACATTGTCATGTATATAAAAAGCAAGCATGCTCGTCGTTATGTTATGGTAGAAGAAATTAACAATCAATATATATATATATTGACCATACTTCAATTAAGAAATTAAACACATTTCATACATGTGAATGATAATTAAGCTAAGCACATACATTCATATATCTTCGATCGAGTCAATGCCATTGCCAGGTTATTACAAAAGTTTCTTTTAAATTCATCTTTCTTTGTCAATAACTTTGAAAAAGATGGCTCTCCATAGACTATAAGTTTACATCTCAATCTTCTTTTTATACATCTTGCATCGTTTCGAAATCAAGTTAGTCGGTTGGTAATTTCCACCTTGTATCTCGTCTATGTCATCCCCTGCCATTATTGTCATTTCCGATAAGGAAATAAGTTGAAAAATTAGCCGAGGCCCTAAGATAGTACCGAATCAAGCAACGGCTACCAAGCCTTAATTAGAGAAAAACAAGTGCATGCCGCAAAAGAACCCTAACTCATTTCTAAGTGAAGACATTTTTTTTATCAACTTCTATAAGCACATATTATTCTCGATGTAAGACACACATAGTACATGAGCTCATAGGCAATGAAGTTTCATACAATCGACTGACTTTGTGTGTGCCATATTCTTTTATGGACACGTCCATAATTTTGCTAATTACTATTGCCATAGTTCTTCGGTGCGAGATAGGAAAAAAAGTTAATTAATATTTAATAGGGCAAGTAATAAATATAAGCAAAATTAGCAAGACACTTAAGAGTGGCTTAACAATCTGATTTCTTGTAAATAAGAACCTTGTAACTTGATAGTCATAAAAACCGACAAAGAGGTGCTTTTCATTGTCCTTTGAATATAAGCTTAATTAATTCAATAATATCTGTTTTTCTTGATCATTTTCAATAATATTAGGGCGGCGACTTTTTAACCTATAAGTCACGGTTCGTCGTGGAACAAATTGTGGGGGTGTCACCCATCACTAGGGGAGGCCAAGCAAGCGACCTCATAGAAGGGAAAGCTCCAAGGGGAGTCCCTGTTTTCAACGTTCATCTAGACTACTTGTTTTTTCTCTTCAAAAATTAATGATGCCTTCTACTTTGTTTTTGTTAAGTTTTTTTATTAAGTATCAAGTATTACCACAGTCGGCAGTTATGAGATAAAATATTTTCGAAACTTAGAAATTATATTAAGTGATGAGTATATCTCTTTCAACAATTTTTTTCTGTATATATCGTTTTTAACTATCTATCAATTGTATTGGAACTTATTATTAGTATTTCTTCTTTTTGCTTTGAATGCACTTTTGTCCCCTTGCTAATTTATTGCTAGCTAGCATTTTAACTTCTAGATGAAAAGGAAGTGAATGAGAAATCAACAAACGTACTCCTATTACCTGCCCTCTTACGACGTGCATATGTCATATAATGACTACGTGCTGATCTGAATTAGCCACTACACTAACAACTAGAAATATGTTTAATTATAGTGCTAGCTCGTTTTACATTTGAGAGAATGCATGACACGTTTTATTTGGCGTGTGTTTAGATATCCTAACTTGAACAAACTTTAAATCCATTTCATATGTGTATGATCGTTAACTAAATAGATTACTAAACATACACATAGTTTGGGAACCAAGAACTCGGTCTATGGGTTGTGGTGCAGTGCTCCTCGATGCCGCTGGGCGTTGGCTTTCACGAATTTCCATTAGCCACAGCAGTGGGAGTGTTAGTCTGGCTGAAGTTTTTGCGGTTGAACTAGGCCTAGCTCGATCATGCTTGGAGCCTTGAAGTTAAGTCCGTCAATTGTTTCTAAGATTGCAGTAATGTAGTACAGGTTTTATAGCAAGAAGGTGATATTCAACCTTTCTAGAAAATAGACTCAATTCAGAGAGTCTGCGCTATGCTGAAATGAGATTGGACAGTGTTTCTCAAGCAGGTACCTCACAGCAAGAACCAAGCGCCAGATTCGTTAGCCCGTGGAGCTTCTCGTGATGCTTCGCCTCAACATATCTGGAGGCTCCCTCAGGATCTCAAGTGTAGTTTGTTCTGTCTTTAGTCTTCCTTTGTAACAAAAAAGACATACACTTAAAATAGTTCACATTAAAGGTTAGTATGGTTTGTTGTTTCGCAAAACATGAATTAAGGTTCTTCCTGAATCTGGATTGATAGTGTCTCTCCGTCTTCGGTGATGGTGTGTGGTCTTGAAGGTTCTTCCGACACAGTGGGGCTATGTTGACACGACGGGGTACCTGTAAAGACACTTCAATACTCAAATCAGTGAGAGAGCATAGAGAGAGAATCACAAAAGTCATAGATAAACAATGAATTAGTAAAATGAGTAATGCTCGTGTAAATTAAATGAACTACCAAATGTGTATTTATAGACATGATAATGTTCATATATTTATTAGACCTTTAGGTTTGCTTAAATGCTATTGGACCTTGTTGCCATTGAAGCTGGCCACAGCAATATTTGATTTAGCCCTTAGGTATTGGTGTCTAGTCTTCATGCTAATTAAAGAGGTTTTCCTAATAACTAGGATCATATGAACAATAGTCTAAATCACTCATGAGGGCTATCTAACCTCATCTTAGTTAGATGGAGCAGAATAATTTAAGATAAGTGGGTAATGAATTTTATAATTTTTTCTTTATTTTTATAAATGATTTTATTAGTCCATTAGAATGGGGTTAATTCACCATCCTAAGTGATTTATAAAATCCTATTTTATGTTTCTTTTTTTGATATTTTAGTTTCAAAAAATAAAAAATAAAAACCATTTTCATGAATGTTTTCAAAAAAGTTCATATATATATTAGAATTTCAAAATCATAAAAGAACAATGAGTTAGCAAACGAGTAATGCTTATGAAAATGAACAACCAAATCTGTATTTATAGAATAGTGATTGTTATATTTGTCACTATAGGTCTTTAGGAAGTCTCAGTGAAGATATTTCAAGATAACAATTATCTTTGAATAATCTTGTGATATCCATTAATTTGGTTGGTTGTGTTCTCTTGACTAGTCTCTAGACGTTATATTGCTTGTCTTGGTCATCTAATACACCAATATGGTGTCACTTAGTTGTGAGACATTTGAGCTGACTCAAATGCTATTGGGCTAGGTGGCTATTTGTGTTGGTCGGAACAATATTGATTTAGTCATTAGATTCTTGCAAATGGGATGCAAGATGACCCGCTCTTGTGCCAAACTTGTCAGGTAAATCCATGAAACTGTTGCCTTCGGGAAAGCTATTATGTGGCCTCATTCAGGGAGAGCAATTATGCCACTGATGCTTTAGCTAAGCATGGTCTTAACGTAGATTGCTAGATGAACCGTTAAAATATAAGATAGCGAATAAGAAATTTTATAATTTTTTCTTTATTTTTTATAAATGATTTTATTGGTCCACTAGAATAGTGTGAAATTACCACCATGGTGATTTAAGACAATCCTATTTAATTTTTCTTTCTTTTGATATTTTTATTTAAAAATCAAAATAAAACCGTTTTTAAGAAATGTTTTCAAAATGGTTCATATATATCATACTTCGTTTTCTTTCCATTTTGTAAAAACTAAAAATGATTTTACAAAACAGCAATCAAACATACTCATAAATGAGCAAACTTATACAAATTCTTGAATTTATAAATTTATTTAGATATAGACTTGTGACCATTTAGACCTTATATATATTATAAAGTAAACTTCTATATAGATTTGTTGGCTAGAACTGCTTTAAAAAATGTCAAGTTTTTGAAAAAAAGAGGTTAATGTCAGGCCGCACACCATGTTAAATCCTTAAGTTTGGTGTTTCTTCTGTGGAAGAGGCTATGAACTTGGGGAGAGAAGCTGCTGAATATATTAGTGGAAATTTCATGGAATTTGAGAAGGTTTACTATCCATATCTCCTGATGAGCAAGAAGAGATATGCTGGTTTGACTTAGACAAAATACTCATTGACAGGGACATTCCTGGGGCATTCCAGCATGTCAAAAATGCAATTTCAGATCTTCTCCTAGAGATGCATTTTGGGAGGTTGTGGACACAGTGTCAGGAGTGTCACAAAGGATGTGAAAGAGTACTTACATTTTGGGTGGAATCAATTTTGTTGACAGTAATTTTGATGTTAAAAAATTAATGAGGATTTGCTATAATAAATAAACACTAGTTGTGTTGTGTGCATGTATTATCTATCAGCTTTCTTTGTTCTCTAGTTTTTGTCTGATTGAACTCTAGTCATGCCACTCCTTGGTCAATCCCTTGCATTGCAGGCCGATAGTGATATCTATACTTTGGAAAATCATACTCCATTTATTGGTTTGACACTTTGAATTGAAAATCTGTTAGGTATTTAATAACTTCTATGAAAGAATGACTAGAAAGTTCAACTCTGGTTTAACTTATTTTATTGTTTCTTCTGTTACTTTTTTATTTTATTGTTTTAATTTAGTAAAGTAGTCCATAAGCTAGGAATCTCAACAGGGTACCAAGTAACGAAAATGAAAATAGGATATTCCATAAGAAAAAATAATGAACAGATTACAATAAGCTAACAAAGAAATGTTTCAATCAGTTTAGTTAAATAATACCACCATGCACCACATACCATTTAATTTCATGTGATTCAGATCCGCCAAATTAGTACTCTCGCTATATAAATTTTCTTCTGATGATTCCCTCTTCACATAGGTTTTCTTTTATGGTTGCTATCTCATGTTCTCTCTGATTTAGATGTGTTGTGATTTCCTTTTACTATCCAAATATTTGTCCTCTTCATGGGTCTATAAAAGCCTTTGTGCTTGCTCTTATTCTCTCAACAAAGACTAGTTCTTAGTGACATTTAACTTACCCAATTTATCAATGGCATCATTCTCTTTCTCCTCTATTGGTCCCTTCTTCTCCACCTTGACTTTTTGCTTCATTGCTCTTTCCTACTCTGCATCTTTGGGAGCTGAAGCATGGGGCTCACCACCTATTAGACCCATCTCTTCTCTAATCAGAAAAAAACTTTTTGACAAAATTTTCCTCCACAAAGATGACAATGCATGCCCTGCAAAGAACTTCTACCCCTACAAGTCTTTCATTCATGCATCCAAACACTTCCCTGAATTTGGCACTACAGGTACTTTAGCCACGCGCAAGCGTGAGATTGCTGCATTCCTTGCTCAGATTTCCCATGAAACCACAGGTGGGTGGGCCACTGCACCTGATGGCCCATATGCTTGGGGCTTGTGCTTCAAGGAAGAACTCAATCCTCCGAGTAACTACTGTGATGCCAGTAACAAAGAATGGCCTTGCTACCCAGGGAAAAGTTACAAAGGAAGAGGACCAATCCAACTTTCTTGGTACAGTGCTTTCAGATTGCTATTAGATTATTGATCTCTTACTTTGAAAGAGATATTACTATAAAAGTGTTTTGATAATTTTTTTGAAAATAAATTAATCTCTTTACCCAAATGCATCATAATTCTTGTTAAGATTTAAGCAACTGGGTTATTTGTTGAATGGAATCAATTTATTTTTTGTAGGAATTACAACTATGGGCCAGCAGGGAAGGCTTTAGGATTTGATGGGCTGAGGAACCCTGAGATTGTGTCTAACAATTCTGTGATTGCCTTCAAAACTGCACTGTGGTTTTGGATGACAGAGAGAAAGCCAATACCTTCTTGCCACAGTGTGATGGTTGGAAAATATGTGCCAACAGAAGCTGACATAGCAGCTAACAGAACAGACGGTTATGGCTTGGTGACTAACATAATCAATGGTGGACTTGAATGTGGAATTCCAGGGGATGCAAGAGTGGATGATAGGATTGGATTTTTCAAAAGATATGCCAAGTTATTCAATGTGGACACTGGACCTAACTTGGATTGTGCATATCAGAAACCCTTTTAATTTTTTCCTTGGTGTAATTGTGTGTTTTTCTCTTTCTTTCTTTTGTGGTTTCTTTTCTCTTGCAAAACTTCCATAACATGTACCTGCTCTGTGGAATTTTCTGTCTGTAGTTGATGAATAGAAAGTTTTATATTGCTCCTAATCTTCCAACCTTATTAGAGGGTGCTAAATGGCAAAAACTAAAACTAGAAATAACAAACAACAGAGATGATGTCATTCTACATTGTCTATTTCAATATCTTATATGATAAATTGATCGTCATCTGTCACATGTATTTGGATCTATTCCTACAGTTGTTGGTGGTTCACTCCCTTATGTTGTTAGGTTACTTTTATGCTGATTGCTCAATTTTTCAAAAGGATTCTCTGTGTGTGCCAACCATGTCCTAATAAACGGAGTTAGCGTCTTAAATTGAGATGGAAAATTTTACATGATTATTTTGATCTAAATTCGTCTTTCAGTAATCTAGGGTTTACAACAAGAAACATATTTGGAATTTTTCCACTTAGTTAGGGTTTTTATCATTTGAAACAGATCTAATGACTAAACTGAAGGAAGAAACATTGAGGGGAGGTAACTTTCGTAGGAGAACAACTAGGATTCCACATATAACTTAACATGACACATTAATGTTTCTATTTAGCTCCACTAACATATGGGAACTCATGTACAAACGTGACTGACTTTTGCACTTTTAGGTTTTTAAATATTTTCTTTTTCTAGAGAAAAAATCGTGAGCAACATGAACTTTCAGAGGTCAAATTGGCGAGTTATTCGAAAGGAATGAGTTAGTAAGTAATTTGATATGAAAATAAGAGGTATATAGAAAGAAAAAAAATGATAAAAATTAAATAAGATGTAAGAAAAAGTTGTATATGAATATATTAATACTCAAAATTGAAAATCACATACGTGAAGGAAATTTGTAAGTGTCATTTAGAAGAGAGAATGAATGGGAATTGCCAGAAATATGAAATCATGAGAAAAATGTGCACTTATGTGCCCGCAACAACTTGATGGGATGACTTCACACACTTTCTCTTTTTGTATATTTCACTTTCTAACATTCTTATATCTCTCTAGGTGTAGGTGAATTCCAGATGTGAATAAATTCTTATTAACTATCAACTCTAGATCTTATCCTAATTTTTTTCCTAGATTCACCAACTGTGGATCTAAAATATTAAACTGAAAATAGAGATAGAAAACACAAAAAACTCTTGGTGAGCAAAATAGCTCAGTTACTTGGTACCTTTTCCATTTCACAAAGTACTATCTTTTTTATCGTTAATAATACTTAGATTAATATATAAATGGTTATCCAACGACATTTACATTAATGCATCTTAAATCTCAAAGAGTGGTATTACAATGTAATCACATAAAAATTACAAACAGAGAATGTACACTCATTCTAATACAAATACTATTTAAATGAGATAAAAATCTCTAACACATAGCTAATAAATCAATGTCCAGAATTTAGAAAATACTACAATTTAAAAGGCAGTATTAACTAAAGAATCCTATTTTTAAGAATCTTACACACTCTGGAAGCCATTTGGGCTTATTGGATTTTGGCGCAGGCCCATTTAATGTTTGGGCCGTTCCAACATGGCATTTGTTCCGTCCTTTTCTCTTTGATCCCTTTTTTTTTCCTGTGTGTTCAGTTCGTGCTGCACTTGCACTGCACTGTGTCTGTATCCTCAATCCTCATGATGCTGAAGCTGAACTTAGGAGGATTGGTGCTGCTGTTACATACATACTACATCAATTTAGCTTCAATGGCATTGGCTTTGGACAACAATACTAGTCAGTTAGTTAGTTAGTTATAGATGCAGTGACAGTGAGAGCACTAGAACAATCTTCTTCGGATGAAGAAGCTTTAATTCCAATGCTGCTTCTCAAGAGGAAAATTAAGGCGGTGGTGAAAACTGAGAGAGAAACACAACACTCCTATATCAGACCACACCACCTGCGTCGTTTCGTTAAGGTATAAATAAGCGGTTTCTTCCACAACAAGTTTCATGTTGTCCGTTTTCCCCTTGCTCTGCATTTTTCTCTCTACCAGGCGCTGGAACGATTCGCGATTTTCGTGCAGGTAACACCCTCCGACGATCCTGCTTCCTCCTTTACTTTTCAACCTCCTGTGTTTTCTCTTCTTGATTTACGTTATCTTCAATTTTCCTTTCTAGGAAATTTTTGTTCTATGCTACGCTATATGATGAATCTTAACTGAATAGATGATGATGTTGAATCGTTGATTTGAAATCCGCACCGAAATCAATAGTTTCATTTGATTTAGTTAGAAAGAAACCAACGAGATAAGAAAATTGCGTTCGGGAAATTTGTTTGTGGTGTCGTAATTCGAATTTTGGCGGTTTTTTCGTCTTTGAAATGCAGGAACAGAGGTCATGGAGAAGAATGAGAAGGATTGGCCGCCGCTGCGTCCAGGAGTTCAACCACCAACCCCGAATCTGCGTGCAAGATTTCAACCAAACACGCCCTATAACCTCGTCGCCGGATCCTCGATTTCCGACAGGATTGCGCCCGCCGCCGAGACCTTCACTCCTCCGCCGGCGCAGCATCACTTCGGCAGTAGCTCAGGGAGCACCAGCTTCGGCTCTCGCAGCTGGCCGCCGCTTATGTCGCCAGGCGGCGAGGTCTTCGCTCCTCCGCCGGCGTTCAGGGCCAGCGGCAACTACAGGGCCGCGCTCATGTCGCCGCCGGTGAGGTTGGAGGAGCAAAGTCTCGTGATCGATGACATTCGGGTGAAGAAGGTGAGGCCGGAGAAGGCGATAAAGACGAAGATTTGCAGAGCATGGGCGGAATCTGGATACTGCCGCTACAACTCCAATTGCTGGGTTTGTTCGCGCCATAACACTATTACCAATTTTATTTTAAATCATTCCCATATTTCAAGGTACAAATTAATATACTATGTCTATACCACTCTAAATATAGTAAAGATTTTAACTAATATTTTGGTACAAAAAAATCTTGATTTAAAACATCTTAGTTTATTACTCCATAAGTATTCCCTGCATGTTATTATTAATTTATTATTATCAATAAGGATTTGTTCACATTTAAACCACACTATTGAATCAAGATAAAGGAAAGAAAGAATTAAAAGAGAAATGAGAGATGAGATATGTGATGTGATAAAAAAAAATTGGGGAATAGAAAGAGAAGGTTAGTCAAATGAGATGAAAGAGAAATAGATGTGTCAATAAATCAAAACCATATTAAACAAAATGCTCTACCACTAACAAAAAAAAAAATGCTCTAGCACTAACAAGCTATTGTTTCCATTCCATCTAATTTGGGGAGTATGCATGAAAATTGATGGTAAATAATAGAATTGTGATGGAATGGATTTTATCATCTTCCATCTCATTCCATCATTATTTAACAAAATCAAACAATAGAACATAATAACACTCCCTTCTATTCCATCTCATTCCACCTCTCATATCAATCCAAACATGGCCTAAGTGAAGAGGGGAAAAAAACAGGGTGAATAATTTTTCAATTGCAATCTTGTAGAGATATTTTCTTCAAGTGTGATCATAAGACTCAAAAAAAGATATATATATATATATATATATATATATATATTATATATATATATGCCTGAGGACTAGGTTAATAGCATTTCTTTACATCTTGAAAGTGTAATGTATGTATATAGGCTCATTAAAGTTGTACAGATGATCAGGTATATATGTAAATTTCTCTAGTGATTCCAAGTATTGGTTGCGAAAAATGAACTCCTTCAACTCGTTATGGTGATTCAAAGAAACTTTCTTCAACTAAATTGCTGTCTGTTTATTTAATTTTTGGGTCTCTTGAAAGCATCTACAATATATTGTGATAGAGCTAGAAACAAGCAATTAGCATGGTTTAATTGGTTTGTGGATACAATTACAATGTGAATTTGGGTTTGTTTGGTATTTGTTGCCTTGACATGACAGTATGAAACTTGATCTTGCAGTTTGCACATGGTGAGGAAGAGCTTTATCAATACATGAAGAGTAAATCTGAGGTAAGCAATCAAAAGATGTATATGAATTAACCACCTCCTTTAAGTCTTGAACATCAATTGAGCATTTTTTCTTATTGGGCTGTGTGTGTAGAATGAAGCAGGATCAAGCTCACATGGAAAGGAAGAGCTTTATCAACACATGAAGGGTAAATCTAAGGTAAGCAGTCAAAAGATGAATATGAATTAACCACCTCCTTTAAGTCTTTAACATCAATTGAGCATTTTTTCTTATTGGGCTGTGTGTGTAGAATGAAGCAGGATCAAGCTCACATGGAAAGGAAGAGCTTTATCAACACATGAAGGGTAAATCTAAGGTAAACAGTCAAAAGATGTATATGAATTAACCACCTCCTTTAAGTCTTTAACCTCAATTGAGCATTTTTTCTTATTGGGCTGTGTGTGTAGAATGAAGCAGGATCAAGCTCACATGGAAAGGAAGAGCTTTATCAACACATGAAGAGTAAATCTGAGGTAAGCAATCAAAAGATGTATATGAATTAACCACCTCCTTTAAGTCTTTAACATCATTGAGCATTTTTTCTTATTGGGCTGTGTGTGTAGAATGAAGCAGGATCAAGCTCACATGGAAAGGAAGAGCTTTATCAACACATGATGATTAAATCTGAGGTAAACAATCAAAAGATGTATATGAGTTAACCACCTCCTTTAAGTCTTTAACATCAATTGAGCATTTTTTCTTATTGGGCTGTTTGTGTAGAATGAAGCAGGATCAAGCTCACATGGCCCAAATAACCGCATTGATGATCATCTGCAGCATGCAGCAGCTGAATATCAAGGTGGGATCAGATCAAGATCCCAACCAGCTTCACCTGAACCAGAAGGCTGGTCTCCCCTGTTTGATAGCATTGAGGCTCTCCCCCCTGATTCAGACATACTTCCATCAAGGGACCAAGTTAATGCATACATTTCCACTTTTTTCTAGTGGACACTACCACTAGTTCCTACTTCCTGCACTTTCCTCATTCATGGTAAATACTCTTAAAACTAAAAAAATCATACTTTGTTTCTTGTCATTTGAATAAAATTTCCCCCACCTATATGTGGCTACAGCCTACAGGTAATGAACAACTGAAAGGTAGTTACCAGTTTTGTACATACATTTCAGAATTTGAGTACAATCATGTTTGGTTGCGCATTTGGAATTCAATTTTAGACTATGAAATCTTGTTCATCTATAAGTTAGAATATGTAGCTTCTTAATTAGGTAACATGTTTTGGTTAAATTTATGTCCAACACATATCCAAACACGTCGTAAGTAGGCAAAGAGAAATGGTTAGAAGTTTACTTCTAGAAAGAAATTAAGCTAGTAGCTCAATAGAGGAAATAATGTACAACACTATTTTTTTCCATTTTCTTCAAAGGAAGATCAGAGTGAGCTATGCATCATATACATCTATAACTTTCTGCAGACTTCAACTAAGATTTTCTGATCACTGACCACAGTAATATTGAATCTCACTCTCTAAGAGAACAAAATTTGAAATCATGTTGATCATCTTCAACACCCGAATGTGTCTACCCTGGTGATCTTCAACCTCTTTACAGTGGATAAAAACATCCTACACAACCAAAAGACAAAATACATTAATGCACAAAAATGGGAGATATTATACACACAATGTGTTAATCGAAGACAGAGTTAACTTACTCCCAAGGGATATCCCCAACCATAACCAAATCCCCTTCTTCATCTTCATAAGTTAGCACATGGCATCTCTCTGGTTGCACTCCATCCATCTCTGTCCCCCCTGTTCAAAACATTCAATTCCAATGTCATTTTACTAATGAGGAAACTAAAATATTACAAGAATCCAAATAGCATTGTAAGAGTATATGAAAAGACTTTACATAGAATGGTAGTGTCAAACATGTGCTCAAGAGTCTTCACTAACTCATGGTACCCACCATGAGCTAGAATATTGAGTTTTCTGCCAATTGGAATGCCTTCCATGTAAACCTTCACAAAGAAGCTGCTTAAATCACTGCAATCATTTACTTCCGCAGCTATTGAGTTTCTCACAGATGGGTGGTTTTGTTGCCATTGCCCCCTAATAAGAGAATGATATAAATCAACACATCAAGGGCCTTGATAATATTAACACATGTTAGGAAATCCTTTAACTCTAAAACCAAAATCAATTATGAAGAAAAGTTTATGTGAACAGCTTCTGGGTTTTAGAATTGGTTCTGAGGAAGCAAAAGATAATCCAAACATGCTTATGAGTTGGAAATTTTGAACACAAACCTTAACATTGAAGAGCCAACAAATTGAGTAGCAGAGATGCTTGGTCCAAGCCTAAGATCTGTGGGGAGTTCTTGTGTGTTGAGTTGTGTGAGAGAGGATGCAGTTGAAAGAGCAAAGTGAGGGTTGTTGCTGCTGCTAATAGAGGAGGAAGAAGAACTAGTGGCTTTTCCCATTGTGGAACTTTGCTAGATGACAGATCAAGCCGCCACGTTATGACCTTTTTATAAACAAATCAAGAAAGAGGATTCTAAGCCACTTTCCCTCTTTTTCATTCTCCCATGTCATTGGTAGATTTGAAATGTTGTAAGATTAGCCGACAAATACACGCGTCAATGAGAAAAAAGATGCAACTTGGCATCTACACTTGGACATGTTTTCATCCCATTGAAAATCAAAATTTCATCTTTTTATGCACATTTGTTTAGAGTAGAAGATCTAAGACTAATGATGCATGTTAAAATTTTAGCACTGTTAAAAACGCTTTTATTATTTAGTGGAAATTTGAAGACAGTGTTATGGTTACTACAGAGACATGTGTTGGACAAGGCGTGTTTTTTTGTTTAGTGTTTGAGAGAGTGAACCTAGACTGTGGACACATTCATAAGGTGGACAAGAGAACATTGATATCTGAAACCTTGTATTGTACACACAGTTAATATCCACTAATCAATGTTCAATGGATATAATCATAGTGTAGCGCATGGGGGACCTTGATTGCAGAGACGGAGAATATAATAAAGGTGTTGGAACTAGCGACGCTACAAATACTGCTGTATTACCTAGAAACATAGTGATGTAGTCCTTCCTTGAACACCATCAACGACATCAGAACATACTCATTAGGGGAAGTTGTGCACTTTTAACATTCACGATTTGGACCATAGAATTCACATTAGTGGACTTCTATTTTTCACCGCGGGTAGAATTATCTAACAATTTGAGTTGTTCGATTAAAATTGTATTGCTTACACTCATTGACTGTTTAAATTTAGAGGCTATTCGACGGTAAACAATCCGAATCCACTTTTATTATTATTACAGCTATGCTAAACTGGATTCAATATGAGACAAGTGTCCTCTCCCTTTTTTTCTTTTCAAGAATTTAGCTGGACATAGTACAAAGCTTGCCATCATTTTTTTCTTTTATTTCACCTGACATGAGCATGAGTAATTTTTGGGTTAAGAAGTATTTTTGGCAAATTATAATTTTTATAAAGTAAATATGTTTTTCTAATGATGACTTGACAATCAAATACTGTGTTTGTAATAAATGTAAATAAAAACAATTCAATGAAATACACATATTTTTATTTAATAATTTTATTTTTTGAAGCAAAACACTTGTAAATACTGTCTTCAATTTAAAGTTTTTGTCTTTAAAGAAAGGTTGTTCCACAGAAAGCATGAGCGCATGTACTAAACTCGACCTTTTTTGTCTCGCCTTTCTTTTACGTTTTACTGATAAAAATTATAGAGCTCTGGAAAAGCAAAAGTCATCAAACGTAGCATAATGCAATTGAAGCGACCAAAAAAAAAGCATAATGCAATTGACCGTTTTAAGTTTTAATAGCTTATTTATCCGTCATTTGAAAAAAAACTAAAGACATTTTTTTAAATGTTTACTACTATTATTATTTTTGGTATATTCACTAAATAGATATAAGAAAAATGATTAATGAAATAATTATTTTGAGTGTTTTAACAAAAGAATTTAATTACGTAATTATAGTTTCTTCTGATTATCCAACGGATGCAGGTCGCCAGGCACGGATTTGTGTGTGTGCTAGGGGGCAAATGCCCCCACGGGAATTTTTAAAATAATAATAATAATAATAATAATAGTAATAAACTAATACTTCTGTTTCTTTTTATAAGAGTTAAACCAACTTTGCACAACCCTTAAGAAAGTTAGGTAGTATAGTTTTTTGCATTAAATTTGTTCTCAAATGTTGTTGAATTTTCAAAATTGTCCTTAACATATTTCTTTTTAATCTCTTTCCATCATTAATGCAATTTCATATTTCCAGAATTGAATAGGAGTAAAAATGTGAAAAAATAATTAATATGGCACAAAGCCTTATGTGGTTCTTGTAAAAAGAAACAGCCAACACCCTTCATCTATCTCTTATAAAATGGAACGGAGGGAGTATTATTACTAATTCCCCTTCAACCGTAATTTCCCTTTCTCCTTCTAGCCGCCTCACTTCCTCTTTCTGCTTCTAGCCTCCTCACATCCTCCACCACCGAATCTCGTTCTACTTCCCTCCTTCTCCTCCGCCGTCGCGCGGCTGTGCGTCCTTCTCCGTCCGCCGTCGCCTGTGCATCTACGGTCTGCAATCTCCGTCCGCTGTCGCGCTAGACTCCGCTTCTCCGTCCGCCGTCGCGCTCTACTCTGCCATCTCCGTCCGCCGTCGCGCTCGACTCCGCCTTCTCCGTCTGCCGTCGCGCTCGACTCTGCCTTCTCCGTCGCCGCGATGCTGCCTTCTCCTCCTCCGTCACCGCGACTCTGCCTCCTCCGCCGCCGTGCCTCTGCCTTCTCCACCTGCTCTGCTTGACTGCTTCAAAGTTCAAACCCTCTTCTGATTCTCCCATTTCTGCTTCAATCCAGCAAGGTATTACTTTCTTTACTCTTTAGCTTGGCTGTTGCTTTGTGTTTGGTTGTGAATTGTGAATTGTGAATCGTGAATTGTGAGCAAACAAGGACTAGGGGGACTAGGGATCTTGCTATAAAGCTTGTGGAGATTAGGAAGCATATTGTATATCCATTGGTATATTTGCTTTTAGAGTTAGCTTTGATACTTCCTGTAGCAACTGCGGCAGTTGAAATAGCTTTCTCCGCTATGAATATCATCAAGAATCAGAAACGAAATCGTATGGGAGATGAATGGCTAAATGATTGTTTAGTTACTTATATAGAGAAAGATGTATTTGATAGTGTTGAGAATGAAAATATAGTGCAGAGTTTTCAAAATATGAAAACTCGTAGGGAACAATTTTGATGTACTTTCAAATTTTAAATAGTACTATGTTATATTTTCTATGTTACAAATTTATGTGCATTTTGCTCCCACATGCTTAAATTCCTAGATCCGTGCCTGCCGGTCGCAATAGTAAAAGTGGTTGTTTGAATTTCTATATCGAGTGTTTGAACTTTAGGAGCTGCACTATTGGGGAGACATTTAACATTCACAGAGTTGGAATTACGAAAACAATTTTATAAAAAAAAGTTTCTTCTGATTAAAAACTTCATGTAATTTTCTTAATCTGTGGTTCTGTGGTAACATCCTTAAACGAAAGATAATATATATTGGAGGGAGTATAAAAAAAGGCAAAACGATACTTGTGGAAGATACTATGAATGGGAGGGGCACAAAATAACAAAAAGGCATTATACTCAGATTTGTCAAACATTGTCTAATGACTTTGTTAATGGTAAAGAGTGATACCTGCGCTTCAGTCTTGGGGACAGAATGCAAAGAGAAGCAATTTTTATGTTGGCATTAGTGTCATAAATTGCACTTTTGAACTTATAGTTTCACGAACATCGGATTTTAGTCCTTGTAACTTCTATCGCTCAAATTAAGTCTCCGCCTTAAAAACGAACAAATTGATTTATAATTTACGATAACTTGTTATTTAATAATTAATGGAAAAAATCTACATATATCACTAATAAAAGTGATATTAATTGTTTTAAATTGTCATTCCCGTAAAAAATTGCTATCCATGTCAATTTTTTTCATTTATTATTGGATGCCAAGATAATATGTGACTCAAATTTATTTAATTTTAATAGTAGGTGGAATTTGAGCAATTAAAATTATAGGGACTAAAATCACACATTGGATTAAAAATATAATTAAGCCTAATAATAATAATAATAATTTCTTATTTAATTTAATAATAATTATTATCAAATTAAATAATAAATTATACCCTCACGTGTATAATTTCACGCGTACAGCGCCATTTTATTCTCCCTGATGACGTGTTGATTATTTAACAAGTTGAAGAGGGAACAGAACAACAAGAGCTTATTTGCTTGGATCTAAAGAAACGGGGGATGCATGCTATATAGCTAAATTAATTAAGGAGGTCTGCGAATAAATATTTAATTAAACGGTGGAAAAAGACAACAAAAAGAAACAAGGTAAAGTGTTTCCTATAATCCCTACCACAATGTTGCTTATCCATCAATTTTTGTCACTTGGTCTCCAACACACACAGAATTTGTGTTGAACTTTTGGAAAAGCAGAATATGTAACTCACATTTCTCTTTTGTTAATTAGCCAGATATGTGTCTTGCGAGGATAAGACCAAATCTAACATCGCGCAATTTCTTTTAACGTTAATCCTGTGATCTTGTAACACCTTTATAGCTCAATTCTGTGGGAGATGATCTTAGGATTAAGCAGCTAAATCATTGAAAGGTGAAGAATAGGGAGGTAGAGATGGCTAGCTTAAATGAATAAATAAAATAGAGGACTTAGTAACAAGATTGAGAAACTTTGTCAATACAATTCAATAGAACACTCCTATCCATTTCCTAGACAAACATTGCAACATTTGAACACACAGAGTTAATTACATTTTCTTTTGTCCTTCTTTGCAATATTATTCCCTAGTTTTTTTTGTGCTTATCTGTATATTCGCCACGGGAGATAATTCTCTATTAAAGTTGGAAACATAAACATCATGGTGGGGCTAACTCTCCCAACAGAGTTTTTTTTCCATCCACAAGACTCAAACTTGAGACATTGTCACTATAACATTTTTTACCTACGACAACGCCCGGAAAGCGTGATCTAAACAAGAAAAACCAGGGCCAACGCTTTCAATGGTTAAAGGAGACACTAACCTAAAACCGTAGACATTTCAATTATTAGAGAACGGTTTCCTGGGTTTTTCATGTGTTATACTCTATAATAAAGGAAAAATTATTGTCCTAGATATTAAAGAGCACAGTTACATAACCTTTTCTTAAGTTTTTTTTTTTTTTGAAACTCATAACCTTTTCTTAAGTTAAACCAACCACCCGTTAGATTTTTTAATTCTACTTAGGTTTACCAATTTTAAAATTAAGTTAACTTGGTACTTTTCTTTTAATTTCATATGTTTAAAACATTTAAATCGTCAATTTCTTATTTTCCTGTTAACAAAAAAAAATCTTCAATTTCTATTCACATATTTTGGGTTTTATTATGGATTTGGGATATAAAATAATCATAAATTTTAAAGAAATGTTAAATTTAGTGAAAGTTGATAAACTAAAAAAATGAATTATCGCAAGATGGTACAAGGGGCTTTGTAGAACAGGCAGTTGAAATTGGGCCTTTGTTGGAGCAGAACAACAGCCCATGTAACCAAATAGTGAAATGTAATAACTGGGTCATGGACCAGGAACCACAAGCCTCTCCAACAAGAAGTAAATAAAGCCTACTTTTATGATACTATGAATTTGTAGAGCCTTTTAAAAAAGAATAGGGAGGCAAGAAGAGGTCTAAGAAAACGGTGAAAGGAAAGGGAAAGAGTTATGAGAAAATGCTTACAACCGTCAGGAACATTCTGACGTATTAAGTTGTCGCCAAATTACTGACGAGCTTTATACTTACAGAAATAGAATCATTGAAAAATATTCAATTACTAACAATTTTCTTCTCTTACTAATAACATTTGGAGAAGCTGTTGAGAATTAATAATTTTCTTGTACTGTAATTCTAAACATGGAAATTCCTATGTTTGGAAGGACATAATAAAGACAAAGGTCGCTATTGTTGATGTGTACTAAAAATAGTACAATTCTTCTTATGGCTTATTGGAGATAATGATCTTCCCACAAACTATAAAAGAGATCGTTTAAATTTGATTCGAGATGTTTCTTGTAGTTGTTGTAACAAACGAGTGGAGGACTTGGATCACCTCTTCATACACCGTTCTTTTTCCATGTGTGTTTGGAACCACTTTTGAGACTTGTTGTTATTATGCTTGATCACGTTCTTTTTAATGACTGATTAGGGTGTCTTCTCCAGCAAACAAATCACGTTTTAGTTGTCTCTATTTTTTGGAGGATATAGAAGTGGCGTAATAATCGTATATTTTGATTCGCATGCTTGGCCTACTAATTTCGTTCTTATACATATCAAGATAGTTGTGTGAGAGTTATGTAGATGGAGGTGGTCGGCGTACACTCCAACGACATGGGTGAGCCGTTTTCATGGGAATGTGAAGCTAAAAGTGCGGATGATAGTAGGGTTTAGAGCTTGTGAAGAATGGGAGAGGGTGGGGCCCTTCAAGATTATGATGAGCGTTGGGTATCGGGTTTTTCATGTAGGGTTAGTGATGACAATCCTCTCCATGTTGAGTTACTTGTTGTGGAGGAAGGGTTACGTCATGCTTGGAAGCTAATGTATCAGGAGATTCTCTGTGAATTAGATTGTGAGGAGGCAATGGAGTTAATTACTAGTAATGGTGAATTGGTGATGTCCAAAATCATTGGCTTCGAGACATTATTCTAAGGATTGGGAGCCTGAGGTTGAGTTTGGAATGTTATGTCCTATCATGTTTTCTAAAGATATTAATATAGCTACGGATAAGTTGGCTAAATAATTTTCTAAAGATGATTCTCTTTGACGCATTTAAAATTTTCCTCCTTCTAATGTTATTAGCATGTCCGTAAAGATTTGCTAATGTAGTTACTTTGTGTTATTTTGATTTGTAAAAAACTATTTTTTATTTGAATGAAGTGATAAATATGACCAAATGTTAGGTCTAAGGAGTTGGTCTTAATTTTAGGCCTATTCATCATGCCTTTATGAAGTAAATGAACTTTGTTCGTTATTTTGCTCAAAGCTCTCAAGGTGTTAGGTATAAAAAGAAAAAAATTCAACTTTCACAAACGGTGTCAATATTCCCGTTTGAAACTCAAAAAGTAGATGTTTATCCTTCAACTTCTTTAGCTCATACCCTAGTTTCAATTATGCTCTTCCTCATATAGGAAAGAGTGAGACAATCAAACACTCAATTCAGCCCTTAGCTAAAAGATAGAAGAAGATAAGAGAAAGAAACACTACTCTTCATGTTAGATACCATCATATTAATTAATTAATAGTAGGTAATTTTTTTAAACCCAACATATCTACCGGCGAGTGCCAGCTTTAACAGCAAAATAATGGTCACAAAATGCGTTTGATTCCCATGAACGATGATCGAACCCTCAATCTCATGATTAAGGGAGAAAATATGAGCTCACACATGAGATATTTTGTATATATGTCTCTATTATTGGGCTGGGCCGGCAGGTAGACCCTCCCAAGAGTCAAGCTCAATGAGCATGAAAAGTATAGACATGAAGACGCTGAAGCACGTGAAGCCATGCTGAGTTTCACGTGAAAGTGGCCAACCAGACACACCTGAGATTGAAAATGCATGAGGGAGAGGGCGTGGCTCATGACCCCTACTTTGAATTTGGAAATATGCTCATGGTTCTAAGCAATCCAACAAAACCCACCATGGCCCTCACACCCCACCAATACCTTAGATTCCATCTTCCCTGATTTTCTTCCGATGTGACCCTCATCAACAAGGGTCCCTCAAGTTCAGATGTCAATCAATTCAATTTTTAATTTTTCTAATAAAACTATCATTGGGGTAGGAGGTAGTCATGTTTCAACCGATAACATTCACGTCGTGAATGACTAGATCTCCTTGTGAGTAGTGGTTGAAGGAGGGGAGACATGCGGCATTAGTCGCATGGCCCCCCAAACTTTTCAATTTTATTTTCTTACATGCGATACATATGTACGTGTGCTCTAGAAACCATTGCAGCTTGTAGGCATGTCATATTTTTTAATTTTGGCTCTTGATTAATCTTGGCTCATCTAGTCTCGAATTCTTGCGTCCCACATCCAATTAGGTTTTTCCATCACACAACTCGAGCCGAATAAGACGATACTTAAGAGAAATCAAACATGTAACGCTCAAACTATTTTGGAGGATGTTTGATTCTCTTAATTTCTTTCATCTTGACAAACCACTGAGGGTGTGTAAAAGTAATATATGTTTGTATTTGAATGTCTTCTTTTTTATTAGGAACTAGTTACTACATGTCTGTCATTTTCTAGAGAGAAATACAGAGAACCTAATTCGTTTGAGATGAAATATGGAATAACATGTGGAGAACAAGGGAGGATGAGGGTCCACCCCTACCAAAAAGGACAAATAGAGCTGCATGAAAATTAAACTTTAACTTGTGGACACCAATCCCTGAAATATTATTTCGCCACGTACTAGGAATATATCATTGAGACATGGCCTTTTGGCACCATATGAGCATGAACCAACACCCCATGAATTATATATTATCACTTGTTTCCTGAATTCTTCACAACTTCTTCTGCTTCAGCTTCCTCATAGAGCTATATAGCAAATTGTGATCAGAAATTAACATACAGAAACAACATACACCAAAGACATAGCAGAGAAACACAATTGTTTAGCTTAATTTCATTAAGTTCAATGACTGAGAAGATGCTTGACTCCATGTAAGTACTGTTAATCCAATTTTTTTTTATCTTTTTTCATATTAATATGCTTCCTTCCTTTAGTTTCTAACCAAAATGAGTCATGACTCATTTCATTTCAGTTATGGCAATGACATCTTTGAATTGGTGTTGGAAAATGGGCAACTAGGTTCATCAAATAGAACAACACCAAAGACTCCTAATATGTGCATAGGGTATTCACATCAAAGCAGTGGCCAAGGTTCCTCTCAGATTCATGATTTGCAATTACAATCATCTCAAAGCAAGAATTCTTGTCAGAGGCCTATTGAAGAATTTCCAAACTTACCTTATTCTGCTCCACTCAAGAAACCAAGAATGGATTCAAACCTAACACCAATTATAGCAACAACTTCACAGAAACAGAAACTGGGGTGTGATCAAACATCAAGAAAAGTGAACTTTTCAAACTTTTTGATACCTGAAGTTTTCCTCAAATCTACTCATCATCATGATCACCGAAACAGTGCAACACAGCCAACAAGAAGTGCACTTTCACCAAGAGTGAAGGAGATTGAACATAGCAAAGTTGATCAGAAATGTTATACTAGCAGCAAAGGTGCAACTGACAATTCCACAGTGATTGAATCAGCTAAAGAATCACATGACCTCACAAAATTTCAAGCACGAAATTTTTTAACTGCTAACAAATGGAACCCCAAATCCCTTGTTGAAAGAAGTGCTGCAGTAGCACCACCACCACTTGATGAGCACTCTGAAGCTGTTAGCCATAGTAACAGTTCCCATGGAACTCAATATGAAGAAGCACTTGCAAAGGGAAAAGCTAAAAATTATAACTTGTGCAATGAACGAGCAATAGCTTCTTCTTCTGCATGCTCGCTTGAAGCCTCAAACAACCCAAACTTTGGTAGCAGGCAACATCATGAGGACACTGATGATTCTGCATTTTCAAGTGATGTAAGTGCTATATTTTTAGCTTCTTCTGTCATTAGTAGTTAGTAGTAACCTTCATTCTCAAGAACTTGGATTTTTTTTATGCAGAATGATGAGGAAACAGAAGATTATACAGTAAAGGAAAATCCATCTAGAGAGGGTAACAGAGTCAAGAGAATCAGGAACGCAGAGATTCATAATTTATCTGAAAGGGTGAGCTAACATATATCTAAGAAGAAGATCTTGAATGTAACAACTATGTATGTTAATTTCATCTAACGGATATAGTTGTTGATGTTTGCAGAAGCGAAGAGATAAAATCAACAAGAAGATAAGAACACTAAAAGAGCTCATACCCAATTGCAATAAGGTGTGTGAGTGTGAGATTGATTGAACACATATTTTTCATTGTGTTTTTATAATAAAAATATGACCTTATTGCACTTGTTCTAATTCTAAATGTTTTGATTTGTATCTCTCTTAGATTGACAAAGTTTCAATGCTTGACGATGCCATTGACTATCTTAAAACTCTCAAGCTTCAATTACAGGTAAAACTTGTGTCCTATTCTGTCATCAAATTGTGTTTATTATAGACTTGGTTTTTAAGATATGGTATTAAGCATATTTTGTGTTTATATGAACTGCAGATTATGTCAATGGGGAGAGGGCTTTGTATGCCACTTATGATGCCACCACATTTGCCTCAGTTAATGGGAGTTGGAATGGGTGGAATTCCTTGCAATCCACCACAGTTTTCAATTCCATCACTACCTGGTGTCACAGACAACAGAGTTCAGATGTTTGGTTTCTCCAACCAACAAATACCGAACATGTCAATTCCTAATGCACCTTACTTTCCTATCATTGGAAACTCTTCTTCTACACAGCCATTACCATTGGCTAATTCTGCACCCTTAACAACTTTGGAGGTCTCAGACCCCAAGATCAACTCAAATTTTTATTCAAATCAATTGCTATGAAAGAAACTAAGAAAGATAGATAGATAGTCCTATCTGATTGTAGAATATCAGCAGCAGATTCTGACAGTTTGTAGTTTTGAGGCTTTGATTTTATGTAGTGATGAAAATGATCAATAGACAAAAACGTGATATTAGACGAGGTAATTAAGCTTGTATTGTATTTGTAACAATTAAAACACCTGACAAGTGAGTGATTCCTTTCTCATTTCGGTTAATGTCTGCCCAAAATAAATATCGTAGGACATTGAATCTATTATGAGTTTATGACTTTCAACACACTTTATATAATAATTAATACCGTACTCTTAGACTTTTCTTTTTCTTTTGGACATGGTACTGGTAGACTTTTAAGTTTTACCCTACCATGCTGGAGAAATCTCTTTCATGATTAGAGGAATGGAAGATATTTTAGACAGAACTCAAATTTTATGTAATTGTAATATTAAGTATATGTGGTTATAAGTATAATGAAAATTAAAGCAAACAGAAAATAAAGAAAATGTCATTATTTCATTCTCATTCTAATTGGTTAATTTGTTTATACAATAATAAAGATATATATATAGAAGAGAGAGAAGATAAAGACTGCAGTTGTCAAGAGACATATGTCAACAAAATAGTGGAGACTAGATTCTATGAGAGAACTGAGTCATACACTGACAGCTTTTCGTACTGTCAGACGATACAGACTAAACCACCAGACGTAAGGATGTACTTGTCACCACCAGACGATGCTCATCAGACGATAGAGCAGACGATGCTCATCAAACGATAGAGCATACGATACAGGGGTTCTTATTTGTATTTTGCTATATATTCCTAACAGCCCCCTGCAAGTTCAAGGTGGGTGAGTAATTCGAAATTTGTCAACCACCTTTAACTTGTCCCGAAGTTCAGTAAAGCGAGCTAGAGAAAGAGCTTTGGTGAGGATGTCAGCATATTGGTCCATGGAAGGTACATTCTGAACGATGAGAGCTTTGGACTGAACTTTTTCCCAGACGAAGAAAATGTCTAGCTCCATATGCTTAGTTTTGGAATGAAGAACTGGGTTGTGGGTGAGAGCAATTGTGCTCATGTTGTCACAAAAGATACGAGGTACTTGAAAATGAATTTTTAATTCACTTAGGAGGGATTGAATCCACAAAACTTCTGTTGTAGTGTTGGCGAGACTTCTATACTCTGCTTTTGTGCTAGAGCGGTCTACAAGAGTTTGCTTCTTAGAGTTCCAAGACACCAAGTTAGGTCCTAGGAAAACACACAGTCCAGAAGTGGACCTTCTGTTGTCTACATCAGATGCCCAATCAGTATCGCAATATGCATTTAAAGAGAAGGGTCTCGTATGAGTGGCTGGTTTGATATGAAGTCGGTGGAGGCGAAGGTGCCTTGGAGGTAGTTGAGGATGGGTTTCCGATCGGGGAGGGTGACGGAAGGGATGCCGAGTGCGAAGGTGTTCTGGAAATACTCGGTGTGCTTGAGGTGGTGGTTCTTGATGTAGTGGGCTAGGGTTTCGAGGGTGTAGCAGTTACCCTTGGTGGACCGGTACGTCGTCTCGATGGAGCAAGGGAAGGAATACTCATCGCCGAAGCGGAACTCGTCGTTGAGACGGACTATCTTGTCAAGCTCCCCTCTCATCGTGAACTCTCTCAAAACTGAGAGTGGATCCATTCTCAGTTCTCATTCTCATTCTAATTGATTAATTTGTTTATACAATAATGAAGTTATATATATAGAGAAGAGAGAGAAGATAAGGTTGCAGCTGTCAAGAGACAGATGTCAACAAAGTAGTGGAGTTCAGACTCTGTGAGAGGATTGGGTCATACATTGACAGCTTTCCGTACAGTTAGACGATACAGACTAAAGCACCAGACATAAGTAAGTACTTGTAACCATCAGACGTAAGTAAGTACTTGTAACCACCAGACGATGCTCATCAGACGATGCTCATAAGATGATATAGCAGACTATACAAAGGCTCTTATTTGTATTTTACTTTATATTCTTAACAAAAATGTATAAATTCACTTCTAGGAATTTTTTAACTAAATATTTAAATCTTACTATAGTTTTCTGCACAATTCTTTTAATTAAAGCTCTCTAGTGGTGTAGATAGAACTCTCGAGAATCTCTCTAAAGTTATCTAGTTTTAAATTATAAATAATATTCACACCAATTTTTACTCCTAGAACTCATCATATGTTAGTGGCTTCTTGAAAATATCTTCAATTTGATATATATTTAGGTTTTGACATACATTAACTCCACTTGATTTCTAAATTCTAGCAATTCTAGATGTGAAACACTCTTTTAATTTTAACCACACTCTTCAACACTTTAAATGTGACTAATTTATTTTTCAAAAGTAATAAATTTCTTAAAAAGTAAGTGAAATGTGTTAACTTACAAAAAAAAAACATGATAATATGAAGATATCATTCTCGAATTGCTTCACTTCTAGACCATGATAATAAAATGACATGAATGTTGGTCATCTCAAACTCAAATGACATCACCTTTTAAAATTCTTCAAACAAACTTGGATTGTTTTCGGTGGATATACAACGTTTCGCATCTAGATGAATAATCAAAATTCATCTATTATAATAATCCCTCCGTTCAATAAAGGGAGGGGTGGGATTCCTTTTTATAAGAATCACATAAGACATTTATATTAATTATTTTTTCACATTTTTATCCTTATTCAATTATGAAAATATGGAATTGCATTAATGATAGAAAGAGATTAAAAAGAAGTATGTTAAGGACAATTTTAGAAATTCAACAACATTTGAGAACAAATTTAATGCAAAAAATTATAGTAACTAACTTTTTTAAGAAATGTGTAAAGTTAGTTTGGTTGTTATAAAAAATAACGGAGGGGCAATGTACTTATTAATGCTATGAGAAAATCTGTTGTCTTAGAAGTATTTTTCAATGCGGTTATTACATGCCCACGGTGCTTGATTCAACTCATACGAAACTTCCTTCAATATTAGAACATTTTTTGCATGTCCTTTAATCACATAGCTCAGGTTGCTCAATGTAGATCTCATCTTAATAATAGTCATTTCAAAATGTAGACTTCATGTCGAGTTGGTAGATTTTCCACGTCAATTGAGTTGCCTAAGAAATCAACAAATAGATTGTGTCCATGCGAGTGACAAGTGCATAAGCTTCTTCATAGTCAACCCTTAGTTTTTGCATGTAACATTTTAGACAAGTGTTTGATTCCAATATTTTCTATTTTCTAAAAATGATTCTTGTGTACAGCTAAACAGTGTAGACACTTCTGGTTATCTAATTTTTTGTTGGAAAAATTTGTAATATTTCAAAAGTTATAAGTCTCACATTACCAAGCTTTACATTCTTTAAAGTTCTTATATACCAAAATTATCTTGAAAGTGGTAAAGTGATTAGAAATAAAGTTGAGGTCATGCGTATGAGTTCTAGCAACTTAGTTGTCATTCAGATGCTAACTTATTAAATAAAAGGTTGAAATATAAATTTTATATTAAATATTTTTTTACATATAATAACAATTAAGCCAAAAAGCATTAATCTTCCCTCCCTCTTCTTCTCCTTCACTGTTTCTTCTTTCTTCTTTCTTCTTCTCCTCAAGAAGGCCAAATCCCACCACCACGAATCACGCTGTCCACCACTCCACCACCATGAACCACCACCACGAATCACGCTGCCCACCACTGTGACTCCCTCCCTTCCGTAACAGCCACCACCAGCCCCAATCTCCACTATGGAAGGACACCACCACCACCTTCTCTTTTCAGATCCGGCCAAACTGCGAGGCCAATGGAGAAGACACCGCCACCATCGGGCTCGCCATGAGGTCCGCAACAAAACCCTTGGTGTAGATCGCCGTTACGCCGCCGCCACCGCTGCTGCAACTCTGTTTTCCTTCCAACTCTGCCGATTTTTGGGAAAACGAACGGCATCATGACAATCCTTGTCGCGAGGAGAAAAAAACCCACCACTCCTTTTCATCTCCGGTTGCACCGCCGCCGTCAACTGCCGTGGGAGGCCATTCCCGCCACTGTGCCGCTGCAAATTCGTTGTAGACAGGAGCAAATCGGACACCGCAGATGACGGAACCGCTACTAGCGCATGAGGGAGTTGGTGTCTTGGTAAATCTTTGAAGTGAGAACTGAAGACGTGTTGTGGGGAGGGATCAAATCAATGGAGAAGAAATATTGAATTTTTATGTTTGTTTTTTGTGTGCAGAGATTAAATTGTTTTATTTCTAATTTCCTTATGTAAAAAAAATTTGTTTTATTTTTTATTATTTAATAAGTGGTGTAACTAACTGTGTAAAGATAGGTTAAGGTGATTTGAATAGTAGTGCCACGTAAGCAATATCCGTTAAAAATTGGTTGACGGAGGAACTTAAATCGCACAAAAAAAAATTTCATGATATAAATCACATGTTTTGAACCAGAGGCCCAAATCGCACAAATGAAATAGGGAAGGGACCAAAATTGCAATTAACCTCACTCTTTCTCACGGAGCTTCTTCATCAGATTCCACATCACAACTTATACATCATGAAAGATAAATTAAGAGTTTGGATATATATCTGCAACATTAACTGTACACCTTCTTAAATGCAGAAGCACGTTCATTACATATATACTACTAACTAATAATCAAACCAGGGTCATTTTGCCAGAATGAAGCACAACAACCATAATTTTCACTCAGACTTGCACATCTTACATTTCTAAATTTGCTGTTCTTTTGTCTCCCCCTGGCCCTGACTCCACCTGAGTGACCCTTGGCCTCCCAGCTGGACCGTCTGAAAGCTTGAGATTTGAGAAAGCATCACTAATAAATTCAGCAGCTCCCGAAGCGGCACTTCCTTCTGAACTGGTAATCGTGTTCACTGGTGCGGTATCTTGAACCTTTTTCCCAACATCCAGCTCCAACTTCTTGAATTCCTCTTCAAAATCTTCTTCATCCATATCTACGAGTGATGGAGTTTGCTCTGAAGCCACAAGGCAACATGCTTAAAGAATCAAAATACTAATCATTGACATCAGACATACAAACATTTCAACGATCTTGAAATTCCCAAAAGTTCAATATCTCAAACAAATCATTTCAGCATTAAAAATGCAAATGCGCAATTCAAATACGTGCCATAAAAGATTTGACAAAATATACCTAGCGCCTTTTCGACTTCCTTCTGTGAATCAATACTCTCTTCGAGATCTCTTAAACAAAGATCAACATCTTCCACACTGATCTTATTTTCTTTAATTGCTCGCGCTCCAATCTGCATAGCTTCTGAAACCTGCCAACAAACAATGGATCACCAAATGTAACAAAGACAAACTGCAGTTATATACAATCTTCAGATTCAGACAATATTTAAAGTAGTACCTTTTTTGTTGACTCCGCATCACTAATAGTGCCGAGTACTTCCTCCACTCGGTTCAAAAATGATGAACATTTTTCTCTACTCTGAGAGATCAACTTCAGCTCCCTTGCATACCTAAGGGCCAATTTTTTGTTCCCAGAATGTAGAGAAGCCAGTGCTGATTTTCTTGACCTAACAGAAACAATTTGTGAGGAAACTAAGCATTTTTTAGCAAACATCCCTACACTGATGTACCATAGCCGTAAACTGGGAAGACAGTGCATGATATGAAAACTGTGTATAAATTTGCATAACCAATAAAGTTACTTAATAGGCACATTCTCATCAGATAATCCATGTCATAAGAACGGATAACCAACAAACTATCACCAGGGATCCAAAATTCCAATAGGTGAAGTTATCATGTTAGACTGTTAGAGTATTACAAAGTAAAACTTAATATGAATGAGGATCAAACATGAAGGTTATCACATCCTGAACATGAACAATGCTATTCTGTACATGGACTAGTGTGTTATGGATTGGCCATTTTCGTGAAACTGTAAGAAATATAATATAAAATCAACCATGTCTCTCCACTCTCCAGCCTCCAGTCTCCACTCTCCATCCAACTTCTCTTGAAATTTGGCACAAGGTAGGTGGGTCAATGTATTGTCCACACTTCAGGCTCAATCAGCTCTTACATAAGCGTAATAGAAAAATAGTATAAAACCATTTTTGTGTCTTCAACCAACAGCTTCTTTTGGAATGATTGGTTCATGATACAAACAACTTATAACCAGATCCTAATGAGAGAGCTTTCGAAAATAGACGATCATAAACATAATAATCTACTGTGGAATAAGAAGGTGGAAATAGTTCAGCATATGGGGGTAGCTTTTCTTTTATTATCTCTTGAAACTTAGTTTTATTATTTAATTATTCAGAACAGAAGTACCCTCAAAATACATATTCAATTATAGATTCATTAAAAATAACTTACAATTCATAACGCCTGTCAATCACATCTAGTTGTTGCTGAAGCTTCTCAGTCGTCCAAATCAAGTGCAGTACATCATAATCCAAATTAGAGATACCGGATAACGCTGCTGCTGAGAGAGAAATTTTTACCCCCTGCAAAATAAATAAATGAAATAAGACAAGTATTTCAGGCATAAATATCAAATCGGTATGGATAATTTCAGCTCATATTTAGGGGAAACCTATACCAGTATTAATAATAGCCAGATGATTTATAGCTTCAATTAACTAGCCATAATGTCTAAAGTTATTTGATGTTCCATCCAAGTCTTATGTTTAAAGGAAAAGACTTGCCTATAGGATAAAATACCAAACGACAACCTTTTCTTATGATTCACAGAATAACTTAGGTAAGTGTCTATACCTCTACAAATTCTTTTTTATGGACTGACAGATACTGTGCTGTTCTACACCGTGACATATATCTCAAGATTACAGATGCTTCATCTGGCCCTCCACATACATCCTGAAATTTCTTCATCGTGATGATACAAGATGAATTCCAATGATTTTCAGATAGATGTTTAACAACTTCAGCAGCCTTATCCTACATATGAAGAAATAGAACTACATTTTGAGTTATAGTAATGAAAGTAAAAACATCTATAGGAATAATCAAACAAAGGAAAACTAAATCAAACTTCTGCATAACTTAATTGACTTGCTGGCAGTAGCGTTGTGAGAAAGCAAACATGAACAACCACAGAAATCATACACCATGGAAATGAATCAATGCACACAGTGCTCAGCTGCGGAGGCACTAAACAATTTTGAGTATATCCAACTTAGGTAGCAGCATTTTATAAACAGATAAACTCCTTGGGGGAATTCACTTGATAAGCTCTGACCCCATTTTTCAAATATTTATAATGAAAGAATTTATTTGCATGAATTTTGTCAAAGTATACAAATTCAGTTGTTTGCAAATCATTTTGTGAGTAATATCTCAAGATCCGTAAACTGTTCCGTTCCAAAATAGTTCATTCTATTCTAAAGTTGAAATGAGGATAGCAGATGAAACAAAGAAATGAACCACAACAAATGCATACAAATCAGTTACGACCTTAAGCAGAATAAAAGAAGAAAAGCTAAAAGGGTAGCTGAATAACCTTAAGCACAGCAGTTACGACCACAAATTCTTCAGCCATGACATCTGGCGGTGTTGCTGATCTCGTTATCAAACTGGTCACTTTTCTGAACAGTTGGGAGACTCGTCCACTCGTTGGATCCACCAGGTCCATAGTTCTCATGATGTCACCTTCATCATACATCAAAAACTGAATTTGGGTAGGAAATTAAGTTTAACCAATATAAACCCTTTGAATTTGCAAGAAAGAAGTTGTACATAACCAAAAGAGCATGTTTTTAACAGAAGAATCACACTCACCAGTACATGGTCAAGACACAAAGGGGTTAACCCTCCTCGATTAAACCATTCATTCTTAACCTGAAAGTTAACTAATTTACGGTAAGAGAAGAAGGAAAAACGAAAAAAAAAAAGAGGAAAATGGGAAAAAGCTAGTACCTGGGAAGGTTGAATTGTGAGGAAGCGAAAATGGGTGGCGATTTTGATGATTAAATTTCTCCAGAAGAGGAAGTTGGGTTGCCAATCGGATCTTTGGCCGGAAAAGGCCTTGAATCGAGCAACGGCAACCACTTCGTCGTCCCAATCAGGCAATTCCTTTGCTATGAAATCCTTCACACTCGAATCCATTCTCTTACCACGATTCTACTGCAAATTAGTGTTCAAGTAACCGATTTGAAATATGAAATTTTGAAAATCAGCTCTGAACTCAACCAACTTTTTTTATTTTGGGTCAAAACTCAATCTACTTAATTTCATCTGAAATTTCACAATGGGCCGTTGGCCCAAATATTTATTTTGATTTTCTTAATGGCAAAAGGCCGAAAATAAAAATAATGCATTTTTAATTAAAGATAATTTTTGTTAAAATATTTAACATTTTTACTGTTCAATATTTCACCAAATATAAGATTGTACCAATTTAAATGATATAATAAGTTATACGGTGCATGAACAAACAGTGAATAGTATTAATTTTTTATCAGGTCTTATCCTATCATGCATAATACAATCAAGTCTTATATTATCAGTTTTTATACTTTATAACATATTTCAAAATGAGTCATTCCAATGGTTGTGGTGGATAAGATAGGTTCTACTCTTTTGGAGTAGTTTCTTTGACTAACGTCATAGAGGAAGTGTAGCATGAGTTGAGTTTGCTTGATCCTGGATTCTATTGATTTGTATTTGACTTGCCTATGTTGTTTGGGAAACAAAAATATCTCTTTGAGGCAGTCTTCTGTAAGGTCCTCAACAGTCTATGTTCCCCCACCTATCCTGGTTTGGTGCCATGTTCTGGTTCTGTATAACTAGTAGTTCTGTTTTTGCTGTTCTGGTTTAATTTATCAAACAAGTAGTGAAGGCTAGGAACTTGAGTAGAGTCATTTTGTTCAGAGAAATATTGCACATGTGATGACCATACATATATGCCGTTAACAAGTTATTATCAAGTGAATCAACTAATGCGGCCAATTAGTTAGTTGTCCATAATTAAAGCCTTGCTTAATTAAAAGTAGCTGGTTAAATGTTGAGAAAAAGATATACTTTGTTAAATAGAGAATTAGAGATATAAACACTATGATAGTCAAAATGGTTAGCATATAAGATGCTAATAGAAAATTTTCCAAATTTCGCAGCTATCAGCTACTGCCTACTGTACATGGATGTGTCTACGTGACCAACATGTGACCAACATGGTTATGTATAATACTCCCTCCGTCCCAAATTATAAGTCTCTTTAGAGATAAACTCGGTGTTCCAAATTATAAGACCCCTTCTAGATTTCAGAAAAAAAAAAAAAAAACTTTTTCCTTTTTTACCCCTTGCATTCATTATATTTTAAATTCTAAAACTTTAATTACTACCTCTACTAATTACTTCTTTCATATTCCCAACCAACTTTTGGTATATCCAATACTTACATTAACAATTTCCAGATTTTTTAAATAGGGGCATATTTGGAAGATTTGTATAAAAAGTAACAAAACCAACGTATTAATTAGCTTATTACATGTTTTCTTAATAGGCGTGATTGTCTGAAAAGGACCCTATAATTTAGGACGGAGAGAGTATCTCTTTAATTATTCTATCAGAAATTGTTTTATTCTGCAGAGTAAAGAGGTATTTTAAGTTTTGTTTTGTTTGTTATTGTATTGGAATTAAACCTCAAATTACCTATGAGTTGATTCAATCATATTCAGTTTGAAGAAAGTCAAATTAGTCCCTGATATAATTAAAGAAAACAGGTATTTTTAATCAATGAAATAATAACTTCATTCCAATTTAAGATAAAATAAATAAAACAATGTGTATTTTTCAAGAGGAAAAAGACAACAAATAGTAGGACACCTATACTTTTTTAGAGAGAAAAGAAAGCAATAGAAGGAAGGAACCTTGATAACAATGACATCTCTCATATGGGGCCTGGCTCTTATAATAAATCCAACTCTTTTTCTCTGCTGCCACTTCATTTTCTTTTCTTCCCTTCATATAATCTCTTTCTCTCACTCTCATAGTACTTTACCTGTCACACTCTGGATTCAGTGCTGACATTTCTCCCAGAAATTCAAGAACCAAAAGCTTTCTGTTGTTCAGAAAATTTCCCTCATTGTGTTAACTTGCAAGCAAACACATGGGAAGGCACTCTTGCTGTTATAAGCAGAAGCTTAGGAAGGGTCTCTGGTCACCTGAGGAGGATGAAAAACTTTTGAGACATGTTACTATGTATGGTCATGGATGTTGGAGCTCAGTTCCTAAGCAAGCAGGTACTCCAATTCTTCCTACTTTACAGCACGTTTGGTTTTACGGTGAAATGTTCTAGAATCAAATTCTAATTAGAACTTACATGTCTTTAACTTCTGAGTAAACGCGTCTTAGATTCAGTGCTGAAACTAAAAATGTTATCAATCTCCTTTAGCATATATATAAATTTAAGGGAAGAAACTGGTTTTCATTTCCATGTCAATGTGGTTTCTTGCCAGGTTTGCAGAGGTGTGGTAAGAGCTGCAGGCTTAGGTGGATCAACTACTTAAGGCCTGATTTAAAGAGAGGTACATTTTCACAAGAAGAGGAAAATCTCATCATTGAACTTCATGCAGTATTAGGGAACAGGTAAAAAAATCCCATCTTTCTTCTTAAGATAAAAAAAAAAAATCCATTTTTCTTTTCTCCTGTGATTAATCCTTTAATAGCATGTTCGTATCAGCTTATTTTCTCGCACAATCAATTCTGGCATCCAGAAGTTTCTCTCCATAATTCATTCTGGCTGTAGAATCAATTGTTGAAGGATTTACATATATACTATGAATCACTCATCCTATCTGGCCTAGTTAACTTTTTTGGTTTCTTGACAGATGGTCTCAAATTGCAACACAATTGCCTGGGAGGACTGACAATGAAATAAAGAATTTGTGGAATTCTTGCTTGAAGAAGAAACTCAGGCAAAGAGGTATAGACCCTGTCACTCATAAACCACTGTCTGAGGTTGAGAATGGAAAAGAGGACAAAAACAAGAGCCAAGAGAATGTTTCCAATGAATTGAACCTCCTGAAATCAGAGAGTTTCAAGTCTGATGCAGCTTCCTATGAGCAGAGATACTCTTCAATTGCCCCAAAGGCTTATACAACTGAGATAGAAGGTTCTTCCAGCTCCAATTGTTCTAGTAAAGACTTGCTCCTAGACAGGTTTGTCAGCCAAGCCCAAGATTTAATGGGAAATTATTACCCCCTGCAAATGAGTTTTGCATCCACTGATAGTGTCTCAACCAATTCAAACTCTTGTCATTGGTTGAGCCAAATTGGAAGGCCCTTTGATGTGAACTCTGAATATGCTTCTAACATTATGTCTATTCTTCCACCAACTAGTTCTTTTTGCTACAAGCCATCACTTCCTGTTCCTTCAGAAGATGTTTCTGCAGCCTCTTTTGCCATGAGTGGATCCACTTACTGGGAAGCCAGTGCCTCCAACAACAGCAATAGCAGCAACACAAGTGATGGTATTGGCAGCAGAGAGTTGTCAAGTACCAACATCCTTTCTTCTCAAATTCATCTGATTGAAAGCCAGACAGAAGAAGCCAAGTGGTGTGAGTACCTTCACAACCCAATGTTAATGCTGGAAGCTGCACAAAATCAAACACCTTCCAAGCATTTGGTACCTGATACTTTAGGGGCCATGTTGCCTCATTCCAAGCAGCAAGAAGAACCTTCCCAAAGTTCTAGTATCTTTTCCAAAGACATGCAGAAGCTAACAGCAGCCTTTGAACATATATAGCAGCAGGCTTTGACATGATGAAATATTTTAGAGACACTCCAAGGGATTTCTGCTCTCTTGATACACAGAATGTTTGGTTCTACGGTGGAAAGCATTATAATCACTTCTGGGAAGAAACTATGAAGTGTAGCATGTGGAGTTATCGCTCTATCTTAGAGGTGTGTGCACCCAAAGATTTTGCTTTTGTATATAGGTGTGTCACAGAACATTTCTTTCACCCTCTTTGCCTTTGGTAATATTTGTGAGCCAAATCATTTGTCTTAATTTGCCTTCCAGGGTGTGGGTAGAATTGCAAAATAAGGATTGCTGTGCTTTGTTTTTCTTTTACTCCTCCATTGCAATTGTGCATTGTATTTCCATAACTATACCATGAGAGATTTCATTAGTGCAATGCAAGGGAAGTTTAACTTTTGTTTCAAATGGTTGGGACATACACTCCACTAGTGATTATTTACTTTACCAAATCCAAGATTCAAAAGGTTGCCCCATCATTTTCATGACAGAAGCATAATTTATGCTGCCCCATCTCAGCAAGTTTTCATTTTACTTGCATAACGATGAGGTTGTTCTTGTTCTCTCTATAAAAAGTACAGGTGAATAATTTTCTTCAATCACCAAGAAAATGACAGCACCAAAGATTAAATGTAGAAAACCGGAAAAAGAAAAGATACCCTGGATATTTTTTGATAAGTGTAATCAAACATAAATTATTTCATACTAAATCACTTCTATTAACTAAATTAATTATATACAAAATCAATTGTAATAACTCTTATCAAATAAGTACGATTCATTGATACATGAGTTGATGACTACTAGTTGAATACTAGTTGAGTTAATGTGTAATCACATTCATGTTAATTCATATCGTTCACTTTTTGTCACGAAGCAAGTGCTAATGACGGTTAGAAACAGATATCCAAAGATACCTTAAGTAGCATGATCATGTATCTGCGTGTAATGTAAGTAGCTAGGGTGTCACCACACTAACCAATGAATTGAAAATTGCTCAGTTGCGGTCCGTACAATGAGACAAAGACCACCAAGCTAATAAGCGCCATATATGTATGTTTGCGTCTTGTAGCTCCTTCATCACATTTTAAACATATCTCAAATAATCGCTTTCAACAATGAAACTTCCAATTTTGAGGGGTGATAGCGATACAACTCAATTCCACTGTATTTTCAGTAGCTGCATTTGGCAGTGAGGATAGAATCAACAAGCTATATTTAATAACTTGTCCCAAAAATAATTATGAAACTCTTAACCTGTGACTTGTGAAATTTGCCATGTTGTTTTGCTTTTTTCAATAATTTCAGTTTCAAAATCCACAATACTTAAACTATTATGTGTGTGTTCAATAAATGGACTTAAAAACTCATTAGGTCTGTAAGATTGTTATGGTTTAGGGACTTGGACACAATGGTATGAAACTCAAAAGCAAACAAGTGCTATAGCAAGAGCAATTCTGAGAGATCCAAGATTTCTACTCCTTGATGCAGAGTCCGAAAGAGTTGTACAAGAGACAGTAGACAGAATTATGATAAACCAAACATGTATCATTGTAAGCACAATAAGGAATGCTGATATCATTGCATTTGCAGCTATGATGTCGTTGTTTTCATCGTAACCTCACACTAGGGTGCATGCAGGTTGGGTCAAACTCATGAACTCGATCAACCCAACTCCAACACAAGGAAAAACATTTATTCGGTTCGGACTCATGAGTTTGTTTGGACCATTTTTTTAATTTAAGAAAAATTGAAACCAAACCAACCCTAATATTCGACATATGATTTAGATTTTGGGCTTTATTTCATTCGTGAGTGTGGTTGTCTCCCATATATGTCTCACTCATACGTCACCAAAGGATTTCTCTTGAGTTTCTATGTTGCTGAAACACTCACTAGACTCCTCCATGGCCATTCTCAATATCAAACATCTATTATTATTTCTTAAATCAAATTCACTTGTTATTATTAAGTTGAAAGAGATGGAATTTTTTTTTTAGCACTCATTTATTCGAGAAATTGTAGTTGTCTCTTTCAACAGATATCTTTCCCAAGAATTCGAACTTGGACATTTATCTTTACGGAGTTTAACTTGTTTACCACTAAATTAATATTTTGTTGATGTGTTTTTTTTATATCTGAATCATAAACATTCCCAATTAAAATATTTCTTGTAGTTTTTTTCCATATTTAGGTATCAGAATCAAATACATTTTTTTTGAAACTCAGAATCAAATACTTAATGTTTATTATTTTGAAATGTAAATTTATGTTGCATTTCATATTTCATATAGAAATAGAGAAAATTACCACTAACATAATTATTGAAGACATACTTTTTTCTTCGTGAAAGTTGTTGAAGACATACTTAAATGCAATTATAGGTGTGACAATATATAAATTGGTTTAAAATAGATTAAAGCGATGAATAAAAATAAAAGGAGACTTTAAAGGCTACTTTTATGAGCAATACTACTTCATTGTAAACTACTACTAGTATAATGATTCATAAAATGCCGCCACTATATAGGTGTTTCTATAGATGATTTAATTAAAGAAAGTCAAGTGAGACTTGGATTTGGATTTGGATTTTTTTTTTAAAATTGAATATAACTTTTATAATAATAATATGGATGAATTAAACTTGAAAGGGTCACTAAATTATGACGTGTAAAGAATGAAATGGCAGATTTGAATATGCGCTCCAACTATCTCCATCCTCCAAATTAAAAATCATGATCGATCAACGGTCGGTGAGCGTCCTTAGCATTAATCAACTTAATCTCACCAAAAACCTTTTCAACTACTTTCAAAACCATATATTTTCATACAAATCATTACCTTTTTTTTATAACCAATACAAATTTGAGAGTGCTGATTAAAAATATATATAATATAATTTATTGAAAACTCTTAACTATTTATAAAATATGTACTTTCTCGATTCCTTTTATTTGGTATGATTTAAGGTAATGTCTAAGAAATAATAGTAATGTTATATTTTGCAGAAAAACTTGAAAAATATTTAAATGGTAAGAAAAATGAATCAAACTTTAATTTTGAAAAACCTCTCAAAATAGTCTAGTTGATAGAAAATTATTTTAAGGATGATTTATAAATAGTTCATTAAAATATTTTAGATAAAATTAAGTTATTTTTTGTATAATTATTTTTGACTGACTAATTAAATAATTAATTAATTAATGATTTAACTTTTTTGTATAAAAGTTTAAAATATATGATAAATATTTAGGAAAACATGTGACTTTAGGAAAAAAAATTAAAAAAGGTATGATAAATGTGGTTTTTTTTAGAATACGAATATTGAAGTTATATCATTTTCAAGATTATAATAGCTTAAATTGTTTATACTATAAAGGGATAGATTGTGTTTAAATTTATTTATATGTGATTTATCATTTCAATATGTCATTTCTCTATAATTATCTCAATTGTTGATTAATTATGTTAACATTTTGGTATAATTAAGAAAAATAAATAAACATGAATAGCTTTTCACATGACATTTTTTATCGCTCAAATTATCCTTCTGCCGGACATTTCCCTCCTAACTCACTTAAGAACGAGAGCACGGAAAAACTCATTCAATAATATATTTATCTTTCTGTTAAATTTTTTATTTGATTTTTTAACTCGTGACCTAAAACACTACTAGGGTTGGAATTTTGGAAAGGAAACTCAACCCATTTTCAAAAACGACAATTTCTAAAAAAATATTAAAAAGGAAAAATGGGTGGCTGAAGAAAACGTTTAAAAAATAATATTAGTAGGTACATTTAATAAACATTCAAACTACTTAAACATTTAGTCGAGGGTTTGATCTTACATTATAAGATGTTTACTCATTTAATTTAATCTTAGTTTCAAAAGCATTAGTGTCGCGCACCGGGATATATATATCTGAGGGTGTATCTAGTGAGAAAGCTCTTCTTATATGAGAATGGTGAAAATAAATCGTGGTCGTTAGATCTAATAATGAGTGGTCATGATTAAAAGAAATAAGTCACGTGACTTGTTTAAAAAGTCACATGACATTTTTAACTGGTCATGTGACCACTTATTTCTTTTAATCATAACCACTCATTATTAGATCTAACGGTCACGATTTATTCTCACAATTCTCATATAAGAAGAGCTTTTTCAGTGTATACATATCTATATATATATAATAAAAAAATATAGTGTGGCCTGCATGTCTTGCCTGCCGCAACTGTACACCAACAAGAATGAATGGCGGGGACCCACTCTCTCGATCACTCACTATCGCATCTTCCTTCGTCCATGTACCACAGCGTTGGATTGACATCCACGTGGTTCAATTATTATTTCTTTAAAACAGACGCAGGTATCTAATTAATGCAACCTCTTCTCGAATGTCTTGTTATCCACGACGAGTGAGAGTGAGTGTGTGACTTTGTTACATATCCTTTCAATTTTTTATATAATTCTTTCTTATTAATCAAGTTATCATTACTCTCGATCTCGTCTCACTGTCAGCACACTAAGAGACATAAGACTGATAAATAATTCTTTTATATTTATAAGAGTTGAAAATCAAAGCTCTAACAACTTACCTAAAAAAAAAAAGAAGTGTACTGAACCAATATGCCAACTTATTTTATTTTTTGCTCAAATGGAAAAACTGGGCCATCGTATATATAAAGGAATTTTTAAAACGAATACTAAAATTGAAAAATAGGCGTAATAAAACGTGGACAGGTGTCTTGAGTCCATTTGGAAGAAACAAGAAAGGGGGCAAATTACATCAGCACAGTTGCACGTGGAGATAAAAGAAACAGGCACAGCATTCTTTATCCTCTGTTGTGCCTAGACATAAATACTATAAAATAAACTAGAATAAAACCCCGCACCAAAGGTAAAAGGGGTGGCCCATCCTATCCTATATATAAACAATAAAGACAAAATACGATTAATTATGTTTTTACTTTTTTTTTTAAATATGAGTGAATTGAATTTGATTGACAAAAACAATTATGGTTTTCAGCTATCAAAATTTATAAAGTAAGTGAGTTAGTCTATGTGGTACATTCTGTCGCAGTTTAAACCGTTAGTACATAAAAATCAGTTAGTATAGACTAATTTCACATATCTCGTAATATTGGAATTAAAAACTATAAAAATAATTAGAGTGACCAAAGTATTGGTGACATTTAGCTGTTGGTTGAATGATTGTGGCGGAAAAGCAAATAATCTGCATGTTCACAACATCCTGATTCTTATCCTTTTGAAACCCTACACGGTTTGTTAGTATATATGTTAAAAGTAAAGATGTGGATAAACCTGGTTTATTAAAGGTAAAACTTTAGGCTTGACTCTTGTATTTTACTCTGATTAGAAGGCTAATATGTAGCAATATCAGATTAGTGGTCCCTCCCTCTTAACCTCTTATGTGCATATACTTACAAAACTGGTCGTTCTCGTTCATATAACATCATCTAGATTAATTAACTAATCTTTAACTGTCATTTTCAACTACAATCTCCGCGTTAACTGCGCGTTTCTACGCACGAATGAATGGTAATTACGTGGTAGATAAGATTTGTCTATACTCTTTTAAAATGGAATCACATTTCAGACCGTAAATCATCTCATAAGGTCAATTATAATAACTAATTCCAATCTTCTTCACTTTTCATCAATTGTTTGACCGCCAGAACACTATCTCCCACGAGCCAAAATAAACAATATGGTAGGATGAGAATGAGAACAATCATGGTTTACGAGGGGTCTTGGATTAAAAATACTAATAAGCAAGAAGGTTCAAGGTTCGGCACATTTGCAAGATAGCTTGACTCTTAGTTCGAGACTCTGTCGTTAAGCGGTGTGTAAAAAGAAAAATTTGTTAGAAAATGCTACTCACATCTAAACAAGACCTTCGAATACATTGAAAAAAATACTAATAAAAAATTAACAAAACAAAAGAAAGTGTATCAAGTTTTTGGCATAAATAGGGTGGTTGATTGAAGGTACCCCCATCTACTGCTTCTCTTCTCTACTCACTACCTTATCATGAGAAACCAATAATTCCATTCAACGCCCCTTCTAGCTCTTTTTTTCCTTCTCTCGAACAAAAACACAAACACCCTTCAAGCAACAACACTGTCTCACTTGCTCTTACTTCAATTCTTCGAAATTGATCTCTGATCAGCAAAAAGAAACTATTTTTCATTCAATTTCTCATTTAGAAAGTGATAAATCGTGGTGGGTTGTACACAATATGGCTTCGGAAGAGACGATGACCTTTCAAGATGAAGATTTTGATGATGATGTTGAAGAGGGGTTTGAATTTGATCATCTTCACCAGCACCCGCACCCCCACAATTTGTCAAGGCTTTCTGTTTGTACAAGCAGCACCTTGGGTGCTGTTGATGATGATGTTGATAATCTAGCATCCATGTGCATATCAAATTTGTCCATTGAAAGCTTCGAAGGTGATGGGGACGCAGATGGAGAATTTTCAGATGGAAAGGAGAGGCTACCAGTAACAGGGATGTTGTCCTCTGGCTCTGAAAACGAATCGGGCGGCTGTTATTCTCTGCCGGCGACGCCGCCACGGCGGAGGAACCAGGTTCAGACGGTGAAGGACTATGCCAGTGACAATGGGGGTAGAATTAGAAAGGAGACAAAGAACAATGATCCAAGGAGGAGGAGGAGGAGAAGGTTGAGAGGGGAAAAAAGATGGGTGTTTGAAGAGAAGGAGAAGAAAAAAGAGGTGGAACATGTGATGAGTGGTGAGAGTGATCAGAGCACAGGAACTGGGTTGATGGTGATTACTAGGCCTAAAGGAGGGAACAGGTCTCTCTGCATGGATTTGGAGGAAGTGAAGGCTTGTAGAGATCTTGGGTTTGAATTGGAGCATGAGCGTATGCTAGAGATGCCATCTCGCATCTCATTGTCCAATTCCCCTCTTGACACTAGCAGTGGTGGCAATTCACCTATCTCCAATTGGCGTATCTCGAGTCCGGGTACGTAATAGCATGTTTGTACCAACTTCTTTTAACTTCTCCTAGAAATCATAAACTCTATAATCAATTGCAAAAAGGCGATTTCATCATCATTTATTGAGTTATTACTTATTACTACTACTTTGCTAAGTTTTTAACTTATTATGGATGGTGTTGCAATTCTGCTTGTAGCTGAAGCCAAATTTAACAAGAGACCAGTCAACCATTTTAATTTTTTTCCTTTTAATTTCTAGTGTTTAGTTTGCTTGTATCTTGTTATGAGCAAGAATGACAGAAACTTGTTACGGTATATGAACAAGGAGGAAGAATGACTTGATCCCTCTAATCAGGTTGTTCCATCCCAAATTTTGTGATGCAGGTGATGATCCGCGAGATGTGAAGGCTAGGCTCAAAGTGTGGGCTCAGGCGGTTGCTATCGCATCTACCTCTAAATATGTCACATGAGTCCAAAGTTTTTTGTTAACACTCATATCCACTACCTCTTTTTGGCGATTCAGACAATATACACACATACTTACACAGTATACTCAGAACATTATGCATAGGCTTATCTTTTCATCCCAGTATGATTAGTTATAAGATTTTGTTGCACTTTTAGAATTTTCGTCATAAATTCCCCCAAGGAGTGTTGGGTTTTCATGTTGAAGTCCCTTTTTTTGAGTGATGATGGTCATCACTTTTCCTCTGTACAGTAGTGGTGTTTGTGACTTTGTGAATTTAAAATGAAAAAGGCCATGATATATAAGAGAAAAGTAGTGTGAATGGTTGATGAAATTATACAATAGAAGTGTTTGGGGCCGAAAAAAATCATAGCAAAACTTTTTGGGAAGTTTGGATAACTATTGTCAGCTACTAAACACTGTTCTCCTGTCCTGTTCCGAATGGTAAGTTTGCTTGGTTTCTTTTTTGAAGTGTTAAACAAAAAATTGCTATTACTTTTAAACAAAAAATATCGTATATACACCAAGTTATGATTCACATATATTTTTTAGGTATAGACACCCAGAGAGATAAAGAGAAAAAAGAGAAGTAGTGACTGTGATATATGATTGATGTGTAAGAAGAGAGATAAAGAGAAAAATGAATATATCTAGGGGGTTGGCTAAATGACCTCATAATTAATTGGGGTCATTTAACCTCATGCTCATATGAACCAATAAGATTGTCCCATAATTAAAATTAAAAAATAATGTGAAAATAAATAAAATAAATAACACAATCTTATTGATCCATGTGAACATGGGGTTGAATGACCCAAATTAATCATGGGGTCATTTAGCCGACCCCATCTATAGGTGTTTGCACTGTTTGTATGTTTATGAATAATTTTACATATATCCACCTAATGACTTTAGAATGTTGTTAGATGATTGTAGGTGGAGTCATGACAGAGTTTGGAGTGAAATGGTAGAGGTGAATGAGAGGTGTATAATGTATTTATAAAAATACTTTTTATCACTTATTCTATTATAACCATTAATTTAGGGAATATTTATAGAATCTTACATCTAATAGATGTTTAATATTCCTAGATTGTATTGAGTTCAATCTCATGTCTAAAGTATCTATATTCCCAAACTGTTTTTTTGAAGAGCTATATTCCCAAACTTACTTTATTTACGTATGGTATATAAAAAAATCAGATTCTTAAATATAAGAGTTCAGCTGCTATATTTATCGACCACACGTTGAACTTGTAACTAACCTATGAACACGTTGAACTTGTAACTGTGCAGGTTCCTTGAACATGTGTCAACATTTGATAGATATACGAAATGTTGGCTTACGGTGGTTCCTTAATTTGATGATAACAAGTCACGAGCAATCTTACCACAGTCACTTTAAAATTCCTTAGTAAAAATTAAATGTTTCGGCCATTTCAGTTTGTTTAAATATCTTGCAAACAAGCAAACAAACACATTTAATAACGCATTGTAAGGTTATCCTAGGGTAGCTAAGATCTCATAAGATTTTTCGCAGGGCTTCCAAATGACCTCACGTTATAAATATGGCAGTTATCGAACCTATAAATATAAGTGTAGTCGTTCATTTGCAAATACAAACTTTGAATTCTTCTTAGACTCTGCGATTCTCTTTTTACTCTCAAACTAACTTAAGCGACAGAGTGTCTTTTGCAGGTACACCCATATCACGCCTACGGAGCTTCGTCGTGTCAGGGAAGCTTCCAAGGCTTTGCACCACCACCGGAGACGAAGAGATTCAACAAGTCTCAATTCACGAAGAACACTTAAAGAAGTATGGTGATTTTTTACCAAATTTTCATCAAAATTCTTAATGACCAAACACATGGTTTTGCTCAGTTGGCAAGGATCGACAACTTCCCCTCATAAAGTTGTGTTCGATTCCCGCTCCGATGTAAGATCTATGTTGGTGAGTACCTCTGTAAGTAAATTATGGTCCTAGAAGCATGACTTACCCAGTAAAAAATCAGAGTCAAATTCACCCAAACATTTTGTAACCATATAAAAAAATTCGTAACGATTTTAAGATATCTTGCCTTTACCATTAATGGCTACAAGGTTGGAGGAAGCACCCATAAAGTTACAGTCTATTCTTGCTTAACAAAATTGGAGCTTTGAGATGTAAGTCCTAAAACATAGATAAGCGTAAAATGGTGACAAACAACCCTCTCCTCAGTCCTCCCTATAATGCATTTGCAGTTTTGGGCTAAAGCGAGTGGACTAGGAGCATGTAATTGGTAATGATGTATAGGCCAGTACTAAGAGACAGAGTTAACCTCGTGGAGCGGGAATATATCATGCCAGTTGTGTATGTGTCTTCACTGCAAAGGAGGAATGTGAGAATATTTTAGTCCTCCTAAGGAATTGCAAGGAGAAAGGAAAACAAGTAAATTTAGACAACACAAAGGCAACAAATTATCATGAATTAATGATATTAATAAATTAGAAATAAAGATATTGACAACAGTAATGATTTGTTTGTCTGATCACAATGTACACTCTACATAACAATGCCTTTCTGAAACAAAGTTAGACTGCTTTGGTAAAGTATTTGACTTCAAAGTTCAAACAATACTTTTTCTTTATTCTTGAATTATTAGTTTAGCTGCAGAACTCTCTTTTTTCTTGTCACTACCTATTTGCAAACACCCTCATGCCAAACCCTTTCTCTGATACAAGCAGTAGGACTGTTCGGCTGTCAAACATTAGGTAGATTGTGCTTGTAGTGTAGGATCTAACACCTTACTATCGTGCCACTAGAGTTTCAGATATGAGGAGCCTATACTAGTCTAGGGGAGCCTATAGATATATCGATTCATGAAATGTTCCAACTCTTATTTGTTTGTTATTATTAGATATTAGATATTTTAACTTTAATATATATATATATATATATATATATATATATATATGTGAAAGCGGTGGAAATATGTATAAATGAAGATAATGGTTTGTGTTAGAATTTCATGATGAGTGTATCTAAAAATTTCGGAAAAACACAATCTTTACCTCTATCTCCTACTTCACTTATTTTTTAGGATATTTTGGGGAATAAAAAATTAAATGGTGTGGGGAGAGTTTTTTTCGGACTTTAAAAGAAAATTTCGAACAAGTTTTGTAGCTCAATTGTTGACCCAAAAATGATGGGCCTGCTGTGTACAATATTTTTTAGCCTTTTGTAGTTCAATTGTTGACTCAAATAAGTATTGTAAAAAAAGTTGCTCGGAGAGAGATAAAAAATTGAACAAAAAAAAGAAAGAAAAAGGATGGAGGATAAAGATGCTAAAAAAGAGTCTGGAAAAAAAATCTATTATAAAATATGTTTTTTGTGCATATTCGGAGAGTAATGATTCCCATTATAATACTTTTCATGAGGTGTGAGAAATCGATGAGAGAACTAGTAAGTAGTCCGTGCAATGCACGGGTATTTTTAATATTTAATTTGCAACACTTTTTTAATTAATGTTGTTAATAAATATATGACACATGTCAACATTTTTAAATATCCGTAAGATCACATGATATATCGAAGTAAATAAATCTCTCAATTGATAAAACATGCGTAAACCCTAATATTAAAATTTCATCTAAAGTTTATGTCATACCAAAACAAAACAATGTAATTAAGTTTTGATAACAAAAATAAAGAAACATCCAACAAATACTTATGTAACAATAGTCTCAACACAATGAAGATCTTATTTCACTTCTCTATCTTACACGTTTTAACTCTTTAGTTAAGGAAGCTTGTGAAGATCTTATTTCACTTCTCTATCTCAACACATTTTAACCATAGTTCAAAAGTTACTTTTCATAATAAAGAAAGTTAATATAAGTCTGATAAGAAATGAAGAAATAGTCTGAATATTTATAAAAGATGAGAGAGGTATTAATTTTTTTTTAAGTAATTAATTCAAAAATTCCAAAAGAAATTAGTAATTCAAAATTAATTTTATTTGGAATATTTTTAAAATATGCTAAATATTTATATTATAACTAAAAAAATATTTTAAATTAAGTTCTACAACAAATTTAAAATTCCTACGGAGATCAATTCTAAAAAATGTGAATTTGAAATGCAAAAAATAATCCGTCTCCTTCCAACCATTTCACAGTCTTAAAAATCTTAATATGCAATTCAAAATTAAAGTTATAAATTGTAATCAAGTTTATTAATTAATTGTCATAAATAAATGATATAACTAATAAAGAGTTGATTTTCTTTCCATATGTAAAAATAAATAAACAATAAAGAGTTCGATCATTTTTAAATATAAAACGATATTCTGTCAATTTAAAAAAATTTAAATCATTCTTATAAAGTGACACGTGTCAACATAAGAGAGAGTTTGAAGATTCACAATTAGTAGATACGGTAGTAGATAGGGTTTCAATTGTTCTTTCACTTTGAATATTTACGAAGAGGTTTAGACACAATGTTTCACTTGACATTTGCTTGTAACATGAAAGGATCATAGAAAGGGGCTTAACAAACGGTGGGCTATTATGGGCCTCAGGCTAGACTATTGGACTGGTCATGCATTATGGGCCTAGAAGGTAAATTACAACAGGGGGCCCCCCAAGAAATGGGAATTTGACCTTTGAATCACCATGTTCTTCATGTTCAGTACACACACCACAGTAGTTGAATGTCAACTTAAGCCCCAAACAACTCGGGTATAGCTTGTATAAGGTTAAAGAAAAGAGAATGGATACAACAACTAAAATCTATTCCATTTTATGAAGTTCTACCAAGATGATTAATACAAGGTCTATCATTGAAGTTTATCATACCACTGGTTAAGAGCTGTCAGAACTCAAATCAGGATCGTTCAGTGCTGCCTTTAAAGGTGCAAGTTTTATGCAACTGTGATAGCGATGCTTTTGGGAATAATGATTCACTCCTTTTCTTGTCAATACCAATCTATCATTTTCTTGAAAACTTTAAAAGTGGTGTAAGTAATTAAATAAGGGCTTCCCCCTTAAGGCATATATTTGGGGTCCTTCCAAAATATTGGTGAGGGAATCACAGTATCTTTAAAAATAGACAGCTGAAAGCACAAGCTTAATTGTAAATTTTGGATTTTAAGTCCAAAGAAATTTTATGAGCTCACCTATTAGTGAATATAATGATACATCTAAAATTGCTACTCAGCCAAGAATGTTTTTTCAATAACAAATAATGAATGCCAAATGCTCAAATGGCAATCACAGTGATGAAATTGTGAGCATCATATCACTGTATAAAATACCATAAACTTTCACTCACTTGAAGACCAGATTATGGCAGGTCTTGTCACACGGGTAAGGACAGTCAATTGCTTTGACAGCTTGCCGATCGAAATACCAGTCTCCAACAGCAACTGCAATTGGCTGCATGATAAAATATATTAGCTTATCAGAATATTGCCTTTTGAGCATAATAAATGGAAAGGGGGAGAGATGAAGGCTTGAGTAGTGAATAGTTCATCCAAGGCATTAAAGTCGTGTGTTTTAGACTCAGCAAACTTGACTCTGCAATCAAAACTAGACAAACCTCTATATTGTAACTGAAATGGGTTTATGTTGCCTACCATATTTCCAATACCGCAACAATATTAAACTATTTATAGACATCTCTCTACATTAGACATATTTTATTCTTTATAGATATGGTAGAGGCAAGGGCTTGACTCTAAATGAATCTGAGCTATATGGAAAGATAGGATTCAGCTGAAGTCATGCCACATTCTTCTTATTAAGAGCTTCCATCATGACAGAGATTTTAATTAAGAATCTCTTTGGAGTCTCTTCATCCATTCTCTCTTGCAAAGCAATTCAAATACTCCAAATTAGAAGAAAGGGTTAAGAGACTAAAATCTAACATGACATTCCACCTGCAAGTTTTAAAAGCATAGAAATCTTAACTCAACATACCATGTCGTTGAGAAGCGGAGAGTCATCAGCAAACCATGTATCTTGTCTTTCAGATTGGCAATGAGCAAAACAAGAATTTATGAATAATCCAGTCTGCGGTGTCCTTGAGAAGTCTTTCACATCATTTACCATTGCATTTCTGAAGTCTGAATCAAAGGAGAGACGTGTAACAAGGAAATTAGATAATTATAGGCTATGCGTAATTTACAATTTCAAATTAGTAGAGATCAACAAAATCACCTTGGAAGAACTGAATTTGAGATGAGTTACACTTTGCGTGATTTGATTTACATTCATTCCAAGAGCCATGGGGATCTGCTGAAGGTGGAGCTAAACTTGCTTGTACCTAATGGAAACAATTATGAGAGATTAGTCCATATCATAAAGAATTAAGTGGTAAACAGGCTTTAGCAGCCATAAAAGGGATCAACTCAATAACCATAGTAAATATGTGGTTCCTGGTTTGCTTTCCTGGGAGACTTTTGCTTAGACATAAAGTCACTAACATCTAAAATTCTAATTTACTTAAGGATGGTTGTACTCAATTTAACTCCAGGGTCAAGCCTCTTATTGGGAGCTAAGTTTATAAAACTCCAAATTATATTTCCTTTCTTTTAAAAAAGAAAAGGAGGAAAGGAGGAAAATTTTTGACAATGGAAATCCTAGACAACAAATTAGTTCGACTAGAAACTCGAGCATCCACATGATTCGGCACATAATTAGGGAAAGCCAATTATGTGGCACTGGATTTTCATTTGTCCTCACATCATTGGAATATACACATAGATGTTTACTGTCTTCAAATAAATACACGCAAGCTTGTAAGCATAAATTTAGGCACATCATCAACATAAAGCTACAAGAAAAAACATTGTGTTTATAAATATTACCTGCCATGCATCATAAGCTGCATTCAGCAGAAACAAGGGAGTCTCAACATGCTTGATCAAATTTTGAGGAAAGAAGCACTGTAAAAAGAGTGTAAACATTTAAAATTTGCCTGTCTAACAATTCCAAGTTACGAATAGAATGACATCCAGAATCAGAAAATTACCGATGTTGGGTCCAATTGGTTGAGACAACTTTTTGGCAGATTTTTTTGCACTTCCTATGATGTAAAAAACAGAAATGGCATGATATATTTATAAAACTTTGCTAAACCTCATTAAAAAAGTAAGACCGCTGACAGAAGAGTAAATTTACTGCAACCTTGATCAAATTGACTCTTCAAAATGGAGCACAGAGCAGAGATCCATAAATATTATATTCTATTTAGGCTATTTTTTACTACAGTAAATAGTGTACCTGTAAACTAACTACACCTCTGTATAGATTCCTCAGCGTGCGCCCCCCTGATACATCAACTCTACATGTTTGAACCGAAAATCAATAATATCTACGTTTCTAGGCAATGATGCAGGTTAGTATAAGTCTCATAAAACAATACATATTACTTACGCATCAAGAAAAAAACCTGCATCGCTCAAACATTTCACTTTAGTAGATTTTGGAAACAAGCTCCGGAACTCATCACAATGTATGATAGATGCCAGACCGCCAGCAGAGCATCCAGACAAAAGAGCCTGAAATACAATTTTATTTTATTAGTATTCATGCACCTTGAAGATTGAATTACAAATTACAATATCGAGACATGGGAAACCTGGTTTGCACTCTTCATTCCCTTAGACATTAATTCCTCCATTGCAGCTAACCATATTTTTTGTCCTCTAAATTGAAGCTGTGCAGCCTGAAAGGAGCACGAATTCATATATCAATTCAAAAAATGAAGCATCCTTCTATAATCTGTAAAAACCTTGCCACCAAAGCCATAGGATATAAGAAGAGCCTGTTCACAAAAAAGACATGTCCTCCTTACTAGTAAAGATTCATAAAATCAAATCGATATGTTGATCTCATATTTTAAATAATTTCAGAGGACAACATAGTTTTTGTTGAAAATTGAAAAATAAAAATGTCTCCTTCTTCTGTCATAAAGCTAGAAATATTTGGGACTAAGAATCCCTGTAGCACAAAAATTGCCTAGAAACAAAGTAAACATAGGAGAATAGAGTAATGCTACCACTATAATTTTGCCTCTCCCCGCCCCGCCCTAACAAAGAAACAAAACTCTGCTTCTTTGCCACTGATATATGAGATAATATGTCAAACCAAAGGCACAAAATGAATTGTGTTTTTGTGGCCGCAAATTTGCAGCACGTAATTTTACTATGTAGTTGCTAATTGACTAAAATATTGATGATTATATAAATAAAAGAAAAAATATGTGCTAGCATACTTTCACTGACCTCATTTTGACTATCTCCACTGAAAGATGCACCATCACAGTACCTGACTTTGACTCTATTCCAGTTAAAGAAATCTGTGCACAAAAGATAATGTCCATAAAAATTACAACACACAGATTTGAGTAAACATATCTTGCAATCTCCAGAAGAGATGAGCTACATTTTTTACATAACTAATGCATGTGTGTGTAAGGTAAAGGGAAAAACCAGGGTTTTCTTCAGCTTTATTGCTTAATATCCCTGTAAATGGTAGTTGCTTTTCCATGAACTTTGAGGAACCGCGACGAGTAGTTTTTCTGTAGACACAGTTCCTAATGGTGTTACACCATCCTCCTCCCTGCAGAAAGGTATTCAAAGAGGCATACATAAGAACCTGATTACAATTAGCATGCTTGCTTCAAATTTAATTAAATTGTCAAACCTAGAAAGTAATGCTAATGAGACTCATCAACAAAATACTTGGACTTTCTTTTACCTACCTCCAATTGAACGAGCCAACTGTTTGCACCAGATCCATATCCAGGATGCAAGTGGTAACCGGGCAATGTTCCATCCAAACAAACTGCATTATTGGACAAGAACATAAAGCTTAGTGATACATTTCAAGCAGAGTGAGAGATTTATGCATTTCAAACAGTCTTTACAGCAAAATCGGCTCTGCCATCAATCAAGAAGACCTCACCTCGCCAACCTAAACTAGCATACACACTATGTATTATGTTACTCCTTCAACAAAAGTAGTCCCATTTGCAGTCCATAAAAACTTGCAACAACAATACCGGAAATAGATGATAGTTTAATGCCCCATGTGGAATTCGAATTCTTCCATTACCGTGGGACCTGCTTATTTTTCATCAAAATCAATTCTGATACTCAGAAACTACTCAGTATGTGAAATGTTCTAGAATCAATTCTGGTTAGAAACTACAAATCTTAGCTTATGAATAAATGTATCTTGGGTGATCTTTTGCAAATCGTGAAAACAAACACGCACTTACAGGAGCCTCTCTCCATAATTGATTCTAGCTTTAGAATCAATTGTAGAAGAGTTTACAAGCATACTATAAGTCATGTGCGATTTGGAAATAATTAAAGATGGCATGGCATGTCTGTTCTGTAGCCCGCAGGCAGAATGTAATAATGAAAAAAAATTACTATAGAGGCGAAAAGCAACTCTTATAAAGAATAAGGGAAACTGGAAAAAACAGGTTAAAAGCTAATGGACTAATAAGCCTTCAAAAGGTGGTTCGCGCAATTTTAAAGGAGAATCAATGAAGGGTAATTAGCTACAAAATATGGCATTTCGTGTAAACAAAGTGACCCAGTAAACAATGATTAAACAATAAACAAATCAAGGTTTAACTAGAAATGCAAGGAACACTAAAAACAAATGCCACAAAACATGGGGAAAAGAAAACACTCAAATCATTACAAAAACAAATTGAGAGAGAGAGAGAGAGAGACCAGCTCCTTTGGAAGCAGCTCCTTGAATGAGAGTGAGGGCAATCATGAGAGGTTGAGGTAGGGGAGAGGAGGAGGAGGAAACGGCATCGTTTTGGAGGAAAGATAGCGGAGAGTGAGAGAGCGAATGTGTGTGAGCTTCAGATCTGGTTGAGATAGCCGCAGAAATGAAGGCAGACGCTACCAGAATCAGCAGCAGCTTCATTCTCATATCTAATGAACACACTCCTCAACACTCTCTCCTTCGACAACCTCGTGCTGTGTATGTTTTTATACTCATTTGGTTCGCACAAGGTTCTTTGTTTTTCTCGTGTCATGTTTTTACGGCTAATAAATGTAATAAATCAATAATGTTTTTTTTTAGCAGAAAATGGAATGGAATCGGACATGGTATCATCCAATCCAGCTCGCGTGTCAGTAGTAAACAGAGACTCACCAAGTATCATGCACTTGTTGTCGGTCAATTTTTGTTTGTTTTATTGTCTCTTTTTGTCTTTTCATGTTTCTTTTTCTTTTTTTATAAATAATTTAATACATTTTACGTGGTCAGGTTCTCACTATATTAATTATATCAATATCCAACTTTCTATTTCATTTTGTACCTCATAATTAAAAATGGTAGGATTTTCTATATTCTTTTTAGTCTTTCACCCGAATGTTTTTACCTGTTCTAGAAAATATAATTGCATGTAAATAAATATTTTGAGAGAAATACTCGAATGATTCGCATCTCAAATAAATACACGAATGGTTTGTTTGGTTTACAAGAGAGAGAAAGTGAGATTAGAAAAAAGATGAGAGAAAATGAGGAGAGAAAGTTGTGAGAATAGTGTATATTTTGTAGGTTGTTTGATATAATAATAAAAATGAAAAATAGATAAAGTTACTTTCCGTGTTAAAATACAAATTTATCAAATTTAAATGTATATATAAAACACCTATGAGAAAATGAGAAAAACAAATAATACAAAGCGTCAAGATTCATTTCTTCTTAATTTAGGAAGATCTCAAAAAGGTGATGGGACCCACTTTTAGGGCTCCCTCCCTCACCTTCCTTGAGCAAATCAAACAATGGTGTTATCTTCTCTCATCTCTTCTATATCTCTCTCTATGCTCTCTTTCTCTCTTCGAAAGCTCCTTTCTTCCAAACATAGTGTTAAAGTTACTAGCTTTGATGACATGCAATGAGTCTCATTTTTTCAAGCTATGAGCATCTATTATTCCTAAAATAAAATTAGTAGAAGCTCAATCAAAACCTTTTTTTTCTCAAAATATTCCACAAACAATAGTCATGAGACTAATCCATCGAGAACCAGAGATCACATTAACTTTCTTTATTTGACTCATGAAGAGAGATGAGTGGTTTTAAAATAAATTTATCTACTAAACTGCATTTCATGTAACACTAAAACGTGAAAATGGTCATCACATATATTCGTCATTACAGATCAAGCACATGCGCTTGAAATTCTCAACAGATTGTGCTTGAAAGATTGCTTTGAAACGCTTAATCCTTCCAAGTCCTAATTACAATGATATACCCACTTATAATCATGTGATTGCGTGGAGCAATTCGTTTGATAATGCCTACGATCAAATAGTGAGTGGAGTAGTGGACATTTCAACTCCAAGACACAAATCCTCGGTCAAAAAGCCATTAGCAGCGACTAATGATGATTCAGAAACATCAACATAATTAATATAATGTTTGGATTAACTTATTATTCCTTATAATCAATTCAGACCACCCTAAAGCTACTCATATAAAATTCTTCTCAAAATTGGTTTTGACTCAAGTCAATTCTAAAAGAATTTTGAAACATGCTCTAAGAGAGGACAACCAAAAGATTGAACATTGTACTGAAAACCAGAAAATTTGGGATGTACTTCACAGCATAAGGATCAACCATCTTGAGGCAGCTCTCCACAGTTAACAATTCTGCAAGGCTTCCGAGGGATATCCAACCTGCTTGTCTCCTGGGATTCAAGTGTCTTCACGACATCCATTCCATCAATGACATGTCCAAACACAACATGACGATTGTCTAGCCATGGAGTCTACATCATAAAATCATGACATTTACATGGCATATAAAAATGATTCATGGTCATAGTGCAAAAACACTCCACAGAAACTCATAAGTGAGAAAGGAAGAAAAGAGAGAAAAGTAATGAATGTAATACATGATATGATGTGATAAGAGGAGAGAGATAGAGAGAGAAATGAAGTGTCCGTGGGGTGTCTAATTGTTCAGGTGTCTAAGTATCATTATTAATATGATAAAATATGATAACATTGACAGGCAGAACAAAAAAAATTATACATCTAAAACAGACTTAACAGATGTAACCTTCAAAATGGAGGCTTTCCAATTATGTAGAGCAACAGTCAGTGGAATTTGATTTTAGGCTTAATTAGAATTTTGACTTTTACTTTCATTGAAGTTTATATATAATGTAGAAATAAGGACCAACACTTCTCTCACCTTAACTGTGCAAATAAAAAATTGACTACCATTGGTATTAGGACCAGCATTTGCCATGCTCAAAACTCCAGGACCAACATGCTTCACTGCAAGAAGGTGTTGAAACTAAAATTTTCAGAAACAATGGCTAAATATGAACTTTAAATACCAACTACCAAAGATTATTAAAACTTAGAACCATAATACAGCGAGCAACAGAGACATACAAGCAAAACTCTCATCTTCAAAACTTGAACCATAGATACTAGTTCCACCAGTTCCCTGTAGCCAACAAAATTACATTTTCAGTGAGAAGAAATATTATCACTGTCAGCGACGCATGTACATGTTGAAGTGAAAGTAAATTCTCAAATTAGCATATGTATGGAAGCACAACAAACAATACTCACATCTCCTTCAGTAAAGTCTCCTCCTTGAATCATGAACTCTTTGATTATACGATGGAAGGAGCTTCCTTTGTAACCATACCCTTTCTCTCCTGCACAAAGATTATTCAACTTGATCAATAAAACGCTGTGTCACCGAATCCATTTCAGAGTCGTAATCCCACTACAATAAGCACAATGCTGCAGAGAAACTGGATTACTTGCCTGTGCACAAAACACGGAAATTTTCAACTGTTCTAGGAGCAACATCTCCAAATAGGCCTAAAACAATCCTGCCCACAGGTTCACCCCCAACTTCTATATCAAAGAAACATTTGGTTGTCACTTCAGCTTGCAGCTCTGGAACCTAACAGTCACAAAAACCATGTAAGATAATGAACTAACATATTGATCATAGCATAATAGAATATTAAGCGTTGCCAATAATTTTTCTGGTTAAAGCAATGAAACTGATTCTAAACATATAATTTCAGTTGTAAAAGTCAACAACTCAAACACTAAACAACTCTAGAATCGACATGTAGTCTACATTTCAAAAATCATTTAGAATCTGTTTGATTTGATAAAATATTTCCTATTTTCATTAACAATTACAAACATAAACTTTCATTTAATTTTGTTTCCCGTTCTAAAAAATTGTTCAGGAAATGGTCAAAACATTGTTGCTTTCACCCAAAACCTGTTGCTCAAGTATACAGAAAGTAAACCCAAAGGTGTAATCCTTCAACCTCTCCACTGTCTCACACTAACTTGCAATGATTCTAACAGCCAATTCTCAAACCAGAAACTTTAAATAAAGAACTTACATTCTTTGTAGCATTGAGACATGTCATTCTCCTATATCTAATTGATCTTCCTTCAGATTGTTGAGTGGTAGAAAACCTCAAAGCATAATATGATCTTGATGCCAATGCTTTGCAGTAACCAATCTGTGATCGGGTGCCGCTACAAACCATATGTGGCCTTCGAACCTTAGACATGTCTGGACTAAAATTACCCTGAAAAAAGGGTAGCAAACTTTTCCCATCAACAATATTCACATTTCACACATAGTTGGCACATTTGCAACCCAAAACCCTATATACGCAAAGGAATATACTTTATTACGGATCACGATAGCTTAAATGAAAAATGATCCCTTTCAAGCAATCTGGGTTGTTTCAATAAGCAAAACCAACTTTGATTTTAAACAGTGCACCTAATAATACCTTTCCACTACTGTCATCATTTTGGGTTCAAGATTAATTTTTTAAACAAGGTTCCACTAACACAATATCTACCTTATCGGATGTGAAGGTTCAGAACCTGAGTATTGAACTGTTGATTTAAAGGGTAACTTTGAAGATACAAGAAGACAGCAAATAGAAAAAATTTTTTTTTTTTTGAAGTAGGGAGAAAAAACCTGAATATGAGGAAGACGTGGAAGTGGGTTCTGGCATTGAACCAGTTGAGTTGAGAATGAAGACGCCATGGCCAGAGACAGAGACTCTTCTGGGTTTCTCCCTCACTCTCACTGACTCAAGCGGTCAAAGCCTTGGTAGGTGGGTTGAACGTGAAGAACTCAAGCGGTAGATAAAGGGTTGAAAGTTGAAACTAATAAGAAAAAGACTCTTAACTTTATTTTCATTTCACATCGATTTCTCAGTCACGGCCTGTGAATTTAATACTTCTACTTTTATAATTTTAAAAGACTACTCCCTCCGTTCCTAATTAAGTGTCACTATTTTTATCCATTTTCTGTTCCTAATTAACTGTCACTTTACAAAGTTCAAGGGAGTATTAATTATGTTTTACCAATTATACCCTTTAATTAATGGTGATAGGAAATTAAAGAGTCTAAATTAAGAAGAAAGATAAAGGGTATATTAGAAAGTTAGGTAGTAACTTTGATAAAACCAAGAACATTAATACAATTCCTTAATATATGTGCAAAACCTTAAAGTGACAGTTAATTAGGAACGGAGGGAGTTACTTTAAGGTTTTGCACATATATTAAGGAATTGTATTAATGTTCTTGTTTCTATCAAAATTACTATCTAATTTCCTAACATACCATTTATCTTTCTTCTTAATTTGAACTCTTTAATTTCCTATCACCATTAATTGAATGGTAAAATTGGTAAAACATAATTAATACTCTCTTGAACTTTGTAAAGTGACAGATAATTAGAAACAAAAAAGGATAAAAATAGTGACACTTAAATAGGAACGGAGGGAGTAGAAGTTAGGTGGTAACTTTGCTAGAAACAATAACATTAATATAATTCTTTAATACAGGTGTAAAACTCTAAAGTGAGAGTTATTAAATAACGGAAAAAGTAAAGAATTTGCAATATTAATAACGAAATAATAAAATTATATTGATAACTTTGTTTTTAGCCCCTATAATTTTGATTTTGATCCATCACATCACCGGTGTAAAGTTATAAAATCATCCCTCCATTTTAAGAAATAGCTCAAATTTAGTTCTTGTCCGAGTCTGAGCTTCGACCATTTTGCCAAGTATCTGTCAAAGCTGACGTGGTATGTTCACATATAATTGTAGGTAATATTTATTTTACACGTGTATAATTATAATTTAAATTATTAATTAAAAAACCCTTAATCAAATATCTTGAACAGGTTTGAATCTACTAAGAATAAAAAAAAAAATCAAAGATCTATATCCCCATATCCTTATAAAACTTCATCATCTTATTATTCTTCTAATCAATCTCTCCCTTGTTTCCACCTTCTTCTTCTTTAGTGTGATTAATCTCACCCCTATTTTCATCTTCATCAAACCCCTACCCAGCATCCCTTTATCCCCTAACCAAACCACAATCTCCTCAAAAAACCTACACAGCCACCATCGAACAACCATTGCACCATCACACATCGAACCACCACCACCAACCATTGAAACTCGTCGAACAACCACCAAACCACCACAAGGTCAAAATACAAACCCTAGATATTATCTAGCATAACAGCAACCATTACCACACTCAACTACACTATCTTGATTGCAAAATGAAGGAACTTCGGTGCTGCTGGTTCCACGACAAGGGGTACCTACAAAAGACACTTCAACGCTCAAGTTTGTATAAGTGTCACGAGAGAATCCTTGAGTCTCATTACAACTCAAGTCTCAATGCTAGAAATGAATAGCATGTTACATATATAAACGATATAACCTGTATTTATAGGCTCAGAGTTCATGACGGTTGTCTCTGCAAGTATGAGGGGAATTCTTTAAGTGGGACTTCGGAGCACGTGGACAGCCTTTGGTTGTCTCTTATAAGATTGTTGTGTCTCAGACCTTTAATTATCAGTCGGTCTTCATCCAAGACGGGATGTTCATTTCCCAGTCATTCAGTCTGTTCTTATGGCGGGTGCTTTAGTGCATGCCTTTTGGTCGGTTGAGATGCTTTCGGGCCTCACATCTTTACATCCAGGCAAGAGCCCCCTAGCTTGGCATATCAAACTTTTCCATGTGAAGCTTTGTTCGAAAATTCTTCGATCTGCTCGGTTGTCAAAATTCTTCATGTCTTCAAACTTTTTGTGTTGCCGAGATATCCAAATTCTGCTCGTCTTACTATTATGGTTAAGAAGACACCAGTTGTCTAAATCCTATTGGAACCATGTCTTCTCCTGAAAATCCTATGAAATTTGTCATTAAAGGAGTCAGGTCCTTGGCATCATATCCCCGTTTGAGGAGGTTCCTTAGGGACATCAGGTCCATGGCGCCCCTAGGATCTACCAAAAACTTTTTAAGTTCCCTATTAGGAATTGTTGCCGATATTATCAATGGCAAGTCCAAGTTTCTTTCTTCATAGTTTGCTCATCCCACGTGTTCTGCGTCGCTCATAGGTCTGTCAGTTGAGAATGGTACCTACGTAACCCGACAAACCTCCTTCATGTGAGTCATATACTTCTATTTCTTTTGCTCGTGTGAGATAAGTGACTCTTCATAATCCAATACTCGCTCTCAAAATCCTGCCACGTTGAATGGAGAAGTTCATATTAGCGATGCCTGAAACAAGTTCCTGGTAAAACTGAACTCACTGCCAATTTCATGATGTTTTTTTAAGCCCATTAATGTCACCACTTCCTTATCGAAACGGGTTAAGAAATCACTCAATTTCTCATCTCACCTTTGCTTGATTCCGTCGTCAATCCTCCATCTTCCTGCATTCTCCACTACTTCGTCTCGTTTGGCGAACTCTGGTATGAAAGTTGACTAAGCCGATCCAATCTCCCACTGAGGAAACGGGTAAAGACTAGGACCAAGAGAGGGCGCCGTCCTTCTAAGTTGACAGAAAAGCTTTGCAAATTTTTGCTTATGCATCATCATCTTCCTTGATTCTCATTGCATCCATCCGCTCCTCTAACGTGAGCACATGCTCTTCTGGATGAATGCCTGTCGGACATGAGTCACGTCTACTTGTTCGATCGGTTCTTGTGGTGACTCCACAATTTGGAGTTTGTGAAAAAATGGTTAATACACTGTCTTGGTTATATTCTTCATTCGTGGAGAGTGCAACCTAGTCATGAGCTCCTATTGTCTCAATTCTGCAAGTTGCAGACCTTTCCATAGGCAAGGACAGGAACTCATTGTATCATAGAAAATCATGTCGCTATTTGCAATTGCATTCCCCACAAACAACGCCAATAGTTCGGCCTTGAAAATCAGCGGGGATTCTCTCTCAGAACTGACGGTGGCGGGTGGTGGTAGGTATCCTTGAGGTGACATGGGTGTTGTTGGTTCCACGAAAAAGAGAGTACTTGCACAAGACACTCTGAGGCTTAAATTAATATAAGTGTGACTAAACTTATGGTTCTATTATAATAATTTGAAGTTATCAAATACAATACATGGAACATTATTATTCTGTTTTATTCTGTTACGTTTTGTTCCATTTCATTTCGTCTTGTTTGGTTTCGTTACCAAACGCTACTTGAAATCTACAAAATATGAGCTGAGTATGAATAATTCACGTACATTATTTAGAACTTATACTTGTTAATTTTTCATTTAATATTTAATAAGTTAAGATGTGCTTTGAGTCTCTATCAATTTATTCATATTTCATGACTTTCTCTACTATTTTATTTTCGCTCAGTATCTCTTTTTTTTTTTTGTCTTTTCTATCATATCTTTATTTCTTTATGTTTTTTTTTTACTCTCTTAGTATAAGTGGCCCAAAAGTGTGAACAAAAATTTATAGTCAATAAATACTACAAATAGAAAAGAAAGAGATGTGAATTGTTAAACTAATTTAATTATGTATTAAAACCTTTATTATAAATAATTTAAAAAGAAGAGGAATATGACAAAATAAAACCGAAGTTTATGGAGTAAATTTCTTAAGGGGGCGTTTGTTAGACGGTATGAAAAAATATACCCAGGAATCTTATTCCCGGGAATATTAAGATGAGAATCTTATTCCCGGGCATCTTTAAAAAGTGTGTTTGGTTAACAAATTTGATTCCTAGGAATCTTTTCCGACATTACTGGGAACAATTATAACATGCGTTTGGTAGTGAATGCATATTCCCAGGAATAAATAATGAAAATATTAAAATGCCCTTAAAAAAGGGAAAAATAAACGGAAATCGTGGGTGAATAAAAGGGTAAAATAGTTTTTTCCCTAAAAAAGTTGTTACCCAGTTTAGAACATTCCCGGGCATCTTTGATACCCACCCCTGAAGATGGGAATGTTGAGGTGGGTGAATGTGTGTAAATCACTTTCCCGGGAATGTGGGATGCCCGGGCATATATTTTTCTAACCTCCTACCAACCAAGGGAATCTTCATTCCCACACTCTCATTCCCGGGTATATTTTTTTATACCCACCTAACAAACGCCCCCTAAGGGTGTGCCTCACTGGATTCCCACCGGCCTAATTTCATTTATTAGTTATTTTTTAAACAACCCTAAATTATAAAACAGAAACCACAGATACAAGGAATATCAAAGACCGAAGACCCCTTCTCAACTCGTCCAATTTCATTGATAACAGTGATAATAGGTTAGTTTTTTTTTTTAAACCTATAGCTCATTTTTTGACTTTTTTCAGAACCATTTATTGACTTTAATTAACAGCACCAAAAACCAGCAACCTTTCTATGAACAATTATTTAATAGTGCAGTAGTACTCAACATATAGTAGAATTCTTCTTAAAAAAAAAAAACAGTATCCTTAAAAAAAAGTTCGTTATAAATTATTTTGAAAAAAAAGAAAAAAAAAACACATATTAATTTTTTTGTCACCGCATATTCAAATTAGCGTTAAAATCTATACTCGCATATATTAATAAAAAAACTAATATTTAAATAATGGTAATATAGTAAATCACGAAACTAATATTTCTCTCTTTCTCCCACCGCCTCTTTCTCCCCCACCTCGGTGCCATCACCATACATAACCAATCACCATCGTAAGCCTCTGTCTCAAATCAAAGAGCCCCACGAGTGAGAACTTGGCCACTATCTTTTTTCCCTCGTTGAAGAGCTCCATGTCCACATCACCACGGACCACCGCAATCAACCTCGAAGGCATAGTGACAAATTACCAAACCCTGAACAAACCACGAACCCATCTTCCTCTGAACCATTGTACAACCAAAGATACCACGAGTCATGCCCCTCACTGATATGGTCATCCTCTATTGTGGACTAGCACAATGAGACTTTTGCACCCAGTTCCGACCCAATCTCACAACAATGTCAAACTAACCTGCGGACTGAAATAAATCACTTCAATGTCACGACTCAAGATGCTCATGCTGCAATTAGGCAGCATGACTGATTTGTTGGTGGGGGTCATGAGGACGACGAGTTATACAATGATCGGAGGGACATGACAACATAGTAATGGGGGTCAGAGGATGAGACGACGATGGTCGGGTGTTTGATAATGGATAGTGTGGTGGGGTAGGGTGGGGGAGAAGGGGTGATATGAGAGAACGAAGGCAGGATGAAAGATGGATTAAAGGTACTTTTTACTTTTGACAGTGGTGCAGCGGTGAACCGCTATTTTATATAGTCCATTGTAGACAACACCATTGTTAGGGATGACACTCGCTCGGGCGGATGGGAGGAGCGCACCCCCACTTGTTGTCCCTGCATCTCCCCATGTTCCCGTCTTCACCCCCAATCTTTGTGACATGTGAATTTGTACGTCATTCTCGTTTTTCACCTCCCTATAGGAACCCCGAACACGTTAGTAGGTTTTTTTAAAATTAAATTAAATATTTATAATACATAAATTTATGCAATAAGTTTAACAACTATAATGAGTTAATGATGTGAGTACATAAAATTCATGCAAATATATATAATAAAGTTTAAATAACACTAAATAAAATTCATCACTATATTTAAAATTTATAAAAATAAACAATTTAAAATGTAAAATCTAATATTCAACTCATAAAAATGTAAATTCCAACACTCGAGCATTAACTCAGTGAAAGTTTTCACAAAACCAACATTTTTAAGATTATTGTTGTAATTTTACTTAGATGCGGAACATGAAACCGGCAAACATAGATAATGATCTCATCTTCGCACAAAAAATTCCCTTAATTCGGTGCCTCAATCAGGGCAATTTGTGCATGAATCTGCCTTTTGTTTTTAAGATGGGTAATGATTCGTGTACATTTAAACAGTATAAACATTTTTAAATATCATATTTTTTTCTATATTTTTTTTATAATTATATCACATTATATATAATACTTATCACTTATCTCTTATCTTTACCTATCTCTCCAGTTTTCTACATCATTTAGATGTGCAACGGAAGAATGTGATTTTTTCCATTACTAGGGAAACATATAAATATAATAACCAAAGAAAAAAAAGACCAAACCCAATATGACCAAACCCTTAAAAAAACACCTAATATGACAACACATTTCTTTGACGGAAAATACGACAAAACACACTCAACTTTTCAACGCTATTATTTTAGCTCTGAAACCATTTGAAAAACCCAAGAAAGAGACCTTCCTTCATGAACTCATCTTTGATTCTTATTTCTTCATCATCAATCAAACCAAATCTCTATCATATTATTATTATTTTCCTAACTTATATATATTATTATCGCAAACCAAACCAATTACACTTTCTCTTTCCTCTCTCTCTCTCTCTCTGGGTTCTCCCCATTAGTCAAACTCACACTCCATTTCTTCACACATCACAAAAATTGAACGATTCCAATTGTATTTGTCAGATTCAACAAGAACTGTGTTTTCGATTTGTTCAGTTCACTGTGTTTGGCGCTCTTAGATCTGTTTGTGGTTGTGGGTGTGCTCAGTCCACCGCTTCAAGCAAGGTTAGATCTGCGTTTTGTTACTTTTTTTATCTCTCTGGTGGCGCTGTTTCAAGGGTTTTGTTTGATTCGCACCACCCACTTCACAAGACTGTGTTTTTATGCTTGTTTGGCTCGAAATAGCAAATGGGTTGCATCTCTTTCCGCCTCGGAACTTGATGATGGTGATGATGATGCATGCTGGTCACTTGAGTAATGATGGGGTGGTTGATGATGATGATAGTAATAAGGGGTTTGTTAGGTTTTCAACAAGTTGGCTTTCTCTTTTCTGTGTGTGTTTGGTGATGCTGCTGCTTAAGTTCAGAAGCCTTGTGTTATTGTTGTTGACATCTCTGTGTGAGGAGGGGTGTTGTTTGCATTTGCAATAATGGGCAACGGCACTTCTCGTGTTGTTGGCTGTTTGGTGCCATTTAATGGGAAAAGTGGGGGGGTTGATCTTGAGTTTTTAGAGCCATTAGATGAAGGTTTAGGCCATTCTTTCTGTTATGTGAGGCCATCCATTTTTGAATCTCCTCCCATTACCCCATCAAACTCTGAGAGGTTCACTGTTGATTCAAGTACCCTTGATTCTGAGACACTGAGTGGGTCCTTTAGGCATGAGAATGGCATAGAAGACAGGCCAGGCAAGAGCTTCCCTGAAACCACATTCAAAACAATCTCAGGAGCTTCAGTCAGTGCCAATGTTTCAACTGCTAGGACTGGTAACCACAATGCACTGCTTGCTAGTGATGTCTTGGAGCCTGCTGCATCATTTGAGGGAACCTCCTCATTTGCTGCAATCCCATTGCAGCCTGTGCCCCGTGGTTCTGGACCTCTGAATGGTTTCATGTCTGGACCTTTGGAGAGGTTTGCCTCTGGTCCCCTAGAAAAGGGTGGTGGTTTCATGTCTGGGCCAATAGAGAAGGGAGTTATGTCAGGTCCTCTGGATGCCACTGATAGTTCCAACTTTTCAGCACCACTTGCACGTGGCGGTGGTCGAAGGCCACGCCTCCAACGGCTCATGAGAAGTGTAAGTGGACCGGTGAAAAACACTTTATCTCGGACTTTTTCGAAGCCTTCTATGGAAGGCAGTTGGATGCAGCGGTTATTCCTCCACCCAGTGACGCAGCTAGCTTGGAATCCCAGAGAGGCAAAGTTTCAACCAGGAGTCTCTAGAAACTATGGTGATGAGGTTGGGCCGTCTGAATTGGAGTATAAACATACACACAATTTGCAGTGGGCTCATGGCAAGGCAGGTGAAGACAGGGTTCATGTTGTTCTTTCTGAAGAACAAGGGTGGTTGTTCATTGGGATATATGATGGTTTTAGTGGACCGGATGCGCCGGATTTCCTGATGAGCCACCTTTATAGATTTATAGACAAGGAATTAGAAGGGTTGCTTTGGGAATATGAAGATGATCCTGTTGATAAACTTAAACCTGATGTCCTTGAAACTGGAAATGTTTTAGTTAACCAAGAATGCCATAGGGAGGAAATGTCAGATGCTCATACCAATTCAAATAAAGAAAGTTCTCCTTGTTTAGAAACTTCTTGTCCAGTAATGGTCAAGGATCAATCATCTAACAGTGAGATAGTGGAAGAAAAGGATGAAGTTAAGGTCAATGCTGAACAGCATAATTGTGGAAGTCCTAGCATCTCCCATACTGTTCCTGCATCTGTTCCACTTGGACAATTGGCTGGTCAAACAAGAAAAAGTTTGCGGCTTTATGAGCTACTTCAGATGGAATCTTGGAATGAACAGGTGTCAGAACAAGGTAAGGATACTTCAGTTCCTAGGGAAATAACTCAAGAGAGGCTTAAGAGATTCTGCTCACCAAATGGAAAAGAAGGTAGAACCGGACATCAGAATGAAGGTCCCACTACTTCTGGAGAAAATGAAGGCACTGGGTTTAATTCTACCAGCCAGGAGCCTGTAGCTTCTATCTCTGTTTCAGGACAAAGGCAGAATACAAGAAAGTCATTTTTTAGTACGAAAATCAGAACAATGTACAGGAAGCAGAAGTCCTTACGTAAAAAGCTTTTTCCTTGGAGTTATGATTGGCACAGGGAGGAAACTTTTGTTGACAAGAAATTAGTGGAGACCTCAGGACCCATTAGAATATGCAAGTCTGGTGTAGATCATAATGCAGTTTTAAGAGCAATGGCTCAAGCTCTAGATAAAACAGAAGAGGCATACATGAAAATGGTAGAGAATAATCTGGACAAAAATCCAGAGCTTGCCTTAATGGGGTCATGTGTTTTAGTGATGCTGATGAAAGATCAAGATGTTTATGTTATGAACCTTGGAGATAGTCGTGTAATTTTGGCTCAAGAACGGCCAAATGATCGTCATCCCAATCCAAGTCTTATCAAAGATGACGTGAGGCATAGAAATAAATCTAGAGAGTCATTAATAGGCATGGAGCTGGATAGAATTTCAGAGGAGTCCCCAATGCACAATATAGGCAGGCATGTTAACAAGATGAACAAAAACAGAGAGATATCTGCTTGCAGATTGAAAATGAGGGCTGTTCAGCTTTCCACAGATCACAGCACAAGTATTGAAGAGGTGTGTTTTCTCCTCTTTTTTAATGGATTGACTAACTAAATATTTCGTATTATCTTTTTTAAGAATTTAAGGATTTATGATAAATTGTTGTTGTTCTAAAATGTGATCAGCTAGGTTTTCATGGATTGTTGACGTGTGCTCTCTTGGAGCTTGCATGTATTAGATGATTTATGCATATGCATATTTTTAACTATTTCTTATTTACATACCTGGGGGTGGTTAAGTATAAATATTCTGCCCTTTTAAATTCATGTTTCTCTTCTAGAAGGTATTGATTAAGACATTTACCAGGTAGCAAAAATTGTTTCTTGCACAACAATTTGTATTAGTGCATTGACTTGTATAGATAATAATGTGTCATTTTTGTGTTAAGTGGACATATAAATATGAGAATTCCAGTTATGAATAGTCATTGAGCATTAGCTGAGAGGGTATTTTCTCTTTATTCACTGTTGTCTCACAAAATGTGATGTAAAATATTGTTCCTATATGTAGAAATCCATGCTTAGGTGCTGTTCGCTGGATCAGACCAAATTTGTAGGGTTACTCTAATTTTCAACAGACATTTGTATTATCTTTCAAAAATTTGGATCAAATACCTCCAGATTTGTTTATTATCTATGTGGTTTGGAGAACGTGATTTACAATTCAGTTGTTCCGTTTTATTGGCCCTTATTCATAATTCACCAGCATAAGATTTGTACCTAGCATATTTCTTTACCCATTTCCTTTCATGGGCTAATTTGACTTATTTTTATATCTGGAATTGACATATAAAATTGTCTAGGTGTCAATTGTGGATTTCTTATCATTTACGTCAGATATTTGTATTAAAAAATTCAAAAAAGGGTAAGAGATTAGAATATTGAAAAAATAAGGATTGGATTACGTGTCATATGTGAGCATATCGAAGTATACACCTAAAAAGTTAATTGTATTTTTTACAATGTTAATTTCCTGCAGGAAGTTTTTAGAATTAAAGCGGAACATCCAGATGATAATCAAGCCGTATTAAATGATCGAGTGAAGGGACAATTAAAAGTCACCAGGGCATTCGGTGCTGGATTCCTGAAGAGGGTCAGTTGATCTTCTGACTTTGGCTATCTGAATTTTAGTTTGCTGCAGTCCTTTTGTACATAGTTTATAGGTAGGGTTTTTCTTGAATTCTTATTTTTTTAATAACATGAAATAATCAAGGAAAAAGTTGAAATAAAGAACTTGAATGTGACTGTTTGTTCATTACAATTTCAGATTTTGAGCCTATCAATTACAATTTTTTTTTTCAAGTTCATCCTTTATTTGTGTATGGGTGTTATCAATGGAAGAAAATTTGTAAACAAATCTCTTGCAAGAATGGGTATCTACTACAGATGATTAAGAGGGTTCCCATGGTTAGCAATTCCACTATACTCTCTGTTTCACTCTTATTTAATTATAGAAAAAAGGGTAGAGGAAAGACTGGAGCTGTAGCATGTGATGTTAGTGACTAAGCATATTCTTGGACGTCAATTTAGATTTTAAACTTTTAGTATTGGTCAGTGACAAATTCGTCCCTAAATCATGAAAAGGAGGTAGCATGTTAAACCTAGTTTTAATGTACACTAAGTATTATATATTTATATTGTATATAAGCCTGTAATGATTAGACACATTTACTTTATGCATACATGGTTGGACATGATGCCATCATGCCACTGTGGTTTATGTTAGAGATTCCCAAATATCAATAGGAGCGTTTAATTTAAATAATAGTTAGGGTAGAAGGGAGAGGGGAACTTTGTTAGTTAAGGAAATTTGATTTCACTATTTTTCCTGTTTTCAAAGTTTTGTACAGGACATAGTGAAAACAAAAACAATGTGGCGGTTTTTTTAATTGGCCTTTAAGGCTTTAAGTGTCCTAACAGAATTCTTTCCTGAGATGGACATGGATAATTTTTTTTTTTTAAATATCATCCGTGGTTCATTGATCTGAATTAACTTCCTCATTGTGCAATTAATCTTGACATTCATCACCAGGGACCACCCATCAATGGAAAAAATGTATGAAAGTCTAACAATGACTGCAAGTAATCAATGGAAGTATACCTTTGCATGCTGATGCATTTTTTCGTTAATGTTTCCCATTATAAGAGTGCTGTGGTTTGGATCAATTAGAAGCTTAAATTGATATAATGCACTTCTTTCACCAACGCTATTTGACCTTTTTACATTAAAGTGGATGATAATTTCCTTCTGGAATTTTCCTCATTTGATGCTTTGAACTCTTGGTAAATAACTGTATATGCCCATAGGTTGCTCTGAGGAGCATATTTATTCATATTATGTTGTTTACTAACTTTTGATGTTGACAATGATCAATAATGCCTCTTATTGTTTTTTTACTTATATGATTTATGGTGTTTCAAGCCTTTTCTAACTTTAACTGTATGATTTAGCCATCTTTTAATGAACCTCTATTGGAGATGTTTCGGGTTGATTACATGGGCAATGCTCCTTACCTAAGTTGCACTTCTTCTGTCCTTCATCACCGACTTTCCTCGAGTGACCGGTTCTTGGTACTCTCCTCTGACGGGCTTTACCAGTATTTCAACAATGAAGAGGTAGTTGCCCATGTCACGTGGTTCATGGAAAATGTCCCTGAAGGTGATCCTGCACAATACCTTATTGCGGAGCTTCTCTTCCGTGCTGCTAAAAAGAATGGTGAGTTTTACCTTCCAAGTCCCTCTGATATTATAGGGCTTTTGATGATATAGATGGAAAATACTTGCCATTTTGCGAAAAATACCAAAAAAGAATGTAAAAGTTTATGTGAGATGAACCAAATGATAAGATGAGTTCTGAGAGTGAACACCTCACATTTGAATAATTTCCATGCAAGCTCTCAACTTGGCTTTTCCGTTCAAGTTTCTAAGAAAACCCTTTAAACTCAAACATCTTGGTCAATAGAGTCCTTTATTTTTATTTAGGTCCCTACAATATATTTAGTATAGCAATACGTTTGCTCCAACTAACTTAGTGCATGTTTGAAAATCCTTCTACAATTGATTCTAAAGTCAAAATCAATTTTGGAAAGAAGCTTCTGATGAGTGCCAGAACTGATTTTGAGGGAAAATAAAAGCTGATGCAAACATGTTGTAACTCCTTCATTCTACTTCATAAAAAGAGAGGACTAAATGAATCATAGGGGACAGATTTCTAGGGTTTCTGAATGCATTATTTACTTATCATAAACCACATCAATATAAGTTTCCATTATTTTATTTTTGCAGGAATGGATTTTCATGAATTGCTTGGTATTCCTCATGGAGATCGGAGAAAATATCATGATGATGTTTCTGTTATGGTGGTTTCTTTGGAGGGAAGGATTTGGAGATCATCAGGATAATTTACTTAAATGACACTATTTGATTTTTGGCTAGGTGCCTTCAAACTTGCATGTTGCCTTGATAATACAACAATTTTGGGCTAGAAGTAAAATTATTTTAGAAGACAAAATTAGGCTTTGAAATATTTTAAAATCAAAACTTTTATTCCCCGTCTTATCCTTTTAACAAGAATCAAAATAAATAACTGTCAATCAAAACTTGATAAAATAAAGACTTAATTGCACTTTTTGGTTCCTATAAATTTTACAAATGCGCGATTATGGTCCCTATATTTTTCAATTGCTCTAATAAAGTGTCTTTATTTTCAACATTTAACAAGTATAGTTCAGGCATTAACTTGTCATCTAATAATAATTAAATAATTAAAGATAAAAAGTTGTGTGGGTAACAATGTCTTTAGGCAAAAGATGATATATATCACTTCATATTTGGTTCAAATTTATTCAACTTTTGCAATAGATTTAATTGGAGCAATCGACACTAGGGTCAAAATCACACATTCTTGAAATTATAATGACAAAAGTGTAAGATAAATTAATGGTTCAAATCTAACAATTTACTGTTTTGGATATTTTTAAATGCAAAACATTAGATTTTTTTATTGTTTCTTCCAAAGATAACTTCCTTTACTCAGACTTGATCAACAATTATTTAACTATTGACAAATTTTACTTTTTTTCTTTGAAATTAACTTGTAAGCTTCGTTTCCATATTGATAAAAATAAAAATAATTTTGTCAGCTGTGTAATATGCATTATAGTTTGAAGTTGACTCAAGATGAGATTGGACAGGTTGCAGCAATAGCTGAAGCTGCTGGCAATTGGCATGTGGTGTAGCATCTCAAGGGGGGCCAATTCTTTTCCTAAGGATTTTGAGATGTGCCACCACTTGCCTTTGTTCACACTTAATAAGTCATTTTCTGTCTTTTATTACTTACTCAACCAGGAAAAATAGAAAACTTTACAGGCTTTTGTTGGTAGTGATTCTAAAATTTTATTCTAACTTTTTTTCTCTTAAAAAATGATGAAGGTGGATTTTTTGTTTGTTTCCTTAGAGTATTTTCTACTTGAATGATGATAGACTAATCACTTAGGTTTGAAAGTAATCTTGATCAAAATAGTATTGTTTTAACCGTTGAACCAACACTTATATGTTTAAGAGATCCGAGCTTTTTCTACTTGGTGGAAGACTTTTTCTGTAGGAAGATTAAAAATAATACTATAGTTTTGTAATTATGTAATAATAATGTAAATTTTATTTAAAAAGATTTGATAAGATGTATGTAATTTTTTTTGCACTAACTGCATATAAATTAAAATTCTTTTTACCCATTTATTTAAATGGTTTCTTTAATGTTTCATTTTTAGGTTATATTTTCTCTTTTTTCCTCAATGACATTTTTTTAATACAAATGAAACTACCTAACAACTCAAGTGTCAAGTGTAAACCACAGTGATAGTATGATTTTATTCTTCCGAAAGATGTACATTTATCTTATTTGAATAGTAATATTCAATGATGCAAATAACCTCAGGTCACTATTTACCATTTTGGCTTATAACAGCAATACAAATAAACCCATTAAAGAATTTCTCCCCTGCACAATTTTGTAGCCTCCTCTGTTGAATGAGCTAGCAAAAAATGTTCCATCAAATGAATGTGCACTTTCTTGACATTCATGATTGAAGACTCAAAATTTGAAGCTGATTCAGATCACAAGTTTGAAGCTGGTATATAATATAATATACCCTTCTCTGTTTGTGCCTTTGTTGCTCTGTTTTTCCATCAATTCTTGATAAGCACCCATGATTAAATTATTGTACCATTGCTTATTACAGAGTCTTTTAACACCACTGTGATCCCTGATCGAATATAAAACCCCTCAGAGGGTCTATCAGCCTCCTGTACATTCTGCACCCCAATTTCAATTGTCATTTTTTGCAAAATAAAAATAAAAAATATAGTTATTAAAATTTAATTAGTTACACAGATGTTCAATCATCTTGCATTTTTTTTTTCCTTCAATTTAATTATGATGTGTCAACTGTATAAAACTCATTTGCATTTCAGTCTAATCATTGAAGGACCAAATAATCACCCATTTATATAAGTATAGTAATTAAAATTGCTTAACATGTATAATATAGGGTTTCAGAATTGATTCCGGAGCTAGAATCAATTTTGGAGAGAATTTATGTGACTAGCTTCAGGGTATCAGAGTTGATTCTAAAAAAAGCGGCTGATTCAAATATGTTATCTGTGTGAACAAATATGCAGCTCATGTGAGCCATATTGACATGTAACATGCTACACTAGTGGAGGTATAGTTAAACAGTGCTCTCTCTCAAAAAGAGTCAAAGATCTTTAATGTAATGTAAAGAAATCTAAAACTATTTTAAGAAACCATTTGCCCCCAGTTTGGAAAAAGAAAAAAGAACTTCAAAAACTGGCTGGAGAAATTAGAGATCATAGACAACTAAATCAGTACTCACTTCTTTGTTTGCAATTATTACATTGTTTCCAATTCTTGCGTTTTTGTCAATTATACAATTCCTGCATGTAAGATTAGTATATGAGTCATAATATAGACTAGCATGTGTATGAAATCTATAGAAAAATGCATAACAGGAGAGAAAGAACCAGTTATAAAAAAACTCCACATAGAACATCATATGAATCCTTCTTATTGTATTTCTACTTTAGAAAAAGACAATTGTGTAGGTCAATAGATCAAAGGAAGCTTGTTATAGAACTTGAACTTCTCCAATTCAATCCCAGCATAAAGGGGAAAAGCAAATTGCTTGTTTTCATCATTTTGTTATATCTTTTTGTGTATATATGCACCTAAGTATATTAGCAAGTTTGATTAGCTTATTTTTCTCCAGCATCAATTCTGACACCCAGAAGCTACTCAGAAAAGTTTATTCCCATAATTGATTTTGACTTTAGAATCCATTATAGAAGGATTTCCAAACATGCATGTAGTGTACTTCAACTTCATTTAACTGTGTTCATGCATGTTGTTGTATAAAATTATGACAAAGTATTTCCAGGATTCTTACATAATTTTGGTATTTTTACCAATGCCTAGTGGAACATTTCCTGCTGCTAAAAGAGCTGCTATTTCAGCCTCTGTTTGGTAATAGTCAGCACCCATCATCATTGTATCCTACAAAGTAATCATAAATGTGACTAAGAATTAAGGACTGATGTAATGGCTTCTATGCCTCTTTTTATTTGATTAATTGCAGGTTTATTTCAAAAAAAGAAAGAATCAAGGAAGAAAAATATGAGAAGAACATTGAACAAGGAAACTCTTTGTTCATGATCTCCATTTAAGAAAAGAAAAGTTACCTTTAGCTGCACTCCAGAATCAAGTCTTGAGCGGATTCCAATAATGGAATGTTCAACACTGCACTCTCTTAAAAAGCAACCATCTGAAATCAAGGAATTGGATACCTACAATTGAAGTTATTGCACAATCTCATTAGGCCCCATTAGAATCATAAAAGGTCATTTATATGGACTAAGTGCATGTTTGGAAACTATTTTGCAATTGATTCTGAAGCCAGAAACGATTATGAGGAGAAACTGCGAATAGCTTCTGAGTTTCAAAACTGATTCTAATGAAAGAGAAACATGATCAAAACATGCTATAAAATTTTACAGTTTTACCTGGCACTTGTCCATTTTACTTGGTGGTAGGAAACGAGGGGATGTAAAAATAGGCCTTGACTGGTCATACAACTGAAACTTGGGAGGCTTCAACATAGAAAAACAAAACATAGAAGAACAATAAATTGCAGCTTGTATAAGTGCATGTCTGAAAATATTTCTACAATTAATTCTGAAGACAAAATTAATTATGAGAAAAAGCTTTTGTGAGTAGCTTCTCTCGGTGTCAGAATTAATTCTGAGGAAAGAGAAATTGGTCGAAACATGCTATAAATTCATTGGATTTGGTTTTCTAACTGACACCTATAACTTCTAAATGCTAAAAAACCTACCTGGTCCATGAGAGCCAAGTTTGCTTCAAAGAAAGATTTTATAGTCCCAATATCTTCCCAATAACCACTGAAAAGACATGCCTGTGATGAAATAGAATGGCCAACCTTGATCATTTACTATTAAAACAGAATCTGATAGCTCAGTGCATTCATCATAAACTAGTTTGACAGAATATTCAGCAAAATACAGTTACCTGGACATTAAAATCTTTTGCAGCCATTGGAATGACCTCGGATCCAAAATCATTTGCATTAGGATAACTCCTCCTAAAGATTTTTCATTAAAGGAAAATGAAAATCACATTATATTTATCTGAGTTTAATATATATAATATAGAAACACCTCCAAGTTATAAAACTGATATTTCTACTTAAAATGGGGGAATAGGAACCAATAGTTCAACAAAGAACCTTAATTACCTGAGAAGTTTTAGTAGAACTTCTATTTTAAACACGTATATACCCATTGATGCAATATATGGAAATTTCCTTGCTTCTTGAGCTGATAATCCAAAAACACTTGTATCTACATGCTGTGAGAACAAGTGCATCATCAATCAGAGACAGATGATTTCACATTGAAAACTGAAGTTGTAGTGCATATAACATCACTCAATACTTTAATTGGAAGTTGAAAGAATAACAACCATAGATCTTAGGGATTCACCCTTGGGTTTTTCCAAGAACTGGCGTACCCTTCCTCTTTCATCAACCTTCACTAGGCCAAAATCAGAGGCGCGACTACACGTGATCAAGAAGAAAATGTTAATATCTCAGAGCTTGAATATGTGACTGGTCTTAGAAGAAAGTTTACTTAGAATACCTTGCATCCACTGGGAGACAAGATACTGATATATCAGCACATGAATTAACATGCTTCTGCAGATGTGAGACTAGTTATCAAGTGAAATGTTTATAGTGAAAGTTAATTAGAAAAAAAAAACTAATCACATTAACAGCTCATACCAACCTGCACAAGTTCCATGTAGTCCATTCGATATAGCTGATCACCACACAATATCAGGATGTTCTCTATGTTTTTATGCTCAGCATCCTACTCAAGATCAAGAAACTCAGTGAGTGTTGTAAGTTGTCATGAACTAAATATGCTAAAATCATAAACACTAGTTGCACCTGCGGTTATCTTATTGACAAAGAAATATTCTGCCAAAAACAATTTTATGAATTGACAGGAAAAAGAATCATGGCATACCTCAAACATCCAAAGGAATTGTCTTACAGCATCAGCAGTACCCTGAAACCATTTCTTTCCTGATTCACCAGGTGTCTGAGTTGCTGCCAATATCTACCATAACAAACTTTTAGTCCATGTAAACAAGTGTGTAGCCCTAGGCATAAATCAAGGGGAAGGTAAAAAAATAGTAACATCAACAATGAAAGACAAATTGAAAAACAACACTAATGTTTATTTCACATCCCTTTCTACCTTTATCTAGAGTGAAAAATAAATAAGAGAAAAATGAGAGATATGATGAGCGATGTTGAGGCGTACCTCAACAAAACCACCTCCAAAGTTGACGCCGCCTCCCATATTATACGTTCGAGCAATGTGGCGGTTGAGGGACTGAGAGTTAAATTGTGTAAGGACGAAAATTTTATTAATTCCACTATTAATACAATTACTCAATGGTATGTCCACTAGCCTGTAACATCCTCCAATTGGCACCTAAGCATCATATGAACACAAAGAGCAGATAAGTTTAAGCCTAGTTCTGTAAGAACATGTTAACATGGATATAAAAATCCGTTCACATAACACTCAACTAGTATCCAAAGACACGCTAAAAAGACATAGATTAGTGAAATTAATAGCTTACAGCAGGTTTAGCCCTTTTTTGAGTAAGAGGGAATAGACGAGTTCCAGCTCCACCACATAATATGATGGATGCAACAGTTTTTGAGTTGGCTGCTGGCCCTCCAAGTCTTGCTGATCTAAGGGCCTGAAATGCAATTAATATTATCTATGTAAATTCATATTCAATATTCAAGTCTTACATGACCATGAGTAATTTTTTATATTTGAGTAACCAGGTAAAGCCAAATAACAAAATGAGTAACACAAACTAAATCCATGTTCAGTTTCGCAATTTGCTCAGAATTGAAGGCACATTTACTCAGTGGCTGAGACTTGTAGCTTCTAACTAGAAGTTATTCTAAAGCATTTCACCGTAGAATAAAACATGCTAGAAGACATCATTCAGGAAGCGGAGTGAAAGTGAATTTACCATAAATTCATTTGCAACATCAGCAAGAGTAGAAGTAGCCAAAGATCTTTTAGTTGTTTTTCTCTGAGTAATACTAGAGAATTTTCCTGAAGGAAAACCAAAAGCTGCATTCTTTGAAGAATGCTGCAAGTTGACCCTGCTACCAGAGAATGAAGAAGACAGAGCCTTGTCATGGTGGAAGGATGGCTTCTTTGAACCAAACAACATTGGAATTCCATGTAACTCACTTGCCATCATCATTTCCAAATTGCCACACACCATGACAAAACTCTTCTTTGATTCTTCTCTCAATCAGAGCTAACTCAACTGGATTAGCTATCTAAAATCTAAAAGCCAAGTAAATAAAAACCAAGCCATATCAGATTATCTATCTAGCTCAAATGGAGGTTCATGGTTTTTGTCCATGTAACATGTTTTATTATGAGTGTATTTAAAAGAATCAAAGCAAGGTGGGTTTCCCTCAAGGTAGAGCAAGGAATGGCTTAGTGCTACAAAACCAACATACTCCTTTTTAGTAATTTTTCATAAGTTTCTAAAGATTCTAAGCAGCTTAAACTACACTACAAAACCGCACTTCCTAAATGCAAGCTATGTTTGTCGATGTTTCCCTCCTTTTTTTTTTTTTTGAGGTTTTGGTCTCATGAATCTAATCATTAATAAGGCCCCGTTTGGAAGAACTTATTTGAGCTTATATTATAGCATAAGCAATTATGCAAGCGTTTGGGAGAGCTTATATAAATAGCTTATGACCTACTTATAAGCTGTTTTGAGCTTATTTTCATAAGCTATTCAGAGTAGCTTATGAAAAAGAGCTTATGCTTATATATAGCTTATTTTCAATTCATTATAATAAATTTCTTAAAAGAGCTTATTAATAAGCGCTTATGTCATAAGTGCTTATGGTCATAAGCGCTTAATTAAGCTATTTTCTCAAACGGGGCTACCATGTTTGGATTAAATTCTCTTTCGTTAAAATCAATTTTTAAAGTCAGAAGCTACTTACAAAAACTTTTTCCCACGCATCAGAATAAACTTTTCATAACAACAATTTATGACTTTGTTTCATCATCATAACCATAAAATTCCATACCAGGAATCCAGTTTCTCATTCTCTAGCTGGCTCGTACTAAAGTTGATACCAACTAGTGAATGCTAAAGTGCCATTATGCAAATAAATATGAATTCAAATGAGAAGAATGTCCTTTCTTAGCTGTCTATTTCGAAATTAGCTTCTTTTATCATATAAACAAAACATATAACAAACATCGAGGAAGTGCAAAGTGATTGACTGTTAAACGTGATTAATTGATAGGACAAACATATTTGCAAGGAATAAAGTGTTAGTTATGATATATGATTGTGATCACATTGGAAGATAGATTAACAGAAAAATAAGATGTTTTAAAGATGAACTTACTATTTAAATATTTAAAGATCAGATGCTGTTAGCACTTAGCAGGAGATTATCCCGTTGTTAATCAGAAAAAAGTTAAAGTGACAGTTTTCATGACCCAGGGATTCCCCATTTGTTATATTTTTGTAATATATGTTCTTCTAAATAAATTTTTTTTATTGTCGAATAAGATCTATGAGATCTTTTTGTTAAATTATAAGATCTCATCAATTTTTTCATCTTTTAAAATGGTGTAAAGAAACTTATCTTGTCAACTGATCAAATCAAATGCATAAATCCAATAAAATAATCATCAGCTATTTAAAAAAACTATTGTTATATATTATATCAAATAATGGTTTTGAACATTTTAAAGTTAAACACTTGATGTAAAATATATTGTGAGAAAGACATATTGATTTAACAAAATCATATCAATTATTTTGATATGTTTGTTTAATGGGAGTATGAAGTTAATATTGTCATGTTAAACTTTGATCATTGGACACTTATAGTTGGTTGACATGTGTTGTATATTTTAAACAATTGATATATATTACATTTTAAAATATATCAATTGCTAAATTTGGAAGTCCGTGTTGTTAGAACCATAGTGCTTGTGATTGACGTACACAATAGCGGAGACAGCATTTTAAATTTAATTAGAGGTGCCAAAACCAAAAAAAAATTGGTTTAACATGGAAAAATTATTTACTTAATATAAATTTATTTACGTGCTATAAATTTATTTTTGTCGCTTGATACAAGATATGATAACCTTCTTTCTCATACCCTTCTCATTTAATCATATTATTAATCTCATCTCTCATTTTTTCTCTTTTTTCTTTCTATCGTCTAGCTCTTTCTTTTCAACACCTCATTTCCACTTAAAAGGGAGTATGAATGAAACTTTGCTTGGACGAGGACCAAAACCAAACACCGCACAATCCGCCACAAAAAATAAGAATTATGATACATTCACATCTCTTTTTTTCTTTAATTTCATTTTCACTCACTTTTTCTTCTTATCTATCTCTCATCTTCTATCACATCATGTATCATATCTTTCATTTTTTCTTTTATTATTATTATCTCTCTTAATGTAAGTGTAAAAGTGAACAAAACATTTTTAAAAATAAACAACAGCGCCAAACACCTAAACCACCAAAGGCCAAGGCAAAGACCAGATAACATTCACCTTGTTTTTGAATTTAGCCACAGCACCACCACCTCTCTAAAAACGTACCTGCATGTCAAAAGTCAACGTGCAACATTACAACAGATACATGTATATTTCACCCCCACAAAATGGAATCTAGGTCAAACACCTTCCAAAATAATTTTAAAGGTAAACCACACAAAATTAACCCAACACCATTTGAGGGTATGTGATATAGGAGTATATTAATAAAAATTTGTAAAATATAGGGTGGTGCCACGGCCCCTATTGGTCCCCGCTTCCCTTCGCCACTGGACGTACAACAGAGTGTAGTTTGAGACATAATAATAATAATAATAATAATAATAATAATAATTAGGACTTGGTGTGGCCAGTACCACCATGCATGCTGTATTGGAGGGTGAAGCATAAAAATAAGTAGTTTTGAGACTTGGTGTCATTGGAATCATCATGCATGTAGTTGGCACTGTATTGAAGTCCAAGGCATAATAATACTTAGAAGTCGTTGGGACTGTCATCTCTGCAGCTTCTTGACATTCCCTTCCATTGCAAGACTAATGCAGAAGGAGTCAAGCATGGGTGCTGTTACAGTTGGTTGTCTCAATTCACTCTATCAAATAACTGCTATTGCAGTCATGGCAATATTATAGTAGGACTTTTTGAAACTGAACATAGATTAATTAGATGAATACATTGAGCCCAAAAAGTACTTTGTCTGCATGCAATTCTCATCTGTTGACCCGTCTGATTTTCGCGGAGGATTTGTTAAAGATCGATGATGTTACTTTCGTGGTCACGGACGATTTGACTGTCACGCCAAACTCTATTCAACATTGTCAACATACACATACAAGTCTTGTTCTGCTTCAGAGTTTACGAGGATCTCCAAGGCACTATGTCAATATATGATCTGTTCACTGCTTCTTTTGAGACTAGTATCACTTTAATTAACCCTTTTTTGTTTTTGTGGGTACGTAATGTCTACGTACTTAGAAGACACTAATGCACATTTTACTCTAATAGTTAATACTTTATTTTATTTTTAGTAATTCGTCCTACTTTATATATTTATATTTTTTATTTTCACCTAATATAGATTTAAGTTTAAATATTAATATGAATGAATGAAAGAGAATGGATTATTGTTTATTACTTGGTCTTGCAAAGATATGATTCATTCCACTAGGTATAAACCTTAAAAATAAGATATCACGCTTCACATCAACTTGCTCTAATGCAAAGTACTTTATAAGATCTGTACCTTAGCTTAAGGTCTCATACTAAGGCACTGCATTCGACATACTTTAAAGTTGAATAATACTCATGCTCTTATGATTAGAGAAATTGAACCACCCATGTCTCATAGATCTAGTCCAAGCACCATAACATTGCTTCGAGAAACATTGTGCAAGCTTGGATTTTGAAGCTTCTACTCAAAGCTACATAGATGAGAGAGGAAATGCAGGGGAGAAGAAAGAGAAAAACAGGAGAAATATATGTCGAAGGGACGTGGGGAAGGGTGGTGGTGGTGGGAGAGAGGGAGAGGGATGTGGGAGCGGGAGCAGAGAAGGAGACCAAATTGATAATTGATAATTGATAGTCGAAGGGAACCAAGTTGATAGTCGAAAGGTTGGAGGAGTGTTGAATATGGCACTTAACCGACCACATCATCACAATGCAACAAAACTTCTTTCTTCTCCATATAGCACTTTTCTTTTTCAACTTTGATTTATGCACTTCTGCAACAAAACTGGTTGAAAATGGGATGTATTTCTCTCGCTCTTTCTCATTTCTGCATATGTGGGATGCATATACCGCACATTTTCCATCCACTTTGTTTTTAAAAATAAAATAAAAGTGGTAAAGTAAAAAGTGTGATGGTTGATACTTATATAATTAGAAAAGAAGATATGGATAAAAACAGTGAAAAAATATTGGGTGAGAAAAAAATCAAGGTTCTTTTAATTTTTCATTTCATTTGTTCCACTACCACATCATGGGATTTTATTTTGTTTTTAGGTACATGATCTGCTAAAGAGTTCTCTGCTGTCCAAGTCAACTCTGACTAACTTGTTCCTGCGAAAGAAACCATTATTTGAAGTGTCAAGATTTTTTCCATGTCGTAGTCAATATGCCCTAAGTATCCAAATAGCTGTGAAGCTAGTAATAAGAAAATCAGATGGCAAGATATTGTATGCTCATGGGGAAGAAGATTTTGCTGACTTCCTATTAAGTTTTCTCACCTTCCCTTTGGGAGCAGTAGTGCGTTTGTTGGGAGGAGAATCTTGTGTGGGAAGCTTTGATCAATTATACAATAGCATAGTTAATTTGAATGAAAAGTATTTGAAGTCAAAAAATAATAAATCAGCAACTTACGACCCAGCATTTCGTTGTTATATCGGTGAGGATCTCAAGAGTACTGGCAGTTGTGGAAACATGAATTTGGTGAATCCCAAATTATCTGCAGGATATGTCAAAGACTCAGCAACATACATTGTTACAGATGACTTGGTTGTAACACCGGTTTCTCCGATTTCAGCTGTATATTTGATAAACCGTCTAGGAACTCCTCTTAGTGACCTTAAGGAAAAGGCTGTCACCATTGGTGTCAAGGAGGTAAGTCAGTTTAACTTGTAGTTTCAACACATGTCTTAATCAGCTTATTTTTCCACCAAATTCATTTTGTCACCCAGAAGTTAATTGATTTTGTATGTTAATTTAATTGTAGAATAAAATGCATTTATATATTTTTAATTTTGATGTTTTGGTTGTGCAGTGTCTCAACATAGTGAAAGCATCTTTGACCACCACATCTGCTCTAACAAATGGTCTCCGTCACTTGTTCCCAGAAGTTAAGGCGGAGAAATGAGACTAGTTGAATGTGCTTAAGACAGTTTCAAGGAAATGTTCTGATGGAAACATTACTATGTTCATCACGTATGATCGTTAATTCTAAAGTCACATTCAAATGTGTTTTTCTCTATTACTATTTCTAGGCATTTCGTTCATTTTGATGATGTTTGAAAAATATTTTCGATGATTATTACTATCTTGGTAGGAGATTTGGATTGGTAACTCTTCTTTCTTCTTTTCTTATCATATTCATCATGTTTTCATATACAAGAATTGTAAAATCAATTCAATCACACGAAAAGATAAAGCCTCATCATCATTTAAGGATCATCTTCAACAAAGCTTAATGGAGGACATGAAATATTTCAAGTGCTCATGAGTAATTATGGCAGTTTCTCTCTTGAGCCAATAAACCTCGAAAGCTTACCTTCTTTCAACATCATAATCACAATTTGGATAGTTTACACAGTACAGACAGTAATTGGTGCAGATTTTTCAATACACACCACACATAATCTAATCGGTAAAATTATCTGTATTTATATTCAGAATGAAACATCAGCGTCAGCATCCATGTCAGTCACCTCTCTAACGATATTTTTTGTGGAAGGCAAACCTGCAGTAACGTCCTCTTCAATGCCACATTCATTTGTTCCTCTTCTGATCTTGAAGTAACCATCCTGCGATTTAGATTAAATTAGTTCATTAGCTAAGGCATACCTTTATTAACAGGTATTCAAGCTGAAGAATAATTCAATTAACATACATCTCCCCAGTTTCTGTTCCATTGGTTTGCGAGGAGCTGAAACAGAAAATTTTCAATTAGTATACATTCTGAATTTCCTATAGCAGCATTTTCTAGGGGAGGAAAACGGAAGTGTCAATAATCAGAAACATATCAACATACCCAATAGTCCTCCCCGTCATCAGTTGTTCCCCACCCAATCAGCTTCACTGCATGACCACCTAGTACAGAACCTGTGATGTGCTTGTAAACTCCCGATTTGTAGTGGGCAAAATCCTGTAAAGAGGTCAAAATCAGAGAGGTTTGGAAAAATAAAAGAAAACGGTTCTAGAGAGTTGCAGTTGCACCCATCATCCTTTTACAGCACACACAAGAGACCAACAATAACAACAACCAAGTCTTTTCCTACTAGGTAAATCGACCATATGGATGACACTGTCATAATGTCCTGTCATGTATTAAGTTCAAAAATAGACTTTTAACTTTAGTCCTCCTTCATGAAAAACCATGAAATACTTAAAAACTCATCTTCAGTGTTCCAACATAAGGTATATCCATAATCTAGTTTTTTTGAATCCAATATAATTTGCCAAAAGAATAAAAAACATATATCTTTATTCTTAATACGTTTATAGTTTAATCAGAATGAAAAGTCTCGGATGATCAGTCACTACTTCATCTGAGCCTCCAACATCTGAATATCCTTTTCAATTTCCCTACTAAGTTGCTAAACCATGAAAACCTGGAAGAGTTTTCTCATTCCTCTCAATACCTATCCATACGTTCATATTTTATGATATGCTTAGCAGTTCAGATCACATGATATTGAATCGCAATCATTCACTATCATTGGGCACAAAATAAGATTATATATTTATAAGTTTCAAATAGGATTATTTTGAGTTTCCAATTTTAGACCACTGAAGTTGCACAAATTTAATTGCAAAAGCACGGGCAAGAGTTTTCTTGTACCTCATACACAGTGAATGCGACTTCAACAGGCCCATTCTTATAAACTTCTGCCATGATATCATAGGGATCAGACTTTACCGAATATGCATTAACACTAAAGTGCTTTGACTTCTTCCAAAGCTGGTTTCCCTTTACACACTTCCTAACACACTTGGGAGTTCCATATCCTGGCTCACAACCAGGATGAGAACAGCCAATTTGATCAAAGTATGGGTCACACTGCCATGTAAAAAACAAAATTGCGATCATAAGAAAGCGGGAAAAAACAGAGACAGTGTTCAGTTGGGGAACACAAGTCTAGCGCGAAAAAATAGCATCCACTGAAGGGAACATCTGAATGAAGAAATATCCTAGCTGCCTAGGATTTTAGTCCCTCAGTAATAGAAGGCAAAATGAAAAATTTGTTACCTCTTCAGTGACAACACCATGGTGGGCTAAGTATCGCCATGCATATAGGGGATACCCCCCATCACAGCCAGACCCACAGAGAAAGCCACAGCATGCAAGAAGGTCATTAACAGAGAGAGATACATTCTGCAATTAAACAGATAGGATGTAAATTCCTTTTACAAGCGGTAAAGCCCCTCCGCCTCCGGTGTGTGTATAGAGGGGAAGGAAAGAAGACAAAACTTGAGGGGGATATTCACTATCACACAATAATTAAGAAAAAGTTCAACATTGCTTTATTAAAAGTTCTACTCACCACATCAAGATGAATACAAAAGCGATCTGATAACGACTCAACAGCACCAAATGCCCAACATGAACCACAGTGACCCTGAATCATCAACACAAGGGTCAGATGACAACTTTCTGCTCAAAGAACCACAATGAACCTTGAATGTAAGAAAAGTAGCCAATATGAGAAAAATAAGAAAGTTACCTGATCTTTAATGTGAAAAATGATTCAGGAATCCCAGTTATTGTCAATAACAAAGTAAAATAAGAGTCAGCACTTCCTGCCAAACACATTATTTAATTAAAAAAATCATGAGAAGGAGCTGGTAGGTGACCTAGGATTCTTCCAATAGTGCTGCACTGAGACCAAGCTGTCCTTGCATCAAAATTCTTCGGCAATTCTAATGATCTCGGATGAGTCACAACGGGTGTACTTCTCAGTTCCTTCCTAGGAGTTGGTTTCACTCCAAGAAGGCGCTTGAATTGTCCAACCTGAGCAGTGCATCAAACAAAATGTCTTTCAATCATGTGACTAAGTATATGCAAGTGAAAGTTTCACTTTAAAGAGTAAATAACAATTAAGAACAACAGGGTATGCAGGGAAAGTTGATGGCTAACAGTAAAGTTGGAGAAACGAGGATTTATAGCAGCCTCCCATCCTGCCCCTGGGTTTTCGTTAATCTCTTTAGCAATTGACTCCTGCATGATCAAAATAATGTTAAAACCATTCATCAATCAGACTTCAACTATTCACCAAAAAAAAAGTACTAAGGACATGTTTGATTACTGTTTTGTGTTTTGCAAAACAATTTTAGTTTTTAAAAACAGAAAAAATCGTTTTGAAAACGGTTTCAAATTTTAAAAATAAAATATCAAAATATGCTATAGATGTTTTTGTTTTTGTTTTCAGTTTTCAAGACAATTTTGCAAAACAAGTTTTAAGGCCCGCTTGGAATAGCTTATTTGAGTTTATTAACATAAGCAAGTGCAATCATTTTGGAGAGCTTAAATAAGGAACTTATGGTCTAACTATAAACTCTTTTGAGCTCATTTTCTTTCAGAATAACAAGAGGTTATGCTTATTTATAAGCTATTTTAGGAAACTTATTGAAATAAACCGCAGACTTAAAAGTTGTTCCAGTTTATTAATTCAGAAATCTGAGGAGAGAATCAAACAAGTCTTCAGTATTATCATCTATTCAGGTACAAACAAAAGCTTATGTGCAGAGTAATCAATCACCTGAAGAATACGGGAGTTAAGCTTGAGAGTAGAAAGGTGTTGTGTTTCTGCATCAGCGATCTGTGAAAAACAGCATAAATTGACATGATGAAACCCTAGGAAGCAGAAAAAGGGGTAAATGGATATTGAAAAATCAAATAACCTGGAGATGATAGACGGAGAAAAGCAGAAGCAACGTAGCGAGGGGAAGAAGAGGTGAGGCCATTTTCCTTGTTGGTGAGGGAATGAAAAAGTGGGAGCTGAATAATTGATTTTATAGACAGAAGAATGAAGAATTTTGCTGCTATTGGCAACTTGAGGTGGGGCAATAGCGTGAATGAGAAAGGGAAAGGCTAAGATAAGTTAATAAAATAGTATAGTTTATTTGTTACAGATGGAGTGTTGCGTGAGGACGAAAAGTCTATACCTTGCGGCATTGGGATTGGCGCGCGAGTCTCAAAGAAAATTCATAAGATGACAAAACCAGCGCACCCAACTTCTTCCCTGATCCCAATTCCCAATCCCAGCGAGAGAGATAGAGAGTGGATAGGGAAGACAGTTTTCAGAATATGGATATTTTTGTTCTTGTTAACAATATCGTATCGTGTTATGGGCTTCCTGCTTCTCAATCCACACACTTTCCAATGGCCATCAATTTTGTGAATGGAAAATGAAACAATTTCTCATAATAAAAATAGAAATACATACAAATAGGAATATTTGATAAGAAAAAAGAAATACAAATACAAAATAAAATAAGATACCAACAAAGCGTACGACAAAATGTAAATAATAGCTGAATTTGTTAAGTATTTAGTTTAGGTATTGATTTTTAAACGTGGTGTATGAAGAAACATTTATAATTTAATTAATTGTTTAACTGTATTATTGATAGTGAGACAATAAATAAATTAGTCTAAAAAAAGACAAAGAGGAAGTATTAAGTACAATAATAACCACACATTTTTCCATTATTTGATGTGGTGGGTTACATGTATTAGATGATGTCATGAAACTTTATTAGGAATCTATTTAGAATAGATTTGTTTAACATGGTTCATTAGAAAAGTGAAATATGGTTGTTCAGTGAATAAGAGGTCAGCGTATAAAAAAAATAAAAAGTGGTTAGATACCATATAATGTTAAATAAATAACATTTGGGATTCATCCTCACTTTGTTTTCTTTTCTCAACATCACTTTCAATCAACAAACAAGCAATAAATAAAAAAATAAGTAAAAAAGATGCCATCAACACTCACTTTGACATTTTTTTAAATAACTTTTTTTGTTATTAGTTGAAATTCAAGTAGGTTTCATCAATTTGAGAATGAAATCATATAATATAGTGGATCCTACATTAATTTCAACAAGTAAAATATAACGTATGTAGAAGATAGTTTCAAACCGAATGCTGGAAGTGATAAGTGTCAAATCTACTTAAATTTTAAAATTATTTTGGACACTTATATATGCTAAAAGTGTGTAATGTCTCTCAATCTAACCCTCATGTGCATGGTTTAGTAAATATGCGGTATAGTTTGGATTTTATTAGTAAATCATGTGGCTAAACTTTACTTTTGATTTAGGAATGAAGAGGATGAAGTGGAAGTATTCAAGATGACTTGAAGAAGGTATGAGCCATGAAAAATCATAAAGTATGGGTAATCGTCAAAAATGAAAAAAAGATGTTCCTAACTCAAGTAGCTCGCTTGGGCGAGCAAAAAACATAGAGAAAGATTTCTGGATGTATGGAGTTTGCTCGAGTCAAGCTTAAGCAAACTAAGAACAGGGAGTAAGAGTTTGTGATCAAAGGAACTTACTCAAGCAAGCTTATGTTCACTTGAGTGAACTAGCTTTCATGAGAATGAAGAAATATACTAACTCGAGTGAACTTAAGTCGTCTAGACTTTGTATAAATGGCAAAAAACACATTTTTCAGGGAAGACTTAGACCTTTTGGTACTTTTAGAGAGAGAAACACGTAGAGTTAAAACTTAGACACCTTTGGGAGTTGGACCATTTTTTAGGTCATCATTGATTCATCCATCTTCTCTAGTTAGTTTATCCATGGCTATAGGTTGCTAATTTCCTTTTATTGGAATTGGATGTGACCTTTAACTATGGTGTTTTTTTCTTGATTTCTATATGAAAATATCGTTTCTATTCCATGATTCAATGGTTTTCTCTTAATCTTAGTGTTATGTTTTAGTTTGTGCACCTAACACACAATGCTTGATTATTCATGTGAGAAATCAATGTTTACGAAAGTAAGTTATAGATATTCACTCATGTGAGGAATGAATAAATGAAGTAAAGTAGAAATGATGCAGATGAATCATGGATAAGGAGATGGAGGTATTAGAGTTATTCGCCCAAATCCTTTTTGTATGCAAACTCTTTTTCTATATGAAAATATCGTTTCTATTCCATGATTCAATGGTTTTCTCTTAATCTTAGTGTTATGTTTTAGTTTGTGCACCTAACACACAATGCTTGATTATTCATGTGAGAAATCAATGTTTACAAAAGTAAGTTATAGATATTCACTCATGTGAGGAATGAATAAATGAAGTAAGTAGAAATGATGCAGATGAATCATGGATAAGGAGATGGAGGTATTAGAGTTATTTTGTCAAATGCTCTAAGCCCAAATCCTTTTTTATGCAAACTCTTTTTTTATCGATGCGGATATTAAGCCCATATAATTTGGGCTCAGTTAGGTTGCATATTCACCCCAAGGCCCACAAAATAAACAATTCCCTACACTCTTACACCGAAATGCTTTCGACCAAAAACAAATATACCGAAATACTGTTGGAAAAAAAAAAATCAAAACTCAAAAGGACCTGAAACGAAAATGAAAGAAAACAAGAAGAATTAATAATTAAAAAATAACAAGGAGGAAAAGTTTGAAGGCCAACTGAGCAGGAACCAGAGCAGAGAGATCTCCGTTTTGCTTCTTCAGACAACCGCAATTGCTCTCAAATCACAATTCAACCCTCCAGAGCATAGAGGGCTTGGTTTTGCTTATTCCTCCTGTTTGGTTACTCAGAAAATCAGAAGCAAAGAAAGGAAAGGAAAGGAGCATGGTTTTTGGCCAGGGAAGAAGTTTCTAACTCCATGCCGTTAACGTGCGTCAGATGAATGCACGCACATTTGATTCCTCAAATACACACGGAGTCTGAATCCGAACTAAATCTCAAGGGCGGTTCCGATCTCGACCACTTCATCATCGGTTATTTCTACTCTGATTAGCTTCCGAACCAGAAGAAGATGCTGCGCCTGAAAGCTTTCCGCCCTTCGAATGACAAAATCGTTAAGATCCAGTTGCATCCGACGCATCCTTGGATGGTCACTGCGGATGATTCAGATCGAGTCTCTGTTTGGAACTGGGAACACCGCCAGGTACAGCTTCTTTTTCAGTTTATTGCATCTCATTTTTCGTTTCGTTTTGTTGTCGTGTTTTGACGGAGACGTTCTTCAGGTGATATATGAGTTGAAAGCTGGCGGAGTGGATGAGCGGCGTTTGGTCGGTGCCAAGTTGGAGAAGCTAGCTGAGGGAGAAACAGGTTCAACTCTTTTGCTGTGACTGAAAAATTGTGTCAGCGAAATATATGTATTGTGTAGCCTTAGTAACTGTTGTTCTATCTAGACCTGCTGCATTTGCTTTTATAGGATGGGTTTGGAAATGCAAACCTCATGATCAGTAAATGTACTATGCTACTGGTACTTTGTAACAACTTTCAATAGGAGTTTGTTAATTTTTGGCATTCTTATTTTGAGGAATTAACTAGCTACCTTGGTTGCCAAATTGTTTTGTTCTTAGTAGTTAAAAAACCTCAATCCGGTGAATGCTGTATAATTTATAATCCCCAGGGATGATATACTTTCTGTTTGGTTAAAATTTCCTAGGATGCAGGCTTTATATACTCTAGTTTTTTTTCTCTGACAATGAAAATTGCTTGAATTTCCATTCATGTCCGTCACTGGTTAATTTTGGCAACATACTGATCTTGGGTGGCTGAATTCGTTACTTGTTAGTATTATCAGCGTCTAGGAAATTGTAACAAGTGAGTTTCTTTTTATGCAAAAACAAGAATGGCACAATAAACTTTTTTCGAACATTATTCATGGCTTTTAACATTTCTGCGGTGATTTAGTAACATTACTTGATTGTGATATGTTTTTTGTTTGATAGAGTCTAGAGGGAAACCCACTGAAGCCATTCGAGGAGGAAGGTAGTATACCCTTGCTTTGGTTTTTTATTTCCTTTTCTGACATTTTATGGTTCATTTATTTATCACAACTTGTTACCTGCCTTAAAGTGTTAAGCAGGTTAAATTTTTCGATGATGATGTTCGCTTTTGGCAACTTTGGCATAATCGGTCTGCAGCTGCAGAGGCTCCGACTGCTGTCCATACTTCAGCTTTCAGTTCTCCTGCCGCATCAACAAAAGGGAGACATTTTCTTGTCATATGTTGTTTAAATAAAGCTATATTTTTGGACTTGGTGACGATGCGAGGCCGTGATGTACCAAAGCAAGAGCTTGATAACAAGTCCCTTCATTGGTAATTTATACTACATATTCAATATTCTTAAGGTTCTTCCGACGTTGATGTTAAACTTGCTGTAAACTATCTATTAATACAAATATATTTTGACTATCTGATGGCTGTTGGTACTTTTGGGACAAGGACTATCCAGATAGTCCTTTTCTACCTTCTTTTATATCTTTGAAGTTGACATTGATATAATTTGATATTCTCCAACTTAAGCAATGCTGCATGTTATATCAAATTGTGCCAATATTTATTTGTTTACAGCATTCTTTCCAGATTCATCTGGAATCACATTAACTTATATGAATTTGAATTGAACAATGAGGATATTTGCACTCTAGTGGATTCATCGGACAAATGCTGTTGTATAAGTATTCCTTAAATTTGATCCTTTAAAAGAAATGGTCTTTTTATCAGTAAAATAATTTGCTAATAAAGTAAAATTGATATCTGCTTACATGGTCTCTTCTGCGTGGGTTTGTTGCCTTCCACACTGCCAAATATTTCTTTTCATGGACACGCACAGACACAATCATCCAAACATGCATATATTTACTGAATGGGTGCCTGGTTGGGATTCTGAGAATGTGCAGGTATAAATTGCCAAATTCCAAATGAAGATATCTCCCTCTAGGAAATCATTTATTTTCTGTTTCTTTGCTGTTTATTCTAATTACTGTACAAATTAAAGCCCTAGGTGTGAACAATCATCACCTTTTCATTTAAAAACAAACCAAACTTCTGCTTTATCATTTGTCTTGATTCTTGATTGAAATTTGGCATCGCATATTAATCTAGTCCCCTGTACTTCATTTGACACATGTTTAGCATTTTAGTCATAAAAATCAATTGCCAAGATACATATGTTCATTTATATATTGCAATCTTTATGGAGCAGCATGGGTTATTCTCATTTTCCATTTTTTTATGCTATTTCAGCATGGAGTTCCTTTATAGATCCGGCTCTAGCGAGGGTCCTCTAGTTGCTTTTGGTGCATCTGATGGAGTCATTAGAGTTCTCTCAATGATGACATGGAAGGTGGGTACCTAAAATACTAATCTTGTTACAACTATGTCTATCAGCATTCAGCATGTTATATGCTACTTTTGTTCCCTGCAGCTTGTGCGAAGGTACACTGGAGGTCATAAAGGAACAATTGCTTGCTTGATGTCCTTCATGGCTGCTTCTGGTGAGGTAAATCTTGATTCCCCTTGCTACTTTATTGTACTGTATTGGTATTGTTTTTAGGAACTTCAGGTTCTCTGGCATCCCTTATGGCCTCACCTATGCTTTAACAAAGAGTAATGTTATTACTCACACTTTTCCTATATTGTGTATAGGTAGCCATTGGATCAGACTTGTGTTAGTTGGTGTTGATGTAACAGCCCTGCACATATCTAATGGCTACCTATGCAGAGCATGAGTATGTCATAGTAACATTGCTTTTCAGAATTACCAGGTTTTTTGAATGTGAATGGTGACTAATTTTCATTGTTTGAACATGGTTTTGAGTCTAAAACCATGGTTTGCGTAAAAGCAAATTTAAGTTACTTTCCCATTGAATTAAACCATGGTTTGCAAACTATTGTCCAAACATAGGTAGAGAAATTACAATTGTTTGTTAAAATGTCAAACCCCTGTACAGTTGATTATCTCTGTATAGTACTTTTATGCTTGGAAGTACTTCTGAAATTTCATTCCTTTTTTGGGGGTTATGGTTGGCTTTCAGGCTCTTCTGGTTTCAGGGGCTAGTGATGGATTGCTCATACTTTGGAGTGCCGATCATGGTCAAGATTCACGTGAACTTGTACCCAAGCTAAGTTTAAAAGTACTGTTCTTTTCCTTTTGCAAACTACTCTTTGTCACTTCGTTCAGTAATTGGTGAAAAATGAATGAATTATTGCTTGTTATGGATGTAAAACCGGTATAAGCCACCATTTGTCATTTCTTAACAGTTGCTATTTCCTATCTGTTTAGTTTTTTGCATTGTATTTGGTCAAGTCCAATATGGATAAGAGATGAATAACATATTATTATAATAGGAAAGGAGGGGCTGAAGTCCAGGAATAAGGATGCCTCATTAAATTGAGGCGAATAAGTTAAATTCTGATATTTTTCTTCTTAATTGGCGTGCAGCTTAATTTTCTTTTCCTATCTTCTTTTCTACTTATTATTCTTTTCTATATGTCTTGTGCTGATAAAATGCATGCACATTTCATTGGTTTAAAATGCCACGTGATGCATCTAGGCACATGATGGCGGGGTTGTGGCAGTTGAGCTGTCTAGGGTGATGGGAGGTGCTCCTCAGCTAATTACAATTGGTGCAGATAAGACATTAGCCATATGGGACACAATCTCCTTTAAGGTGCGGTAATGGTGCTAATGTCTGGATATTTGTAATTCTGTAAAAATTATCCTTCTGACTAGTGAGTAGAAAAACTTAGCATGAACATGCTTTTAATTCTCAGGAACTGCGGCGTATAAAGCCAGTTCCAAAATTGGCTTGTCACAGTGTGGCTTCTTGGTGCCATCCTCGAGCTCCAAACCTTGATATTCTAACTTGTGTCAAAGATTCTCACATATGGTATATTGTTTTCTTTCTCCTTTGGTGACTTCAAGTTTCTTATTTTTTTGACCTGATAGTGTGATGATGCATATTTATCATACATTTTGAATAAACTTATTTAAACTTTTGTTAGGGCAATCGAACATCCCACTTATTCAGCTCTCACAAGGCCATTATGTGAGTTGACCACAGTTATTCCTCCACAAGCTCTTGCTCCCAGTAAGAAACTGAGGGTATGTGGTTAATTGCTTATAATTTAGCACCATTTTTTTTTGTTAATTTTGATTTGTTTAGTATGTTCTGTTCATTGTGTATCTTTATTAAAGCTAGTCAATGTAGAAGAGTGATATAATATAATATTATAATTCAAAGCATCTAAATACTTCAAGAATGATTATTCTGAATGGAGGCTAGGATAGATCAAGATTGAATGCAATAGAATCTTTACTTTTATACTGTTATAAGTTTTTGTTTGTTGTAGAATATGCTTATCATGCCCCAGGATAATAAATCATTTATAACAGAGAAGAAACTGAATTTCAACCCCGTATTACAGCTGCCCAATTTTCAATCCTTTTGTTGTCTGCCTGGTAATGGATTTGGTCAAACTTAATTGTACCACTGATTTTTGCTGCAGGTGTATTGTATGGTAGCACATACTTTGCAGCCACATCTTGTTGCTACTGGAACCAATATTGGTGTTATTATCTGCGAGTTTGATTCAAGATCTCTTCCACCTGTGGCACCCCTACCAACCCCATCAGATAGTAGAGAGCATTCTGCCGTATTTGTAATTGAAAGGGAACTAAAGCTATTAAATTTTCAGTTAAACAACTCAGCAAATCCATCTCTTGGAAGTAACAGCTCCTTGTCAGAAACTGGAAGACCTAAGGGAGATTTTTTTGAACCATTACCTGTCAAGCAGGGGAAGAAGCACATTAGCACACCTGTTCCACATGATTCACACTCAGTTCTTTCTGTGAGCAATTCAGGAAAGTAAGTTGCCTCTGCTTTCGCTACAATTCTATCGTCTCTTTTCTTCTTTGAAACAATTTTGTAATTAAATATAACAATTTTCTTCACTATAATTTAGAGGTCTTGATTTTTGTTAGATATGAAAAAGATATCTTATAATATCTTGATCATATCTTAGAGTAATTAAGCTAATTTAGATGATTCTTTAGATTGGTTTCTTTATTTTCTTATTTTTATTGATTTGTTTCCTTTTTAAATTAGGATTAGGAGTCTTTATTAGTTTCCTTATTCAACTAGAATTAGGAGTCTACCCATAACTATAAATAAAGGTAAGTATTTTGTCTTTTGTAAGATACTAAGATTACACCCTATAATATTATATCAATATTCGTTGTATTCCTGTTTTCTCTTGACTAAACCTTATAATTTCATCATGGTACAAAAGTGGTATCTTCTTCTTGATCCGTGCCATCACTATCCTGCTGTTGAGTTCCCCAAAAATTGGAACTTTGTTATAATACTGTTATTCTCCCATAATATAAAACAATTTGGTTGATCTTTGTTATCTCAATCTTTCGAGGTACTCTGTTTTTATTTTGTATCCTTGTTTTTAGGGTTCTGCTTCTGCCTATCTAGTTTAACGAATGATTCTTCATCGCTGTTGTTCGTGGTTATGATCATTGGTTCATTCGTTTTTGTGGCTGCTTTAGCAACTGATCCATTGTCGCTCTCGGTTGTGAATTGTGATTAGTGATCATTGGTTCACCTTCAACACCAGATGCCCTTGTTTAACCTTGGAACCTCATCTCTATAAGTTTTGATCCCAATTTTGGTTATCTGGTTTAGTGCTACAGTTGTCAGCGCTCACCCACTCTACAGTTGCCAGAAGTCGAATGTGACATCTTAACCTGTCTGAAGTCATCAAGTGTCGAAGTTGACACCATTGTCCATCTCAGAAGCCATCAACCGGTAGATCCCAAGTGTTTTTGTTTTGCTTGCCGCTGGTTTGCTTCTGTTTCATCCTTATTTTGTTTTTAGGGTGTATTGTTGGTTTTTCGCTCTAGTATGTTGTCTACTTTTGTTCGCTGAATCAGCTGACCCAACACCAATTCAGGAGAATTAGTTTTTACTTGCAACAATCCCGACTAGATCAAGTAAATAAGGTTGTCTCTTGTCTGCCCATGTATTTAGCAGAAGTTTGAAAGGTTTACCGTTGACCTATTCAGCCCAGATAATGCGTCAAGACCCCTCATTAGTTTTCCTTTTTTGGAAGGATATATTTGTAACAAGCTTCAAGCTAAGTAAGCTTGAGGGGGAGTGTTAGAATATGAAAAATATATCTTATAATATCTTTGATCATATTTTAGAGTAAGGCAACTTAGATTATTCTTTAGATTGGCTTCTTTATTTCTTCTCTATATTGACTTGTTTTCGTATTTAATCAGTATTAGCAGTCTTAATTAGTTTTCTTATTTAACTGGAATCAGGAGTCTACCTCTTACTATAAATAAGGGTAAGTATTTTGTCTTTTGTAAGATTACACCGATTAAATATGTAACTTTTTGTATTCCACAAGTCACAGTCAAGATTCACAATAGTTTTTATCCTTACCATGTTTGTGTATGTTGTAGTATTTCTATGTTTATGCTACTTCCTCTTCTAGCATTTAGTTTGTCAAATTGGAGTGCATTTTGGTTTGCTTTCTCACTTATCATTTGTTTCCAGGTATTTAGCAATTGTTTGGCCAGATATACCTTACTTCTCTGTCTACAAGGTTAGTGATTGGTCGATTGTTGACTCCGGCAGTGCAAGACTTCTTGCTTGGGATACTTGTCGTGATAGATTTGCTATATTGGAATCAGCAATATCTCCTAGAATTCCTATAATTCCCAAGGGTAGTTCATCAAAGAGAGCAAAAGAGGCTGCTGCAGCACAAGCAGCAGCAGCAGCTGCTGCTGCTGCTGGTACAGCTTCTGTTCAAGTCCGCATCTTGTTAGATGATGGAACGTCAAATATACTAATGAGGTCTGTTGGTGCACGCAGTGAACCAGTAAGATTCTCTGTCTGTCTTATAAAATTCTCTCATTTCTGGTGACAATGCTTCTATTCTTATGAGTAAAATATAGGTAAATTTTTAAGTAAAGTACTATAATTAAGATATTATTGATCTCAACTTGCATTTGTTTTGATTCTTAGCTACTACAAATTACAAAACACAATTGTCTATTATTTTCTTAGAACCAACAATTGTATACATGAAAAAGAAGGGGAGGAGGCTGAGATTAATGCTTGCTCTGATAAATTGTGTACACTAATTAATTGTTAACTAGCACAAGATAATGCATGGATTGGTTGGGAGTTAATAATTATTGCTATTTTTAGGCTAGAACCCTATTTTAGTCCTTAACATGTCTATTTTATCAATTTAGTGCTTTAAACATAAATTTTGTCAATCAAATTCTTGAAGTTTAAAATACCAATTTTTTTGTCCTTCTACTCGTTTATTATCGTTGTTTACAAATAAGCGGAGGGAACAAATTTTGTGCATTTCAAATTTTAAGGATTTCATTGATAAAATTTTATTGAAGGAAGGACTAAATTGAAATATGATGCATTGATGACGGACTAAAATGAGGTTTTTCTCCTACTTTTATCCACTTGCTAATTGGGTGCTATAGAAACTAACTTGTCAGATAATTCAGTAGTGAAAGGCTTTCATGTTTACTGTTTCATGCATGGGCTGCAGTACTATTCTCCTATATGTATTAAACAGATCTAAGATTTCAAGTCTTCGGAATGAATCCACTCGTATACTTAGTATCCTTGAAAACATGAACCACAATTTGAAAGTTAGGATGCCTTTTTAACTCATCTATTTCAGGTCATTGGTTTGCATGGAGGGGCGCTACTTGGTGTTGCCTATCGAACATCTAGGAGAATCAGCCCTATTGCGGCCACATCTATTTCAACAATCCAGTCTATGCCCTTATCAGGTTATGGAAGCAGTGGTCTTTCTTCTTTTACTACTTATGATGATGGATTTTCTTCTCATAGATCTCCAGCTGAGGCAGCACCTCAAAACTTCCAGCTATACAGGTGAAACTTACACTTACTGTGTGCAATAAAAAGAAGATTAATTGTCGTTATTCAAAGTAGTTCATAGAGTTTCCTTTTATTTTGCATCTGTTATTCTCTGTAGTTATTATTTCTTGGCCTGCCGAATAATGCATTGCCCTTTTAAGCTTAGAATGCTGACATGTCTAATGGTACCACTACCACCTCAGCCTCTACTTCTTTGGGATAGGACTGTGTTTAGGGATTCTCTCTTGTGCCATACTCATGAGTCATGACTATTTTGTGGGAATTTCCTTTTATGATATGCAAAGTGGGCTGCGCTGCTGGACTCTTGATTTTCTATATTTCTGTTTTTTCTTTTTTGGATGTGGAGGATATTTTATCATCCTACTACATATACTCTCCCTCTTTCCTAGCTAATACTATTTCTTGTTGTATTATTTGATGGATGGGATGCTCAAAGGAGTAAATGGATGTTAGGTGCTTAGTAAATCCAATTCATTAACTAATCCCTTATTTCCCTTTTCAAGTCAACTTGAAACTTGTATCTTCTCTGAGTTAGGTTCCTCTGCCTACTGGAATGTCTTCTGCGAATGGTTGCTGAAGTCTATGTAGTTGATTTTGTAAGTGTTGATATTTTTTGCCACAACTGTGAAAGGAACCCAACCCAGAAACTGTTATTCAATGTAGAACCCCAATCCCCAATAAGGGAATTAGAGGAAGATAGAAGAGAGAGCTTCTCTCCCTAAGCCAAATCCCAATGATACCCAAAAGATACAGAAGACACCTAATGCTCTCTAACTCCCTCTTATTTATAGGCAACAAGCCTCATAACCCCTCTAACTAACCCTCTAGCTCACCAACAAACTTTAAAACTTCTTAACTAACCCGAGTACCTAGCACTCTCTTCCTGTCCCCTGTCCTCTCTATCCTACCCATTTGGACAATTTTTTAGATATACGTTTTCGATTGATTATTAGTTATCCGCACTCCACAGTTTTCAAATGAGCATTTCTCCAATGGTCATGTAAATATTTAAATGGAATAATGTTGTTTAAGAGCGGTTGCACTTGGAACTCGGTTTTGTGTCTAGCCATGCATTTGTTTTCAACACTTTGTAAGGTCTCTCCTTTCTTGGAATTCCATTTTCTTAGGAACTGATGAAATGAAAGATAGGTTGCAGACCTTGTTCGCTATAGTTTAAACTTGAATCTTTTCAAGCTTAATAAAAACTAAAAAGTCATATAGTCTTTGTGTTCCCTGGGTTCCTTTATTTATCAATTCTTTTTCCAGTTATTTATTTGGAACCCAACTTCTCAGAACTTATCTTCATCCAACTTTTTCTCTTGGAAACGTTAAGGCTCAGCTCCCTGAAAGGACTTTTTGTTGATCAAGGGTACTTAGTGGAATTAGTAATAAGCATCTTTTACAGCCTTGTACACATCACCGGACTATTTGTACAGATGATTTTTTCCATGTTATTTGAATAACGGGACTGTGCTAATCTGCTTTTACACCAAGGCTTGGCAGCTACAGTGGCCCTTTAATGAACTTGTTTGACACTTTAGGATGCTTATGTGATGCCTCACCCTCAAATATCAATTGAAGATTTGCCTAAATCATTTGGCTGAAAAGTGTTTTATTTTTTGTAATTCTCTGCTGCTTGTAAACTCCGGATTTGCATCACATTCATATAACATTGAATGCTAGTTTTGCTTTATTCTGTTAGTTTTTGTGAGGGTAAAAGTTTCCAAGTTATCTTTAGATATGGCATTGCATTTAAATTTTTTTATGATTCAGTTGGGAGACATTCCAACCTGTGGGGGGTCTACTTCCTCAGCCAGAATGGACTGCTTGGGACCAAACTGTCGAGTACTGTGCATTTGCATACCAACAGTACATAGTCATATCTTCTTTGCGCCCACAATTTAGATACCTGGGAGATGTTGCAATCCCTTATGCTACTAGTGGTGTTTGGCACCGGAGGCAGCTGTTTGTGGCAACACCAACTACTATAGAGTAAGTAAGCTATGGGTATTATATACTTATTCAGTCCTTTTTGAAGATTTGGGTTTTTTGGTCCATTGTCTTTTGTAAGATTGCTTTAGCTGTTTAGAAAGTGGAAATGATAAACTATGATTTACATTGTTGATTCCTTGTCTATCTGCTAATAGGCAAAAAACAGCTATTCATCATGAGTCATGACCTAAGAAAAAGAGTAATTTTTGTTTTGTTTTGGAAATCTTATGAACATATATCCAGTTCGGGTAGTACTGAAGTAACCAATGATGGTTAATTCATGTCCAAATTCTGGTTAATAAATATTGACTAGATAACCATGAGTTTGAACTCTGAACAAAGGTTAATTTTTTCCCTAATTGGAAATTTATTTGGTAGGACTTGCTAAATTGAACTTATACCAACAAAAAACTATAATAAACCTTATTCCCACCCCATTAAGTGGAGTTGAACATTATGGGTTTAGCTGCGGTTGTTAAAAGTTTCCCATGTTTTGTAAGCTCTTATACATTGACACTAATACCTGAGGCACTTCTCAACTTCATCCCTCGTGTGTGGATATGATGTGTACATCATTATCAATCCCTTTGTGCTTTTACAGAGTAGGCCCCAACTCTCTGAAAATCCAATTCATTTACCTTTTTTTCAGACAATCATCTGTGTTTGTCTTGCTATGTGGTATGACTAATAAGAGTATTCTTACATCACTGGGTAGATCTTTATGATATTCAGTTTTTCTGTAAGGACCTGAGGTAAACATATTAAATGAAACTACCTATCCCTATCTTCTAAGTGTTGTTGAGATCCCACATTGACTAGAGATGTGGCCAAACAAGAGCTTATAAAGGTTTGGGCAATCATTACCTCATCAACTAACTTTTGGGGTTCAATTAAGCCTAGCTCAAATTCAAGAGTTGTCAAGTGGAGATTCATAAATGGTTTTCGATTAATATCTCCAATAGCCAGAATACACAATTGATTTTACCTTATATTTTTTGTTTTCAGAATTGTCTTTGTGGACGCTGGGGTTGCACAAATTGACATTGAAACTAAGAAGATGAAAGAAGAGCAAAGAATGAAAGAAGCACAGTCAAGAGCAGTCGCAGAGCATGGAGAGTTAGCACTAATTACAGTAGAAGGTCCACAGTCTACTACAGAAGAAAGAATATCATTGAGGCCACCTATGCTGCAGGTTAGAAAAACTTTAAATTTTTTATCATCGATGAAAATGATTGCAAATGTCAGGGTCTTTTTTTGTCTTCCCTCAGATTTTATATTCTGTTTTTATATATGATTAATAGTTTTTGCTGGAATGTTTAGAAGTGATATTAGATGGAAGTGTTTCTTAACAATTTTGATATATTTTGCATCTTGGGTTAGTTATTAGCTTTCCTCAGTTTTATAGGTTGTAATTAATATGTGAGTTTTGTTTGATTTTTGCATAGATGAGGACAATTGAATGCGATTCAAGTGGATAGATCTCATTTTGTATTGAACTGTTCTCTAAGTCGTTCAATATAATGTCATATGAGAAATTTGAGAGTAGAGGCCACTGCTTTCTTGTTGGTTATATGTCTGGTGCTTTCTTTTTCATCTTTCTTTGAAAATTAATTTATGTTTGATCCTCTGTACATGCTGCGCCTTTTATTTTAATCTATAGATTCTATACTAGTTACTATGCCATCTCATCTGACAAAAGTAAACATATTTCTGGTTTCCTTTTGGAGGAAGTCTTATCCTCTGATATTGTACAATTTCTGTTGTCCCTATTGTAGGTGGTTCGGTTGGCTTCATTTCAGCATGCTCCTTCAGTGCCACCTTTCTTAACATCACCAAAACAATCTAGAGTTGATGGTGATGACTCTTGGATGGCAAAAGAAGCAGAAGAGAGGAAGGCAAGTGAGGTGGCTGTTGGTGGTGGGGGTGTGTCTGTGGCAGTTACTCGTTTCCCGATGGAGCAAAAACGTCCAGTTGGGCCTCTTGTTGTTGTAGGTGTAAAAGATGGAGTTCTTTGGCTGATTGACAGGTAATTTGGACTTCTCAGTTTCAATTGTATCTTTAAACTTGAAATGGGCTGGGAAAGTAATAGAGAAGATTTGAGTGATTTCCAAGGGAAATATATGGGAATTAAACTATTTCCCATGATCCTCAATTTCTAATGCTTCATTTACTGCTATTGATTTTTATTTCCAACAATGACTATTGATGATCCCAATACTAGAGAGAAGTCAATATAACTTAATCAAACCTCAAGAGAGTTCAGTTATTATTATTATGTTACTTCCTTGGTAGCCAATGTTTCAGTGGATGAGTAGACATACAAGAAAAGACGCATTCAAGTCAATAATATATGTATTAAAGAGAAAGCCACTACAACAATAAGAAATATATTTAACAATTTATGCACTTTGGTGGATGGCTAGATTTGCAGGTTTGCTTCTGTTTAGAGTGTCCAACTGATTCCATCGAGTGTTTACATTTTCTTTGTTTGCTAACATAGGCATGTCTTATTTATGGATGGATATCAGATTTTAGATTTTTATTTGTATTAGATAATGATTTCAAGAAAAATGCTACTGATGCCTGGGTTCTGGTAGGTATATGCGTGCTCATGCCTTATCCTTGAGTCATCCTGGTATTCGTTGCCGATGTCTTGCTGCTTATGGTGATGCTGTTAGTGCAGTAAAATGGTACTGATTTCTCTCTTTTTCCCATAATTATGAATTAAGTTCAGATGTGTCTATATATTTACCATTATACTTTACAAAACAGGGCAAGTAGGCTTGGAAGAGAACACCATGATGATTTAGCACAATTTATGCTGGGAATGGGCTATGCTACTGAAGCACTTCATTTGCCTGGAATATCTAAGAGGTATGCTGTAATCTGTATGCTTATATAGCCAAGAGCTATCAATTTCAATTGATTGTACGAATTTTTTCCCTCCTTATGGCCAGGTATGGTTAGACCAAAATAAATTTCTGTTTACGTTATGCAGGTTGGAGTTTGATTTGGCAATGAAGAGCAATGATTTGAAGAGAGCTCTTCAGTGTCTTCTTACCATGAGTAACAGCAGAGACATAGGACGTGATGGTACTGGGCTCGGTTTGACTGACATTCTAAATTTATCAACAGATAAAAAAGAAGATATAGCTGAAGGTTTTCAGGGTATAGTAAAGTTCGCAAAAGAGTTCTTGGATCTTATTGACGCTGCAGATGCTACAGCACAGGGTGAAATCGCCCGTGAAGCTCTCAAGAGGTTAGCTGCTGCTGGTTCAGTGAAAGGTGCTTTACAAGGTCACGAATTGAGGGGATTAGCATTGCGCCTTGCAAATCATGGAGAGTTGACCCGGCTAAGTGTAGGCAACCTTTCTTAGTATTTTCTTTTCCAATCCATTGATTTTTGGGTGTTTGGTGCATGCTGGTAATAACCATTAAAGCTTTCATGTTAATTCATTTGGTGTCTCTCTTTTTATAAATAAAATGCAAGTGAATTCATTTGGTGTCTCTCTTTATATAAATAAATGTGATGATTAATTTGAATTTCCATATTGATTAGTTTAAGTTTGTTGATTCGTAGTAAACATTATATGTTGTTGATATAATATTTATGCTGGTTCTTCAACTACTATATTGCAGATGCTAAGAAGAGATTTAAATATATTGAGACGTTATTTGGGTGGATATTTATTTTTTTTTGGGGGGGGGGGGGGATCAAATACAGTCATGTTAGTTAAAAGTTCATTCTTATACAAGTGTGTGAATGTTACAATGTGTTTACTAGTAAGAGAGAGATAGAGGTTTATGATTTTAGATAAAAGAAATTTTAAGTGACAGACTTATGACAGGGATAAAATCCTCTCATAAAAATCCTCTCATGGTGAAATTTTGTGTCTATCTCTCTTGTCACATCTATGCATTAAATAGGTATAGGCCTTCAAATATTTATGAAGAGAGAGAGATAGACACAAAATTTCAACATGAGGGAACATGAGAGAATTTGCTCGAGAGGATCCTAATGCCTAATGACAAGACAGTTGCAGCAGATAATATACCTATTGAGGTGTGGAAGAGGTTATGAGAGAAAGGTATAAGATGTCTAACAAAGATATCCAACGAGATTATGAGGTCAAAGACATAGAGCATGCCAAAGGAGTAGAAGAGAAGTGCTTAAATCACTTTAAGAACAAAGGTGACATACAATCCTGTGCAAATTAATAGAGGGACTAAACTTACAAGTCATACTATGAAGCTTTAGAAGAGAGTAACTAATCAATTTGGTTTTATGCCAAGGAGACCGACCAAGAAGCTACAAATTGTAAAGATTGATGGAATGATTTCTAGGAATAAAAAAGATATTTATGAGGGGGTCATGATCAATGTGAGAACATAAGGAAATGATACAAAAGAGATGTCCTCATAACAATAGGGGTGCACCAAGGGTCAACTTTGAGCCCTAATCTTTTACTTTAGTTCTAGATGTGCTTATTGGAGATATCCAAGAGATGATGCCACAATATATATTTTCTGCAAATGATATAATATTTGTTCATAGCTTGGAGAATATAGAGAAGAAATCAAGGAGTATATCAAATGCAAGTTTAACAAGATACACATAAGTGAAAATTGGAGAACATACAATACCAAATCTCATGTTCCAAGTTTATTTAAATAGGATTGTTCCCCCGATAAATTGCTTTGATGTGTTCAGTTCCTTGTACTCTATGGGCAGTTTGACTTGTGCCCTAAATGAAATTTTTTTGGATTGTGTATATCACTTTATCTATTTCTCACTATGCCTCAGCTTTGTGGCCATGATCATATACTGCTGTTGGTTTTAAGGTAGCACGTAGTTTGAGGTCTGAGGATAAAGAACAGACTTGTTAGTTTCTTTAATATTATAAGTTTTCCTATTTTCTAATTTAACCTGTGCAATTTATATTTAAATTACTATTGGAGATGTTCTATATTTTTCTTCCTTTTGAGATTATCTAGACTTTATTTAGCTATTTAGTTTTAATATTGTTTGTGTTTTCATCATAACCAAAGATTGCATCATGCACTTCAGGGTTTGATAAACAACTTAGTCACGCTTGGGTTGGGTCGAGAAGCTGCATTTGCTGCTGCTGTTTTGGGTGACAATGCTCTAATGGAGAAAGCATGGCAGGATACAGGAATGCTGGCAGAGGCTGTGCTTCATGCTCATGTATGATCTTTACATAAAACTAGTCGATCCCTCAATTCAGTATTTGTAGTCTGACCTTGTTATTTCCAGGCACATGGACGTCCAACTTTGAAGAACTTGGTTCAGGCCTGGAACCAAATGCTACAAAGAGAGATTGAGCCTACTCCATCACAGAAGACAGATGCTACTGCTGCTTTTCTAGCTTCACTTGAGGAGCCTAAGCTTACGAGTTTGGCGGATGCAGGGAAGAAACCGCCTATTGAAATCCTACCTCCAGGGATGGTGTCTCTGAATGCTCCTATCTCCATCCAGAAAAAACCAGCTTCTGCTGCTCAGACTTCCCAACAACCTGCAGGCAAGCCATTGGCGCTGGAAGCACCTCCTACAACCACGGCAGCGCCAGAGGGTGCTGCACCACAGCCTGAATCTGTGCCTGAACCAGCTAGTGATCCACCCAAGCCAGAGTCTACCTCAGACTCAACACCAGTTCCAGCTGCTACTCCACCTCAACCAGAATCAGGAGATTCAGGTGAAACCACCGCAAATAGTGGAGATCCTACCACGGCCGCTGGAAGTGACGAAAATCAAAATGTTAATGGGGAAACTGTTGAAGCAGTGCCTACGAGCAGTCCAGCACCGCCTGAAGCCCCATCACCAGCAGCAGAAGTTACGGAGACTGATGTTCCAAGTCCAGCAACAGTGCCCGTGAGTGAGCCCTTCATGATATGATTGGCGATCCCTATGGCAGTGTTGACATTGCACTTGGTAAATGGATTTATTTCCATTTCAAATTTTATTTACGGATGTAAAGATATCATTTTAGAGAAAAGGAAATTTAGTGTATTAGATTGTGACAAGTCTAAACTCCATTATTTTTTTACTCTCAATTGTTTTTGATAGTCGTAACAAGGTCTCATTGTGACGGTGATATGAATATCCTGACACATACGGGTGTTATTTTTTTTTTTTCGTATTTTGTATTTTTGTTGATTGAATTTAATTTTCATTCACTTTTTTGCTTGAAGTGGGTTGTGAATGACATTTTGTAGTCTATTGTAAATCACACATACTGGACTCCCTTCTATTGTGAGATGATACTTGTAAAATTGTACTAATTTGGTAATATTTCATCTGAACTTTGCGATTAGAATATTTAATCATTACTTAGTAACAAGTGTAGCTTTAAATTGAAATTGATGTCATATGCGATCATAGCTTGATACAACTTTGGCAACCATCAAGTGTTGCCGTATCTTGTGATTGATGTGATTTATAGCCCTTGATATAAAGATACAATAAAAGTAAATCTATTTTATTTTCGATAGTTCAAGACAATTGGAAATATTCATGGCTTGAATTTAAGTATCCTAATTAGAATTTCCATAAAAAAAAGTATGCTGATTAGAATAATCGAATTTAAGATAGTATGAAATAATAGATATATTCATTGTAGTTGATAGAGTATTGGAGGCATGTGAGGTAGTAAGAGGCAATAATAGTTCATATAACTTCTCCGGAGTTTACTAAATAATAGAGACATCAAAGTAAGACGGTGATTATTTACTAAATAAATTAAATTAAGCTGAAAAGGGTGTATGGTTTTAAGTAATTCAAAAATCCTTTTATTGATCTTTAAGTAAAAACAAATAATATAATATTTTTAGTATTATTGTTATTATTATATTAATTTTTTCTTACAATATTTTGAAATTATATATTTATCTTATTTAAATATTCAAATATGTTAATCTGCCTAAAGACTTAGATTTATGAACTTATCTAAAATATAGACTTGTGTCATTTGTCTTATTTCAAAATTGTTTTCAACTAGATTTTCTGGTACTTTTTAAAAGAATTAGACAAGTATTTTAAAGATGTTACTTTAACAAAAGTTAATACAGATTTGTGAAAGTACCAATGCTGTAGGCACAGGTTGCCCTTAACTTGATTAAACCTTGAAGCAAAATACAGAGTGGTTTCATGACAGCAAGCAATCAGCAATGACACCAGAATTCCTTACAATCTTCTTAACAGGTCGATAAACTTGAACACATTACAAAACCTATCAGGGACATAGAAAGGAAGGTGCCTAGTCCAGTAACTGGAAGCACCATTATCACTACTAAGCATGGCACAAGTTAATGAACTTCTCGGCCCAAGGCAAGATCGTGCCATTTATCTGCATTAACTTGCTGTGTCTCCTGATCTGTTCAACAACAAAAGCACACAAGAGTTAAAAGTCAAGAAGAAAACTAGAAATGACCCTCGCACAAAATACTGATAGGAAGCTAATTCTTACCAAGCAAGAGTGAAGTTAGGAAAATAAAGAAGAAAAGCAAATGCAGAGTAGCAACTCAATTTTCTGGGAACATTTTATAATAGAAACCATACAATTGATACTAATAGTCTACTCCCTAGAATATTCTAGAATCAAATAAAGGATAACAACCTAACTAATATAGCAGAAATCAAACAAGTTCTGAATCAATTGGTTCTATTGGGCCCTACATTGGTTCTCTTGGGCCCTGCAGATTACAATTTACCAATCCAATATCAACTTCTACCAAATACCGATCTCATTAAGTGTAATCTTGTCACTAATATACGTACAGTCATGCCCATATTCATAGACTTTTGTTTTCCACAAAATACTTTCATTGAAGTAACATATAGCAGGTTTGGATCAGTTTATTATTCTTCTTCAAAAACAATTCAGGCACCTAGGAGCTACTGACGTAAACAATTCCTCATAATTGGTTTGCCTTCGGAATCAATTATAGAAGAATTTACAAACATGTTATTCATTGTTCTGTCACTCCTCAGTAAAACATTAAATGTTAATCATCTTCAAAAAAAATCAATGTAAATTGTCTAATAGAACAATGTTTTAAACTTTTTCATAAAGTAAGCTGAAGAAAGATATTATCCACATACTTGATTCCTCAGTATCATCTGTCCGAACAACCAGTGTTGGGGGCAGGGGAAGATCTGTAAACAGCAACATAAAGGCACATCACATTATTCACACATAAATATCAAGCTGAAAAGACTCGGCGTGTTTGGATTAGCGGTAGCCGGTAGGAATTCAGTCCAGTAACTCCAGAAACTACATTTTCCAACTTCTCAAACAGAAGAGATTATGAGACTTCCTACCGCAAAACCAAACACGCTATCAATTGAGAACCTATCTACTTCTAATTCCTATGCACATTCCATGGAAAGGGGAAATTGAAAGTGACAACATACCATCATCAGGAATAGTGTCTCTCATCCATTCCTCATCAACAATATCAATTAGAATTCCCAAAGTCACTTCTGCCATTTTTGACCTTCTTCACCACAGTGTATTTCCTATTCAGTGTTAACACAACCATCGTAATTGCAAAAATAAATAAATAAAATGCCCCAAATTATAAAAATCGGACCTTCTAATGTTAAACTTGATTTTTAATTCTCCCCAAACAGAAAAAATCTGTTTGTAGTTTCTTGAAACCCACAGATTTGTGAATTATGCCGCCGGCAAGCTTTCTGGCGGAGGCGAAGATGCAAAATTGGGTTTGAGCAATAACGAATTGAAGAAAGGGAGTGTAAAGGAGAAAAGGGAATAAATTTGGAGAAAGGAGAGAGCAGAACGAACCTGATGGATCAATCTGAAACTTCTACCCTGTCCTGTCCTGTCGGTGCACTCACTCAAAATAAAGACTTCACCCGCAGGTTTTCAATTTTGATAATTGTATATAAAATTAATTAATTAAAAAATTTCTTGCATTTTTGTTTTGATAATAATTTCTTGCATTTCTTAATTGTTAGTCTAACAAACTTCTTAGATTATTGCCTACTTTTACAATTAAATATTAAAGAATTATTTTTTTTCTTTTGAATAATTTGATAATTTGATAGAATTAGGCCATAGGATTGATATTCTCAGAACCCGATACAGATAGGTCATTGAGTTAGCTATTCAAGGTTCAATTGTTGGAACGTAGTTGAACCATAGTTGAACGAGTAATAATTAAATAACATTTTAAATACATATATATAATAGTATCAGGAAAATTACACGCAATATATAAAATTTTAACCTTTCAATAGGTAAGGAGATTAAATTTTTAACCTTGAATATATAAATTTTTAACATTTAATTTTATAAAGAAAAAAACATGAAATAGCCTGAATCGGTTTAGACTGGTTTTGGATGATTCCCTACCAAACCAGTTATAGGACTGAACCAGCCAAAGTCCTGATTTTCGGTCGGACCGACTGATCTAGTCCAATTCTACTAACACTGTGTAGGGTGGAGCATTTTCAAAATGGTCCATTTTTGCACCACTAAGGTGTACCAAATTTGTAGTCATGGAAAATTTTGAAATTAAATTGATCCTTTATGGTATACTTCAAATTAATTTGAGAATAAATATATTTTATTCGTTTACTTTAAAGGAATACTATGGAGTACAGAGAAGTTGTCAAACTTTGTAACAAACTTGGAATTCAGACAATGGGGGTTGGAAAAGGGGAAGTCATTAAAAATCTAGTGCTACACCAGGAATGAGTCTACTGAAGTCACAAGTCCATTTGGTGCTACACCAGGAGTGAGTCTCACAGAAATGCCGCTCCTGAAAAAATTGGCATGCAGTGGCTGGTTACAACTTACACTCATGTTGCTGTTCTTGTAATTGAACTGCAGTTCCAACCTTTAAGTTAGATTTCTCATACATTCCTGGAGCAGTGAAGCCCAATGGTTTCAAAACTTTTTTGAGCAATGATACAAGATTAGTGGTCTGTGAACTCAATTTGCTTTGATATTTGTTTCCATCCTTCTAAGTTTGTCAATGAAAGAATTACAATATACACGGTTACAAACACAAAAAGAATATGCTGTCAATAATCATTATCATCCTAAAGAAAGAAACTTGATTCCAAAAGGAAAAAATGATAGATTTATCTTATTCCACTTCTGTCAAAATTAAACCCCGGCTTCTTTTTCACATGTTCCTTAAGTATCAATTTCTTCAACCTTTCTGCCTCTTCGCACTTCTCACCCATAACATAAAGATCATGAATAAGTCTATATATCCCTCCATCATCTTCTGGTTTTACCATCCTCAGGACCTGATCAATCACCCTCTCAGCCATCTCAAATTGCCTGTGCTCCTTACAAGCTGACAAGAAGGAATGAAATACAACAACATTTGGCTCCACTTTCATTTTTTTCATAATCTCAAAAGCTTCCTCTAGCATCCCACTTTTCCCAACCAAATAAACCAAGCTTGCATAATGGTGAACTTTTGGTTCCATGCCATAGTCCTCAATCATCTTGAAATACCGGCGTCCCTCCTTCACCAACCCAGCGTGAGCGCAAGCACTGAGCACCCCAGTGAAAGTGAGCTCACTGGGTTTGACTCCAGCAACCTGCATCTTCTCAAACACAGCAAGTGCTTCTTCACAGAAACCCCATTGGACAGCGCCAGAAATCAGTGCCGTCCAAGACAACATATCTCGTTCAGCCATCAACTCAAAAACCATTGCAGCATTTCTCAAAACTCCACCTTTAGCGTACATATTAACCAGAGTGGCACCTAACTCTGCATTCAACTCCCACCCATTTTTCACAATGAAACCATGCACTGATTTCCCAGCCAACAATCCAAGGGATCCCATGTGGGCACATCCTGATAAAACTGCACCAGAAGTTACCTGGTCCGGTTTTATCCCCTCAAGCAACAACACACGCCGGAAAAGGGACAAACCCTGCTCGTAGCTTCTGGCATTGGTATAAGCAGAAATCATGGAAGACAACGACACGGTGTCTCTGTGCAGCGTTTCCTCAAACACCTCACGTGCTCTTTGGACATCCCCTGATCTTGAATACCCAACAATCATGGTGTTCCACGTGACAGTGTTCTTGTGAGGCATTTCGTCGAACAGGAGACAAGCATCAAGGAAAGAGAGCAAAACGTAGGCATTGAGAAGACAATTTGCTACATGGAGGTGGGTGGGGGCGAAGCCGAGTTTGGTGATGTGGGCATGGAGGTGTTGAATGATGGTCAAGCTGTGCAAATGGGTACACGATTTTAAGGTGAAGAGAATGCAGAAGCTATCAAAGGGAACTCCTTGGCGGTGCAGTTTAGAGTAGAGATGCATGGCTTTCCTTGGAGGCGAAGAAGAAGAAGCGTTCCTTAAAGCTAAAGCCCATGAATTGAAACTTCTCACAAAAGACAACACTGGAAGCTTCATATCATAAGTTTGGATTCAAATTAACATGAATTTTCATGTGATGACAGTAATTGAAGCAAAAAGATAGATAGCTGCATCTAAGTTAGTGAAGTGTGTATGCAAACAACAAGGCTAATGTAAAATCTAATAAAAAAGTGGGTAGGCGAGGGATAGTTACATATCAAAGAGATGTTAGCATGTGATTGGTGGCTTATTTCATATTATTTCACAATTTTGTGTTCAAATTTATGTGAATGAAATTATGCATCTGCCATTCTATGGAAGCTTCTCTTTCATTCAAACCCTGCAAATAAATTTCAGCGAGAGCCTGATTGCTTTTTGTTGATCACATCACATTATGAAGAAATAAGCACACTGTATTATCAATGTTAAATATTATTGATAATCTCTGTAAACTTATTGGACGTTCTAAATGAAGTACACGGCCAGAATGAAATTCTGCTGCTCATGCGACTATGCTTAAAATAAAAAGGTAAAAGCTCTCACCAAGATTGTTTGGATATCCGTTGGAATAATGGTGTAAGCACTCATTTCAATGCAAAAAGTGAACGGAACGTTAACTCAACTGATATTCAAAGACAACTCACACGAAAACTGGAGTCTAAAATTAGCCACCATCAGAGACCTTTAACTTTGGTTCAAGCCAGCATGAGATTAAGAGAAAGTTTGCAAGCATCTTTTGCATAAAAATTTAGTATTTCATATTTCATCCATTTTAAGGTACTCTTCTGTTTCTAAACCATGAAGGTTGAAAAAGATATAAAGTAATATGGATAAAAGTGGAATACAAAGACCATCATCATACAGCAGTCACCACCACCCCTTCTAACTTTTTTTCTTCCTAAAAAGGTACAAAACCATTCCCTTAACTGATCTTGTCAAATATCAATGCCTAAAACAAATACTAAATTTGACAAGAAAATAAAAGAGAGGACCCAAAACGGAGGCCACTGTGGATGTTAGGCCAACAAGTGAGATGTTATATCTGGACGCAGCTTTCAATTTTCTTGAACCCATTAGGCCAACTACAGTGGTAACAATTCCCGTCTTGGACAAGGGTTCCCAAAATTTTAAGTGTGGACTGACTAGTAAAACCCACCTCCTAGCTTGTTTGGACAATCAGACGCTCGGTGCCCAGATTCCCCACAACTAAAACAGGCCCCTCCAAAGCCAGCTCTGCGATGTACATTCAAATCTCATGTCAATTATACAGACGTTTACAGTATATTTGGATAAACAACTTAATTAAGCGTTTATGGCAATAAACGTTTATCATGTAAGTGCATATTCATAAGCTAATATGAACCGCATATGAAAATAAGCTTAAAACAGCTTATAAGTAAGGTTTTAAGCTATTTACACAAGTTTTCCCAAATAGTTGACAAGTGCTTATGCTATGAAATAAGCTCATCCAAACAGAGCTTTAATATCATGCTCATGAGAAGGCTCGTTATAACTTGTATAGTAAGAAAATCACCATGCAGAAATAAAAAGTATAATGACTATGACCTGTCTGATGAAGAGGACCTGCTGCTTGATCGTCTGCCTCCAATTAGCCAATCATCCCCACTGCTTTTTCCTGCTCGAGACCAGCTGCTGTTGCTGCCAGTTTTATAATTTCTACTACTACCACCACCTCTCCTATACTGGTCACCAAAGCCATCATCAGAGTCACGGCCACCGCCCCATCCTCCCCGTGAGGATTTGAAACCACCTCTCCGGTCCCTAGAACCTCCTCCTCTTCGGCTACCTCCATCTCTGTCAGAAAACTTCCCATAGAAATCGCTCGCAGGGCCGTCATCTTGCAAAGGAGGTAACTGCCAATGCAAAGTAAGATGCAATGCATTTTTGTATTATCAGTGATGTTCTGAATAGGTACCAAAATATGGTGTTTTGGCTTTGGGGGGGGGGGGGGGGGAATCAACAAAGAATTACCAAGCAGAATATTAACCAAATATTGTAATTTACCTTGGTGATCTTGGAAATAGTATGTCCAGCTGGTACATCCTTATTAAGTAACTCTTTCGCAATTTCCTCTGGAAGATCAAAAACGGCTCCTTGGACCTGATAATAGGTATTGGCAACGTCAAACAATTTGAACAATGTGGGTGCCTTCCCAATAGCACTGAAGTTTCAAACAAGACAAGCACAGAAAAGAATTGAAGAATACTCAGATACAAACCTGTTCATCTGCAATTAAATGTATTTTTCCAATTTCATCAGCAGCTGCAGAATAAACATCTGAAAGAAACCCAGTGACTGATCTTGCTGAAAAATATCTTCTGGAGGTATCTGAATCTCGAGTCAGTTGCAAAGTAACCCATCCCTGCAGAACCAAAAAGTTTCGATAATTTAGTGATATAATGATAAATTAGTGATATAACACAGGTTAAAAAACACAGCATAAATATGTAAGATCAGCTGAAATATTATCAGTGCATGCGCTTGCTGACAGTAAAAGCTAATAGATTACAATTGAACACACAACACAAGACCACACGAAATATCTACAGGTCATGCTTTATAACCTCCATGGTCTAGTGTAAATGACCCTGACTCCCTGATTCTAGTCTGAAATGCTTATAGATATACCACAACACACTAGTTTGGATCATGGATTAATACCATCGTAGTTGGAAAGTCATGACCAGAAGTCTAAGGAGCAGTTTACTAAAACAAAAATACTGATTGAATAGCAAGTACTGTTTGATTAAAACAAAAGCAACAGCCTATAAAAATTCCTAAACTGGATGATTTCAGTTGGAAATATAAACTTCCAGTACCTGCTCATGGGTGATAAGAGACCGTGACGATGGAGGTTTGGAGAATCCACTCAGTTGTGCAAGTGCAGCTGCAAGGGCACTTGTTCCTTGTTCTTCAATTAGTTTTTGCGCAGTTGGGGTGAAAAACTCAATAGACTCAGGGTGAACTCCATTAAGTGTCGCAACAACTTGATCAGCAGATGATTCCAAAACCTCTTCCATAGCAGGTGGGTTAACAAATTCAAACTTGCACCCTACATCACGTTCAAGGGATCTTACTGTTCTCCTCTGGCTACTGGTGTACAGCAGAATAGCATTACCTTGCTTTCCTGCACGCCCAGTCCGGCCAGAGCGATGTACAAAAGTTTCAGGATCATTGGGAAGCTCATAATGGATAATCTGAAGGAAACAGATCAGACCAATAAGCATTTAAATAATAGCATTCAGCATTTCAGCACTACTCCTAGACCAAGACAAGAATAAGAACCTTCTAATTTAAAGATAGGTCTTAAACTTCTGAAGTGGTAATTAATTTAGGATTGGGAAGAAATAATCACACAATGAAATGAAATTGGATATAAAATTCTAACTCTCAAGTCACATGAGACAGTGTACAGTAAAAAACATTGACGAAAAATCGAAAATGTTAATGCAGTGGAAATAATCTCCTCAATAAAACAGGCAACCTTAACTCTACTAAAGCAAGCAACTCAAACTTATGACTCGACAAATCACATTTAAGAATAGATATTATTATTATTATTATTGTTGTTGTTATTATTATTATTATTATTATTATTATTATTACTATTACTACTAACGCCCCAACCATATCTGGGGATAAACTATCCCAAAAATCCAAACTACTAAACCCTAAATTCAAAAAAAAAAAAGATGGTTAAATCCTGAATCCCCAATCAAAAACCACAATCCCAATATTAAAATTACTCAAGCAGTTTGCTTAATTTCAGCTTTAGTTGGCCTTAATCTAATCTATCAAGGGGGGAAGAAATAAATAAGTAATGCTAGAATTCAAACAGATTCATACAGAACCAACACCAGAAATGGATTGCTAGATAAAGACTGCAAAGCATCCTTTGAACTTACCAAATCAACATTGGGAATATCAAGTCCACGAGCTGCAACATCAGTGGCAACAAGCACCGTGAATTTTCCTTGCCTGAAACCATTTAATGTTCTCTCTCTTTGATGCTGAGATATATCACCATGCAGAGCTTCAGAAGTTATACTACTTGTTAATGCCAATGATACTTCATCAGCATCTCTTTTTGTCTGCGTAAAAACTATAGTCTTCCCACCTTTTGCATAAACCTAAAAGGCATAGTAGGATTCAGTGAATTATTAAAGCCTTACAACCTGATAGCAAATGGTAAAATGACACCATGACAGGAAATAATAGCTATTAGATCATCTACATAAATAAGATGTTGTACTAAACAGTAAAATGTAGCTTATTAGACATGATTTTTTGGTTACCTAAACTAGAAACTGGAAATAACAGATATTACTAAATGCAATGATTTAACAGAACCTCCAGAATACAAACTACAGATATTACAGAACATCAGCAACTTACAGTAATAAGATCAGTCAGAATTGTCCGCTTTGAAGTGTTAGTGGCTGATACAGCATAAAGTTTTATCCCTTCAGCAAGCTTTTCTTCTTCATCGCCAACCTTTTTAAAAGACAAAGGGAAAGCATCATAATCATGAATTATTGTTTTCAGATTAAAATGCATCGCTATCACAACTCAATCTTTATTCAACTATAACTTATAAATTAGTTTACAGTCATGCAAAATTCTAGCCTGAATTATTTGATGGTAGAGTCATGAAATCTACAATTACAAGCAGGCTATGCTAGACATAATTTGAACAAAAAAGAAGCGAAAGCAGATGCACCTACTTTACAATGTACTCCAAATGCATAATGTTTCCACTTTTTTACCTCCAAGTCAATTGTACCAAACATGATATAGGATGAGTCCAAACAGATGAACACATGTTGAGAAAACTGCCAATGTTAACTCAATTATTGCGAACAGAGGTGTGTGTTTACATGAACGTTTCAAAACTAGCTGTTTACACAATGAATGTCATTCATATTAAGTCAGCGGTTCACAAAGTACTCCTCCATTACAATATCAAATTTGGAAAAGTCAAACTACGACAACAGCGTAAAGCTTTTCAAGCACATCTACTTCCTAACAATAACTAGAGTTTACATAAACATACCTAGAATTCAAATTTATAAACATTAAATAGATCTTGCATCTAAAAGGGTATTCAATGCATCTATTTTCTTTTTAACAATATTTTATGCCTTTATCAAGAAGTTTTCTGCACATACTCCACTAGTTTATCCACAGGCAAGAGTGACACTATATAGTAGCTGTTCTTTTAGCCATTATAAAACATATCAAGTGAAACAAAGCATGTTTTATTCCACCTAAGATGAGCATGATATCGACCTGATTTGTTGCATTTAGCTATATGAGCATCAAACTGTGCTCTAGTGATGATAAAAGTCAAAACCAGAGCCGGATCAGATCATGTCTTTTATGATTATCATCCAGCCTTGTCACAAAGACAGCACTACACAAACGGCATGTGTAGATATGTTACCCAAAAAAAAATGCATATAAAATGTTCTTTGTAGAAAAAATAAATCTTGTAGAGAGAGAATTGCTGACACCATTATGTGCTGTAATCTATGTTTACGCTCTACAAATAAACAAGTTATCCACCATTGGTTATAAGTATATATATTTAGAGAAGAGAAGCCAAAAGTAACAGAAACTTACCAAATCAATTGTCAAAGGATTGTCCAAATATTTTCTTGCCAATTTCTTCACCCAACCAGGCATGGTTGCACTAAAGAGCATGCTCTGCCTCTGAGACGGGAGCCTTTCTAAAATGACTTCCACATCCTCCTCAAACCCAACAGCGAGCATTTGATCAGCTTCGTCGAGAACCAAGTACTGAACTTCACTGAGCTTAAGGCTGTTCCCGTTGATGAGGTCAATGATCCTACCAGGCGTTCCGACCACGACATCAACGCCACGAGTAAGCGCACTTTGCTGGGTAACATAAGAAACACCCCCATAAACACAAACAGTGCTGAGATAAGGCGCAGATTCTTTAATCTCTTTCTCAACTTGCCTAGCCAACTCCCTGGTAGGTGCAAGGACCAAAACTCTAGGAAGACGACCAGCAGATCTCCTACAACAAAGAAACAAATGCATTTGTATTGTTTATAATAAGCAACAGAATCGAACGACATTGCACATGTATGACAACTAGTTGATTAGCTACCTGTGAGAAACTGCATGCTCATCTTCAGTGATGTGTTTAATGATTGGAATCCCAAATGCCAGCGTCTTCCCGGTCCCAGTCTTGGCTCGAGCAATGATGTCTCTACCTTCTAGTGCAGGTATCAACACCGCTCTCTAATCACAAAAATCATTCACAAAGAAACTTGATTATGATTGATAGAAATCTAACAGAAATGAAAAATATAAATCTGAATGATAAATTCTGTGTATTATTCATTCATAGTCTAATAATTACAAGCTGAGAAGCTATATGTATAGCTTGTGTAAGCTTCAAACTATATAAGCTTCAGCTTCTGACTGGTATAACTAACTGCCAGCTCAGCATAACAACCTAACTGGCCAGCCACTCTAACTGCATAACAACACAACTAAGTAGCAAGCTCAGCTCTAACCGCATAACTATGTAACCAATTATTCATGAACTACGGTGGGTTCAGCTCCAGTCACATGCTATATATTTATATATATGTTAGTTAATGAAAGGGGAGATGGTAATTAATAATTATTAATTAAAATTAGAAAAATAAAAGGAAGAAAAAAGACCTGAATGGGGAAAAGATGGGTTATTGAGCGGTTGTGGAGGGAATCGACGAGGCGCGAAGGGAGACCGAGCTTGGTGACGTCGAGTTCATCGGCGGTGGGAGAATCGGAGAGGAAGCCGTTGTTGTCGTCGACGTCGTCGTTTTGGGCAATTCCTCTGAAAGCTTGGTCGCTGAGGAGGGAAGAGGAAGAAGAATTGGGGGTGGCAATGGCGGAAGGAAGGAAGTTAGGGTGGCGGATAGAGCGGGAGACCTTGGTGGTGTCAACTAGACATGGAAGCTTGACTGAGGCTGGACAAGGAGAAGCGGTTGTTATTGTTGGCCTCTTGAGAGAAGGAGGCTGGTATGCGGAGGAAACACCAACGACGGTGATAGACGCCATTTTCGAAAGATGATAAGGTAGGTAAGGGGGGAAGGACACGCAGGTTGTGGAGGAGGAAAATTTGTATGGCCCTTTAAACCTCCACCTCGCTCTATCTCTCTCTGCATAGTGTTAGTGTGTGAAGGATATATAGATGGATAATTCAGATATTTCATCTCGGGTCGAGTCATTCTATCCGGGTCTGGCTATCATGGGATATTTTCATTCATTGTCTAACCTTAAAGGCTTCTCTCACGGCCCTCTCATCTTTAGTCGCTTATAAAGTTATTTGCTGATCAAGTCTTTATATTAGCAATAAAAATCGAACACACAATTTGAGCATAAGTGGTATGTTCTTACAAATAGAACAAACATGTGTTGGTCATTCATGTACATGTATCTTATGATAAAGATATACTTATGTAATAATATATGAATAAATCCCGTTAAAAATTAAAACATTAAGTTAGTCACATAACATTTTTAAGTGGTCACGTGACCATTTAACTGTTTTAATCTCGGTTATTCATGATTACATCCCACGATCATTTTTTCATAAGACACATCCCCGAACATTCATTATCTAACTACTAGTAGTACGGTAGAAAAATCAATTTCTTAACACATGCATTTAATTTATTTCTGCCACATCAAAAATATATTTTTTATTTTAATTAAAGTTGAAAGAAAATGTAATTGTTTAATTTTATGTGATATAATGTGAATGGACATCAATGTAATACTTTTTAATAAGTGCGTATCCACTAACCTCTATAATTTTCCAAAAAAAATAATAATTTCTATTTTCTTAAATCATCCAAGGGAAGGAATTTAATAATTTTTTCTTTACTTTTTATAAACCGTCTTATTTGTCCACTAGTGTGGGCTTCATCATCTTCGCGAATGATTTAGACAATATTTTTTATTTTTTAAAATGTAGTTTTTCATATCCATTTTAGTTTTTTTTACAATTTTAATTGTAAAATAGTTATTTTTTCTTTTTTCATATTTTTAAATTTTTAATAAAAAAGGATTCTGGTACCTTTTCTTTCTATTTCATTTTTATTTTTACTTCTTTAGATTTTTTTAATTGTTTTTTCTGTTTCACTCTACAATTTATGGGAGCCTTCTATAATTTAAACAACTCAAGCATATGCACTTGTGTGATTTCTAATCAGGTTGATACATGTACAATTTGCTAAAGTTCGTTGGTTTTCATTTATCTTTATTCATTTCCATGAGTTTCGCTGTGAACTAATTTTTCTTAGTCACGCCTTCCCGAAATAAAAATGTTAAGTATTCAAAAGCAATTAGGCTTGTAGGCCAGGTCAGGCTTTATAAAAGGCCAGTCTAGGCCTTAAAATTTGGCCTATGAAATGCCACAAGCTAGGCTTGGGCCGCGAAATGAGAATACAGGTCAGGCGTGGGCGGCGCAAAGTCTGGCCTGGTCTGACTTATTTCCACCTCTATCTGCAACTACAAGTTATTTTTTTCTTTTTTCTCATGGATGGCTTCCCTTTCATGTCTACTCCTCTTTTCTTTTGGTTTCTGTTCATCCTGATTAAACGCCCCACACATGCTGCGATATTGTCGGTATCCATAAAAGATTGTCGTCGGAAAAGACATGTGGTGCTGAAAGCGGACACCAACTTTTGCGCGACAGAGATACTGTGGTTTTTAATGACTCGCCAGTGTAACCAAGAACTGGCCGGTTCTCACCGGGTTGAATGCACAACTGACCCAATATGCGACTCGAACCAGTCAGATGCAGAGCTCTGGTCGAACCGGTCGGTTTGAACAGAGTTTTAAAACACTGGCAAGACAAACAGCTGTTATAATTAATTTTCAATTTTGCTGCATCGTTGTCCCCAATTCCCCTTTTCCTTTTCCCTTCCCTTCATAGCGAAGCCAGGCATTATTGGTTGCACTGAACGAACAACCCTCCATTATTTGAACTCCTCCTTCTCCAATCATCATTCATTTCCTTTCTTCTCTGATACGCTCCTTTTCCATTTTCGGCAACCAATTCCCGGTCCAATTCTGGCTAGGGTTTAAGCGTTCTGCTGATTGATCCCCACGCGAAGGGAGCTTGGCTTGGCCGGAATGGGGTTACTGATTCCGGCTTTCTTCTACATCGTCGCTTTCTTCTGCACCGTCGGGGCTATCGCTTTGGCGGTTCTTCACATTTACAGGCACCTTCTCAATTACACTGAACCAACTTATCAGCGCTTTATTGTTCGCATCGTTTTTATGGTCCCGGTTAGTGACCCTGCCTTTGCTTATTGCTTATTGCTTATTGCTTATTGCTTGTATCAATATTTGTTTTGTTATCCGTGCTTTTCATTGTTCATGAATGGAGTATAATAGAACGAGAGTTAATGTCATTCATAGTAGGCTTGTTTTTTAGTGGCCGAAGTTGGTGTCTTTTTTGCATTTTGTTAATTGGGCTGACTGGTTTTTGTTGGCTAACATAATGGAGGAATACCCCAACCCTTACTGTTCCACATTTGAAATATCAAATTTCATTGCTCTTACTTTAGAGGAAAATGGGACATGGGATTTATCATCTTAATTTAGAATGTTCTGTATTCTGGGAATTTATTTTCACAGCTACTTGACTGGCCTGTGGTTGTAACTTTTAACTATTTGGATATGTACCAACTCTGTTTACTTGCTGCTGAAGACCGCGTTTTCTTGTTTCCCACTGATCGCAATTACTGACATATGATATGTTTTCTTTGTGTGTTTCTTAATAGTTCTTTGTTTTGGTTTATTTGATCCTTCATTTGCATGTCATAACGCTTTTGAAGTTTTGCTGGGGATGTTACTAGTGTGTACTCTGTGACATTTCTTTTTGATATACATTTTAAACAGTTAAGAATTCAATTTTCTCTTACAGGTTTATGCGCTGATGTCATTCTTGTCCCTTGTTGTGCCTGCGCGTTCGATCTATTTTAACTCTATTCGAGAAGTGTAAGTTCATCTGTCTTTGTGTATTTATTATTTTATTTTGGTTATTGCTTACATTTAGACTAATACATTTCTTCATAAACGTTTGTTCATTTCCTGTTTCATGAGTCACAAGTTCGGTATGGTTTGGGTGGTAAAATGGTTACCAGTGATATTTAGGCAGGCATATGAATTATCTATTGTCGCAAAATTGTGACCGTATGAAGATTCAAGGTTCTGGGTCTCTAACTGTTAAAAAAGCCCTTGAATTTGCTATATTGAACCTCCGGTCTGAAACTCTACAATATGTAGAATCTAAATTACTTGGATAAAAATATGTGTCTAGCCCTTAAACTGATTAGTTTTTCCTTATAAAACATGTCACTAGGGTGTGTATATTTTCATCTTGTTAGCCAAGTAATTGCTGAGAATGCTTAAGAAATCTTCCATTGATGATAAGACTGAGGTGGTGTCGATGATTGTTGCTGCTGCAGTGCTTGGACATGTGGTCACAAGAGTGGAAAGGCAATATTAGTGTGATTTGATTCCCTTGTACCTTCATTAGTGTGTCAGTTAACTTTCAGTTCTGCAATCTAAGTTCAACATACAAATGTTTGTTTTTTGCTCTATAATTAAAATAGTAATGACAATTCACAGATCTATGTTTTTTAGCTAGGTGCAACTTGTTACTTATTTACTCTTGTTTACTGTTTTAGCTATGAAGCTTGGGTCATTTACAATTTCCTGTCACTGTGTCTAGCATGGGTCGGTGGTCCTGGAGCTGTTGTAATAAGTTTGAGTGGCCGGATTTTGAAGCCGTCATTGTGTTTGATGACTTGTTGCATTCCTCCCGTACCACTGGATGGGTGAGTTTGTAACTGATTCATATTTTTGGATTAAAAGCTTTGTGCCTGAAATAGCTTCCTCAGAATTGATCCCTTGAAGTTTCTATGGATGTTATTTTTATGCCCGTTTATGTAAACTAAGTGGCAATTGGCAAGATGCATGTGACACACAACATGGAAAGTTGTTTTCATGGATCATTGGAAAATGATACAGATATCCCAAAAATGCAATATATTTTGTTACACTTAAGAATAAGAATGATCTGAAAATGTTTCTTGTTTTTCTCAAATGGTTACGATATTTATATACACATGGTTGATCTCATATGATTGACATCACTTGCAAAATCTGCATCCATATATCCAATGTCCAATGATATCAGTGTGACCCTTGCCCATGTAAACAAGCTCCTTATTCGGTAATCATTTGATGCATCTTAGGATCTAAACAATTGCTTTCTAATGACTATCACATGGTGAGCTGATAAACTTACTCAAACATTGATAGGAAAAGCAATGTCAAGTCTAGTCATGGTGAGGTAATTTAACTTCCTCATTAATATTCTGTATCTGCTTGGATCATATAACGGGAGAAAAGTATCAATGTAATCCAAGCTTTAAATTCGGTAACCAGAGAACTCTACCAAATTAAGAATAAGGATGATGAAAATGTTTCATGTATTCCTCAAATGATTTGTACAATCTTTATATACAAGGATGAGGAAATCAAACCCTAAACTTGATGGATTAGAATCTGCTAAATAAAGAAACTATAAAACAAATATATGCTACAAAGTTCTCAATCATAATCAACAGATGCATATTTGTAACATGGTGGCATGATCACGGTATCTTAATCGGTATCCATCTCTCACATCTAAAACTTTTGTTGCAGGCGTTTCATACGAAAATGCAAGCAAGGGTGTTTGCAGTTTGTGATTTTGAAGCCCATTCTAGTTGTTGTTACGCTAATACTCTATGCGAAAGGAAACTATAAGGATGGGAATTTCAGTCCAAATCAGTCATACTTGTATCTTACAATCATTTATACCATCTCATATACAATGGCTCTATATGCTCTTGCTTTGTTTTACGTGGCATGCAAGGATCTGCTTCAACCATTCAATCCAGTCCCGAAATTTATTATAATAAAATCTGTTGTATTCCTGACTTATTGGCAGGTAATTTTCACATCTCCATTTTTATTGTCTGTTCTTTTCTCTTATGTTCAACTCTATTTTGTTGGTTGCATGGTAATTTAGGAATAACAGAAACAAGAGTGACATTTATATTTTGTGTTTTTCTTTTATGACCATGAGAAAGGAATAGGATCTGAATGTTTTGTTAAATGAATTCTAATCTTTGATAATGATGCCTTATTTGATCTTAAGATGATCATTAAGTTGTTTGGAGCAAAATTTTTTTCACCTCCCCTTTCTTCCCTCTCTTAAGAAAGGGGAAGTGACAATTTGCATCTTAAATTCTGGGATATAGAATAATATTTCATAATTGAACAGTCACTGAATATATCCGGGATTTATAATATCTCTGCCAAATGCCAATTTATATACCAAATTCTGGATTTGGTGTCTTAGTTTTTTCCTCAGACACCAACATAATTTAAATTTTTCCAAATTGGTTTGTTTGTCAAAGTCTTCAGTCACATAAACTTTTTAACTTACCTCATGTTGTCTCTCTCGAAGGATTTTATTTTGGGCAAATTGCAGTGACTTCCCCTGAGGTGAATTATTACTAACCGCTCTTATTTAATTGGAGACATTGTACTGACCTCCCTTGAGGTCTATCATTACTGCAATGACCTCCACTAATATTTATTATCTTAACACTCAGCATCCCTCAATTATTCTAAATGGTGCATGAATAAGGTGAGCGCATTTTGTAAAATAGAGGGGAGGTCAGTGCTATAATAATAAACCTGAGGGGAGATTAATGCAATTTGCCCTTTTATTTTCCTAATTTTACTAAAAACTTCCAAACTTATTCATAGCCACTGTTAAATGCACAGTATAATTTAATAAAATAAAAACTTACATTCATATATGCATGTTATGATGTGAGACTGTTAGTTTAGTATATTTCCAAGATTCTTCTTGTAAAAGCTTTATCAGATATTATTTTTGTTTAATGTAGAAGGTTTTCTATCTAATTTATAATTTTAAGAATGACTATATGCTAGTTCAATGTTGTGTAGTTCTACTGTATTTGCTTTTTACTCTGGAGGTTTGAAGTAGGGTGATTTTTTGTTATTCATTCCTTAGGGGGTGTTATTCTTCCTTGCTGCAAAGTCGGGATTCATTGAGGATGCTGATGAAGCTGCTCTACTCCAAAATTTCATTATTTGTGTTGAGATGCTTATTGCTGCTGTTGGACACTTTTATGCATTTCCATACAAAGAGTATGCTGGTGCTAATATAGGTGTATCCCGTGGTTTGACAGCTAGCCTTGGGCATGCTTTGAAGTTAAATGACTTTTACCATGATACGGTCCACCAGGTTAGACTAACTTAGTATGTTCTGTCCATAATTTATGACATTGATAGTATATATCTTCGCACCAGGATTAATGCTTGGCTTAACAACTGTTATTCTGCAATGCAATTTTAGTTCCATGTGTTCTTGTTCAAATTTCTAGCCCCCCTTTGCTTGTTTTTTCTCTACTGATAGCCTGATACTTCTTAAACTCGTGGCAGTTCGCACCAACGTATCATGATTATGTTCTCTATAACCACAGTGAAGGTGAAGAGGGAACAAGGAAATACAGATCACGAACTTTTGTTCCCATTGGCCCAGAGATGGATACTGTGAGAAGAAATAAGCACGTGTTGGGAAACAAGTTAGATGACATACAGCTCTCGAGCTTCTCTTCTTCTGATAGTAGCGCTCCCTCAATTCCTGATTCAATCCTCGATGCTTCAAATTCTGATGCAATGAAATCTTCCTTGCTTGTGGACATGTCTAATTCTGTATCCATACCGATACCATACGATTTGAAGCTTATTGACTTGGATGTAACCAGTTACCCTGAAAAAGTTCCAGCAGCTGATAAAGCTGGTGCCGGGTGACCAACCACAAGGAACATTCAGAGCTAGGTTGGTCGGAGAAATGTTATTACTACTAGATACAGGAATTGGGCATGCAGCATTTTTTGAGCTCGGAGACAACTATGATCCAAGTATGGTTTCTTAAATTCTGGGGAAGGATTTAAGCAGTTCCTGTGCGAACATACATTAGTGTAAATCTACCTTAAAAGTGCAAAACCCCCTTGATATTATTGATCTCGGTCTTCATACTGTTACTGTCTCCGATTGTTGTTTCTTGTGTGCACATTGTAAATACGGAATTTGTTGACATACATCAGCAAACATGACTGATACTCAAGAAATTCCATTTAGAATTAACTAATTGACTCTTTTCTTCCATGCACTATGAAGTTAGTGATTCTTTTTGGGTTTAATGCTTATAGAATGTCATCGTCCTTATTTACAATCCTGTTGCATTTACTATGTTTGATACTGTTGATGATAAGGGGATCTTCATAGTTGCGGTTAGTACCATTTCAGCGTGGAAAACCTCACGTTTTGTATCATGTCTTGCTTCCCTCATGAGGACCCTTGTCTACTCTCCCTAATTTTCATGGGTATACTCCTGTAGTCATGATTTTCATTTCACATTTTATGAACTTTCTGCTGAAAAATAGTTTCATAACTAGGATGTTAGAATTGTCACCCCAAGCACTTAGATTTTAAACCCCACTTTAATGTAGTGAAAGTCACAAATATTCTTAATTTTTTTGGTTACTAAGATTTAAAAACTTGGAACCCATTTGAGTTACTGTTCAAGAATTTAAAACTCAGAACTTTTTCTAACGTTATCATTCCGGGTTCTAAATCTCGGAACACATATGGGTAAATATAATCCAAATTTTTAAATCCTAGAACATATTTTGATCTGCTTTCTAAGAAATTAAATATCGGTGTACGTTTAACATACCGGGTTTTAAAAATTCGGAAAACAAACATACTAGTTCTCAAATATGTATTTCGAGTTTTCAATTCACGGAACACAAAAACCAAATGGTTCCTAGAATTTAAAACCTGTAAAATATTCTTAGATTTATAATTTTTTTAGTTTTTTTTTAATAGTTTAACAGCTTCTTGAAGTTGTACCGAAATCTGGGTTTGGTCATTCCTTGGAAAAAATGACGTTTAATGGCGGTCTTTTTACAATTACTGACTGTTTTTTACCCCCACTAAACGTTATTTTTTCGAATAGAGACCAAACATAGATTTCGGTCCCACATGGATTGCATGATGATTTTTACTTAACACCAAACCAAAAAAAAATTACCGGGTTTTTATTGCCAGTGAAAAATGTTCAGCAACCCATACCAAATTTAAAACATGATACCTTGGAAAATCACTATAATAAAAATGCATTTCGATTTTTAAATCTCACTACATTAAAAAAACTCATTTTCAAGAAACTAAAAAATGCATTCCAATTTTTAAATTTCAATACATAAAAATTCGATGTGGTGAGTAACGTAAAAGAAATGGTATTTTTGAGATATAAGAAAAGTGAGTAAAGTATTAAATTAGGTGATGAGCAGCCCGTGCAATTTTGAGGCAAAATGTAATAATTGTTTTATATACTCCCCCTTTTTTTTTTCTCTTTCCACCCAATTTCCACAACCATCACCAGCTCCACAAGCCTAAAACGACGACGCATGTAGAGCTATTAAGAATCAACAACAGCGATGTTGAAAATAAAGAAACCAAAGCAACAAATCAACAACAATGTTGATAGCAGAGACAAATGTTATTAAAATATCAACAACAAAAAACCAAAAATCCTCACTTAACAAATTTATGATTATAAAAAAGTGAAAATGGAAAAGGTTGAGAAGATTGTGAGGGAGAGCGAGAGTGGGCGTGATTAGATCATTTGTCCACATGGATGGAGATTGATTATCTGAACGTCTTGTTATTATTTGAATTAAAAAAATAATTTATCCCAATAATTTATCCATTTTGTTATTAATGATATGCTGAGAGGAGTTGACACCTACCACTGAATTGCTTTTATATTACATATTCTACCTTTTTCCCACAATCATGGTTGTCCTATCAATGCACATATATTGAAATCCGAATTGAAAGAAAACCAGCTGAAGAAACTAATGTTATCTAAATTTGGAAGAAAGGACAGAATACAGATCCATCTACCTAGGAATGTTCAAAGTCACAGTTAGTGGTGGAAATTCAAGAAACCAAGATAACTGAGGAGTTCGAATTGATTATATAATTGATAATTCTAACTTTATGAAGAAGCACAAACAGTGTTATATACGTCAGCCACGTATTGCGTATTATTTGTATTTACAAGTCATGTAACTAGAACTCGATCATCACCTGATGAATTCTGTTGGATTGGTAAGGAAAACTGAGTTAATTGTTTATCTAATTCTTTGAACTAACACAACAAGTCCAATTGCTTATGTGTATATATATATATATTCAAAAGTATTTTATTATTCATGGCCATTTATAGTCACATGTGTACGTACCAACATTATTTATTAACTATTGGTATAGTATCTTGCGTTTATGTGTACACGCGAAGGACTATTTCTATTTCTACCATTACCGAAGCTTTTGGCCCCACAGGATTACCAAACCATTCATGGGAACAACAAATGAGAAGAATATCTTCTATCGTGTCACACATCAAACTTATTCTTAGAAAAACAAAAAAGGACTAGCAGATAGATAAAAAATAATAAAAAAATATGAAGAGAGAATAGTTTAAAAGAAAGGACTTTGCTCAAACAAAAATGATAGGTAAATATATGAATTGCATTTATCATATTTCATATTTTTCTCTTAATTTAACGCTCATATTAATTTAAGTGTAAAAATTAGCTATATAAAATATCTCTCAAAAGAAAGAAAAAGTTGAGAATGATAGATGTAAATTCCCGCATTGTTTATTTTTAATAATAATAATAAGTTATTTACACATATTTCACTCATCTCATGAGAGAGAAATAAAAATTGGTGACTAAGAAATTAAAGATATGATTAGTGGTTTGATTGAAGAAAAAATATAAATAAGAATAAAAAGATAGATGAGAGAAAACTCATAAAAGATAAAAAAAAACACAAACTAAATTATGTTATTTTCAAAATTTCTAAAAATTAATTTCTTTTGTTTAAAGTTTGAACAGCTAAAAATTATTATTATTTATCTAAAACAATAGCACTCATAGATAGATGAGAGAGAACTTAGAGATATAATTTATTATTATATAATTAAAAAAGTAGATATAGATAAGAAAAAAAATATAGATAAGACAAAAAAGATATGGAATTGAAATAGTTGAGGGAATTACACTGCTATATAATGACAGCACGAACAGAAGGGTATCGTAGAAAAGAGAGGATTACGAACTCGAAGAAGATAAAAACAATAGCCATTGCGGCGGCGCACGCGGTGGGTCGCGTGGCTAAGCAACCATAAGGTTCTACGAATTTAAATTTCTTCATCCAATTTCACGAAACCCTTTCGTTTTTCGTGGTATTTAACACACGAAGAACGGGACCCTAATAATCATCATCAGCGTTGTTCACTTTCTTTGGGTGCGGTGCCATCATGAGTTTGATTCAGAACCAGATTCGTGCTTCGAATCACGAATCCATTGATTATGTGGATAGGTTTAACCCAATGTTCAGGAGGAATGACACCTTTGGGTATCACCCCTTTGAGCAGCACCACCACAACTACACCCTCATGATGGAGAGGAGGCAACGCTTCCTCAGAAGCTACCAATTCCGGCGAAAGAGAACCCTCTCCGAGAAAATCAAAGGCTCTCTGATTCGTGTCAAGAAAGTGCTCTGGCGAAGGCTTCGATCTGCTAGGAGAATCAAGAGGCTGGTCTTTTCCATGTTCAGGATCAAATGCGGCTTCTATCGCCGGCGGAGATGGTTCTACCGCACCAGAACCAGATCGTGTTGCTGTTAGTGGTAGCTAGCTAGGTTAGGAATTAGGAAGGACCCAATGCTCAATTTCGTCCTGAAACTACTTTAAGCGCGCAAGTAGACGAAGGAAATATTCCCGCGAGATCATGACATTCCCGCGCCAGATCGAGATTTGTATGTGTCAAATGTTGGTTAAGTTAGTTTCTATAATCACAATTGTCAAAATCACCGGGACTATTTACTTTTTAACGCACTTGATGATTCACTTAGGAAATCATTCAAATAGACAATACTCATTAAAAAAAATACACCCTCTGATCATATTTATCACCTTAATTTTTATTTCATCTATCAAGACAATTTGGAACACTAGTTATTTACAGAAAATAATTATTTGTTAGTAGTGTTCATAATTTATTACTCAGGGTATCACTTCTCTGTTTAGCTTTGTATTTTAACTATGCTTGTGTTTGGATTTATGTGGAATTTAACTTTTGGCACACATGTTAAAATTAACATGTCAAATTTTTAATATTTCATATGTATAAAATCATGTTTAAGTTTTAATCAACCGAAAAATAAACATGGACCAAATTATTTGAGAATTGAGAGGAGTCGCATCTTTCCAATGCTATCTATTATGTTTATGTTTAAATATGTGTTGACAAGTGAGCAAACATATATTTGAGATAAAATATGAACACAACTCTTTTTACTCTTTTTATGTTCAATCAACACATATTAAAGCACCTTCGGTATCTTTTCTCTGATGAAGTTTGGAGGGGTTTTCATCTTATTGTTAATTACTATATTTTTACCATGTTAAGTCTTTCACGAAGTCTGAAAGCTATGAATCATATTCAGGGTCTGGTTTTCATTGAAAAAATGTTTGTTTATTAGCAATTATTATAAAATTATTAACTTGTTTTCCTGTCCTGTTTCAAGTACATTTTCACCGTAGTCTACTCATTTGCTTCCTATTATTGAGAAACCAAGAAGTCAACAAGGCAGGGGGAACAAGAAAAACAAAAAGGTCAATTCCAAAGCTATCACTTCCATTCCATGCATATTTAAGTTAGAGTTCCAACGTAAGATCCACCTGCAGTTGGATTTTTATCTCTGCATGCATTCACTATTAAGGATGTGGATTCCCTTTAAAAAAAATGTGGCTAGTGGATTCCAACTCGGTCCAATGCAAAGAGACTTCACTCAATTCATAAATATAAATTTTTTTTTGGACAAAGTTGAGAGCTTTCTATTCCAAAAGGCAAAAGCCCAACAATGGTACAAGCTGATAGCAACACTGTAGAAAGAAAAAATAAGGCCAGTGCCCAATATCAAACGCCTGGTGAGAAAATATAAGTTATTTAAAATTATCATGCTCTTCAAAGAAACTCTCGCTGTGCTCTGCTAAGTTAGAAAAAAGGCTGTTGTTTCCTCCCCTTAGGGGCTCCTGCCCTTTGGGGAGCTCCTCCTCCTCTAGGGAGGCTCTCTGCTTGCTTGGTAGGTTTTTCCCCGCAATAGGTGGGTGCTCCTGCATAATAGGTGGATTTGTTACCCAAATAAGTGGATTTTCCTTTGTTGGTGTTCTGTTTTTTTCGCCTTTTCCTTGGCCATCACTTCCTCACCGCCATTACCTCCACCATCCATCATCTCGCCGTCGTTGTTCGCAAATCTAGTGTTGGGTAAGATTATAGAAACTTTGTACTATTGAGAGAAAGAAGAAAGGGAATGAATCACTGAGTTATGAACTTAAAGATATTGCCATATTGCATATAAAAAAGTGGATCACAAGAATATAAAATTTGAACTTGTTAGTGACAAATATACAACAATTTCACATCATTTATCAGATCTCTTACTTTTATTTCATCTACTCTCGTCTCTGTCATGTGAGTGTGAGTGCAATGAATGTAAACTCATCTTTTTCGAAAATACAGAACCATGGGAGCAATTATTATTTTGTGGAGGCAATTATCTACTCAATATTCTAAAAATGCGGTGTATATGTAGTATATTGTTATGAAAAATTAAAAACATTATGGGGGCATTTGCCCCCCTCATCCCTAATGTAGATCCCTCCCTGCTTGGAGATGACTTATCTTAGTCATCACATGCCACATCATTTCCTCGATGATAATTAAATAAGCATTACTATTATTTTTAGATGGAGAAGTGATAAATGGACTAAAAGTGCAACGTAAAACAAATGTTATAGACACAATTACTCGTTTTAAAATGCGGGACCTATTTCAAACAACCCTGATACTTGGAGGAGCAAATGTGCAATTTCAAAAAAATAAATCATAATACCAATAGCCAGGTTCACAGCATATGGTGCCAGCTTACCCTTTACAAACAAAATTTTGGAAAAGAAATAATGAAAAGAAAAAAAAGGCTATTTAAGTCGGTCAAAGAACAAGATATGGTGCTTAGACTAAGAAGCAAGAAGTAGGTACTACTAATTTTCTGGTATATATAAATAAGACAAATTAGACGAACAGATTGTTGATAGCTATATAGGCTTGATTTAGTGACAACTTCAATCAAACAAACAAAGAAATAATTAGATATTCCTTTGCAACTGAATATCACAGCCACATTCATTCCATAGTTAAGCAAATTAAATGACATCAATCATTGCACATGCATCAAAATATTCCTTTTAACCACCAACTAATTTGGACTGCTCTATTCATATGAGAATATTGGTAAAGAATAAGTTATAGACTCTGAAATTGCAACGTGGGTGATTCTTAGCCATGTGTTACCGAGTTTTAAAATGAAGTAACCTTGTCTCTATCTGCCTCAAGGTAGAATAAGTGCATCAAAGTGTGATGGCATCCATGTGTTCTGTGACTTTATTATATAAGAGGCATGTATGTAGCTAGTTCAGGCCACCACCAATTCACCATTGCTTTGTTTGTATTTGAAGGAGTTAGCTACCTCTTATCTTGAAACACAAGGGAAGCAAGTGTTTGCATTAATGTTGCATATGGGGATGCAGTATTTGGCCACCAAGCGAATGAGATGTGGCTATGAAAAGCTAAGAAGTCCGAGTGAGAAGATGATTAGGGTGGGAAAACGTTGCAGCTGGGTGAAATCTGTGAATGGGAGACTACGTGGCCTTCGGTTATCAAGGTCTAGGAAGCTTTCCTTTGGGGTTGTATTGTCAAGCAGAATTGTAAGAATTTGCAGTGACATTGTGGATCGAATCATGAGCATGGAAAACAATATTATTCTCCCTACTCAATGGGGTCTTCCTGTTCTGTCTCATCCCTCAGTTGTGTGCAGAAGGAGTAGTGTCATCCCTCTAGACAGAAAACTCATGACTTTCTATTAGGGACATTATTATGTATATGTATATTGTTTCTTTTCTTCACAATAATAAACTTCTCTGCTCTATATAATGTTATGGTTCACTGTTTTTCATGCTTTCATTGCTTTGAGTGAAATAGGTAGGTAGATAAATATCTTCAGGAGGCACAACATGTTACTAGTCATGGAAATTTTGAAATAACAGTAACACTACCAACAATCTCTTAAATAACTAAATATCTATGAGGCAAATTCTTCACCAGAACAATATATAACTTATGACCTTTATTTTCATCGAAATGAAATGGGTTGAGATGCTTAACCTTTTTCCTATCACCACTAACTACAAAAAATGCAACAACAATAGATGATGAGTGAGGTTCTTTATTCGGTTTTGGATGTCTTTGCCTATAATGAGTTATCCTTGGTCTATGAGAATTTTTGATAGTCTTCCCTTTTTTAATTTAGTTCCTTTCATATTTGATACTTGTAACAATTTGCATACAAGAAGCTAGTATTTGTGCTTTTAAGCCTCTTATAGAATAAGAAATGGAAATTAAATCTTTATTTATATTTTAATTCAAATAAGTTAAACTTATATTTTAATAAGAGTGCGTTTAGAAAAACAGTTTAATTAAATGTTTATGATTATAAACGTTTATTGCATAAATGCTTATTAATAAGCTAATTTAAAAATTTATTAAAATAAATAAAAAATATGTTTTAAATAAATATAAACTTAAATAAGTTTTTTTAATTGTTAAATTTTAGTTCCTTTTGTTCACTATATATACATATTGTAAATTTTGTTTACTAATCTTTATATCTGTATATTTTAGTTAGGTAGAAGGTAAAAGTCTTTTTATTTCATGAAAATTTCTTTCCTATTATAACGCAACGCGTATTCTTGAATTTCTTGAATTTCAATGCACCATAGTCATCAAATAAGCTTCTTCCTTACCTTCAAAAAAGGAAAAAGAAAAACACTTGTTAAACCCTATATACTTCACTCTGCTTCTCCTGCAACAATTGTAGTCTCTAAAACAGTTCGGTCTTCATTCCTTCGTTCATCGACGATGGCGGAAACCACTCAATTGACTCGTCACATTGAGTCCTACATCGCATCGTCTTCTACTCCCACTCACCAGGTTCACTCCATCACTCTCTTCCTTCCTTCATCAACACCAATCACTTCTTCTATGCGCTTTTTTTGCCAACCATGCTTATTCACTGCAGGTTTCTAGTTTAGACGCAATTGGGTATCTGGTAAAGACCAACGCTTTAACTCTTGAAGCACTGGTACGTTTCACTTCCACTTTCTCTCTTCTCTTTTGTCATGTGTTGCTTAATTCGTGACATTGCTTAACTTGTCATGTTTTTCCAATTTTAGGTTAGAGAAATGGAAATGTATTTGACCACATCAGATAACGTTGTTCGTGCAAGAGGTGTGTTCTGTTCATTCTTTTCAAGTTATGAATTAGGGAACAAAGTGAAAAATGTGGTGAATTATAAGTGGTATTCGATTGAATTCTCTCTAGCTTAATCTGTTGCTAAAATTCTGCACAAATAAAATATTTTCAATATACTTTGCGACGTGCATGTCTACAAACAGGCTTACACACTTTCTCTTCACGTGAATATAGATACCACTCACGGGCATTTTTATGATTGGATGTGAATTTTAACAGCATGACTATCTTCTGATTAGTGAATGCCTGAATGTCTAAATGCCTGTTGGAAAAACTTCTTCAGGAATTCTTCTTCTAGCAGAGGTGCTTACTCGTATTGAATCGAAACCTCTTGGTAGTTCAACTATACATAGCTTGGCTGGGTTCTTCAATGAGAGACTGGTCAGTAGAAATATTTCTCCTGCTACATGACTTACTTTTCTGAGTTCTTGGTCGGAGAACTTTTTAAATTTTTATTCTAGTCCGCTTCTGTCAATGGCTTTCTTATTCCCTAGTCCTACCATTCCTTTTCCATCTTTACTTCCATATCATGGGGACTGCACTCAAAGTCCGAAGCTTGCTTGAGTTGTGTTGATTTCATTGTGGAAATGGATATATTTTATGTTATCACAAGAACCGATTATCCCAAAGCTTAATCTATTGGGTGAAAACATGAATGATTTTACATTATATTTCTCACACGCCTTGTCATGCAAGAGAGCCCTTTGGACTGAAATACGAACAATGCACATGCCCACAAATATTGTGCTGAAATTCAACCTTTTATTTAGAACAGTGAGAGTGGCAAGGATCAAACTCAAGGCCACTTGGTCCGTAGCTTTGATACCATGTCAAGAACCAACTATCCCAAAAGTTTAACTATTTGGTGAAGACACATGGATGATTTTATAATTTTTTTATCAGATGCCATGTATATAAGCTTTATAATTACTAAGATTCTTTTTACCAAACACACAACATATAAGACTTTGTGTTGTGAACTTGTGATACTTAATCCTAAGTCTAATTGTATTTTTTTATTTCATTTATTGATTTGTGAAAACATAGAATATCCAATGCATTGCATCAAGCCTGATAGTTTTTAATTATCTTGAGCTGTGATATCATATGAAATTCTTATGCTTGAGCCTTAAGTATTGCTTATTGAACAGCATCATTTTGCATCTCCACTTTACGTAAGTACTGTAAATGTGCGATTGGTGATCTCTTTAATGATATGTAGTTTTCTCATGATATTTTCTAATAACATAAGTTATAAAATATTGTTTATAATCAGGCAGATTGGAGAGCAGTACGAGGTGCACTTGTGGGTTGCTTGGCACTGTTAAGGAGAAAAAGTGTTGTTGGTAGTGATGCCAAAGCTATTGCTCAATCTTTTTTGCAATACTTGCAAGTTCAATCTTTAGGACAGTATGACAGGAAGGTAAATTGTTCCGAAAGCCAAAAACTTGATGCTTCCGCTGTATAAAGTAGAAAAGGATTTGACTTCTCTAAAGTGAGAGGTGCATTTTAGAGGATAATAAAGTGCGGATTTGTAACCATTTAAAGAAAAATCAAGGGCTGAAAGTTTAACAACGTAATAGTTCGTTGTATATGTGCATGTGTTTTATTACAATCTTAACTATTGGTTTTTTAATCAATGGTTATCTTTGCACTTTATCACCCAAAATGTACCCCTTCACTTTAGAGGATTCAAATTTGTAGAACAATTATCCCAAATATGAAAAGACATTTCTTTGAGTGAAAGAGAATTTCTGGAAAAGAACAATTATAAGTAATTCTTAACTAATCAGTCTGAGGGTTGTTCCTTTATGGTTAGGTTAATAATACTTTTATAGATATCTTTCATAATTCTGCCCTTTTTTACTGCATGTAAGCTATATTTGCTAAACATCTCACCTTTACTTTCTTTGTTTCAATACTGCAGCTATGTTTTGAACTGCTTCATTGCCTGCTAGAACTCTACTCTGATGCGGTTGCTCCCCTGGTAGTTCTAGCTTCCCTAGACTTCTCTATAGCAATTAACGAAGCAAAATAGAAACAGAATTTCATGAGTTATGTATATGATATATGATGTCATTTCTTAACTAAAAAAATGCATCTTCAGATCTAGGTTTTGTTTTAATACATAACCATTCTCCTTTTCTTTCTGCTGCCACTTCCCTGCAGATAACAATATATGACCAGCAAGTTTCTTAGGCATAGCTTTAACAGAAGACAGCTTATGAATTCAATATAAGTTAGATTCTGTACAGCTTGTTGAAGTTAACGGTTCTTTATAATTTTTATGGGCTTTATGAAGCTTTTAGAGATTAGAGTATATCTTTCTTCTCTTGCATAAATTGGGGTATAGAATTGGAATTCACTCTAATTTAATGCTTTTTAATTACAAACAAATATTATTATGGATATAAAGTAGTAAACTACAAGAGCAGAGGATAAGATATCCAACTGAAATGAATGAGAACATAATGGTCAATATACGACTTACTTTATTTAATCCTTAAGATGCATTATTCTGTCATCTATGTAAGCCAGTTTTTACTCATAATTATAAAAATACTTTATCATTCAAATCTGCTGCTGATTCCTCTCTCGGTTACACTGATTGGTTCATTTTTTTTCACAATCTTGTAATTCATTGCTTCTTGACTCTCTTGTAGGGAGAGGACCTTATTTATGGAATTTGTGAAGCCATTGATGCTGAAAAGGATCCGGAATGCTTAATGCTTGCTTTTCATATTGTTGAGTCTTTGGCACAATTATATCCTGATCCATCTGGTCTACTTGGAAGCTTTGCTACAGATATTTTTGCTATTTTAGAAGCTTACTTTCCCATTCACTTTACACATGTAAGATTAATCTGTGATATATATTTCTCTATTGAACATATATATTTTTTAAAACCTGACTTTCCCATTTATTCATACTGATTGCTATTCATCAGTTCAATGTGTATGTTTCAAACACTTACGAATTTGTTTGCTATAAATGTATGGAGACCTGTTTTACGAATTTTTCTCTGTAAATATCCATTATCACTTAGTGCTACTTATTTTTAATATGTGCTTTTTTCCCAGCCAAACAATGGGGATACTCATATTCAAAGAGATGACTTGTCAAGGGCTCTGATGGTATGTGGAACTTTCATTCAGAATTTATGGTGATTTTCTTTTATTTGTATTTGTTTTATAATGAATTAGAATAGATTTAAGACTTTTGTATTATTTTTATTTATAAATTTGATGATAATTATGTTAATTTATATGTTTTATTTAGGATATTTATTATATTTTTAGGATAGTGATATCTTTCCTTTTTAGTTTTATTAAAATTATGTATCTAATTGGGATTTTTCTAGAATTTTGTTTATTGAGGATTTTATTATCTTTGGGTTGTAAATACTCTTCAAGTCCATTGTGTAGTGGAGTTTGATGATTGAGTAAAATACGCAATTTTCTTTCAAAGAGTACTTGAATTTGAGTCGGAGGAGTACTCTGCGCCCAAAGAAAGTACTTTAGGTTTTGTTGACTCGTAGGACGAGCACTCCACACCTAAGGGTCCCTTAACTTTTTCATGGGAGTACCCTGCCAAGAGGAGCACTTTTTTGGTTATTTTGGTTTTACGTCATAGTCATAGTCTTTGATGTGAAGGTCCAGAACTTTGAACTTTCTTACCTAATTTTCATTCACTCTTTCTCTCCTATTTTTTAACATAAAAAAATTGTTTCTAAAGAATATCTGGATTTTATGCTAAGATTTCATGATTATAAAATTGAAGGTTATCAGTTATATGATTTTTTTGTTCTTCCTTTCTCTTTGAAGATAGACAGTAGTTTTGCAGATAATCTCGCAAAGCTTTGGAGATAAACATCAGAAATTGCGGGGGTAAACATCCTTGATTATAAAGATTAGTGGCCTTAAGAGATTTGTCAGTGATTGCCAAAATCCACGTGCGGTTATCTGCTTTCTTAGAGCAGATTTTTGCATTTAGATCTTCATTTCTGCTTTCTCTTTTAAATTGCCTTTCCCGATCGAACTTCATCTCCTGGATTGTCTTTTTCTGTGTCTGTGTTGAAGATAGAGGGGGAGAACCAAGCAATAGTGTGTAGCATGCAAATGTTATCGGTATCAGCTAGAAGAACTGCCCAGTACCACTGCTACCCAATATTCAAGCCAATGTTTTATATCTAGGCTCTCTGTATAGTGTAACCTAGCACACTGTCCTCATATTTAGTTAGAGCCTAGAGGTAACTTTGTCCTCCTATTCAGTTTTTCCCTTACCTGATAAAGGAAATGAAATACGAAATTGCTTGCATTGAAGGAGCATGATCTGGGCAGCTGAGCCTCATGAAATTTTTATCTTGCTTCATTTAATGATATCCGGGCTTATTGTCATCCCTAATGAAGGAGCGTCTATGATATTTCTCAAATGCAATTGATATTGGTTACATTATTGTATATTATGCTTGCAATATTTAGCGAGGATATGTTATTTCCGTTTTGTTTCATGATATTAGCTAATTACTCTGCTTTTCTGCAGTCTGCATTCGCTTCTACACCTCTTTTTGAACCATTTGTCATTCCTCTGCTTCTTGAGAAACTTTCTTCTTCACTACATTCAGCAAAGGTTGGTATTAATAGAAGATCCTTCTATCTTTAATGTTAAACATCTGAGAAATCACCTTTATACTTTTTGTTAAACTCAACCATTCATAGTTTTCTTTGTGTTGTTTTGCTATGCATTCAGATTGATTCCTTAAAATATCTTAGAGAGTGCTCGTCCAAGTATGGAGCAGAGAGAATCACAAAATATGCTAGGGCTATTTGGTCTTCGTTAAAAGACACCCTATATACTTATTTGGGGGAGCCAGATTTCTCTTTTACTCAAGCAGCTGCAGATGGTATTGGCTTCCCAAAGAATGATATTATATTAGAAGCTCTGTCCCTTCTTCAGCAGCTTATTGTGCAAAATAGCAGTTTGTTAGTTAGCTTGGTAATTGATGATGAGGATGTGAACATTCTTTTCAAAACCATTGCCTCTTATGATGTATACGATGCTATTCCTGAGCAAGAAAAGAAAAAACTACATGCTATTGGTCGTATTCTCTATATTACTGCTAAGACTTCCATTTCTTCCTGCAATGCCGTGTTTCAAAGTCTTTTTTCCCAAATGATGGACAATTCAGGATTTTCTGTTAGTAATATTGATAGCTCGCCAAATGTTGATAGTATTCCCTCACAGAAAGTTAAGTTTGGCTTCCTTTATCTCTGCATCGAACTACTTGCTGGGTGCAATGAATTAATTGTGTCTGAGGTACCAGCACTGCAGTACGATTCCAAGTCTGAGACATGTTGCATGATGCTTCATAATTTTTCAGCTCCATTATTTAATGCCTTTGGTTCAATCTTGGCACTAAGGGCTGATAGATGCCCTCTTGGTCCAGATATATACATTGGAGGTGATTGGTCTTTTTCTGTTTGGGTATTAACATTTTTATCTAAATACTCAGTCTTGTTTCTTTTCCAGATTTTCAATCATATTTTGTTCAATGGTACACTTAGACATATTTTGGGGTGTGTTTGTTTATTTTGATAAACGATGATAACTTTTTAGTAAGAAGGGGAAGAAGGCAAGTTGGGGAAGATAGGTTATGTCTTAGAGAACAGAGAAAATAAAACAACAAGGCTAGTGGCTAAAATGCAGTTCAGCTTTTCAATCTGCATATTAGTAATAAAAACACCCTCGAAATGACCTTGAGTTGAGGACCAAAGAGAAGCCATAAAAAAGACAATCATATACATAACAATTTTTGGTCAAAGAGGCCATTTTTGATAAAATACATTTCTCTCCAACTAAATAATTGTAAAATTTGCAGAGAGACATAAAATGAAACCCTTCTTTTTCTTCTCAGAAGTCAAAAAGCTTTACAATTTATCATGAGAGAATACACCAAGGTGAAAGGACTAACCCAGTGTTCATCAAGAACCCCTTACAGGTTATTCCATAAAAAGTAGCTACCTTACTTTACAAAATTAAGTGGGGATACACTTCAGAAGGTAGAGGTAATATTTTTGGGATCAAGGGGTCTCATTACAAAAACACTTGACCTTAGAGGGGATATTGGATTTCCGTATGGGTTTGTCAAGGAAAATGCTGGTAGATAGAGGAATGAGTTAAGTATTGGAGAAAGGAATTATGTGAAAACTGAAAACACACCAAAAGAATCCTATGTTTCTCATGTAATGAACTCATGGCGTATTTTTTATTTGACCATAGTTTCACCCGTGGATTGAGTTTATGCAGCTCTTTCAAAGAATGCGCTTAGATAGGTCATTCTTCCTTTGGCTGGAGAGAACCATGTTACTGTGCAGTTCTCCGATTATCATGCAGTGCAGATTTCACTTGTTCCCACCCAAAGTTGCCCCCTCCTATGAATTGCCTGGATGATTTATAATTTATCATTGCCTGACCATGTTAATAATTACCTGTTATTCATTTGACATAATTCATAGTTGTTTTGTAGTACTACTTTTCATATACTGCATTCAGAATGGATAAGTTGTCAAAATACTTGCTACATACTTTGATTAACTAATTTTGATGCCCAACTCTTATTTTTTGGTTTTGGTGTATGTCAGATTGCTGGTTCCAGAGCGAACCGCTAAACTAAAACTATCCAGCTGCATTTCTGTAGACTCTGATAAGGTTTAAATGATTAGTCAGAACAGAATTCAAAACAAATTTATTCAAATAATTCTTGAGAGTTGGAGATTTATGTTTTGTGTTAAATGCATGACCATAAAAAATTTACACTTCACAGCCGCTGTCTTGTGAATTTATTATATCTTTGCACAGCTGATTCTTTTTTCCTTTTCTTACTGATGTACAGTGAAAGGTTTGCAGATACTGGCTATGTTTCAGATTGATGTTTTTCCAATACCAAAATCAATATTTGAGAATATTTTGGGGAAATTCATGTCAATTATCATGGAGGGTTTTGACAGAACAGTATTATGGGAAGCAGCGTTGAAAGCATTATTTCATATTGGCTCGTTTGTTCATAAGTTTCATGATTCTGAGAAAGCTATGAGCTACAGGCGTTTCGTTGTAGAAAAAATGGTGGAACTACTGTCTCTGGATGATGTTACTCTTCCTTTTTCACTCAAAGTGGAAGCGTTATCTGATATAGGCATGGCAGGCATGAAATATATGCTAACAATTCTTCAAGGGTTGGGAGGAGCTGTATTTGCCAATCTATCTGAGGTTTATGTATGTATATATAACTCAAATAGTCTATGTGCTGTGTTCAAGGAATCATGGAATATGTTATTTTACTTTTAGAAAGTTCTCGAGTTTATTTTGTCGTTGGTTAATATTCGAGTATAGGAATAGGCCTTCGTAATTACTGTGTTATTTTGTAAATAAACTGTTAGCTTTTAATTCAGATTGTTAGGCAAGTGGCATAGTTAGTTATGCCCAGCACATGTGCAACAGTTAGGAGAGGTTAATTGTTACACAGCTGTTCAAAGCTGTTAGAGTCGGTTAATAGTTGTTACACATTTTTGTTTGCTTTTTATCCTTATAATAATGTGAGTTTACTACCTTTTTGGACATAATTGTAACTTTCTGGCTTTTGTTCATCTAGGTCTGTAGAAGTTTAAGGTCTTCTGAAATCGCTATTCAGCTTTTGGAGTGCTATTCTTGCAAGTTGCTTCCATGGTATTCAGCTCTTCAGGACTTATATATTATATTCACTTTTCTGTGACTATTTGAATTTCTTTGCTAAGATATGAAAATTGCCTGATTTTTTGTATTAGATATAAGGAAGGATGGACTAATAGCTCTTTCAGTTTATCAACTGTTGTTCCCAATGTAGCCCAATTCTCTATGTTCAAGGATAAGGGAGGATTTGCACCTGATAAGTTTTTCTATGTCTGATATTTTGAATTGAATATGGGCAGGATCCATGAAAATGGAGGTTCAGAAGAGTTTGTAGTGCAATTTGTTGTGGACATTTGGAGCCAAGCAGGAAATTATGTGGATTTTAGTGCCATATTTGAGGAGAAGGTTTGATATAACTGTGACCATGTGTTAATCTTCCTTAGTTATTTTATGAATGTAGTTAAAATCCATCTTATTTTATATACATGCAAGGCAATCGACGTTCCAAGTAGTAATGGTGATTTTTCCTGCTTGTTCTTCAGGATCTTCTTTATGCGATAATGAAAGTTATGAAAATATCTGTAGGCAGTTGCTCCGTGGAGAGCCAAAACATTATACTTCAAAAAGCTTACAGCATAATATCATCACGCACTAACTTTCAGCTTAATGAAGTCGGAAGATCACCCCTAACTCCTGAAAAATATGACATATCCCCTAAAGATGAAGGGGTGCTTTCATTATTTGCATCAGTAATTATTGCAGTTTGCCCCAAAACACACATTCCAAATATAAGAGTACTTCTGCGTCTATTTATAATAGCCCTCCTCAAGGGTGTTGTTCCAGTTGCACAGGCCTTGGGTTCTATGATTAACAAATTCATATCAAAAGCCAACGATGCAGAGAACTCCAATGATCTTACCTTGGAAGAAGCTCTGGATGTTATATTCAGCACAAAAATATGGTTTTCTAGTACTGATGTGTTGCAGGGATGTAATGGAACAAGTAATGGGAGTGAAATGGTTCTTACTGATTTATGCCTTGGCATTACAAATGATAGATTACTTCAAACCAATACCATTTGTGGGCTCTCATGGATTGGAAAAGGTTTGCTTCTGCGTGGTCATGAAAAGATTAAAGATATCACTATGATTTTTATTGAGTGCTTAATATCAGGCCCGAAGAGTTCCTTGCCTTTGAGCAAAGATTCCCTTGAAATTACTGAAGAGCAGAAATGGGATCCATTGATAATGAAATGTGCTGCTGATGCTTTTCATGTTCTTGTGAGTGATTCTGAAGATTGTTTGAACAGAAAATTTCATGCCATAATACGGCCTCTATATAAGCAGCGGTTTTTCTCTTCATTTATGCCTATCTTTCAGCAGTTGATCACAAAATCTCTTTCTTCATTGTCCAGGTAAACGTACTGTTTCCTTTCTCTCTCAGAAGCGAAAACTAATTTTTCTCCCAATGGCCTTTGTGAGTTGCTTTTTTTATTTTATTATGTTGATGCCTATTCAGCTAGACTTGTGTCCCAGATCCCTACAAACAATGCAATATTTGCCAAAATCAAGATGCCAATTAACTGTTTGTTAGGATGCGGAAAACCCTAACAGCAGCCACAATGTAAAAGGGAGGAAAAGGAATAGTTTATGGTTTTTTTTAATATTTAAAACTGGAAAATAAGCAAGAGAGGAGATAAAGAGAGGGATACGAAAAACAATCCTAATGGATTCACAAGGAGAACCTTCTTTTACAAATCTAATTCTGAAGTTATACTCTAACCTAAGGAAAGTACTCCTATTTATAATAAGCTAACCCTACTAAGCAGATGACTGTGGCCCAACATAGACCCAACTCAAATAATAACACTGTTCAACTTGGAGTTTTTCTCTGTACCATCTCCCTTACCCCCACAAATGTCCTAACTGTTGTTTTCTACAATGTCAGATCTTTCTTGTATCGAGCTTTTGCACATATCATCTCTGATACTCCACTGATTGTTATAGTGAGTGAAGCTAAAAAGGTTAGTTTGAGCAATTTAAACTATCAGCAATTACTTATATTTGTCACACTTATTTCTTCTACTAAGTTGGCTTTTCTTGATCAGCTATTTCTATTAAAGTAAGTTCCCTTTCAAATTTTGCAGCTCATACCAGTTCTGCTGAATTGCTTGTCCATGTTGACAGAAGATATCCAAGATAAAGATATCTTGTATGGTCTATTGCTAGTCTTATCTGGGATATTGACTGAGAAAAATGGTAATTACAGTTATTGTAGTATTTAATGTTTCTTATCAGAATTTATAGGGTCAAGATATGGGTCAATAAATCGGTGCGAATTTCATGTTCTCTTACTGTGATTTAATTTATTTCCCTTTTGTTTCTTTTAATGATTTCCTTGTCGGGAAGAATTTGGATCATTCGAAGGATCAATTTTAATATTAATAAGAATTTTCACAAGGATCTTGATCATTAGCTATTTTTCCTTGCTGACGCGCTTGGTACTTTAATATAGCATCGACTTGTGTTTTCACATCGTATTACCATGTTTGTCACAATTCTCTAGTGAAGGTGATAATGATCACTACAGAATGCAGTGAGAATGCAAGAAGAAAGAACAACGTACGAATGCTGTCTTAAATAAACTATGTTCATGCATGCAGGGCAAGAAGCTGTCAGTGAGAATGCACATATTATCATCAATTGTCTGATTAAACTTGTGGACTACCCTCATAAGACGGTATCAGAATTTCGTTACATGTTATTTACTGCTGAATCTTCTGACTCAAGTTTTGTTATAAAGCAACTCATCGCCTGTTAGGCATGCCAGTTTGAGTGATTGAGACATGTATGCAGTTCTGGACTGCATTAGGGCCAGAAGGAGATGCCTAAACTCCTGGTCCCAATTTATTTTTTGCTGTGGTGATAGATACACTTTGTGTATAGAACGGAAATGCGCTAGAGTCCCTAATTAGAAATATGCCATATTTGAGAAGGAATACACTTGTTACCAGTGTTATTATTACACTAAAGGTGTCCAAATGTCTGCAATCTCGGCTAACTATCTCAACCCTTCACCTTGAGGACAAGGTGAATGTTCAAGGGCTGAGTATTGATAGATCACCACAGTTAGTTGGTTGTTTACTTAGTAGGTTTTAGTTAAATAAGAGATAGTTAGAGAGCATTAGGCATCTTTTGGGGATCATTTTGTAATTGGGAATAGGAGAGCCCAGGTTCTCTCGAATAACCTGGGGGTTACTTGAATAATATCAGTGTTTTCTTTCTTCTTTGGCTTGTTTCTATCACGTGGTTTAGATAGTTCAAAAGAAGTTTCAGTTCAAAGACAAGCTACATCAGAAAAGCTTTTAATTTATAGTTTTTAACCAATTCAATACATGGCAAAGGATTTCTTTGCAAGAATTTCTGCCAAAAACCATTAGACCATTCTCATCACTTTGTTGCCATTTTATTGTCTATACTGATCAAAATCAACAATGATGTTAATGGTGGATTTCTCCTTGTGCAGCTTGTTCGAGAGACAGTTGTTCAATGTCTTGTTGCCTTGTCTGAGCTTCCCCATGTGCGCATCTATCCTATGAGAACACAGGTTTGTTGAGCTTTTAGCTTGAAAGGATTATTATTAGCTCTTGACAATACTCTCTTTGGTCTTCCTATGACGACTTGAAGAGAGTACTGTTATTACCAATTTGTGCTCGATGCTTTGCTTTGAACCAACTTGTTCATGAACATCGTGCATATTGATGATCTTTTTTCTTTGAATTTTTATTTTTTGGGAACATGGCTGTTTAATGTCTTTGTTATTCTTCATACTATTCGTGTTGGTTTTATCAGGTTCTACGAGCAATATCAAAGTGTCTTGATGATAGAAAGAGAGTTGTTCGCCTTGAAGCTGTCAGATGTCAGCAAGCATGGTTAGTACTTCAGTTTTTTTTCAGGAATTTTGTACAATTCTATAAGGTGCAATAACTGTTGTTATATTTGCTTCTTTTGCTGGACTATTTGATAGGGCATCAACTGCATCCACAAGTCTTCGTTTCTGAAGTCAAATAAAAACCAACTTCCTAAGCTACTGGAAATGCTTTTGAACATTGTTTTGTAAAGAGATATGATTTTATTTTATTTTCCTTGTTCCCTGTAAATCTCTACCATCAGAGTGAAAGCAAGACTTGACAAAGGACGGGATTTTGCAATCGCTGTGGAGAATATACACCATTTTAATCTTGACCTTGGAAGAGTCCCTATCCACCCTCTGAGATGCAGGCTTGACAGATTCTGAGGGCTCAATCCACCAAGGGCAAACCTTTTCAGGGACCATAAGGCTTCTGAGGAGTGGGGAAGTTGTGTTTGAAGGACCTTGTGCATCTCTTAACCGTGAGAAGCAGAATGTGGATTCTGTGAAAAAGGGTAATGAGTGTGGGTTAGTCATCAGTAACTGGTATGATTTGCAGATTGGAGATGTCATCCAGTGCCTGGAACAAGTCGTAAGGAAGCTCAAGTTCATCAAGTAATAGAGTGGTATTGGTAGTGTTCAAATTGAATGCTGATACCACTACAACAACGGATCAAAATCTTTGTCCTCCAATAGTGTCTCAATTTTCCTATCTTATGACTAAAATCTGTCATGCAAATTAAAAAAGACAAGAGTGAGGAAGTTAGAAACTAACATGGTGGTTTTGAATTGACATGTCAAAATTTTATCGGTGGGACAGAGAATGAGGCAATTTGAGGACAAAAGATTTCATTTTACAACAACCAAGCCTGTTCGAATTGAGTGCTGAAGTTGATAATTCTATCAGCCAACATTTTTTTAGTGATAAAATTACACCCAGCAAGCAGAATAACTTGATATGGATGGATTGTAGTTTGCATGGCATAGTATACTATAGTTTTTATTTTTTCTTTGGATGTGCATTGCGCATGTACTAAATTGTTTTTAACTGTGTCGAGAATTATGTTAGATCCACAACTCTATAATTCCTCAAGAGAATAGAAAATGTGTTAATTGTGTCCTTGTACCATCTGCAAGAAGATATCTTCTTCATGCATGATGGATATTCAAATTAAAAAAAAAGAATAACTAAGTTGACACCAACGGAGGAATAATGTTGTACAAAATTGTCGACTGAAAATTTGATGCTTTTTTTCCTTCTCTTTCCGTGGTAGCTTTTAGTTTAAAGACAAGTCCTGGAGGCTGTAGGGTATAACAAAGGTTTCTTTTTTGTCAGTCTATTAATTGATATGAAGCCATAAGAATCCCCTCCCAACTCTTATTTGGAAAAGTTTGGCCAAACTTTGTTTGGTTGATTAATTCAACATGATCACGTCATATAATTCTACTATAGATAGAGTTTTGGTACATTCACACTCTTACTTTTTTCTATTTCATTTTTTTTCTATCACATTAACTATTATATTTAATATTTCTCGCTTTTCTACTCTTATATTCCACATAGCTAGAAGCGTAATTAAAGTGTATATTTATTATTTTCCTAATAAGTCGTCCATATTTATGTAAAAAAAAATCGTCCATTTTACCTTGGGCAAGTGGCTCGCGATTGAGACAAATTAGGTTGTTTAAATAATTTTTGGACGGACTTTCAATTATATTTTATTATTGCGAGGGGGCAAGATATATGCAGTTTTCTGATGTAAAAAAAATTGCAGGCTAGTGAAATTGTGAAGTTTATTCACATTAATTAATACTGTAAATTTATGCAACACAATTTTATTGTAACTTTATTTTGACTATACACGTTCAATATGTCTCCGTGTTAATTTATGAAACTCAATTATATTGCAACTTTATTTTGACTATACATGTTCAATATGTTTCCGTGTTAAATGGTTTTTGTTTTGATTTGCTAATAATCCTTATTTAGCATTTCCCTTTATAATAATAAACAATATGGTCCCTTTTATGTTGTTTTGAGCTGTCGTGATGGCATGGACATGGCCTAGCCCTTAATAAATAAATAAATAAAGTAATCGATTTCTCATTTAAACAATAGATTGGTATTAGTACACGCATACATTCTATTAAAATCATTTTATGTTAAAACGAGTATTGAAGTGAAACATTATATTTATCTATTTACTCATAAATATTTTAAGAATTTAATCTATTGCTGTTTATTTAATGCATATTAATAGAGGTAAATATTTTCAACATAAGAAAATATTAATCTCAACTGATCATTTGTATCACATATTATTATATATTATATTCTAAGACCATTATTAATTAGAGATAGAAGAAAAAACGATTATAATATGAGACAGTAGAAATATTATTATTCCAAAATAATTAAAAAACAAGATGCGACCGTGGGCATCTAAAGATCTGACACGTGGAAGCTGTAGTTCTATGAACCAGGCTCATATATAACGACGAATTTTAAATGCAGCATTATCCTCCTCTCTCTCTCAACTTGTTCCAAAATTCAACTTCCATGATTGAAAATCCTACTTTCCGTAACCTAATTCCCTTCAATCGAAGTTGAAGGCTCATCACTGTTCCGTTTTGATGTCTGGTTCTTCTATCGATGATGAGATCTCGATTAATGGCGATGGTTACGAAGGAGGAGGGAGTGATAGCGATGACGATGAGGATGGTGCAATTGGGAAGAAGAAGAAGAAGAAGCAGCGCTGTGGTTTTCGGAAGGAGGTGGTGCTGCAACGATTCACAAAAGCCAAGAACAAAATCAGTAGTATCAGGAGCAGCAAAAGTAAAAGGCCTCTTCTTCCATCATCTTCATCATCGTTATCGTCTTCTAGGAATGCAAATACCATCCCAACAGGTAAGGCTATTACTACTCGCGGTGATGGTGCTCGGACTGGAACAGGGTGCAAGTTTTGTTTTTCGCGTCCCCTTGTGTTGGAAACCCCTAATGGATCACCTGTTAGTGACCCCAATCACCCTAATTTCACTCATGCCATGTTGAAATCTTTGATACAAAATAATGATTTCTATTGCAAAGAGTGCAATCCCCACCTGGATTTGTAGTAGTAGTAGTGTAGTACACTGTTGGAGATTCTTTGCGTTCAGTTCCTTTGTCAACAACATACTGTTGATTTTTTGGTTGTGCTTGTGTGAGAATGATCTTAAATGGTTGATGGGATTTGTCTGAGATCTTAGTTTGTTCTGTTCTGCCTTATGCTAATACTCGCAGTATGCCTGTAAGATGATGAAATTGCCACATTGTGGCTCAGAACACATATTGGGGTTGACGCATTGATTGGATGTTCAATTAAAAATGGTAGAGCTGAGAGGTGACGACAGCAGAGGGGGAACCGAGAACTGAGAAGGCCGGGCCCTACTGTCATTTGCATTTGTATTCATTTAGAGCAATGTGGTCAAAGAAGTTGTGGATAATGCACTTGCAGCCATTCAAAAAGGTTACAGATTCTAGATTTAGAACATGTTAATATGCATTGGAACATGAAATTGTTTTATAGAAAACAGAGAGTTGCTTCATCATCTGGTGGTATGAAAGAGGTTGATGAAAAGTGGATTCTTTTATATTGTGGAATTGTACTGGTCCTCTATCCGAGAAGTGGGTGGTGTACCGTGTACATACTAAAATTGAAAAACTTTGAACCCTGCTATTGTGGTAATATCTTTCTAGTTGGTAGGAATTTTTCATCGGTTTTCTCATGGACACAACTTTTTACTTAATCCTGTGAGAGGTCTTAAATGATTGTCATTTATTCAAATTTTACAATTGAATTCATGTGGGTTCTCCGCGAGATCTTTTCTACATCCAAAAGTTATGTGCTCTCTTCTCTTCATTTGGATGCTAAAAACCAATGTCAAGGGATTTAAATTTTGAACTTTTCTAATAAATGGGTTCAATTTACACATAAGTGCACAAGAGAAAAATAGTGCATGTGTGAGTGATAACTGGATTCAAATGACAGTTTCAATTTATTGCTGTTTCAAATTACATCAAACTTTAAGAAGTACTTCCAGATTTTTACTATCATTTATAGAGTATAATTTTGGCACTTCCTCTTGACAATAATAGTCTAGTTTTTTGCAGAAAATTTTCTATACCCCAATTTATTCCAGTCAAGAGCAAATTTATAGCAGCTTTTATGGCCTTTTTCATAGGGACATAGGGTAGGGTGAAACCCTTCTCTTTTGTTTGTGTAGCAGTCCATGCCATTTGCATGTTTACTAAAGAAATTATAAGCGAGGTTTGTAGCTCTATGGCTCCGTGTGATCTAGACCATTTGGTGGCTTCTGCATGAAACCCGAGTTCAAGATACACATATTACCATAGTCAAGCAGTTGAGTTCCTCTGTTATTAGAGGTGTGATCTTCTAACAGTTCGAAATTTGATGGTGCCATGGTGAAAACCACAGGAGTTGCACCTTGGTCTTTGCTAGGCTTGTACCTTTGACCTCTAGCGAAGCTAGAGATTCTTTAAATACAACTTATTATATTTCAAATTGGAATATTTTCAAAGCAACACATGCTTCCTTTTATGATGTCTGTCTTAGTCATTTAAGATATTTTCTATTCTGTGTTCGTCAAGTTATTGTGTTGTAAAGAATTTGATAGGTTTGCAAAGTCTGTTGCCCATGCTTTCAAATTAGATAGCTGCTGATGTGTAGTATTTGGCCATATTTCTTGTGCTGTTCTTACCCTTGTTCACTTGGTTTAGAGGACTTATGTGTGTGCTCTTATCTCTTCCACAATGGGGTACATCCTTGATGCGACAGATAACAAGAAAACCTCTGGGAAGAAGAAGGAGATGACTTTGTTTGTTGATACCTAGAGCTACTTGAGATATGTAATATTCATAGAGTGCTCACTGAAAGTTGTTTGATTTCTTATGACTAATTCATAGGTCGCTGCCACATAATGAAGTCTTTTATTCTGGGAAGATTTGTCTTACAATTGCATTTCTGATTTTGCTTTTATTGCAAATGATTGTCTTGCTTTTTGAGTTTCTTCATTATGATATTGTGTTGCCAACCAGTAGGTCTTATCTGAAACGATTACTTGTTATTGATGATTTGGTTATTGCCTTGTGCTTTTTAAGTTTTAACAGATGGTGAAAGAAAAATATTTATTATAATTGCCATCCAAATTGAATTTATAGGCGTATCTAGCTTCCGTTTGCTCGAATATATAATTATGGTTGGGGTATCAGATTATTTTGAATTTGGTAAAATCTATTTTTTATTGGGAAATGTAAATTAACTTAAATGGTCTCAGGTTGAGTTCATCTATGCATTCTCCTGACCAAAATAAAAAAGGATTACATGCTATCACTTAGTTCTTATTCTCAGGCAAGGCTTGCAGGTTTTGACTATCTGAGAAAAATAATGGTATCCCTATGCCATCATTAGGGAATTTATCTCAAAAAACTTTTGCTTTTGTTAATAACAGAAGAATCCCAAAAGCAAAAGCTTTTTATTCCAATAGAACATACGTTGCCTTTAACCAGAGAGATGCTGCAGCATAAGTTAGCAGCTGCCTGGGCTTTATAGTCCCTAGCTGCTTCTGCTTCCAATAAAAGTTTTTCCCTGCTTATTGGTTGGTCCATTGTCAATCAGAATTTTCCTTCCAAGGTGTTACTGCATTCTTTGTCCTCAATTGAGCTCATTCTTTCTTGTTCGGGGTAATCTGTTACTAATTATCAGCCCTTATCCTCATGAATTTTTCTCCTTTCAACATTTCTGATTTTAATAATCCTTTTGGGAAAGAAATTCTTCTTTGCCTTTCTTCGGAGTTTGCCTCAGTCATTTGTGGGTTAATTACGGAGGGGAGTCAAATAAAACACCGAGAAGATTTTATGCTATGCTGAAACATGTGTTGTTGAGTGTGTGCTGATCAGTTCCTAGGGGCTTGGTGGGTTGTCATCCCTTTTCAGAATTAATAGTCTGCTAAGTTCTTACTAGTTACTGTATGCTAGAGAGAACTGCAGAATATTTAACAGTCTGAACTAGTTATAAAGGGTGTATTATTATTATTGTTGTTGTTTTAACTTAGGATAGGGAAGTTTACTAGCATATAATTTTATCATAAACTAAATAAATTATCATGTTATTTACTGAAGCCTTTCAAAATCTGATCAGCTTGAACAACTGTTGAAAAACTCTGTCTAATCTAGACTGTTGCAGTGAAGCAGGATGACCCGTTAGCTTTGCATCTGTAACGGAACAGATTCCGTTCATCCTTGTAAGTTTTGGTCATCTTATATATATGATTCCAAGTGCAGTTCAGGTGATCATGTCCTCCTCAAGGCCTAGCCAATCATCCAGCAATAATTCAGGCAGATCAAGACACAGTGCGGGGATTGTTGCTCAGACCACTGCTGATGCAAAACTCCATGCATCTTTGGAGGAATCTGATAGTTCCTTTAACTACTCAAATTCTGTGCGGTTTTGTGCTATTTATCCATCGTGTGAGTGGTAGTTTGATCTTTGATTTTGAGCCACTCGAGCTTCGTGAAGTTCCCATGACTGCAGCAGGTGCCTTGCAATCTTGCAAGGTTGCAGCAAAAGCAATAGCTTGATTGAAATCTGTGCCTTTTGGGACAATGGAAACGCTCTGTGTTACAATGGTTGAAGAAGTTTTGGAACTCACAGGTTATGAGAGTGATGGCTTATAAGTTTCATGAGGATGATCAAGAGGAAGTGATTGCTGAGGTCACAATAAGCTATTGTCAATTTTAGCATTGTGCTGAGTAAAAGTCATGTCTGGTTTGGAAACAGAGAAGGTTGCTTTTAGTTTCTTCACTCAGAATGTGAAGCTCCCAGAATGTCTGCTTTCTGTGAGTTCGAAAATGGACACCAGGGGTGCAGATACTGTGGTCTTCTACTTCTTGAAGCTAGCTAGTCCAGAGTTGCAGAAAGCATTACATATTTAGCATTTATTTGAACAACAAAAATGAGTATGCTTAAACAACAAAAATGTTGGGTAGACACCTAATCTAATGAGTGTACAAGTCGCTTTATTTGGTATTATGTCGTTTTATTTGGTATTATCTTCCATGACGAACACCGCAACAAACATTTGAGATTATCGTTTTGCTTTTACACTATTCTAGCTTTTACGCCATTGTCATGTTTACAATCACTATAACAAAAACATTATAATTGTGCTCTTGTTGACCAGTAAAGACAAGTTTTATTTTTACTTTTTTAGCAAGTTAGGATGGTCTTTAGAGAAAACTAAGCTATATGGTTCCCAATTCCCATGGGTAGGTAATCTGACATCAATTAGTTTATTTTGTATTTACACCATTCGAGAGGCCAGTTTTCATGGCAGCTCTAATATAGTAGTATATCACTAAAATGGGTCCATACCTTTATTGTCATCCTTTCAAATGATTGGAGGAGTGAAAGCGATGAGGAATTAAATTAATTGACACTCCTACTACATTGACATAGAAAATCACTCTAGTATGGCTGAATGCATAAAATATAGGATTCAAGAATATATAGCTGACACAATAGTGGTTTCACAAACAAGATAAAATTATCCATAGCTGTGCTAAAATGACCGTTTCTTTGGTTCATGTTCCTTGCATTAAGTCAACTCTGTTCTCAATAAACCATATTAGTTCATTCCTTCATGGGATAAGCAATTTGTTATGTACTTGCTTTTTGGTTTTTCATACTTATCCTTATACAATTCTTTTCCATATACTAAATAGGGTTTTTAATAAGGCGTTCATAGTTATATATGTGCTAAACATCCTTATTCGTAATACTTTAGGATCGGCATTCGATTGAAGGTTATGTTTGGATTGATACGAGCGGAGCGGAAAATAATGGGACGGAATAGAGCGGAGCGGGATGGAATAAAAATCCGATTCCATTGTTTGGGTATTTCTTACGAAGGGGAACAAAGATACCACCCCATAGTTTGGATAATGGATGGAGCGAAATGAATTATAAATTTTTTATTTCTATATTACCCTTGTATTAAAACAAGACATTATCTTAATAGACTTGATATTTAAATATAAAAAATCAAATATGCTTTTTTATTTTTGGTAAATAGAAACACAACACATACAATTGAATTGTAAGACTAAAGTGAAGTTTTGCAATGTACCCAACCATGCTATCTAACGTGTGCAATTTGTATAAAAAAATATACTCGAAAAGTAGGTATCAAAATCAAAAGATATAATACCAAAACCAGTTAAATATTGCCTTTCAAACAAACATCTTGTCTACGAGCTTAATCAGACCAGTAATGCTTGAACGCATCAAGTAGGTTTGTTGTCTTGCAGCTTCTAGAAAGGTTGCACGAATAAATTTCACATAGTTCCCTAACGAATCGTTTGGATGAAACTGGTATTGGGGGTTCGTGCTTCAAGCTCAGGACCCAAGAGGAAGAAGGAAAAGAAGATACGATGCCCAGAAGTGTAAATTTATAATATTTTGAAAGAATGATGTTTTGGTTCCATCCCATACCTCCCAAATTGGAGGGGAAGCAAAATGAAGAGATTCAATGGAATGAGATGGTATATATCCCACCTCTTTCTATCCCATCCCACCCTTCACTAACTTACCCAAACAACGGAACTTAAAAATATTTTGTCCCTCAAAATAGCTTTTGGGGGCTAAAATCCGTTGAGCCAACTGAGTTCAATAGATTGTCAAACAACATGGAGCAAAGTTACATGTACATTGAAAGAGGCTAACTGAACCAAACATACAGCACTTTACATTAACAAAGCAATAAGCAATCAGAGGATCTTTCAAATTTCAATCAACAAGAACTGAATGTGCCCTGTTCTGTTCTCTAACTCTTTCTTCCTTTATTTTAGGAGTTAGAAACATAAATTACAAAGCAAGAAATGTAGAAGGGAAGGGTAATAGAACAATGACAGGGTCATCACAATGACAAGTCACAACAACAATGTTTATTTCTTAGGTGCAAGGTTAGCCTTGATTTTTTCAACCTCATGGGTTCCTATCTGAAAAGCCTTGCTCAAAACATTATCCGGAACCGGTGGCGTGGCTGCAAACAAAGCCAGAGGAATGGACACTGTGCCAGGCAATTGGCTATTGAAGGCTGAAATCACAGAAGCAGGGTAGTAGCCATTGTTCTTCTGGTAATGAACCGTGCCTTTTGGAAACACAAATATCTCACCAGTGTTTATGGTCTTTGATATGAGCACATTGGCTGTGGTGATGAACCCTACATCTAATTGCCCTTCAAGCACGAACACCACCTCGGTGGCGCGTGGGTGCGTGTGAGGCGGGTTTAGGCCACCGGGGGCGAAGTCAATCCGTGAAATCGACACGCCAAGTGTGTTGAGTCCTGGGATTTTCTCAACGTTTGCTCCTGTCACTAAGGAACCAAATGTGTTGTTTGTGGCACCTGGTTTGGCTAGTATGGCTGAGAAGAAATCACTTGCGTTTACTGCTGAACCGTTTTTGCAGACGAATCCATTCACCTTTATCGCTGTTGCAAACACCACAACTCTACAAGTATTAATATCAATGAATTGCACAAAAAATAACTAATATTGCTCAGTTATACATTATATTTAACATTAATACATGTTACAAAAGTATGCAATCATATGATTTCTGGGATTTGCTATTTAATTGAATCAAAAGATGAGAAGAAAAACAAGTATTAATTGATATGATATGTGATATATAAATGTTATGAAAAGAAAAATAGGATGGGTGTTTGCTTAAGAGTAAATTTGTTATTGGATTCTGTGCAAATTCATGAAATTCAACATGCGCTAATTGATGATTTCTGCTTAATTACAGGAATACAGGACAGGGACAAAAAGAAAACACAATCATATACTCTATGATTAAACATTAGAGTCAGTAAAAAAGGGAAATTTAAGTAGTTGGCAGGTCTAATAAAGTGTGGTATGGATTAAGGTGGTTGGAATTAAAATTAAAAAAGTGAAATGATAAGCTGTAATGATGAAGAGGAAAAGTGCTTAATCTTAATGTTAATGAATGAAAAGAGAGAGCATCTAGTAAAGAAAAAAAGAATGGAGTTTTATGTGTAAGAGAGAGTAGTACGGGAGGCAAGGTCTGCAACACAGATGTCTTGAAGAGAATCAGGATCTGATGCAGTGAAGGTGGCCAACGCCAGAAGCAGCAACACTACAAGCTTCTGCTTCATCATATTTGTGACGAGCAAATTAAGTGACCAAAACAAAGAGACTTTGGAAGCTAATTAGTGGGTAAAACACAGAGATTAATTGGATGCGTGGTTTTGGGTACTTATATAAGCACGCCTTCCATAGAGATGAAGACTGGGGAAGATGTATCATAAAATATTGTTATGAAGCAACAATACTATTCACACCCACAAATACCATTTTTTCTCTATTTCTATTTTATTACTTATGTCTTTTCTCATTTCAATTTAGGTGTTTACATTAATTTAATTAGATGTACACAAAAAAATTCCTAAATTATAAATTTATTAAAATTATAACAACTAGTTTTAGTACACAATTAAGGGTAATAAATTTAAAATAATTTATAAATGGACTATAAACTTTTTAGATAAGTTCTCTTAAACACTTATAATTACATGCCTTATTTTTTGAAATTGGGTTGAAACTTTCAATTTTCCATAATATGTCCCTTAGTTTGGTTTGGTCAAATGGTGGAATAAATGCTCCGTTTGTGAATTAAAAGCATTCAACATGCTCTGTTTTTTTTCCGTTAAGGTCAAAACTCGGAATATGGTTATTTTATCTAAGGTCAGAAGATGTTTTCTTTTTTAAATAAATAAATTGGGGTTGATGGAGGACGAGGTATTTTTAAAAAAAATTACAGAATTAAAACCCGCACTTTAAATTTGTTTTCCTTAACTTTACCACTAATCTATGGAATATTTCTTGAAGTTAAAAAGAAAATTCATTTTTTTGCAGACGAATAAAAGAAAAGTCATTGTGATCACCCCAAACTGGCTAAGACCTGTATTTTGGTTTAGGCCCTTTAAGAAGCACGTATTATTCTTACCTGATCCACGACGTTGTGTATTTGACTATTTTATGGGGGAAAAATAATTGAATGGTTGCATTAGTTTGTTATTTTTGTTAATTAATAATTATGTTAGTTCATTTGTTCAATGGTATGAGGCTGCCACCTAAACTTGGACTTTTATTTTGTAGATGGAGATGGAGATGGCGTGGATATTGTTTCAAATTGTTGGGTTAAGAAATCTTTTAATTTGTTTGGATAAACACTCGCAGGCGCTTCAATGTTCAATCCTATTAAATATCTTAGCGCGGTGGCTCGTTTATTTTTTTTCTTATGATTCGTTAATGTGTCTTTATCAATGCCTATGCACTTTAATAAGTCTTTTTTGTGTCTTTTTTAGCTTTGTCTTCTATGAAGAGTGTGAGGGAGGTTTTGATCAAACCGATAGTTCAGACTATCCCGACTTATATCATGTCTTGTTTTGTCTTATCGTATGGTCTTTGTGCTTAGATTGAGAGCTTGGTTAATGAATTTTATTCGAGCAATGATGTTGAAAGAAGGAAGATTCATTGGCTTAAATTGAATAAGGTTTTTCGGCTTTAGGTGTGTGGTGGCCTTGGTTTATGAGATTTTAAACTTTTTAATACATCTCTTATTGGGAAAAATTGGTGAAGAATTTATTATGTTCCACAAACTTTGGTTAGTTGAGTTTTCAAGGCTGTCTATTTCCCCCGTGGTGCTGTTTGATGCTTGGAGGACTATCGCCCATGTTTTGCATGGTCTAGTATCCTCCGCTCTGGATGAATTTTCAAGAAAGGGGGGCTATGAAGAATTTTTTATGGTTCAAATGTTCAAGTATGGGAGGATAATTGGATTCCTAAGGGACCTCCTCTTACTCTTCCTCATCTCGTGAGTCATGGGCAAGTTTTTTCTTAGTGACAGGTTTAATTTATGTTATAACGGCAAATTAAAACCGTCATTTGGTACGCTGCTCTCTTGGTTTGGAACTGGTCGCTTATGTGTATGTTATCCCATTATTGCCCTCTTGAACGAATGATGTCTTTATTCGGTCGTTCTCTACGATTGGTCAATACATTACTAAGACATGGGGATAGTGCTGGTTAGTGCAAACCTTCAGAAGCGTGAAGTGGATGTTGATCCCGCTTGCCTGCTATGTGCCATGGAACTAGAAATCTTGGAGCGCACTTTCTTCTTTTGTGTTCATGCTCAACGTTTATGGTTTGCCTGAACTCTTCAATTGAGTTTTGATTATTTGAGAGGCCACGATGCAATCGCTATTGTTCGTTTTTTGCTTCATGGTGCAAATTCAGATGTTGCCCAAGCTGTGTTCTACAGTGCTGTATTGTCTTTGGAAGGACCATAATCATTTACTCTACCAGGACGTGAGGTGGACGACCCCTTAAATTTTGACCATAACCGCGGCTTTGAAGCCTCCTCATGATGCTCATGTTGTTGTGACGTGTTGTGCATCATTTCCAGTGGCTTGGTCTCGACCAGTGATTGGCATGGTGAAGGTAAATTTCGATGCTTCAGTGGTGGGAAAGGGGCTGACATGTTTTGGCCTTGTGGCTCGCGACCGTGATGGTTTGGTTATGGATTCTATGCATGTTGCTCCTAGTAACATTATCTCTCTGATGATGGTCGAAGCTCTTGCTTTTCGGTCGGCCTTGTCTACGACTTTAGATCTTTCTTTTCGTAATGTTTGTTTTGATACAAATCCCTTATAGCTCTTTGAGCTTTGGAGGAGTGCCTCTTATGGGTCTTCATGTTTAGGTATGATTGTTAGAGATTGTAGTGTTCTTTCTCATTGTTTTGACTATGTTGATTTTACTTATCTTTGTAGGAGTGACAATAATGTCGTAGATTTCCTAGCTAAAAGGCTCTTCTTCCTTTCTCTAACTCAATTGGGGTTGAAGAGATTTTTCCGAGACTTGGTTAATATATTGACCACGATGAATGGTCTCTACGTCTGTTTAGTCTTCTTGATCAATGTAACTTTCTTTTAAAAAAAACCACATTAGAACACAAGGTGATGCTTGAGCAAATCATCTTATTGCTAAACTCCGAATAAAGAGTAATTTATTTTAACCCTTCACATTTTCTTAGGGTAATATTATTAGGATATAGGAATAAGAAGTACATTCTCTTCAACTAATAGTTTTCAATTTTAATTGTTCTAATGAAATTTTAATTTCAGGTTTTAGAAAACAAAGAATAAGCCCAACCTTGGTTCTTTACATAATTGGGCCGAGTTGGGATAATCGGTCCAAATTAATTTCGGCTTAGCCCATTGCTGCACTCCAAAAGAATTGTGCAGTTACCAAAAAAAAAACACATGACATGATTTTTGACCAAACATACATGAAATGATTGTGCTGATTGCAATTACATAAAGTCTCAAACAAAAAATGAAGATTAGTCAGCTTTGAAGCAACACGTACACTGTTTAAAACAGCCATCAATGGCAGTTGAAGAATATTTGCTAATTTTATTTTTCAGCAACTAAAGAAATGTAGAAACACTACCTCATTTTAATTTTAGGTATGTTGCAATAGGATGTATCCGACCAGTGCTTCTTAAATAAATTTTGGAGTTATAAAATTTGGAGTTTGAGTCATGTAGATAAAAAAATCCTCGTTGAAAGAATTATCTCCATTATAAAATGAATGTTCCTAAATCGAACATAGTTGCTCCTCATAGAAAATAACTGTAAGAAAAAAAATGACCTGAAATATAAATAAAATATTAGCCGTGGGAATTACTTACACAAACCTTGCAAATTACATTTTGATCGTATTTGAATACACGATAAAAAATATGGTGTAACTAAAATTATCATCAACCGTCACAAAAATTAAAAAAAATTACTTTTGTCCTCGTAATTTTTTGATTCATAGCGTATCCAAATATACACATAATATGTTTGCTTTGCTGGTACAAAAAATTGACATTAATAGAACTACTAAGGTTGAGAACAACTGGCACACTCTGTATGTTTAGACTTTAGAAGGAGAAATTTGTGGAGAAAGGGATTAGTAATGAATATGTGTTCAAAAGGAAATGAAGGAACAACCCAACAAGAAGCTGAGAAGATATTGAGAGAACTCAACAATCACTTTAGAAAAGCATGCACAATTTTTTGGGGAAACGGATAAGAACAGTGTGATTTGAAAAAGTATATGGCATGGAAGGTGGGGTTATTAAGTCAAGCTTTATGAAAAAGAACATTTGTGAATTAAGGACCATAACATTAGGTCTTTGAGATAGAGAAGCATCGACAACCTCCATGAAAGTCTAGTCATTCACAGGAATCCACTTCCACAACAAAGGGATGCATGATATAGACTCATAGGTCAAAAAATTTCAGGAGGAATTAACAATTTCTCATATAGCAGAGGTTATTGATTAGTAGTTTAGTTCAACCAAAGGCAACAAATGTGATTTAGACACATGGTAACATGTAACATAGTCAGCATATGTTTTTAGTTTTACTGGCCATAGTTTCAAAGTAAGGTCCTTGAGGGAAGGGATGGACCATGGTCATGGATGATATCAATAGCAACACATCTTTGCTTCACCCATCAATCAAACAGGATGGAAAACACTAAAAAAAATAAAAAGGTGTTTTCAGTTGACAGTGATTTGTTTTTTGTCCCAGAAATAAAGTTGATAGCGATTTCAAAACAAAAAAGATTCAGCATGATTGCGATACTAGAAGTTAGACTGCTATTTTGAAAGAGACAGTTCAAATGTGAAATGGATTTTACCAGAGGAATGAGATCACAAGGAAAAAATAACTTCTGTGATATGCAAGATAAGAGGGGGAAAGTGACATTCATGAACTTTTATCAAACAATGGAGATCAAAAGGACATGGAGGACACACCATATGAGCTGTACCATGTGACACATAGTTTGAAATTTGAATACTTGACCATAGATTTTAGTTTATTTTATACACTTTTTACAGCCCAGAGGATGGAAGGTCAGCTTTGGACTTTGGTGTAGTGTGTATTTAGTTCAGCATTATCAACATTATCGGAATTGAGTCAGTTTTTCATAAAATTAATTGTGGTAAAAATGAGTTATGCTTTATTTATTTAGCAAGAATTAGTAAAGGGAGAGTTACGTGAGAAGTCAGATTTTTCTTTAGTTTAGTTGCATCTGACAACAGTAAAGAGGGACTGACACATGTGGGCTACTAACTTTCAAGAGTCTTCACACTCTTTAACGATGATCTTCTATTTTGTTAGGCACCCATTTTGCCGCAACACTTCTTAATATATATATATATATATATATATATATATATATATATATATATATATTTAGGGATAAAATTGTTTTTAGACAACAACAAAAAAAAGTAACTCTCTCTCTTTTCTCTTTCTCTTATATCTTTATCATACTATTACTAAATAATCTTTAAAATTTATTATATTTCTCACGTCTTTCTCTTTATTCATTTTCTCTCTTCTCCCCTTCTCTCCTCTATATCTCTCTTCTAAACCAAACGAGAAAATGAAGTGATTAGAAAAATAATTTCTACAGGGTAATGTTGTGAAATTTAATTACGAGTCCTACATTTAGCAATGTTCACCTCAAAAACTAGTCTCTATAACTTCTTATCAAAATTGATTTGGAGAGTAAAATCGCTTTTCAAAGTAATTGTCAAACATTTATATAGCTACTTAAAAGTGATTTTGATCAATGAAAATCAATTCTTTAACTCTCAAACATTGAACAAACGCACACTAAATGAGTAACTTTTTTATTTTATTAAAGTATTTCTACTGCTTCATATTAAATGAGTGAAAATGTTTATTCGAACAAGCCATTCATTCACCGTACTCGAACTATTAACTAAACTGTAAAGGATGGACACCTTTATGTGTTGCCTTAGTTCGCATGGAAATTCTGGAGCTACATGTGGTCAATTTTCCATTGTAAGAAAAATAGAAGATCCTTTTCCTTCTGACAAAGCTGTCTATCCAAAACAACAAGTTTCAACCTTACTCCTATCATCATAATAATTAAAAACCTAAGCTTTGGCACAAGGTTGGTGACAGCTTTTACTAGCAATAACAAAACTTCACACTATAACATAACACTTCACAGTTCACACACACAACTTCTTTGTTCGGGCCTACCAAGATTATTATTATTATTATTATTCTCTTTACATAATTAAGATCAAAAGGATTAGGAAACCACGTGATGTGTGTATGATGCAGCTTTAAGGTTCATAAATAGTTGATGAATTTGGTATGTGATTTGACCATAGCAATCAAATGATGCTACGTATCAAGCACAGAAAAGTCTACCCAATTTCTGTAAGAGGGGTCTTTTCCTTTCAAATTTGACCCATTACCTTCACTCAAAAGCTTCTGGTTTATGATATTGATACAATGCCAGCAACAATGGATTGTTCAGTGAAAACAAGCATATATATCAAATATAGTGGGGCATGCATGTTGGGTTGATTAAGATAATTGATTGATTAAGCATCATAATTAGCACCTTTAAGCCAATAATACAATCCAATTTTTTTTTTCTTTTTCCTTTTTTGGATTTGAAAATGCTAAACTAGTGAGCTAAGAGACCTTCAAAAAGGAGAGACAGTGAGCATGATAAGCAGCATGGAGGTAAAGCCATGGAAATCATAAACTAGGCCCTGTTTGGATTTATGCTCTCATTTTGTTAAACTTTAGCTTTTTTCAAAAGCTTCCTTTTTGGGCTATATGTTCACAAACACCACTTCATCTGAACTGCACATTCCTGTCTAAAACACAAATCTCAATATTATTTCCAGAATGGTAAGCCTCCACTCATTCAATTCAATCCTCCTTCTCTGTCTCTCTATTTATCTTTTCTCTCTCTCTCTCTATGCATTTAGTTGATGAGTTTCAAATGTGGTCACACAGGCAGATCAAGAGGCAACAACAGAAGAACAGAAGCTGCTGGTCCTATGGAAGAGAAAGAAAGGTGGATTCAGAGCTTCCATGTTTATTTTTGGTACGTGAAAGCAAAAAAGAAGAAAGTTATGTGCTTTGTTAGCAAACTATATTAATAGCAAATCAACTTCACTTTAAAGTTTCATCAAAATCAACTTTGGAACTCTGAAACTATTCAAAGAAGCTTCTTCCTTTGAAATCTATTATAGAAGAGTTTCCAAACATGCAGTCATGTATTTACCTTCTCTTCCTTGTACATGTGTAGTGTTGTCAGCATTGGACAACATGGGCTTTGTGGCAAACATGGTGAGCTTAGTGCTGTATTTTTATGGGGTGATGCACTTTGATCTGTCCAGTTCTGCCAACACTCTCACAAACTTTATGGGTTCAACTTTCTTGCTTTCCCTTGTTGGAGGCTTCATCTCAGATACTTACCTAAACAGATTCACCACATGCTTGCTTTTTGGATCACTAGAGGTTCTGGTAAGTGGTAAACAAATAACAATGATGTCTTTGAAAGATTCTAAATCCCTATGGCCTGCACAATAATAAAAAAACAACTAGTTCATTAAGGTTCATAGGAATCAATTCTGAAACTCGGGGACTACTCAGAAGCTTCTTCCCAGAATTTATTTGGTTTCAGAATCAATTGATTTTGAATCTTGATTAACACATGCAGGCATTGGCAATGCTCACAGTTCAAGCTGGTTCAGATCATTTACACCCAAATGCTTGTGGCAAATCAAGCTGTGTTAAAGGTGGCATTGCAATCATGTTCTACACATCATTGTGTTTGTTGGCACTGGGCATAGGAGGGGTCAGGGGATCCATGACACCATTTGGTGCTGACCAATTTGATGAAAAGGACCAAATTGAAGCAAAAGCTCTTGCAAGCTTTTTCAATTGGCTTTTGCTCAGTTCAACTCTAGGAGCAATTACTGGTGTCACTGGTGTTGTGTGGGTTAGCACCCAAAAAGCTTGGCATTGGGGTTTTTTCATAATAACCATAGCTTCCTCTATTGGCTTTGTGATCCTTGCTCTTGGTAAGCCATTCTACCGCATCAAAACCCCTGGAGATAGTCCCACTTTGAGGATTGCTCAGGTATGTTTTGTTTTAGCATGTTTCCATGAGCTTATTTGTATTAATTCTGATACCCAATAGCTACTCACTGAAACTTCGCACTAGAATAGAATCAATTGCACATAAGCACATTCAATGAGTCAATGCTCAATTTCATTAATGTAAGTGTCAGACAATTTAGTCGCTAAAAGAAGGACATATTCGGATCCCTAATTGTGTCAAATGTCGATCAAGTTAGTCTAATCGACATTTTATCTCACCATAAAGACTAATAAGGGCCAAAACATGTTTCCTTCTTCTTTTACTAACTTGTTTGATAAAATTGAGTATTCACACCCCATTCAATCCATAATATGATGAGAAAACCATTTTTTGTTAACTACAGGTTATAGTTGTGGCTTTTAAAAACAGAAAGCTGTCACTGCCAGAGTCACAAGAAGAACTATATGAGATCAGCGATAAAGATGTTGCAGAGGAGAAGATTGCCCACACCAACCAGATGAGGTGAATTTTCATGCTAAAAAAATTCCATGTTTAACAAGTTGCATCCACAGAATGAAGGCTAATAATTTTGTGCAATAAACAAAAAGAGGGTCCAGCAAATTGTCATGTTAGGATTCTTTTCCAAGTACTTGGTATTAGGTATTGCCAAGGACTACTGTGGGCCCATTACCACCTCTGCACGGTTAGGTGCAGCAGAGATATGGAGAATGATCATGGAAGGAAAAAAAGAAAAATATCTATGCCGTGTGTGAACTGCTAAACACAAAAAATATTAAGTTTTCTGACAAAATTAATGGAGAGGTCTTTTAAAGAACAGTACAGGGTGCAATCAGTGTTTTTTATCTGAAAATATCATCAAACTCAGGGAATAGCAGCACCTTTTATGAATTTACACTGCATTAAATACATGTAGATTTTCACGTATTTTGGATACACAAAATCAATGTCTTTGAAAAATGCATAATTAGATACATGATGGAGAATCATGGTGAGTAGGGGACTGTTAGGACCCAATTGCAAGGTATGGGACTTGAATCCCACATTGGAGGATTCTAATGTGGGGTTTATAAGGCCTTGGGCTCTCCAACTACAATAGCTAGCTTTTGTGGTGTAGTTCTCCCAAGGTTCTTATCAGTTACATATGTAACTTCTATTAGTTTTTGTGGTTACCCGCTGCGATTTTGAATTCACCTTATTTTTTACCATATCCATACATGCACTTGGTAATTTGTGTGAGAGCAGAATTGATTCTGAAAGATTTAAACGGGAATCCAAACAAGTTACTAATTGACTATGTCTTCAAAATTAATAAATAATAAAAGAGCCTCCAAACTTGAGCTTTTTTTTTTTTTTTGGTAATGGTAAATTGAGCTCCTCTACTTGAACAAATGAAAATTGAAAAGCATTTGGGTCATCAAACTCAATGATTTCTTCTTTATCTACATTTAATTATTTTGTTGCTAAAATCACAGCCTTCCCATGTACAATAATTGATTGATGACATTATGTCAAGATAACTTAAAATGTTCTTTACTTCTTTCCACACTCTCATACATGCATGTTATGATGATGTGGCTTGTTGAATCAGGTCTCTAGATAAAGCTGCCATTCTCCAAGATAACTTAAAACCTCAGCCATGGAGGGTGTGCACAGTGACACAAGTTGAGGAAGTGAAAATCTTAACTAGAATGTTACCCATAGTAGCCAGCACCATCATAATGAACACATGTTTAGCACAACTTCAAACATTCTCAGTTCAACAAGGGAATGTAATGAACCTAAAACTTGGTTCTTTTACAGTCCCTGCATCATCCATTCCTGTTATCCCCCTTATTTTCATAAGCATCCTGGTTCCCTTGTATGAATTCTTCTTCGTGCCATTCGCGCGAAAGATCACTCACCACCCTTCAGGCATCACACACCTTCAAAGGGTAGGTGTTGGTTTAGTACTCTCATCCATATCAATGGCAGTAGCTGGGATTGTTGAGGTGAAAAGAAAGGACCAAGGAAGAAAAGACCCATCTAAGCCCATAAGCCTATTTTGGCTTTCTTTCCAATATGGTATATTTGGAATTGCTGATATGTTCACACTTGTGGGGCTCCTTGAATTTTTCTACAGAGAATCACCTGCAAGCATGAAATCACTTTCAACCTCTTTGACATGGTTATCAATGTCTCTTGGGTACTTCTTGAGCACTATTTTTGTCAATGTCATCAATGCTGTTACAAAAAGGATCACTCCTAGTAAACAAGGATGGTTGCATGGGTTTGATTTAAACCAAAATAATCTGAACCTTTTCTACTGGTTCCTAGCCACACTTAGCACACTTAATTTTTTCAATTACCTTTATTGGGCTTCCCGGTACAAGTACAAATCTGAAGAAAGCAATTCAAGCACAGGTTCGAATGGTTTAATTGAAATGCCTCTTGGGATAAAACAAGATTGGGAAGCCAAGGGTGAAGGAAACACCCACCCTTTAGTGTCTGACTGAAAGACTCTATGAATGAGAATGAGATTGCTATGGTATGTACTACTAAGAAGCTTTGGGATGTGGAAATAGGTAGTGGTTGAAATCAATGTTATGGAACATGTGTGCTTGTATGATTGTTTGCTGTTTTTGGATCTGTGTCCAGAGTTTAAAAGGTTTTCTTTTTTTAACATGCTCCTTTCTTACCATGTTAAGTTGAGTTGATTACCCTGTATTTATAGTTTGCTGTCAAGCAATGTTAATTAGTTACTAACTACAGTTTGTAATTGAATTTTTAATTAACATTATGATAATTTTACCTTGGACATAACAAGAGTAATGTTAATGTAACTTGTTTCACGAGCAAAGATAGGTAACTATATTTCTGCATAAGTGAAAACATAGGATAAATTTTTGTTTTATTGATCAAATTTTCCTCTTAGAGATTAAAAATGTAACATAATTATTATTGCAACGACTAATCGTAGATTTAGATGTTTGAAGGTTGGAATTGTAGGCTTGTGGGCTTATACCACTCTAATTGGGCTGAAAATTTTAGATGAACAGACAGAGCTCACTGGATTACGGGCCTATAGAAAAAAGACCTCATTATTGACTAAAAAGAAAATGTGTTGTTTTTTTTTTTTACAAAATTAATATTACTATTTACAGTACTCTTGACCGAAAAAAGATTACCATTATACATCTTAAAAGTGATTCATTATTAGATATCATTATAATTTAATATTTTCTTATAATTTATAATTTAAATTCATAATTTGGAGTTGTAAAAATATAATTAATGAATAACTGAGCAAATATGTTAGATGTCTTCGTTTAAAAATGATTTATAAATAATTTTTTGATGTATAAAAAAAAGAGTAGTTTTGCGTGTGGATATAAGAAGGTTTGGGTTTATCGCAAATATATATATGTTTTGTTAAAGTGAGTGAACCTACTTTATATGGTAACGTAAAATTAAAATTATTAATTATGATCACTTTCTTCAACTTACTAAGTCTACTCACTTTAAAGTAGTGGAAGGTGTCTCACGAGACCTCTAGAGAAACCAATATTTGCCTCTTCTAATTTGGTGAGGTTTCTGCCTTTTTCACACCTCAATTAGTGCGTGACAACAGACTTGTGAGTTATAGCAAGCTGTGTGTTGTTGCCAACCATGCCTCATGCATGTGATTGCGGGGCATATATAATTAGAACTCTCACATCATTTTTATTAGTTTTCGTGAGGATCATGATTAGGGATTCGGGCCAGGCCATATTACTCGCTATTATTACTCTTTCTGCCTGTTGCATGTGATATCGGAAACAAAACTATCATTTACAATTTCACCATCTTCCTACACTTGCATGAGAAATTTTCTATAATACTATAATAAAAAAAATTCTCTTGTGTTGATTTGTTAAAATTCATATAGGAGTCTTAATAGTAGTAGTAGCGGAACTCATATTTTTAATGGATCCTACCTGAATTTTAATAAATTAATGAAAGAGTATTTGAGAAAGTGCTGAAAAAAAATGTTGCTAGTATTTTTAACAAAAATAAAATGGGTTAATAGTACTACTTTCTCCATCCCTATTTATAAAACGTTTTAGATATATATTTAATGTCCCTTTATATAAGATTTCTTACTAAATTTTAGAGATATTTTCATCTTTTTGCATGTATGAAACTTGTATTTTACTTTTATAATTCCAAAATTTTGAGTATAACTAATAATTAATATTTTTTACACTACTTAATATCTTAATTAAGGTATATATAAAAGACTGCATAAACGGTTTTAAAACAAATACATTAATTAATTTTATTAAATATTTTTTAATAAGTGTAATTGTTTAAATGATATCTTATAATTAAGAACGGAAGTAGTATTTGTTAGTAGTAACTCAATTCAGTTAGTAGTATTGATATATAGTTAGGTTAGTTAGTGCCCTCACTTGAAAATTAGTACAATAATAAGATTTGCAAATCAAGAAGAACCATTTGACTACTTGACACTGATTAACATGCATGTGGCTTAATTACTTGGCTCCATGCAAATGTATGGAATTTATTTATTTATTTATAATAAGCATGGAGAAAGGTGTTTGTTGAGTGAATCAATGTATATATGCAAGTTTAGGTGCACCCGGACAACACAAAATCTGATAGGCTTGCCCAAGTGGAAATTGCTACTACATTCTTCAAAGGTGGTGTTGCGTGTACGCAACGGCACGGGGATTCTATCTTTGCTGTGTGTCTGGTCTGGAGGCTATTCATTCATTCCTGCTAAACACTTTTTATTTTACAAAAAATTTGGGTGAGTTTAGCTCCGGTTACCACTATGGGATAAAGCATGTTTTTTGGATTTTTGATCACTTATACTAGTACTTACCGATCACCGCTCTTACATTGACAGTAAAATTCAAATAACTCAAAATGTGTTGGTCTGCTAAGCGCACTTATTGAATTGTCCACTTAACCAGCCTTAACCTTTTTGTGGGATATGGACATTGAAAATGAAATCAAAAGAAACGCAAACGCATATTTGTTTTAAAACGCATTGATCTCGCTAAGCTAAAGTTTCGGATCTACGTTTACAAAATACAATTAAAAATCAACAGAAATTATAATAAAAAAAAAAAAGCAAAGCATTTTACTCTAGATCTGGAGAAAAGCATTCGTGTATATATATACACAACGGGACATACAGAAATAATTTTTTTTATTAATAAATAAATCTAATAAAATAGAAAAGTCTGAATAAATATAAAACGGGACATGCAGAAGATTAAATACAGAGAATGAAGAAAACGACACAACTGTTTCTACAACGAGTCAACAACCGCCCACCGCTATGACCCGTGTTCTTAGTAAGATTAGGGTGAACTTTTCTTATGCTACGGAAACAAAAATGCATCAAAGATTAAACCAAACATTGCCTCCACCACTTCCTATAATTAATTCGTTATAAATTTTCTTTTCATTTAAACTTCTAATACTCATGTTAAAAAAAAAATCTAATACTCACTAATTTCATTTCTTCATATTGATATTAAACATATCCACTCACACAATAAATTACATGGGTAAACATTGGTGTCGTCTTAGCTTAGCTACGATGATGAGTTGGTGCCCATCCTGATCCAACACCCTCCGTAGTCAAGCTGATGGTTCGTTGTTGACCTAGTGGTGCGTGAGGTACTTGTAAAGATACACTAATATCAATGATAGATATGATTTTGGAAGAGCAACATTAGAGAAAATTGTGCGTATAATGGGGAATAACGTGAGTCAATATTCATATTGTTATATTGTTTGTCTGTGTCGTATAACTGTAACATTTCTTGATGGGTTTAGCATAGGACGTGAGGGTCTTAGCACATGACGTCCTTTCCAGATGAATTGTCCAGGCCAGTGAATATTCACTGCCCTGCTACATCCGAAATTCTAGACTCTTCCCTTAAAAATATCTTAGGGTGCTAGCGGATAACTGTTGGATCGTTCTATGAAAATATTCATCAAGGATCCTCCATAACGAAGTGCATAGCAAGCTATAGACTTGAGTCAAGTCGATCCTAGTCCTTGACTCAAACTAAATTGACCCGTCCAGTCCAGACTAGTGGAGGCAGTTGGCCGCATCCAATAGTCGGTCAACTGACCATGGGTCGAAGTTGAAGGCCCAAGTACTCAAATACGTCAATTTTTTTTTGTTACACATTGTAATTCAAGGAAACAAAACAATTTCTTCTATTTATAAAACCTAAACCTAAGATGTTATTCAAACAACATATGCACATCTTTTTCTCCTTTTTGAATGAATTTATTTAAATTGCACAAAAATTGGCAAAAAAAAGTACATTTGTTAATATCATCATTTAATTCCGCACTGACATAATTAACTGCCTTACATATTCAATGTCATAACAAAACTTTAAAACTATGCAGCTTCATTAAATAATGGAATAAAATAGATGCACATTCAAAAGGATAGACTATTAAAGAGATATGAAGAAAGATTAGTGATAAGTGTGATATATGAAATGATGTAATTGAAAAAAAATGTATTATTTGGTTGTACACCAACCACAGGAAATAATGTCAGTATATCAAAATTGATGCAAAAAAGAAAAGAAAAATGTGGAGGACCCAGAGAGTGTCCGTGACACGAACGGTGTACACAACACGAGAGCAAAGCAAGCTCTTTATTTATCCTTCCCTTCTTCCCCTCAACTTTTCTAAGATTCCAAAGTTGCAGCAGGCTGTAATTAAAAAAACAGTGTAGATCTCCCATGTTTCTTCTTTAATTAGCCCCAACATTTAAGACTTATTAATTTCTCATGTGAATTCAGCTCTGGGTTCTTCACTTCAATAACCAAATTGAAGTACAGTGTTAGTGATGGCGAGGTTTTTCTGGGTTGCCATTGCAATAGCACTTGTTTCAGTTAGCAACTATGTTACTGTTGATGGATTTGAGGGATACCATTACCAACATCACTTCAACGAAACCGAGTTGTCTTTGTTGGAGGCTCAAGAAGCAGCAGCATCAACCTTATCGTTCTCCGGGAGGAATCCTTTGCTCGTTGGTCTCACCCTTATTCAAAATGCAGCTGCTAAAGGAGCAGGTTTAATTCCTCCATCTTCTTCTATTTCTCATTCTATCACCAAAATAGCTGCTTAATTATAAAGAATAATTGTTTACTTGTCTTCTTCACATTTAATGCTGTTACTTAACCTGCACTTCATCTAATTGACCTTGGTTTTTTTGTTTTTTAAATTAACTTCTTACTAGTTTTTTTCTGAAATTTTTCTTGCACTCAAGGGTTGCATGTTTTTATTCTCTGTCTATCTCTTACATTAGTTAGGCTAATTATAAACTCACTCAAATTTGAAGGTTTCTACATAAGGAAACTACATCGTATTTGTGAGAAGTTCTGCATAGAGTCACAGTTTTTAATAATAATTACAAATTATTTGCCTTCAATTTGGTTGAATTTACTTAACTAACAATATGTTAGGTTTAGTGTTATCTAAGCTAGATCTCGTAAGGGTGAGGATACAAACTCGATTCAAACCCGAGAAAGTCATCTGATGGGAGTGACAGCCACAATTCCCGAACAGGTTAACACCCGCCAAAGACCCAATTTTTTATTTTTTTTACTAATTTTATGTTGCTCTGGCAGTCTGCTTGGATGGAACATTACCTGGTTACCATTTGCATCGTGGATATGGATCAGGAGCAAATAGCTGGCTTGTTAACTTGGAGGTATCACTTTATCTTTCTAACTGTTCTGCTTCTTTTCATTTTCTGTCACACTCGCAACAGATAAAACATGTCATGCTACTTAAAAGAAAGTTGTGTTAAAGCTGATGAATCTTTGTTTTCGCACTTAAAAGCATTTCTTATCAATTTTTGTTTAAATCGCATTTTCTTTTTGTAACATTCCAAGCTATGACTGAAAATACTTAGAAATAAAAGTTTTACAATCTCCAATTCTTCTTTAAAGCATTATGTTATCAAGCTACTTCCCTTCTTTGCTGTTAAAGTTTTTGGTGACATTCAACTGAAAATACTGTGACAGGGAGGTGGATGGTGCAATAACATTAGAACGTGTGTTTATCGCAAGAAAAGCCGGCGTGGATCATCAGCATTCATGGAAAAGGAGATACCCTTTACAGGAATAATGAGTAACAAAGCTGAAGAAAATCCAGGTTTCCATTCAATTGAAGTATCTGGAAGACTGGAACACTAATTCTGCTGCTTTTCCCTCCTTGTTATGGGCACTCGCAGTTTAGCTCATGTTATTGTTCTTCATGTTTGCAGATTTTTTCAATTGGAACAGAGTAAAGCTTCGTTATTGTGACGGTGCCTCATTTGCTGGGGATGCTGAGCATCCGGTAGAGTTTGATACCTTGGTGTTCTTGAAATGATATTTAGTTTTACTTTAGTTTCAAGAAGATGAAATAATAAAAGTTGTTGCCTTAAATTTAGTATAATGTGTGAAATAACATTTGAGTGTAAAATTTGAGTGTCACATCATGGTAGAAATCATGATTTTCCATGTGCAGTAAAAGATTATATAAACAGGTGGTACATATGATTTACTGTAGTATGTAGTGTAACACTCTTTGCACTGTTAGTCAAACAAAATTGAATCCATCAAGCGTGCTAGGGAAGAGGTTAAATTGCAGCACATAGATTTTATAATATTAGTGTATGTTTGGTTGAAATTCATATGATGAAGTGAGAGTTTACTTGCATATATTGTCTGTTGAGATAGACTGCACAACTGCAATTCAGAGGACAGCGTATTTGGGCAGCTGCAATGGAAGACTTGAAGGCAAAGGGAATGCGTTTTGCCAATCAGGTTAAAGACTCACATGTTCATACACGTATATGATGCTATTTTTATAACCTTTGCTCTGGTTTTATTAATAAATAATTTTGCTTCAGGCTCTTCTTTCGGGATGCTCTGCGGGTGGCCTAGCTACTATTATACACTGTGATGAATTCCGAGGTTTCTTTCCGAGGACTACTAAAGTGAAGTGTCTAAGTGATGCTGGGTTGTTTCTTGATGCGTAAGTTGGCAAACTGCAGAATTTCATGCTTTCAATACCATTTCCACCACCATCACCATCATCAAAGTTTCATTCTTAAATCAGTTGTTAATTGCTGTTCTCTTTGGAATTATAGGATTGATGTATCTGGCGGGCGTTCTCTCAGGAACTTATACAGTGGTGTCGTAGGATTGCAGGTACCGCGTTGATTAGAGAGCTGCCAGGCGAAACTATTATAGTATGAAAGCAAAATTCATTAAGATAGCACCTCCATGTTTCATGGTCATCTGGACAGTTGACTTATAGCATGTGGTTCGAAACTTTGACAACCTCAGAACCAAAAGCAAATATAAAAATGAAATGCCAATTTAACACAAGCATAATCTTGGACAAATCTGTTTTGGTCAATTGATATTTTACATGGATTTCCACTGAAGCACGAGCTCTTTTTTAGCAGTTAAATTGAATTTTAAAAGCCTTTCATTTCTGAAAACAGTATCTTTCATTTTTAGGATTCTAACTTTTAAGGCATATGCTGATATTTGTTCACCCATTGCAGAGAGTGCAGAAGAATCTACCACAAATTTGTACTAATCACCTTGATCCCACCTCGGTAATTGTTGATTTCGGTAGTGCCAAAAAAATTTGGGATATCAATTTCATTTGACAGAATATCGAGAAAATAGAACTATCAAATATCAATATTGCTGGCTCTAAGTTTAACTTTCAATGACTGGTTTATTACTTTTGTTCAGTGCTTCTTCCCTCAAAACTTGATTGCCAGTGTTAAAACCCCGCTATTTATTCTTAATGCTGCTTATGATTCATGGCAGGTAAGTTATCTTACTTTCTTAACCGACACTCTTAACTAGTGATAAATCATATTATATGACCTCTGGTAGCGGCGATCATTAAATTAGTTATTGGCAGATTAGACTAATCAAATACATTTTCTTGCTTGCCATCAGATTCAGTCTAGTTTAGCTCCTCCAACAGCAGATCCTCATGGCTATTGGCATGATTGCAGATTAAACCATGCTAAATGTACCAGATCACAAGTCCAATTTCTGCAAGGTGATATGAGTTATGAGACATATCTTTGAATACAAGTGGAGAGAAATCTTCAATAAATTATTCAGTTGATTAAGACATTTCACTGTGTCTTGGATGCAGGATTCAGGAATCGCATGCTGAATGCTATTAAAGACTTCTCCAAATCAAACCGGAATGGATTGTTTATAAATTCATGTTTTGCTCACTGCCAATCCGAAAGACAAGACACATGGTTTGCTGACAATTCTCCTGTTGTCGGTAACAAGGTAAGCTTGGCTCTTTACTAATTGGATGTATTTGTAAACCTTTTTTATGATCCATAGTTATTAAACTCTTAAGAATAAGTTACTTAATTGTGATTGCTTGCTAATGCTAACATAACTCTTTGATTTCAAGATACTAATTAATGTATCTTATAGTAGTACTAATACCAACATTACATAATGAGATTGACAATGTTGTAGGCAATTGCTGTGGCTGTTGGAGACTGGTATTTTGACAGAGCAGGTGTTAAGGTCATTGATTGTCCTTACCCTTGTGATAATACGTGCCACCATCTGATTTTTGGATAAGCCAAAGTTGGTCCATCATTTCTACTCTTCTCAGTTCTCATCAATGGAGGATTATTTCAATGAAGTTATACGAAACAATAAAAGGGAAATGGTTGCTGAAAATACAAATTTAATCAGCCAACCATTACGTTGATTCAATCTTTAGTGATAGTAACTGTTATGTATAGATGATGCTGAGGCAAATCCTTCTTATTCCTTAATAGTTTATGCTTTCAACCGTGCAGTGTTGGAATGCCAAACTTATAAGTCACATTACAAAATTATGGAAAAATGTGATTGAACACGGACTAAGGGAGGGGATTAAGATATAAAAAATTTAATTTGGTTTGATGCCAAGCTCTACAACCGAAGTCATTTACCTCATATGAAAGTTGATGGAAAAGCATTGAAGTATAAAGAGAGTATTGCATATGGTTTTTAATTTTTCATTGACTTGGAAAAAAGATAGTGTGCCTATATGGAAGTGTTGTGAAAGACTACGAAAAAAAAGGTGTCTGCGTGACATATGTTGGAGTTATACAAGATTATGTATGAGGGGCAACTACTAGTGTGGAAATTCTAGTGTAACTAATGACTTCCCTATAAAATATGTTTATGTTCACATAAAACAAAGTCGAACAACAAGTGTATTGCTTTGCCACAAGAACTCAGATGAGCATGGTTATACAAAGTATGAATGCTCATTTATATAGTGAGGGTCTCTTGAAGGATGATTAGTGTGGGGAAGGGGATTGTGTGATTACATTCATGTGGGAGAAACTTACGCGATTAAAATTAAGTAGGGGATGAAATCAAAGAATTAAAATTATGTCTATGAGAGAATAATGGAAACCTAGTAATTTAGCGCGAGAGGGACGAACCTAGACGTTTTCTCTAGCGGGTGACAAACTAAGATCATCATGTGCGTAGTCTGTTGGCTAGAACTCTAGTGAGATGCTCGCAACCTGGTTGATCAAAAAATAATCCCTGGTGTTTCACAACCGCCAAGGCTTGAAGCCAATAAGTCTTTGTGACAACAGGCTAGCAATTTTTTCCGGAAGGACTTGATCGGACATGTTGTCATAGTTTTAGGGCCCATGATCTCCCTAGCAAGTGGCTGACTAAAACCATCATGTACTTAGTTGGCGGGCTAGAACTCTCGCAAGATGCTTGGAGCCTGGTCGGTCAAATAATCCCAACCGGTCCAGTTTACATCGAGGCTCAGCCTTGAGTTTGTATCTTGTTTAATATGGTTTTGGATATGCTTACCAAGATATACATTAGAGCGTTACAAATTGCATATTGTTTACAGATGATATAGTTCTAACTAATGAATCAAGGGAAGCAGTCAATTCTAAACTTGAGATTTGGAGCCATCTTTACTTCTTTCCTTCAGCCGCATAAGCTTTAACCTTCCTAGTCAAAACCATCACCTATGCCTTTTGTATTTCCAGATTTTGCTGCAATGCAAATAACCCTGCTTTTCTGCTACAACCACTCCGATCAAATTCTCATTCTTTGTCACTAACCCATTGACTACCTTTGATGACATTCCGTTCTAACTAGGTTCTTTTCAGTCACCGACAAGAAATTGTGAATTTCCAAAACACATTAAACAAGCTCAATAGAAAATGCCTTAATTGGGAGTCACATGAGCAGCAAAATAATATATCTATCAGTGTCCTATAAAGCAACAGAACTAAAAAACAAGGTATTAACCTTTTTAGAACTATTTTTAGTTTGGTGAGACATTAGTCAATTTGACCCACATATAGAAGAAAAGCAAAGCATATGTAATATTCCGCTAAGTTTCACTTACAATAATAAGAAAATTGTTAAAAATGATATGATGCTCGCCAACCAAAGAGTGACATGGTGAAAGCTTTGTGTGAACATTCCTTTTTTTTTAACAGAGATTGATTCACTAAAAAAGGCTAAGCCCGAAAAAACGGAGCCAAACCCAAAATGAGAACTACACGGCCCAAAGAAATATACAAAGCTTAGTGTGAACATTCCTTCTTCACGCACATATGACAGTATTGAAAACTGCACTATAAAATGGCAACCTTTCTAGCCCAAAACTATTAGCCCAACACTATTGAATATTTGTTTTTTTTTACAAACTAAGAGGAAAAAAAAAAGACTAGCCTAAAACATCAAGGCAAAGAGATTTAATGACAGCGGATGGCTGGCGACAAATGCCAAACACGTTTTGGAATAAATAGTGTACCCATTTATGTTTGATTAAAGTTCTTCAATTTGTGCAAATATTTCTTACAATATGTTTTGATCAAAAGTGACACTTAACATTTTCCTAAAGAACCCAAAAAAAATTGAATCTTATCCTAGATTGCTCGTATGAGACTTGGTTTGAGAAAATATTTTGATTGTTATTTAAATTCTTTGTCTAAAACTCAAAACTATTGTTATATGCTTTTAAGTGGTAGGCACGGGAGCATGATGAATAACATGTCAAGAAACAACGGTTCTTCTTTTGGGAATCCTAGTCAGAATGAAAATGCGGATGCTGATTTCTTGTGGCAAATGCTTTTGAACCCAAAACATAAAACGCCTTATTAAGAATTCAGAGAAGTTACACAGAAAAATAAAGTTCACAGATCCATAATAACTGAAAGCCTGGTTTTGCAGTGATAAAATGCCTGTGTTTGATGAACATAATGATGAGAAAAGAAGCTCCAATCAATCCTAAATATTATGCTGTAGCATAATGCTGATTACTGAGATTCTTTTTTTTTTTTCTTGTATCAGACACATTTACAATATTAATTAAAAGAAATATTTAAAAATTTAAAAAAAAAATTTACAGCAAGTACACACCCCCAGTCAGAACTGGCGATAAATTTCTGACATTTTCCACGTGTTGAGTGCAGCATGAGGCTAAAGTGTTTGTCGAAATGCCACTGAGAATCTCTGTAGATCCTTGGTATATATGTCCGAAGGTTGAAAATGATGCTGATGCCAAGTAGTGCTAGACTCCTCTGTGATGAACCCTGATGATTCTGTAGGTTTAATATCAACCTCATCACTACTGTAGATAGATTGAGTGGTTGTACCCTGATTCTGCACTGTATTTCCCAGAAAAAACGGGGTGTTGAGATATTCAGACCATTTAATGGCTTCTTGTTCTGCTTGCAAAGGTACACGATGATGAGATTGAGAATCAAAGAAGTTAGTGCTGTTTTGCAATTGGATTATGCTGCTGCTACTGCTTTCATTGCTTTTGCTTGTGTTGTTACTGGCTTCCCAGTTCTGAACCCCATCAGAGGATTTGACATGTTTTGGGAAAATTGAGGCTGAAACAGGGTGGATTATAGTACTAGAATTGAGGTCTGCAGTGGAACCTGGGATGAAGCAAAATGATGAGGGATTTGCTGCAGTACTGAGCCCCATGTTTGGTGATCCATAGTTGTTCAGCTGCTGCTGGAAAGTGAAATATCCCTGATCATGACAAGTAGTACCAAACTTGTCTAGGAATAATTCATGATTGCTGGTGGTGTTATTGTTGTTGATGATATTGGAGATAGAAGAAATTTCAAGGGGGTGGTATCTCTCTATGGAGATAGAAGAAATTGACTTTTGTATTGGTGGATCAATGAGACTAGTCATTTCATTGGAATAGGAACCCACAGAGGCTTTATGATTGGTTTTGTTGTCAGGTGTGGGTTCCTTGTAATCGTTGTCCTTGATGATCTCAACCTCACAGAGTGGTTGGTGGGTGTTTGGGTCAATGCCTCTTTGCCTCAGCTTCTTCTTCAGGCTGGAATTCCATAGATTCTTTATCTCGTTGTCAGTTCTTCCTGGTAAGTGAGTTGCAATCTGAGACCACCTGATCAAGCACCACAAAAGCACATTTAGCTAGAACCACAATCTGAATGAATGGCTAAAATCCAACACCAACACCAATTTTGAAAAAAATAGTTATAGCATCTTTTGGATCAACTTCTCTTTTCTCAAAATCAATTTTTGCGAGTTATTTTGACTTCACAATCATGAATATAACGACAACAAAAGCCTTATCCCACTTTAGAATTATGAATAGTGGAAATATTTCCAAACATGCACTTATTCCTCAAGTGAACTATCAGCATGGTTGGATCAACTAATTTTTCATCAGAATGAATTCCAACACCTAGAAGCTGCTCATATAAGTTTTTCCTCAACGTTGATTTCGACAACATACATAATCAATTAATTGCAGAAGGATTTCCATACGTGTTCTATATAATTACCTGTTGCCAAGTAGTGCATGAAGTTCAATTATTGAATCCTCCTCCTGCTGTGAGAATGCTCCTCTCTTCAAATCAGGTCTCAGGTAATTTATCCACCTCAATCTACAACTCTTCCCACACCTCTGCAAACCTGACATTTAACAACATTTCACAGATTGAGAAAGGAAAGTTTAAAACAAAATGTGACTCTCTTATTGTATATATCATGTAAAATTCTGATATATACAATTAACATAATGTTTATATATAGTAATATAGTACCCGCTAGCTTTGGAACTGAACTCCAACAACCATGGCCATGTTGTGTGATGTAATTCAAAAGCTTTTCATCTTCCTCTGGAGACCAGAGTCCTTTACGAAGTTTCTGCTTGTAGCAGCAAGTGTGTCTTCCCATGTGCACTACCTTGGATTTAAAAATGTTTGCGTGAAGCGCCAACCTTTTGTGTCTGAAATATTACCTACGTTGATATGAGTTTTGCTTAAGAGGTTCTGACAAAGAACATGGCAACTTGGCAGAGAATCAAATAAATAGAAGGAAATTAAGGAGAAGAGAGAGTGTTGTTGTAGTTGTAGTTGTAGGGTGATTGGATATGAGTTATGACAGTGTTATTTTGAATTTATATCTGACTTTCCTGATCTAGGTTCCTCTCTTTTTCTTCACAGATATTCCACATAATTGTTTTGGCATTCACGAACCATGTTTCAGTGTCGAGACACTAATTTTATAGTTGTTTTAGACAATCACAAAGTGAACAATTTTAAAAATATGTTTTTTTGGCAATCTAAAACTATCGCAAATGGCCGGTGTGATAGTAGTTCAACAAACATTTTTATTGTTTTGGTCCTACTAGGGGAGCCATCATCTTTGAACGGTCCTGATGCAATTCCTCTCATTTATCGGACGGATAAGACAGCAACAGAGGAAGATCACATGGTTTGACTTGTATGTTAATGTCCCACCAACAACTAGCAAAGGTAGTTTATTTTCTTAATACATTAATTTGAAAAAATATTTGTATGTAAAAAACTTACAATGTTTTTCTTTTTAAGAACATATCTATCGCCCATTAGTGTTTCCTAGCTTTTGCAATTTTGCACTGTAATTTTAGTTTTACTATATTTTTTATTGTGTATCATACATGTATTAACTAATACATACTTGATTTCCTTAGGAAGGCCCTTGAGTTTTATATATGAGCAATTTTTTTACTAAAAAAAAACTAATTCCACCAAAATATGAATATCACCAATTAGAACAGGATTTTCATACACGTGTTAGATTAAAACGTAGTGAATAACTAAATTCGTCTATGATAGTATAAGCGTGAGGCAAATTAGTTCATAAAAGAATGAAATATTTTCTAAACTTCATGAATGTGTAAATTTCGGTCAAGTAAGTTCTACGATCAGGAACGTTAGAGACTAGTTTGACCGTCATTTGCCACTAGCAAGAACTTTTGATGGTATTTTGACTAATTTGTCAGGCGCCTGATCTTCGAATAATAATGAATTTGGTGATTTATTTAATTAATAAAAAACCACATACAATATTGTTATCCCATGAGTTTAAAACTTATCAAGTGTGACGAAATACCTCCATTCCCATATGACTTAGTAGTGGAATTTCAAGAACTATATGTGGAATTTGAAGGAGTAGGTTGGCATGTGCTAAGCCTACTTCAAAATTAGCAAAATGAAATACCAAAAGAGTTGAGAAGGGGCAAATTTTCTGAAGGAGAAGTAGAGGTCCAGAACGGCAAGATAATCAAATAAGAGTATAGAGTGCATTAAATGGTAAGCTGACACTCTCATATCACTATTGCCCTGCTCGAGTCATAAAATTCGGAGAATCTCCACATTAAATTAATAAGAGCAAATTATAAATGGAATAAATACCACATCTTTCATCTAAAATCTTAAAACAATGAGTGTATGAATCATTTCACTAATAAACTCCTTAACGCTTTATTATTTATTTAATGCGAGACTTCTTACTCACACTTATATTCAAATACACTTCCATTCCTTTTCTAACTTTTTCTACGGGATACTCTCTGGTAGAAGACTGGCCTTCTCTTCTTTTTGGGCTTTCAAGGGAAGGGATGATTTTTCAAAAATCATTATCGTTTTGAAAAGTTTTCATCACTTTGGCACAAATACAAAATTGCTTTTGACATCTGAGCAAGTTAAGGTCATATTATTTCCCTTCTTAGAAATTGCTTTGAATTCAACCAACTATCCAAATGATTCATCATTTTTGCAAGCTGAAAACTACGTGCCTTTTTAATTAAATGCGGATTTCTTCAATTTCAATGTTCTGACTTCATAAGAACTCTGTGTTTGTGTGGAAAGATATTAAAACCGTCGTTTTTTTAGGTAGACTACTAAAACTGTAGTCAAAAATAGAAACAAAAACAACTCTATGCAAATGCGACAATCACAATAAAATAGTGAAGAAGATACATAAAAACACCCTTGTTTCTTTACACGTTCTAGTGTAATTATTTACTTTTAGTTTTTTCGGATCGTGTAACATCATCCGTACATAAATTTAACTTGACTATCACTAGATTATAGTTTTGAAATCTCAAATTCATATATAAAAGTAGATTAATCCCTAGACATTACATAATCATTTCAAAAAGAAAAACTGGACAAAAAAAAGGGTCATGACAAGTGTATAATGAAAATTGAAAATAAATAGAAATAGTGAGCTGTTTTTATTTATTTTTGTTGACATGGGAAAATAGTCATATCTCGTCTATGGGAAATGAAGTAACTGTAAGACATTGCACGCATAATAAATTAAGCTTTTCCTTTGTCCTTCTGAGATGCCACAAATTGTACAATATTCTCTGCAAGTTATTCATGACACAGAAGCAGCCAAATTAGTACTTTGTCTTCAAATGATTTGTTTTTTCATAAACACGTTCTGAACTAAAAAAAATGTATCAATTCCTCACCTCTCAATATATATATATTAGTGATATTGATATCTCTCCATGATTGTTGTGACATTGTGCTCTAAACTAAACTATGTCCTAATTCAGCATTCCAATTGGCCAATTTGGCATTTGAATCAAATAAAAATCCTCAATTGGAAGAAGATGCTTGTAATCTCCATAATATGAGCTGTTTGGAGAAGTCAAACTCCAAACATGGGAAATTAAATTAAATTAAATGTCTATACACACCATTACCTTGCCGCTGTCTCTATAATATGTGTCGGCTTCGTTGTCCTGTGAAAAAAATTATATTCAATTAGTCACAACATTGAAGTTGTTATTCATCTGCATAATTGCATTAAACCAATATTTTCTAGTTATCTTCTCCCTTCAAATCAAAATTTATGCCTATGTTTCTAGGACAAATGAAACAGCATTGTTGTATTCAACAAAACATATATATAAATAATAAATAAACTTGCTTTCTTATGATAAATGTAAAGCCTGCAGAGGCAAATATTCGCTGCCCGAATATAGGGTGTTAGAATAAAATTGTTCAAGAAACACGCATTGAGAAAAGACCAGCATATTTGCGATCGAAAGCTTCATAATCACTTATATGAAGAAAAAAAACTGCTAAATGTAGTTTTTTGTAGTTACCGTGCGTGATAGTGTGTCATTATATATCAATCCAATCATGCTATAAATTTTGGTATCTGTATTTAAAAGATAAATAAAAAATTAGGACCCTTATGTCTTTGTGAAGTTCTCTTGAACAATCTGATAATCAGAGGCAGACAATAGTTGAGACAAATCTAATCCAATATCACTTGTACGTATACTTTGCTATGTATTTATTTTGCTGAGCTGGAATTGTTCTCGGAAGGTTTGATATGAATGGAAAACCCCAGTTATATATTTTTTCTCCACCAAGTATCCTCTGGGATGAAGTGATGAGACTAATCCCCTCAAAATTATGAAATCACATTAAGAGATTATGCATTGTCCAATAAATTATTCTCTGTAAGACTTTCTAGTAATTAAACACTTGATTAAATGCTTAAGGAGTACAATTATCTACTAATTGTGTTGGGTCTTTGTTGGTATCCCACAGTTATATTCTAAGGCAGAGTGAACATTATTGTCAATGGGAATATGAGACACTAATCTTGGTAGGCCATGCCTAAAATTAAGTTTATTAGGGTCCAATGCATAGTGCCATAAATATGAGATTAAAGAAGGACTGTAGTCTCCTTTTAAAAAAAGAAAATTTGTATACAATTTTTGCTTGATTTTGCCCAGAAAGTCATTGATTACAATTATTGAAATGAATAGAAGGCTTAATTATACATAAATAATTGATTATAAATGTATTATTGAAGCATGGAACTCAATGTATTATTGAAACTCAAGGGCTGAATTTTCTGGCCTTGACCAAAATTCAAGCTGTCAAAACAAAATGGTAACGACTAAAGTAAAAACTATTTAAATCACCATCTAGATCAACTGTGAGATTATTCTAATTTAAGCAGAAGACTCGGGCTTGGTTTTCAGTAAAATTAGACTTAAATATGATTGCCTCAATTGATACTATTTCAATCATTTTAACAATTGTAAATGATGACATCCACTTCCAAGCATGTAGACATGTAGGTCAACTGGCTCATAGTTATTCTAGCTTAAGCAGAATTTCTAAATTTGAATTTTCTGGCTCGAACATGATTAAACTTGTGGTTCAAAACGATGACATCCAAGTAAAGCAAAAGGTGTGATTAGAAAAGCTAATGATGGGAAATTTGTGAAGTAAAATTGATGAAGAGAAATGTTTGGAAGATCATCATAATAGGCATTTGAAATAAAGGGAGACATAATCCACTTGCCCTTGACAATTGGAGACACTTCTGCGTTATCCTTTAAACCAGCTTTTCTCTTCCAAGTCTAATCCTCGCTACGACAGACAACTAATTGACAAGAAAGAATTGATGATGCAATTCATAATTTCAATATACCAGATCATTAATCTTTGCTTAATGTAATCGTAATAGTTAGCTGTTGTGAAAATGTTTGATTAAACTAAGCAACTGTAGAAATAGTTGTAACCACTTACAAGTTAAGTTCACTTGGCCTAATTTGTTCACTGTCAAAGTTCCCACCAAAATTATAATTTTGCATAGTTAATTAATGTTCACTAAAGTTTCAATCGATGAAGGCATTAAGGTGTGTTTGGATAAACAGTTTAATTAAGCGTTTATATCAATCAACACTTATCACATTATTCATAAGTTTATTTGATGAGTTTATTCAAATAAACTCAAAATAGTTTATAGGTAAGTATAAATGTATAACCTATAAATACTTATTTATAAACTAATATAAGTAGCTTACATGTAGCTTGGTATCTATTTTCATAATTTTTTCCATACACTTGTACTATTGCTTATACTATAAGCCTATAAGATAAGTCCAAGTAAAATATTTCAAACACAGTCTAGTTTGAGCCTTGTGTATGTTAAAAACTGTCGTTGGAGAGCTAGTTCTGTGTGAACGTGGATGTTCAGGTTCAAACATGATTATCTCTCATAAAGTTCAATTGTGTTAGATAAAAAAAAAAAAAAATCAAAGTTGTGCTGTTAAATTGGTCTGTTAAGGGAAGTTGGAAACAAAAGCACATGCAAATTTCATGAGTTTTAGTTCACAGCATCTTGGTTATCTTTTGTCTTGTCAAAACAATAAGCTATGATGATAGAAACATGAGTGTCTCTTTCATGACGTTGCTTTCCATAAATGGGAGATTAAGATCTAACTAATAATCATTATTAAGTTATATTACAGTTAATTTATTCCCCATTAGTCACTGCAATTAGTTATCTTTTACTAATATAGAACATGTAAGGAGAAATTATAAGTGTTCTTAATGACATATAAACCAGTAAGCAAATCTCTAATCCCAATCAATTATAAAAAGGCTTGTCTGGTTGAAATGTTCCCTTGTACCCCATCCTTGAATAATTACATTTTCACTTTTGCTTTGTGGTGGGGAAATTATGGTCAACTTTATTGCCACAGTTACATCATTACTCTTGATTTTGGGTGAGAGCTTGTGCCTCGACATGAACTATTTGAGATTCTATTAGGCCTTTGCTAAAAGGATTTTGAGTCTTTTCAATCAATTTGATTTATGAACTTGTGTTGAGCTTGGGGAATACTCTTAACAGAATTTGATTACAGGGGTCTAATCAAACTCAAAGAAAAACTTTCAAGAGAACTAGTGCCAAACATCAGACATTAACCCAATATCTTATTCAATCATTCTTGGACCCAGTACATGGTTAATTACCAAATTGCAATACAGCTTAATACATCTGAGCCAACCATGATTTTTATGTCCTCAACATACCTATGTGCCTCATAAATCTAACAGTTCAAAGTACTAAGCTACAAAAATAACAAACCCGGTTGGATTGCAAACACCACAGCCTCCTCTTTCACAAGCAAATCTTCATTTCTTCCCCTACCTTCACTATGATAAGGAAATGGAGATAGATCACACAAGAACTTCATATAATTATCAACAACGAAATCATCATTGCGTCAAATCTTGAGACTACTTCATTGCCATATTTCAATGTCTTGAAGAGGGCTTCTAACATTTTCACCTATCAAAAAAAGCAAGGCCATGTTATTCAACTTATAAAATGATTCAATACACCATTTATGACATCCGTATAAAGAATTGTAAAAATAAAACAGACAAGGTGCAGATTCAAAGCTCAATGAATGCGCTAACAATCTGAATACTCCATTTCTGAGACGGAGAGTAGCTCAACAATTTATTTGTTAAACAATATTACAAATATATCATCTATGGTGGTAAGAACAATTTAATAATGTTTCAGCCACTATATAAACTAGAGTTTCTGTTTCAGATGCCTTAATTAAGAACAATATTACAGATACCGTTATTAATCAATAGCAGTGCCATCGTTAGAATTGTTAATGTTGAATAGACAATATCAAGCTTTGTATCTAGAGCAAATCACCATCACCAATGTCCAAGAATGCCTAGAATCACCCCGCTTAAGAAAATTGTACTATGCATCTTTTCATATATGCTTCAAAGAAAACAGAACCACCGCTTTAAAGAACTAAAAACTGTCACTTTTCAAGGATGAGAAGCCCTCACATACTCTTTATATCATCCCACACATGATGTTTTGAGGTTTGGGATGAAGAGAAAACTAACTCAACTGACAAGGTGCAGCCAAAACAACAATCAACTGGAAAATGTCGACAAGAAGTTGCCGTTGAAAACTAAAGTCAACTATGGTATACCCATTGTACGTACCGGGTTTGATAACTCTAGTTCGGGCATACAACTCCACTAAGCAAAATGCTTTGGACTTGGAGGGCTGAGTACATACCGGATTTGATAACTCTACGATCACAATCCGCTGCTTTACATGGAACACGTTATGTCAGGCAAACCCGCAAAAGAGTAAAAAGAATAAAGCTTAGCCTGACCAGGTGGAAGAGTAGAAGCTGGTAAGGCAGGGTGAAGTCGTAACACCCACTTGAATGAATCATTAAATGAGTAATAATTCCCTACTAATAGTAAAATTAAGTAACTGTAATGAACAATTAAAACCATTGGAGATAGAGGAGCCGAAAGGATGGATCCTAGACTTAAAAGAGGGAAATCTCCCGCAAAGGAAAGCATCTTCACTCTGGTACTGGTTTTGAAGGCAAGGTTGAGTATCCTAATTACTTGGCATAACCCTTAGTAATTTAAAGAGAACGCTCATAATTTTGAATTTAATGAATGAAACTATTTTTCTACTATCATACCATGAAGTTGTCTCACTTAACTCATGGAATTATAGTCTCATCCTAGATGGAACAATATATTAATTGGAAAAAAAATGCCGGTTCCTAAATTGATCTATCAAAAAAAAATATAGCACAGCAAGATCTGTACAGATTCAGCTATCAGTTGTTATGTTACCATGTTTTTTAATCAAGATCCGAGATCACGATTGCAACCGTGACATCGAGGTTTTGGAGGTCTCTGCAACCACATTGCCACCGTAATTGTGGACACATCAGCCGTGTTCTTCCTCAATTCTCCACACTCTCACAGAGCTGTGTTGATCGTAAGTCTCTCCCAAGAGGGGAAGGAAGTGCAAATAATAGCGGGAGCTCCATGGCAGCTTCCAAAATTAAGCAGTTGAGTTTGTTTAGTTACATGTTTTTCATTCACCAATAATCTCTACAAGAGCACAGCCCATTTGTGAATCTGTGAAACCTGTTGATATCTCTAACAATAATCTCTCTCTGAAAAATCTCTGAAGCGAACTTCATAACAGTGTGACAATCGCCACAAGTTCTCAAATTCTTCTTTATCCTTACTGGAGACCCAGCTGGGAGGACCAGAAGACCAAATGCAAGAGCTAACTTCTCGCTGTGACACCACAAACTCTGCTCTTCAGACCCTTCTACAGTGTTTGTTGCAAACTGAACCTCAGCCACATATCCTCTCTTCTTTATCAACTCCTTCAACTTCTGCAACATTTCATAAACCTCATCTGTCCTTGAATGTGACTTATCATTCACAGTGAACACAAAGGTCCTGTCTTTAACATCAATCCAGCTACATCCAGTCTCTTTCCTTACCCTATTAATCCCCATCAATTGCCTCACTTCATCAGCCTTTTCCAACATCCCGTGTCGTGTATAGATATTAGAAAGAAGCCTGTAGTTTCCTGGATTATCCGGTTCCAACTTGAAAAGCCTCTCAGCAACCTTTCTTCCCATTTCAACATCGCCATATTTTCCACATGCCCCAAGCAAAGCCCCCCAAACTGAAGAGTCAGGCTTGATTGGCATCGATTCAATAAAGTTCCATGCTTCCTCCAATCGACCGACACGACCAAGCAAATCAACCATGCATGCATAATGTTCAGGTCCGGGTTTAATATTATGAACGCTAACCATAGATATGAAGTACTTAAAACCATCATCAACCAGTCCTGTATGGCTGCATGCTGACAGCACAGAAACAAATGTAATGTATTCTGGCACAACCCCCTCTCTGAGCATCTCTTCAAACAACTCAATCGCTTCATTTGCGCAGCCATGTTGGTGATAGACTGCTATCATGGCTGTCCAACAAACCACATTACAATTCTCAGTTTCCTGGAAAACCCGATAAGCATCAAACAAGTTCCCACATTTGCCATACATAGTCACCAATGAACTAGACACACAAGCGTTTTTCAGGTGCCCAGTTTTCAAGACATGATTATGGATCAAGGTGCCCTGTGTCAACGCTGCAACACTTGCAGAAGCATGAAGGAGGGACGAGCACGAAGCCTCATCGGGCGCAACACCTTCCCTTTTCATGGCCCGGAAAAAGCTGCAAGCTTGTTCAAACTTCTCGCTACGGACGCACCCCACGATCATCACATTCCATGTAACAACATCCCTATCTCCAGCAGCCTCGAACAGCTTGTTCGCAGCGTCAAACGACCCGCACTTGCAGTACATGTCCACGAGTGAGTTGTTCACATAAACCAACGCGATCAAACCACGCTTCACGATGTTCCCGTGCACCTGCATCCCAAACTCCAAGTCAACCACACCAGCACAAGCACTCAACACACTCGAGAAACTCACTTCATCAGGTTCAAGCAAAGCGTTGTCACGAAGAACCTCCCTGAAGGCTCCAACCGCACGGACATACAACTTGTTTCTCAAGAACCCCACAATCATAGCGTTCCAAGAAACAAGACTCCTGTGGGGCATTTCGTCGAACACCTTCTCCGCAAACAACATGTGAGAACATTTAGCGTACATATCAAGTAACGCGGTGGCTACAAATGTATCGGTGTCGAAACCGTGCTTATGGATCAATGCGTGCATTTGCTGGCCGTGGGTGAGGATCAGGGTATCGGCACATGCGGGTAAAATGGCTGAGAATGTGAAGTGGTTCGGGTATATGCTGGTGGTGGTTCTCATGCGGTTGAAAGAGTTCAGGGCTTGGAATGGTTTCTTTGAACGGGAGAGTTGGGTGATGAGGGTGGTCCAAGTGACCACGTTGTTTGGTGCAGCTTTCGCAACTGAGAAAATCATAGGAGCCGGGTTTCCATGGCTAGCAAACTGTAATAGTGGCAAGTGAAATTTCATAATAGTACTGTAGAGACAGATGATGAGTATGACAAAGTACTAAGATAAATCATGCTTCTATGTTTCAAGCGATAGTGAAATAAAAATGTAACTTTCACACACATGAAAGGGAGGTGGAAAGAGGCGTAAGAAAGTGAGAGATAAAAAAAAATAAGGAAGAGAAACTATAAGATGGGATAGATAATATGAGGAGTGAAATATAAATAAAAATGGATGGAATATATGATGAATAAAAATGAGATGTGAATGTATCAAGTGATAGCGAAATGTTTGTCACAAATTAGTTCATAAGTGTACTTCTTAGGAATTGGATGTGCAAGACAAAAGCTATACGAAACCAACAATGATATATTCATACTTCACATTCTCTCTTATCTTATTTTTACATACTCTTTCTTCTTATCTCTCATATTTTCATATCACATCATTTATCATATCTCTCAATTCTATATTTTTCTCTTTCTTTTTCTTGGGTGGAGGTGGAAGAATGTGAATTTTTCATTTTCCAAACTCATTCGTATATAGCAATACCTTGTTGCTATTTTTTTTTTGTCACATACCTTGTTGTTTTTATGTTTGATTCTTGTAACACTCTCTTTATGAAAGAGTGAGTTGTTTGTTTTTTGGGCCTTTGGCCCCGGAAATTCATAAAAAGAAATGTGTATAGCAACAATGAGCCGATTCATAAAAATGTGAGTTGGTTCATTAGGATTTATTTCTTGAGGCTGCTAAGTGCGCCTCTTTGTTATATTCACCTTGTAATATCTTTCGGGCCTTGGCCCATTATCTAGGAAATGGCTTCTTTGGTACATTATCTATGAATAATAATAATAATAATTATTATCTATTATTATTGAAATTTAATTTTAACCATGTTATTTGGAAACGCTTCATTTTCATCCCATTGACTTTTAAAAGGGGTTTAAAGTAATGCAACTTTTGAAAAAAAAAAGAAAACTAATGTAACCAAAAAGTATAAATAATATGATATATTATAAGTTCAAATTTGTTATGGGTCCTTTCAAAAAAAATTGCTATGGGAACAAATTTTAAATGAAATGCATAAAATATTAGTAAATACTTTTTTGTACCGTCCGGAAATCTACCTACATGGTCAATTGGCCCAATCTCATGGCCAAAGATAGATGTTTCTCCTTAAATTTCACTTGATTGTTCTCTTACTATCCGATCGGTCCATGTAAGGAAGTGGTTGATTAAGATCCTTAAGTTCTACCTCAAATCAAATAACGACCACCTTGACATAACTAGGGAAGTAAGTTTAGCAATGAAGAACACTAATTTAGTTGTATAAAAAACATTTGTAATCTCCAATATATGACACGCTGAATACATCACTAGCAAGTAAGAGAGACACGTTCGGCCGACCCACCTTGCTTCCTAGATTTTCCGTGAAGTTCAATTACCAATTTCATGTTTGAAGAAATGATTTTGATTTATTTAGATCAATATTTTTTTCATCTCATTTTCATTCATTTTTTTCATCTCTTTTATTTTTCTATCTCATTACTACTGGTTATATCACTTATTTGTTCCTATGATCTACTAGTTGTAGCTGGAATTAATGGGATGTGAAATTTGGAGATGTATATAGTATGTAGGTCCGACCTCAAAGGTTGGAGTTGAGAGATTAAATGCGAGGAATCGTGCCAGTCTGTGGAATGAAGATCTAACAGGATTAATCTAATGGCATATATATTTTATTTTGTTGGTACTGGTTCCTTTGTGTATAAGCTAACGGTCATGTTAGAAACCGTTGCATCACGTGTGCGTGCCAGCTCCTGCACATTCTTTTCTCCGTTTTTCCAGCGCTTCAATGGCCTGAAGATTGAAGGGGAATGCATCATGCATGCATGTGAGCGTGTATGGGCAACGGCTTCGTCGTTAATACACCATCATGCTTAGTTGTAGAATCATTATTATCTTAGATAAATGCTGTCAAACTTTAAATACTTCCTTTTAGTAGATTATTATTATTATTATTACTCAACCGGTACGGGCTGTTCTCGGTTTTTTTTTGTTACATAAGGAAAGAAAGCAAACAACAAGAAACAACGGTTTAAGTCCATGTGAATATTTCAAAATAGTTAATATCTAATAATGAGGTACTCACTCTAATTTAAAATAACTGTCCACAAAGAGAAGAACACGCATATTAAGTAATGCAATTAATATTGTTAACTTTTTTAAATATATGACTTGATTTTCTATTCTACCTTTTGAAATGTGTTTTTATCTCTTACCATTTATTCTTCAAATAGGGGTATGGTATTACGTGGAAAAACATTAATAAATGGTTTATTAGAATTCTAAGTGAACAATTATTATAATTATTATGAAACAAAATTTTTCTCTTTAAATATATAGTTATTTTGAAACAAATGGAGTATGACGTAATGGACGATGTTTAATCCTCGCCGGTGAGAATAAACCATAGTATTTCGTAGCCATAGTACTAGCAAGGGGCGTATCAAGCGATGCTTATAATGAGAGATGAGAGTGATAAATCATGACCGCACAATCATTCATGAGTGGTTGAGATTAAAAGTAGTTTAGTGGTCACATGACTTTTTAAAAAATTCGCATGTCATTTTGTTTTAATATTGACCATTTATGACAAATATAATGGTTAAGTTTTAAGCTCTTATAAATAAATAAATAAAAAGTTAATATCTTGATTTGGTTCCAATGTGTAGAAGGCACGTGGTGCATGTATAGAGGCAGATGGGATATTTTGTCCAATCCAAATGGCCTATAAATATGCACCCATCCACCCACCGCTTCAGTCGTCACTATCACATTTCACGTTGTTGTGTATTTGGTAAAGTTGGTTCCTTTTGCAATTTGCAGAACACAACTAAGCAAGATACCTAGCTAATTTGAAAGAAATACAGAGAAAATGCCGAGCGAAGGTACACTTAACTTCATCGACATCATCCTCGCCATCATCCTCCCTCCTCTCGGCGTCTTCCTCAAGTTTGGCTGCCATGTACGTATTTTTACTCACTCAACTCAATCAATTCTTTTCTCTCAACTCTCAATTCAATTAATTAATTACCCTCATCCTCATGCTCTCTCTTATATATTGCAGGTGGAGTTCTGGATCTGCTTGGTGCTCACCCTTTTTGGCTATATTCCTGGAATTATCTATGCTGTCTATGCTATCACCAAGTGATCTGCATCAACATCAACAAATCAATTTCATCTCTATGTAAGCTATGCACCCAGATCGGAGTTTGTTTTTTCTATTGTCATCGATGGACTCTTGAGCTTTCTTCTTCTTGCTAAATAATTCTGATTAGCTGCTGCTAGCTTTGCTTTGCCTAATTTTTAGGTTGTTAATTTTCCTAGCTTCAAATTTTACTTTTAATTTGTTTTGTGAAGTAATCTATTCTATCCTTTATTTTCTCACTGGTGATTAAATCAATGACAGGTAGGTAATGGTGAACTGTCAAGTGCGCTCGTCGATCGTTTCTCTCGATTCAGATATTTGTTTCGTGTATGGATAAAAAGTTATTCTTTTTCTAATTGTATCAGTGTCAGTACTTTTTTTTTTCTTCTGTTTTTAGCTTCTGGTTTTGTTCCGATGTGGGAATCGAAGTGTGAACCTTCTGTATTGAAATATACTACTAGTACCATTTGATTGGGTTCAATCATCTTGTTCATGTGTCCTAGAGTGCCTTCATATTTTTTCATTCATGTTTGGATCAGATTTTCCTTCTTCAGAATCCACTCAGAAGGCTATAAAATCAAAATAATATTTAAACATGCACTAATTCTCAAATGTAATACGCGTTTTTGCTAATTAGCAATAACATACTCTCTTATGGGATCGCATGCTTCCCTGCTCAATATTCTTTCTTATCTTCACTGCAGTGCTTGCCACGATTTGGAATTAAGATTTGACTCTGCCTAAGTTATGCTATTCATGTCAAATATAAAGTTTTACAATTTATCAATAAATTAGAATAGATAGTAAAAATATTATGCAAAGTGATAATACATCAGGACTCACTAATTTTATGTTTGGTCTCCTGCCTCTCATTCTTCCTGAAATGAACTCGCCTTGGTCTCTTTGTCTCCAACGGTGGTGCGTGACCACGGATATTTTTTTCTAGCTCGTCAGTGGTGTTGTGTTGAAATGACGGAGTATATTTATAGAAAACACTTCGACGCTCAAGTCAGTGAGAACAAAGAGAGAATCTCAAATTCTTAGAAGAACTTAGTTTACAAAATGTGTAATGCGTACATAAATAAACAAATATACATATACCTACATTTATAAGTTGGGTGTCCATCCTAACAAGACCTTAAGGTCTTTAGGAAGCTTTTTAGAAGGTGCTCCGAGATCTTAACTGTCCGTGGGCAGCCTCTCATAGTAAGTACGTTGGAGTTTCACCGCTCAGTCATACTTGTCATGAGATGTTTCTTTACTAAGTGATCTTGTCCACCACTACGGTGCTCACTTGGTTGCAAGACTTTTAGGCTGCTTAGATGCTAGAGTCTTTTGGACCGGCCGGAACAAGAGCATCCTGGTTTGGCATGTAATGTGTGCAATGTCAAGCTATTCAAACTTTGTCGAACATTATCTGCTTGGAGTTTCCCTTAGCTGAGACGATTCTTACCGTTCTTTTCCTTCACTTAGTCTTTTGTTCACACTTTCAACTTCCAAAGGTTTAAATCGGTCCGACCAATCTTAATTTGGAACGTTACAATTAATGAGGAGGCACGCTCCCAACAATTGTATCTTAAGTAATGATTATGTGTCATTAAGTCTCAATTCTCCACGTGGCCAATTTATAATTTTCACGCTTTAATCTAGATTCCACAAGTGTTCAAGTTCTCTCAATTTTTGAATTACTCAATTGTTTTTGGTGGAATAAGAGAATTTCAGAATGCTTTCCTACCTTTCTCCTTTTATCCAAGCCTCAACTACCTGTTGCTCAAATTTTAATTTGAGAGCTAGTCTCCACCCTTTTCTTCATTCAATTCTTCTGAACTCTTCATGTATTTTTCTCTTCCTCCTTTTTCAATTTCTCTTCAATACTGCTTTGTTCTTGTCAAAATGCAATGGGGAAACCAATGGTGGGGGAATGATTTTCCCTTTTAAGGACCCAAACAAAGCTTTCCTTTCAAATCCATATCATTAGGGCTTGTAAGGTTCACATTTGGACGCCTTTTCTCCGACTTTGCTCTCCCTTTTCTTGGTCTCTTTTTTACTGAGGCTTTACCAATTTAGGTTTAGAGAGCTTCACCTTCGTCAATCTTCCCTTTTAGTTTAATCTTAATTATTTTAGGTTGTAATAATTTATTCATCGATTCTGGTTGAATTTACTCATAGACCTAATTTTATTTTTAAACAGGTTCAGTAAATACCTGTTTGGGAATTTATGGGGCTGAATAACCACAAGTATTTTAAGTTATTCAACTTCTCAACTTTGTGCAACTTTTTTAAATTTTTTCGCTTTTCCTTGTAGTATAAACTTTTGGAAGCGCACTAGAAGTTCAACTTCTAAAAATGTATTGGTTATGTTTCGGAAAGTTAAATTTTCTGAATCCAAAAATATAGCTTATGAAAATGTATTTATTTACACTTTCAAAACTAACTTTTGAAGTTCAACCTTTTTCATTATGTAAGCTCAAGTTCTGAAACCTAGATACTTTACAGAAGGGTGTGTGTTTTTTTTATTTAAAGGTAATATTGTAATAAAAATACGTATAAATAGGTGTGTTATTAGTAATTTTGAGTGTGAAAAAACAACCCCAATTTTTTTCCCCTGAAAATAGATGTGTCATGTGGCAGTGTAAAACAGCTAAAAGTCCAAGTTTGTGCTATCGGTCTTTTACGTGTAAGGGTTTCCATCTTCATGAAAAAAAAAAGAGTAATGGAAAAGTTATTGTTTAGTATATCCTCAATTGGAAGGTCACTGTAACATGGACAATGATTTTTGATATGCGCTGGTTATAATGCTCTTAAACCGCTACTCACTTTCGTTTTTGTCTTTTGTCCTTTTTGATTTGGGGTGTGCTAAAAGAATCATTTTTTTGAACAAGGATGGATGGGTGTGTCAAAAGAATACGGAGGGTGAGTGAAAAACAATGCCCCCTGATTTATTTGGGAACCTTACACCAAGTCCATCATGGAAAATTTTGGGCTCCAAAAACACTAGTAACCCAAAATAACTTTAAAAAAGCAGAGAAAATTATATGCGAAGTCTGATTTTGAACAAAAAAAAAAATGCAAAGTATGTGGGAGACCAACAGGTTTTTTGCAATGGGGAGAGTTCAAAATTCTCAGGAAAGGTAAGGGTTGATGTAGTGCAACAGGGAATAGAGCAATTAAGGATTCACCTGTCATGAGCTGAGCTCTAAGAAATTTTTAAGAAATAATTTTAAATTCTTCATTAACACATTAATTGCCATGTAGATTAGCTTTGATGATGTAATCTAAATTGATTAAAAACTGAATGAGATTTTTAATGGAGAGATTTGATTGTAACATTAGAAAGAAAAAAAATGTAAGAACTAAAATCGAGCAGTTGAAAGTATGCTTTAATTGTATTAGCTAGCTTAAAAAACTATGTTTAGCTATCATAATTACATTTGATTGTAATGTAGGGACTACTTGTTTTGCGGATCAGAGTGGAAAATATTTTGTTGACGTCTATTTTCCTATCATTACACATTTGGTTTCTGTAGTTTTAAAACTGTGTGATTTGGATCCCTATACTTTCAATTGTTCTAGTTAAGCTTTCTACTTTTAAAATTAAATAAATTTGGTTCATATGTTAATTTGTCATCCAATAAACAATAGAACAATAGAAAAAATGAACAAACATCACAATTGTTGACGTGTAAAGTGACATAAATCACCTTAAACATGCCCTTCATGTAAAAGAAATTGTGATTATTAGATGACAAGTTAATGTGAGTCCCAAATTTATTCAATTTTAAAAATAATGAAACTTAATTAGAGTAACTAAAACTACGGAGACCAAAATCAGATATTTATAAACGTGCAAGGACCAAAAGTATAATTAAGCCAAAAAATTATTATTTTTAGTGGATCATCATTACGTTGGATTAAAATGTTGGCGGCTACTTGTTTTGCAGGTTAGAGTGAAAAATATTTTATTAACACTTATTTCACCTTCATCTTGTGAATATATCAAAATTGGGTTAGAGTTGAAAATCTGATTGAAAAGTCTTGTTATTTCTTTTTCTAAAAAGATTGTGTTTTCCTGTGATTATTCGATTTGATAGTCAAGGAAGTAACATGGGAGAAGGAGATTACAAGGTGGACCATTTCTTAAGCGGTCCACGATGATCCAAAGTTTTAAACCGTCGATATAACAATTTTCTAATTGACAGTCGTAAATCAACTCTTGAAAACAGTGAATCATCATAGTCCACTTTCTAACTTCCCTGTAAAGCAATCTTTACCATTTCCACTTTCTAAACAACTAAAACAATCAATGGACCAATAAACCAAAAACTACAAAAAGGACTAATAAAATTTTATACAATGCCCACAGATTACTCTATAAGTAGTGTTCTGAGGTGAAGTACGACCGTCTAGCACCAGCGAGACGATTGTACCCCTCACATATCACCCATCCATCCACCCCCGAACCAAGACGACTGCATGCATTGACCTTTGCCCAGCCAGGGGTATCTTCTAGAAGGAAGATGAAGATCAATCATCACCTCTCGCGCCACACACTACCTCCTCTGACAATGCTTAGCACTCGTACGGGGCTCTAAACCTCGTTTAGAGCGCCAGGCCAAGATCTAGCTGTTGAGGTAGCATCTTCCACACAGAGATCAAATGGTTGAGGACAGACTACAAGGTCTAAGCACTCATCACGCCCTCGATGCACGTAAAGCATCTCCTGTCCTATAAAAGGCTAAGTCCTTTACCTCATAAGGTACATGATTCTAATCTCAAAACTTTCCTCATCTCCCACTACCACTAATTTAAGCATCGGGGTGTCATTGTAGGGACCCCTCTAGGGCTTAATCAATGGCGGAGCACGAAAAACGACCATAGACTAATCACCAACCACACTCACACCTACCGAAAGCACACCTTTTCCCTCCTCAACTAACACCTTCTCCAGGTGCTTGAACCCTTAACTTGGTTCAAGTAGCTTACTCCATGCTGGAAGGTTCCCTATAATCAATATATAGATTTCAAATAGGACAAAAGAGATGTAGGTAGAAAAATGTACGGTAAGATCGAACCATTAAAGTATAAAAGGACGATTCAGTTCAAGGGTCTAAAAACAAACAATCGAGTGATAGAACATTAGAAGCATAAAAAAAAACTCCTCGTATCTTGATAAAGTTTTAGTGTTTAACTCTATGTCCATGTTTGGATCCCCATTGAATTGAACGTAGATTCACGTGTTGAAGACGTGTCAAAATCCTATTTCTCCAATCCACACTAAACTCAACATGATAAATTATGGGTCTGTTTGAGTTTTTGAAAACTATTTTCTGTTTTCAAAAACTAAAATTTAAAAACTGTTTGAAATAACCTGTTTTTGAAAATAGTTTTTGTTTTCAGTTTTAAAAGCGAAAGTATCATAATAGCTAAAAGATGTTTTCAGTTTATGTTTTTAGTTTTTAAATTTTAGTTTTTTAAATTTTGAAAAACATCCCATCCAAAAGTTTTTTTTCTGCTTTTCCTTTAAAAAACAGTTTTCAAATACTGCAATTCTATCGGAATTTTAAAACATATGAAATCACGTTTCCATTTCAATTTAACGTTCAACTAAACATGCAAATGGATTGTCACCATTACATTACATCTCAAATTAAAGGTGTACAAGTACACTGGAGAATGGAGATACCATTTCCTTTTAGACTGCATCACTAACTCACTTCCGTTTGCCTTTTGTCCTTTCTGTTTAGAATCCAAAAGGAATATATTGAAAGAAACCATTAGTGCAATAAAAATAAAAATAAGAAGACAATAGTTATTAGTTGCCAAAGAAAGAAATTAAGAAAGAAAGTAGACAAGACAGGACTAGTAGTGGAAGCATGTATTGATAATTGATGTATGTAAAGAAGAATATCAGTATACACAAGAGAGGAAATAGTTAAATTAATACAATTTATTAGTTAACAATATCATGTTAGTGCAACTAGAACTAGAAGCAAAAGCAAAATGCACTATTTTCATTTAAGTGTAGTACTGAAGATTTCCTCTGTCTCTTCACTCTCTTGTTGCTAGCCAATAAAATCAAATACTACTATAGACTCTTTTAATGTTGATCAGTGAGCACACCTCTGACATGGCAGGGTAATAAACGACAATTTGATTCTACCAACTTTTGGAAATTAGAAAGCACATTTGCTATGATCCGCTACTTTTGTACTTGACCGCAACATCTTTTGTGAATGCTACTGTCAATAATGCATGCTTGCTACCTCTGCTTAACTTGTACTTTCTTCTCACCTGGGGCTGGAAGATTCACCTTCTTATTCCCACTCCACTCTTGAACTTATTGAAATTTATTTAGTGTATTTTTTAGTAAATAAGTTTTAATTAATTCTAATAAGTTTGTATCCAAGCTTGCTGTATCTATGTTGTGTTTCGTGGAAAATCACTTTTTTAGGGAAAAATATGGTGGTAAGGGCTAACTATAAAATAAGAAAGGAATAAAGGGAAGGGAGGGCCAAAAAGAAGGCAAAACAAATCAAATGGCTCTTTGGACCGAAACTCAATCACAAAAAGTGGTCGTGAAGAAATATGTACAACGTATACGGTGTATTTTTTGCTCCTTAAAGAAACCACAAACCCACTTTTGTAAAATGGAGATTTTTCTTGTGTAGGAGTGACGTGTTCAGACACGGTGCAGAAGTGATGTGGACTAATAGGAAAATGACATGGGTAATATTTTGATGATATCAGCTATGAGGCCCTGAATTTTTTTGTGGTACTCCCAAATATGTTAATTATAGGTATATGCCCAAAGGATTTGCCATGTAAATTTTAAAAATTATGCTTAATTGAAACAGTAGGTAAAAATAAAAGTCCTTCTTCTTCTTCTTAGTGCTGTCGAGTGCTCCAGTCTTGTTCCTTTTTCCCTCTCCAATTATCAAAGACTTTAAACTTCCCCTCCCCCATACCAGCTAATCTCAAATCAACTAGCTACAAGGTGGTGTATCTGATTCTGAACAACTAGATGCATGAATGATACTACTAATTACAGTAACCCCGGAGAGAAGCATACAATTATGAACCGGAATGTTGTTACCTTTATGCCCAAACAAACCCAAATTCAGCAACCAATTGACCGCACAATGCAAACCCAAATCTCATCTTCCCGTGGCCAAAACCCTAGAGATCACACTGCAACGGAACTTGCCAACTCCGACCGCGAAACTCCGCAAATCAAACCGAATTCGTTGAATTGAACAGCAAATCAAAACCCTAAGTTTGAATCACCAAACCCGGGTTCGAAACACCATGGCTGTGCCGAAACATCACATCGCTGTATCAAATTGAGCCCTCATTTTTTTTCCTCTCTCTCACCAAATTCCAATGCTTCGAACTTCAAAATTTGAAATTTGAAGTAGAGGGGTGCGAGATCAGTGAGTTGGGCAAAACAGAGTAACGCCGAAAATTGAAAGAAGTAGAAACCAAAATTTTCAAAATGGAATGGAAGGAAGCACAATTTTCAAACTGAGCCCTCATCTACCCCGCAATGACGAATTTCTTGGACAGGGACAAGTTCAAACAATAGCACAGGTCTAATATGATCGACACAACCACACCACCTCCAACCGCAACACATAAGGCAAAAAGTTCCACCACCCAAGCAATCAAAAACCAACGCACAAGCTGGCAACAATAATTACTGGTCTAATTTTCCCAGACATACACCCTAAATCTATAAATTGGGGTTCCTAATAAATCAGAAAGCAAACAAATAAACATGGAACATCTATTGAGACTGATCAGGAATCGCCGATCCGCCACCAATGCACGTTTCGGGGCAGCTTCGCGAAATCACAGAAGAGGAAGAAGGAACAACAATGAATAGTAAAAAAATGTAACATAAGGTAAAAAAAAAAGTACTCAAAAAAAGGAAATAATAGAACGCTTCTTTAGCAAATATTTAAAATTATTGTCCTGATTATAAACTCTATTAAAAGTGTCATGTAATCCATATGTGTTTTACTTTAATTGGTACACATCATTCCGGTAAAATACCCTTATCCACGTTAATACACCAGAATGGGCACCTTTGTAAAATTGTTCATAACTTAAAGGATTCCAAGAGCTGGCACTCACAAATCACAATCACAATCATAATTAATTCTTTCAGTCTTCTACTATACTGTCCCTACCACACAGTCAAAGTGAAAGAATGAATAATAATAGTCATAAAATAAGCTTAACTCATTGCTTACGAGTTTTAAACAATGGACTGGAATCATTAAGGATAAAATCCAAACCACTCTTTTGCACTTCTTAATTTAGGAGTATAGAATGAAATAGTTTTCTCTTTTTGTTGGGTCTCTAACTTGTTTTTTCCTCTTTAACCATAAAGAATAAGAACTTTTCAAAGTTAAAATCAAATCACTTATATCTCTGAAAAGTGATTATAAACATTAATAGTGATTACCTACTTTGAATATTTAATAAAGCGACACAATCAATTAAAAATATAACTTACGCTTACGAGAAACTGAACCCTAAAGCTAACTAATAGTGCCAAATGGAACCAAACTCAGCCCCAAGTGCAGGCCCTGCAATATCAACATGCCCAGCCCAAGGATGTGTTTAGCAAACTTATATGCTGTATCAAACACCATGTCTGTTACAACTTTTCTTTTCTCTTTTCTAGCAATTTTCTTTACCAATTCAGTGCAGCCTTTTTCTTTACCAAAGCAAAAGATGAAAGAGAGTTTGAAATATGCTGCTTAATTAACAACCAAGATTAATTAACACTTTGGAATGACAATGTTATTCATATTATAGTGTGGTGCACAACCTATAATCAATAATCAATACATATATAAATACAATAGAATGGTAATTAAAAAAGTTACAAATATTTTTCTATTGCTGGGGTTGACCATGAGCATGACAGTGAAGTTGGGAGTCCGAAACGCGCTTCTTGTATTGAGCAATGTAAGCTGTAGCTCTCATGTCAATAACAGGATCAGCCACCCCCCAGCGACCCTTGTCTTCATCACTAGGCCACACTTTGGTACCTGCTTTTGCCCCTTCTTCATAATAGCTAGTTGTTCCTCCTCTTTGCTTGTTGTTGTTAGATTTGAAAATGTTGAAGACTGATAGAAAAGATGAAGACTTCCTTTGCCTGTTTTTGCCTCCCATTTATGGCCTCAATTAATTGCCTATGAAATGAAAGACACTACTATAGTGGTGAAGGAACTTGAACTAGTTGTGTTGTGTTGTGTTGGGTTACATCTTGGTGTCTCAATTTAATTTATAGTAAGCAAGCTAGGCCACCTAACCTTTGTTAAATTGAGACAAGGGTGGAGAATCTGATTCAAATCACTGCCATATGATTTATATTCATCATCAAAAAAGCTGACATGGAAGGAAGGAACAATCTTGTGTACTGTTCCAACTTTTGGTAAAGGCACATTTTCTATGGTCCTCTGGTTTCATATGTTGGTTTCCATTCACCAGTTTCTATGTTTGTAAAGAAATTTAACATTTTGTTGTGTCTGTGTTACTTTGTGTACGTAATAACTTGGGTAATCAAAATTCTTCTTTTCTCTGTCATGTGATCACACTAAGGCATTGACAGCTATTGAAAATGCCACAAGACAATTTGATTCTAAACACACTTAATTTTGGGAAAAAGATTCCATGAGTATGAGTAACTTATAGATGACAAAATTAATTATGGAAAAATAGGAGCTGATTCAACACGCTATATTACATCAGTTTTAATTATAACCTCAAGCGCAATCCTACACTAAGCCATGAGACTTGAGAGCCTATCATATACAATTGTTTTAAAAAAGAAAATTGATAAAAAAAATTACAACTTGTTTATGTTATCAAATAAGTGTGTTTGGTTTCAAGTCCGCATTGAAATTACAATAACTTGCTTATGTTGTAATGGATAAATAGAAATGACCTCCACCCGCTTGAGTGATGTGCTAGTATATCGCTTGTTCGTAACTCATAAATATATAATTTGTAGTTGTATGTAATAAGGTATTTTTTTAAAGACATGTGAAATCCGGTTTGGAACTTAAAAATATAGTTTTAAAATAGTTATTAAAAAATTAGCTATCAAATAACTATGAAATTACTATTAACATAGCGAATTGCAACAATTTAGTAGCAGTATTTACCTCACCACATAGACAAGTAGTATGCTAGACAGCCACTTAAAAAAAATATGAATTTAACATGTTAAATTTAATATTGACAAAAGAAGTAAGATTTCGACAGTCTTTAAATTCAAAAAAAAATCCAAAGTTATTATTATTTTTCTTGTTTATAATGGTAGTGACATGGTCAAATGAGTGCCTCAGTGGAAGTGAAAGGCTCATATTTAATTCAACAACCTACTTACATTAATTAATTAATAATATGCCACAGCAACTATAGCTTTAGTGCCTAAAATAATAGTAATTGGCTATATTATGTGAAGATTGAAGACAAGTAGTAAAAAAGATAGCTTTATTGATTTGGTTCATGCATAACACAACGTAAGGTTCAGGTGTTTCTGATTTGTTTAAAAACAAAAGGTGTGTAAGCTTTAGGTGTTTCTAATTTTTAAAACAAAGTGATCCTCTTGCTATTTCTGCTAATTAAAGCTTTTTTTGTTTTCAACTGTAGAACGCAGGTAGTGGTTTTAACTTTTAATTAAACCTGTGGCAAAACCACCATTACAACAAGTTTTTGTTGTATTTTTATATTTTAATTAAATATTTATTTGTTACTACCTATTTTGTAGCTAGCATTGAATTGGTCTCGTTTTACCGTTTTCTTCTTCTAAATATTTAAGGGTTAAGAGAATTCGCCAATAATTAAATAATCAACAAATAAAAGATTAAACTATCCAATAATTAAATAAAACTTTATAATTTAACCAAAAAAAAAAGTGTGTAATTTTTTTGATTGAGTGCATACAAGAAATGAAAGCTAATCTACATATTTTACTTTTGTATATATAGTTGTCTTCCTTCTGCAACATTCTGGCCATTGTTTCTTGTGTTCAATGGCTAGGATAAACTAAAATTAAAAAAAAAAACAAAATAACTTATAAATTTAACTTGTTTTGGTGATTTGTATGCTGCAAAGCTTGAGAGGTTAGAGAGAATCTAAATTTATCGAGAAAATTAATTTTTGAAAGAGAAGGACAAATGAATGTTACGTATTTAGAATTATGGTGTTAAATTTGGACAAATAATTTTTAAATGACACAAGGTATTTTATGAAAAAGAGAAAATGCCTAATGGAGGAAATACAAGCTGCAGTTTTTTTTTTTTTTTAATCTTTGTAGCATGCTTTGCTTATTACATTATTATCACGAAGGTACTTTTTCAAAAAATAATCTAATATCTTCTTTGCTTGCTCATCACCGCTCAACATATTGGTTCAGCATTGGTTCATATAACTTCACTGGTGCAGTTTTATGAGCCAAAGCAAGGTCTTTCATGTCTGAACCAATTTATTGAGCAGTGAGGCAAGTAAAAGAGACCGTGGATGTTGCTTTGAAAACTTAGCTTGGGATGATGTTATAAGTAAAACTTGCTACAAAGGCCAAGAAAAGAACTGCATCTTGGTGTTTTCTCCTTTAGGCTGTGTTATATTTTTCCATCTTTAGCAAAAAACTCACTAGGATTTATGTTTGGGTCAGATCCATGTTTCTAAAAGTAAGAAATAGTTGCTTTTGGATTGCTGGATCCACGTTTGGCTTCTCCAAACGTGCAACCAAACACACTAGCGACTTACTCAGATAGGAAGCACCAATTTTTAATTGAGCTCATGGAATGGAACTACCAAGTGATTCTGCATAAGCATAACCCATTGGATAGAATCTTTTATGCTATGGTTCTCTACAGCATCCTGACTCTTTTCAACAAGTGAATCAAACTGAACATTTCATTGACAAATTGCACAATGCTGGTTTAACGTAAGTGCAGAATAATAAACAATGTTAGCTTATAAGAATGAATGCAGTGAACGTGCTGCTATATCAAAAATTCAGAATGCATGTCATTGCCACATCACAGTGCATAAAGTAGAAACATAATCAAGTATTTGCACAATTGAAATAAGGTGAAAACTTCTATAATGATCAACTACTCCACGCTCCTTAAGAAATTAAGTTAATTTAGTTAATTGCATTAAAATGGTTCTCAAATTTTATCAACTTTCCAAAATTACAATTATTCACTCATGTTCTGAAATAGAAGGACGAAGACATTCTCCCCATTTTTATGTTACTCCTCTGGCCTAAGATAGGGTGCCAAACCCCTCAAAGGACGGTTCTTGAATATTTCAAAGCAAGAAGCTACACAAAGTTTTGATATCAGCAGTTTCATGGACAGATGTGAAGTGCCGATAATCACAAGTTACATACATATTCAGTCAATAGTTTATGTTACTCTTATAGCTAAAAAAAGGTTAAAGCATGGAATCAGGAAATTCTACCATTGCAAAACCACAAATCGAAGAACCTTATTCACGCCTTGCATCCAAAGTTTTTTCATAGCCTTCTGAGCAAGCTCGACATTTGTAACTAGTCCCTGAGCCTCTTCAATTATATCAATAATGGTAGTGGTAAAACCCCCATATAATCTTTTGTGTTGGTTAGGAGGAGTGGAAGAAGCTAAGAACAATTCCGGTAACATTGGAAAGCATTCAAGAGAATTACACATGAATTTGGATTTGGAAGGGGGGCGGTCTTCTTCTTCCTGGGGATCCAAATCCAAAAAGCCCTAGCACTTACAACAACATCTTCAGAATTGGAATAGTTATGAAGCCATCTTTAGTTGTTGTTGTTTCCTCTTTGGGGATGATATCAACAGGAGACAAATTGGTGTGTGCAAAACCAATATACTCCGGAACAAAAATATTCATAGACATATAAATTGTAGATATCCATAAACGCTTCTATTTTTCTCTCTATCTCTCATTTCTTATCACATCACATCATATATCACGTTCATTACTTATCTCTCTTTTCTTCCTTCCTCTCTCTGAGTGTCTACCCTTAAAAATTGTCCACGAATCATAATTCACTCCCGAATGAAAGGGCGAACATTTGGGTGTCTTGTGCAAAATCATTTCTTGTCTTCTCTATTGAAATTCCCAGACTACAACACACAGAATTTTCAGGTTCAATTAGGCAATCAGAGACAATTGTGAGGGTACAACCCTTCCGGCCAGCAATGTTTAGAAGTGTCCTGTCTGTTTGCAAGATAGCTGATAAGTGTTAAATTTACGTATATTTGAATACCATTTTAGAGACTTATTTGACTTATATGCTTGACTTCTGATGGGGTGTAGTGCTGGACTTTTGACGATGGTGAATAATACGAAGAAAGAGGACTATGATCAATTTGGGTGTTTAATAGCTTATAATACTTTGATCGAGTATTTTAATGGACAACTTAAACATGCTATCAAGACACTAAGGGAGAAGTACCCTCAAGCTAACATAATGTATTTTGACTACTACAATGATGCCAAACGTTTATTTCAAGCACCAGGACAATATGGTGTGTGTTGTGAATTTATTATCTTTTACTAGAATAGAAAAGTGATGTTATGTGATTATTAATTTTACTATGTTTTATTATTGTCAATTTCATGCAAACATACTCATTATTTTATGTCCTTTAATGGTGCAGGCTTTACTTCTGATAAGAATGAGATTTTAAAGGCATGTTTAGGCTCAGGTGGACCATACAATCTAAGCAGACTCGGTGCCTTCACAGTTTGTCCTGACCCTTCCAAACGTATAAATTTTGATGGACCCCACCTCACAGAAGCCGCCTATAAGATAATAGCAAAGGGATTAGTTGAAGGTCCATTTGTAGACCCTCCTCTTAAATCCACTCATTTCAAGATTGTTTCAAATCGATACCCATTCAAGAAAGCGTTCTCTCAATGAATTTAAAATAAATATGTAAAGAAATCTTAAAATTTATTCTATAAATTGAATAAAATAGCAAAAAGAAGTTTTTAATTAATTCTTTACATGGTGGTATTAGCTACATTATTCACAAAAAAAGATTGTCATTGCGTCAAAAATTGTTATGCAAAAAGTTAATTTACTTTGGAGCGGTTTCTTATTGTATTTTAGAAAATATTTGGTAAATCACCCAAGGTTAGGTAGTTTAATAATATTTTAACATGTGTTTTAAAAAAATTATATCTCATGACATGTGTCAGGATATTATTGGACCACCTAGGACTAAGGTGATTTTGTCCAATATTTACTTTGGACGAATGCAAATGTGGCCTATGCAGGTCTCGAACCTGCGACCTTCGCGTTATTAGCACGACGCTCTAACCAACTGAGCTAATAGGCCAAGTTATTAACAAATCATATTTTTTAATTTAATTTGTATTTCTTAACTTTCATTGACAAAGAACTTGATCATTTGTTTATGACTTTTTTTCCCTGTTAACATCGACACTATAACTATAAGGCAGCAAAAAGGTAATAAAATTTTCAACAGATAAAATTTGATTTTTACTTTTAAATGATTTTTTAGTTAAAAATGAAACATCACAATAAGTTTGGAGATTATAAATATAAATTAATTAGGCTAAATTAACATTGTCATGTAAACAAAAATTAACATTGTCAACTGAATAGCTGGTAATGCCTGAATTCCCAATATATATTCTTACACTTGACATTGCAACTTCCTCCAAAAAAAATAAAACTATGACCAGTTGGGTTAAATTAATGAAAAAATATTTTTAAAGTAGCAGTTGCAATAACAACTTTTTTTTACTTATAGAAAATTCATGTCAAGCTGATGCAGAAATATAACAGTGGATAAGGGCCAAGGTTGGTTTTAGTTGGTTTTTTTCGATTAAAATCCGTTGCTATACTCTAATTAAATTTTGAAAGGGATTTAACAGTAGACAGTGACAAACAATAAATTTATTTTGGTGAAAGTAGAAGTTGTAAAATTCATTTTAACACTAGCAAAACAACAAATTATATCAATATTAAAACAAAAGCTTTCTAATTTTTGAAAATAAATTGGTTTGTTTGAAAAGTGTGAAACAACCAATTTTCCCAAAAGCTCAATGTGTTGGATAAGAGTCATATGAATGATGGTTTTATATTATTCTAACACGCTCCTCATGCAAATATCCTTTGGGTTTGAAGCGTGGACAACGCACCGACCCACATACCATGTGTTCAAATTCAACTATTTTTAATTAGAAGAATTGAGGACTGCAGGACTGAACTCAAGATTGTTTGTTCATAGAGACTCTGGTACTATGTCACGCAACCAATTATACTAAAAACTTAAACTAATCGGTAAGAGTCACATGAATGGTTTAATATTATATTCTAAAAAAAGCAATATGTGAATGATCGACCTGGGATGAATTGTTTATCAGAAGTAGTGATAGAGAATTTAGAGCAGCCATGGGCGACGGGGTGAATGAAGAGAATGTCACCTGGGTTAGCATGCACAACCAAATAGGATAACTCGGCTCGTATGTTGAAGTCAGTGGGCTGGAGGTAGGAGTAAGAGTAGACCTTGAATCTGATTCTTCCTCCTCTGAAACCCACGCAGATCCATCAAGAATTTTTTTCATCCTCACTATCTGCACATCAACATTAGTGTTGTTCATCCGTGTGTGCTTCAATCCAATCAGCAAACCTTTCTTTTCCCCTAAATTCCCCTTTTCATCTTCCTTTATCTTCAGCCCCATTGTCGATGCCATGATCAGTTGGAGAGGTGAATCGCATAAGGCTTTGATAATCACTGCTACTGCTGCTTTGTGTGTGAAGTGGTCGTCGTGAGACTAAATGTTGAACTACTACAGCACCTCACTTACTTTTTTAACAATCAATTATTTTCTCTTTTAATATATTAATTTATTTGTTTTCAAAAATAGGATAATTAGATTCGAACTCATAAGTTACTCCGGCGGATCCTCAGCGAGAATCTCGCATAGAATGATAAGCCAAATAAGTAACGTAATATCAATAATAAGACTCAAAATAATTCAAAGGGGAAGGCTAATAAGGCAGGTTTTGATGGCAAATTAGGGACCATGCCGTTCATAATGTTCAAGGAGTTAGTGAGAAGGAATCGCGGTGTATGGAGGAGGTACATGTGGATGAACCATGTGACTCAATCACAGTATGATGAGGGGTGGTTCCCTCACTTCAAGCGTCGTTTGTTGTAATGAGAGAATTAAAAGACTTTTCTGTTTTGTCTTGGAATATTCGTGGTGCGGCTAGTGCAGAGGTGCGAAGGCATTTGCGTGGCCTCCTATTGAGACACAAGCATTCGTTGATTTTCATTATGGAGGTTGATGTCCAGTTCCATAACGTGAAGTTTTGTTGGGATACAATGGAATTTGTTGCTCTTTATATTGTGGAAGCTCAGGGTCACGGTTGTGGTGTCTTGTGTTAGCTCAGAGCGTGTTTCATTTTTCTACGGTTGATGTGTTTGGTGAGGCCATCTCTGTGGAGATTCAGTTTACTCAAATGTTTTAGGTTTGTATTTGCGTTTACACTAGCCTCATACCTTCTGTATGTGGCACTTGTTGGGATTACCTTAGTTTGTTGAGGCAGAGGTTGAGTCAGTCTTGAATGTTAACAGGGGACTGCAATGAATCTTTGTTGAGCTCTGATCAACGGGGGGTTAGTTTATGTAGACCAGGGCTCATGATCTGACTCTCTTCTTCAGCGGTGTAATCTGATTCCTTCGCACATTGTTGGTCCGAAGTTCACTTATGTAAGGAGACGAGGTGGTCTTCCTATTAAGCATAAGAAGCTGGATTGGTGACCATGATTGGTGTATTTAGTTTCCTGGTGTTGTGGCAGAGAACCTCACTCGGGTTTATTTTGATCACACACTTGTCCTTGTGACGTGTGGGGGTTTCCCTATTATGCATGGTGAGAGTCCCTTTAGGTTTAAAGCAACTTGGTTAACTCATTTTGAGTATGAGCAGGTTGTTCAGGATGCTTGACAACAGGCAGGATCTAAGGCTGCCAATCTTCAGGGCGGTCTTAATTATCTTTTAATTGTGATGTGTTATTATGCAACGAAAAACGGTAATTTGGAGGCACACATATGGGGGATTCAGGGACACGTTGATCAGGCAAACTCGGCCTCTCCGCCCATTTTGCATAATTAGCTGCAGTACGAGCTTGACCAAACCCTTGCTCAGGAGGAGCTGTTCTGGTTTTAAAAATCTAGGGAGCAACAGAATTTGTTTAGGGATAAAAATACCAGGTACTTTCATACTTAGACTATGATCGGGAGTAGGCGAAGTAAAATTCATGCACTTTCTCTTCCTTCTTAGTTCAAACATGCCTATATTTTGCAGCTTGCTTGTCAATTCTTTAACATTTTTTTTTTCTTTTTTTTTTTCTTGTTTTGTCAAAGATCATTACATTTAAACAAGAGCCAGAGCCCAAAGTGGCAATCAAAATCAAAGCCTAGCAAGATAAACGACCAAACAAAAAACACGAAACAAGTCCCACTTGTGTTGACCCAAACCATATTGAAGAAAACCAAACCACGTATCAGAATCCAAATGTCGACAAAAAAAAAAAACAGTTACTCTCCTTTTTTATTTTCCATATTTGAAAAGAAGAAATTGTAAAACATAATTATTATATTTTCCTTATTTGTTTTGATCCTGCGATTCCCTCATCAAAATCTGAATATTTCATGCTGAAGACCCTGCGTTGAAATCTAACAAGGACGAGATCCAAGCAGCGTTGTTCTGCCAGAACTTGAGCTCTGTCTACTATCTAATCAAGGTTCTTTGCTTTCTGAAACTTTAATCTTTGTTTTAACCGTAGACGTTTTCAGCTAGGGTTTTTCTGAATCTGATTCAGATTTTTTTTTAAACTAAAGAATTTCTGTGCTGGGTTTTGGTTAAATTTCAAAAGGGTAGTAAAAAAATCCTCTCTTTTCAAAGTTGCTTGGTTAGTTAATCGAATTCTATGTAACTTGTACCTCATGCGTATGTATTGGTCTCTGTTGGCGAATTTGATTAGATTACCAATAATCTGTGTTTTAAAATGTCCTTATGCAAGTGTCGTGAATAAGTTTAATTGCTGGGTGCCATTTGTGTAATATGAATCTTTTCATTAAAGTATTTTATGATCACGGTGGTATAGTATTCGCGCACATTGACCCTGCATGTATCAATCAATCAATGTTGGGTTCATGTTGAATGCGCTTCTTTTAGTTTTTTTGGCACCTGAATCGAGTATGTAATGCTCCCACTCTCACAATGAATATGTGTTTACATCTTATGCATGCCTTCCTGTTCTTTAGGTAGATACAAAATGGATTATCGAAGGAGCAGTGGTAGCCAGGGAACTGGTGGCCGTGACCGGAGGCAATTTAAAAAGGAAGAGGTAATTGATATATTTTTCCCGGTTGAGTTGTAATCCCTCTTGTTCAGCTCTCTATTACTAGTTGAAGGCTTTAAAAGTTTCAACTTTTTATACTGATAATATGATGATGTGTGTGTTTAACACATTTTGGAATGTCGATGCGTAATTTATATACACATATAGTGATTCCCATTGTATTGACTATTGAGATGAATTGGTTTTTTCAGGCTTATCAGGACTCCCTTATTGAGGATTTGGCAGAGGATTTTCGTTTACCAATCAACCACAGGCCAACAGAAAATGTTAATCTGGAGAATGTAGAACAAGCATCTCTGGACACACAGATAACATCATCTAATATTGGCTTTAAGCTTCTCCAAAAGATGGGATGGAAAGGAAAGGGTCTTGGGAAGGATGAACAAGGTTTGTTCTGTATTATGAAGATCCTCATAATGGATTAACTGTTGTTTTAGTTTCTGATATACTGCATGAATTCTCCTCAACTCCTGTGGAGTATCTTCTCTTGCCCCTCTATATAGCCCTTTTTTTTCACCTCCTTAGTATTGTTACTTGTTACAACCTGTTTATTTTACTTCTAGTTTTTTCCTTCCTTCTCCATTCCTAAGGAGTGGGTACTGGATAGAATGAAAGAAAAACTATATAAAATGACTTCCAAAATTCGAATCTAATTATGATGCTGACAAACTGACAGATTTTCCCCATCTAGTATTTCTGTGACATCTAAAATCATACAGAAACTTAAAACTTAGACATCAAAGTAGGTTGTTTTTTGGTCTTTAGAGCAGCCGCTTTCCATATACCAAAACCTTGTAGTTTTTCATAAGCAATGGCAATGACAAATTAACAATCATAATTTTTGTTGTCTTGTTCTTGTATTTATATGGCTGAAAATTTTAATTGCTATACAATAGGGATGATTTTAAATTTGGCCCTTAGAACTCTAGTTATAGCTCTTCAAAGTGCACAAGCTTATGTTTTATCCTTGAAGAAATGTATTTTCTCTAGGCTCTAGCTGACTGCTTCATTGAATCACCTGAGTCTTTGCACATACCTCATTGTAACAAGGCATTTTGGCAATTAGTTTGTTTACTTCTTCCTTTCTTTCAGTATTAATTTTATATGTCCCTAAATGTGGGATGCTATTGCTGAAAATGATTTGATTTTGGTGCTTTTTGAGACTTTCAAGTGCTTTATTTTGTTTTTTCAAATTGACCTTTTGGGCTTGGGTGCAGGAATCACTGAACCAATCAAATCTGGTATGAGAGATCCAAGACTGGGGGTTGGTAAACAAGAAGAGGATGACTTTTTCACTGCAGAAGAAAACATCCAGCGAAAAAAACTTGATGTTGAGCTGGAGGAGACAGAGGAACATGTGAGAAAGCGGGAGGTATGTTTTATAACTAAGCAATTTTTCTTAGTGCAAAAATCACATAGTAGTATCGAGGTTGATGTTTACATTTTCTTAAACCTGCACATAGTAGCAGAAGGCAGCATATAGCATATATGCATGTCTTTTGACCGGATTGGTCTGTCATAAGGAACCATCAACCTTGGAAGGTCTTGAGAATTTCCTGCAGTTTTTATTACCTGGTGGCTTCTTCTGCCTGCTTCGTGCACATTGAAAATTCAGGTGTTAGCTGAACGTGAGCAAAAAATTCAAACCGAGGTGAAAGAAATACGAAAGGTGTTCTATTGTGACCTCTGCAACAAGCAATACAAATTAGCAATGGAGTTTGAAGCACATTTGAGCTCTTACGACCACAATCACAGAAAGGTGAACAATTTAACTAACTCTAATTTAGTTTTGCTTTTTGCCAACCTGATTCCCAAATTGGCTCAATTTACTAATTCAAAATCCTTGATGTTAAATACAGAGATTCAAACAAATGAAGGAAATGCATGGCAGTAGTAGTCGGGACGATAGGCAAAAGCGAGAGCAACAGCGTCAAGAGAGAGAAATCGCTAAGTTCACTCAAATGTATCCATTTGCCTGTGTACATATTTATTTTTATTCCCTCATTGCCCAGTTTGTTTTGGCTACGTATGGGCCGGTTGGCCACGGTATCCTCTGAATTTTGATTGACTGCCTTCTTCCCTTGTCATCTTGGTTTCCTTAATGTCAATTAGTGCTGATGCTCAAAAGCAGCAACGGCTTCAACTGCTGCAAGAGTCTGGATCAGAACTAGTTTCCTCTGAAACTAGAACTGCTACTCCACTTACAGATCAGGAGCAGCGAAATGCTTTGAAGTTTGGGTTTTCTTCTAAAGGAAGTGCTTCCAAGGTATGTCCACCTGTTATCAAGGGGTTGAAAATGAGCCATAAATATCCTTGTAGTATTATTAGGGAGTTTATGCTTATTCATAAGTACTTGATCTTAACAGTTTCTGACTCTACCGATCTATTTAATGTTGGTTGCTTTCGCATTCTTGCTAAGTCCAGGCTTGTGCCTAAATATTTATATGCTTACCCAAATTTTCGTTTTCACCAATTTCTTGCAGAATGTGGTTGGTCCCAAGAGGCAAGTGGTTGCGAAGAAGCAGAATGTATCTGTGTCCTCTATATTCAATAACGATAGTGACGAAGAGTAACATGTGATGTCATATCTCTTGCTTAGTTTTGAGTAAAATCAGATGTTCTATTTGGTCTTCGTCACCAATGTCAGTTTAAGAGGGAAAGACATTTGGGATTCCTTGTTGTTTTGGTGAGTTGAGTGCAAACTGTGTGTTGTAAGGAAACAGTGCTGCTTATCCATTTGGGCTAGGATCATGTTTATGTAATGTGAGTCTCACGATGATGTTATACATTGATATGTGCGTAACATGCTTTAGAAAGTGATCCAACTTTGAGGTTAAGCTATATCATAAAATACATTCCTCCATTTCAAGGTTGAGGCTAATAATTATAAATTGTTTTCTAAAATTGAGTATTGTCTTGTCAAACTACAATTCAGTTCTTTGGGCTAGGGGTGTTCGCGGATTGGATTTGGTTGGTTTTGAAGGGAAAAACCATCCGATCCTTTTATCATCCAATGAATTTATTTTTAAATTCAAATCCGATCCATTATATAGTGGTTTGGATTGGTTTGAATTTTTTGGTTTTTATTTAACTTTTATTTTCTTTTGTGATGGTTGTGCATAAATCTAAAAATATATAATATATAAAAAATACAATGATTTACAATTTATAGCATTAATATAGTATTATAAAACTATAACATAGCTAATAATTTTTTAATTTATTGAAATAATTATTTAATTTTCTTTTTATTCAGATATATTTTTATAAAAAAAAAACATGAGTAATATAATAAATATATAAATATACACGGATGTAAATATGCAAGTATAAATAATATGGTAAATGTATAACTTAAATTATATATATTTGCAAATGATAGGTTTGGATTGGATTGGTTCGGTTTGAAAATAAAATCTGAAATTCGATCCAATTCAATAAAAAAGAATCAGTTTTTTTAGTTTTCGGTTTGTTCGGTTTTTTGTTTAATTGGATTTCAGTTTTTTTTCGATCGGTTTGGATTACTTCGATTTTGAACACCCTTACTTTAGGTCATCTGGAGGGTGAGAAACTATTGTTTTTCAGGGGTTGAAGTCAGCACTTCGCAGAATTGGGAAGTGCCACCTAAATGTATAATTTTGTGTAGTGAATGTTATTTTTCTTCAACATCTCCATTAATACCGGGGCACGACGGTGTGTGTGCATGATTTGCACACCCTGTGTATTTGTTAGTTATTTAGGTTGCGTTTGATGATAGAATAGAACATGGCAGAACAGAACGGGATAGAATCGGACAATTATGTTCTGTGTATTGTGTTTGGTAACTCAAAGTCATCAGAACAAAACCACAATTTTAATTATATATATAATTCTACTATTTAATTGAGAGTATAAAAAATTGAACTCAATTGAATTTTATATATAGAGCTCGTTTGTCATTGCTTATTTTATGCCATAATCACTTATTTTCAAAAAGCTAATCACTTATATATTTATTAATTTGTTTGTGTTTTGTAAAAAAAAATCTAATTGTTTCTTTAAGCTATTTGTAGTAGTTATTGAAAAAATAATTAATTTTATTTAAGTGATTTTTTAAAAAGTAAAAATTCATTTATGTTTGTCCGCAAATATAATAAGTGATTTTAAACTGTTTGGATACAAAACTATACAAATATTTTTTAAACCGTTTGAATACAAATATATAAAAGTGATTTTAAACTGATTGCATAGAAACTATAAAAGTGATTTTTTATATAGAAGTGATTTTAAACCATTTGTCATTGCTTATTTTGTAATTTTAAACTATTTGTATACAAAACTATAAAAATATTTTTTTTATATATAGAAGTGATTTTAAACAATTGACTCGTTTGTCATTGCCTAAAAAAGTGGTTTTATTTTTCAAAAAATATTTAATTTTATTTTAAGTGGTTTTTTGAAAAGCTGAAATTCATTCATATGTGGATACAATAATCAGTTTTTTACTTTTTTAAAAAAAATTAATTTTTTCTATTAATATATAATCAAAAGATTTCAAATATAAATTAGGGAGATTTTTTTTAAAACTGAATTTAAATATAAAAACTAATGCAACATTGAAGTCGGTACACATTGTTCACATACAAAAGAACCCCAATGGGAATCTCCTTAATCCAAACCGGATTATCAAAAGAGGAAGCATTTTAGGCTAGAAAATCCGCCATTGTTGATATTAAACAAATCTGCAACCTTCTTAATCCCAAGCTCCTCCACTATGTCTTGACCAAGCATAACTAGGACGAGATCCCTTCTTAGCATAAAAAATATCACCATTTGGGAAATAGACCCCTTTGAACAGTGAACACCTTTGCCACCAAAGAATCCAAATTTGCGAAAATCCTCCATGTCTTTCCTTCTCTTTTCCTTTCCTTGCCACACTGCTTCTGCTTCTGTTTCTGTTTAAGTATAAGTATGTATGTGGCGAATCAGAATACAAAACGGGAATCAAATAGCTTGCTAGGGATTTAATTTAATTTGGAGTGGTACCAATAATCTTAAGGAATCTGGGTTTGTTCAATTGGAATTTGGAGATCAAATAGCTAGCTACTCTTTCTAATTCTACTGAAATATAATTAATAAAAAGAAATTATTGGCTAGAGAAGAAGGCATTACAATTTACAATATAGTGCTGAAAACAGAATGAAATGGAAATGGTATTTTCACGTATAAGTACACAATACATCCAACTGGATCCTTTCACGTCACGTCTTATAGTAAGCTTGCATATTACAAATGCATTTTGTGAATCAAAGCAGCTTATATACAACGCACAAACTACATTATTAAAACATTGCTCCAGAGTTCTAATTAGGCAGCTTCCGCAAAACCAAGTTGGAGATTTCCGTAGTCAAAGACAGTGTGATATACCCTCATGAAAACATCACCAAGAATCCTGCAGTAGCACGCAGATAGTAGTAGCATTAGAAAATCTTGATGTATTTCGCTTCATTCATGGTTGTTCTGTACCATTCAAGTGTGTGCATGTGCATATATGATTTCAATTTGATAATTTTTTTATAAAAGTACTATATACCAGAGTGGACCAGCTGGAGGAGGAACATCGAGAGCAATAAACCCGCTAAGGCAGACTTGTGTAATGCCTTCTCCAGTTTTCAGAATGTACTGAAAGCGCAGATAGCATTTTAAGAATCAAAACAAAAATTAACTCACGAGTTAGACTTATAGCAAGTTTGTATCAGCTTCTTTTTTCTCAAAATCAATTTTCAGAGTCCAGAAGCTTACTCAAAAAAAAAATTCTCAGAATTGACTTCAGCATTAAGATCAATTCTAGAAGAATTTCCAGAGATGCACTTATCTTTGGATAATAACAACATTGTTTGTACTTTGTAGTTCAATTAGTCATTCGATTCATACATGTGCCCATTTGGCCATTTGGGATGTTATCAATGTTAGATTATCCTAACCTGCTCTGGTGTGAGGACATAAGGTTTGTCTCCGATGGTGAATGTAATGTTTGGCATCCGAGAAAGACTATCACAGCTTATCACTGACTCCCCAGATGGACTTGGCAGGCTCTCGCACAACTGCCGATAATTGAAACAAACACTCACCACATGTTTATACTAACTATACCCGTACAGATGTAAACTACAAATTGAGCTTTTGGAAAGTATCATTCAAAGGGCTTACTTGATTCACATAGCTGAATACTCTCTCCTTGTTCGCCTTTTGTTTTAGTTGATTCTGGACCCAAATAACAAGCATTTGACAAGAAGAACACAAAGGAGTATCTCTAGCTGATAACTCTGCCTGCTCCTTTTCAGTCACCATCTCAATCTCAGCACTGCCAGTAATAGAATTCAAAGTTAATTTAAGAGTCTGTTTCGGCCAAAATATTGCAGCACAAGACAGTGAAGTCAAGACCTGAACTGTCCCAGTTGTAAGAGAATAAAATAATTAGAAAGACCTTCCTAACCTCTTAGATTGAACCCTTTGGGCCGAACATAAACCAACTTGTGAACAAACATCACCAGGTTTAACCTGCAGATTAATCAAACTCCTTCAGGTCCAAAGCATGGGATTGCGAATACGAAAAGGTCAAAGGCCGCAAAAGATGTTCAATACAAAACTTCATAAAGAAGGCGGGAAAACTTACCCCTGATACTAAGAGATCCCATATCAACTCTCCATATTGAGAAACAACTTCCTTACATTCTACACTCAGAACTCCTTCAGCTCCAATAGCATGGTTGATTTCAGCCACAACAGGCTGCCATTAATTAACAGTCAACAGAAATTGTAGATGAAAATCTATGAGAAGAATTTTTTTATAGAAAATATGGAAGCACATACAGTTGGACCAGCAAGCAAAGATGTTCCTGAATCCACAATAGCAGCACAGCCACCCTCACAAACACCTACAAATAACATTGATGTATTTAAGAATTAGATACACTTAGGAATCAAAGCATATGCAACAAGTAAACATACATGTATGTAAAGAATAAAGACACTTAATTGAGAGATCATTTTTTTAAAAGCAAAATGCTAGTAGACACTCTCAAACACACTTTTCCCCAACAATTTTTTTTTATTGGATGAAATTCATGTAGACCCCCACTCCTTATTTGGTGAGGCTCATTTTCTATTTGTTAACCTCCCCCGTCGTTTAAATGCACTGAAGTATGAGAGAGGAGGGTAAAAGACATTCCATGTTTGCTCCTTATTCCATATCCTCTCAAGTTTCAACCACTCATCACTCATCACTCCCTTATTTCTTAGTAAATCACAAAATCCTTAACAGAGAATTTTTCTTATTGTTGAGGAATCATAAACTCACCTGTTGAAAGACCTCCAATGAAAAAGTCACCCATTTCAATCTGAAAAAGAAAATTTGTGTCAAATATTTTCTGAAGCATACATATTGAAAAGGAATTCCAGATCAGACAAAATTTTGTTTACTAACCTGCCAGTAACCCTTTTTAGTGACTGGAACATAAGTGTGTTTTCCTTTGAAATGCTTTGGGTCAACACCACCAAAAACTAGTTCACCGCCCTTATTCGCATTAGGATCCCCATTGAGCCAAAAAGAGAAGACCTTCTCATTAACAAGATTTTGCTCCACCATATTGTACCTGTGATTTTAAGATGCACCAGTAAATTAAAAGCACAGAAAGAATTCACAATATGCCAATCTAACATGATCAACAAAAGACTAGTCGAAACTTACCATACTGGCACAGCTTTTCCAACTGAAATCTCTTGAAATCCAAGCCCAAATATTCCATCAAATTTCCCTGACAGAAAGGCAAGGCTTCCTTCTCGGGTAGCCTCAATGAAATCCTACAGTTAACAGTAGTATTGCAGTAAGTATTACTGCAAATATGTACAATTTCTATTAAAGCCGAAGCTCGTAATTAGAGCACTCACCTGATGCTTGACAACAGCATTTCCAACTTTAACATGATCTTGACTGAAGAAACCAGAGATCGACCCAGATCCATAGGCTATTTGGCAAGATGTTCCTGATCAACAAGTTGAGAGGTGTAAATAAACTTACATTAAATGGTGTGCACACACACACACAAGCAGTATCATGTTATTTAATGCATGCATCAATCACAGTATTGCTTTAATGAACATGGATAATGAGAATCGAACATTACCATTTTTTACATATGTTTTGGATTTCTTTGCCTTGTACCAATTATGGGTATAGCAGGCAAGCTGCAAAAGAACATTAGTCAATAGGATACTCTGACATGTATATAGTTTTGGAGACACGAGTTAAGTTGTTTACTCACAGAAAAGTAACACTTTGATGATGGAACCCAGAGGTTGGAGCTGCCAGTATCAAATATGACAGTAAAGGTCTGTGGGGGTGAGCCAATTCCAATCTCACCAAAATATTGAGCATCCAAATAATTCTTCAAAGGTACTATAGCTTCACCATCCGGCTTACCAATAAACTGATCCAGCGCACCCAGCATTGGTCTTACTGATCTTAGTTCTTCCCTTACCTTGTTAGCAACATTAATACTTTGAAGATCTAGAGGTCTCTTCTTCAAACCAATTCTCAGAATTCCAAATGAGAAAGAAGGAAGCAGGGAACATGTTAAAGCCCATAAACAGAAAGCCGCCACGAAATGCTTTGACCCCATGGTCAAGGAAAATCTGTTTCACAAGGTAATCTAAAAGTAAGTCGAGCTGTTACCTTTCTAATTTTTCACAGAAGGCAAGTAACTATGGAATACAGAAGACAGTGAAGAGTTGAGATTCTATGTCCTTGTAGTCTATTTTTCACACAATCAGTATCAGAGACAAATACAAAGAAGATAATATAGGACTCCTACCATCATATTTTTGTCAAGCCTGAACAAGAAAAAAATTGTTTCCAAATAAGCTAGAAATGGCCTTCTAGCAGTAAATTAAATTTTGATAAAAAGCCCAAAATTAAAATTAAAAAAAACTAACATATACCATTTCAGGTTTGGTCAACGAGGAAGAGGAAGAAAGGAAGTGCTATTACAAAAATCTTAATCATAAAGCTTATATCCAATGTTATTCTCAGTCTAATTTATGTGTTTGTCTTCTACACTTGTTTAAGCCATAATTATGAATATAAGTGGTGTGATATGACAAAAAAAGAAAAATCAAACCGGATCATCAGTTCACTCTACAATTGTTAGCATTTCATACAGATCCCGAATGCCCACACACCAAATATACGAACTGATTCATCAAAATCAAAAAGCAAAAAGAGAACATGAAAACTGAAAAAGGAACAAAGTTCTAGATAGGTCAAATATAGTAAAATTACAAGAATAAAAGATGTTATAAGATAGAAATCAACGGTGTTTAACGCACTGTGATGTTGAAATGACTAAAAACAGAGAGAAAAACCAAACCTTTGTTAGGTTGAAGATACTGCAGAAGAAGGTTGTAGCAGGACCCAAAGCTGAAATAGAAGGACTCTGTTAGAAGCAAATAGATATAGGAGACGCACGAAGGTTGGAAGGTCATTTATTAATAAATAATGATGTGCAATTATTTTCATATTATCAATTATGTCCATCACTTGGAATCAAATGTTTTTGTCAACTACCAATGTAATATTATTAAAATCAATGAGCAGATAGTTATTGAGAAATATTTTAATGAGAGAGATTTATCCACTTGGTGTAAATTTTTACACTCGAAAAACTAATTTCATAATTATCGATCATGGATGCTTTCAAAAACAAAAAATGGAATATTATAAAATGAAATTCAATAAAACAAAAATTGCATTCAAAATATCTGCGAAAAACAAAAGCGAGCATATAGCTTGCCTAGTTTTAGCTTGTATTCGTCAGTTGATAATACTAAAAACACTAACATTCATTTCCACGAACTGTAAAACTATCATGGGAAACACCAATATTAAATATCTAGTTTAATAAATTTTGGGTTTTGTAGTATTAAGTTATTACTTGTTTAGATATTACAGATATATCTCTTTTATTTATTATAAAAATATGACATAACATCGTATAATTCACAGCACTTTGTGTGATATATCAAAGATTAAATTCATTTTTCAATACAGCTTTTTTTCTTTTAATAAGGTAAAAACCTTACATGTGGTTTATTTTATTAATTTATATGGAACTTATGCAGTGAAATGCAAGATTGAAAAGATCACATTGGAAGTGACGTTGGAATGATAATTATAATAAGAAGGGGATATATAAATACGTCAAGTGATTATCTCTTCAATGGAGTGAATTAGTATAACGGTAGGATAACATAAAATATTCATTCCATGATAAACTTCCCATTACGCATTATTTGCTTGAGGCAATTTTGGATAGAGAGGGTTAGAGGGGAGAGAAATTACTAAACGTATATTTGGATAAGCGTTAGTATAATTAGATTTGATTAGAATTGAGTTTGGTAATGTGAGTTTAAGTGATGTGATTTATGTTTGGATATATTATCCAGAATTAATTTTCGTAACTGAATTTTAGTACATTTACACAAAATCAGATTAGTTAGATAAAGAAGCTACTATGAGTTATTTCTGTCGGATCCGAAACAAATTTGTAGAATCAAGTATCAATGTTAGCTTTCAAACATCTTTAAAACGATGGAGATCCACATTTAAAATTTTGATCCACATGTGGGGGACTCGGGTCTATGTTTGATAATTGCAACCAAACATATCATAACCTTGTTTGGTAGAAGGAGAGTGAAAGGGGTTACAATACGTGGGATCCACCTTTTTTTCTCTCCAATTTGAAGAGAGCATGAGAGAGTCACACTTTTTAGTTTTTACCTAGTTTCCCGTTTTATTCTTCCATTATTATTATATTTATTTATTCAAGGTGAAATTATCATTTTATATAAAAGTAATATTTTCTTTTTTCATTCTTTACCCAACCAAACAAGATGAGAAAGTATCCACATCATTCTTTTTCTTATATTTATATATATCAAACAACCTACAAAATCTACATTATTTTTCAAATTATTCCTCTCTACTCATCATTGCCATAGAAGAATATATAATTTGGAGATACCATCTTCTTAATTAAATGTTGATGTTCCCTAAGGTGGAGAAAGGGATATCAAATTTGATTGATTTAATTCCAGCTACTACGTTCAATACGCAACCTAAGATTTCCGTGTATTTTATGTGTGGAGTATTAATCATATATGCTTTTTTAAAATTATTTTTAATATTTTTTATTTAGTTAAAATTCATATGCGCATAGATTGAATATGCGCCTAGCTTAGGTACGCAAAATTCTTATGCCCGATGGAGGAAGGAAGTAGCAGATCTTTGAAGAATTTGTGTTCATTTATCGAAGATGAGGTTTTTGCCTGCTCCTCTTTTTTATTTCACCCATTTTTTCCTTTTAGTTACCAATTTTGAGATTCACTTTAATTTGTCAATTTCTGCCCTTATTAACTATTACTTGGAAAAAAATTGTTTTCTTTCACATACTGTGAGCTGAGAAAAGTGGTGGTCTTCATAGGAAATTAAATTGTTTTTAGATGTTCTATGGACCAAATGGATATGCAAATACAATTGTTAGGATAGCCAGAAAAAAATTGGACCTTTGAATTATTTTTTTCCAAACACTGAAAAGTATCAATTTGATTTGATGCACTATAATAAATATTTGAGTTTGATTTTCTAGGTTTTGTTGAAGAAGATGGTGGTGAAGATGATCAAGATGATAGAGGAATGATTAGGGTACAAAAGTAATTTAATTATAAAATCCTCATTTTCCTTCGTGAACTAAATAAAAAAAGAGTTATTTTCCCTCTCCTCTTATGAACCAAACATAAGTATTAAAATCCCTCTCATCTCATCCTTCCCCCCTCCATTAAAATCATTTCCCTTTTCTCCCCTCATTTGAACCGAACATACCGTTATAGAAATTGGCGGTGTAATTGAGTAATTTGTGACATTTCCGGAAAATGACTTGGTGGATTTTATCTGGGGGCCTAAGGTGGTGAATAGTGTCGTGTATAGCAACTGAGGCAAATTGCCTTAATTAGGTCCCAAAAAATAGTACATGTATAGTATATATGCTTATCAATGAATAGAATATAGTAGAATATTCTTTCTTTTAGGTATGTTAGGTTAGTAGCAGATTATATCCCTTTTAGGTGTTAGATTTGGAAGAGTAATGGAAAAATAAAAATCAGGCTAATGTTGGGGATGTAATGTGAGAACCGGAAGTGTGATGTGGAAAGTGTGACTTTAGCAATTATTAGTAGTTGTGTTTTGTGTTAGTAAATTTATTTTTTCTAAAAAACTAATAAATAAAATATTTATTATTTTTACATTCCCAAAATTAAAAAATTAATTTGTGTTTACTCATAACTGTTAATTTTGTATAATTTATATATCTATAGTATTGTACAAATTTACTATCCCCTCATTGTTCTTCTCTCTAAAGAAATAAGGTTTTCATTGTTTCTACCTTGAAGTGAACTAAGATTCTTATCAAAATAATATGAGTTTTTTTTTTGAATATTAGAAAAAAAATAAAAAAAATAGCATTTTGGGATTGGTTTGACAATATTTGTTAATATGGGGTTCTTTTTATAATTAGCATGAACTGAGGAGTCTTATAAAGGGCCTCAGATGAGGAGTTTTATAAAACTCCTCATCTGAGGCGTTTTAGCTACAGGACAAAATTGAGGGAATCTGAATCTGCACTGTGATGGGATGTGTGAGACAAGGGAACAGGACTGATGTGCAGAAGACTCCTCAGATGAGGAGTCTTATAAAACTCCTCAAATGAGGCGTGTTTTAGCTTTTTAGAAAACGCCTCATTTGAGGAGTTTTATAAGACTCATCTCTTCTGCACGAGCTTCCATGCACCAGCTCTGGTTGCCTATATATTACCCAACATTTCCTCTTTCAACACATAATTAATTAATTGAATAAAATAAAATACAACACCTTCCAAATAGCCGAGCAGAATGCAAGTCCACACAGAAATAAACTCCTACAATTTGTGATTTAAATAAATGGCTATACTATATGACTAGAAGACTGGATTTCTTCCAATGTTCTCTTCCTTTGGTCTCAGGTACCCACAATGCAGTAAAAACAACGGTTAAGGCAGCAACCACTGTGTAGATTAAGAATGTCCCTGTAGAAAGCCAAAATTCAGCAATGTATGATGTATCAACAAGCTTACAAGACTTGCATGGAATCATGAATATAACCAATAGGCATGAAGATGCAAACACGTGCTCACCTCCACAGCTCCATGTCAAAAGCAAGTTTGCAGTCATTGTGATCGACCATGAAACCAACCAATTAGCCATGGTGTTGTATTTTATTTTATTCAATTAATTAATTATGTGTTTGAAAAAGGAGATGTTGGGTAATATATAGGCAACCAGAGCTGGTGCATGGAAGCTCGTGCAGAAGACTCCTCAAATGAGGAGTCTTATAAAACTCCTCAAATGAGGCGTTTTCTAAAAAGCTGAAACACGTCTCATTTGAGGAGTTTTATAAGACTCCTTATATGAGGAGTCTTCTGCACATCAGTCATGTTCTCTTGTCTCACACATCCCATCACAGTGCAGATTCAGATTCCCTCAATTTTGTCCTGTAGCAAAAACGCCTCAGATGAGGAGTTTTATAAAATTCCTCATCTGAGGCCCTTTATAAGACTCCTCAGTTCAGGCTAATTATAAAAAGAACCCCATATTAACAAATATTGTCAAACCAACCCCAAAATGCTAATTTTTTATTTTTTTCTAATATTCAAAAAAAAAACTCAAATAATATCACTTTAACGATTTTGTCTTAGGCAGCAAAATGTCTATACACGGCCCTGGTGGTGAACCTCTTTCAGCTGAACTTCTTGCTCTATCCATGGCCCTGAAGTTGTTATGGCGCCAAAATGTCAAGAAGATTATTTGCGTTTCTGATTGCTTGGAGTTGGTCTCTACTCTTAATGGCAACAGGTCCACGTATCATGCTAACGTTAGTTCTTTCATGGGTCTTCATCTCCTTATCTCTCAAGCTTGGGATGTTCGTCTTCGTCATGTGAATCGTAAAGCCAATAATCTCGTTAATTGCCTTGATGAAATGAGTATTCGTTGTAGTGTAGTTTTACTTTTCTTGAGTCCCCTGATAGAGTTTGTCTCTTCCGACTTAAGATATTTTAGCTTTTTAGTTTCGTTTTTGTTTCTTTAAAAAAATCATATGAAGCATATTAATAGAGAGTAAATAAATAAAAAATTTGAGCGTGAGTTTGATATAATTAACATATAAATCTTATGTGAGTTTAAGTTAAATCCTAAACCTAATAAGAGGTAGTTTTGCAATTCTTATTATTATATATAACGTTGCAAAAAAATTATTTGAGGCAAATAAATGTGAAAGGAATATTCCTCCGTTTGGTGAAGTTGGCGTGGGTGTTTGGAATAATGACACCGACTATCTAATATAGATAAGGATATACGTAATCTTTTCGAAATAAATATATACACACACGTAAGAAAGCACATGCACCAAGCTATACAAATGCTTGGCTCATATAACTAATAAAATTTACCTAATGCTAAGTTAAGAATCAGTAAATGATGTATTCATATGTTAACTAAAATTTCGATCAAATTTTATTTTATAAAAGTTTCATCTTATAAGTACCAGTTGATTCATATGATTATAATTTATAAAATTTCCTTTCAAAAGAACTTATTTATTTGATTTTAACTAAAAATGTACAAAAAAATGTATTTACTAATTAAAATTTCAATAAAATTTATGTATCATCTAATTTAAATGGGAAATTTTTATAGGAAAATGAAGAGGTCAGCAGGGATCAGATATTTTTTCCTAAAAATACTTACGATACTATATGAATTCAGTTATAACTTATAAATATGATTATAAATATGTAAAACATCTAATATAAGAATTTAACAAATATTTAATATTTTTAGGGACCTAAAAAATTTAACAGTGTTAATTTTTTCTTAATTAATGCTTTAAAATTAAACAAGATTGATTGATCATCTAAATATATTTTTGTTTAATTATTCTACTGTGCTTGAATTACAGGTTCATTATTCAAAAATATCTATTACATAAGTGATTTAACATTTTAATGAAAATTATAAGATAAATACATAACTTTAGTTTATTTGATTTTCCTTTCAAAAAAAATTATTTGATTTATTTCACCTATTTTCTTTCTTAAGATAATTTTTTGATGATATTTAAATCAATTTTTCAAAATTTAAAAGTAAAATTGCATCATTATTGTGGATCATTTCCTTTCATTGCCCAACAAGCTTGCGTTATGCCTTTGTTGTTTCTGCTTAAGGAAGCTTTTTTAAACGTGAAAGCAATAGTTGACAATGAATTTACTTGGAACATTCATATAGTACTTTTTATGGTTATCTTCTTCACTGAATGAAAGGGTTTTACTCTTTCGAAATCCAAAATTAAAATTATGTCAAAAAGGTTTTGACTATTTCACTAGGCTTAAAAAATTTGGAAATTTTTGTTTAGCCCTCGAGTTTGAGTTTAATAATTGTATATACTGATATTATAAATAAATTTTATACATATATTCAATCACATTTTACGATTAATTATTGTATATACTGATATTATAAATAAATTTTATGCATATATTCAATCACATTTTTTACGACTTGATAATATATCATTATTGAATTCAATTTGTTAATGATTGAACACTCTGGTGACGATAACAATGTCCACGACAGAGCTTGGCAAAGTACGGTGGGTGTACTCTGATGCTCAAATTAACTTATTGATTAGAGAGATAATCTCAAAGTCTTAGAAGATCGACCTTATATCTAGCGTGATAAGACCTGTAATTGAGGTGTAGGGCTTCAGTGAAGCCTTGTGTAAAACTTCTAAGATGATGACTACGAACTAACCTTGCAATTGTTTAGTAGATTGTGAATGATCCTCTCCTACAATTGCAAGAGGTTTCGATGCTTCAAAAACAACACCAACGTTGATGAAGAAATAAAGACTTTATTCTTATTATTAAGAGTGTAATAGTTTATTGCGCTCTAGCTTGTTAGGTCATGCATTTCTTAGGAAGAACTTTCAAGTTCTTCGATTCCCTCTGCTCTCAAATCTTAGTAAATTTGTGTTTAATAAGACTTAATTGTTTTCATAAATAAAAGTATTGGAAAATTGCTTTTAAATAGTGTTTTTAAAAGGAAAGTTTAACCAGTTGGGTAACAGATTACTAGTTTAGTTAACAGATTACTAAGAGAAAATGTTTAAGTGGCAATCGACTACCACAAGGCAGAAATCGATAACACTGGGCAGTTTTGGTTAAAATCTGTTTTTTGACTTCTCTAATTGCACTCTCTTAACACTTGTGCGAAATTCTGATTTCCAAAAAGGGCTTCTACACTATATAAAGTGTCTTTCACTAGTGATAAACACAAGAGAGTAACAAGATTGAAAGATTTTCAGATCTGTGAGCAAGGTTTTTCATGTTCTTGGAGTGTTCTTCTTCATAGGTTTTATATTTCCATCATTGGGCTTAGATCACCATTCTTGTTGTGATTGTTACTTCTTCTTCCTTCAATCAATAGGGTTTTGATTGTATTCCACCATAGTGTTTGGTAAAGAGGGCAACTAGGGTTTTTGTTCTATCTTGTGGTTGGTAGAAGACACATTGGATTGCTTGGTGTAAGCTTGGTTTGGTTTTCTATCTTATTGGACAAATCTCATCAGGTTGATGGGGACTGGATGTAGTCTTTGGTAGTAGTACTATCAAAGGTGAACCAGGATAAAATCCTGGTGTGATCTTCTTAAACCCTTGTCTCCTTTACATTTTACTATTTGAACGTTCAGGGTTCTTAATTCGGGGTTTTTTAGAAATTTGTGATTAATTAATGAAATTGGTGTAATAGGATCTTTGTATGGGAATTACTATACTTTTGTGTATGTTTTGATTGATTCTTAAATTTGTTTATGTTGTGTAATTCTGAACTTCTTGTATTTTATTATTGGACGGTAACAGATTACCGAGAACGGTAACAGATTACCATTCCCAGTAACAGATTACTAGGATCGGTAATAGATTACCACAAGTTGTAGTTTTAGGTTTTAAGTCAATTTGTATGAACTAAAGTTGGTTTTTTAGGTCCTAATTCACCCCCCCTCCTAGGATTGTCACTTTAAGTGTTCACATAGATGTGTTGGCTTTGTTCAGTTCGGTTATCTGTTGGGCGAGATAAATTCTCGTTTCAGTCGTTCCGGGCGGCAAACATGGTCTTCATTTAGTTGTAAAACATTTGAGCCGTCTTGGATAATATTGGGCCTTATGTTCATTTGGGCCGGTCAAAACAAGAGTTTCCAACTTGACATGTAATACAATGCAATGCCGGTTTTGACAAGCGTATTGACCATAAAAAAGTTTTTATCTTTCCTTTGTGGTTTGGATTCATTTTCCAGTTACAATTATGCGAGTTTTTGGAATGGGTTAAGGGACATTGTCATGAACAAAGACTCTTCTAACATTATATATGATTTAAACTCCACATTTTCAGTTGTAATGGGTCATTGAAAGCATAGCCCACTTATATTTCCTACAAACTTATGTGCTTACAACTTAGTAGATAAGTAGGGTTTAGGGACCCACTGCGAGTACGAGTCAGATTATGAAGAAGAGAACTTAAGAATAAGCTTATAAGGTAATTCGCTTTACTTGTATATCTTTATCCTCCCTGAAAAAGGTGTTTGTGTCTATTCCGAGCAACCCGGTGGATTTTTACATACACCTTTAAAATTTATGAACTCTTCAGTAGTTTCAACATGTTAACCTTCCTTTGTATTGCCCTCTCATAATTACACTCAAATTCTTAAAGTATTGTAAGAGACTTCCAAGTTTTATGTAGATTATTAGACACCCTGGCCACACATTCCTTGTTTTTTCACAATTTCCAACTCAATTGTTATGGTGATAAGAAAATGAAGAGCTTCACCTATCTTACGAGTCAGCTGCACATAAAGACTTAGAAGCATACCCTGACTCTGGTTTAGATACGAATTCATATCGTCCCTTGTGACAGACTTGATTGAAATAGACCAGAGCCCAAATGGCTGAAGGCTTACAACAAAAACTCCCCTACTCTCTCTTGTTTTCGGTTTGTCCCCGTGACCCGCTAAAGCCACATTTGAGCTTATTTGATAGTCGCACAATTTCAACTTCAACAGAGTCGAAGAGTTGTTAGAATGGGAACGTTGTTTAAAGTTGAAGACGAAAGCTTCCTCGCTCAGAAGTCAACCAGCCTCTGTTATTTTGTAATTTTCAAGGGATTTTGTACGACGCTTGGAGTTTTTTACACCATGTTTCAACTGAATGTTTCAGTTTAGTTAATTGAGTGTGCATGCTTGTTTCTGATTGCTTATGTTTTGCATTGCGGTGTCACTCATTGAAATTTTTCTTGCATGTCGTAGATGTCGTTAGACAACTTTTTGGATTTTGAATGAATTACGAACCATTGAAAGAAAATGACTAAAGTTAAATAAAGTTTTTGGTTTGGTTGGTTATGAACCTGCATTTCATTTTTTGTTTTTGGTTTGGTAGTTTTTTTGTCAATATTTTTGGTTTGGTTATTAACGAATCTTATTTTGCACCTTAATGGGCTTATCCACTTCAATAAACCATTGCATAAACATTGTGGCCCGAAAACAATTCCAGCGAAGTTGAATGAAGTTACAGGTCCATTGACGAAAATAATTTATTGGACCCAAATTTTTTGAAAGAAAACTCACCCAGCATAAATTGAGGGACCCTGAATATTTATGAAGAGTTAATTAGACATAAAATTTCACATGACATTTCACTCATGTGAGAGAATTCTAATCCCAAATTTCTAAGCTTTGTCTACTATAACTCTGTCACTCAGTTTTGTACACTTTTTCATCTCACCATTTAGGTTTATGAGGAAAATTGAGGAGAGAAAAAGAGAAAAAATAAGATGAGTAAAGATAAATATGTGAGAAAATGGGAAGATTTTGTAAATTGCTTGGTATGATAAAAAAGGAAGAGAAAGAGAAAAGAAATAATGAAGTAGATTCTCTCTCTTTTCGTTTGGTTGGGTAGAGAATTGGCAAAGAAAATATTATTTTTGTATTAAAAGACATTCATTGAAATATAAATAATTAATCTACTAGCTAACTTCCACAAGTGGTGTGAGGGGTGAGCAGCGGGTGGGTTGGAGTGAAAATTTCGGGTTGGGTTGGGTTTGATTTAGTCGTATTCAAGACCGATACCGACTGTAGTTGAATTCGGGTGTGTCGGATTCGCAGACAGTCCAAGTCGGTTGTGTCGGATTGGCCACCACAAAAAAAAAAAACAAGACCCATAAAAAAAACTAGAGGAGATGTTGAAAAATGCAGAAACTATCATGAGAAATCAGAGGAGAAGAAGAACACATGAAGAAAATACCAAATACACGGATCAACAAAAGAAAAATACAAAGATAGAACCAGTTCCTTTCACTAAAATAGAAGAAAATTACAGAGAAAGATATGAGGACAGATCTATCATCTAATGACAACATCACCGATTCTCCCTTCTTCACCAGCTTCCTCCTTAAACAGATTTGATCTGAGGACAACATCATTGATCTCTCTTTCAGCACAACTCAGAATCAAATCGGCAAAATCCATCAATCTTCAAAGATGCATGTAGAGAGGGGAAGGATAACTTCAAATGTCAAAGCTTTAAAGAGATGGAAGAAGAGGTCGGAGAAGGTGAGGACTCACAAGGTGTTAGTGATGAAGGAAGAGGAGGAAACAAACAATTACGATGTAGAAGTCGAAGACGACGAGAGGGGAAAAGGTGTTTCAATAAGTAAAGATGGTGAATTGAGAAGGGAGATCGTTGCAGTAGGGTGGTTGAGCCAAGATTGAGGCGGTGACAGCGAGGGCGTGTTGCGACGTTGGTTGTGTAGAGATGTGAGGTGAGAGAGAAGAGAGTGGCTGCAAGCCTGCAACATTGTTGAGGAGAGACGTGAGGTGAGGAGGAGGAAATTTTCAGGGTTTCTATTATTATATGCAGTCTGGACTGGTGATTTTAATTAAAAAAAAAAAGGCCTATATATGTCGGGTTGGACCGGGTTCTGATAGACTTAAGTTACCCTACCCGAGCCTGACCGATTCAAGCCGTTTCTATCCGCATAAGCATTCCGACCAAACCACCGACCTAGTCCGACCAGCACCGTGAACGTATTTTTTTGGTTGGGTAGCTCGGGTTTGGATCGGACCGGTTTTTTTACTCAGCCTAGTAGGGACTAAGGACAAAGTGAGAAACTTGTAAGAAAAAAATAGACAATATTATTGCTCTTCACCGCTTTAAGAAGAAATGTAAAAGCCCAAAAGGAGAAATGACTATCTCTGACATCTATCTTCGTAGTCTCTCTATAAAACCAATCTCTCGCCATTTTCTCTCTTTAGTCTGTCTCCCGTAATTAAATCTATTGTACTAAATAGAGGGTATGTTTCCATCTTATTTGGCTACTTTTAAACCTTGAGCTCATTTTTTGTAGTTATTGAATCCTAATTGTGTCACTAAATTGCTAATAATGTGACTTTTATTGAAAACAATTAAAGTAAGTATACAGAAAAAAAGTAGTATTGGAATTCTATCATGTTAATTCTAAGAAAGTGCCACATGAACATGTTGCAACTTTGCTTTCTTTGTGATCATCAAGTTAATAACTTACAATGAGTAAGTAGCAATTGGTTTTTCCTTACTCCTAAAGTGGCAAGTGGGAGATTGAGTGTGTTAACCATATTACCATCCAAGTAACATTTAACTCCTTAAATTCAACCTTTATCATCAATCATGGGTCATTAACAAAAATAAGAGAGGAACATCATCACGAAGCTGGAAAACATATGAATAATACGGTGTCGTTGGCTCCCACACTTCCAATCAAAAGGAAGTAATTATCGTACCCAAACAAAAATGCAATAAATTTGATCTCCTCATGGTCCATGGACTGACACACATTAATTTTTTCGACAAACTATCCATGTTGTTGTTGACAAATAAAATAAAATATATCGATGATGATGTTTGTTCATGAATCATTATATTATAATAATCAATTATAACACAAACTTTGTCTAGAGAAGTAGTGTAATTCTTATGCCCCATATAAAGGATTCAACTGGATTCCGCCAAGCTTCGTTAAGATCCATGATATATTTTACAAAGTAAAATATAATTAACCATTAATAAAAGAAAGAATCTTATTAGTCGTTTTAGTAGTTTAATCGTGGATTTGTCTGTGTTATTGGTATTAAAAAAAAACCTCTACTTTATTGGCTATTAATTTATCATTATGTGTTCTTGGTATTAAACAAAAACCTCTACTTTATTGGCTATTAATTTATCATTATGTATTATATAGGTAGAATCTAGCACTCATATATTTAAGGGCGTTAGATTTCTCACCGCAAACACAAGATTTCATACTCTATCCATGTTTTTAAAATTCTAAAAATACTATTTTTTCATTACGTATGGAGATGTAAAAATTCATTCCGAGATCAAAATTGCTATATTTTTCATTATGTATTATATATGTAGAATCTAGCACTCATATATTTATGGCTATTAATTTATCATTATGTATTATATATGTAAATGTTTTCTTTTTTCATTCCGAGATCAAAATTGCTATATTTTTCAAAGGGGTTTTTAAAAGCCGGGGTGTCTGTTGTTAATGTTGCTTTGGAACTTTTCTTTTCTTCTGAGAGATGTGGGACTTGTGCAATTCACAAAATCAAGTCCTCTTCTTATTGTGTAGTACTGGTTCCTTTTAATTCCATGTCTTAAAACTTGGGAAAGTATTTAACATTCAGGAATTTAATTTTGTGGAAGATATTTTATTTTGTATTTCGTGATTTCAAAACCCAGAATATAAGGTTTGTTTTGTATTAAAGATTTTAAAATTCGATTTATATAAAAGCTTTCTGAGTTTACAATTGTTGGAAATAGAATCTGATATACAAAATTCAATCCACCTTCGGAGTTATAAACTCCGGTATATAGATTAACTTCGGTTCCGAGATTTAAAAATTCGGAATAGACGTTAGAATAGAGGTAATTATGACAATTACTACAATAAAATGGGGTTTGAAATTGAGTGTTTGGAGTGTCAAATCTAACCCCTTATATTTAAAATTCAATCAAATACAAATTCATTCTCCTTCTATAGGATCAACTCAACAACCTCTAAAAAAAACTCAGTAAATTGGATATTATTAGTATGTGAATGAATTAAATTGATATTAATCTGGTCATTCTTTAGGAACTATATTTTGTTGATTTCAGTAATTGATGAGGAGCCAAACTGATGAATCACAAATCTTGTAGAAATTAAAAAAGACTAATTATTGATTATTAGAAGCGTGTTATCAAAATCAAATCATAGTACTGTAAAATGATCCATCCATGCATTAATTCCCTAACAAGTTGAGATAATGGTGTGTGCACTGAAAATGAAGTTAAAAATAAAAACAAGTAAAGTAGTAATTGTGGAGTTGAACTTTTGAACAAGTTGGTAATATCATATTATGCTGATGCCATACCAACTGAAGAGAAGAAGTGGCCAAACAAAAGCATCCTTCGATTATATTTTATAATTATATGGTATGACGTCACGTACGTGCCCTTCTTTATTTTATTCAGACCACGCCGGAGTCGGCAAATTGCCTATAATCAATTTTATTTCTGTTTAATGGCCACAAATCGAAAAGAATATATAAAAATTAACTAATTGCTTGTGTATACCGATTTTTTTTTTCTTGTTTGTTTGTTTTAAGGTGGACTCTTAAGACAGTAATGATAGCGGTTGCTTATTTGGGTTGTTTACCCTTTTTTTTTATGTGAGTCTAAAACATCGTGTTTAAGCAATTGGTAAGCAACTTATTTATATTTTACTCCAATTATCGTTTTTTATTTTTTTATAAATAACCCGTTTATTTATATTTTTTTATTTTCACTAATGTATAAGAGAAAATGAATCGTTAATGTGAGATAAAAAATATTATTTTAATCACAAGGTACGATTACGTTTAGAAGCACCATACCTTATTTTTAAATTCTTTAATAAAAAAAATAAGATTTGATTATTTAGTGACAAAATACCTTAAAATACATCCATTGTGAATTCTCTTATAAGTTTTCATTGAGAGAAATTAAGTCCAAGAAGTGAGAATGATATTTGGTGAACTAGTTGTGTCTTTTGTTAGAAAAAATATATTTGTAAGCAACTAATATGTAGGAAAAGTAATTTGAAAAAATTGCTAAGAAAATATTTTTTTTTTGTTTTATAAGATATCTCATAGCCGAGAACCATTTACACTAAACTCTCAAGGCTTATGATATTAAGAAAAGACATTTCCACACTAATATTTACTAGTTTTTTAATTAATATGTAATAAAAGTTTTATATGTGGTGTAATTTTATCAATTTTATATTTAATAGTGATTTTACATTCTTTTTCTATTAAAGTTACTTTACGATATTATTCTTAGGATTTAATTTATAAGCACTAATAATGTAAAAAAGGTTTTACACATGCATTTAATCACACTTTTCCATTTTTCATTTCAAATATTTTTAAATTTAAATTTAATTATAATATGATAAATTAATATAAATTATAATTAGAAAAACATTCATGTAAGATTATAAATGTTATATCCATGTAAAATTAATTTATATGACACAATCTCAATAGTTGAGACATGAAATGAGACATCATTTAAAGACAGATGATCTGCATCGTTATATTGGTGTCATGTTGAATTCTAATAATTTAGGTGTTGGAGTCAATATAAAGAAAAATGTTTCGTAGACCACCATGAGGTGTAGATGTCGAGAGAGAAATGTAAAGATAAGAGTTAAATAATAAATTTAATATATGATACAATGTATAAGAAATGAGAGTTGGAGGGAGAAATTAGGTGTTTTATGACTGTTCATATTGTTGTTACCTCTTTCAAAAAAACTACTGGAAGAGAAGAAAAATGGAATCGAGTTATACCTCTTGCCGAAATAAAGTGTGGAGGCGGTGGTGTCCTCTATGGCAATGAGTGTGCTGGCCAACGAAGCTAGTCTGGTAGAGCAACAGTGAAGTCTCGCAGAGAAGGAGAAGAAAGCTAGGGTTAAAGATGTGAACGTAAAAGAATTTATAATCCTATCATGTCACTTTATACCTCAAGATCCCCTAGGATAAAAAAAATTAACTAAAAATGTAGGATAAGTTAAGACCAAAGGATAAACAATCATATCTCATTGGCCAATTAACACTCGATTAAAACATGACATGATAAGTATCATATCTTATCTTTTATACCATGTTCGCCAAACGGGCCTTGGTGGTTATATATCGTAACTGATATATAAAGCGTTGATTAAACTGAAGTATAAGGATTATGATTTATATCTTGATATCTTTTTTCATTCTCTATCACATTACCATCATATATTTTATTTCTCTCTTTTGTTCATGTCTCTTAGTATAAATGTAAAAGAGGTATGAAAAAACATTTTTCAGAGTTTAAATACTCATTCACCTTGTGTGTTTGTTTTAGTGTTTTTTTTAAGGGAGATTTAATGTGAACACAGCTTGATATACCATTTTGTAGTGTTTAGACACTTATTTTGTGACGGTTGTTAACCATCACAAAGTGAAAAACATAAATAAACACATTTTATAGCGGTTTAAACTGCCACGAACCCGTGGTGTCTATATATTTTTTTAGTGTAGCGTGGGCTACAAATCATTTTTGTTTTAATGTTGCTCTCGAAGTAAAATTACTAAGTACTTCCTATGTTCCATTATAACTATCATTATTGTAAGAGTTTTTTTCTTTTCTATTTATTTATCACTCTTAAGATTTAAATAGAACATTAATTATGTTTTACCAATTATACTTTTAATTTAAAGTAATTTTATATAGTTATAATAAAATTGAGAAGTTAAAATTAATAAAATAAAGAAAGGGTATCTTAAGAAGTCAAATAGTAATTTTAATAAAAATAAGAACGTTTCTTCTTAATACGTACGGCAATCTTAAAATGATAGTTAAATATGGATGAAAAAAAGTATATAAGAAATAATATAACTATGAGGATGTCCACCTTTTTTTTTTCAAACTAAAGACATGAGGTTTTTTTTTTTCGTGATGGAGTAACACCTGTGATTTGATGTAATAAATTTCAACTTGACAAAAGAAAAAGAAAAAGAAAAAGAAAAAGAAAAAGAGTGTAATAAATTTCAACAATGAATTGTACATTTCATTGGACTTGTTAATTTTTTTTTTTATATATATATTGGATATATGGATTGTGTTGTGATACATTCACAATCAAATTTATATTCTATCTTATTTTTACTTATTTTTCTCTTTTTATTACTATTTTCTATCACACACCAATCTATCACTTATTTATCTCTATTTTCTTCATGTTTCATTTCAGAAGATGGATGTGTTAATTAAGTGTTAACATATCCATTGAATTTGTTAAGTTTGGTTTTCATGTGGCTGGATCCATGTACTATGTAGGTAGGTTACTCTTTCTAAACCCACCCACTTGTCTCTGTTCCCCTAATTTATCTATATCCTTCCCACTCTCACTCACTCTCTTCTCTTCTCTTCTGAGCCTTTTCTCTTTCTCTTCCTCTTCCTCTTCCTCTTATGGTGTTGTTGTTTCCCTTGTCATCTTCACCCACCATTTCTTAATCTCTTCTTCTTCTTCAATGGCTTCCAACCACAACCACCATAACAACAACAACAACGGCTGCTCCCACATGCCAAAAAAGCCAAAGCTCTCTCCTTTACCCTCTTCTCTCTCTTCTTCCCCCTTCATCACCCCTTCCGAGATTGAATCCGAATTCTCTCACCACGACCCCTCCGTCGCCCGCATCAACAACGGCAGCTTCGGCTGCTGCCCCGCCTCCGTCACCGCCGCTCAACACGACTGGCAGCTCAAGTACCTCCGCCAGCCGGACCACTTCTACTTCAACCACCTCAAACAGGGCATCCTCCGCTCTCGCACCATCATCAAAGAACTCGTCAACGCCGACCACCTCGACGAGATCTCCATCGTCGACAACGCCACCACCGCCGCCGCCATCGTCCTTCAGAATACCGCCTGGGCCTTCCGCGAGGGCATCTTCCAGCCCGGCGATGTCGTCCTCATGCTCCACTACGCCTACGGCGCCGTCAAGAAATCCATGGAGGCCTACGTCACGCGCGCCGGCGGTACAGTCATCGAGGTCCCCCTCCCCTTCCCGGTGAAATCCCCCGACGACATCGTCCGCGAGTTCCGCAACGCGCTGGAGAAAGGGAAGAGCGGCGGGAAAAGGGTCCGCCTCGCCGTCATCGATCACGTCACCTCCATGCCCTGCGTGGTGATTCCGGTCAAGGAATTGGTCAAGATTTGCAGGGAAGAAGGGGTTGACCGCGTTTTTGTAGATGCTGCACATTCCATTGGGTGCACCGATGTTGATATGAAAGAGATTGGTGCTGATTTCTACACCAGTAATTTGCACAAGTGGTTCTTTTGCCCACCTTCTATTGCCTTTCTATACAGTCGCAAGCACCCCAAAGGTGGTTCAAGTTCTGATTTGCACCACCCTGTGGTGTCTCATGAGTATGGTAATGGATTAGCTGTAGAAAGTGCTTGGATTGGGACCAGAGACTACAGTGCCCAATTGGTGGTTCCTGCAGTTATAGACTTTGTGAACAGGTTTGAAGGGGGAATTGAAGGGATCAAGAAGAGGAACCATGAAACTGTTGTGGAGATGGGAGATATGCTGGTTAAAGCATGGGGGACTCATGTGGGGTGTCCTCCACACATGTGTGCTAGCATGGTCATGGTGGGTTTGCCTGTTTGTTTGGGGATTCAAAGTGATTCTGATGCTCTCAAGTTGAGGACACATTTGAGGGAGGCTTTTGGGGTTGAAGTTCCCATTTACTACCGGCCACCAAGAGATGGAGAAGTTGAGCCTGTAACCGGGTATGCACGGATATCTCATCAAGTGTATAACAAAGTTGAGGACTATTACAAGTTCAGGGATGCAGTTAACCAGCTTGTGGATAAGGGCTTTACTTGTGCTCTTCTTTCGGATTGAAGAGGTTTGCTCTCTTGTCTCCTCCAAACAACACATCAATTTTATAATAAATTTTTGTCAATGTGAAGTTTGTCTGCATAGTTAGACGTATGAGTATATGACTAAGGTGAGGCTGGTGATTGTGCATTTATTATGAATACAAGTGTTTGACATTAGCAGATGCAAATAAGATAACCACTGCACATTTGATTTGACTCGTCTAAAAGTTTTATTTCTGCAAATGTGGGTGTTCTTTTATTGTAATATGTTGGAAGTGGAAAACTGCTGATAAAACAAGAGTAAGCACTCTGTATGGGCGTTTACAAGTTTTTGAAGGGCAACTGCTGTTCTATACCATTAGAAGTTGTATGCATTTATTCCTTACTATGTTTGACATACATATTTTTTAGCGTATCCGGTAATTTGACATAAATCTTTAGTTTGTGTCACAGATTAACCCTCCATCCTCCCTCTCATAGAAAATGAGAAAAAATTTGTGTGCATTTTGAAGGATGGATAAATACTCAATTTGAACTTTGTGAATTGTTTTCATTACATTCTTTTAATGTTGTTGAATTTTGTCCTGATCATGCTGTTTTGGTGTTATCATGGCTGGTGATACTTACAATACCATCCTTTTCTTAGCTCACTCATAAGATATTCTGCTCTATACTTGTTTATGGAACCAGTACTTGTGTGAAAAGCTTGTCAATTTAATGGAATTAAGTGAGATTCAGAACAGGGTAAATTAAGATTTCCTTCATAAGTGGTTAACCATCATTGCAAAAAGCTGATACTCTATGTTTTCATGCTTCTAACCATGTGAAAGAGCAAAAAGATTGTTCTTGGTACAACTAGTAAACTATATAGAGGTTTTGGCACATTATATCAGTAATAGAGACAGCAAATTCTTTTGAAATTTATGTTTAACCAAAACTAGTTGATTGCTATTTTGTTCTTATTCTTCTAGTGTTAGATTTCCGTTTACTCTAATTATAGTGATATTCTGTTTATTTGCAGTTGAGAGGTGTCGATGTTGTCTTTCTGATGAATAAAAGCAATGGTTGTGATTGCTTGCAAGCTGGGCTAGTTGCAATGGTTTCGGTACCAAGGACTGCTAGTTTTGCAGATTAACTCCAGCAATTGCTCATACTAGCCTTGCTGAGTAGAATTCCCTAGGGGCAACTTCAATGCTGAGATCTATGGAACTATCCTTGTATATATAATCATAATTCTCTGACGGTTTAATGCTTTTAACCTTTACGGCTTTACTGTGGCAATTTAAGTTAACCTTCTTTAGGTTTATGTCAAATCTTACCATAAACTTTATTTGTCATTTCTGTTTGTATTAGGTTTTGGTAAAAGTTTTGGAAGAAATGATTTAGAATGAATTGATGTTAAAAAATAACTTGTTTTGGGGATGATGGTATAAAGAATGAGTTCAGAAGAATTGATCTGGTTTGCATGCATGTGTGGGAATCGTTGTACAATCATTGTCAGAATTAATTTTGGTGAGAAGCTTTTGTGAATACCTTCTGCGATTCAGAATTGATTCTAGGCATAATCTGATTGGATGTACTTTACTTTTGGGGGGTATCAGTGATTCATAAAGAAAATAGATGACATGTTTGATTCTAAGGTGAAATGTTCTACAACCAAATATGATTATGAACTACAAGTCTTAGCCTCTTAGTAAACATGTTTTGAATTCTCTGCATACTGTGAAAAGACATGCTAGAAGAGGAAAACTCTACAAAGTTAGTAGAGACGTTGTTGGTATTATACACATAAGCAAAAAGGGTTTTCTATCCTACACCCTACTGTATATAGAATTCAATATCAGTCTATTTTTTTGTAAACAAACCCAGATTCATATGGAATGGCTGCATTTTGCAACCATTGGTCAGCTTGAATAAACTCCGCAGCTAAGAAACTCGCCATTTCGTTTCTCTGAAAAACTGTTCTGTAGCTATTCCACCTGACCCTGTCGTTAGTTTTTGCCCCTGGCCCTCTGTTACTATACTCTCGGAATGTTGCTGTATCAATGCCATAGCTGTCACTCCATTTACACCACCCTTTAGGATGTATCACATCTCCTAGAAATGATTCCATTACGATTGTTCTGGAGTGTTCATTATATGGGGTGCCTAAGTAAGTGGTAGCTGCAAGACTATGATTACCACTTTCACCTTGTGCTGTGATGGTGCAGTTTTGTATCACAAGTCCAGTTGTCTCATACTTGTCTGACCTGGATTGAGCACTCACCACATTTCTCCTTAAAACCAGATCAGAAGAGTTTCGAGCCTTGACAATGATTTGAGAGTTCTGGATCACAGTTGCAGAGTCTCCCTTGATGATGTCCACATTGCCATGAATCTCGCAGTCGCGGTAGAACTGGCGTTGCGCCATTGCATACAGGCTTCCTTCCTCGCCATCTATTTTGCAGTTGAAGAATGCTGCAAGGTCAGAAAGGACAAGCAGTGCTGGTGCTCCTGTGATATTAGCTGGGGCAGTGAAACCCATGTTTCTGCAGGTGAATCCTTTCCCCATTACCACTGCATTTCACAAGAGTCAGTATCGATAAAATTTTACACTTGCTTGTTTAGTGTGATCACTTGCTTCTTTGCTACAATCTAAATATAAAATGAAAAACTTTTTCATGTACTCTTCATTGCTGCCCAATCTCATTAAGTCATGACTTATGAAATTAGTACTTTAATAATACAACACAGATTAAGATCGTCTGTCCTTACCACTGTCTCATTTCTCTGTTCCCCTAATGAAACTTTGCCTTAAAAAATCACCATTTTAAGTTTGTAACTACCTCACAGAGAATTGACGTAGCAAAGTTTCATAAGTGAGTCAGAGAAATGAGGGGATTTTGTCCGAACAACACAATCCTCTGAACTAGAGAGAGCATGAGAGTACTAGCCTATTAAAAATGGTAACCTATCACTAATCAAAGGCAAAGGCATATTACTAATGAGGAGGAGCTTACCAAAAGTAGCTGCTCTAAAGGGGGTTGTTGACATCTTGAGGTCTGTTGTGTTGAATCCAGTCACAATGGTATTCAAAGGCCCATCACCATACATGATCACTTGGCCTACATCCTTAGGAATCACCACTCTCTCCTCATATTTACCTGTTTTCACATAAATAACACAGGGACTCTCACCACTCTTTGTGCATACATGGAGTGACTCACTTATGCTTGCGAAATGGCCACTTCCATCTTGAGCCACAACTGCACTTATCACCTCATCACTCCCATTTCTTTGATACTCCTTAACTTTGCTCTCTGCACCTGAGAACCATGATGAATACCCATCTAGTTGATGATCTTGATCATCACTGCTCTTCCTCCCAGAGTCAGAATAACTAGGCTTCTCAGAGAAATTCTCAACAATGGCTAAAGTTTCCTTTGCAAGCAGAATTGGCTTTTTCAATGAAAATCCCAAAAACCCATAGGTGTTTGTTCTCATCAACTCATCAGAGCAAGCTTGTTGGTATGAAATAACAGCACTGAGGCTGTTGAGAATATCAACTGGTTTCATGGTGGACATGCCAGAATAAGTTGTCATCATGGTGTAAATGTAATCTAGTTCTTCCTTTCCCAAATTCAACAACTGCATACAATCTTCATATGCCTGTGCCTGCAGAGGCGAGAGACGCGTTTCAAGATCAGGTTTTGGCATGTTCACCACCATCAATTCATTGAGGGTTGCATTGATTGCAGCTTTGACGTAATCTGAAACCGTGGCTCTTTCGCCAACGTGCTTCAAGACGCGGACACAGCTTTCTGGTTCTTCTGTTTTTCTGCAAACAGAGCACAGGGTCTTCATGGTCCCTGCACCATGTTGGGAGCCATCTAAGTTGGCAATGACAGCGATGGTTACCAATGCGATCATCAACATGGAGACCACCATGATGACTATGTTCAGAACCAGCTCCTGCCTCTCTTTTGAATCATCATCATCGTCCACTTCGTCATAGCCTCTTCCAAAACCCATAAAATTCATGATTGTTATGCTTTATGCATGCGTCATTGTTCTGTTTTATGATCACGCTACCAATGAGAACGAACACCTTTGATGGTGAATAAACAGATACTGAATTATATGTTAAACAGATATAGAATATCCAGCTATCTTAATCTGTTGACATGCTGTACGTGCTAAATTAGAAAGAAAACACATAGCTTTGGGTGGGGCATTATTGATATACCAGCAAGATATAAAGAATTAAGTGAATAATATTATTATAGTACTAACATAAGTTCTAAAAAATTTAGTAAAGAAGTATAAGCAGAGAAAATTCTTTAGCACTCATACAAGGATTAAAGGATTCACCAACAAATTATGCAGTCACAACATGAATTTAAATTTATTCTGTGTAGCTAAACTAAGCACTCAAAGTTAATAAGAATTCGATAAATAAAAACAGCTTTTGAAAAAAATATAAAATTAACAATTTAATACTAGATTTTATTACAAAATTATTTTTGGAACGAAAATCTTGATAATAAATCACTTAAATACTTTCAATCCAAAATAACTTAACAAAATTAAGATCTTCCAAATTTTATTTTTCAATAATCCAAAAAGCTTATTGCCACAATTGGAATCCAACTCTACCATAGATAATAGAAGAAACTGAGTGCTTAAAAATAGAATGAGGGGTGGCTTATCTGTATGCCATATCAACATGGTTGTCTTATGAATTGAGTTTAATTTTGATCCATGTAAAGAGTTTTATACATACATCTAATCTCATCTCTCCATTATTCATTTAAAAAAATTTTAAACTCAATTTTAATTATGATATGACAAATTTCTTTACATTGTCAGTGCATTAAAATTAAACTTGAATCGAGTTTCATCACACTCCCATTTAAGTGAATATAGAGTGGATAGAAGAGAATGATAGGAAGAAAAGCCGAGAAAAAGTAAGAAATGCCACATATGTATGATATTAATGAAAGAGGAGAAAGAGATAGATAGAAAGTGAAAGTGAAAGTGTGGATGAAGGACCAAGATCCTCTTAATTATAAACTCCCTCATGTTTCATCAAATTGCAATTTTGTTTCTCTTTTCATATAGATTAAGTAGGCGAATTCTTTAAATATTTATGAAAAAAAAGATAGACACAACGTTACAATTGACATTGTTAATTCACTTACGAGAATCCTGATCCTTAGTAGATACATCTGAACGAGATGGAACCGAACATTTGTGATTTGTTCCATGTTTATTATATTTTTAAGATGGAACAAAATAAGTTAAAAGACTCCTATTTTGGTTCTTTTAAAAAAGGTAAAAGCAAAGAAAGTAATATGTCTAATATATGATTTATATCTATTAGTTATATAATAATAATATTTTTTTACATATAAATATTATTATAAAGGGTTAAAAATGTTTTTTACCCCCTAAAATAGTGAATTATTAATTTTGGTATCTCTTTAAAATTTTTAATGATTTAAATCCCCCGATTATGAAATAATGATATCTTAGCCCTCTATCCATTTTAACATGCATACGATGCATAGGCACTAAAATGGATGTAGAGACCAAAATCTGCTAATTTTCATAAATGAAAAACTTAAATCAATGAAATATTTAAAAGAGACTAAAATCAATAATTCATTATTAAACCGGACCAAAACATATTTAACCCTAATATAAATTACTATGTTTTTATTATAATTTATAGTGATAATAGTTATTAAAAATGAAAATACTATAATAGTTTTTAACTTTTTATATCTTATGAGGAAAGATGAGAATAAATCTTGACCCACAAAATTTAATCATTAAATGTTAAAATTAAAATATCGACTCATGTTTTTTGTTTTAAATCATTGGAATCGAGGTTTAAATATATCATAAATCGATACACAAATATCAGTTTTTAACTCAATTTTAGATTTTTTTTACCAATTTCATAATTCAAATTCCTCTAAGTTGATTTTAAAAGCAAAACACATAAAACACAATAGAAAATGATTTAATATTTTATCCAAATGAGTGAGCTTCGATGGAGAAAGAAAGTGCTGCGCCCACGATGAGGCGGGTCAGAAGCAAGATGAAACGAGTTGAGTTGATCCCAGACCAACCTATAACATCGTGCGCAGCAGTGGAATATAGAGCAAGTGCAATTTAAGGAGAGTTTGTTTCATTGAGAAAATGATAAACGAGAATCTTATTCCTGGGAGTATTGGATTGAGAATGTTATATCATTGTATATTTTAAAAATGTGTTCGATTAACTTAATCGATTCCGGAGAATCTTTTTCAAAATTCCCGAGAATAATTATAATACGTGTTTGGTTAAAAATGTATATTCTCAGGAATATACAATGAAATTCTTAAAATACACTTACGTAATTTAATAATAAAATATTTTTCAATGTAATTATTAAAAATGAAATAAAAATAAAAATATCCCGAGAACTATAATATACTATGAAATAATTTTTTTATAAAAATTATATTTACTTAGTTAATATTACACTAACATTGTATTGATGAAATTACTAAAAAGGCAAGATTTATAAAATATAAAGTTAAACATCAAAAGTCTCAAATACTACTAAATAAACAAAAAATGACTTCAATTTATTGAAAAATATTTTGATTTTTAATTCATTTTCCGTCATGTTCTAGAACTTCATATTAAAACAAATGCATGTCATCAAATGAAAATGGGGTAAATCATTTGTAATTAATATGTGGGAAAGAACATGTTATAATGGGTATGAGCAATTGAGGATTTTCACAAATTACATCTCATCCCTAGTCTTCAGGAATCACCTTTCCCATCCCTTAAACTTGGAAATGAAAAGAACTTCTAGATGGGAATATTACTTGCCTGGGAATGAAGAATACCTTAGAATATTTTTTCCAAACCTTGGAATATGTATTCCAACCCAGTCATTCCTAGGAATTCTATTGCAGGCAGTGAAACAAACAACCCCTAAGGAAATAATTTGTGTAATTATTAGTTATGCAATTATTAGTCATTTTGTTTCTTGCTTTCACGGAATAATTAATGAGCCACGATTCATTCACTCAAATGATTTGACAAAAACGCACGCTATGTAAGAGGCGAGCAGTAGAACAAAACCATACAAAAGATTAAGAAACTTGTAGACCAAAAAAAACAAAAAGATTACGAAACTTTGATCAAATCGAACAAATTGCATGTGTCTCCATCCCCGTTTTGAGGACTTCCTCCAAGATAGTTTCCAACAGAAAAAGTGAAAGCAAATTTTAAAAGCTAAGAGCACAGCAATTTACAAAATATAAAGGAAATTCAAATACGGATTATACATGTAGTTACTAATAAATAGAAAGCAATAGAAAGCAGAAAGACCAGAGATCAATTTGGACTGAATCACCGAATCCAGCGTACTGAGCCAGACATCCAAAAGCTAATTCCAGATAACAACATATCAAAACTCTTGAGCAGCATCAGCAACAAGAATTGCAATAGGATGTACTAAAATGTAGTTTCACCATCTTAGAATCATGTTGAGAACTCCATAACGTGATTTTTCATAATCGAATTCCACCATCAAAAACATACCTTAAATGTGTTAGGATCGCGACTCATGAGCTTCATGCAGGAATTTGTCCCCAATTTGTGCAATTTTAAGTGTCTTCTGTCCATCAGTTAAACTTCCTGTAATTTCAAAGACATCTCCATCAATGATCAAATTCTGGACTCACATTTCACAGTCTCCCCATTGAAGAATCTGACTAGAGAGACCATTTCTTGAGTGATGAGCAAGCAACATCAAGAATGGTTACTGGACTAGCTTGAAGGTTCATCTACTTCCAGAAAAACACATTTGGCCAATATCTTGGACATTGTTTAGAATAGAATACATCAATAGAAGGACCTTATGAGTTCAGTCTCATAAGGCAGTCTCCAAGCAAAATATAAATTTGTAGGAAGGTTAAAATCTGCAGAAGCTCAAAGCAAAGGAAGGCATACTGATTCCATGATAGATCCACTGAGACAAGCGATAGTAGAAAACTCACAGCAACCATAACAAACAGTAGTTTCTGGTATCTTTCAGGTTTTTTCCAGATGCGGTTCATTTCTCCCTCAGGGGAAGTGAAGACTTCAACAAAACCCATAAACACTTCAGGTTCTTTAGCACTACAGTTCAACCTTAATACCTACCTTTTGATTCACATGAGAAAATTGATAATTAAATAATTCCTAGTCCAACTGGCTCGTGGTATATTTACTTCTATGACTTCTCTGGTGATTTTCTACTTTCCATTACCACAATCACAGTGCAGTTATGTATCAGCTACGACCCCTGAATCAGAGTTTGACTCAGGAATAGTAATGATAAGTGGTTGCCAGCCAGACTGGTGATGCGCAATCCATTTCTTATGGACAATTAACATATTCAATATCTGAAGGACATCGCCCAAAGCAAGATCCTTAAAGCACATGTTCTTCATCACCATACCTGCTTCATACCTAGAGAATACAATAAAGACGCATGAAAACACTGAGACAACGTTAAGGGAATGAAAATCAACTGAACTAGGATATTCTTACTTACTTGCATTGTGTAGCCATTATGGCTGATCTTCCATCTGAAGTTGTTAAGAACTTTTGAATTTCATCCCATGTTTCTTTTGAGTGCTGCTTAGGGTTACCAGCTATTAGATTCACACAGTTCCAAAGTTTATCATGCTTGCCAACATACAATTGCAAAGCACCTAAATTCTGTTTCACTACCATCTGCTTCTCAATAGCGCATTCAAGGGCTTTCTTAACATCAGTGTTACGGTGCTTGGGATCTCCATAACGGATGCAGTCAGTTATATTCATCTCAGTTGGCAGCATCTTTGCATTTTTAAGCGAGTTCAAGGTAAGTAAAACAACCCCAATAAGCCCTTGTACATATTCAGACGGTTTAGGATTTCCTGGAGATCCCCACATACCATTGCCAGGAAGGTTGTTATTTCCCCCTGCTGTCAATTGTGTAGGTTGATATTCTGGACCATGTGGATAGCCTTGTGTGCTACTGTTGTTGTGTACTATATGTCCATTTTGTTCATCAGATGATCTTACAGGAAGTGGAGCATTACTATTATTCTGCTTCAACTCTCCACTCCGTTGCCGAACACTTCGTGGATTATGAACACTATTGGGATAGCCAGAAATGTTCAGATTACCAATATCTGGCATGTTTTTAAGTGGCCCTGTTGTAAAGTTGGGACCATCTGTCCTAGGTGGCACCGGTGAAGTTGCGAAACTACGGGGATTTGCAGAATATGAATTATTTGGTGCACGAGTTGGTTGCAATGGAAGACTGTTTGATCTTAATGGCTGAGAATAAGGAGTTTGAAGATTTCCCTGTACATTACTGTTATTGCTCCGTAGCTGATCAGGATTGCCATGAACAAAATTTGGAGCAGATCCACTAAAGGGAACATTTGGATTATAGTTGGAGGGTCGATAAGAGTTCATATTATTTCGATTATCTTGAAGTCCAGCTGGCGGCGGAATCATGGGTCTGGGTCCATTTTGTTGAATCGGGTTTCTCCAAGTTGGCCTCCCTTGATATCTAGGATCAAATCCCCTTCCTCCATTCGGAAAGTTTGTATTTCCTGCATAAACTTCAGAATAGGACTCCGTCTGTTGTTGCTGTATCTGAGGGGCATTGCTAACCGGAATTTGTAAGGTTTCGGAAGACGATAAGAGGCTACTATTACCGAGTTGTGATTCACCATTATTCAGAGGAGGTCCTCCAACTAAGAGAGTCGTCCAGAGCCATACGCTCTTGGCAGCTGCCACCAAGGGCGCAGATGCTTTCTGAGGCTGCGCAAGAAGAATGTTATATCTCCTCATCCGCAGTTGATGGAGAGCGTTAGAGAAGTCTCGATCACCCGAAATCAATAAATAATTCGCAGGTGCGGGATTGTCCACTGCCCAAAACAGCATGTCCACAAGGATCTTTTTGTCACTTGCATCTTTCACACCTATTACCAAGTATGTAAACTATCAGTAATTAGAAAAAACATACAAGATATTTCACGTTTAACATAATTTTTTGTAAGCTTTCAAGATAAGTGATTCGTGACAAAAATCAGGGCCTCTATGAGACTATAACCAAGCGAGTTCAATCACAGTTGTCAAGCTAATCAGACCCTCTGAATCACTCATCAAAACGAGAAATCGGATCCGAAGCAATTCAGCTAGTAACAGTTTCAACTTCTCAACTGCTGACATTTCATTCAAAACGCATCAATCACAATTGAACTTCAAGAGAATCGATCAATTGAAAAACAGATATAGCTCCTAAATCCAAACTAACAAGTAACAGCTAGAGCGATTCGATGTACAATTGATTGAGAGGTATTAGGGTTTTACCGGCAGGGACATGGTTGAGTGAGATTCCGGTGCTGGAGAGGGCGTTCTGTACAGAGTTAGTGATGCGCGTGGTGTCGCCGTAGGCGGAGATGGAAACGGGGCCACAGTAGTTCATGCGAACGAGGGCGGAACTGATGTTCTGAGCGATGGCGTGCGGCTCGGAACCCTTGGGGACATGGCAGTTTTCTATGTCCCACCAAACGGAAATCTTCGCCGTCGAGTACTGTGCCTCCGCCGCGTTCGCACCTCCGCCCATCTGATCCGCAAGATCTTCACGAACGATTTCGAATTTCTACACTGAGTCTGTGCGATCGACGACGACGACGATTCGTTCTTCGTTACTCACAACGGAAGGGTCAATACTACATCAGAAGAAGAAGAAAAAGAAGAAAAGGGTAGAGAGGGGAGAAGGTGTTATCTATGCTTAGGATCACTCTACTCTTTCGGCTTTTATCGCTATATCTTTGGTGGAGAGAGAAAACTGTTGTTGTTTGACTCATTTGCCCTCTTCATCACGTAACTCACTCATGTGAAGAACCTTCCTCCTTCTTCTCAAATAATTTTGATTTTATAAAATTATTTTTGTTAGAATGAAGTCATAAAAACATTATTCAAAGGATGATATCATGAATGTTTGGTACAAGAGGACTGAATTTCTTATAGCATCACATCTTATTACAATTTTTTAGGGTTCCAAATGTCATATATAATATAACATACTATAAGGTACTGTTGATGTACATTTTACGGTATCTTATTTTATTTTAGGTTGAGTCGCATAATACTCTATATATTTATATTTTATCGGTGGTCATCAATTTCTTTACCTTTTTTAAACTGTAAGTTGGTTGAAGCATGAAAGAAAAAATATTATTTTCCTATTTAAAATCTTAGCTAAGTGGATGGTTTTTTGGAGATACGTATCTTAAATTTAAAGCACCAACCTCTCCGGCTCAACTTTCTCAACTTTCTCTAATGGTTAATATCTTATAAAACACATATCTTAACCTAAGAATTGGTCTAAAAATATTTCATTATTCACTGTTCCACTAATGAAATAATTTTTGTTAGAATAAAGTAATTTATTTTTATATGGTATATTTTTGTCTTGAAAATGATTTTGTTCAAATCCATGCATCATAAAAGTTTGGTGGATCTCAGGCTATAGCGCAACTATGGTGCTGAAACAGGAGCTCTTCCAAGGTTGGAATCGTGGATACAAGCGAGTAGAATGTGAGACGGATTGCACGGAATTGGTGGCGGCTGTAGAGGAAGTGAACTCTGACAGATTCAAGACATTTGTGAGAGACATCAAGAATGTGCTGAGGCGTGGCTGGTGGGTCTCATCCTTTGGATACCAAGAGCGTGCAACGCCGCCGCTGACTGGCTAGCTAGATCGGGTGTCCGATAATATATACCACTTCATGTGTTAATATTATAGAGGTTTCTCATTTTGAGTTGGAAACTCTCTTGTTGAGAGATTTTTGTGTTTGTTTCGTGGTCGATTTTTGCTTTGTATTGTTTTATGATAAAAAAAACAAATAGATTTCTCAAGAATCAACATCTTATGTTATTAAATAATATCTTATTTTCTGTATTACTAATAAAATTGTGTCATGTTAATTAAAAACCACTTATATAAAAGTTACAAATGTCATTCATTCATGTATTTCTTAATTTACATGATATAACTCTATTGGCTGTAACTGGAAATGAAATATCATTTTAGGTAAAAGGGATTTTGATCCATTTCTCAGATATGTTCAAACCCTAATTTGTTTAATGAGACAAACAGTGGAAAAATAACCGAACATATTTTTTTCTTTTCTTTTTTCCTCAAGTAACCAAACATCTTCATTGTAAATTCCCAATTGAAAACGTAACCACTAACCATACAAACGCCTCCCACTAAATACGTTAGAATCAGTGAGACCACTTACACTCAACGACTTCAGGTCAAGCAACAAATTGACCAAAACAAAGTCAAGGAAAAAAACTTTCATTGTTTTGTGTATTTCAATTTAAAGAGAAAGGAAACAGACATGACATAAATAAAATCATGATATTCAATCTTACATTTTATTTTTCAAAGAAAGGTTCATAAAATTGTTAATTGAAGAGTCGTTAATTTATGAATACTAAAAGTACTGGAATATTTTTATTGAGCAACTAATCAATCAGGGTGGGGGTCATTTTTGTCCTTATATATTATGATTTTTCTTTAAAAAATTCTCCACCGTGTTGTGTGCGTTGAGGAGGTGGGTGGGGATGACTATCAATATTCTTTTTTGATAGGCGGGGGTCAATGATATTCTATTTCTTAGCAATTAATTTTTCTTAATTCAAGAGGCATAAGCCCAATAGAAGTAACTCAGCACAAGTTTAGTGTAAGGAGGTCAGGGTCTAGGTCTCAAGGATACAACTGCGAAGGTTCAATAGATAAATTATTGTAGCTTTGCCTAAGGACCCACCTTCCTACAAATCACCATAATTTATAAAGAAATTATTGTAATTTTAGTATGCTTTTTTCATTTGATTTTTAAATACTCAACAAGAATTTTATATATCATACACCTCGTTTTTTATATTCATTTTTTACTATATTATTCTCTCTGAACTCGGTTTCCTAAGTTCAAAGGGGTAAAGTTCAAGCTTAAATTATGGATTAGCGTTAGAGTGAAGATGTTTTTCCCCTAACTTTTTTTTTGGTAAGAAAACAATAATGATGAGAGGATGGTGCCCCAGTCCAAGACGGAAGAAACTGTCGGGTTCAAAGAACACTTACATAATACTTACATTTTTCCCTAGCTCTTTGTGTGTTCTTATGTGTCATTCCCTTGCCTCTTTGGCCGCTAGAGGTTTATGAGATCATTATGCACATTTATTACGCCAGTAATTAGCTTTGCTGCCATGGGGTTACCTGCGATTATTACTCCCTCCGTTTCTAATTATAAGTTAACAATGTAAAATTCACGCTTATTAAGAAAATAAATGATAAGGTTAGTTGATCCATTGGTTTTAAAAAAAAAAATTGTACAATCTTCCCTATTTACCCCTATTTAAGATCAAAATTTTCAATCATTATAGTATTGAAAAACCAATAAATGCAAGGACAAATATGAAAAGAGAAATTAACTTTTGTTAGGTTAGCTTATATTTAGTGACACCATATAGGTGTCAATGTTAACTTATATTTAGAGACGAAGGGAGTACTTTGAATTTATTGCTCTTAGATCTTAGGGTTCCATTACGATTAGCCTAAGCTACCTAGATACGTCGGCGGTTGATCCCTGGAGTTATGGTCCCAAGGGTGGACCCTCCATATCTAGACACACGTGCTTGGTATAAGTTATTCCCTACGATTGACCGGGTCATTATCGCATGATGCCTCGAGGGACACTTATTATATCATATCACATCTATATCTATATAAAAGCGCATACCATGCAAGTAAATTTTCCCCTTTTAAATAAACCATCTCAACTTTTATCATCATGAGGATTCTCATAAGCCTTTCACAGTTTACCAATACCATAATGGTAGCTTTACATATGATTATAAGATCCTTGACATCTCTTTACTCATCTAAATCTTAACAAGCTCTCATAATAGACTACTTTCTTCCCTAAAAATTTGTTTCGAGCATAAGGTTTTAAATTGCGACAACGATAAATTGTGACAACGATTACCGATGAAGTTGACATAGTGGAAAACTATGAACGACTGAGTTTGATGCGATCGTGGAGATCTTCAAAGCCATGATGTTGCCCCTGCAAGCAAAATTACTGTCCTCCATTTAAAACCTTTCTGTTTCATTAATTTGGACCCTATCTACATGAACTACTTTGCTGAATAACAACCCCTATACCCTGAACAACATAAAGTCCTAAACTACTCTAGTACCTTAACTTGACCATAACCTGTTTATATCCTAGAAGCCAAAGGTGGTAGTTCTTTCCACAGTTGAAGTTCTATTACCTTCAATACATACACTTTCACTTAAGCTAGAGCTCATAACAGATCCAGGAATGTACTTGGCTTTTCACCATCAACTCTCTCTTCTACTCCACTGTCTTTCTACACCTGCAGACTTGCATACTGCTTGTAATGTTACAATGCAACTCTTACTCGGAGTTAAGGTTTTGAGCTTCTCAGTTGATTAGTGTGGAAAACTTTTCTACATGCTCATGCTGAGTCTTCCACTGACCAATGACATCACCAGAACCATGCAGCTAATCAAAGGCCCCACACCAGCTGACTGCGAGCTACTAAAATCAGGAGGGCTTGGGGACCCAAAATCTGAAGGTGGGGTAGCACTAGCAGAGCTGTGAAAAATGGTATAATTAGTATCTTGGAGACTTAAAGGTACCAAAGAAGAAGAAAAACCTTGCCATTTACTTACCCGGGAGTGCCTGCTCCTCCAGAAGATGATGGGTAAATGCAAGAACCAGAACCTGGTCACAAGTTAAGCGAATTCTTTAGAACTAGCCTTGAATTTTGTGAAGCATAATATAAAAAATTGGGATAAATAAACTACTAAGATCTTACTCGGGTTGGTAGTAACTATGGTGGCTGCTCCTCCAAAATCACAGCTTGTTGGAGCAGGATTCTTTTGGTAATAGCTATTGAAGGCAAAAGAAGCATGGTTTTGCAATGAATTAGGATTGTAACAACTCCCACCTTGCTGTATCTGTGAACAATCTGCAGTTCCCTTTCCACAAGCGTAGTCCAGTGCTAATTGAAGAGTAGTTTCTGGAATACCAGTCTTCGCCACACACCAGCTCTGCCCTGGAGCGGCTTGAGCATTTGTGTTTTGAGGAGGAGGCTGGGGGTTGTTTAACCCAGGAACACTTCCTGATGGGGGTGGATAAGAAGCCATAGGGTTGGTAACTGGTTGTGCCCCTGGAAATGTAATGGGGGATGAAACCGGATTGGTGACCGGTACTGGCGAATTGGCTGGATTTGTAGGGGTTAAGGGCGTGGTAGTAGGAACCGGCGTTGGATTGGTGGGGGAAACTGTGACAGGATTGGTGGAAGGAACTGTGATGATGGTTGGTGTGTCTGGTGGTGTGATGACTGGTGCACCTGATGCTGGATTTATGGGGGAAACTGGGGTAGGTAAGTTGTATGCTTCATCTAGAGTTCTTCTGATATGGACTTTGCTAAGCTTTCCTAATATGTCTTCCTCTTCTCTTTTGAGCCCTTTCTGTGCAAAATCTTCGGCTGTGCGTGTTTCTTTATAGAATGCAACTACTCTTTCTGTAATAAGAGAGTTTGCTTCAAGATATTTGGATATGGTCTTACTAAATCGAGCTAATTCCATTGAACTGGGAATAACTGAGTTCTTGATTGTCAGAACCATTGGAACATCTTTGCATGGAAGAATAGAAGCAGCAAGTGAGGCTCGTTTGATAACAGATTGAACAAAGCCATCATCCATGCTTAATTTCCCATCAATGCTGTCATCTATCATGATAAAGGAATTTATTTTCTTTATAAACCCAAGAACCCTAAGGAGATCATATTCATACAATGGACTCAAATTCTCTAAGGATGACAGTGGAAACTCTACCGAGACTTTTACTACCCTGCTTAATTGAAGCTTGGTGAGAAGTGAATGAACTGATTTCAGAGTGGACACAAGTAAAGGTATCTCATTTTGACCTAAACTCTCACCGTCATATCTAGCAATGGTGTCTGCTTGTGGAAGAATGCTCACAAGATGAGCTTTTTCCCATGAAACACCAGATGATTTTGAAAATGTAAAAATGACAGAGTTGGTAAGAGGGCTCAAAACCTTAGGATCTGTTGCCAAAACCCAAATCTGAGATTGGAAGATCTCGTTTCTCCGGAAGAATGTGTCTCCTGTCCCACGAAAGGGCGGAAAACCCACCAGAGTACCTGCAAAGAGTGGAAAAACAAACAGGATTAGAGTCTAAAAATCTCAAATTTCACAAAGTGGGGTTGTCCCAAAAACTAAAGACAACAAATTGAACATCACTTGTTGCAGATTCAGAAATAAAAGCATACCAAATCAAGTAGAAACTATTGAGTTGAATGGAGAATATTCACTAGAAAATTGAAAAGTATCAGTTTTTAGTTTTTACTCACCGGAGCAGCTAATAATGAGAAAAGAGAGGAGCAAGAGGCACATAGAAGCTTCGTTGGCCATTGTAAAAGAGTGCTTCTGTTCTGGAATTGAGAAACCCCGTTGATGGAATATTAGTGTGATTCATGCGGAGGCATTGCTTTTAAAAACTGGGGTGAAAGCCCCTGTGTGGAACATAAAGCCATAAAGGTGATGGAGGAGTGAAAAGGTTTCACAAAAGAAAACAACAACCCAGGTTCGTTGTTTTGCCAAAAAGGATGTTACTTTGTCACGAAGGATGGTAGTGATGGATCATGGAAGTGTGTTGTTGTGGTGTGATCACATTATCACTACAAAAAAAAAAGAAGTACTGTGCCTTTTTTACTTCTTTATAATCCCTAAAGCCCACAAGTGCTTTATCTAGCTGCGGCCTTCCAAAATTGACAAAATTTGTGCATATGGCTTTACAGATACTGAGACACACATGCCCCGTTTCTCTTTGAAGCACAAACACTCATGTTGTGTAAATTAAATTGTGTCTTTCTGAAAGCAATTAAATATGTTTTTATTCTCCGCAAGATAAATTGAATTTAGTCCATCTAATTTCATAGTTTTCAGTATATAACATTTATGAAATATGCTTTCATATTCCCTCCGCTTCACAATAATTATTTACTTAGAGAGAAAAAGTTTGTTTCATAATAACTGTCCACTTAAAATTTCAATAAAGTATTAATTGATGTTTTCTCATATAATACCTCTGAGAGCAATAAATGAAAAGAGATAAAATATATTTTAAAAGTTAAAATAGGAAATCAAATGATATATTCTAAAAAATTATCAATAATAATTGCATGAGTGCATTTTGTGGTGGTTTAAAACGCCACTAACTCATTTTATTGCGGTTTAACCGCTGCTAATAAAAAAACCGCAACAAAATGAATGAAAGAAACAAACTTCACATATTTTATAAATGTTATGGACTATAAATTATGAAAATGTTTTGGAAGGACAAAAATCAATAAAAACATTCTTTTTTACATGTAATAAAAACATATTTAACCTTTTTGTTTATGTTAAGAAAATTTTAATGTAATTTAATCTGATTAGATGATGCATGCATAAGGATGTCGAACTGTTGGATTCCGTCGTGCTTATTAAAAATTTAACTTTTTTGTTTAAACCACATTTACCATGAAAATCAACGGAAATTTTGCATTCTTTTTTGTAACAAAGGTAGAACGGGGGATGGTTATACTTTATTTCAGCTATGGGATCAAACATCAAACCATGTGGATTCGCTTTAGCTTAGAGTATCTAGTGAGGATCTATAGTTGAGTTTTGGGTGGATGGTGTTAAAGTTTCATATCAAAAACAGTGATATTCGCTCAGTAAAAACCATTAGTAATAGATTGATGTTTAAATAAAGTAAAAACAAAGTCATAGATGCAATTTAGAAATTAAGTATTCGGTGGGGGAATTCCAATTTGCTTATAGCTTGTGCTGTGCAAGGGTCAACAGTGCAACAATTTTGTGAAAAGTAATGGCAGTGGCCCCTAACCATAAGATACAATCTCTACCTGCTCTGAGTGGGGACAACAAACCATGTGGAACAATCGATCTTGCATGATCTCCTTTCAAATTAATCAAAAGTTTATACTTTCTGACTAGGTTTCCAACCGAGAGAGAGAGAGAGAGAAGAGAGAAGGAAGAACAGGAGCAAGAAGACAATTTGTCTACAAGGGTTTATATGCTATGGACAATTTTGTTTGTTGGGTCTTCCCAAAAGAAAAACTAGAATTCATATATTGACCAAACGTACTCTTGTTTCTGATATCTTTAATCCTTTAAGAAAGTAAATATTCTTATGTTTAGTCCTTTCAAAAACCACTTTTAGCCTTAGAAAAAATGAACACATTAGCCTGTGTTTGAGGATCATCTTTAATGATAGTGGATCTGTATTTCAAATTGATCAGTCAATTTCACTGTTTAAATTTTACCAAGCTTATGTATTTGTATGCAGGCATACAGCAAGACTAGCTCTATCTAGTGCTGGGTTGTTGATTTTTTGCAGGTAAGGTAATTTCCAATATATATTGGATGCTGCTCTATATATGACATGGGTTTCAGAAAAATATTGCACTTGTATGACTTCTGATTGTCAGAATTTCCTATCTGATAATAGGAGACAATTTTATTAACTGGGACAGTAAAGATCATAAGAAAAGAGCAAGAAGCACCCAGTCCCAGCTATGCAGAATCTCTCCTAGAGTTCTAAAGCTTAAAGAAAACAAAGCCAGTGACTCCACCCCTCCCCTTTACATTAGATTTCCCCTTCTCTCCCCTCTAACTCCCATACATCACATTCTTCACAGTCAGCATACTAGCCTTAACTATCTTAGCTCTAAGGGAGTACACTTTTAGGGCCTTAATTTGTTTGGCTCATAGTCAACTTAGTGCCCAGTTTGATCAACTTCTGAGACCAGTTTGATAAGTTAACAAAAGGGGCAATCTGGTGCTGTAAAGCTCCCGCTATGAGTGAGGTCCATGGAGGGGCCGAATCTACTTCGTGGATCTAATATAGGTAGTCTCACCTTGCATTTTTGCAAGAGGCTGAGACTCAAAAGGAAATAGACTGGTAGTGGAGCTATGATTGTAAGAATGCATGACCAAAACAGTTTTTCCTGAAGAAAGTATATGGCAAATCACAAATGAATCCAAAATTGCTGACATAATATATCAATTTGAACAAATTGAGCAGAAGGCATGAGAGGCAACCTGAAATAGAACAATCCTTGGCAACCTGAACAAATTTGCTTGATGTTACTTGTCTTTTAATGTTTAAATAATTCATTTGTTTATTTATATATTAAGTGGTGAAACTGTATTATTGATTCAATTTTATATATTATTCATAACTAACTAAGTTAATAATGGAAAAAAAAACCTAACTTATGAAAGCATGACCATGATATTCTGTTCACAAGAAGAGTAACTTATCCAATAACTGGCTTACAAGAAGGAAAATGGAGAGAATTGGCAGTGCCCTGTGTCTATCCCTCATGATCTTATCAAATGATTTTGCCATGCTAGTAGTGCCTCAATACACAGAATAGGACAGGCATACATACAAACAAAATAGGAAAGGATAAACTTAATGCATACGAGTAGATTAAATATATTAGTTGCCTAATCAAACTCATCTTTATTTGAAATTTATATATTTACATATATAAATAAAATTTGCAGGCAAAACTCATATAACCGCTCAATTAAATCATGAAATGATTTTCAAGGAAGAAGCTAACAAAAGAAAATCCAGTCATTGCATTTTACTTGTAAAATCAGTTTAATACGTTTTACTCAAGATTCTGCAAACACAACTCGAATATCAGAAGAGAAGATGAATTTTAGACTTCAACAATGAACACTAGTTAAAAAAATTGGGGAAACAAGCCATGAACAGAAACAAGATCAGCTAAAACCCAAGAAAACAACAAAACAACGAGATTTAAAGATTACATGATTATTTAATAATTTAAAGTTGAACATGAACGAAGAACCTGAATGGACAATTCAAAGCAGAGACATAGTGAATATTAGATTCAAAATAAACACACAAAATGAAAAGGACAGGAACTCGAAATACCTGAATGAGATTTTCTCAAGCTCTTCAGAAACCTCAATGATTATGAGAAACTTTTGCAGCAGAGCTAGAAACATCGAGATCAAGAGAGAAGATAGGGCAGAGAGTAAAACCCCCAATTTTGGGGAGTTCAGAATGCATTAGATGAAGGTTTTGGAGGGTTTTTAAAGGTTGTGTATTCCATTTACCCCCATTTATAAACTCCCAAACCCTCATTTTCCCTCCTAAAATTCCCCTTCAAACAAACACTTAGCAAAATAAATTTCTCATTGTGTGAACCACACTTAAAATTGGAGGAAGCTTCTGCCATGGATGCAAGAACATTGAGCGAATTCTTGAGAAAATGTGATATAACTAGAGTAAATGATCAAACAACTGATCCATTTAGGCTATAAACTATCCATATATACAAAGAAAAATAAATATCAACAAGCAAGCAGAAGAGCAACTATCCAACTAACTCTTCTGAGCTTTGGCTAGCTAAGCCTTTGGGTCAGACTCAATGAACAAGTCAGTGAAGAAGGGATCAAGAAGTGCTTCCTTGGCTGAATTATACTTGTTAAGACGTTTCTTCAAGGAGCGTAGATCTCTCTCATTGTCTGAAGTACGTTCCTGCAAAACGGCAATTGATCATTATATACCGCCTTGTTTCAGGTTATTTACTTGCTGTTCTTAGCAGAGATAACTTCCATCGTTCACCCAACTTGACTCATTTATAAAAGTTACATAACATCAGAGTCAACGTGCATAGTATATCCAATAGTAATAAACAAACTGATTTTCTCATTATTAACAACCTAAAAACAAGTAATGCAGAGTGGCATTACATCAAAGTATATAGAGCAAGACTTAGAGAGCTATATCTAAAACTGAAAATTGCAGTTCTACAAGAATCCATATCCATATATGGAAAATAAATAAAACTGGTACGTGGTTGTTAAAAATAGATATAAGACTTACAAATGATTTCTTCAAGAGCAGTATGTCTACCAAGTAGACCAACCATAACACATTTGTTTTAGGATAACTGTAAAAAGCAACAAAGATTTAGTGTCTGGAATTCACTAAAAACACACTTACATACAAGAAAGAACATTGGAACATCTATGCCAGGACTAATTCTATTATCAAGAGTGAACCAAATTTTATACCAAATCAGATTATTATACACATGAATAACATGTAAAATCATTTGGTGCAGCAACAAATTTCATATAGGCAGAATGCCAAAAAAGGGGACTTGTATAATATATATGTGAGTTGAGCATCTTACCTTCCTTCCCAACAATCTTCAGTCACCTCCTTCATCCTCCGATATGTTTCAGACTGCATGTGATAGTTAGAATCATCAATGCAATTCGATGGAAGTGAGAAATAATGACTCTAAATAAGAAATCCTTACCTGTTTGTCCCCCTTTGGACCTTTAAATAGGTCAGGATCAGATGAAAGATCCAAGTATAGTATTCTATCACCTGAGAGAATAGGAATTTATTCAAAGCATGTGACAAATTTAAGATCTGATAACATATTAAAGGCAAATTTTCAAGCCCTCACCTGTGTTTATTCTTGATAAAGTAAAGTCAATAATAGATATCATCAAACCATATGTTTTAAGTAACATATTCTTGCCATCCAAGGTGAACTGCAACGGTGTTACAGAATCACTTCGACTAATAAGTATATTTCCCCTGAGCAATTGGATATTAATAAATTAGTAATCATACAAATGCAGAGATTGCATATACAATACATAATATCATTGCATGATTACCCACCAATGAAGGTCTCGATGTTCAAATTCATATGCAGACTCGGCCACGGCAAGCCCAGCGGTAACCTGCGAAACAGAAATTAACACATTAATCAATCACTCATTGAGCGGCAAGCACCCTAGAGATGCAGCGTGTAGAACATACCTGAACCAGTAAAGTCCTTGCCTCATCAAAATTTAGGAGCACAAAACTTTCAAGATCCTTGCCACCATGTTCTTGCACAAACACCACATAACACTAAATGTAACAATATGTTAGTATATTGAACATACAGAATACTCCGTTTAATGCAAATATTCTGTTTGGGAGATATAGTCATAATTGATAATGGAAGTATTCAAGTATGGATTGCTCATTTGATTTAACAAATATAGAAAATTAGTGACCAAAGAGGATAACCTCAAGCCCTCATTCCAACTTATCCATAATTTCCAATCCGTTTTTTAACAACAAGCCTTTATTTGTGAAACATAACCATCAAGTATTTGTTTCACTGAAGAGGCTAGTAGCTTCAAAATCCACACCCATCATTAATATGTGGTGCAATAGATTACTGCAAATAACAATGTGAAATTTAAATTAGAAACAAACTTGAGTCCGTAAGTTAAAACACAATACCTGTTTATCTGGGAACTCTTTTGGGTGATCATTTTCTGACCCATGCTTATAATCCCAATCTTCCCATGCTCGAATGAGTGCCTCATCATAAGGACCTTGGCATACTCGAAATCTATTACAGAAGACAGAACCATAGATAGATGAGAAGCTAGCAAAAAGCCGCAAAATGAGTAGAAATTTCCCTCACTGTGTAGAACAGAATAACTATTTTAAGCAGGGTCTGAAGGTACTGTGTCTGCTAATCATCTGTGTTTCTACTTTCTACCATGCTACGATGGCCTAAAGTACAAACCAGAAGGTGGCAGGATAAAAAAACAATGGTTAGTTGAAAGATTGGTAATCAAACTTTTGTTTTCCCGTTGGAAGTGTTTTTTACCTGCACCTCAAAATTGTTTAATTCAGATACTCACTCTATGGATTCAATGAATGTTCTGCATATATTATAAGAATCTCCATTATTTCTTCTCAATAGATTAAGAGTTTTGCAAAGAAGCACCTCCTCCAGCAATTCTTCTGATCTCTGAATACATAAAGCCACATAGTTCATTAACATAACAATGCAATCAATTTATTAATGAACACAGCACATAATTCGGTTTCAATTAAATTTAAGGTAGCCATTGCTCACCAAATATTCTTTTCTGATCATAGTAGGGAAAATGCTACATAGGAAAACAATAATGCAATATAAATGCTAAATTTACCTTTTGGACTTCCCCATTCACTCTGAAGTCCCCATCAAAAGGAACAATTTTGCAGACATAATTGTCAACCTTGAAAGCTTCTCCAAATGTCCCTTCACCAATTTTTACAATTGATTCTGAACCACTGGAAAAGAAAAATTGTATACCTATGAACGTGAGGACATAGAATCATACTAAAAAAAAAAATCTTTCAGATAGAAGTCAAAATGTCATTACGATTGCAGCATTATTTGTTAGTTGTTACAACAAAGGCACTTCTGCATTAAAAATGGAGTAGTTCTTGTATACTAAATTTGAGGTGCCTTAAAATTTAGGAGCATGAATTCTGAAATTCGCAGAGGGGAAATGATACCCCGAAATTTTAGTTCGCAGCCTCATACCATGAACCTTACATCATCCGTAGCACAAGCTACTATCAGAAAATAAATAAATACATTTAGACTTATGATACAAGTCCCTTGTGATTTTATTGAAAAAAACACAATCTATCTCTAGTTAAGCAGCTAATGCGTGATCAGAGAACTGCATTGCATTATAAGGAAAGAAAAATCTTCAACAGTTGTTAAATCAACTTCTTAATGTCGCGTTCTGAATTCATTTCAGACCAAACTGTCTCGCAAACTAATAATAACCATACCAAGCACCAAAAAACCCTTATTGTAATTTGGAACTAATAACCATAGAAGGGGGTAGTATAGGAAGTAGAAACATTGCCTCTCAAAGCACACACTTATGCTAACCATTGCCTCCCATAAACCAAGATAGCATGTTACTAGAAAATAAGGAACAGATGAATACCTAGAGAAAACCTCTTGTAATATTGAAGGTGCAGGCTGTCCACAAATTGCTAATAAAGCAGAAAATGGACTCATATAGTCACCATCTTCTGAAAATGACGTTGAAATCAGAGATAGTTTCTTAACCACAGCTTCTAAATCTTCAGAATCTTCGCCATTTTGATCTAACAGCATAATATCATCTTTTTCCAAATTAGTGTCATTCTCAGTAATAATTTCATTGATTAGACTTCTACGTTCTCCAGTTTTGATGGTGTACAGTTGTGAATTGCTTAGCCCAATTCTTTCCAATGTTCTCAAGTCGAAAGAATTGAAACCAACATTATGAAGAGCTTCTGAAACCGTAGCTGGGGTATCTAGTATCTTAGAAAGTGTGCTAGAGGGACCGCAGCTGAAATTTAATTTTCTGGACTGTAACCATTTTTCTAATCTGGAGCATATAGAAGGCATTGGGCCCTCTTCCATTATATTGCCTGTGGTCCATGTACCAACTTTCTTTGGCGAGGGGCTCTCCTCCAGCAACTCAAAAGCATCAACCTCTTGAAAGTATAATCTCTCCTTGTCAAAATTTGGAGGTTGAACCGGCTTTCCCTACACATACCAAATAGAGGGATAACACACAAACAGTTTGATCAATCTAGAAAACAACTGATTTAGATATCAGCTGATGATGTTATTCTTCAAAATTACAAGAAATTCATAATCCACAACTTTCCAATAAAAAAATAGAATATTAATGGGAAAAGCAGAATCAGAATATAAAGTTATTTTTCAAAGATTGCCAGGCGAAATGTAACATACTTTGGGTCTGGGAAGACCAGGTTTCCCTTTTCTTTTGTCCTGTTTTGGCTGAGGCTGGTAAACCATACAAGCACCAACTGCTATACTTGTCCTCCCTCTGTTGAAAGTGATTAATTGAAAATTAGATGAAACCGCAATTAATAACTCTAAAGTAACAAAAATTTAGATTTCTCAAATGACAGAGTGAAGAAACAGAGGCAAGCACTCCTAGGGTTTAATTGCTCTGTTGAATTATACTTAAAACAAAACATGGGTTTTCGATCTGCGTGCTTCCCTGATCTTGTTGATTTCATACACTGATTGAAGCACGTTCAAGCATCTTCTAGCTAGTGTGCATAACACGCTAACCAATTCCTTAGTGGGGGCTTGTGGAAACTCAAAAAGCAGAAAACGTTGAGAAATGGAGAGCAAACCTGGTGGAAAGAGAACGATTCCAACTGACTCGCTTATTGGGGTCGACCAAACTCACCCGAATCGGACGCGGGGGACAAGGATCGGATTCCCTTCTGGAAGAAAAAAAACAATTTTGAAGATGAAAACAATGTCATAACCCCCAAAAAATTGATGATGATGAAATAGTGAAATGGGTAGGAAGGAAGATGGAGTTTACTGCAAGTTGGAGGGGTCGTTGTTGCGAGGGTTTCTTCTCCGGTAAACGACGCCGATTCGTTGGCAGGGCGGTTGCGTTTCAGGTTCGGCGATTTGTGACCATAAATCAAGGGAATTCGCTGCGCCATTAGGAGGGGTTTCTTTGGAGTTGGAACTTGCTCCTGTGGCAGCCTTCATCGTGCTCATGCTTCTACTTCTGCTTCTGCTTCGATCGATCGTTCTATTCCATCAATCGCAGCCAGTTTGAACGCTGAGTGGCGGGAAACTTTACGAAATGGGTGAGTGCTCCGTTTGGAGAGCCTACTAGTAAAGTGTGGTTAGTGTAAGTGTTTTTTTTTTTTTTTTACGTAAGGAAAATTAGTGTAAGCGTTTGTAAATTACTTCTGGATAAAATTGATTATCTAATATTAATTTTATTTGAACGAGAAATTTTTGGTCTGAACCAGAGTTTAATCTTTATTGAGCCAATATCACCATTAGAGGCCGCAAAACCCTCTCTAGTCCTTCTCAAGGTATGAATAGTCATCTTGGGACCTTGATAAAAACTAATTATGTATGAATAGTTGAATACTTTTCTTGCTAGAGAGACATGAGGGGATGGGAATGAACAAAAAACGATGGGTAAGACTCCATCTTCTATGGTTCATTCTTCAACGGTGAAACACCTACAATTCTTAAGAAGGGACTTTTTCTTCTTATCACTATTGTCCATCTTCCAACACCCTTAATAAGTAAATTTAGACAATAGAAACACAAGAAGTTAGAAGTGAGTGTTGCTATATTTAGTTTGTCTCTACAATGAGAGTGTTTTGTATATATAACACTGGTGGGATATAGATAATCCAATATATGATGTATGCTATATAAAGAGATGAGTATACGAGAAATCATCATGAATTAATGATATTAATAAATTAAAAATAAAGATATTGGCAGCAGTAATGACTTTAAATAATACTTTTTCTTTATTCCTCAATTATTTGTTTAGGTGTAGAACTCCCTTTTTTTCTTGTCAGTACATATTTGCAAACACCCTCATGCCAAACCTTTTTTCTGATATGAGCAACAAGACTATTCGGCTCTCAAACATTAGGCAGATTGTGCTTGTAGTGTAGCATCTCACACCTTACTATCGTGCCACTAGAGTTTCAGATATGAGGAGCCTATACTAGTCTAAGGGAGCCTATAGATATATTGATTCATGAAATGTTTCAACTCTGATTTATTTGTTATTATTATATATTAGATATTAGATATTTTAACTTTAATATATACATATATATATAGAGGAGGTATCTAGTGAGAAAACTCTTCTTATATGAGAATAGTGAGAATAAATCGTGGTCGTTAGATCTAACAATGAGTGGTCATGATTAAAACATTAAGTCATGTGACTTGTTTAAAAAACCACATGACATTTTTAAGTAGTAATGTGACCACTTATTTCTTTTAATCGTGGCCGCAAAATCCTATCTAGTCCTTATCAAAACTTAACGTATATAGATGCACGCACATTGACTCAAACCCGTTATAATTATAGATTTGGAGAGGGAAAATCGAACCTTGACTAATCAGAAAAAAACATTTTTGATTGTTTAGTTAATATAGAGTACTTTTTAGGAGTTTTTACAAAAACATAAGTTGATTTGTATTTTGTTACACTTAGAATTGACTTTTTATTTTATCTCTGCTTTATTGTTAAAAATCTAAAACAAATATGAAATTCTTAAAAAAAATGGTTTTTTAATTAAAAGAGTAATTTAAAAAAATTGAAACAAATGCACCCTAAAATGTAAATATTAACATTGGAAACATTCCTCTTAAAACCAAAAAAGAAAAAGGAAACATTTCTCTTATATAGGAGTTGTCTTGTTCTTTCTAGTAGGTTCTGATAAAATTATGAATTTAATGCAATGATTCCTTTGAGCTTCACATTATTGGTTGGATAATTCAAGCTTTTTCACTAACGGATTATGTTGATGAACTAATTAAGTGAAGTAGACCATCTAAACTTACAATCATGAATGTGCAAGATATAAGTGGAAATGGATCTTGGGCTAATACCACATAGAGTATCGTTATTCTCCCCTTGGGAAGCATCTTCTTTCTTTCCTGCTTTGTAGGTTTTTCCTCGCAATAGGTGGATGTTCCTCCACACTAGGTGGGTTTATTATCCAAATAAGTGAGTTTTTCTCTCATTTTTCTTTTGGTTTTTACTTTACCATGGTCACCACCTACTCTGCCCTCACTGTCACTGCCTCCACCTGGCCGTCTCCGCTGCCAACATCAACCACCATGAGCTTGGCGCTGATCCAGGCCCCCACCTCGTTGTCATCGTTGTCATGAGCACCTTTACAACCCAGATATGAGGTTATCATCACCACTGTCCTTCTCTGGCAGAGTTTTGGGTTGAAAGGGAAGGGCTTTGGTTTGCTTTGTTTTGGAGGAAGCCTAAGCGTGCCGCCGCCGTGCCTCAGCCACGACCATCTCTGCATCTACCTCCACCGTCTCCCTCTTCCCCTTTGTTCAGCTCTGCTAGTGGTTAGATTTGCATATTCCCTCTTTCCTTAGTGCCAGTGTTGTCGTATTGACTACCCTTTGTGTCGTTGAAGTCGCGATGCCTTCGTTGAAGGCTTTTCAGAAGGTAACTCTGGCAGAGTCGGGTGAGTTACAACAAAGTGGGGTGGTTGATTATAAAGGAAAGACATACACTACTCATAAAGTCATTTTGATTCATTGGTGTTAGTTCTTACTTCTTAGGATTGTAAGGTCTCTGTAGGTTTTAGTTTTGTTGATTATTGGTTTTAGCATGAGTGAGCATGCTTTGATTTTAATGTTTTATCTTTTTGGCATTATTGTATCACTCTTTGTTCATGCAAATGAACTACTTTGAGTTTCCCTTGTTTAGAGCAGGAAAGGTACCAAGCTAGGCTAACTTGGGCGCCATGTGTTTATGTCCAGCTTGTAATTTGTTAGGCATTCGCACATTATCAATGAAATTGCTCTCTGTTGATGAAAAAAATTGAAGTTATATTGCCTGGTGGTAAAGGACTCTGGTATACGAAGTATAAGAAGGATGATTATTCATGTGCATATGGTTCTAACAGTTATCCAGCCGACATTCTATGCCGCTAAACCCTTTGTTGATTGGATAGGTCTCTCTGAACAAATCATTTTTCATATATTGCGTTCAAGAATAAAAACCTGAACTAATTGCTTAAACATCTCACCTATCTACCAACCAACCGTGCTTGACTTTATTGATTCTTATTTATAACTTTAAAACCATAATTTGGCAAAAGGTCTCAAAATAGATTAATCTATCTATCAATTCCTGAGAGAATTTGATGAGTTGAGCTTGTGTTTCAACGAAGATTTCCCATTCTCATTAGTGTTGATTATTTTGAAAGTGGAAAAAACAAAAAACGAAAACACAAACCTAAACTGTCCCTCTCACACCAAACGCCAGCGTGAATGAATGAATTGCATTTCATTGAATTGTGTTGTGAAATCCGGATTAGGGGTTGTATTATCACGAATCATGACCAATATATATACATCATTTCATGTCATGGGGACAATTAGATATGATATCACCTACCGTATATATTGAGCCTGAGGTACTTTAATTTGGATAATGCTACATTAATCTTCTAATGCCTTTGATTAATTAGACAGCGTCTGAGTTGACATGCAATTGTCTTGGTTGTTCATTTTTGGATGCATGCCAAAATAGCCCATACATCATCATGAAGCTTCCTAAAGGTAGCAAAACAAGCACCACCGTTTTCGGCTCATGATTCATTTGATTTCATCACTCACGCAATTAATAAACTATACATTGTTTCACATATAGCGCACAGTGCAATCCAAAAATTAGTTGCGTCTTGCCGGTTACAATCATACTATTTGCTAGAGATTCAGCTATAAAGTATACCTCAAATCATCAGATTGGTTAAGGTATCTTTTTCAACTTAATTGTGGTAAAAGTCTGCGTTTGAAAGAAATGATTTGAATTTATCTTTATGATATATTTATAATCTGTTTTGAATTTATTTTTATAAGTTGTTCAAATTTATTTATAAATAAGAGTTTATAATTACCCATAATATATTTTCAACCTATTCTTATAACTTTATAAAATTAACTTATTAATAAAAGTGTTCTCACATAAGCACTCATGATTTATACTACCCAAATCCACTTTCCTTCTTTCTCTCCTTTTTCTTCTTTCTTATAGTTCATTAACCAAATATATTTCACACAGTTTTAGAGCCGCATTAATACATATAAAAAATACAAAACAGAGAAAAGATTAAATATATTTTATTCATAACTTATACACTCGATCCCTGAAAATATCAAACATTTTAGTCCCGAAGAAAAAAAATTATTTTTAGATTAGTTTGTTTGACATAATAGCATATTTGGCATGTTTTTAATCCTTCAAAATTATTTTTAATCATTTGTAGTCTTTTCCTCCCCCCTCTTCCTCTTTCTCTTCCGCCTTTCCCCTCCCCTCCCCTCCCCTCCCCACCTCTACAACCACCACACAACATTTACATCCTTCCTCATCTCACCCAAACCTTTCCCACCCCTTCCCCACCTTCCCTCTCCCCCTCATCATCCCCACTGCACCTCCCCCTCCCCCTCCCCATCAGCCATGATCCATGGGGGAGAGGGTGCTCCGAGACAGAACCATCAACACCTCTCTAGTACTGAAGTACATCCAAGAGGCCACATCCATAACATAAATTAATGAGCTTTTCATACTTATGGCATACATCCCACCCTCACGTCTTATACGCTCCCAAACCCCAAAAGAGCAATGAAGGGACAAGCATGACTAGCTATAAAAAATAGGAAAAGAATTTTGTTCTTCATCATTAAGCTTAAAAACTCTTTAAAGGATTTTTATTCTGTCCACATTTGATAACCAACATCCTTACTTCAAAACAAATATAATTAAATGAGAATTCTTTTTTCATGAAATACATAATATGCCTATTGCGCTCTTCCTTTTGGGGTTTGGATCATCTTAAATGTAAAAAAACTTGAGAATGTCAAATTTCATAATCTCACTATTGATGTAATTTTATTTTATTTCTTTATTTATTATATACACAAAAGTTAACGATGAAATGGTAAAACTTCGACACTCAAATTTTTTTACACTTAAGAGAATCATAACCCCTTGCAAGTAAAGCTAAGCATGATTTGTGATTGAGATGTTTAGGTCGGCAATTAGCTTCATTGGATGAGAGACTCTATGCGTGAAAGAATTTAAGACCTTCTTGCACCTTTCAACCAAACATATACATCAACTGTGTAAGAATTATAGTTCACGAGGCTCAGAATTAAAACATTAATTGAATTAACCATTTTGATCGGTGGCACCTTTAATTAATTTGTAGCATCTACATATTTCCACCAACTAGATTTTCCCTCTAACCACTTTCTCTACTATATTGAATTAGGCCAGGCACTATTAAACAAAAAGTTAAGGTATCTTCCTTTGGTCGTTTATTCACATCAATAATGTATGTTTGTTTTCATGTAGTGCAACGGTTTCTTAGGGCATGGCTACCCTTATGCCTAACTTGGGACTTGGGAGCATATATAAGTCTGTGCCTATCATTATTAAATTGAACTTTGGGCACCCGTCAATGTATCTGCCCAAAAAAGTGAAGGCATGCAGCCCCTCACGGGCTTAATAATTGACTAGTTCTTTTTTTATTTAGGGGAAAATTGATGGATGATATTATAAAGTGCAGGTTTTCTTCTAACACAAGCTATTGCTATATATTCTATAATAATCTCATGGGTTTAGACTTTAGAGCAGAGTTTATTAGCCTTATAACATGTTTCACTAAGCAGTAAGCTCTACGAGAGTGATTGAATATATAATAAGTAAATGCTCTTTATGTTTGTTTGGAATTTGATAGATTTTTGGGCTGAGGCCCTCCATATTATAAAAAAAAAGGAATTTGATAGATTTAATTTTCACGTTAGAGAAAAAGTGATTATGAAATAAATTACTTTTCATAACTATTTCATAACTTTTATGAGGAATAACGGTTTTGAAAAGTTTAAATGTACCAAATATGCTAGGTTACATCTATGAATAATAGTTGGTTCAAGTTATACATATTTAAATTATGATAAATAAGATACTTGATTTGAGTCTTGTGCATGAGAAAGTGGTGCTCTAAGAGCGCTCTATCTATCTCTATCAAGATGAACGATATTCTTGGCGTAATGTATTTGGGTTTGTTCTTTCAATAGCAGAGTTGCTCGGATCTCTTTGCTTCCGATTGTGGTGCTTAGTCTTGAATGACTTTGGGTGTATCTGCAGAAGATACTATGATAGTTAAGTCAATGAGAGAGTAAGTAAAGTATTTCAAAGTCTAAGTTTGCATAATGAGTTGAGTAACGCGTGATATAAATGAATAATTGCATTTATATTTACAAGGTTGGTTTTCATCACAATTATCTGCACCAGGAGTGTACAAGGGACGAGTGAGACAAGTTTTAGTTGTCACTCACCCGACCCTAAATATTGATCCGTTCAATTTATAGACCATAACTTATCCCTAAACCCGAAGCAACCCGATAATGTTAGGCTCTAACTAGGACCGGGTCAATGTAAGACGAGAGCGGTTTAGCTCGAAGGCTACTGAGAAGCTAAAGGAAAAAAAATGCATCTGATAATAATTCATTTTATTAGAAATATTAAATGTTAATTGTATGCTACTAATGCCTTATTGCGTGAAAAGGAATGTGTAAAAAATAGTATTGTATCCCAGAATACTACTAAAGCTTAAAGTTAATTCAAGAATTCATGGTCCGGTCATCTATATACCATAAATTCAGAAGAAAAGGAAAAAATAAATTAAATCAAAACACTATATAAAGTATAGAAAGGGAGAATATTGCATATCTTCATGTAAATTACATAAAACAAAAATGTCAATTGCTACTAGGAGCGTTTATGGGACGGGTTCATGCTTGACTTTCACCCGACTGTAAATATTGTTTGCGCCAGTTTTTTAAACCCAAACTCATCTCTAGACCCGAACAAACCCGATGAAGTGTGGGTTTGATGGACATGGGTCGGGACGGATTGATGGGAAGGGCCGGGGTCTTGTACACCTGTAATCTTCACGACGCATGTCTCTCCGAAGCAGTGTAAAAAAACTTTTGAGACCATGGTTGCCCCTGGACAACCTTGGGTGATTGCTAATAAGTAAGTCGTCTTATGACCGATTGACCTTAGTAAGGACAACATGTTCCTTAATTTAAGTCGTTTCCTCTGCCTGTATGATAGTTGCTTAGTTGTGAGACATTTGAAGTGGGGGAAATGTTATTGAACTTTTTGACTTTTTAGAGCAGCCCTAATATGGTTGAAGATAATTTGTCTAACCATCGAGAAGCTGTGGTCCCAAAAACATTATGTATGGAACTGATGTCAGGTGCTGGAAATGGGATAGACCAATAATACCAGATTGCCAGCAATGATTTCTCAGATATATCATATACGTGGCCACTATAATAGGGAATATTATGTTATTTGCATAGCTATTTTTGACTAATACTTCCAAGCACGCAATGTTTGTAGGCATCATATATCAAAATTTGAAGATAATATTAAAACAATTATATTTACCACAAATATTATTGTAATACCTTTTGAATTTTTATTTAATCTATAGACCTCACTCACTATTTTTCATGCATTATTTAACAACAAACGTAATAATTAGAACTTGTGCATTGAATTTGAACATATATATATAAATAACCATTTCAAAAATTTGGTAAATTCATGCATTATACTAATACGAGCTTCATCGTTTCGTATATGTGAAGTCCATGTTGTGTTGTGGGTCAAAAACATCGTCATCTTGACAACTGTTGTATTGTTTTTGTTTTTGTTTTTGGAATTTGAGTTTATTCTACTTACAGCCTGTTCGCTAATGCTGTTTCCACATTAATTGTTTTTTACATTATTGGTTTTTTCAATAATACTGTAGTAAAGTTTTAGAAATATTTATATTTTTTAATTTTCATAGTAGGAAAAAAGTATAAAATAAGTGTAAACGTTAATGTAAAGTGTAAACAATACACTGCGTGGCAACCATGGAACTGGTGACAGTTGCAGAATGCTGCAAAGTTAAGTTTTTTTTACTATTAGAAGTCTAATGAAACTGTCACTTATTCTACGCCACAACATATTGTAAGAGTAATAATGTTCCTTTTTAGTTTAATAAAAATAATTCCTTTTTATTATAATTGATAGACTAATTTATGTGTTTAATACTTTAATTTGAGTATTTATCACGTAAATAAATCACAATTGGGCATATACCACAATTGTTGTGCATTAATGGTACGCATATATACTTTCTTTTGTTCTGGTAGCTATATTAAGGAAAGTTGAACCTTCTAAGTTATCTCATTAATTATTAATCTGGAGAGGGATTACAAGAGGGAAGTAGTGCTTGATAAAATGTGCATTTATATGAATTAAGTTCTGAATTATCTGTCTATATGTTTTGTAGGATTTTTGTTTTTTTAAGGGAAATGTTAGTTGTTAGTAAATTAGTTCTGCTCTAGGATTTGAACCCTAACCATTCACCCTAGCTTAACTAAGCGAGCTACTTCTTCATTGACCATGTTTCGTAAGTATAATTAAGACTTTGTAAGAACATGAGTGATAGGCTCAAAAGAAATATCAATAAATCTAAATATCTAAATGATTATATCTGATTAATTTCAATTAATTTAGATATAATACTATTTGGTTTATTTGGATAATTGATTCGGTTTTTATTTTATCGATTGAGTTTTTATTTAGTTTTTCTATTTCTAGACATTTTAGATTTTTTGTTATCTTTTGTTATTTCCTTCCTAATTACTCTAGAATTTGTTACCTTTTTTTTTCTTTCTATAAGTTGTACTTTCTTTTCATGAAATAATATTAGAAAATCAATTACTCTATTGTTGGTAGTCTCCTTCTTGGAGTCTATCAAAGAGTTCTAATCTTAATGCTGAATCATCCAAGTAAACTACTGTTTTGGGTCTCAAAGTTTGGGAAATAGTGGCAATTGCAGTTGGATTAGCCATTATAATCATCCTCTGTGGGCTCTCACTTTGCCTCACTTCAAGGAAGAAATCTAGATTGACGAAGCTCGCAAGGTGTTTGTGTGATTGTCTGACAGAATGGGTGGTTGAACTTGAACTTGATGATCAATATTAAGGACATGGGAGGGTTTGAGTTGAGGTCTGAGGAGATTGGCGATGCTCACAAACCTTACTCCTGAGTTTTTTTCCCGGGTTTCCAAGCTTCTATTCATAGTTTATTTATGAACTTTGTAATTAAGCTTTTTTATTTTCTTCTCATTTTGATTTAAGTGTTGCCAAATTATTTTTCACTACGTTATCTTGATTAATATATCTATTCAATTCCATTCAAAAAAATGTTAATAGTTAGTTATCTAGTGTTTTTTCTTAAGGAGTAAATATATTTAAAAATTGTGGCAGAAACTCTTAATAAATACGTTTCCTCAAAGTTTAAACTTATATCCGTACCTAAAAAAAAAATCCTCATCCTTGTCCTTGCAAGGTCTAAATTATCTACTACTAATGAAAGATTAAAACCAAAATTAGCCTGTTTTAGTTTAACTATAAGTACATAACGTTAATTTAAATATATACTCAATTCCTTCCTTAATAACCGTCACTTTAATGTTTTGCACATATATTAAGAAATTATATTAATGTTTTTGTTTCTATCAAATCTAACTTCCTAACATATCCTTTATCTTTTTTCATAATTTAAACTTTTTAATTTTCTATCACCATTAATTTAAGGGTAGAATTGGTAAAACATAATTAATACTCTTTTAAACTTTGTAAAGTGACAGATAATTAAGAATAAAATAAAATAAAAATAGTGATAGGTATATAGGAACGAAGGGTGTAATACAATGCATAAAAGTCTAATGAACTTTCACATATTCTAGGCCACAACATACTGTGAAAAATAATAGTATTCTTTTTTATTCTAATTGATAGACGACTGTGTTTAATTTTAGTATTTTACTATTACTATATACATCTTTATAGAAATTGGCACTCTTTTTTATTTTTGCATTTTCTGTAATTAAGGACAGACTTTCTTCAGATATAGTTTTTATGTATTATAAGGAAAAAAAACTCCCCAAAACTTTATAAAATTTAATTTTTGTCATCCCATACTAAAATTTTCCTCTTGCCTTGAATGCGTGTTTCAAAAAATTTATTTGCACATTTATATTTTTAATGTAATAAATACATTTTTTAATAAATACAATTGACAACAAAAACTCTCACTTTGTAAAAGATCTATAAAATATCATATTTTTAATAAAAAATATGAACTAAAAGCTATACTGGAGTTAAAATCGTTAGCTAGTTGATTATAGACATATGAAATTATATCCAGTTATCATTTTCTTTCTCCATTATGGCTTTTAAATACCCGTTAAATGTGATAATAAATATTTATCACGCCAAAATCACAATTGGGCACACCACAATTGTTGTGCATTAATGTACGACCCATTAATTAATCAATACAAATTAAGCCTATTTAATATGTAAAGTTTTTTTCTCTATTTTTGGATAAATAATACGCAAAAATTTTAAAGTGAACTTTATCTCTTTTAATATTTAATATGTACCAAAAAAATATCTTTTAACATTTTTTTATACATACAATAAAGTTACTCAAGGGAGATTAGTCTAGTTTCATTTTATTATGAAATTCTCTATGTTCCTTTTTATAAGAGGTGAACTAACTCTGCACACTGTTAAGAAAGTTAGTTAATATAATCTTTTACATTAAATTTGCTCTAAAGTGTTATTGAATTTCTAAAATTATCCTTTAACATAGTGAATGTATTTCCATATTTCTAATTATTTTTATTTATTTATTTTTGAATAACCAAATACTATTTATTGTATTGATAATTAACTTTAAAGAAGAGAGTGAGAGATCATTGAGAATTACACAAAATTTGCTACCTTCCCATTTAAAGAGGCAAAATACAAGTAAATATGTTAGATAATTGACTGTCTCAAAAGATGAAAATGTATAGTTCATTTTTTTGTATAAACATAGTTCATGTACATAGTGAACGAAAAAGCAAAATAAGAATTTTAATTATAATAATTAATGGATAGTGTACCAAGTCTTTGGAAAATGGAAAAAAGAAATGTCATAATTAATGTAATACAGTTATTATCCAGAATTGAATAGGGATAGAATGATGAAAGAATAATTAATTTGGCACAAAATTTACTCTAATTATTATAAAAAAGAACCGCTAACACCCATGATTTAACTCTTATTAAAAGGAACGAAGGGAATAATCAAATAATAAACGCTCATGACAAAATTATAATTTTCCTTTAATGGGTCGAGACAAAAGTATAATATCCATGAGGTATGATTTTTTGGTTAGCTTACATTGTACCTTAAAAGCTTCATTCTCATCTATGAGAATATAACGCATTTTATATCCCGTTAATTACTGTTAAATGCGAGCACACCTGGTTAAGAGATTAGTCATCGCTGTCATGCGGTGGATATAGCTAACAAAAGACAAAAGTAGAATAATAATAATAGTAATGTTTAGACCACATAAATGGGCAACGGGCACAAGCTTGAACAGCTGATAATACCATATATTAAATTCACAGCTCATTCACCACCATCAAATCAAATCAATGAAAGCACATAAAAAATAATAATAATGAAAAAATAAGGAAGTGAAATTAATTACCGATAATGAGTCATGTTCATGAGAGATGAGGAAAAATGGAAAAATCCAAGAGCAATAGGAACTTACCGAATTATAATTATAATTATTAGAAATGGATGTTTTATAAGCTTTGGAAAAGCATCTTCTTCTGAAACTCATCACCTACCACTGATTACTCCACCCCTTCCTCTTCATCATTTCATCACTGACATTGCATTTATTTCCATCCATGTCCCCGACCACCTTTGTTCCTGTTGTTTTTCTTCTCTAGATAGCTCCATCCCAGCTTAGATTCACTGATTCACACTCACATTTTCCACACCTTTCAAAACCCACACACCTAAAGGATTTTCACCTATATAGACATTGTTGCTCTTGCTGATAAACCACTACCCAGATTCAAAGATCTCGCCTTTTTGTTCCCTTCATCTGTTCGAGCCTCGTTGTTTATGACGGGGCTATTTCTGAGATCTGGGGTTTGAGGATATTCTAACTTGTTGGGTACTCTGTTTTTACTCTGCTTCATGGTTCTGTTTTTCCAATTTGTGTAATGTGTAAGTGTGATGAATTGAACATGTGCATTTGTATGACTGTGAATTAAGTGCTTATGTGTTTTTCTATTGCATATTTTTGTAGGTTTTTCAAGTCTTTGTAGGAAATGGGTTCTAATCTTAATGCTGAATTATTGAAGAAAACTCCAATTTTTAATCTCAAGGTTTGGGAAGTCATTGCAATTGCAGTTGGATTGACCATTATTGTCATCCTCTCTGGGTTCTCACTTTGCCTCACTTCAAGGAAGAAATCTAGAAAAGCCAACAATAAGGACAAGAATATTCCAATTAGTCAGATACCATCTGTGTCAAAGGAAATCAAGGAGGTGCGGGTTGAGCATGTGCCAACAAATGGATTTGCTCCTCGTGATGGAATATTGCTTACCATTCATGACAAATCCAGTGATAAGGATTCAGATAAAGTCATGGTTCATTTAGGCTTGGGGAAGACGAAGAATGGGGATAGCAGTGGTCATTCGGATTCATTTCATCATAGTATAGAGAAAGATGGAGGTGGTTCACACTCACAATCAGGAGAAGAAGGTAGCTCTGGCTCTTTTACGGTTTACAAGCACTCTTCTTCATACCCTATAACAGCTCCTTCGCCTTTGAATGGCCTTCCAGAGTTCTCTCACTTGGGTTGGGGTCACTGGTTTACCTTGAGGGATCTTGAACTTGCTACAAGCCGTTTTGCAAAAGAAAATGTCCTCGGTGAAGGTGGATATGGAGTTGTTTACAAGGGACAATTGATCAATGGGACTCCAGTTGCAGTTAAAAAGATACTCAATAATATGTGAGTTCCATAACAATGTCTAAGCTAGTTATTGTCATGAACCAACTATCCAAAAGGTTAAGTTATTGGTTTGTGAATGATTTTATATTATGTTTCTAACACGTCTTCTCACACAAGAGCCCAATCGCACATACCACCTACCTTGTGTTGAAATTCAACCTTTTTTATTAGAATAATTGGGGGCAATGATGATCAAACTCTAGACTAGTTGGTCATAGATACTCTGATACCATGTTATGAACTTAATTATCCCAAAAGCTTTAGGCTATTGGGTAGCAGACACATGAATGATTTTATATTATATTTCTAGCAGTTATATTAATTGTTTTGTGCTGATGAATTTCAACTCATAAGTTCTATTGTTTACCAGTGGTCAAGCAGAGAAAGAATTTAGAGTGGAAGTTGAAGCTATTGGTCATGTTAGACATAAAAACTTGGTTCGCCTTTTGGGGTACTGTGTTGAAGGAACTCATAGGTATTCCAAGTCTCAATTACAGTAATCTCACTTTGACATATATTATTTCAAATAACCTGCTTAGAAAAAATTGATAATTGTTGCCAGAATAAATTGTGCCTATAATAAAAATTGCATGCTCAATCATGTTACCTGAAACTTATCTTTGTGCTGTGTGTGGTATATTTTCAGGATGTTAGTGTATGAGTATGTCAATAATGGAAACTTGGAGCAATGGCTTCATGGAGCTATGCGTCACCATGGATATCTTACCTGGGAAGCACGTATCAAGATTCTCCTTGGCACAGCCAAAGCGTGAGTCTCCGCATCTATACTTTTTCTGGCTTTCTGAGTTCTCATGTTAATAAATGTACTTGTTTCAGGCTTGCATATTTGCATGAAGCAATTGAGCCTAAGGTGGTACACCGAGATATCAAGTCAAGCAACATATTAATTGATGATGACTTTAATGCCAAGGTTTCTGATTTTGGCCTGGCCAAGTTATTGGGTGCTGGGAAGAGTCATGTCACGACGCGAGTTATGGGAACCTTTGGGTCAGTATTTTTTACTCTCTTCCCTTTACTCTTGGTTTGGCTGACAAAAGAATTAAGGAGAAAAAAGGTAAGAGAATGAGATTGGAGAGAAGATAATTAGAAATCATATATTGTCCGGATGAATAGAAATGAGAAAGAGAGACATGGGAAGTCCTCTCTTCATTTGATTGGATGAGTGGAAGTGTGGATAGAAAGTGTTGGAAAATATATAAGAGGTGCACAAGCCAAGATAGCCCTATGTCGTTTTGAAGTTTCAGTCTTAGACAAGTAAAATCCCATAAAGTACCTCATCCTCCCATAACTAAAGACTTGTACTGGGGCCGCTCATGAAATTGTCAAACATATGAATTGATTAGGAAAAGTGTAATCTACTATTCATGAATGACACAGGCTTAACCGCTTCGAGATTTTTTAATCGATTAAAATTTTAAATAATCGATTGGGGTGTTTGTGTCATTCACTCATTTGACATGAAACTTCCAATGTGAAATTTTAATTGATTAAGAACTGGATAGCGGGATTTGATGGCCTCTTCCCTTATCTGGTCGTTTTCAGATGAAGTGATTAAACCAAATATGAACTTGTAGGTAGCAACTCACATTGCTTGTCATGACAATAGAAACCTTTTCACACAAATGCTAAACGAAGATGAGAATTATTTTTATAATCTTTTTTGCTCTAAATGTTTCACAGATACGTGGCTCCTGAATATGCAAATACTGGCCTTCTAAATGAAAAGAGTGATGTTTATAGCTTTGGTGTTTTGCTATTGGAAGGAATAACTGGGAGAGATCCAGTTGACTATGGTCGTCCAACCAATGAAGTGAGTAAACTTAATTTTATCTTGGGCTCAAATTCTAGCTTGAAATATGTTGTTTGTTTTCTCCTATTCACCAAATAATCCTGAAGCATTAGCTGTAAGTTTGACTTATTCAGCCAATTTTTGGTGTAAAAGAAGTTGCTCAGTTGTACTCTGCATCTGCATCTTATATTAAAATATGTTTCAGATATACTTCTTCCTTTTACCAATCTACTTGAGGATCTATTTACATTATAAATATAGCCCATGCCATTATGTTTTCAATTGTGTGGTGCATGTTTGATCTATGATCTATGATGATTTTCTCCAATAGTAACAAAAAGAAATCATTGGGACATTATGGTTAAAAGTTAATTGACTACTTGTTAAAACTACAATAGGATTTAAAGCTAATATTCACTTTTAAAGTGACCCGTTCAAGAATAGGAAATAAAATAGCACTAATATTCTTCACAATGCTGGTAACTTCTTGTTTTCCTGTTTTTCAATGTCAGTACACTCTACAAGAAATTTTTAGTTGCTCCTTGCTCTGTACCATTCAACGTATACTACCTCAGATTTATTTGCCAATACAGATCTTCCAATTTAACAACATTTTTAATGTTACGGATAAGATGACAATGGCATAGATGGAACCATCAGTGTTATCAAATATCTGCCTCGGCAGCGTCATGGGGAGAGTTCTCATGGCGGTTTTTTGGTCCTTTGCCATGGTCGATATCCTTCTATAATCCGCCATAGGCAGCCATTACTTGTCATATATGGCGAGTTTTTGGCTCTCCGCTATAGGCCGCCGTCCGCCATGAACAACCTTGGGAACCATACATAGTTACTTTTTAATTTACCTGTGGGAGCACCTAAAAGTTCTCATTATTCGACCACGTCTAATATTATTACTATGAGGAACTCTACTACTGAGCATAATTCATTACCTACCCTTTTAAAACTCATCCCAAGCTTGAATATGCTCAAACATCATAGACAGTTGGCAGAGGCGGAGCCAAGGGGGTGCATGTATATGCCATGGCACCCCCCAAATTTTGGATCTCTTTATAATATAGGTTGATATAAGGAAATGAGACAATGTTTTATTAGATAAAGTCTATGATCAGGTAAGCATGTAATAGTTTTAGTCATTTATAAAATTCAGTTATCTAACATAGCCTTGAGAAGTAAATTTTTAAAAAATTGTACATTTTACTATTTTTATTATGGCCACTCTCAACCTGAAAGTCTGCCTCCGCCACTGACAGTTGGTATCCTCAAATTTTTGGATATAATATGTAGAGGATGGCTTCCAGTTTAACTATACAGTATATCGGAGGTTTAGTTTGTGTAGAGGGCTATGAATATCAGTCTCCATTGTTAACAAGAGTTTTGTGTTCTTAGTTACTTATTTCTACACTGCAACTTCTGATCTAGGGTTTTGATTGACATTGACCCTTGACATGACACTGCATTGCCTCAGGTGAATCTGGTTGATTGGCTGAAGATGATGGTTGGAAGCAGGAGATCAGAAGAAGTGGTGGACCCAAACATTGAGGTGAAGCCATCAACTAGAGCTTTGAAACGGTCTCTCTTAACTGCTTTAAGATGCGTCGATCCAGATTCTGAGAAAAGGCCCAAGATGAGCCAAGTTGTACGTATGCTGGAGTCAGAGGAATACCCTATACCAAGAGAGGTATGTTTTTCCCACATTGTCATGATATAAAGTTCTCAAAATTTTCTTTGTTATCTTAATAGTTTTTTATATGCCCTTCTACTTTCATGAATACACTCAATCTTGTTTTGGTTATTATCACTTCCGTTTCATGGGTAGTAAATAGCAAAAAACACCAAAAGCTTACTGCTAAGCCAAGCCACCATAGTTGGTAAACCACATCAGTGAATGCATGGATATGGTGAAGTCTATAGAATATTGAAGTGGCCACTCAGATGTTCCAATAGATTATTTATCAGCCAATGCCAATATAGTAAACAACGGATTGTGATCCTCTCATGTTGAAACTTCATATGACATTTTCATGTTAAATTTTTTGTGTCTAACTCTCTTTTCATATGGATTTAATAGATAGAACCCTCTGAAATTTTCACATGACAGGAAATTTTCCTAATCCAGTAATTTACAAAACCTGTTGAAATAGGAAAGCAAACTAACAAGAACTCAAACACACTAGATCCACTTAACTTAACACATCTTAGGGATGAATGGTTTTATCGGATGTTTTTCTTTTGCTCACATTTGGTTTCATTGAATGTCTGGATGTTCAGGATAGAAGGCACCGAAGAAGAAATCAAGGAGGAAGTGCAGAAATTGAATCACAGAGGGAATATTCTGACACAGACAGGAGTGAGATTCAGAGTTCTAGAGAAGACAGCAGAGTGTAACACCAGACATGACTCAAGGAAAGATTCTTCTTAAGAATCAATGAATGGATTAATGAGATGTATAAAGTGTTAGTTTTTCTCCCAATAGTTTTTTTAGGTTCTTGGATTTGCCTACCTAAGATGGACATTGCAAAGGGGCTGCCACAGCTGGAGATATCTTAATTTATTTTTTTCTTTATGCTTTTGATTTTGGAGTCTATTTATTTGTAGAAGGATAGCTTATTGTTTGTGTATGAAGGTGGTGGTGGTGGTATTGCTAAGATAAAAACCCAATATGCTGGGGTGTGTACAGAGTTGGATATCTTTCCTAATTCCAATATTTGTTTAGTAAATCTATGCTGCTTGCTATTGGGGATTGATGGAAGTAAAAAAAAAATCAGGTTATTTTACCTACCCTCAAAGAAAAAAGTCATCAGATTATGATTTTGAGACACCCCATAAGACTTTCCAGCTCAAATCATTTCAAGTGATGCAAAGCTCTTCTAAAATTTCCCTAACCTGAAATTACATTTGCATATATAAGAAATCAAACAAAAGTCTAAAATGTTTTAGCTCGATAGTTTAAATAGTGAAGACATAATGAAATTATCGTCATTGTCTAAATTTTCATCATTATCGATCAAAAGTCTAGTTATAAAAGAAAAGTAGAGAGGAAATAAAGTGTAAAACTATCTTCCCTAATTAACCGTAGATAATAGACTACCCCGTTTGAATATGGGTTTATTGGAGTTTATCAAAGTTTATCTGCAGGAAAATGCACTAAATAAATTCAACTTTTTGATGTACTAACCTTCTTTAGTTAGTAAAAGTAACTAACTAACTAACCTCTATTAGGGTTCTAAACATTAAGCCATTTGAAATTGGAACACCGCATGCTTGCTTTGGTGTTCTTTCTTCATTGTAACACTGCATGCTTGCTTATGTGAACATGACTCACCATTTAACATTGAGCCGGGGGCCACGAAAAGGTGTTTGGACATCGCTTTTCTGGTGGTTAAAACGCTTTGTGGCGGTTTAAAACTGCCACAAAACGTAGGTGTTTTATGTTTTTGTTATTGTTTCGTGGTTCCTTAATCATTTTTGTTTAACATTTAATCTGAATACTGTATTTAATATAAAACTTCATTTCTTAGGTCTCTTCGTCATATAAATCACCTCGTATCTTCATATATCTTATATCATTGTAGGAAAGAAACGAACTTGTTCTTCTTTATTGTAGCATAGGTTTTTTTTTTTTAACCAATGGCTGCTTGGTAGTTAAGTGTATCAGAATTTTGAAATGCCTCAGTTGGACATGGGGTGACCCAAACATAAAAAATCTTCATTAACTAGCAGATCTAGAATACACGCTAATATAACACGAGTACCTAAATTGGGCCTAAAATAATAGTAGACCCAATTGTTTTTGGGTTATGCGTCGTAGGCCCATCTCCGTAACGAAACATAAAGCACTGGTTCCTTCCTCTTCCTCCTCGATTATTCGAGAAAGAATCAGCATCCGAGAGAGAGAAGAGAAGAGAACAAAAATGGCATCGCTGGTGAAATCCTTCATCGATCCGAAGAAGAACTGGTTCGCCCGTCAGCACATGAATTCTCTTTCCAAACGCCTTCGCAAATACGGTTATTCCTTAATCCTCCTTTCATTTTCTCTCTCACTAACCCTAACAGAACCATTTTCTGATCCGATTTTTGTTTTTGGGAATTAGGGCTCCGTTATGATGATCTCTACGATCCTTACTACGATGTGGATATTAAGGAGGCCCTCAATCGCCTCCCCAAGGAGGTAGTGGACGCCCGCCACGCCCGCCTTAAGCGCGCCATGGACCTTTCCATGAAGCACGAGTACCTCCCTGAAGATCTTCAGGTTTTTCAATTTCCTTCTTTTTTCTGATCTAATTATTTAAAATCTTTATGGTTATATTTACATTGATAGAAAAGGTTCAATCTTGTCTTGTGGGAATGCACGTTGATTTGATATTTGTGTATTTTTTTTCCTTTGAACAATTCAAAGAAGGCTTAATGCCCCTGATTTTGGTATATATGCGTGTTTGAAGAGCATGTTGCTGACTTGATTGAATATAAGTGTTGATTTTCTGCTTGTGCGTTTTTTTTTTTTGACAGTCAATGCAAACCCCCTTCAGGAGCTACCTTCAGGATATGCTGACCTTTGTAAGTGCTTTCATGATATAAATCACGAAATGCGTGTGTGGGTGTTGTTTCACTATAGTATTTTATGGAGCATGATTCTATACTTCTTGATTCCCCGTGCTTTTCCGTACACCCTTTGAGGTCAGAACTTGACAATGTTAATTAGTGTGCTTGTTGCTTTACTCAACTGTCAAATTATGCATGCTGCTCAATCATTTCAAGAAATACATTGGCATACTTAATTTGTTACCGTTTTTATTGTTTTAAGAAGGGGGGGATAAATCATCTTGTGTGTTACTTCATTTTATAGCTCTTTTTGTGACTACCTACTAGCTGGAATAGGTGGATCATGGATATTTTACCATATCTCGATCTGGGTTTCTTTCTTCAGATTAGCTTAGTCTTCCATCTCTGCAACAACATTGTACTGGTTTATCTGGATATAGATCCAAAAGTACATTTTACTCTCTGAATAGTATTTGGGTAGAAGTAACAACTGACTTTGCGTATACAGTTCAGAACTGTACAACAACCACAATAATTTTTTACCCTAGGTGGGATTGGTTACTCGAATCAAGCGATAGGATAATATCCTTTCGTGAATCATTTTCAAACCAAATATATATGTGTGTGTGGGGGGGGGGGGTAATAGTTGAAAGTGTCGTATGAGTTATGACTCATCATTTGTGATAATGAGTTGGCTACCTATATTTTATGATGGCTGAGAACTTTGGATACGATTGGTGAGCTTCTCTAGTACTTAGTACACTCTAACAGCAACTTACCAATCAATCTTGATCTAAAATGTGTTATAGAATCAATCCATCGCCGATCCAGCTTGTATGTTAGGTTTATTTTCATTGAATGAGATTCATACTTTCAAAGCACACGAGAATTTCTCACTTTTGACTAGATGAGTGGTTACATACTTGAAAGGATTTTATGTGCCTGTTGAAATAAGTGTTAATTGCAAAAATCAACAACACTGTAAAATGCTAAGAATGTTATTAAATGCTTTGGTACCCACAATTGCAGGTGAAGAAGGAAAGAGCAGAGCGTGAAGCATTGGGAGGTTTGCCCCTGTATCAACGAACCATTCCTTAAGTCATGAAGTATCATATGAAGCTATTTTGATTGGAGTGGGAGCTTGAGTTGTATTAGTGTTGTGATAGAATGTTTACGTTGATGAAAACATAGACTGCTTCTTGATAAATCGTGATATGAACCGCATTTTTTAATTGTATAAACTTCCCTCATGCATTTTCTAATAAATGGCAATTATAAACTGGTTTGCCTTCAAAATTTTAGCTTGCATTTTCTGTTGGCTGTGTCTTTTATTGGAAACATTTTCCCGTGGCTAATATTTTGTTTCTGTAGAGCGACAAGATGTTTTGTTTTCTCAATCGTTATTTTTTATGGTTCAAGACACCCAAGTTTTACATCTCAACCTGGTGTTGTTTGACTCTGAACCAATAAACTTAGGGAGGTGTTAAATGAACAAGGGGACTCAGCGTTCTCGTGTCACTGAAATTAAAGGACTCCGAACAACGGAGAAGAATTACAACGGATTGAAGTCGTTCACAATGATAATTGATTTTTCAAACATAATGTTCTAGCCTCTTATGTTGTATGAATATTCAGCTTAGTACACACATTTTTTTACCGAGGGAAAGAAGTGCCTGACATTGGAGATGAGAGTGAGGAGATAAACTAAAACGAGACCAAAAAGAAAAGGCAACAACAGAAACTTCAGGTAAGAAAGCAGCTAAGAAAACCAGAACATGATCACTTTGTTGGCGAATAACCTTATTCTTAAGGCTTCTCCCACTTGAGTTTTTCTATCACGTCTCAACCAAGGGCGTGTCCTTTCTTGCGGACCTAGGAACAAGCAATGAATGAAAAAAAGAAAATTGATAGTTATCCAAGAATAACAATGAACTATAATGGTTGAATTTAGATCAACCTTAGCCATTGCTTAGTCAATGGCCTATAATTCAGAGAGTGTAACAATAACCTATAATTGTGTAGGAGAGAGCAGTAGAGAACTTATGCGGTAAATGATCCAAATTCATCTGACTCTTATTCATAATACTCTCTCTAAACTAATTAAGTGCATGTTTGAAAATCATTTTACAATTGATTATAAAGTTAAAATCAATTTTTCGAAGAAACTTCTCTTTACTAGAATTAATTATGAGAAAAAAGAAATTTATCTAAACATAATTATGAGTATGTGGTACCTATCTTTACCTCGCCAAGATGAGCACCTAGCTTGGTTGCAATGAGGAGCATGAGTTTAGGTGTTTCATTTGTTGCATAGCCAAACATGTGACTTTAATCAACAGCACCTATCTCCTCAGGTGGCTTGGTGAGATGACCATAAACTCCCTTAGCAATATCAGGGCTTTGATGCTCCAGGTAGACTAGTACCTTGCAATTGTCAGCGTCAAGGACAACATTATTGGACATAAATTCTTAGAACGGCTGTGTCGTGCACAATTTTTTCATAGTCTACATTAGCTTTTGTGGTGATCTCTCCAAACACCAATGACCAGGTTATCTTGGTGCAAGTCTCATAGGCAACCTTGCTTGCTGGATCTTGCTCCAGGCAGACATTTAGCACTGCATCAGAAATCTCGTCACAGAGCTTGTCAGCGTGACCCTTATTCACTAACTAAGAAGTGAACAAATACTTATCCATCCTCCCAAGCTAAAATGAGCAAAAGATGGATTAACATATATAAATTAACAATCTCATTCAAGACACTCAAATGGTTCAAATTTCTTCCACTCCATGAACAGAGGAACAAAATTAGACCACAATCACACATTCCAGGTGTAATATCTTCAAAAGGCATAACAGTTGTTAATTCTAGAATCAACAAGTTACAGTTTTCCTTTATCTTTAATTACAAGACCCTTTAGAGAAATTTTGGTGTCCCTTAATATAAGACCTCCTACTAATTTTAAGAAAAATTATTAATTTTTTCACATTTACACATTGCAATTATTAAGAGAGAGTGAAATAACATTAAAGAGATAGTGAGATACAATTAATGCAATAAAAAAAGAGTTATGGGTGAATAAGGAAGATTGTATAATTTTTTTTGAAATCAATGCATTAATTAGCCTCTTTACATGTTTTCTTAATAAGCTCCTCATAGAGTAATATATTCTTTGGTGAATTTTTAGGTACTGTCAATTTCAATACAACCTTAAATTCAACCAATAAAAATGTGACACGTGTTATTATATCTTTCAAAGCTCATATTTTACTAAACTAAATTTTAACCCCAATTAATATGTATTCTTATACTTTGTTTTAAAAATATTATAAATTAGATAACAATGAAATGAAGTAATTTATAGTGCGTTTGTTTCAGCTTATTTTTAGAAAAAATCACTTTTCCAATTTTTTTTTAAAATTTTAAGATATTTGTTTTAACTTTTTTAAAAATCATTATCTAAAAAAAACTGAAAACAGATTATTTGAAAAAGCTATTTTGATTAACTTATCAGAAAATATTATTACGTAGATAAGAGAGAAGATAAAAAAAGTTATTTTAGTTAATGTAGATTAATTAAGATTAAAATTTAGCTTAATAAAATATTAGTCTTAAAGAATTTAATATCACGTGTTACATTTTTATTAGTTAAATTTAATACATTGTTGATATTAAACTTCAAATGTGTTTTCCTCTTGTAAACCAAAAAAAAAAAACTTCAAATGTACTTTCTTTTTGCATAAGCTTAATCGCAACAAAACAAAAACTACTATAGAACCAAGGCCCAGAAATATATGTTAGTAAAACAATTATTGTGCTACTTTGAAAATATTTACTTCTTAAAACCTAAACTAATCACATCAAAGCAATGGTCCCGTAGCTCAGTTGGTTAGAGCGTTGGTCTTATGAGCCGAAGGTCGCGGGTTCGAGCCCCGCCGGGACCATCTCCAACCAATATACTTTTTCATTTTATTTTTCAATAATGTTCCACTACTACAAAAATGTTAATAAGACTAATTCTAACTCTCTTTTTAATACTCTTTTTCATTAATTTTTTTCATTGTTTTCCAATAATGTAAAACCCTCCTCCACTACTACAAAAATGTTAATAAAACTCATTTTAACATTCTTTTTAATACTCTCTTCTATTAGATAACAGTAAATGTTATTACCATTCCTCAAAACTGAAAAATGCAACAGGAACAAAATTTCTAGCAAGAAAACAAAAAAAGATAAAGTACGTTCTCTTTCTTATGAGATTACTATTTAAATATACTTGGAAAAGTATACCTTAAACAATTTAGAAATAATAATGATAGTATCTTAAGACCCTATTTGTGTGTATTTTATCTAAGACCTAGCGGTGGGAACCAGAAACAAACTACGGAATATTATAGTTTCAGTACAAAATGAGATAAGACTAAATTAATGGTGAGTTGGTGGCAATAAAGTTTCAAGTGATTTAGTTAAGGTAATACATTGAAACGTGAACTACTTAATGCATATATGGATCAAAGATCAAATTATAGACCACAAGGTCAAGAGGTCCTATATCAAGCTTTTAGAAGAATTGGTTATTGACAATAGGCTTAAGAAATCTCATCTCTACAATAACTTTTCTACAATCTTCAATAACAAAGTCAAAACATGGAACATAGCACTTTGTAGGAAATGTGATGAACTAAAATTACATTTTTCACATATTTTCAGGGAACATTATGATTATAATATAACAAGTTAACAATAGGAAAAAGAAGAAGAAGAAAAAGTTCAGGCTTGCAATATCCATCCTCTTGCCTTCATTCAACCTTACTCCTTGCATGATGCTAACTTATATCCATCAAAACATCACCAAATTAGTCTCATGAATGAAAAATGATGATACTGGTCACAAAAAGTACTCTGCTATGCTTCAAACATGATGCAATCAATAGCTATGACCATATAGTGAAATTTAAGTCACAAGGAAAGCAAAAATGAGTGGTTAGTATCTTTACATCTATCAACACTTCCTCCTCATTTGGAGCTCCACTATGCTCTGCATAGTTGCCAATCCAACCTAGTAAATAAAGGTAGACCAAGTCACCAAAAAACCTACTAAGAGCAAACCTCCCAATAATCACTGAGGCGGCGCTTTTATTCATATTTTCAGCTTGAAATAAATCCATAAAAAACATGCAACTTACAGTATCAGCATATATTACACTTGCACCAACTCCAGCCACCATTGTCCAGATGCCTCCTTTTGAAAAAGAATGTATTTTACCATTCTCTAAAAGAGGAAATTACATTTATAATTATTAAAACAGGGAAGAAAGATTTTTACAAAAACAAGGTATTGCAACAATAAGAGAGTCACTGTAAGGGTGTAAGTTATCAAGGTTAATGAAGCAGACTACCATTTCTAGATATTCTTATGAAGCTGATCGAGTATCGGGACATTTCTTCCACCTTATCTGAAATTCAGTGGTTGACATACATTCTTCAAGAAACATAGTTGTTGATTGTCATGTGGTTAGAGAGAAACCACAAGCTAAACTCTTCCATCTTCTACCTATGACCTATCTCATTAAACATTTACTCCTCAGCATGTGGGGCATTAGGCGACAGAGTTGATAGTTAGTTGTTTCTGTTAGTCTATCAGTTTGTTAGGTATGTTTGTTTGTTAGTTGTTTCTGTTAGTCTACTTAGTATAAGTGACATTTTAGACTAGGACACCATTAAGTAAGGTTTTACATCATATTAGTTGAGATTTTCCTCATGTGTAATTTGACTCTAATATCATATGTGATTCTTACCATATGACCAAACAAACCAAACTTCTCTTTCCTAGTAGTGATACTAAATATGAAGTTTTTTTTTCTTTCTAAATCTTGTGCATATGAATATTAGGGGTCCTATTCCTATCACTTCCGTGCATGACCATATATAGTTTCTTACAATTTTGATTACTATTCTAGGTATGTTTGGATTTTCCCGTGAAATCTAAGCATGAAACCAACAACTTAGTTGATGAATTCATTACTCAATTTAGGAATTAAGAGACAGAATTAACTTATGTAAATAGTTTATGATATACTTATAAGTTATTTAGAGTTTATTTTCATATAGCTTATGACTACGAGCTTATGCATATTTATAACTTATTTTTAACTTATTTCAATAACTTTTTTAAAATAGTTTATAAATTAACACGTATAGATTATATAATGAAAGGTTGCCCGGCGGCACTTACGATGAAAATAAATCCCAAAAAACTATAAAGAAATTAGGCCCTGTTTGGTTCAAGGGAAACGGAGGGGAGGGAGGGGTTTTAAAAAATGAATCCTGTTTGGTTCAGATTTTTGGAGGAGAGGGGAGGGGAATGGAGGGGATCAAAACCCCTCCTCACTCAATTTTGTGTTCCCTCCAAAAGTGGGGGGATTAGAAGGGAAAATAAATTTTGGACAAAAATGACCCTTAAGAAATTATATAATTCCCAAATTGAAAATAGAATCCCTAAATTGCTTCTCCTCTTTCCCATTCCTGTTTCACGTTCTCCACGGGTTCCGCCTTCCTGCTCACAACCGGCCGCCGTCCTCCACCCGCCGTCCGCTGCTTCTGTTTCTACTTCTGCTTCTCATAACTTCTCTTCCTATGTTAGTTATTTGCCTCATACTCAGTTTTGTGTGCTGTGAATTTTTTTGGCTTCTCTCTGATTGTTTTGCTAACTGGGTATTGATTCTTCCCATTTGTCATTGTAGCATGAATTGGCAATTTTTCTTGCAGCCCATTCTTCCCTTTTGTTGTTGTGAATTGCAGAGTTTGTTGATTATGCGAGGCTGCCTAGGAGTAGAAAAGTAAGGGGTAGAAAAGTAATTTAATTATAAAATCCCTCCCCTCCTCTTGTGAACCAAACAAAAAAAGAGTTATTTTCCCTCCCCTCCCCTCCTATGAACCAAACATGTTTCGTATTAAAATCCCTCCCCTCCCCTCCCTTCCCCTCCGCTCCATTAAAATCCCTCCCCTTCCCTCCTTTGAACCAAACATACCCTTAAGGTGTGTTTTTTGGTCAGAAGTTTTTACAAACACTCTTTGCAATTTGAAGAGAGGGGAAAAGCCCAAACGGGCTTTGAAGGCCCAAACGGGCTTTGAAGGCCCAAACGAAGAGCCCAACATCGAAAGCAAATTGACACCGAGGCGAAGAGGAGCGGTGCAGATCAAGTTCAACTGAAAGGGAAGGAAGAAAAAAACAACAACAAAAAATAAAGAAAAAATAAAAGAAAAAAGGAAGGGAGGGTGAAATTGGCAGAGTCGCAGTCCTCGCTGGAGAGTGGAGAGTATTGTTCTTCTCACTTGTCGCTGCCATTGGTTTCTCACCACGATCTCCGATCCAAATCAGTTTCTCGGTGAGTCTCTCTCGATCTCGATTTCGATTTCGATTTCAATTTCAACTGCATCGTGTTCCTTCCCCTCTTTTTCTTCTTCATCATCACTCACACTTCAAAAAACTCTACTTCCAAATCCAAATCACTTGTCACAATCTCCTCTTGTGATCTTTCTGAAAACCCTAACAATTCTCTCTGCATATGTAGGGTACGCTATTCAACACTACCTGACCTGACCGTCGAACAGTGATCCGAAAAGCGTTGTTGATTTGATTTCAACTGTGATCTGAATAGTAATGAATTTGGTTGCTTCTCTGTTACTAAGTTTTTGAATTGAATAAGAATCCAAGTGATTTTGATTTTTCTGTAACCTATGGGGACTGAAAACCCCGGTCGTCCAACCTTCCCTGCAAGACCTGCTTCCTCCTCACCTTTCGCTGCTGCACCTTTTTCCTCCATGCCTGGATCAGACCCTCCTCCTTTTCGCCCTACTGCTCCGCCTCAAACATCCACGCCGTTTTCGTCGTTTGCCCCACCGGTTAGACCAGGGGCACCCAATTTCAGACCTGCTCCGCCTGGCAGATTCAATGACCCATCAGTGCCTCCTCCCCAATCGTCCAATTTCGCACCTGCTGGACCTTTCCAGCAATTCTCAGCACCGCAATTTCCCTCAGCCGCTCAGCCGCGCGCACCTCCGCCAATGGGACAGCCGTCATTTCAACCTCCTGCCAGTCAAGCACCGTCTTTTCCTGGATCGTTTACACCTCAGCCACAGATGCCTCATGTTCCAATGGGGTCGCCGCCTCCTCCTCCTCCAAGTGCCACCACGCCTGGGCCTTTGGGTTCGAATGTTCCTCCCCCTGTGTTTCAGCCATCTTTTCCTGGATATCCCCGTAAGCAGCCCGGTGCTGAAATGCAAGCTCCGCCCATGCATTCTGCTAATCAAGGAAATTATGGACCTGTACCACCTGCGCAGTCTTCTCCCTTTTCACCTCATCAAGGAGGCTATGTTCCGCAACCCCCGGTGGCTGCTCCGTTAGGAATGCAGCCCATGCAACAGCCGGGCTCTGCATCTTCTATTCAGGGTTTGGCAGAAGATTTCAGTTCACTTGCTGTGCAAACTCGTCCAGGAACGATGGATCCGGTATTTGATGCTAAAGAACTTCCAAGACCGTTGGATGGTGATGTGGAGCCAAACAATTTGGCCGAGATGTATCCAATGAACTGCAGTCCCAGATATCTAAGGCTCACAACCAGTGCACTTCCGAGCTCACAGTCCTTAGCTTCTAGGTGGCATTTGCCTCTTGGAGCAGTTGTGTGCCCGCTTGCAGAATCTCCTGATGGGGTTAGTGCTTCTCTTACCTGTTTGATGAGCAGTAACTTGCTGGTCATGTTATTTTCATTTGCTCACCGTTCTTTGTTTGCAGGAAGAGGTGCCTACAGTTAATTTTGCACCGGCTAGTGTTGTACGTTGTAGAAGATGCCGCACATATGTCAATCCTTATGTGACATTTACAGAAGCTGGAAGAAAGTTCCGGTGCAATGTATGCACCTTGCTTAATGATGGTATTTCTTTCTTCCCAGCCTTGGCCTTTGCTTTACTAATTAGAAGTCCTGAAACAATAAAATGGTATGAAACATGCTTCCCTCAAGTGCTTCAGGCCAGCACATTTTTGTCATGAGAAGATATTTTCCTAGTGGCTATGCAATTTCATTATTTTCTGCATTATTTGCTTTCTATTAGAAGTTCCTAGTGGATCTTGATAATCGAATCAGATACTTAGGTTTTTAACCTTGGTGGATTATGGTATTGGTGTCATGGGAGCAAAACTTTGCCCTCTGACTTTTCTGACTGTATATTTTATTGATGTCTGTTGTGATGTATGTGTATGACTGTCATGAATAGTGATAAATGGAGTGTAGCTAGTTCTGCTACGATGTGAAACCAGACAAGTATCCCGCATGCATAATTTAGAACTTGTAATGAATTAACTTATCTTTGTCAAATATATCATGCATGTTGTAATTAGTTAGAATGCTAGATAATTCTTAAGATGTTAATGTATTGATGTTATTTACAGTTCCTAGTGAATACTACGCACAATTAGATGCAACTGGCAGAAGAGTTGATTTGCATCAACGACCCGAGCTTACGAAGGGTACTGTAGAATTTGTTGCCCCTACCGAGTATATGGTCCGGCCTCCTATGCCCCCAGTATATTTCTTCTTGATTGATGTTTCCATATCTGCAGTTAAAAGTGGCATGATTGAGGTAAGCACTTTACTCTTGGTGCAATGTATAGCTTTAGCTTGTACTGCATTCAGGGTCCTAACCATTGGAGTTTTCAGTCCCCCTAAAAGTGGCATGCTTAGGTAATCTGTGTAGAATTTACCATTGTGTAGAATGAATTCTTTAGAATAACTTTTAGAAGAATGAATTTTATGTTGGGGATATTTGTAAAAATTAAGTTTGCGGGGCCAAGTTTTTTTTTTGGATATTGCAAGGTCAAATTGTCATAGTATACCTAAAGATCAAATTTTGAAAATGAAATTTTCCACAATTACTCGTTCACCTCTTGGTAAACATATTTTCTAGGCAACTACGGGTCATAGAATGCATTTTACATTTGGGGTTCCCAAATAACTGGTTTATCCCAACCATTTTGGATGTCTCTGGCACATTTTATCTTGATTGCTGATGTTACTGTTCTTTAATGCAGGTTGTGGCTCAAACAATCAAGTCATGCTTAGATGAGCTGCCTGGCTTTCCACGAACACAAATAGGGTTTGCAACTTTTGACAGCACAATACATTTTTATAACATGAAGGTTTGCAGTACTTTTAGTGTTACCACTGTTAATATATCTCTGTTTCCCCCTTAATTGAGCTCAGTTTATACTAATTATTCTGGGTGTTATGCTTTTGCAGTCATCATTGACTCAACCACAGATGTTGGTAGTCTCAGATCTGGATGACATATTTGTTCCGCTGCCAGATGATCTTCTTGTTAACTTATCTGAATCAAGAAGCGTGGTGGATGCCTTCCTAGATAGTTTGCCAACTATGTTCCAGGACAATGTTAATCTAGAATCAGCTTTTGGTCCTGCTCTAAAGGCTGCATTTATGGTTATGGTATGTTAATCCCTTTAAAACCTTCTGTGGTGTTTTTTTAATCATACTTTTTCATACTAGTTTTTTCCCAATAAGTAGTGAACTTAATACATAGGATGCAAGTTGCTATTAAATAAATCAACGTTATGCGTAATTTTAGAGATTAGTTTTCACGGTATAGAATGAGATGAAAGAGGGTATAGAGTGTTGCAAATGCTGATCTAATCTAATTTAAAGGATAAGCTTCAACAATAATTGAAAGAAATATTTGCATGTTCTTAAAAAATTTCAAAAGTAATAATGCAGATTTCTCACTCCTAGATAATTTATATATATAAAGACTTGTGTTAGCAATTGGATTAGACTTTGCTAGTTACTTCACCTTTCTTTGGGATTGTGATACCGAGTTATCTAATTTAGGGAAAAATAAACCTGCTGATATTTGGAATTGGGAGGTCCGATTTATGGCATTGTGATATTTGTGCATGTATTTCTTCTGCAATTATGGGATGTCAACCCTCAATTGTTTTGATACAAATAATGTATTTTATGTTTTTCATATTTAATACACAGCATATAAATGTTTGATACTCAGTTGGGTTTGATCATCAGTTAGTAACTATATCTGTTAGAAATAACAGCTGTAGTTAGCTAGCTGATGTAGTTAGTTAGACAAATAGTTGGAGAAGTGATCAATAGAGTATACATAATTAAAGGGATTGGAGAGGGAGGGGTATTTGGTGCGAATACCTCGGTTGTTGAGAGAAATACATTTTATTGTACATTATATGGTCTCTGAACTTGTATCCCATTTGATACTGGCCAGAAGACATTATTTCTCTATAAAAGATTGTTGTTTTCCCCCAATTTTGATCCAGCTCTATTAAGAAACTATTTTACTTATGTTAAAACGACAAAGTTCAGACAACCCAAAATTTATGAATTTAAAGACTTGATTCTTTGCTCATAGAAGGACCTGTTTGTTTAAGCTTTAATAAAAGTTAGGTTTAAATATGTTTTTCATCCATCCAAAATTTACCAGCTTCGGTTTTGGTCCCTCCCATAAATTTCCTCTTCTGATTTATAATTTTTCCAAACCATATTTAAGCCTTGCTATTTAGTCCCTATAAGGACTAGAACCACACGGTTTGGAAACAATTTGGAGAAAAGAATAAACTTTTGGAGGGACTAAAACCAGAACTTTCCATATTTAAGGAGACGAAAAACATTATTAAGGTTGTGCAAAGAAATTATTTATATTTTGAAGATTTTACAGAAAGTAGATGTTATTTTTTGTCTGGTTGCAATTATAAAAAATCATTTTTTTTAAAGTAGTTAGAATCTTTTTCAGAATCTACTCAAAGTAGCTTCTCAAAATAATTAGAATTTATTTTTAGATTCTGATTTTTTTAAAAGCTTTAGCAGATATCCTAAAAACGTTTACAGATGTCTCTTTTCTAAAACTAAGAACTTAAGTAAAATCTGAAACAAACAAACTCTAAACCATAGAAAAGTAACTTACATTTCAAGTAGAATGGTGGGGCCTTTGCTTATCTTATAACACCGTCCACCTGGAATTTATTGAATCTCTGTACATGTTTTCCTGTACGTTTAACAACCTCGTTTTTGTTACACATCACTCTGATTTGGCCTTTCCATGCCTCTCTATGCAGAGTCAACTTGGAGGGAAATTGTTAATTTTTCAAAATACACTTCCATCTCTTGGTGTTGGTCGTTTAAGGTTACGTGGAGATGATACTCGTGTTTATGGGACAGATAAAGAACATGCACTGAGACTGCCCGAAGATCCATTTTATAAGCAAATGGCTGCTGAGTTTTCTAAGCTCCAAATCTCAGTGAATGTGTATGCCTTCAGTGATAAGTACACTGACATAGCATCCTTAGGTATTTTTTTCCTTTCCCTCTAATTTTCCCATGCCGTACTCTAAAGATAAGTGATAAACCTGTTACTTTGGATTGTAACACTTCTGATTGATATATGATGATTCTTTTGTTACAGTATTGTTTTTCGTTGATATGATTCCATGAGTTTATGGGCTTTATCTAAGCCTGCTAAAATTATCTTTGACCTATGTTCATTTTAATACGCTTTTGGTGTATTGTGACCTTGCAAGTGTTTGAGTACATCATGTTGCACATTTATGGTCTGCACTCTGCACTGGATACTCAACAGGATGACATTGATATGTAATTAGTTAATGACTTCATTTTGGCTATTTCGTATACTTAATTGAATGATTACTATATTTTCCCATGGTGTTGTGACCAAAGATTTGTGGAATATCAACTGATACTGTCACTCATGGATGCATTCTCCCTAAAACGGACTTATTAATGCTTAATTAGAATTGGCAAATTATGTGTTGGTGGCTTGTGATTGTCTGTAAATAACCCCCCCCCCCCAAGCACAGTAATTATGTAAAATTTGTTTCTATCCGCTTGAGTGGTTCTTGCATTCTAGTGATCTTAGAAGGAAATTGTGTTTTTATGATTTACTGTCTGTTTAGGAACTCTGGCAAAGTATACTGCCGGTCAAGTGTATTACTATCCAGCCTTCCAATCAGCCATTCATGGGGAGAAATTGAGACATGAATTAAGGAGAGACCTTATTAGAGAAACTGCATGGGAAGCTGTAATGCGTATTAGATGTGCAAAAGGTCTGTGCATTATGTCTTGAAAATCCTTACCTTCCCAGCCTCCTTTTGTTTATCTGTTATTTTATGAAACCAATTGCTGACATTGCTTATTTTTCTAGGCGTTCGCTTTACAACTTATCATGGAAATTTCATGCTAAGGTCCACTGATTTGTTAGCACTTCCAGCTGTAGATTGTGATAAAGCCTTTGCCATGCAGTTATCACTTGAGGAGACATTACTGACTACTCAGACGATGTATTTCCAAGTTGCATTGCTGTATCCTTTCTTCAATAATTCTTAAGATGAGTTCTAATGTGTACTTAAGTTCTATTGCGGATGATAACTTTTAATTATATGTTCTATGATGCCACTATTAAAAAAGAAAACACAATGTCTTTCTTACAATAAGCATATATGTTAATCATTGGAGTCTAGTCTTCCCTATATGTTTAACATCAAGGGATTCACTTTGTGCTGATTGGAACATTTAGTTACCCCCGATTACTCCAAAAAACAGAGTTTCTTTCCTAGGAATGTCACATAGTTTTTTGAAAGGAGTTTGGACATGTGTTTCTTTCCTAGGAAGTGCAAATAATAAAAATAGAAGTTAACCTTATTTTATCCTTTTCATTTTTTGTAGGAGATTCATCTCATCTTATTGTGCTTTGTTTTTACTATTTCTCCTCCACTGTTTAACATTTTTGTTCATGTGGATGTCTCTTATGCTTGATAGTCAGTTAAGTTCGTTAAGTCCGAATATTTTGGATGTGAAGTTATTTTAAAATGTGTTGCATCCCTAACAACGAAATAGATACACTGCATCTTGTGGAGAAAGGCGTATCAGAGTACACACAATGGCAGTGCCAGTAGTTACAGACTTGGCTGATATCTATCGCCTGGCTGATACTGGTGCAATTATATCTCTGTTTAGTAGGCTAGGTAGGATAAACAGGAATTCTGGTCTAGTGATATCAATGTGGTGGATCATGTATGATTTTATCTTATACAGTTCTTTCATGTTTCCAGCAATTGAGAAAACATTGTCCCAAAAACTGGAAGATGCACGGAGTGCTGTGCAACAGAGAATTGTGAAAGGCCTCAAGGAATATCGAAATCTTTATGCTGTGCAACATCGCTTGGCCAATAGAATGATATATCCTGAGTCTTTAAAGTTCTTAATGTTGTATGGATTAGCTCTTTGTAGATCAATGGCTCTACGAGGAGGGTTTGGTGATGTTTCACTGGATGAACGTTGTGCAGCAGGACATACAATTATGACTCTACCAATAAAAAGACTGTTGAAACTTCTCTATCCTAGCTTGATTCGAGTTGATGAATATCTTCTAAAGGTATACATTGCCGCCCCTGAAAAGTTTCCAACATAAAGGTTGAACTTTCTGAGCCTTGAATTATTTCTGCTTGTTTTCCAGGCATCAATACAGGCGGAGGACTTAAAAAGTATTGAGAGAAGGTTACCTTTGACCGGGGAGAGCTTAGACTATAGGGGCCTTTATATATACGATGATGGCTTCCGGTTCATTATATGGTTTGGTAAGGTTATTTCACCTGATATAGCCAAGAATTTACTTGGAGAAGACTTTGCAGCAGAATTATCGAAGGTATTCTATATTCCTGCCCTATAAAATTAGGTTCCTTATGAAATAGTCATACTATTTACATAAAGTCTTATGGTTAAATTTTTGTGACATTCATCCTATTACCAGGACCAAGGTTATCATAAGATTGACTTTTATTTACATTGTTGTAGATGGATATAACTCTTAATCCATTGAACAACTTCTTGTATGGTCAACTCAGTAGTGAAACGAAGTAGGGTAGATATATTTGTGTACTCCTTCATTTGCCTAGGTGAGCAAAATTTGAAATCCATATGATGCTGTGCTTACATTTATGTCTCTTTTTACAGACCACTCTAATTGAGCATAACAATGAAATGTCAAGGAGGCTGATGAAGGTTCTTGAAAAATTGAGAAATACAGACCGTGCATATCACCAGTTGTGCCACCTGGTGAGGCAAGGTGAACAACCCAAAGAAGGATTCCTCCTTCTTGCGAACCTTGTTGAGGACCAGATGGGAGGTAACAGCGGGTATGCTGATTGGATGATACAGATATCCCGACAAGTGCAACACTCATAATACATAGGTAAGGATTGCAATCTTTGTTAGGAAGCTTAATGTGGTGGGTTTTGCACTGATGATGAATGGACAGTTGGACCCTGCATTTTACCTTATTGATATCTTATTACATGTTTGACTAGAAAACTGTAGCCAATGACTAGAAGGCAGCATATGCTTTTTTTGGTTTGAAATTACTATGCATATTGTATAATGATCTGAACATCATCATATATTCTACATTATATACTAATTCCCTTCTGACAGCTTCCTGTCTAAACAATCAGAGTTTTGTCAGACATGTTATCCGTCTCATAAGTGAGGACCATTTTTCTTTCTGCACTGGGAATATATTGAACAAGCCTTTAAGGTGCATGGTGAAGCGTGGATGATGCTCGGCTTGACTCTATTGGTCATGACCAGCGTGCAAGGAGGCATCTGCTGGGAGACTCTAATTAGTTCATCTTGGGATGTATCAGTTAGGTTAATTCTACGGTAGTGGTTGAATTTGAATTTAAACGTGTATGCTTTCATGTCGTGTTGATAGAGTGAAAAAAGAAGAGAAACGTTTTCCCATACTTTTCCTTGTGAGAGTCTTATTTTTTTTCTTTTCTTTTTGTTGTTATTAGCTTATGGTTGATTCATTCATTGTAGAATAGGAAAGAAAGTAGACAGAAAGAAGAGATGCCATGATTGTCAAATCAGTCTTGCTGAGATATTGGTTTTTTGTTTGGTGACGATTATTATTTATTCTGATATATAATGTTTGAGACTTCTTAACTGTGACATTGCGTATCTGAAAACCTTTTCTTTTTGTAGTCTCTGAAACCGTTATTTTCTATGTTGCTTCCTAAGTTCTGCTTGTTATGGAAGGCCAAACTGTTTTATGGAGTAGTTTATTAAGACTTAGGTTGCTTGGATACATATATTGGACACAAACATTAACATTTGGGTAAAGTGCGCTGACAACAGGCCCACCCAAGAGTCCGGCTTCTCTAAAGTGAGCGGACTTATTTTACAGGCTCTTTTAAAGTGAGTGGACTTATTTTACAATCACAACCATTGGTTGAGTTTCTTTTTTACTTCTTTAAAGTAGTAATTACTATTAATGGTTATGATGCTTACTTTACTCTTTAAAGTGAGTCCATTCACTTTAGATGAGTTAAATCCATAAATTCTTACAACCATTGGTTTTTTATTGACTTTTTCAAAGTAGATAACTACTATTAATTGTTATGATTACTTTACCCTTTAAAGTGAATTCAATCACTTTAGATGAGTTAAATCCAGAAATTTAGAATACTATGATTATAATCACATTATGACTCTTCTAATAAAATATTTTGCTTATGATAGGTTTGGTAGAAGATTAGTCTATAAAGGGATAACATTGGCACACACCTATTGAAATTTAGCAAAGTCACCAAATAATAATTACTTACCCATATTGATTTATATAATTTTCAATATCCATATATTGTAATGCAGAGAGATAAACAAATTGTTTTTAATTATAAATTACTCTAAGCAACTCTAAGTCATAGTTGATTGTGGAAGCAACCATTGCTTATTTTCAAGTTTTTTGAGTGTCACTTAGACTTACTCAAGTGGTGAAAAAATTAAGCTTTAATTACTTAATGATAAGATACTAATAAAATACACTACAACCCAAAGCACTAAGGGAGAGAGGGAGGGGTGCATGTCGTGTCAATTACTTGACAGTATTGAACAATAATATTTTTTTCTCGTATATTAATGAGAAAACGTAGAATTATATATTGGCATCAATGTGTGATCAAGTAGATTCAGACAACTACCACTCCATTGGTAGAAGCCGTCAAGTTACGTGTTTATGTGATGATATGTTATTAATATAGTAACCTCCACTTTTTTATGGAGAAGGAGATAAAAAAAGAGCTGCAAATAAATTAGCTCACCACTTTTGAGGTTACACGAATTCGCCGCAATGTGGCTAAAGACAAACTTAAGATCAGGACCTCCAACGGATACATAGAGATAGGAAACACTGTTTTTTTTCTTTTTCTCCTTTATTATTTTTTTATGTGTTATATTACTCTCGCAATTCCGATTCATGTGTGTTGAAGGTTAAAAGTCTTTCCAAGAGTGTTACCCCTGAAAATTGGACTTTTAACCTAGAGCTTCAAACAATTATTTTATAATTGTGTATGTATAGTTTTTATTTTGTTTGGTAAATAATAACGCACTGCCTATTTCTTTTTCTTTTTGGTTGCGCACTGCCTTTTTTTACAAGAGCAATAAATAATCATGTTTTGGCTTTGTTGTTAAATTAAACACATGTCCTAGTAAATAATCATATTTGTCTTGAATAGTCAAAATTGCTAGTTGAGTGTGCTTTCAACTAAAAACTAAACAAACTCAGTTAATTGGATGCATTGTGATGCACATGAATACATTTCCGTAAAATGAAAACACACTTTTAATAACATCTCCGTCGATGCAATCTATAAGAGTGACTAAATTAAATTTATTTTTTTGTCAACTTATACCATTCTTTATAATTTTCTATATTGTTATATCATTTTATTTTACTTTAAGCAACTCAACTAATATTTTACTCTAATTCAACAAGTAACTTTCTTTTTTAAAAATGGCCCCACAACCAACCCACAAGTATATGCAAAAAACTACCTATAGGCCCCGTTTGGAAAAACAAGTTAATTAAGCGCTTATGACCATAAACGCATATGACATAAGCGCTTATTAATAAACTCTTTTAAGATATTTATTATAATGAATTGAAAATAAGTTATATATAAGCATAAGCTCTTTTTCATAAGCTACTCTATTCATAAGCTATTCTTTTTCATAAGCACTTATACTATAAGTTAAACTCATATAAGCTCTTCCAAACGGGGCCATAATATAATACGAAAAAGTTAAAATGAGACCCATAACATAGCAACAAATGCTCTCTATGTTGCAACCGTTACAGCTCTAGCAACTTATGGGGTTCCTCTCCAAACACAAAATATTCATATTTGTGTTGCTATTTTGAATAGCAATCACCGACAACAATAATTAATTATTGACACATCATAATATAAATTACTCTCACATTGCTAATTACACTCGGATTCTCACTTTTTTTCCTGGCAAGTTGTTAGTAAATTAATATAAATTAACCCTCCACAGATTGAGAAGGAAAATGGACTCCTTATGTCATTCATGAATGCACATCATAAAAGTTCTCTTTTTTTTTTTCATGGTACCCACCGCCGACAACAATAATTAATTCTCCCGCCCTAAGTGTTATCACTAAGCAGTGAATGACTGATCATAAAATGTGTTTCATTATCGGGCCAGTTTCGAACCTCCAACCTCATAATAGTTAAGCGACGGGTGAACTAATGATCAAACCAGACGTTGTGGTTATAAAAGTTGTTTTTGATAAGGAAGGGAATTGAAGAGTTCCACATATTTCTCCATGAAACTTGATCACCCATTCCAATTGATCCAAAACATGTTAAATTGCACGAAACTTAGCAGCCAAAAAACTGAATATGGGACTTATCCTTGAATGTGGGGACCAATAAAAATAACCTTTGATTGAATCCCACCAATCCAATCACGACTCTTCAGTTTTTGGTGGGACCACGCATGAATCATCATCACATAAAATGTTAATTGTTTCTTATTCTCTTATATCCCATTTTCTTGATGTCCGTCTCTATATAAACCTCTCCACTCTTCCCATATTTATCATAACCAACAACATATCATATCTCAAACCTTTTTCTTTGCCTCTTTGCACTCTTTTATCTCCAATATTTGGCCTTAGCTTACTTAATTTCCATTAAACAAAATTCAGGACTAATTAAGCCAAATGGGGTTCCAAAACTTGGTTTTAACCATTTTCATGGTAGCATTAGTTGTAGGTGGCCAATATGGGGATTGTAGAGGCATTCACAATCACTCACCCAGAAGTAAAAAACTTCATGGTGGTTTTGTTCAAAGAAGTGGCACCCATTTTTTATTGAATGGGAAGCCACACTACATAAACGGCTTCAATTCCTATTGGTTAATGGTTGTAGCTTCTGATTCATCTACAATGTCCAAAGTCACTACTACTTTTCAAGATGCTTCCCAACATGGTTTGAATGTAGCAAGAACATGGGCCTTCAATGATGGAGGTGATAAAGCCCTTCAAATTTCCCCTGGTTCTTATGACGAGAATGTCTTCAAGGTATTGCATGTGTATCTTAATTCTATTTTAATTTCATTTTTGATTAGTATAATGCTCTTAATTAATTTATTTCATCATAAATTAAAGTTACGTTGAATGTGTCGCATGCAGGCATTGGATTTTGTGGTATCAGAAGCAGGGAAATATAAAGTGAAACTGATATTGAGCTTAGTGAATAATTGGAATGATTATGGTGGAAAGAGTCAATATGTGAAATGGGCAAAAGAACAAGGTCAAACCGTGAACAACGATGATGATTTCTTCACACACCCTGCTGTTAAACAATATTACAAAAACCATGTCAATGTAAGAAATAAAGAATAACTTCTGAGCAGACACATATAGTCACTATTTTCGACGTGGAATACATGGTCTCAACAAAAAGTAAAGCAAATAGAGTAATTAGCCCTCCAAGTAATTTTAACATTTGTGAATTTGGTTGGAATATATGCAGGCCGTGTTGACGAGAAAAAATACTATTACTGGATTGGTGTATAAGGATGATCCAACCATTTTTGCATGGGAGCTTATTAATGAACCTCGCTCCCAAGACTATTCTGGAAAGTCCATTCAGGTAAGAAAAGTTACTTTTATTCACCGTGATTTTTCACCGTGCTGAGTGTAATTCTTAGCTACAAGTTCTCACTGGACACTAAAGTTATTGTCATATATAAATATGCAAAAATTGTTTGCTATTACAGGATTGGGTGAGTGAGATGGCTGTGTATGTGAAGTCCATTGATTCCAACCATTTGTTAGAGGTTGGGCTTGAAGGGTTTTATGGTGAATCAATGCCAGAAAAGAAGCAGTTCAACCCCGGATTCCAAGTTGGAACTGATTTCATATCCAACAACCAAGTTCCCCAAGTCGATTTTTCATGCATCCATCTCTACCCTGATCAATGGTAAATAAATCCTATCTTGTACATAACAATTATTTTTATTTATTCATGCTAGTGATGTATTATAAAAGAGTGAATCGTCCATAAAAGTGCAAGCATGAGACAAGTTATTCCCCAGAAGAAAGAAATACCTCCACGGTGGCTAATTATGTCAAATTAGTTCATATGACCAATATTTTATCTGATCATAACGCGCTCAATCGGTGTATCTGATAATTTTGTTATGGATTACAGGTTATCGAGCACAGATGAAGCGGCCCAAGATGCGTTTGTTGAGAAGTGGGTTTCAGCCCATATTCAAGACTCAAAAGATGTTCTAAAGAAGCCCATTCTAGTTACTGAGTTTGGAAAGTCTTCAAATTCTTCAGGATATAACGTAGATAAAAGGAACAGTTACTTTGAGAAACTATACAATATGATGTATAATAGTGCTAGCAGTGGAGGTGCATGTGGTGGTGGCCTTTTTTGGCAGCTCATGACGCAAGGTATTGATGGATTTCGTGATGGCTATGAAGTTATTTTTGAGGAGGCTCCTTCTTCAACGGCCAATGTTATCTCAAAACAATCTCAAAGGCTTGCAAATCTTAAATAGCTTTAATAATTGTCATTTTAGCCACCACAAATGGTGCCATGCATACATAATACTACAATACAATGTAATGAATCAAAATAATGGATAAGGAATAATATTCAAAATAATTGTGAATCAATATTTTTTTTTTATGGAGTGGCTTGATTTATAATTCTCGCTTCAAAATTACTATTAATTCATCGATAAAATTTAAGGACTAATTAATTGAATATTCACTTAAAAAGTAATAAATGTGATGTGTTTTGAGCTTATTGAGTCCAATTTTGAGGAGAGAAGGCATTTATGCTTGAAATTGGAAATGTTTAGCATCTATCTATTTCATGTATTTTTGTGAGGAGAAGTCTCATTTCCTTACTTTCTAGATTTTTATGACAAATAGGTTTGATGATTTCGTCGTCTTTTAAAAAATTGCTCATAATCTCATATGTTTATATGAGCAAATATCTATACTTAGCTATAAACCAGGGGTGTCAAAGCAGACAACTTGAAATTTTTTTAAGAAAATCCTTTTGCCCTATAAAAAGATGGTTTTTGCCTAAAAAAATGAATTTTGGTAAATATAAACGGATTTTAGAAGGGAGCTACGTTTAAAACACAATGTGTTTGAAATTGCAATCCCATGATATAACAACAAAAACATTAATGAGGACAAATCTACATTAAAACAAAATTCAAAATGCCACAAATCATATAAACATTACTTGTAAACCAAAGGAAAAAATATCTAGCACCACCTTTTCCGGTCTCATAAACACAAAAACATGATAAATATCTTTCAATAATCAATTATCTATTTGTAAACTCATCTCAACACAATGACAAATAATTGAACTCAAAAGCTAGCATTAAACTAAACCACAAATCAATAGCACCAACTTCAAATAACAAAATTGTTATTAATGTTAATATAACTAAGTAAAGGGTTTGAATTATTATTATAAACTTAACAAATCAAATTAATAAGTGCAATTTATGCAACCCAAAAGATGTCTTTTTTTTTAACAAATATTTAGAAGTTAAACTTCATATTAAGATCACATTAAGACTAAGTTTCCACAAAGACAGCTAAAAAATGAGGAAAAATATGGGGAAATACAAAAAAGTGGGTTGGCTCGCCTCGCGCTGCAATGTTGTGCGACGAAGCGGGTTGCATTTTTTACGGATTCATTTTCAGTGGCCAACCTCGCCTTGTTTTTACAGATTCGCGGGCTAAGCCCGCAAGCCATGCCCGCTTTGACACCCCTACTATAAACAATTCTGAACTTATTTTAAGAAAATTTCAAATTAACTTATATCATTAAACACTTTAAAATAAATACTTATAGCATTAAGCATTTAATTAACTGTTTACCGAAAAAACACCATTGTTTTATTAACTGATGATAATTTTTTTAGAACAAATGATCATACTTCAATCAACCAATATATTAAAAAAGTACTCAAACTGTCAAACAGATAAAATATTCAAATTATGAAGAAAAAATATGTATAAATTATGCGCATAAGACTTTTTAAACGGTGAATATCTCATTAAATATATAATTTTTAAGAAAATGATTCAACCTAGCACTCAGAAAACACCAGATTTCCTACAGTTTTTTTTAGAAAATTTGCCGCGAAATTCTTATTTCGATGGGCCTTTTTGGCGAATTGTTGTAACAAATTTTGGGTGATTTTAATATTTCAACCAACACAAAACCGCAGGAAATTCAGGTATCCTCTGATGTCTCACTCGTACTGTGCAGGTGTTTATTTAAGTGGGACTTTTAAGATGACTCACAACACAGATTTTTTTTTTCTAATTAATTATAAAAGTAACAAATAATTAAAAATAAAAATAAGATAAAAATAATGATAAATATATAAGAACGAAAGGAGTATTTCCTATTAATATTAATAGCGGTGAGATTAAATTCGAACTTCTCACTTATTTATTTAAGTAATGAAGTGCTGACCGCTCGAAGCTTACAAAAATAAACAAACAAGTTAAAGAGTTTTCCTCTTTGACAGTCAGTGACCAACGCATTATAGCACACACCACAAAAACAACAACAAGAAGAAGAAGAACCAGAACCACTGTTGCTGAGAACGCGATAGAGAGAACTCATACATACATAGATCTAAAACTCTAACCTTTTCATTCTCACTCTCACCATCTTCCTTCTTCTCCTTACATCCATGTTAGTACCAGAGGTAAATTTTCTTCCTCTCATTTTTTTCGTTTTTGTTTTACGCCATTTTCACCCAATTCACCTTTATTCTCTCTCGCGATGAGTTTACCGTTGAATTTGTCATGTTCGATGGATGGATCTCTGATGTTCCTTCAGTATTTTTCCTTGTAGGCAAAATACAAAAAAATGACATTTGCAATTTCTTGTTTTTGTTTTTGTATGTGTGGAATAAGCAACTTTCCTATTTTGGCTTCTTTTTCCATGTCTATACTATATGTTTTAAGTTTGTATCCCTGTGACTGAAGATTAAAAAAAAATCTGATTTTGAGTCTATTAATTCCAGGAGGTAAGTGAGTGGGATTTAAGCTGTTGAAAATAGCAAGGAAGGCTGTGAAGTTTGTAGATGGCTTCGGTTGGCGGCGTGGCACCGCATTCAGGCTTGAGAGAATCTAGTGGTGTTGATAGATTACCAGAGGAGATGAATCATATGAGAATTAGGGATGATAAAGTATGTTTTTTTAACAGCTAACACAAATTTTTATTTTTTTTTGGGTTAAGATTTTTTTGTTTGATATTTTTTAAGTCTGGGACCTAGTTGCTTATTGTAGCTTGCATCATCTTGTAGGAAATGGAAGCCGCCATTGTTCATGGTAATGGAACGGAGACAGGCCATATCATAGTAACCACTATTGGGGGTGGAAATGATCAGTCAAAGCAGGTATTGTAGCTTCTCCCTTATTTTTTTCCACTAACATATACTGTACTGTGGAAATTTGAATGTAGTTTGAAACAACTTAACTACCATAGGGTCTCACTTGCTCTGCTGACATCCTTGTGCTTTGAAGTTGATAAACAACTAATGCTGTAGTGCGGTGTTATTATTTGTGTGTAAATGTCTTCCTTTCCTGTTTTTTATAATGCTGCATGAATGTGAGTACTACACTTTGAAATGAGTGTTATCGTATTTCTCCTTGAATTTTTTTCTTTTTTGTTCCCTCTAGATTTGGGTTTTATGCCAGCTGTATTGCCTGCTAACTTGAATCTATATACAGTAAGTAGCACGTCTATTTTCTGTCTCCTACATGTTTCTGTTGTGCCTTGTTATTGGCAAATAAACACCAATTACTCACTGATTGATGGAGCTCAATGGGATATGATAGTATATAGCAATATCATGCAGTGGAATTTTATCTGCATCTATATATTTTCTTTTATGAGATTTTGTAATTCAGTCCTCATAATTTTTTTAAATTTGTTTATTGCTCTTGAATAATTAAATGTCTTTTTAATGTTTCAGACCATAAGCTATATGGCAGAGCGAGTTATAGGGCATGGTTCATTTGGGGTTGTCTTCCAGGTACAGATTTTACCCAGTTCAGTGCTTTAAACATGTTGACATGATACCTTTTATGCTGAGTTTTTTAGTACTGTAGGCTAAATGCTTGGAGACTGGTGAAACTGTGGCTATCAAAAAGGTTCTTCAAGACAAGAGGTATAAGAACCGGGAACTGCAGACTATGCGTCTTCTTGACCATCCAAATGTTGTCTCTTTGAAGCATTGCTTCTTTTCAACCACTGAAAAGGATGAACTATACCTTAACTTGGTACTTGAGTATGTTCCTGAAACTATTCATCGTGTGATCAAGCAGTACAATAAGTTGAACCAACGCATGCCACTGATATACGTGAAACTCTATACATACCAGGTATACTTAATCATGACAGTCTAGTTTAGTCATGATCCTATTGTGAGTTGCATTCTAAAAAATGTCTGTATTAATGGTTTAGATTATTTTCAAGCTCTCTGAACTGTTGCTCAATTTTTTGAATGAGCACTTAACCTATAAGATAAATCTTAAACCGTGCAGTTTTTGTCCAAAATTCCAAGTGGTGTTAATTCTCATGTTTTTCAGATTTCTAAGAGTTAGCTTTATGTAGCTATGAATATGATGACCCCTGAATTTCCATTGCTTAAATTTGATGACTAGTTTATACAACTCTCTGATTACTTCATTCTATTTTGAACTGTGTCTGTTGGGTGTGGGTTTATTTTTGTGCTATTATGAAGGTAGAGCTGGCTTGGTTAAATGTAGAGATTTATGCAGTGTTACCTTTCCTGTATTGCGTTCTTCTCTTCTGAGGTTGTAACAGTTTAATTGATATATTTCAGATCTTTAGAGCACTATCTTACATTCATGGTTGTGTTGGAGTCTGCCATCGGGATATCAAGCCTCAAAATCTATTAGTATGTATTTTATTTTGCTGGTCCTGTCATTGATAGTTTTTACTCCCACTTTTTATTTCAGTTTTCAACTTCTCAGGTTTCGTATTTATGGTTGTGTAACTTGTGTTTGGAGTTGCCAAAAAATTGGAGACTGATATAGTGCTATTTCAAACTCTGGACACTCAAGACTGTCAGAGAATATTAACTGAAAATTTCTATGCAGGTTAATCCGCATACCCACCAGGTTAAATTATGTGACTTTGGAAGTGCGAAAGTCTTGGTATGTTTCATAATTATTGGTTTGTATGTTTTTGTCATTTCTTCCTGCAACCATTTCTATTGGAACTTTAGCTTTGCCGGCCGAGTTTACCTTGTTCTGTATGACCTTTGAGTTTGATAGGTAAAAGGCGAACCAAATATATCGTACATATGTTCTAGATATTATAGAGCACCTGAACTTATATTTGGAGCAACTGAATATACTACGGCAATTGACAACTGGTCTGTAGGCTGTGTATTGGCTGAGCTTCTGCTTGGACAGGTTGGTGACTGATGATGTGAGCTCTTTTGGTTTTGTGATTTAGTATATGTGATGTGTGATTTGTGTGTTTGATTTTACCAGCCTTTGTTTCCTGGTGAAAGTGGAGTTGATCAGCTTGTTGAGATCATCAAGGTAATCTTTTTGATCAATTTATTTGTTATTGTGTTTTACTTATTTCCACTGAGCTATCTTTCAAAGTGGTATAGTTGGATGGTTCAACTAACTCAATTATAAGTTGTAATACCATAATGCAGAGGTGGATGATGAATGGTTGATTATGTCTCCTCTTGCTTTAACCTTTTAACTTTACAACTGAATTGATTTTCTTGGTGACTCATTTCTTGAATCACTTATATACCAATCAATTTGATGGGTAGCCTTCACTTTTAACATCGTGCCAGTATATGTAACATGTAAATTACCCTCTTGTTGCGGCTTTTGATAGGTTCTGGGTACTCCAACAAGGGAAGAGATTAAGTGCATGAACCCTAACTATACAGAATTCAAATTCCCACAGATTAAAGCACATCCATGGCACAAGGTATGACAAATGAATTTAATAGCATGTCATGTTGAATATTTTAGCTCATCATATTAATATATCTAGTAACCTCTTCCTGAGAACTCCACACTGATATAAATTTGTTGGCTTGGTCCTACTAGATCTTTCCTAAGCGCATGCCACCAGAAGCTGTTGATTTGGTTTCAAGACTACTACAATATTCCCCTAACCTGCGGTGCTCAGCTGTGAGTATAGATTTCTTAGCAAGCATTTATAATTTTTATCAATCTAATTGGTGAAATAGTGCTGTACTGCTCTCCTTTATCATGTAATGGTGGTTTGGAAGTTTTATGGTTTCGATCTAATAGTTCTGTGGTTTGTTTCTCATTGTTCAAAGATCAATATAAATGTATTTTTACTTTATCTGGTGCAGTTAGATGCCTTGACCCATCCCTTCTTTGATGAACTACGTGACCCTAATACTCGCTTGCCAAGTGGTCGTTTCCTTCCACCTTTATTCAATTTCAAATCTCATGGTATGATAATTTTGGAAGGCTATTGTGTCTTATTCTGGTTTGCTACTGCTATTAATAGTTCATAGTTCTGACTTGACTTTGTGGATGTTATTGCTGTCTGTGTACCAGAACTGAAGGGAGTCCCAGCTGAGATTTTGGTGAAATTAATCCCAGAGCATGCCAGGAAGCAGTGCCCGTTCCTTGGGTTGTGAATGTAACAAAACTGCAAGTGTTTTTCCATGTGCAAGCTCCATGTTTCCTCTATTTATGAAATGAGATTTCTACCTTAATGTATCCTTGTTATATTTCAGTGCCTTGTAAAAACAGATTTTAGAGATATATACCTAACTGTTGATGGCAATTTTGTATGTGTCGCATTTCTTAGATTGGTAAGCAGATCCTCTCAATTGGGAAAACACTTGACCATGTCAAGTTTACAATCTAACCATTGATTTAATTTAGTGAAGTAATTTGTAACATTAGCAATGCCTTGATTAAAACCTCAAAGTTCTCCAAACTAGATGCAAAATTCCAAAATGGACCAAGTTTGGGTCGAAGTTGTCCACAGGTTGTGGCAAGCTACCATCAACAAACCGAAGCTTATTCTTTGAGAGGAGTTCATACACAATTGAGGAAAAAAACAAAAGCACATGTAACTGATGACAAGTAAGAAACTGACTAGGCTAGCTAATTTTCAGTTACAACTCCAAATTACAAATCAGCTCAGTTTTATATTGCCCAGTAATAATTCTGCGTATCTGCTTCCATTTGAAAATTTGTAAGGAGCCTTGCGAGATTTAGTTCTTTTTGCCCTGCAAGCAAAGGTAAGAAAGAAATACATTCAATTAGTTGAACGTGTTGCGCATCAATTTATGAATAGATAATTGCAATGTCACTAACAAAACTACAGTATTCACAGATTAGACGTTTAATGAACAATTTTTCAAGTACTACACCCCTCACGAGTTTATAGTTTATGACCTATGTACCTTTTTTATTTTTAAAGAAAATTAAACATCCCAAGGTGTCTTTAATTTAAAGTGAGGGTATGTGTAATATTGTAATATTGAAAACGTTTCCCTCTTCCACAAAGCCACCTATTATTCCCCTCCTCCTCTACCCAGGTGCTTGTACCTCCAATTTAACCCAAAAAAAATGTTGCACTCACATCCATGACCATGGCTGAATTTAATGGCCCTCCTTAAAATTATCGCTGTTGGATTACGTTTTAAACTAGATATAGCCATATATGCAATGGTGGCTGCACATCTAAAAGGGAAATTAAGCAGTTTCGTTAACAGTGTTAAGAATATCTGAAAAACATCTTGTAAAATCATTAGTATAGTATAACATCTTAAACTATCTTAGATGATCTAGTAAGATGGTTTTCATATCTAAATATATTTTCTAATAAATAGCTTTTAAAACTCTTGTATTTAAGTCAAATTTATATTCCATTATATTTCCCTATCTAAACTCGATGTAATTTTAACAAAGGTCATTTTATACACTTTAGACATGTATAGTATATAACTGGTGAGATCATTCTCCCAATAACAGATACTGAGACTTTAAACATGCTTTGGTAACTACTTATGATCATGTCAGTTCCTCCACAAAATATACAGAATTCAAACTCCAATATAAAGTACCAAATAGAAGAGCTTACCTTGAAGAAATGTACTTATCAATCTCATGCTTCTTCTCAGGACCATAAACAAACCATCTTTCATCAATTGCGGTGCCATCCCCTTGTATTTTGATATCTGCATGTTGTGCCATGCTTTAGAAAACTTGCTAGAGCCAAAATCATAATAGCATCATTTTAAAAAATCAAGCTAATTTGTTTTGAGAATTACCTTGCAGCAAAACAGCATCTTCACCTTCATAACTTTTTAATTTCCAAAACTTCTGACCACTACCATCCACAAACTCAGGCTCAATCCTCGTAGCATCAGAAATTTTACCTACAATATTATAAAAAAAAATTGTTAAAAGTGTTAACCATTACATCGGAAGAAATAATAAATTCTTACAAGACATAAGGTAACCATATATACACACATTTTCTATTTTACCCCAATTAAGTGTGTGTCTATTTACCAAATTAAGTCTCACATTTCTTTTTCGAAATTAGGAATTTTAAATCAACTGAAATTAAACAACTTACAAACAACATTTTGAGTAAGTGAATGCATGTTATCATGTGAGAAAAGAAACAAGATGTGAAATACTAATAGCATTAAAGATTAATAGTATGTCATGCAAATAACTACGAGAGTCTACGACTACGAGGAAGAATATGAGATACCAACTAATGTTTGTGACATGTGCAGCAGATATTAACCTTAGCAGAAGTGTGATCCTAAAAATCAACAATCAAGTACTTTTTAGTTTTCCTGTGCTATTTGTTGCTTGTTTGCTGCTTAGATAAATCTCTTCAAAGAAGGTTATGCAGAACTTTAGGAATGAAATTGAATAAAAGTTAAAGCATATAAACAACTCATAACAACATACTTTTAGGAATCTTAGCCTTAGCCTCAAGCATCTCACTGTGAGCTTGAGCTACTTCAGTTCCTAACTTTGGCAGAAGAGCATGTTGCTCTGACAATGAAACAGAATCCCCATTTGATTGAACTGTTTTGTCCGTCTCTTCCTGCAACTTTTGTTTCAAGCTTATTTCCTGTAACTGACACGTAAACACTTTTATGAACACAATGTGACAGTCGCACGAACCCAGATGCAAAGAACATACCACCTTCTTTACCTTTTCCTTTGCAGCCGCAACTTGAGCTTTGGCTTCTTTCTTCTGCTGCTCAAGATTTGAATTTTCCTCCTCAATGTGACTCCTCACTTTCCTGAACATATTAAGCAAGTTACGAAAACTAACAGCAGGAAACAAAAAAAACAAAAAAAAAGATAAGGGGGGAAAAACAGAAGAAGTGTTTTCCATATGAGTTTGAAATACTTACTCTGTGCAAAGAACTTCATCACACATGAAAGTGAGGAGACGAAGCTTGTGAGACAAACTCAAGTTACAATACCCAGAGAGGCCTTCATAGAGCATTTCTAAGGGGAAATCTTTAAGCACAAGAGCAGATTGTGAAGCTAAATCCCCCAGAGCTTTCAACCATGAACTGTTCCCATCTATTGTAGTCAAGGATGGAGACCTACACCGAAGTGATGCAGATAACAAGCTTTAAATAAACCAAAAAAAAAAAGTTAAAAAAATAAAAAAGGTAAACTGGATCAACTCACTTATGTCCTGAATTAATGAGGATCAAGGTCAAAAGTCTAGTTTGGAACTCAACAGCTAGGGTGTTCTCCCCACTGCGCAAGTTTTGTTTGCGAACTAATTCTCGCAAAATAGTCTCAGCTTCTCCTTTCTCCATGTCAAGGACCTGATTTCACAGGGAAGAAAAGTCAGAACACTTGAAAGAATGCAGCCAAAACAAGAATTATTTATGCAACAATATCATCATTATATCTAGAGAATTTAATTTGACCTAATAGAATTAAATAATATCCACCAAGCAATCAAACATTCAATTAATTGATCAAGTACAGGATAAATTGACTCTGTAAGTAGCATGAAATCAATAAAAGCAGCAAGTTATCCGAGTTTTATATTATGACTTCCTGTTGCACTAAATGATTTTGCCAATAGTGTACATTCAATGGGTCAACTACTACATGAAGCGGTAAATTGCAATTAATCAAGCAAAGATTTAATAGAAGAATCAAGATGAATGCGTACCTTTCCGAACACTCGGCAGAACTCCAGAAACTGCCAAGCATTCCCCACATCCTCATGTGAGAACTCAATGCCCACTATCTCTTTTAACTCATTGCCAGGCGGCAAAGGAATTTCATCAATTTTTTCCTCCGTAACTTGACGCATTGCATAACCATTATTGGGAGCAAAAATCGTAGCATCGAAAAAATCATTAGCACCCCAAACCTCAGGACCACCTTCCATTTTATCATCAGTGTGAGGTTTCCTTTCTGCTGCTGCGAAAATTTCATCTTGGGACACGTCACCAGCAACATCATAATCTATCAAAAACATGGTATTGCATTCTGTTTCATCTTTTTGATGAGGAATGGTAGGAAAATCATTTGCACTCCAGGCCTCAAAACCATCAATCTGTGAATAAATAAAAGAATCATCGATTAGTTAATTCAAGTTATCAACACACTTTTCTCTTGTTATCATTGTTTCAGATTGCACACATGAAGAGAAGCATAATTAGCCAGCACATAAAGGTAAACTTCTGCCAAGTTCAACCACTCGATAGATAAGAAGTTAAATGGAGAGAAAATTAACACACCTCCTCCAGAGGCAAAACAGCAGCATCAACATTTGCATTCCTGTCCAAATTTGCTGCATCCCTAGTGGCCAGCAATTCCGACACTGACCTAAAACCAGAAGCCCTGGCTTCACGTGTTAGGTTACCGGTAAAATCATTTGCACTCCAGGCCTCAAAACCATCAATCTGTGAATAAATAAAAGAATCATCGATTAGTTAATTCAAGTTATCAACACACTTTTCTCTTGTTATCATTGTTTCAGATTGCACACATGAAGAGAAGCATAATTAGGCAGCACATAAAGGTAAACTTCTGCCAAGTTCAACCACTCGATAGATAAGAAGTTAAATGGAGAGAAAATTAACACACCTCCTCCAGAGGCAAAACAGCAGCATCAACATTTGCATTCCTGTCCAAGTTTGCTGCATCCCTAGTGGCCAGCAATTCCGACACTGACCTAAAACCAGAAGCCCTGGCTTCACGCGTTAGGTTACCGGTAGGCGGCAGACCTTTTCTTGACCTACAAAATCAATATTCTTTCAAAATTAACACACAAATGGAGCAAAATAAAAACCACAATGCTAAACCCATAAACTCACACACAACTTGCCTGCAATAGCTACAGTTGCATTTGCCTCGGCACTTGGGGCAATTCCAGTTATCCAACAGATCTACATGTTTTGCATCCTCCCCATATCTAATTCAACAAAACAAAACCCTCAGCACATCCAAATATGCACCACTCTACTTTTGTACCCTTAACAAAATAGAAAAATTCTGAAAATTATACCATATTAAAAAGAAAACCACGAATATGAAACACATAAGATAAAACATAAATACGGGCAGGCAAACAACTTATTTTGAAAATTATAGAACTTAACACAACTGTAATATAATACATAAAACTAACATAAAAACACAACTTTCAAATCAAAAGTAAGAAATGATATACAATTAGAAGACACGCGCACATTGCCAAGATCACTACAACACGACACATCTATTATTTCTTGTTCAGATCGATGAGCCTAACCTGTTTGAAAGGCATATGGGGCAATATTTGATCACACAAGGCTTGCCCTTTTTCAGATTCTTACATGTAACAAGGAAACCCTCGACCTTTTGCCGGCACTGAAAAAATAACACAACAAAACACTATCATCAAAATGAATTTGAAAACTAAAAGCAAAGAAACACACAAATTAGACAAAACAAACTAAGTCAGAGATCCATCCACAAACACCATCACCCTACAACTCCATCCAAGGTTTTAAATTGCAGTTGCGGCCGCGATCTCAATAGTGCCGCGATCCTTAATATTGTAAAAAGTCACAACTACAATTGCGATCGCAATCTCTGAGACCTTTAAGATCTTGATGTCACAACCACAACCATCGTCAAAGACCTAAATTTACAACCATGGGCCCAACCATCTGCAAAAGTTTTCATTTTTCACATAACTCCGACCTTCCTTCCCTTTAGATACCCACTTCTGGATTTTTCTTTTTCACAGCATTAACCATAATCCAGATCCCAAGAACACAGATAAAAAATAGCCATTCATAAAACTCAACAAAATTGGGTAAACAGAAGTAAGCCCTCATTTTTATCAACAGCATTTGTTAAATAAACACTGACTCAATCTTGACAACAAATATGAAAAATGGTATGCATAAAAGGGGGGTCAATTCGCTCAAGAAATTAAAAAAATTCATTACTTGGTGGCAAGTTTTTCTTTTTCTGTTTTTAGGATCGTTTGCAGGATCATCGATCCCATTTCCAACAACTGGAATCCCCTCACCAGAGTCGCTGCCTCTAGCTTGCTGAGCATTGAGGTTCTCAGTCAGGGGAGGCAATTCGAGTTCCATGTCGGTGGTGGCAGAGGAGGCTGACGGAAGAGCAGACATGGTTAAGTTTGCAGAAAAAACAAAAACAAACAAACAACAGAGTCTGAGACACAACAAGACAAGAGAAAGAGCAAAAGCAAAAGCAAGAGAAGCAGCATGAAATGAATGACTTGGTTTGAATTTATAACAGCAGCTGAGGGTTAGAAAGTTGAGATTATTGATAAATGTGAAAATTATTAAGCCTTGTATGGAATGCTTTGTCCCTATCCGGATGCAGGGGTGGCGGGAACAATTATAATTTTGCAATATTTGGAGGACCTGTGTGTGATTTCAGAATTCAGAGTGAAAAGTTGCGAGTGTTGGAATAGATGGAAATATTTTGTATGGAATTTGCGAACAATTAAGGGAACTCCGCTCTCGCTCATTAATTTCAGATAGGGGTGAAAAATCGCGTCTGTTCTATCTTTCTTTTGGTTTCAAATTCAATCACACATATTACTTGCAAGTTGTAAACAAAACAAGTGTATTTCAATTGTTCTATAATCTTAAATCCAAACTACATAATTTCAAGTTCAAATCTAACTTCTGAAGTAAAAGAGCATGAATTTTGAGAAGAAGGGGGGGGGGGGGGTGATAGTGATACCTCGCCGGCATGAACAAAACATTGGTAGAGATAGTTGTCGTCCATCCAGTACTGCGAATCACCGGTCCAGAGGGTACAGACCTCGTCGGAGGTGGACGGAAAGGCTGAGGCGACGGCGGCATCATGTGGTGGAAGAGAGTGGAGGAAAAGCTTTCCGGCACGGCAAATACGAAAAGGGGGAAGAGCTTTTTTTGGTATCTGAAGTACTTTTTGGTGTCTGTAGTCATTTATTAATTTTCAACATTAAATAAATTTCGTTCATTTTTTAATAAATCAAACGGGTGATAAGTTTGAGGTGAATAAAATATCGGTAAGATATTATATAAATAATTAAAAATGAATCAAATTTCATTTTTGAAATGAAAAAATACATAATATTTGTAAATAGTTTTTTTAAGTGATTATTCTATTAAACTTAAATTTTTTTACATTTTTATAAATGAGTTTATGTTTTAATATTGACTAAAATTAAATTAATTTTTATTAATTCTGCTATTTTTCTTTTAAGGGAGCCTATTTTATTTAAAATTATTATATATGTTATCAATGACTATTAACTTAGCAGGCTAGTCGACAATAAAAATTAATTAATTTTTTTAAAAAAATTTAAAAGATATTATTCATTCAAAATTATTTTATATTTTAATTATTAATTTTAATTATATAAGTAGAGAAATATAATTATATAATATCATATATAATAGAAAATTAGTCTATATTTATTATTAAAAATTTAATATTTATATGTAAGTGTCATTTTTTATTGTTAGTGAAGAATTATTTTGTGTATTTTTATTATAATGTTAATAACGAAAAATAATGTTAATTAAGTACTAGCAAGTGATAATAAAATTTTTATTATTTTATGTGAGTAAATCCAATATTTCATCATTTATAGATCAGTTAGTTTTTAATCAAATTTATAAGTAGGCATGTTTGATTGCAGTTTTTGAAAACTGTTTTAAAAACAGCTTTTAGAAACTATATTTGAAAACTGTTTTCCAAAAGAAAAAGCAGAAGAAAAAAACTGTTGAATGAGATGTTTTCTAACATTTAAACAATTTAAATTTGAAAACTAAAAACAGAAACTGAAAACATCTTTTAGAGCCTGTTTGATTACAGTTTTTAAAAACTGTTTTCTGTTTTCAAAAACTGAAAAATTTAAAAACCTGTTTGGCAAAACCTGTTTTTGAAAACTGTTTTTGAAAACAGTTCTTATTTTCAGTTTTAAAAACTAAAATACCAGAACAGCTAAAAGATGTTTTCAGTTTCTGTTTTTAGTTTTCAAATTTCAATTTTTTAAATATTGGAAAACGTCTTATTCAACAGTTTTTTTTCTACTTTTATTTTGAAAAACAGTTTTCAAAAACAGTTTCTAAAAACTGTTTTTAAATACAGTTTTCAAAAACTACAATCAAGCAGGCCCTTAGCTGTTCTGATATTTTAGTTTTTAAAACTGAAAACAATAACTATTTTCAAAAACAGTTTTCAAAAACAGGGTGTGCCAAACAGGTTTTTAAATTTTTCAATTTTTGAAAACAGAAAACAGTTTTTAAAAACTGTAATCAAACAGTAACTTAACTATAACAACTAGTAATTGATAAATAATAAAAGGGTTAATGGTATGGTAGGTCCCTGTGTTTGTACCCAAGTTTGCGATAAGTCCCTCGCCGGAATTTTTTTTGATATAAGTCCCTTAGTTTACTCCAAGTTTGGATTTAGTCCTCGCCGGAGACTGGAGCTTCGGCAAATGCTTACTTGGACTGCTGACTGTATTATTAACGATGACGTGGAATTTTTTAATTATTTTTGGAATTACAAATAATAAAATTCATTATAAACTTAAAACCCCTAAACTCATCTAAATCCTAAACTAACCCCCAAACACATAATCCCCCAATTCCCCAATTTCATCTAACCTAAATTAGAATCCTCAATCTTAAACCTTCTTTTATTCTCAAAATTATCATCATCATCATCATCTTCTATAACTCACGCTGCACCACTCCTTCCATCTCTCTTTCCCCTTCACCCAAAATCCACATCCATAATTCCTGAAGATGCAACTTTTTCCCTTCCCCTTCCCCCAAAACCCAGCATAATTCTAAAAAATTCAATCTTTCCCCTTCCCCTGCTCCTTTTTCTGCCTTTCCCTTCTCTATCGCCACCATCAATCAAACCCAGAAGAAAAATCTCAAACCTAGAGAATAAAAATCCAAAACCCATAAAAGATTCCCTAATCAGATACACCCCAAAGTTCACTTCTTTATCACGGACTTGACCAAAGTTCACCTCGTCTTGGTTGGTGACAGATCAGAGCATCTTGAGATGGTGAGAGCTCCAACATTCCCTTGATCTCTGTTTTATATCCAGAAAGCAACCCACCATCGAGGTAGCAAGAGTGGCAGTCGCGCTCCGGAGGTGGACGCACCGCGTCAATCCGACAACTCCATTGACGGTCGCACTCCGGAATGGTGGTGGAGGGGGAAATGAAAGGGGGAAGAGGAAAGTTACATCTTTGAGGGATTTTAGATGCTGGGTTTTGGGGAAGGGAAAAGGAGCAGGGGAAGGGGAAATGTTGAATTTTTTATAAAAAGTTGCATCTTGAGGGATTATGGATGTGGGTTTTGGGTGAAGGGGAAAGAGAGATGGAAGGAGTGGTGCAGCGTGAGTTATAGAAGATGATGATGATGATAATTTTGAGAATAAAAGAAGGTTTAAGAGTGGGGATTCTAATTTAGGTTAGATGAAATTGGGGAATTGGGGGATTATGTGTTTGGGGGTTAATTTAGGATTTAGATGAGTTTAGGGGTTTTAAGTTTATAATGAATTTTATTATTTGTAATTCCAAAAATAATTAAAAAATTCCACGTCATCGTTAATAATACAGTCAGCAGTCCAAGTAAGCACTTGCCGGAGCTCCGGTCTCCGGCGAGGACTAAATCCAAACTTGGAGTAAACTAAGGGACTTATATCAAAAAAAATTCCGGCGAGGGACTTATCGCAAACTTGGGTACAAACACAGGGACCTACCATACCATTGACCCATGATAAAATTAACGTATTATTAAAATAAAAAATTATATTTATTAATTAATATTATTATAAATATTGAAATTAATTTTGGGTTATTGTAATAAATAAACAGAAAACTGATATCCTATCCTGTCAGGATAATTTCTATCACAATTACCCTCAAGATAACTTTTACACATGATTGACGTGATATGATAAGGAACATGATACTGTTATCATATCCTGCTGACACGACAAACAACAGATTACAGCATGATAGAATTGCCGTTATCCTACCTTGTTAGCTTATCTTGTCCACCAAACGTGCGCTAAGTACAAACACAAAATCTCTCAAAATAAGAGTTTCTAGCTCAAGGTTTTGAACAACAACTTTCAAGATACAAGAATTAATGAAGCTAACACCTATTTTAGTCAGACAATCAGCAACTTTATTGCACTCTCTCGGCATCCACTGAATAGAGACTGACCAATTATGCCCGTAAAAAAAAGTCAATTTCTATGGTACCCCTCCAAAAATAAAGGGGTTTCATATCCTCCCCTCTAAACAAATTAATAATTATTTCTTTGATTAATTTTTTTATTAGTAATATTATAAATATTAAAACTAAGGAAATTTATTAAAATAATAAGAAATTAATCAATATATATTTTATTATTAAAAATATATAAATTTAATCATATTTAACATTAGAAATTGATTTATTATTAAAAATTCAAATGAAAAATAGTTATGTTAAGGAAATTTATTAAAATAATTATTAAGTTCTTTTAATATTAATATTCAAAAATATTTAATATTATCATCAGCTGATTTCAATAATTTTTATATCACTGCTAAAAATAACAATTTAATTTTCAAAGTGAATATAAAATTAGAATGAATTAAGGGAAATTTATAAATAATAATAAATGAATTTCAGGAACTTTAAGTGTTTTTATTCCGCATATATAGTAAAGATACTATTAGAATTTTAAATTTATGAGAAGGAAATTTTTTTCAAAACGAAGAGAAGGAAATTATTAATGTGAGGTTTTAAAATTTTTGCATTTAAGTCTTGTTGACCTTCTTAAGCCAATAACAAAGTAATTTTGTGAGGTCAAACTTTTTTGATAATGTGTAATTAAATGCAATTTAAGACAAATTTGTTCTCATCCTATTTATGTGGTACAGGACCAAACTCTAGAAGCATGTTGTCTTAGTTTTTTTTACTTTAAGCATTAATAAAGCAAAAGAATATTGCTAGGTACATTCATTTTAACAATATCAGCACTTTTTTTATTGATTGAAATAAATGTGGATCCACTAAATTGGAATTAAAACTTATATTTTTATTTTCAATAATGTTAGGTGGCACGATAACTTCCAAGCACGAGAATGCACGCCAAGCGCATCTTACTGGGTTTTTTTTTGTCTTTTTTAATTATTAACATTTTAAGTGGTTATTTTTAAAAGATGAAACAACTGTGTCAGTGTACACGAATTCTCGTGCTAAATAGCACTGTTGTTTTATTTTTTAGTAGACTTATGTGAATTTTAATCAATAAATGAGATAATGTTAAAAAAGTGATCGAGTGTTTATCTACTATTTCATTCTTTGAAAATTCTAATCATATTGGCTATCTAACTAAATATTTCATTGCCTTGTTGTTTGTTATTTATATACTTTAATTCAACCACTCAGACTTCAAATTTATTTTACTTAAAATTGCAAACTTTTGAGCCTTTTTTTCTTTTGATATTAACATGTAGGACAGTAGGAGTATTATTCTATAAGAAGATCACTTTGTGTTTGCTTTGTTGCCGCTTCGAGTATTAGCGTTTACCACACCAAAATTCGAGAATTTATATACAATTTTTTCTCAACCCTGTCAGAATTCAAGCTTCTAGTTTAGTGGTAGTACAAAAAAAAATTGCAATGAAAATAAATATGAAAAGAACACAGGTTGAGTTTATGTAAAAATTGTTAAAACTTAACTGTAAATCACTCCCTCATATTCTATTTATCACATTTATTATTACAATCTTGCAAAGAAAGAAAATTGTTTTTGTACTAGACAACCTTTTCCAATTTAGAAATGGCAAGAACCTAACAGTATAGTTAAGCCCAACTTAGTTAAGCCTAACACTTCACATTTCACACAAATGAGTAAGTTTCGTTATTTATTGAGCGCAACATGAATCTACTTAAAAAAATCAATTTATTTTCTCTCTCTTATTAAAAATTGTGTTGACTTTTGAATAAATAAATAAATCACATGAAGTGTGTGAGAGTGAGTTCAAAGAATATATTGCTAGCAATTTCTCTAACTATGAATACTTATGTAACATTTTCACATATTGTAGTCTTGTAGAACTCGCCACTCTGATATTACTTATTCACCTATTGGTCAAGGGGACAAGTAAAAGCAATGAGGAGACTATGTTTACCTAGCAATTTCTTACTTAACTTTATACTTCAAAAGAGTTCTTTTCATTCTATTTCATGTTACACCCCATTTAACTAGTTCTTTAAACAAGTTGAACAATATTATTTCAGTTGTACTCGGACATGATATAATTCATTCAGAAGCATGTTATAATGGAGAAAAAGAAGGAAAATATTAAAGAAAATAAACAGCTGTTCATAAAGTAAACATTGAAGATGTCGAATAGTCTTCAAATGTGCTGGAATTCAGAAACATTAACCGATGAAAGCGAATAACTCTGTACATGCCAATGCCATTTTCATAAAACCAGTTCCATTTAAATACAAGGTTTTTATTATAAATATTTCATTCAAGGTAAATAAGCATGACAACAACACCAGAACAATTATCTGAGCTCCCAATTTTGAGGGCCTAAGTGGATGATACTAACTTATAGAAGCAAGTACCTCTAACAAGGATGCAGCGAATTCCATTTGAGTTTCTTTATTTATTGTCAAGAAGAGGGGAACGTGCACGAAAAGGGACTTGATCCCGTTCTGCTCCGCAAAACGAAGGGAATGGTAGTAAACATAATTGCACACAAACCTGCCTGCATCATCTGATATCATGACATCATATCCCTTATTTGCCAAGGCTTTGGTGATCTCCTTAACAGGAAGTGTTGTCTGCACAAAATTTAGGAACCAAGATCATGAAAGTTGAAAATTGGGAGGAATTTTCATGCTCAGATTCTCATACAGGAAGCAGAACCAACTATGGTGAAGTGGTTTTCTTAATGTTGTCTATGCATACAAATAATTTTCTCCCTGTAAATGCCTTCATCGAGAGGCAAAAATCCTCAGTAAGCAAAATTCTTCCATACCTCCATGCTTTGTTTTGACAAAATGAGGAGCTGAAATATTCAATTTGATTTGGTCCCATAAAGAATTGAGAAGCCCTATAAATGATACTTAGAATAGCATGAGAGAGTTGGCGACAGTGTAAGCAGTAAGTGCAGCTTCAGGTCCATCAAAACAAAGGTTTATTTTGATGTACTTGAAATGATACCCAAAAAATGCTCTTCCATGTTATAAAAAAGAAATTATTGTACTATATTAGAACTGAACACCAAACCCTAGGAGTACATGTTAGTTTGAAAACTGAGCGTATGTAAAAACAAAGGTGGTCCACTTTACCTTCCGTGTTAGTGAATTTCCACCGTCTGAAGGCACAATGGGAACATTCTGCAACATACAAATTAAGGAAATTTCAGTAAATATGCTTTTCTAAAGGTTTGTTGATGAAAGGAATTATCAAATGAATCTGCAACTCCAATCTCACCTGCGGTTTCCATCCCATTTCATCAGGGCAACGGAAATTAGCCTCGTTAACAGCTTGGTTCTCTATAGCAAACCTTTTTGCACCACTGTTAACCCCAAAATGCAGCTGAATAAACCCAAATCAGAAACAGGCATAACTTGCAAGGATGGTGAAATGAAAATATCATCAAATAAATAATAATTTAATATAGCACAATCCAACCAAGGAGAAATCCTAGTCAAGTGGTTACTCTTCCACTATTCTTTCTAAGGCTTCTTATGCCTATGGCATGTTCCTCATATCCTCAACCTTTCACTCCCATTGTTTTTAGTTCAGCATTTGAATTAATGTGTGGAAGTACTAAAAATGAAACTTCAATATAAGTTTCATTGTAGCTCTATGCTAAAACTTTTAAAGAAACTTTAGTCCATTGAGCTTTAATCAAAGTTAGTTCATTAACAATATGATCTCCAAATCTGGACATGGATCAGATCACTTTAAACGCAAAAAATGACATAAATCAGTTCTTAAGGCATCACTCACTGAAAATCACTACTCCACAGCATAATAGATTTTAATGAGCAGAGTTTGATAGAGTAATACTATAAAAGTCACAAAGACAATATCCAAACTCGATGCTATGATCAAGATTGCTTATTCAAGGTTATTAAGTAGTATTATGTTCCTCTGAAGATACTGTAGACTTTAGTTCTGCAGATAAACAGGCACAAAGTTTGTGACTAAGTAGTCTTAGATTGAGCTAACTAATATGTTACTTGATGATGTTATTGTCCTCCTTGCTCATAATGTCATGTATTTCTGTATCAAAATGGAACATTTTTTTATTTTTTAAAATCAATTGTAAGCTAAATACACAATTCAGCTACAACAAAATATCCAAGTTCACCAGTGATCAAGAGGCTTAAATTTGGATCTGAGTACATAAATGACCACTATAGAAGGATGAACATAGCTATATATCAAGTATATGCGTAACTCACCCAAATAATTCTATTTGAATTTGAAGATTCAGAGTCATTGGCAGTAATGGCAGATTGTAATCTCTGGTAAAGTGGTACAAGTGCTCCTTGACCAGCCGTCTCAAGAATGGTGCAGCTCCCAATAGTTAAACCTTTTGGCAAACCCCCCTTCTTCTTCTTCATGTAATTTGTCAAATTATTGACAACTATTTCTGTTGGATTCTCTGAAACTCCATGGAATTTCTTAAATCCTGTCACATGAATTGTTGTCGTTGTTGGTGTTGAAGGACCTTCTGACCCCATTTGCCGATGATAGTAAAACAGGTAACAACTAGAGCTTCTTCAACTAAAACAATTTTCCAATTGGCCTGCATCAAATGACAAGCAATTTTGAGTGAAGGAGACAATAACAGAAATATTTTCTTACATGGTGGTGGATCATAGTGCAAAGAAATTATATCAATCCATATAAGCTCCCAATCGTTTAGGACAAACATCAATCAAACGTTGATTCAAATTTGATAATATGATTATCATTACTGTTATTGATGAATTGCATAAGACATAAAGTACATGAAAAGAATTTCACTTCAGAAACTTTCAAAGCTTGAGAAGGTGAAGAAAGGAAAAAGTGCAATCAGAAGAAATCTGTCTTTAACATACTCATGTAATTCACAAATCTTAGAATTAAAGTAACATACAACAGCAAATAAAACAGTTTCAAAAGTAATCTAAAACCAAAGTTTTTCACTTTTCATAGAAATATAAGTTCCAGAGGAAGCAGAACACTTGGGGTATTGCTGAATTCAAGGATAACCCCCCAAAAAAAAACACCTTAGACCAAGACAATCCAATTAAGATTAAATTAGGATGAAGATGATGATCATGCATCCCCGAAATGATCAAAGAACCCCTCAATTAGAAAATATTAGCAGAATTGAGGGGAAAAGATGAAGTTTAATTGAGAGGAATTAAGGGTCTTACGTTACGATAATCTTCAATCTGAAGAATGAGATGACACACGACGCACCCGGTCTTATAATCAGAGTTGATTCCGACGAAAGAGAGAGAAGAGAAGGAGAAGAAAACGTTTAAGAATGAGAAGAAAACAAAGTAGAGGTAGATGCTTGCGGGTGTCAGCAGTGTCACCTTCAAACAACAAACATTGTAATTTGTAATTGCAGTAATTGTCTTCTTCTTTACCAATCGTAACGTTTCAAACTTGACATCACCGTATAATATATTTTTGAATTATTTTGACTTGTTCGGGGTGATATTTAGATTTATGTTTTAAAATTTATTCAAAACTAGTTTTAGTTTTATAATAAAATCTAGATTTAGTTTTTTTTTTTTAGTTTTAAAATATTGTTGTGAACTTTGTAAAACAACTTCTATCAACATTATTTGGTCATGATAGTGGATATTACCGGATTCGGATCCCCTCCTTTGAGGGATTCACATGAAATTGTCATGTGACTAATCTGGTCCATTCAAATCTTTTAATGAAATCCTACGGTTCTGATTTCTTGTGGTCTATCCTACACTACCATGTACCCCAAACATAGTTGAACCCTTATTTTTTTATTCTTTCTCTGCAACCTCAAATTTTACGGCTCTGCCTCCATCTCTGCTCCACGGCCCCACGTCCCGGCTGCCGCCTCCATCACCGGCGAGCCGCCCCTCTGCAAGACCGCCACCGTTTGTTCACCAGCGAGAGGACCACGCTGCCCCTGTTCTGCAATTGAAGATCGTGAAGGTATTTCTTGAATTTGGACTATTGTGTTTGTCATGCATTTCTTGAATTGGAAGGATGCTTTTTCAAGAAGTTCTGCAGGAGGTTTTACATTCGGACTGGTCTTAACTTTATGAGTACTAGAAATATCTTCAAGGCTAATAGGATTGTTGCAGTTTGAAAACAGTGATGATGAGAACTTCCAGTTTTCAATTAAAATAAAATTTATTGTTTCTGCATCATTAGTGAACAAGTTTACCATGAATTGTCTTCCAACAAGAAGGATTTGTCATCATCTATCACATCATCTGTCATTAGAAGCTTCAATCTAGTAGTGACCTGCACAAGTGCATACCAGTGTTATAACAACTAAAAATTTAACAGAGTACTTTCTGAGATAACTGAGCATTGTTTAAATCGTTCTCTGCAACTTACATTTGATGATACATTTTGCGTATTGTCATTGTCATCCCAGTAAAGTGTACATATTCTATAAAGCTGATTAGAACTCAGGACCTGAATTCAGCATTTATAGATGTCAAGGTTTAGCTGTAGATTTTTCAAATTAATGTGCAATTTAGTTTTTATAGATGTTCCCAGTGCAAATTAATATGCAGTTTAGTTTTTGTTATTAAGTTTGTGTTTGAATTTGCTATTTTCTTATTTAGGATGTCAAGTGATTCAATTGTTGCACCAAATGAACCTAACATGAATTCAGAACTAGATTGGCAACCAAGAAAAGGAAAGGCTTTTGATACTTTAGAAGAGGCATGGAAATTTTGGATTGACTATGGAGTGAAAATTGGGTTTAATGCCCGAAAGCAGTACTTTTACAAGAACAAAGATGGAAAAATATTGTCGGTTAGATATGTATGTAGTAAAGAAGGTTTTCGTAAAGCAGATAAAAGAGATCATTTGACGATCAATCCTCGGCTTGAAACAAGAACGGGTTGTCCTGTTAGATTAGGACTGAAATACATTAAAGAGATTGAGAAATATGAAATACATGATTTTGTGGGAGAGCATAATCATGTTTTACATATTCCAGCGACAGTTCACATGCTCACATGTAATAGAAAATTGTCAGAGGTTCAAGCTCATGAGATTGATTTGGCCGAGGATTCAGGCATCAAGCAAAAAGCTACATTTGAACTAATGAGTAGACAAGTGGGTGGAAGAGAAAACCTTGGCTACACACGCTTGGACCAGAAAAATTATCTTCGTAGCAAGAGATTGAAGAACATGGCATATGGGGAGGCAGGCAGCTTATTACAATACTTTCAACAAGAATTAATTGAAAATCCATCATTTTATTATGCTGTTCAATTAGATGTTGATGAACAGATAACAAATATTTTTTGGGCTGATGCAAGAATGGTAATGGATTATGAATACTTTGGTGATGTGGTTACCCTTGACACTACATATAGTACCAATAATGCTTGTAGACCGTTAGCTATGTTTGCAGGTTTTAACCACTTCAGGGGGGTGGTAGTTTTTGGAGCTGCACTTCTTTATGATGAGACTATAGAATCATTTGTGTGGTTGTTTGGAGAGTTTTTGAAGGCACATAAGAATAAGAAGCCTCAAACTATTTTCACAGATCAAGACCAAGCAATGGCTAGAGCTTTACTTGAGGTAATGCCTGAAACGCATCATGGTTTATGTTGTTGGCATTTGATGCAAAATGGGATAAAACATCTTGGTAATTTGATGAAGAATGAGTCTAATTTTTTGAGAGACTTCAATTTTTGCATGTATAAGTACTTGGAGGAAGTTGATTTTCAAAGAGCATGGGATAAATTGTTGGATGAATATAATCTTCGAGAAAACAGGTGGTTAACATCTTTGTACAAAATCAAGCAAAAATGGGCAAAGTGTTATATGAAAAACTCTTTTACCATTGGCATGCGAAGCACCCAACTTAGTGAAAGCCTAAATGCAGATTTGAAAGCTTGCTTGAAATCTGATCTGAATATTATCCAATTTTTCAAACACTTTGAAAGGGTGATTAGTGATAAGAGATACAATGAGTTGCATTGGGAATTTGTATGTAGAGATAAATTACCAAGGTTGAAGATGAAAAGCTCACCTTTATTGCAACAGGTTGCGCAAATATATACTTTGCCTCTCTTTGATTTGTTTCAAAAAGAGTATGACAAGTACTCTGCAGCTTATATAAAGCAAAGAAATGAAGGTGACCAAAACCATGAATATATAGTGGGGATGTGCAGTCACAATGAAGAGTATACAATTTCATTTAGTCCTTCTTTGAGCACAATTGCTTGCAGTTGCAGAAAATTTGAGACTGTTGGCATTTTGTGTTGTCATGCAATCAAGGTTCTCGAAGTGAAAGACATTAAATCAGTCCCTATTCAATATATACTAAAAAGGTGGACAAGGGAAGCAAAGAATAGTTTTGTGAAAGATACACACGGGAGAAATGTTGAGGAAGATGCAAATCTTGATAGTACACAATGGTATAGACAGATTTGTCCTAAATTGGTGAGAATAGCCACACGAGCCTCTGATTGTAAAGAAGCACGCACCATTACTGAAAAGGCCATAGAGGAGTTAGAAAAGCAAGTTGAAGATATTTGCAAAAAGAATATGAGCCTACAAAAAAATGATACTAATTCTTCACCTCCTATCCCAAATGCAAACCTTCATTCCCTACAGGTCAAAGGCTTGAAAAGAAGAAATAATGGGAAGAATTTTAAAAAGCGTCCAAAGAGTTGGGTTGAGAACCAAACCAAGAAGAAGAAAAAGATTCAACCAACCAATGCTTCACAAAATAACCAGTTCAAGGTGATATAATTTGCAATAAGTAGTAGAAACCTTAATTTTTTGGCATCTAAATAATACTTATTTGCTTTACATTTTGTTTTACTATTTTACACAGGAAAAAAATGTTCCTTGTGGCGTTCTTGAAGTTTCAAGTACTCGTGAAAGTATTCATGGTTTTAATAGAGTTTTGTTGGTGAGTTTTTTTCATTATGTTAATCTTTTTTTTATTGATAATTTTACTTCATTTTTCTATTTACATTTTTGTCTATTATTTGTATAATATAGGAACCACTTGATGATGGTTTTCTGCAATCAACAAGCAATGAGTTCGATCAAATGTATATTCCTTCAAGTGATGCTTCAAAATTCACAAACAACCAAGTTCTTAACTTTGATGCTTCAAACCTCATGGATGCATTTCAGTTCGGATATGATGGTGGTCAAGGCGGGAAATTTTGATGGGCGTGTTGGTTTATTTTCAGTAGGGGTGATTCAAGGACAAGGATTGTTTGATGTACCTACTGTGTTTCTTTTTCTAGTTTAGACAAAGTTGTTACTTTAAGCATTAATTGTGCTATGCTACTAAGAGAATTAAATAGTTTAATACCCGAAATCTAGTCTTCTAAGTTGGTTTTGAAGTTGTTTTTAAACTTAACAAATTTGGAATGGGTGCAAAACAGGCATGATTGGTTTTAAGCTTTTTACTGAGCAAATTGATATTTAATTCCTCACACAAAAGCACCGATTAAGAGAAAATCTAGTTAAATTATCATGTCAATGAGCAACTCAAACAAAAGCACCGATGAAGATACTCTTAGATGAAGAATTATTCTGTCACGTAAGAATTGCCACAGGCTAGAGAGCATACTCAAGCATCAGCGTTTACTATTTTAATGAGATATATAAAAAAAACATTGCTTGAGTAAGACTATAACCAAGATACATGTGTGAGACTTTTGTTCAAGTTTGTTATGTGCATAGGGTTTAAGCCAAAGATAACACAGAAAACCAAAGGTTTAAAGCTTTGCATAATTAGGAAACGATGGAAAAGAACATGAAAAGAGGTTTGCATTTGTAAGCTAGGGTGTGCAGAGAGTTAATAAGGTAAGGAAGTGTCCGTAGAGCAAAACTCCAAAATGAAAATGGGAAAGGAGGAACATGATGGAGCAGGCATTTGACAGTCTCAACTGTTAGAAATTTTATAAAAGGATATCTCACCTGCATGTTAATAAGAAGCTAACTCAAGTTCTGCAAAAGGATATTTTGACTCTATCTGCACATATCTCACCTGTTTTATTTTATGACAGAAACCAGACAAATTGTGTATATTTTTTGTCTCCAAATAAAAATTCATGTAATAGGACTTAGTTTATATACCCAGAGATAATTGAGTTCTGTATCATACAAAGACTTGTAGAAAGATATATATATACTTTTCTAATTTAGATGATAAACAAATGAATAAAATGAAATTCATGACATTCTCAGTCTCTTCCAGAGATGCTTCAACTTGAAGAAGAACAAATCCTATGGCAACCTCCACAAGAACAAGCCTTTTCATGATGGCATAATTGCTATGTTCAACAATTGAAATTTAAGTCCCACTTCCTAAAACACTTTCAAGCCATTTCAGTATCAAATTGGATCACCAATCTCTCATATGCATAAAAACGAAACCATTCAAATTGGTTCACCATTTCGCAGATGTATGCATCATTTTCTTTGATCTTGTTCTTTTTGCAGAAAGCTAACCACCCTTTGATACACACTCGCCCATCTTTCCACATGCTAAATTCTCCCTCTTCTGTGTGTTTTTTGTTGACGGGTATCTTTTGAGGCAAGCTGCGATGGTTGAGGGCAGAGACAGCGACAGAGGTGGTGGAGGCGGTGCGAGGGGGTCGCGAACTGCCACTGTTGGACGAACGGTGGCAGTCTTGCAGAGGGGCGGCTCGCCGGTGATGGAGGCGGCAGCCGGGACGTGGGGCCGTGGAGCAGAGATGGAGGCAGAGCCGTAAAATTTGAGGTTGCAGAGAAAGAATAAAAAAATAAGGGTTCAACTGTGTTTGGGGTACATGGTAGTGTAGGATAGACCACAAGAAATCAGAACCGTAGGATTTCATTAAAAGATTTGAATGGACCAGATTAGTCACATGACAATTTCATGTGAATCCCTCAAAGGAGGGGATCCGAATCCGATATTACCTCGTTGCAGCAACAATGGTGGTGGAAGGTGGTACGGTGGCAGTGGGTGGTGGCGGTGGTGGGTGGTAGTGGCGGTGGTGGCGGTGGTGGGTGGTAGTGGTGGTGGAGGCGGTTGTCGCGATGGTATTGGGAGTGAGTGTCGGCTTGTGGTGGTGGTGGCGGCCACAACAACAACGGTGGTTGTGGAGGTTGTTCGCGGTTGATAGCAACGACAACAATGGGGGTGGTGATATTGGTAGTGGTGGCGATGACGGAGATGGTGGTGATAGTAGTGGCGGCTGAGGTGGAAAATGGTGGTCGTGGTGGACGGGTGGTGGCAGTGGGGGTAGTGGTGGTGGAGGCAGTGGCGGTGGAGAAGACATGTGGTGGTGGCAATGACATTGAGTAACATATTCTTGAAACTAAAAATCATAATCACAAAACCTTTGTGGTTTTAAAAATTAGAGTGAACACGTTTTGAAATCAAGTAAAAATCATTTCAGCTCAATTTTTACCGAACACGTTTTACTTTTAAATTTACATTTTAAAACTTCAATCCAAAAATTTGCAACCACCCGAACGAGCTATGAGTAAGTTTGAGTATTATGTTAAGAGGAGCGCTAGTAACATTCTTTTCACATTCTTTTTATAACATTATTTGATAGGTTAAAATCATGTAGGTTCCCCCAAATTGAGAATGTGGCTCATATGATTTGGTGATAATAAATGAAATTTGACCAATAAAATAAGTGTTACAAAGAGAGTATTAAATCGAGTGTTGCTAGCATTTCTCATCATACTAACTGGGTTTAAATTTATTTTTTGGTATATTTTTTTGAACTAATAATTCTTTAATTAAAGTTACCAAGTGTTCGTAGGGCGATGTAATATCACATTTGCGTCAAACAAACAAAAAAATTAACTTTGATTATAAATATGAAAAATGTGCATTTGTAATAATATCTAAAATATTGATCGGACTAGACCAATCAACCACTCAGAAGAGTGTTTAGATGAGTAAGGAACGACAACGGGTGGTGGATGTAGTGGTCTTTCGTGCTTCAGGGTCGTACCTTTGTCGTATGGATGCTCCAATGGTGACACCAACAAAAACACTCTGACATTCAAGTTATAACGTGAGTGAGAAGCGGCAGAGATATGTGAATAACGTGTACCTTGTGGTTCATTGGAAAACCCCGTTTTGGTCGGGTTTATGGAAAACCCCGTTTCGATCTAGGTTTGAAAATTAAACCTGAGCCCGCAGGTATGCCCAACCTCAACCTTAATTTTAACGGGAAAACCCCGTTTTGGTCGGGCTTATGGAAAAACTTAAGCTCAGACATGGAGAAGCGGGGACGGGGAAAAGTTTGAGATTGTTAATACGTACCGATTACCCTGAACCCACCCCCACATAGTGACTACTAATTTAAATCATAATAGTAGTCAAATAAAAATATTTAACTCATATATTTTAAAGATTGTTGACAACTATTTTCATAAATTATTTGAATTAAAATGTCTTTAAAATTTATATATGTTAATAAGATTAAATTCAAATATTTAAAATGATGACGCACAGGTTCCCCACGGGTTTCCTCAAACCTGATAGGAATGAGTTTGAGTTTTGTATTTTCATCCTCAACATCTCCAAACCTGCACTCGAAATTACCCCGCTCTTAAAGGTGTCGAGGTTGGGGAGAGCTAAATCTAACCTCAACCCAATCTATTGTCACGCCTAGTCGGTTTTTGAGGGTTCTGAGGCAGGAGAGTCAAAGGTTGGATGAATTATCTTGATGGGTACGAGGTACATTGATTAGGGGACCCTTGGATTGTCTCACACGTTGTTTAATCGAGCTAGTAGAAGAGAGCTTGTGTATAACATCAGGTCCTTGAGCGCCGCATCCCTTCCTCGAGCAAAGAGTCATTGACTTTAGAGGGAGTGTTGTTAGTCGTGAAATATGCCAAGTTATCCAATCACAAGTGACGATTGATAGTGGGATGCAGGTGGTCGTGTTGAGCAATAAGAGATTGATCCATGCGTTAAATTTGTTTTTCCAAAGAATAATGCTAAGCTCATCGGTAATCAGTACGTGAGCGCCGAGTCTTAATGAAATCTTTGTGTAAGACTTTCGAGATGATGACTACGTTTGAGTAACCTTGCAATTGCTTAGTAAGTGTATCGACTTGTTCAACTCAACTAAATATTGGACGAGATTAATCTTTCATTATGGTTATCACGGCCAACCAACATAATGTTCACTTAATTGTAAAACTTTTGAACCATTCAAACGATATCGGAGCTTGTGGCAATTTTATTCCCCGTTAAAAAAAGAGTGGAATTGACATAAAACACCTCCATAACACTCACATGATGCTTAGTGTTTCTACTCCACTGCATCTTCCGAAACGACGAACTCCGATTGCAACCGCCAACTGTCACCCATTTCGCTACTATTACCTCGTACATGTCCGAACCCAAAAGCAAGCTTCAGACACCGGAGTTTTTACAGAGAGAGAGAGAGAGAGATCACAGATACAAACTCGTAGCTACCAATGTCACTGTCTTTCTCCTCAACCTCCTTACCGTTCTCAGAATCACCATTCACATGCGCCAGAACCACACACCGGAGTAGTCTTGTTCTGAATGTTGGAGGTTCCAGTTCCACCTTGTGCCGAAAATTTCGCGGTTTCAAATTCTGGATACTTGAAAGCCTCAACCTCCAACCAATCAAGAATAATCTCCAAACTGGAAAGGGGGCGCCAACAACTCTTCGTGATGGTTTGCGTTCTCTTTCAATTGACATTGAAACTTCAAAAAGTAGTGATGATTTTTCAAATTGAATTTGAATTGCTGTAATTTTCTGACAGATAATAATAAGGGAACTAGTATTAGTACTATGGAGCCGAATTCATCTTTGCTGCAAACAAGTTCCTCAACCTCTGCCATGGATGTTGGTGGAGGAGCACCCTCACTTTGCATTGCTGTCATAGGAGCCACTGGTGAGCTTGCAAGGAGGAAGATTTTCCCAGCTTTATTTGCCTTGTACTACTCTGGCTTTCTTCCTCAGGTATAAATAACAAGCTTTAATTTCTTCAGAGTTCTCTTACATGCATTTCAGAATTCTCACTTCATATAAATGTCCTCAACTCACATTGGACATATTGTGTGTTTGTATATAGTTGAGTGCAGACTTTGTCCTAATCCATAACTAGAGAGTTATGTTTAGTGTTCACTTTTTGTCATGAAGTGCGTGCTAACGTCCTTGTGTTTCGATGCTAATAGATATCCAAACACATCCTCCAAACATCCCCTAAACAGCTTTTTACTTAAACTAATTGTTGCAGGAGTTTAGAGAACTTGCGGAACAATGTTTTTCATATTCATTCAACTGATTCACGGTTAGTACAAAGTTTAGATTATATGCAGAACTAGACTTACAGAAATAACCATCTCTAACTGACTAACTAAAGTAAACTAACCATAGTTAAAACTAATTATGCTAGTTAACTAACTAACAATAACACTAACAGAACTTATAAATATTACATCACTAAGTAACTACAAACTGATTAACTCAGTGAACACTAATTTTTAGCTCTGTTCATTTTCCGCCCTGAATTCATATTTATTATAAGTATTTTTCTTTTCACAAATTGGAACATGTCAATTATCACCAGTGCTTGTTCTTAGCGAATCTTAGCCTTTTTCAGTTTGTAAAATATTAAATATGCATTGCTTGTTTGCAGAATGTTGGCATTTTTGGCTATTCAAGGAAGAATATAACTGATGAAGACCTGCGATCCATTGTAGCTTCAACATTAACATGCCGGGTTGACCATCAGTATGATTTTCTCATCATTTCCCTAATTATTAACTTCTATGTCATGTTTCCAATTCATGAACAAAATCTTTAGCTCTGAGTCCTACATACGGCAACTTGGGATACTGCTTGCTAGGTCATGGTTTGTTAAAATTTACTCCCAACTTATAGTAGGTGAAATCTCTGAGAAATTTACTTTTACATATGAACATTTGTACATGTCTGACTATGCAATTCCAAATCTGTAGTTAAATTGGATCATTTCATTTGAACTGAAATCTGTACAGCTTTAGGGCTTGAGAATGAAAGAATAGTGTCCAATTCCATTTATTTATTTATTTTCCTTGTGCTTAGTCATTGATGTATGATATTCCAGCTTTTAAATTAATGTGAATTCAAAATTTTGCAGAGAAGATTGTGGGGACAAAATAGATGCGTTCCTTGATAGAACATACTATGTTAATGGAGGTCATGACAACAAATATGGGATGTCCATGCTGAATGCCAGAATGGAGCAAATGGAGGTAATTTTGAACAAATTTCACCAGTACATATGAAAGTTCATTTCTTCTCATGAGTAATGACTGAAATGAGTTGCTGTAAACTCTTTCATAAGCTGTCTATCCCTGGATATTTGATTCTACTACAGCTTGTTATTTACATCAGGGAAGCTCCAAAACCAACCGGATATTCTACCTTTCTGTACCGCAAGAAGCACTTTTGGATGTTGCATCATGTCTCGCAAGCAGTGCTCAGACCCAAAAGGGATGGAATCGTGTAATAATTGAAAAGCCATTTGGTTTTGATGCAGTCTCTTCCCAAAGGCTGACACGTTATCTTCTTTCGAAGTTTGAGGAAAAACAAATATATAGGTATTTATTCCATCTTCTCCCCTTTTCACCAGCTCATGCACACAGACTGGTGGATGAAACAGCTTGAGCACAAACAGAAATACTGTTATATAAAGTGATGATTCTTGTGATTCAAACTGTTAGCAGGATTGATCATCTTCTAGGAAGGAATCTCATTGAAAATCTCACAGTTTTAAGGTTTGCAAATCTAGTTTTTGAGCCACTGTGGAGCCGTACTTACATACATAATGTACAGGTAAGTGCCCCTTGTTAAATCTGATTAGCATGCCTTAATTTCTAGATTTAATGAAATCCGCATGTCTCTTCTGCAATTTGATGTTATAATCAAATTGTTTAATTGCATAACTGCAGGTCATTTTATCCGAGGACTTGGCTGTGCATCCAGGAAGGTGATCATATTGGCTGGTTGTCATTTGAATAAATATAACGAAATGTGTCATTCTGCACGGAATGTGGGAAAAGGAAGTTTCCCTTTACATGTAGTTGCTCTTGTGATATGATGTCAGCTTAGTCCTTTGTTACCCATTCAGGTATTTCGGTGGCTATGGGATTATCCGTGATATTGTTCACAGTCATGTGCTCCAAACGATTGCATTGCTAGCCATGGAACCACCAATTAGCCTTGATGGAGAAGATATTCGAAATGAAAAGGTACACATACTGATTATCAATTCGATAACATAACTAGTAATCATTTATTCCTAGATATATGCTAAAATGATTGGATCATGCATTAGCATACAATTTCCCAATTGTAAGCATGATCATCCAATCATTTCATGAACAGCTACAAGCTTTAAAAGTAAAACTAATAATTCGGTTAGAGAAGAAGCTCAAGTTCAATTCAAATATAAATTACATCCATTTTGGAACTAAGATCCATCCTGACTCTAGCTAGAGAAATTTAACTTAACATTCATAAACGATGAAATACAAGATCAAGCACAATGAAGTCAGAAAAGTTATGTAATTGACATGCAAAAAATGCAAATTTCTAAAGAAACTACTCTAAAACATTCTTAAACAACAATTGCACTAATTCTATATTTAGTTGTTGTCAAAGGTAACTTCTTAAGATGTTAGGGTTGTTTCATTGTTTGTTACAAATGGCAGCTTTATAGATGCATTGTTTCCATTTTATCACCTAGTAACTCAGGTAACAACTAGCTTGCGTCGTTTCAGGTTAAGGTTCTGAGATCAATTCGCCAATTAGAGCCTAAGGATGTAATTCTTGGCCAGTATAAATCAAGTAGCAGAGACAAGGTTGATGCGTGCATAAATGGTCTGACACCTACTTATTTTGCTGCTGCACTATACATTGACAATGCAAGATGGGATGGCGTGCCATTTTTGGTCAAGACTGGCTTGGGACTCATCAAACACCAGTAAAAAACATTATATATTTTTTTGTCAAGTTTATGTAGATATGTGTTATTTATGTACTATATTAGATATTTAGATTCCACGGCATGACTATCCCTGTTCCATTAATTTCTTATCATAGTGAGTTTAGATCTTTTAGCAAATTAAAGGAGTGCATTGGACTTGTAACAATTATGAAATTTTTAGCCATGAAAAAATTGGTCTAATAAAAAAGGAAAGGGATTTCTTTCTTCCCTGCCCTCAGGTCTTAGAAGTATACATGAGGGAAATATTGGAGACCTAAGAGTTGCTTTTGGATATGTTCGCATGCAGCAATTCCTTTAACAATATAATTTATGGGCTTATGTAGAATCAGTCTGAAAATTTCCAATGTCATGTTATTTGCTCACTGATAAGTGTCAAACGTTCATAGTTTTAACATTGTTTTTAGGCACTTATTATGAGTTTTAATTGTTAAAACCCCCAAGAAATGTATGTTTTGCAAAGGAATGATGAATTGCTATTAATTCTGGGTTAGAATGCACATTTTTGATGTTTAATGAAGATTTCAGTTCTAATCCCAACTTTTTGATGCAGAAATCTTGAAGCAGCCTGAGCAAAATTGCAATATCTCATTCGTTAACCGTTGGATTTAGCTAAAATTTGAGTATGTGGTTCCTAACTCATGGAACTTCAATATGAACGGTTGGATCTTGATTTGGAGACGTTTTCGGGGCGCTAAGCGCCGTTAAAGCCGCTGAGCGGCCAGCAGGAAGCTGCAGCGGCTAAGCGCCCAGACCAGGCGGCTAAGCGCCCAGAACATGAAGACAGGGCGCTAAGCGCCCCAGTAAAGGGCTAAGCGCCCAGAACATGGTTTCCAGGCGGCTAAGCGCCCAGATAGGGCGCTAAGCGCCCCTGCGGCGCCCAGGGCCTATAAAACGCGATTTTTGGCCTCTTTTGGGTATTCTTTCAACCCTAGTCTCCTCCAAACACCCCTTGGACGTGAGAGAGCTCTAATTTGAGAAGGAAAAGAGGATTTTCGTCAACGGATGCTTGGATTCTTCATCGTCTCCTAATTCCTTATTGATTCTCCTTGTAAGCAAGCTAGTTTTCCATTCTATGGATAACTAAGCTCTCTTTTAGTTGGATTTTGGCGTAGTATTTCATCTTGATAGGATTCTATTTATTTCTTTGTTACTTTCTATTTTTAATTTCAATTAAACAATTTTGTTCTTATTGCTTATGATTGCTTGATCACCTTTCATCTGATTTGGGATTAATTTTGTATGTGGAAGCTACTTTATTAATCTGACATAAATTGTTTAATCTAGGAGAAGCTAATTTTCTAGGAATAGCGTTAGATCACCTAGTTCCTTAACGCCTGCATATTTACAATTGTTTTGATTAATTGCCTGTGGAAGCGGTAATTAGGAAAGTAATTGAATCAACTTCTCATACTAGGAATAGGTGAGTTAGTTAAGAACTGGCGGGAATAAATTAAAGATTTTAAGTGATTGTAATCAAGAATAAATAAATCCTGGATAGTGAAATATGAAACCATAATCCAACTGTTTTCCCAATCTGTTATTCTCTCAATCGTTTCTTTCTTATTTTCATGCTCTTAAGTACAAGTCTCTCCAAACAAACAACTCTTATTTCTTTCTTGCTTTACTTCTTAATTAAAGAAAGGCACTCAAACACATTTGCTCTCTGTGGATCGATAACACCCTTACTATACTGCAATTGAATCTTAAAAGAGGTTTGAGCGCAGCTTAAGTATTGGTTTTTATTAAAAGAAGTGAAAACCCTTTTAACACTCACCCAGGTTAGAAAATATATGAATGCAGAATGGAGATACGGATCCAATTTCGTCATGTTCCAGGAAATGTTTACCATGAATGCATCGGGCACAACATTGACCGCGCTACAAATGAGCTCATTCTTCGTGATGTTCCTGATGAGGCTATTCTGGTGAAAGTAAACAATAAGGTTCCAGGATTAGGAGCAGTCCCTGGAAGGTAAGTTTGATAAACTGAGTGATACTCTAACCCAGTTTATGCAGGTAACCATGGACAGTCAAAGGAACCAGGGAGCTTCTATCAAGAATCTAGAAACTCAGGTGGGCCAACTGGCCAACCAACTTGCTGGGATGCAGAAGGGCGCATTTAATGCCAATACCGAAACCAACCCAAAAGAGCATTGTAAGGCTATTTTTACCCGTAGTGGGAAGGTAGTAGGTAATGGTATTGGTGAGCCTATTCTTGTTGAGGAAGGTGAGGAGGTAGAGAAAGAACAGTCTAAAGAGTTTACCGGGGTAGAAATTGATAAGCATAATGATGAGAGTATAGCTCTTAAAGGAACTGCAGGTAAGGGAAAAGGAAAAGATGCTGAGAAAAAGAAGGATGAGCTAAGTCAGGGGGGAGTCCCAAAGATAGTTAAGGCTCTTCCTTATCCCAAAGCCCCTTCTCAGATAGATAAGAATCGTCAACTTGCTAGATTTATGGACATTTTTAAAAATTTGCAAGTTAACATTCCTTTTGCAGAAGCTCTTGAACAGATGCCTTACTATGCCAAATTCCTGAAGAACTTGTTGACTAAGAGGCGAAAATACCAGGAGGAGGAAGTTATGCATCTTGGAGCAACCTGCAGTGCCATTATCACTAGTGGCATCCCTCCTAAGTTAGCAGACCCCGGCAGTGTCACCATTCCTCTGACCATTGGGGATATGGCTGTTGGCAAGGGCCTTGTGGATATTGGAGCCAGTGTGAGCTTGATGCCACTATCCTTGATGAAAAGGATTAGTGGGTTAGAGATGAGGCCAACCAGGATGTCCCTACAACTTGCGGATCATTCAACTAAACGCCCACTTGGCGTAGTTGAGGACGTGCTGGTAAGAGTAGACAAATTTCTAATTCCTGTGGATTTTGTTATTCTTGATATTGCAGAGGATCCGGAGGTACCTCTGATTATGGGAAGGCCATTCATGAATACTGCAAGAATGGGGATTGACATGGGATTGGGTACCATGAAAGTACGAGTCCATGATGATGAAGTCACCTTTAACATTTTTGAGACTCCGCAGCCCCCAAATAAAAAGAGCCAGTGTTTCCGAGTAGATGCGCTTCAGGAGGCCATTAAGCAAGTTGAAAGGAAACCACAGGTAAATGATCCTTTAGAGTTAACTCTAACCGATTCTTATGCAGGTCCTGCATATGATGATGATCCTGCAGCACAGCAACTCTTGGATATACTGGATTCATCTCTTACAGTTCTGAAAGCCACTAAGGTGGAAGAGATCCAGGATTCCAGAGAGGATAAGATACCTAAGAAATGGCCAGAGCTGAAAACTGACAAACCAGTTGCTATCAGTAGCACCCTTTCTCCTGAGAAAGTGTATTTGGAAGCTGTTCCCAAGAAAGCCAATTCCGGATTACAGAAGACAAGAAAGACCAGGAAGAAGAAAAGACTTTCACAGGTTTGGAAAGTGGTAAAAACCTGTGAAAGCTGTTTTAAGGCTCTTGTGAAAATTGAAAGGGAACCAGAGAGGAAGAGGGGAATTACTTTCTCCTCTGGTCTTCGGCCTCCTTGATCTTATGCAAATCACACGTCAAGCTAGTGACGTTAAAGAAGCGCTTGCTGGGAGGCAACCCAGTGTGGTAACTTTTACAGTTTTGGTTTGTTTTGTTTTTTGTTATGAGACTATGCACTTTGGTGTGGTTACATGTGTTGTTGCAGTACTTACTGTAAGAAGAGAATGAGTTTTGCAAGTTTTGAGAAACCGTCTGTTGCTGGTATTGTTTGGCCTGAGGACAGTCCAAATTCCTTGGAGGGGATGAGCCTTGAAGCAATTTGGAAGCATATGAGACACAGCATCATGAGGGAGTTCTTTCTACTTTGTTTTTATTGTTCAATTTTTATAGTATAGTGTGATATCACATGTTTGCCCAAGTCTCTATCGTTATTTAAGTTTTGTTTTGTTAATTTAGAACCTAGATGAAGTACTAATGTATAATCCTGTTGTTCTAGAAAATCTGGGGTTAAGTTAGCAGTCTTACATGTTGTTATATTTAAGCCTCTAAACAATTATCACTAGGTTCCTAGGCTTGTTGCTTAAACTTTTTGAAATCAAGGACCCCAACCGAGTGAGGAGTGATCCAAACACTATTTGTGAGTGAGTGAATCATCATTGTTTTACAAATTTGGTTTTGCTTGAGTCTCTTTGTTAGTGATTGCATGGTTATGAAAGGAAATGATCTTATGCATTCGTTTCATTAGTTCTACCCTCTCTGGCCAAATAGCTTACCTTGATTAGGAACATCCCTTGCAAGCCCCTTTGAGCCTGAATTAAATTTCATTTCTTGTGTACAACCCTGAGCCTTTATTGCAAACAGTTCCCACCTCTACTTTCTCAACTTAGGAGAGCATGCAAAATTAATTATGAGAGAAATACAGTTGGGGGGAAATTGAAAGTGGTTGTAATAGCTTGTAAGCTTCTCAATTCAAAAGGATCAAAGAAAAAAAAAAAAAAAAAGCAAAGATGCAAGTGAGAAAAAGAAAGAAAAATCAAAAGAAAAGCATAAAAGAGTTAAAGAATTGAGAAGTAAAAAGGGTAAGCAAGAATCAAAAGTGAGAAAAAGGGAGAATTAAAGAAGAAAAGGGGCAAAGAAAGCAAATCTTTGGAAGCAAGAACAAGAGGGGAAAGAGAGTAGTGATTAAGTTTATTTTGTGTGCTCTCTTAGTTTAGAAAGTTTTTGATCCTGAAAAACCCAGTTCTTGATAGCCTAGCCCCATTTCAACCTTTTAAAAGACCTTTGAGATCCTAGAATTTCCATGCAATTTAATTAATTTGTGAGACAGGTAGCAAAACTAATTTTTGTGATTCAATTGTTGGTTTTGAGCGTAAACACTTACCCCTGAACTCGCGTCTTTGAGTTCTTTATATCCTTGATTTTGAAGGGGGAAAGCTTTTTGTCTAGAACTTAGGTGATTCTTGTTTGGTGTTCCTTATTTATTATCAACTGTGAGGATTGCAATTTACCCTTTTGAAAATCTTGTGTCTTTTAGACACTTTTGTGCAGGATTATATATTTGCTGAAATCCCATCTTGAGTCCTGTTCCTTTGGGTTTTGTTAATTGCTTTTGAAAGTCTTTACCTTTTGTTTGAGGACAAACAAGGTCTTAAGTTGGGGGGAGTTTGATAAGTGTCAAACGTTCATAGTTTTAACATTGTTTTTAGGCACTTATTATGAGTTTTAATTGTTAAAACCCCCAAGAAATGTATGTTTTGCAAAGGAATGATGAATTGCTATTAATTCTGGGTTAGAATGCACATTTTTGATGTTTAATGAAGATTTCAGTTCTAATCCCAACTTTTTGATGCAGAAATCTTGAAGCAGCCTGAGCAAAATTGCAATATCTCATTCGTTAACCGTTGGATTTAGCTAAAATTTGAGTATGTGGTTCCTAACTCATGGAACTTCAATATGAACGGTTGGATCTTGATTTGGAGACGTTTTCGGGGCGCTAAGCGCCGTTAAAGCCGCTGAGCGGCCAGCAGGAAGCTGCAGCGGCTAAGCGCCCAGACCAGGCGGCTAAGCGCCCAGAACATGAAGACAGGGCGCTAAGCGCCCCAGTAAAGGGCTAAGCGCCCAGAACATGGTTTCCAGGCGGCTAAGCGCCCAGATAGGGCGCTAAGCGCCCCTGCGGCGCCCAGGGCCTATAAAACGCGATTTTTGGCCTCTTTTGGGTATTCTTTCAACCCTAGTCTCCTCCAAACACCCCTTGGACGTGAGAGAGCTCTAATTTGAGAAGGAAAAGAGGATTTTCGTCAACGGATGCTTGGATTCTTCATCGTCTCCTAATTCCTTATTGATTCTCCTTGTAAGCAAGCTAGTTTTCCATTCTATGGATAACTAAGCTCTCTTTTAGTTGGATTTTGGCGTAGTATTTCATCTTGATAGGATTCTATTTATTTCTTTGTTACTTTCTATTTTTAATTTCAATTAAACAATTTTGTTCTTATTGCTTATGATTGCTTGATCACCTTTCATCTGATTTGGGATTAATTTTGTATGTGGAAGCTACTTTATTAATCTGACATAAATTGTTTAATCTAGGAGAAGCTAATTTGCTAGGAATAGCGTTAGATCACCTAGTTCCTTAACGCCTGCATATTTACAATTGTTTTGATTAATTGCCGGTGGAAGCGGTAATTAGGAAAGTAATTGAATCAACTTCTCATACTAGGAATAGGTGAGTTAGTTAAGAACTGGCGGGAATAAATTAAAGATTTTAAGTGATTGTAATCAAGAATAAATAAATCCTGGATAGTGAAATATGAAACCATAATCCAACTGTTTTCCCAATCTGTTATTCTCTCAATCGTTTCTTTCTTATTTTCATGCTCTTAAGTACAAGTCTCTCCAAACAAACAACTCTTATTTCTTTCTTGCTTTACTTCTTAATTAAAGAAAGGCACTCAAACACATTTGCTCTCTGTGGATCGATAACACCCTTACTATACTGCAATTGAATCTTAAAAGAGGTTTGAGCGCAGCTTAAGTATTGGTTTTTATTAAAAGAAGTGAAAACCCTTTTAACACTCACCCAGGTTAGAAAATATATGAATGCAGAATGGAGATACGGATCCAATTTCGTCATGTTCCAGGAAATGTTTACCATGAATGCATCGGGCACAACATTGACCGCGCTACAAATGAGCTCATTCTTCGTGATGTTCCTGATGAGGCTATTCTGGTGAAAGTAAACAATAAGGTTCCAGGATTAGGCTTGCAACTGGACTCTTCAGAATTAAATTTGCTTTACAAGGACAAGTAAGCACTTACATGTTGGATTATTTGTTTCCACCATACTTTGAGCAAATTATGCATAACAACAATTTTTTTTTTTACCTGTTGCTTGTTACATTAATGTCTAAGGTACAATGTTGAGGTGCCGGATTCATATGAGCATCTTCTGCTTGATGTCATTGATGGGGATAACCATCTCTTTATGAGAAGCGATGAGCTCACGGCTGCGTGGAATATTCTAACTCCAATTCTGAATGAGATAGACAAGGACAATGTATCCGTGGAACTTTATGAGTTAGGAGGTCGTGGTCCAGTTGGTGCATACTATCTCTGGGCAAAACATGGTATCCGTTGGGTAGAGGACTAGCAGAAGCAGTTCCCTCCTTGTTTCTCACCTATGACTCGTTACTGTGTTCATAGTATTTTACCTGCCCCATAAGGACTCAGACTAGTACCAAGGCTTGGTGGTGTTAAGCATTTTGAAACAAACTTTTAGAATGTATGTTTGGATTAGCTACGATTTCCCCGTAGACAATTTTAAAATCCAGAAGCTACTCACAAAATCTTCTTCCCAGAACTGATTCAGACTTTAGAATCAATCGAAGAAGCATTTCCAACCATGCTCTTTCACATGTAAATAGTGTCGTTTTGGTCTTTTATTGACAATCGTGTGTACTAGAATCATGTAACCTTGAAAAATGTGGCTTTATGTTACTGGTTTTGAGGAAAGCAATAAGGGCAAGGCTAAAAAATGATGCTTTCTCTCTTTTTATAAAACTTGCAAAGATGAGAAGTATGAAGAATCATTTTTTTTTCTAAGCAGTGAATTTAGGCAATTCACCTTGTGTCAATTTTTTAAGGAAAATGATTTATCCTCTTACAAATCCTCCTACACATTAAATGAAGAAAGAAGTTATTACATTTAGTATCTTAAAAGTGTAAAAAACATTTAATTCTTTCTTCATTTAGTGCGTAGGAGGATATAACAATACTATTTTTTAATTAGAATATTGGAGATAATAATCATTGAAACTCATAACTGCTTGGTTAGGTGATTACTTCACATGACTAGGTGAAAAAGCTATGTTGATTGAAATTAAGATTTCTGTTTGACCCTTTCTTCCTTCTATATCAAACACACTCTTACTTGGTTTATACAATTATTGACTGACTAATTAATACAAGTGATATTTTTCTTAATCCTCTTGTATGCGTGGTAGATAGTTAAGTTGCTGGTCATACAGAGTAATCAAGTGTATCTAAAAGCTATCTCAAATGACCATTAACTATGCAATCAAGAGAACAAAATGCTTTTTCTCCTTAATTAGTCCAAGTAGCTGCTAGTTGCCGACATTATTATTTGAATGAATATCTTGTTTGACGTACATGTATCTTGCCATCAATTACAGAAAATGATTCCAATCTGATTAGTGATACTATGTTGTTGGGGTTGAGACATGAATGACCAATTAATGATTAAAATTTTCATTGATAATTAATTTTTAATATATGGGGTCCATCTCCAACATCTCCCTCCACCATGATATGGTGACCATAGGCTGCTAGCTAGCTAGCTACATGGGGCATCATTTGTCATAAAACTGCCATGACATATACTGTCATAAATTTGGAAATATGACGTCATGGGATGACGAAAGAATTCATCTTTTTCAACAAACGTTATTTTCTGCACCACCAACTTTACCAATTCTATCCTCTATTTCATTACTCATTTTCCACCCCGACGGACATTCTTGTCAATTCAATAATACTGAACTATGATAAATAAAAGAAGAATGTTGTGTTGATTACCTCAAGAGAGAAATGAATAATATAATATATGATGTAAAAGAAAATAAAGAAAAAAGATATGAAAAAATAAGAGAAAATGGGATGAAAAAAAGGGTAAAGGGTGATTTTTCTTCCTCTTGTATGAGTCAACACGGTTTTGGTGCATTGAACTCAGTAATGAATCTCACTACTGTTCATTAGTTGATGTAGGAAGCAAGTTCTATTCAAGTCGGTTCTTAACTGATATTGAAGCCTTTAGGGTTCAATTTTTCTTCATATATAGAATAAGAGGAAAATGAGATGAAGGGCACTGTCGATTTTATTATGTTTCCCCATTATTATATATAGTCAACTACTCCATAGTCTCCTCGAGATTCCTGTTTATTTTTTTATATTACATATATAGGCACTCATAGGGCATAGCTAGTGTGTTTGTTTATACATTAAATAATCAAACAGAGTATGGAAGGAGAAAGAAGGAAGAGAAAGTTAGAGGCTGAAGAAGAAAATGAGGAGCAGAAGATGGAGAAGTTCTTTGCCTTGATAAAGAGCACAAAAGAAGCACACGATCTCCTTGCCTCCAACTCCAAGGAGAAAACAGATGAGGAGAAAAAGGCCAAGGGTATTTGGAATCCTACGTTTCAACCAGAAGATTTCATTGGTTTTGGAGAATTCGGAAAGAGCAATATTTCAGCTCCTCATCATTCAGGCCCTTCAGAGAAACAGAAAGAAATGATAGAGAAAGATTATTTGCAAGAAATAACCACCGCAGCAGCACCTGCACCAGAAGAGAAAGAGAAGACAAGTGATTTCGACTTAAATCTTTCTTTGTAATACACTTTGTGAAGGATTGGTTGAGTTATGGCCATGATTTTCTGACCTTATTGTCTTAATATTCCAATTTTCATGTTAGTTCTACTTCATGATTGACATTTTGTTGTCGCACATTGGAAAAGAGCCATCAAGCTTAGTAAATTTATTCCTTACTTCTGCTTCTGTCCACCATGATTTTAACTTCAAACATGTTTCTAAAGATGCATTTAATTTAACGGACTGGCCACATAATATCTTTTATCCAGCCTTCATCATTAATATTACCACAAGCTACAAGGTTATATTATAATTGTGATTCAGTATCATCTCTGCAGTTGACCCAAAAAAATTTATCATCTCTGCAGACTGAAACTCTGCAATACTTACCCTGATATATATCTTGATAATTAAATTAAAATTGAAAAATATAAAGAACATAATATGGTAAAATATGATTGAACGACCGTGTAAAACTGTTCACGCTATCTATGTATACTAATTAAAAAGAAAAGTGATGCAAAAAATGCATTCATTTGTGTCATGTTGATTGTTCAGATGATACATGATAAGCTCACAGTTGGAAAATCACAAAACATTGTCTGGCAACATGGTAAACTCTTACAGGCGAATTGCGTGACCCTAATTTTTTAAGGGCTTCAGCATGATCGTGAGTTCTTCGACTGAAAAACAAATAACCATGATCGTGACTTTGTGAGTTCTTCACTAAAATACAAACCCTGTTCTTGGAGAAGTACATAGATGGCTAACTTGGCAAGACTGCAAGTAATGAACTAACCGTTCTGCACACTCTTGACGGGTATAATCAGTGGTGGCAGAAGAAATCAAAAGGTGTCCGAGGTGTCGAATAATCCGTGGAAAGTATCTTAGAAACTATGAATGTATTTGCAGCCTCTGTGTGATGGATTCCATCCCAATTCACATACCGAGATCCTTCATCACAAACCTGATAACCAGGTTGACCACATGTCACCCTCAAGTCAAAATTGTAAGGAGGCCCTCCATAGCCACAGCACACCGTCAACGGATTTGAAAAACCTATCAATAATGCATTCACAAAATCTATCACAATCATGTTCCAATAAAAACAGTCAACAATGTTCTCTTGAAGAAATTTTTAGAGAGATATTGGGGAAAAACATGATTCAGATTAGCATCATAACCGTGAAACTAATAATAATTGGTACTTAATTGAGAGGAAAGAGTTTCTTGGATTACCATATTTGGTGGCATTTGCAATGAGGTCATGCTTAATGGCATAAATATCAACATAAACTAAAGTAGCATCCTTCAATTGAGCTCTTAGTTTCAGACTCGAATGATACAGAGCTTCATTAAACAATCTTGCAGCAGAGTTGTAACTGGAAAGACATCCAAATGAATCCAGATCCTTCTTCTGTGCCAGTGTTAGTATCTTAGGAAGACACCCCAAAGGTCCTGTATTGTGAACCCAAAATTTCCTGGCGCCTTCGTTATACAAACTCTGTATACAAATAGATGAACCAAACATGATGCTCCATGAAGGACAAATAAGTCGATGAAGAAATAATAATACCATCATGCGTTCTTGGACAAAATTGCATGTTGATGATCTTAATCAAGTGAAACTGTCACAATATTGTATGAATATAATATAACATAGAGTTCTTCTGAGAAGAGGAAAGTGCAATAGCGTTTATCCAATTACAGATGCAGTATCTTGACCAATAAATAAAAGATCGTCTTTGAAAGAATATAATAAAAACTTGCAATGCTGCGTGTGAGATTAACCAACATCCCAGGAATATTTTTTGTAGAACTCAATATTTGGAAATGAGGTAAGTGAATTTACTTAGCACATTTATGTAAATACAACTGGGTGTTATTTGGAGCCACAATAATGAATCAGGGTATGCAAAAAAATTAGAAGAAAATGGAGAAGTTATATTTTTTGATGAGCAAGAAAATGGGATCACTTTTGCAATCACACTCAGCCCCTTCTAGCCACCAAAGTGATCAATACTAAACTATTGAAATTAGTCAGTTTCATGGATGATATTTATGATAAGCAAGTTTGCTCAACGAATTTAAAGAAAACTAGACTGACCTTGACAGCATTCTCAATTTCAGTGATAACTGCTGGGATCTTCTTGATGACTTGCACATATGAGAGATTTTTTGCAAACGAATCAGCAAGGTCGTTTTGTCCGATATCAATCAAGTAGAGTGCAGCCCGGAAGCCTTCATCATTGATCATATTTCTTGAACCTATAAGTTTGCAGTGCAATCAGTTCACCACAAGTTTAAACTTTAAAGTGAATATTAAACAGATTTATTTATCCCAGCAGATTGAGTACTACAGAATAGTATTAAACTTTTACTGGCATAACTTTCACTCCAATCCGATAGCTAAATTATGTGATACCCTAAGTTATTTATAATACATGCATCAAACGAATCAGAGTTAGTTCTTAATCCAAGAAAACACCAATTTTAACGCACTAATAGGGGTCAGAACTCAATGAGAAATTGATGTCAAACTAAGCTTTAATTCTGTTATACTAATGACCTATTTTTCTCTGTCACATTGCAGCTGATTCAGTTATCAGAAAGTATCTAAGTCACACTAGAATAGATACCTAGCATGTATATACTCTGCAAGTCTAGAGTCCATATCAATAAACCTTTAGTGAATGCCTAAAATCAGTATTTAGCATCCATACTATCTAGAAGAAAAGAAATAAAAGAGTGAAGGAAGGGCTTAGAAGAAAGTTCAGAGAAATTATTTTGTGTAATAGTATTTTCTAAGTTCAGGAAATAAAAGGGTGAAGGGAATGTACCTGCAGAAACAAGTTCAAGCGTACGAGCTTTGAAATGCAGGAACTGCATAACCTGTATATTCAAAGCGAAAGGAACATATTTAGGGAGGGTAGAGGACCCCACCACTGCGAAGTTTGCTCCATTTGTGAATGATGACCCAGACAATGAGTCCAAGTAAGGGGTCAAAAAATTCACATTCAAACTTTGGCCTGCAAATATTGGAAAGGAAAAAAAATTCAGATTGAACGTTATATATGGATATATAATATGAAACTTGCATCACAATTATTTTTTCATTTATTTTGTCAAAGATGTTAGGATTAAATACCCAAAGGGTACGACAACACTACATCAGGCCATGTGAGAATAAATCTCAAAAAGTTAATATCACAATCCAAATGCATAAGTCAATTAAGAACAACCATGCTCACTCAAGTAAACAAGATGCTACATCATGATGAAGCATGAGGCAAAACAAGAAAGGTTCACGCAAATGCCCTTAATAACCCCAAAATTAACAAAGAAACTAATTCACTTCTAAGTCAAAAGAGAACTTTTATTTTCCTTTTTAAATAGCGCTCAACTCATCGGGCTCCGTTGAAGTAACACATGAAAACCCAAATCGTGGCTTTAGTGACAGTTTTATTTTTTGTTCAATTAATGATAGTTTTTTTAATTGCAAAATTGAGCACTTGTTTTTACACACTTTTTTTTTGTCAACGGCACTTTTGGTCTTTTTGTTTTTGTCAAAGGTGTTAAATTCACTTTTTGTTAAAATTTAAAACTACTCTCATGACATGGGCCCTAGCTAGCTAGTTGAGGGCTGGGCCGGGCTGGGCTACACACAAAACTTGGATCAGTATTGTCAAATTTAAATACAAAAATAGTCGTAAACATATAAACGGACACATTTATAAATACATTCATTTTTCTCTCTATCTCCCTTCTTATCGCATCAATCATATATCAAATTCACTACTTATCTCTCTTCTTTTCTTTTCTCTCTCTAAGTGTCTGCATCTAAAAAATGTCTATGAATCAGAACTACCATAAGTGTCCACATCAAGAAAGGCATTAGATAGTATAGTATACTCAGCAAAACGGTGTCGCTTCGGTATCCAAGAATGAATCTCTCTCAGTCTCAGTAGACCGATAAACACAACCTCATTTTCCCCCTTGAATAAGGAGAGTGGGTAAGAATTGAGATCTAACCTATTCTATTCTATTCCATTCTTTCTTGTACTAATAGTGATACTTGTGCATAATTTTTAACAATCAATCAAGTTTGAATGTAGCAATTGCATATTAAGAATATTTTGAGCTAGCTTATTTAGTATATTATGAATGAGATAGAATAATGTGTGTTTAGTATAATAGTATGAATTAGGAAAGTGAAGAGTGAAGAAGAAAGGGAAGGGAGTAGTTGAGTTGACTTACAGAGAAGATCAATGACGAGGCGTCCATCGGACAAGCGGCCGGTGGATCTGTGGAAGAAGGTGCGGCCGTTGGGGAGATTGATGGGGAAACCGAGTCCGGAGGTGAGTCCACCCGTGTCCGAGTTGGAATCTCCGAACACGAACACCACTGCAGGCGCATCGCACTTACTAGTAGTAGTACTCACCGCTGAAGAAGAAGAAGAAGAAGAAATCCATAGAAATAGAAATAGAAAGAATAGCTGCAGTGAAAATGCTGATGATGATGATACACCGCCACAAGTCATACTGTAGTGTCGGTTTGATTTGGTTTGGAATTTCTACTTCTACTTCACTTGCTTCCCACCACCACTGACCCCTATTTTTATACCCGTATGATTCGATACTTCATTTTTACTCAGCGCTGGAACAAGTAGATCAACTCTGTCAATGACTGTCTTTCCGGGATGACACTGTAAAAATATTATATTCAGAATTGCATTATCCAATTTCTTTCTATATTTTCAGACAATAACTAGCAGACGCCAGACAGTCATACTTTCATTCACACTTCAATTTATATGATTCACTCATATTTTTAAATGGTTGTGTTTTATTAATTTTGCACCGCCAATGCTTGTCTAGGAAGAGAGTAATACAAACTAAAATTATAAAAAAAAAAATTGTAAACTAAATTTTTACAATTAAATATAAAGAAATCAATTCAGAGTTGCATTATCATTTTTCATTCCAAATTTTCAGACAATAGTAATAGATTAATAGACAGTGATATATTTTGAGTATATTTTCCCCTTATCACTACTAACTGTCTATTTATTGCATTTCTATTACTAGGATAGATGTTTATCATCCCACTCAAGAGTAGACAGTGAAATTAGAAGAGTTAAAAAACCAAATGAACAAAATTTAATTTTTTATTTAAATTCTCTATTTTTACTTTTAGTTTTAAATTTCTAAAGTTTTTCGACTTCACAAAATGTTCAAGTATAATTTATTTTCTTCTTTCAACAAATTACTTTTACTTTTTTCTTCTTCACAATATGTTGAAGTAGATAGTTTTATTTTCAATAAACGCTCCATAAAAAATTAGAAATTTTTATGGAGTTAATTATTTACACCATCATTAATTTGAAAGCACGCAGTTTAATTGATAGATATGGTTGGTGACTTTACCAATGACTATGACTGTCAATAAATTTCACCTTCTATTTTTCCCGCAACCTATTTACAGTCAAGGCTGTCGACAACATTTCTCGTGAAGTCATTCTTCCACCTATCGACGGCCTGAGTCGTCATCAACATTTTTTTTTGCAAGAAGAAAATGTGGTTCCGATGACCGGTCGATTGTTTCTATCGAAAAAATAATCGATAATTGACAACTGTTTCCTTGTAATGACCAAGTAGAGGTCGCGAGTAGGGTGTCAGGCTGTGAGGTATGGTGGAAGGTGCAATGTGACAACATATATGTATCCTATAGCACAGTGGTTGAGGTTGTTGAATATATTAGGTGGCAATTGTGGGTATCATATATCAATAGAGGGTGAGGGCGATGAAGAGTGCAACTTGAAAATTATAGTGGTGGTAGCGGTGGTGGAGGTGTCCAATATTGTTAATAGTCCAAGGTACTAGACATGTTTTCATGTGATGATGAAAATCATGGTGGCAGGGGTGATGAAAGGAGGGAGCACATGGAAAATAGTGGGGTGGAGATGTTATAGGTTTCTAAAACTAAAATAAATTCATAAATAATTTTTTTGTGATTTAAAATCAATGTTGAAATTACATAAAAACTACTTATTTCTTTTAACACATTTTGTTTTTAAATTTATATAATTTTTTGAATTTATAAATTTTTTGAAACAGTTGATTTACGCCGATGATATTTGATTGTGATTTCTATTAAAAGAATTGGTTTAGGAGACACTCAATTGAGAGTTTTTAAGTTTGATTTATTTTTATTTTATGTTTTGGTTTGTTTTTCATCACAGAAATTTCTTGTACATTATTTTTTAAATAAACTAAAAATAAGATAATAATTTTTTAATTGAAATTGAAAAGAGGAAAAGAAAAAACTTATTAGCCCTAATCATCTCAGACCTCAATCGAGAACATCTTAGCCCCTTTTTTCTCGTTGCCGGCGGGCCGAAAGCCGTGTTAACCCTCTCCTCCTCCTCCTCTTTCATACACTGTTGTTGGGTAAGTTGCAAGATTTTCTCTTTTTCTTTCGATAGTTCACATTCACTGTACCCAGCAACCCAGTTTTCTATTTCCCTGTAACTGATTACTTGCTTCATCATCCATGTTTTCAGAAAAAGCACAGTGACGGAGATTTGTTACCTGATTCTACCCGATTAGGCCTTTTCTCTTGGTCTCACATCTTCATTCCACTTCATCACAGGTACTCTGTTTATATTCATTATCCGCAATTGTTTCTATATCACTACAATTACAAAAAATTGCATCTGCATTTGCTGTTATGTAAACAAATCACAATATCGATTTCAAGGTTCACGCTTTCGACTGTGATCAATTGGAGGCATTACGGTGGCAGAGAGAAATGGATGGTTTGAGGGTTCTGCAAGGTGAGTCGAAGAGTGTTTTTAGCGAAGGGGTTGGTTTGGTTCTAAGCCGGTGGTCGGCGCTTCAAACAGCTGTTGAGAACGAATGGGGTGGCCGTGACTCTAAGCTCAAAGCACATCAACTCGCTGATGACGTGCTTTCTTGGTTCACTCATTCCAAAGGTATATGAGTCAATTCTGTAATTCTGTTTTTCCCTCTCATAATTTAGTTTTGATCGAGCGTAGTGTGATCCATATAGCCGACTCCACTTAGTGGGATAATTCTTTTGTTGTTGTTGTTGTTGTTGTTGTTGTTGTTGTCCGTAATTCTGTTTTCTCTTTATACCTTACCTGATTATGACTTTATTCATGGTGATTCCCAGAGCCGCTTTATATTGATGACCTAGAAGCCATACTTGATGAAGGCATGCTTTCTCTAAACGTAGAGGTTGAGGATGGAAGCGTTGAAGAGGTCTGTATTATTTATTGGCCTCATATTATTGCATGAGTACTTAGTTGTTGTTGAGCTCTTCTAATATCTTTTCTAGCGAACTCATGCGGTTAGGTTGAGACATCGTAAGCATAATTCATAGTATTTTCTGTCTTTAGTTTTTTTGAATGATGATGTCATTGTATGATAAATTTAGTTGAGATCGAGGCATCTGAGTTCTGAAGCATAATTATTAATTAATGATATACTCTGTTTTTTTTAAATGAAGATATTATTGTATTGTAATTTATATGCATATCATTTTCATATATTACTATTTTATTTTACAAAAACTGGCTGTTGTACCTTGATATTGTAATCTATCCTTTTAACAGAATTTATGTATCCCCAAATCATGTGGTTGTCGACAAATTTGTTATGGAAAAAAAAGTTTTAGATGCAGTTTGGGATCCATGTCAAGGCCTGGTGATGATTCGGTTTAGCATGAAAAACCAAACCGAACCATTTTTTATTTACAAGAAGTAAACTGAACTGGTTCTTTGGTTTGGCGAATCATTGGTGATCCTATGAACGGATTTACGGGTTCAAAAATTGGTTCTGCCTGTAACTAGTAAGAACTGGTTCAAAAATCGGTATAAGAACTGGTTTTGTCTAAGAACCAGTTCGTAAACAAATGGCTTACAGCATTCATATTCTGTGCTAGATATAAGTTTAAAAACTAGTTTTTCCGAAGAACTGGTTTTCTGGCACTTTGTACTACTGTTAAAACTAGAAACACTCCACATCAGTTGTTGCATCAGTCAGAGACCAGAACAAGGCTTTACACTTATCAATATCATGCATCAGCTTTTAATCATTCAGAGTTCCATTTTCAAATTAAATGATAAGTATTAAGTAACCTTCATATGTTTCTTGATGTAAGTAAGCTCCATATGTACTTAAACCTACTTCACCAGAATCTTCCATCCGGCCATATCTAACAAATAGTGGGGATTCCTGCTGCGTAGAAAAGTAAAGTGTCAGTAAACAGCCAAGTAGATGTGGCCTTGGTATATAGAATGGATAATGAATTGTTCACACCTCTCCACCTCCACTTCATGGAGAGAGAAAGGAAGAGAAGAGAGAGATATAATGTGTGATGTGATAGGAAAAGAAGAGAAATAGGAAGAAAAAGAAGTGAAGATGAGATGGAAGAGAAAATGGAGTGTGAATATATCATTGTTGATATAGAATCTGTCCAGAAGTAACAGATTGATATGAAGATGATGTTCATAATTTTATACACTCTGATATCAATGTTCTGTATACTGTAGGGTAAAAGGATTACCAGCACATCCAAATCAGAGGATAACAGATTTTGATATGAAGATGATGCTCATAATTTATACACTCTGATATCAATGTTCTGTATACTGTAGGGTAAAAGTATTACCAGCACATCCAAATCAGAGGAAAGTTTTCACAATATGGGACTGGAGGAATCTAACAATCTAATATCATATCATTAATTAATCAAGAACCAAAATGATCTGCACATTCTCCTTTGTTTAGGATAACTAGCAAAACTATTAGATATAATTTCAAGCATCTGATGGCTTCTACTTTCTCTACAAGATAGCAATATGTCATCTAAGCTTAACAATTGTTCTGAAATCTAGAAGTCTGGATGGAACACTACAGCAGGATACCACACCAATGACAATGTTCCTGACTTCTTTCTGTAATAGACCTTGACCCCATCCTCAAACTTATATCACCATGTTTGGGAGAACGATGAAAAGAAAGGAATGGAAAAAAGCGAAGGTCAATTGCCTGGTGGTCATGATAATACCAAACAGAAGATTGGTTCTTCTCAACCTCATAGCTTTGTCATGCAACTGTATGGTTGAAGATTTAGAATCCAATTAACATCTTTATTTATGCTCTATATACCAGTTCATGAAAACTTAATGTATCTCCTCTAATCAGTGGTTGCACCATGCAAAATAAGCAACTACAAATTTTCCCTACAGTATATTTCAATAGCCTCTTATCATGAGTTGAACCTGAAGTTAGATGCATCCTATAATAGTTTATTCAGCATGTGCGTATTATTGGACTAGAAAAAGTATGCTGTCAAATTACAGCTGCAAAACCAATGAAATATTCATAATTATTTAACTTTGTACTCTTTCCTGATTAAAGAGTAGTTTATAATGGTTAAATTAAAAAAATTGCAAGAAACAAGTTTATTGAATCGTTCATGAAGTTTGGTTTTATATGGTTCAATTTGGTTTGGTTCTCATGCCAATTCAGCTCCTTTTGCTGCTCATCCCTATCCGTGCTACACAGTTCAACTTATATCCTAGGTGGATCATATTATTTTTCAAGGGAATTAGTCAAAAAAATAATAAGCTTCATATAATCCATTGCTGGTGACTTGTTGCTGCTGATTTATGGATATGTATTTACAATGGTCACTTATTCTTATTTTTCATGCCCATGTTCTTGATTATGCAGGTGGCTGAAAATCTGATGGTTATGCATGAAGAATGCTTGGAAGGTAATTTTCGGTCTATTGAGATTCTCAAGGAAGCCAATCTTAAGCAAGCTGCTCATCCTCGTGTAACACAGGTAAATTATAGCACTATGCATTCAGGATGGAACTTCACTGTTTTATAATTAGATTTGTAATATCAAAATTAAGCACGTTATGTATGATTAATTAGGTTTTTTGTCAGGGTATTTTAGGAGGGAAGAACAATAAGTTATTATTTGATTTGATGCATGATTTTGGTATGTCCTATTCTATAACCATGTACAACAAGATCATATGGATTAATGTGTTGTTTATAATATTTTAGTTATATGAGGTTAGATTGAAACTTGAAAAGGAGTGCGGCCTTTACACCTCCCCTGCTCTTTTGTTTACAACACATGTTTAATGTGTAAATGTGTTTCTTCCTCTCTCTTCTACTTACAAACTTCTTACCATTTTTAGAAAAAGGCTTAAGTGGAAATCATCCCTTAACCTAAGCTCCATAGTTCACGCATATGGACTCCTCTGTCACACCTTATCAGATTTCCCTCCCATATTCCTCGTCACCTTAATACCTCTCCTATTTGTCTAACTGTCTTGCATCCTCCTAATTCCCCGACATCTCTCTCTCCCTCCCCTTTGAGCCAAACATATATATCACCTCTAACGTACAGTATACACTTCCCCAAATTTTTGGTTTAGGTTAGGCCTAAGCTAAATGGCTACTTTGGCCAATGCTTGATCCATTTGTTGGTTGTTGACATTGACATGAGGAATCTGGTGAAAGTTAAGATCTTTTTCACATGATTTCATCCACATCTTAAAGGTGTGTGATCAACTTTGGGGAGTGCTTGATCCAGGGACTGAATGCTTTATACTATTCTATTATGTATTGAGGATTTAATTTTGTAACTAGGGTTTTCGATTTGGACTCACTTTATTGTTATTTTCGTATTTAGGGAGTTCATTCTAATTTTAGATTATCTCATTTCAGCTTAGAATAGGATTTCTTATTAGGTTTGGATTTATTGGGTCTATAAGTCGGCCTTTAATGCATACGTTTATAGGCTTTTAATGATTAATAGATATGCAGATTTGAGTTTTCCGTTCAAGGATTTAATTTTGTAATTTGGGTTTTGATTTGGAATCATTTTATTGTTATTTTCATATTTAGGGGCTCATTCTGATTTTAGAACATCTCATTTCAGCTTAGAATGGGATTGGTTAGTAGGTTATTTAGACTGATTGGGTTTATAAGTAGGCCTAGTGCATAGATATAGAGGCTGTGATGATTAATAGATATACATATTTGAGTTTTCCATTCGAAGATTGTTAAGAGTTTAAGTTGGAATAGCGCTCCACGCTTAAGGAGTACTCTAGATTTATTAGGGGAGTATCCTGCCAACAGAAGCACTCTTGAAATACTTGTCTTACATCAGAATCCCACACAGGCTTCATTTCTATAATTCAGCTACCTTCTTGCTTTTCACACCAGTTTTCAGACTTGCTTTTTATTCGAATAACATTTCCCTCTTACATGGGACTTAATGATTTAATTATCGAATTTTTTTGTTTACTGAACATGTTTGGTTGATGTTTACACATTTCTCCTTGTTCACATTTGTACTAAGTAACAATTGGATGATAATTCACTTCTCTGTAATTTGAAAGGAGTAACAATGTTGCATTTATGATGTGCTGTGCTAGATTATCAATGAAGATGAAGATGAAGACGAAGACGAAGACGATGATAATGATGAAAACATCATAGGGGCTAGTAACTCTTCAAACATGGATGTGGACATTCCAAAATCTGAATCGGACATGAATGCAGTAAACAGGCCAGTCAATGGGCCTCCTTCAAAGGTTGCAGCTGAAGCTGATGATGAATGGGTTGTTGTTTCAAACAGGAGAAATAAGGGTAGAAAAAATTAGATGAATAAACATTTTAATTTTTCTTTTTAAGGATATGTAGTCTTTCTCTGTTTTCTTGTGCCTTCTGAGTTATTGCAAACCTTCGTAGGGTGTGTAACTAAGTGTCTGAAAATTTTGTTTCTTACTTCCATCTTATGAGGTCTTTCGAGATGATGTGGATGAACACGTATTTTGGGAATCTCAGACATCACTTGTTTTTTCTTTTGTCTATTAGACATTGTATGTTTTTAGTTTGTATCATCATTGAAGGCTGTGTCAAATCTTTTTATCTGTGATCCAGTTATCTCTGCTCAACCAATGACTTACTAGTTGACTTTATTCAACTAGTAACTCACTCATTCGATCAGTGACTCATTGATACAGTACTTTGACTGAGTCGACGACCGTCCGAATTTTATAATAGTACCCAATACTGAAGTCCTAGAGACCACCCTCTAAGATTCGAGCCAAGACGTACAGTATTTAAGTTAAATTTATTTATTAACTCAAATTTGAAAAATACCTTATGTCTAAACGAAATAAATTAAGTTAATTGTGGTATATAGTATTTATCTTCTTTGTTTTTAGTGTCCCAAGTTAAACCAATACCAATAGTCATGAGACTAATTCCCCAAAGCTCATATAAAATGTAATAGAATAATTAATTTAAAAAAAACTATTTAGAAAATTAAATTTTAAAAAATATTATGTATTTTTTATTTTAAGGAAAATTTGACACATTTGTATTTATCATATCCTGTCTTATCCAATCTTTTATCCTATCTGCACATGAATCGAATATTGAACTAGATGCTTAAGGATTCTAGCTAACTATCTGCCAACTATATATAATAATACTTATCTTTAATGTCATAATTAAGTACTACTAAGAGATACATCAAATATAGTATATTATTAGAAACGTTTATTTAAAATGGGAAAAAAAGAGTAAAACATTATCGTTGTTCTTATCCTCTCTTGCTCCAACTATACGTGTTGGTTATCCTACTCAGTACTCACTACCATTATATACTTGGCTGCATTACTTGTTCCTGAAAATGAACCCCGACACTTGTTCGGATCCTGAGCGAAGGGAAAGCCTCACCTCACGTGTAAATTAAGACCCCGGATTAATGCCGCAAGAAATGAATACATGGCGCCACATACATACATACACATACGTACATCATGCATATCTTGAATAAGCAGCAATGTAACTTATGCATACATAATACAACTTTTGTCATTCATTTCACTACGTATATAGTGACAAATTTGGTGTGTGTCCAAAACACATAGACGATGAGATACATGCATATATAGAAATGTTTGAGATCTAGATGTAGATGGTAATTAAAACTTAGAAGCAATGTCTATATTAATTAAGCGTGCCTAATTGTCAAAACGTTTCTGGCAGAATTAGAAGCAAACATCTCGTGACGTAAGTGAAAATGTGTGTTATAGACAGCGATAGTGTTAAATTGAATCAACATCCCCTCACGCGAAAACTCTCTCACATGTTTCTTATGTTAGATAAGTGAAACTCTTTAAATATTTATCAAAAAAAATATAGACATAAAAACACAGTGATGCATGGCCTAAAAGTCCAAAATTTTGAAGGGTTTGAGTTTGAACTGGTTCCCTTATACCTCGTCAGAGTCAAACCAATTTTACCCAGGAAATTAAATTTACTGGTGCTTCACTTTCCCAAGAGAGAAATAAATGAGGTAATAAATATATGTAATTAATTAATATGGGTGCCTTGAAGATTGAAACAGTAGCAGAGTTGAAAGTGAAACATGAAAATCCCTCACTCTCTCTTGTAGTAGTAACTAGTAATAATAATGCTGATTAAGCCGCATGCAAATGCAAATGCAATGTGTATGTGTTAAGTGTTATAACGTGGAACAAGCTAGCTAGCGTAGGATATGGTGTGTGAATGCAAGGGAAGACTAAACATATGTGATTGATGGATGGGTCCCCTTTCATTTATTGCTGTTTTTGTTGACATGCGCATCATCACTCGACTCCACTGGATGCATGCTTGTTTTGTTCAGATTTAAACAAGAAAAATGCCAGCTATAAACCACCACTTTCATTTTAACCAATGTCTTCACTAGTTCACAAATGGCAAATAAAAACTGAAGCTGTAATTTTCAATCAAACCAAATAATCCCTCCGTTCCTTTTTATAAGAGTTAAATGAGGGGTGTTGGTCATTTCTTTCTATAAGAGCCACATAAAGTTTTGTGTCATATTAACTATTTTTTCACATTTTTACCCCTATTCAATTCTGGAAATGTGGAATTGCATTAATGATAGAAAGAAATTAAAAAAAAATATATTAAAAACAATTTTAGAAATTCAACAACATTTGAGAACAAATTTAATGTAAAAAATTATTGTACCTAACTTTCTTAAGGGGTGTGAAAAGTTGGATTAACTCTTATAAAAATGAACGGATGGAGTACTAACAAATGAATGACCACTCAAGAAATATCAAATATATATAATTGAAATTTACTCTTTTGCTTGTTGTTATAATTGAAAATTGTAACTATGTGTTTTCCTATACTGCAACTTCATTTAATGAATGGTGCTTAATTTTTACATACAGCATTTATAGTTGCGGACAAAAATGAGGGTGACATAATATGTGTGGGTGGTAGCAATAGTAATCCTAGATAAATATGAAGGAATGTAGTATGAGACATTTAGATTATTGTGAGATTAACTCTCCTAATGATTTTTTTTTCACATAAAATTTTACTGTTTAAAATGAATTAAAGATGTAATATACGTACTATTTGAATTAACCATTCTCATTGTAAAAATTAAAAAGGACAAATCATTTGAATAATACTAATAGAATCATTTCTCCGTTAACAAATTACTTAGTAGTTATAAACACAAGTTTGACCCTAAAACACATTTGTTGGGAGAGATCGTTACAGAGTTAAAATGAGAACATTGATTGATGTAAGAAAAATTTAGTTATTGTGTTTGAAACTTAATAAGTTTGAAGTTAAACTACTATTCTGAAAAGAAATATACTAGGATTACTTAGGCTTCCAAAATCAGCGCATAGCCCAATGTGGTGCTTGCAAGAAATCGATTACAACTGTTATAAACTTTTCCTTAAAAAATGATGAAGGAACAAATGTGCTTGATCATCGTTTTTAGACAAACTCTCTTATTTCACATTTTAACCGTGAACGCCTCCTCCTCATATATATATACATGTCTTTCTCTACTGCTGCATTTCATTGATCTCATCTATCGATCTCATTACACTGTCCCATCCTCTCTCTTGATCTCTCTCCAAAGTTCAAGAGAATGGCCAGTGGTGGTAGTAGTCTGATCCCATTCTTGATAATGATTCTGATTCAATTGGGTTATGCAGTCATGAACATTACTTCAAAGCTTGCTATACTATCTGGCATGAACCCTCTCATTCTTGTTGCTTATCGTCAAATCTTTGCAACTATCTCCATCATTCCCTTCGCTTATTGCTTAGAATGGTAATACTCATACTCATGCATCATGTTCTTATTCAACTTTGACTCTGTATCTCAGCTTCTGTCAATCCATTTTCCATTTGGTTTCATGGTAAAATGTTGTTGAATCACTTCTGGTTAAAAATTATAAGTTCATGTTAAAAAATTCTGATTCTAAAGTTGAAATTAATTCTGGCTAGAACTTTGTGATTGGCTTCTGAGTTTTAGAATTAATTCTGGAAAAAAAAATTGATGTAAGTTTTATGAAATCATATAAACATGCACTATATCAAACTCAAATGTTTTCAAATGGTTAATGAAGTTGGAAAAATAAAAGTTCATGAATGTGGCTTCTTCCTTGTTGGTGAGAGCAGAACGTTGAAGGCATGCATGTTTGACACGTAATGAATCTCAGGGCATCTTACGTGCCAGAAAATTTCTACTTTTCTGAGTGTACTTTCACACCTCTAGAAGTGGAAAAATGTGAAATGAGGAGAGAGATAGGAAGAAAAGAAAAAGAAAAAGAGAGAAAGTATGAGATGTGATAAAAGATATGAGAAGAAAGATAGAAATAAAAATAGGTGGAATGAAGTGGATTAAAAAAGGGCCGTGAATATATCAAAACTTGTTTCTGAAAGCTTACACAGCAGTAGTAATAGAAAAACTCCATGCATAGCGAGAGTTGTAGTTATGTATGGATTGAATTTGGTTGCACCCTCATTAATTTTTTTGTCTCCTACTTCCACAAGAAAGTGCATAATCCGTGGAAATTGTCAGATTCAATTTGGCATCTTTGTGATTTTAATTTATGATGATCTAGAAGAGTTATAGAGGGGTGCATGCATTAGATCATTTTTTTCATTTGGTTTTGATAATTAAGAAGTTAATTTCATGATTTATTTTTCATTAGGAAAATTCTTCCCAAGATCACAAAGCGCATTATGGTGCAGATATTCTTATCTTCCTTAACAGGGTAAGCTAGCTTTGGAAGGTTCTATACCCTTATTGCTCAAGTTGCACTTTGTTTTAATTTTTTGTTCTTAATATTAGCATTTGATTCACTCACAGTACTATTGAATTTGAATGCAGAGTTACAGGAAACCAGGTTCTGTATTTTGTGGGGCTAAAATATTCAACAGCTACAATAGCATGTGCACTCACCAATTTGCTCCCAGCTTTCACTTTTGTCCTTGCAATCATCTTCAGGTTGGTATGAAATTTTGGCTTTAATTACTTGAATGGAGAAGAAATTAAATTATGTTTTTAATTGGCGCAGACAAGAGAATTTGAGAATCAAGAAGCTATCAGGGCAAGCAAAAGTGTTAGGGACAGTTTTGTGCGTTGGTGGAGCCCTGCTTTTATCATTCTACCATGGAAAAATCATTGATTTAGGCGAATCAAGCATTCACTGGAGTTATGCAGACAAAGTGCAAGGAGGGTCAGCTACCTCCGCCGCCGCCGCCGCCGGAAAAACAAACTTGCTTCTTGGCCCTATCGCCTTGATTCTAAGCGCCCTTGTTTGGTCATCATGGTTCATAATTCAAGTAAGCATAAATTGATACTATAATATTACTACTTGTATAAAGTTCAATATAATGCTCAAACTACTTCATACTTGTTTTGGTGTTTTCAGGCAGACATGAGCAAGAATTTTCCAGTTCCTTATACAAGCACAGGACTCATGTGTTTCTTAGCAAGCTTTCAGTGTGTGATCATTGCCCTCTGTTTTGAACATAGGCCCTCAGAGTGGTCACTCCACAATGCTATGAGACTTACCTCCTCTCTTTATGCTGTAAGTTTATATATGGGCTTGGGCTTTTTTATTTTCATTAATGGGCTTGTTCTATTTCTTTGGTTGCATTTCATATTCATTATGCATGTTTCATTATATCAGAAAACAGAGTTAATGCATTGTCTCTATGAGTGTTTGGATCTATGTAACATAATGTGATTGAATGTCAGTGGTCCGTTGTCAATTAATCCCTCATCATATGATAAATAATGTTGGTTTCAGGGAATAATTTGCACTGGGCTATCATATTGTGTGATTTCATGGACCATTGAGAGGAAAGGCCCTCTTTATGTGTCTGTATTCAGCCCCTTGCAGCTTGTCCTCACCGCTATTGTAAGCTGGGCTTTGCTTCAGGAGAAGCTATACGTTGGAACGTACGTTTGAAAATTAATTATGTGCAATCCCTATAATAACTTAAATAAAATGTGATTGTGCTTTGAATTTAATTAATTTGATTTTGGTTTTGGTTTTGGTTTTAGTGCCATTGGGTCTCTCCTGATAATTGGTGGGCTCTATGCTGTTCTGTGGGGAAAGAGCAAAGAGGTGGTTAAGAAAGACTCCATTGAAGAGCCAGACACAGATAATAAAATGAAGGACAATGACCTGGAATTGCAAACCTATTTGCCATCCAATTCCAATTCCAATGGTAACCATAACATTGTTACTTGAGAAAGAATGGTTGAGCCATTTCATTTTCTCTCTGCTTCTGTCTGTGTAACGTTTCAAAGCATTTTGGATGTATCAGTTTATCTACAACATTTTATGCTTATTTTTATGTATCTTTCAGAAATTTTCAACTATGATTTTACCCAAAATCTTGTGATAAATTCATTTATGTTTTTTTTTCTTCCAATTATTATTTTGTGCCATCTAGAAGGGGCTAAAAGCCCTAAACAAGAAGAGCTAGCTCCTCAAATACAAATTACTATAAAAGTCAAACATAAAAGGAACTGTACAAAAGTCAGGTAAAGCATCATATATCTTTATCTGCATAATCAAAGACCTCTTATCAATCAACCAATCAATTTCCCTCACCAAAGATGCACTGAGATTAGACACTATGACAATCTTTGTCTAGAAACTTAATTGTCAATTCCGAATATGATTCAATCAAAATTATGGAAAAACCCTTGCTCTAGCCAATTTTAAACCATGAATAATGCCACAAAGTTCAACGTGTAACACAAAACAAGCTCTAAAGTTTAGTAGAACTAATAAGTAATGCACGGGAATTATTTAATAAAAATATTTATAATTTTAAAATTATTTTTTATTATTTAAATATAAATATGTTAATTGAAGAGATTGTATAAATGACCCAATGAATTTTTAAAATAAATAAATATCAAATTTTTAGTCCATTTATCTTAAATGTTATTGGTCCACCTAAAACTTGGATTATTTAATTCAAATTTTTCCTTAGGTCATTTAGATAATCTCTTATATAAAGATGTATCAGTGCAATGTCCGGATTTTAAAATTTTTATGTTTAAATAATTGTTTAAAAGTAGTTATATGGAACTTGTATCTAAAAATAGTCATAATAGTCTTGCTCTAATTAATAATTGATATACTATGTTGAAATATTTATAGATTTATGTTATTGAAATATATTAAAATATTGTCTTGTTTGTAAGATTAGAATAGCATGATTAATGTTATTATAAAAACTTATAAAAAATATATTAATATTAGCAATTAAAAACACCCAAAAAAAATTATACTTGGGATTTAGATAACTCTTATATAATAATATAAAAATAGAAAAATAATTAAAAAGGTTATTTTGAAAAGTACATTATGAAATTTCAATAAATAAATATCCAATTAAGTAGAAATAGTTCTAAAAGAAACGGAAACATGTAATTTATACCAATGTGTCAATAGCAAAAACAGTGAATTAAAATCATCAGAATTCAATCACATAGCTCTTTAATGAGGTGCTTTCATATTATCAACCTCTAGCATTAGTAAATTCTCAGATACATATATCTCGCAAAAGTCAATGTACATCTTTTCTCTCAAGATTAACTCTTGAGATTTAAGTATTTTTAAACATTATGAAACTCAAATAAAACAAAACAAAAAATTAAAGTAGATATTAAAGTAAGACTATTAAGTTTTTTTATTTTATTACTATAGCTTGTAAGGAATTCCAAATAAAATAACTTTAAAATGTAGTTATATAACAAAGACCTAAACATTTAATATGATGAGAAATGAAGATATAGAGGTAGAAAGGTGGAACTAATTATATGTAAACTGGAGGTTACTGATCATCATTTGATTCACCTGGTCAACTAAATTTATTTTTTCAATCTTGATTCACTCATACTCCAAAAAAATTCCACGTAACTTCCACCTAATTTTGTTTCTACCTCTATATCTTCATTTCTCATCATATTAAATGTTACATCTCTTACTTTATCCCTTTTGTTTCCTAACTCTCTCATTTCTCCACCCCTTTTCCACTGAAAATTAGGTGTGAAAAAAACATTATGATTTGTTTTATACATTGATTGTAGTAATAACTTTAGTGACTTCAATTAGGGATGGAAATTTCCACTAAAAGATGAGGATCTCTATGGAGACTGCCTCGTTTCGAGCCATGATCTCACAGATTTTTTCCTTATGTGAATAGGGGAGAGTATGAAAATCCCCCAATAAAAATTTGGGGATGGGGATGGGATTACTATCCCTGCGCCACATGATCCTCATCACGTATACATAAGTGAAAATATAATAATTCCCTTAATAAAAGAAGTTATATAATTAATAAAAAACTATAAGGAGACATAAAGACAGGGCACAATTTAAAAAAAAAAAAAACAGAGGGCGCCCATTGTAAATGATCGAGAGAATATTTTGAGTATTAGACTTTACATTTTGAATGAGTTGAACGTTGGACTTTACATTTCAAATTGTTTATTTTAAAGATTGCGTATATTGTGTGTTGAATTTCATTTAATATTGTTTGAACTTTATTATATATTTGTATTGAATTTAATGTAGTTGTGTCATCAATTGTAAACTTTACATAAACTTCACAAATTTTTGTATTTTATGTATTTAATAAATTAAACTATTTTAATTTTTTTATGGCATAGTATGGGTCCTTAGAGACCCATGGGGAGGTGGGGAATGGAGATAGAGCAAACATTCACCGTATCATCGTGATTGAGGAGGGGGATGAGGATAGATGTGAGGACGGGAAGCGGCGAAGCACTGTCGGCCCCCAACCCCGCCCGCGCGGGTGCAATCCCTAATTTCAATGGATTGATAAATAATAAATTACATGATCACGTTTTACAATTATGATTTTTTTTACATATGTAAACTTGTTCGAAAAAATGTGAGCCTATGCCAACACATTTAACTATCCTTGAATTTTTTTTTTGAATAAATCCTCGATTATAAACTTGTGTTTTTATCCTTACACACATTTAACTTGCCTACTAGTCGACCATAACTGGGAAGTATAAATTTAAACCATTTATATTTTTCTTATTTAAATAATAGAATTAATATTGTATAAATGTAACTAAAATTTTATTAATAAAATATAGATTATATAAATTAAAATTAAGTAAATAAGTAGTATAATATACAATAATAATATATTATTATAATTAAATATAATAAATAACTTATCATTTTATATTAAATTCAATTTACTTTTAATTTGTAAAGTAAAATTTGTTAATATAGGCTAATATGGTAAATTGTTCCAAACAATCTAAATATAAGTTTTAAATGTAACAACAACAAAAAAACTCAAGTTTTTAAAATCGAAAACGTAGAGATCCTTTACTAAAACAAAACGCACTTTTACTTGATTAAAAAACTTCGGTTGATGAAGTCATAAAACTAAGATTTTACCAAACAAGAAACATTGCATAAAACTGAAGTAAATGTATTGAAAACTGAAGTTTTTTTTTTTTAAACTGAAAACTGAAGTTAATTTAACTGTTACCGGGAAACAAACGGACACATTTAAAAAACAAATATTCAGAACATTTTCTAATTAATCACATCTATAAATTTGTGGATTGCAATGGTCTTCATCCCCACAACTTACACTACTTGGACTTTCCTACAATGGCATTAAAATCCAACACTAACTCTGTCATTCTACTTGTTCTTCTTTGCATGCTTCTCATGAAGGAGACTTCTGGTCTGTCAATGTTTTTATTTGTTTCTTCTTTTGTCACAAATCCAAGAAGAAAAAAAGTGCAATATTGAGCATTTTTCTATTCAATGTTGAGTATATAGAAACATTCATAACACATTTGTTACATTGTTGTTTACTATATATAGCAGGCTGCAGTTCTTCTTATACATGCTCTAAAGCTGATGCTGAAAATCTCAAGGAGATTCAGAATAGGAAGGTATGACACACCAACGTATAAGTACTATAATGTAGCATGAAGAGATATAACATTAAAAAATGTTTATTTTATGTTATTTTTTAGATTCCATTGATGTTATAATATTTTCTAGGTTAAGATATATGCTACATTTACAGAGTGATTTGTTCAGGTGCTGTTTGGTTTGAAGGTTAATTTGCAAGGTGAGAAGTCACTGGGTTCGGGTTCCTACGGGTCCAAACCCACTGCATCATAAAATCCCACCCATCGGGTGATATGTTCATTTATGTTTTTTTTTCTTCCAATTATTATTTTGTGCCATCTAGAAGGGGCTAAAAGCCCTAAACAAGGAGAACTAGCTCCTCAAATACAAATTACTATAAAAGTCAAACATAAAAGGAACTATACAAAAGTCAGGTAAAGCATCATATATCTTTATCTGCATAATCAAAGACCTCTTATCAATTTCCCTCACCAAAGATGCACTGAGATTAGACACATGACAATCTTTGTCTAGAAACTTAATTGTCAATTCCGAATATGATTCAATCAAAATTATGGAAAAACCCTTGCTCTAGCCAATTTTAAACCATGAATAATGCCACAAAGTTCAACGTGTAGCACAAAACAAGCTCTAAAGTTTAGTAGAATAACTTATGCGCATCTAAAATGCATGATTAATATCCTATTTTCACTATCATTTCATGTTTGGTCTATGTAATTTTCATATAGAACTCGGTGCTTTCAAATGTATTAGCATAATAATGCAGGTAAAAGGAGGGAAAAAAATAAAATAAAAAGTGGAAAATGAGGTTGAAATAACACCATAATGTGGCTTCAACTTGTTGACGAAGCAACATGACTGTGCATCCTAAAGCAAGACCGTGCTAATTAAAATTATGGATCCACAACCCTGCATCACCTTATCACCCACTTTGATTGTGCTGATGTGTATAGACGTCAACATAGTCGTGCTCCCAAAGCCACGACTGTGTCACCTACGCAGCAATAGTACCGGTTCAACACAGCAAAATTTCGGCAAGTTGGTAACAACAAATTCTAAACAATAAAACTCAAGAATAATTAATAAAATAAAAATATCTCCAGCAACGGTGCCAAAAACTTGATAACAAATCAGTAAGTGTACAAATTATTTGAAGTAATAAAAGATATTGATCCCCAATGACAATTGGTTCTATTAATTTGTTCTTAGAGAAATGAGAAAATATATTTGAAAGCGTTTTTGTGTGTAGCAATCATGTTTAAGAAAAACAACAACAGTAGAAATGAAATCACTTATAAGAAAAATAGTACTCGAGGTTTTTTTATTCACCAAAATATGTTATGAACTACATTTATCAAATTATTTTTTATGGGACCTAGGATGATTCCCTTTCAAATGTCAGAGACTCCAAACATATTTAAGCCATTTTATTTTGAAGCTCTTATTTTAAACTTTATCTTAAAAGTAACTTTTAAGCTGTAAAAAAGTCGGGTCAAACACTACCTTAGTACCTAGTCAATTCAATTGAAAAATTATCGCATGCAATCAGGTCAATACAATTGATTCCTATCCTTATGTCCAAGGTGCAGAGAAAAAACCAATCAACTTATTCCCAAGTCCCTTATGCAAGCCAAATTGTCGTTTGTGCGAAGAAAAAGCTAAGCACTTGTGTTAACTCAAGCAATTATAAAGCAGAGAATATATTCATAGAAAAGACACAAAGATTCATATAAAACTCATATGTTCAAAGCATAAACAGAAACATGATCCATATTCCCAAGTACTAGAAAGAGTTTAGCAAAGCATGACCATAAGAAAATCACAAGAGAAGGATAAAAACATTGACAAAGATGAGCCAAAAGGTCTCCCAAAACTTTGAGAAAAAGTGCTCAAGAGATAATCTCAGCAAAAATGAAAGGTACCAAATAAAAATTACAAGTATAATATTTAAAAGAAACTAGAGGCCCTGGCCTTGGAAGCGCATAAGCGCTGGACATAAAGAAAATACGAGTAATCAACAAAGAGCTAGCGCATAAGCGATGATTTTTCCAATGCATCAGTGGTGAAAACACACGAGCATCAGTTCTTTGAGTCAGGGATCCAGTGCATAAGCGCTGGGTTTGTAGCGCATGAGCACACTAGCCATATGAACAACAATCCTTTGAAACAGAACCCCAACGCATGAGCGCCGGGTCTTCTTAGCGCATGAGCGCGGGTCTTCTTAGGTTGGAGAGTCAAAATAGTAAACCTACTTTCTAATTATAATTGTAATTGTATTACGAGACAACGATGTGATTAACCGTTGTGGCAATATATAAAGTTGAAGAATACTTATTGCCAATCATCCATCATCAACATCATTGGCCATTTCGTATCACACACATCAACATGATAATCAAGATTTTTCTTCTCTCCATCACCACACACATCATTCTTTTAAATGCAGAGTCTTTTCCATACGAGGCTATTATCAACTTTGGTGACTCTACGAGTGACACAGGAAATGCTGCTAAGAGGAATGGCATGCTTCCTGACAACACTCCTTATGGCGCAACGTACTTCAAACATGCCTCAGGGCGTATGTCAAATGGACGATTGATTATAGATTTCATAGGTATTTTTTGAAACCCATATTTTTATTTTTAAGTAGCTTAAATAAAACTTCCTCTACGAAAAAGGTTTATTGTAAAAATGTCAGCAACAATATTATTTATAGAAATATATATTATCATAGGAAATTTATGTGTGTACTCAAATAAGAAATGAGTAATCTCATAAATAATTTACAAGACACTAATATAAATTTTAACCCAATAATAAAATATGTGTTATGATAGTATCTTTAGATTTTTCACGTGTTATAAATATCTTTATTAGCATGTTTTTATGATCTAATACAGATTAAAAATTGTACTTTTTATGATTGATAATTATGGCTATTTTAATTGTAGCTGAGGCATATGGGTTGCCATTTTTGCCTGCCTCTTTGAATCTCACTGAGTACCAAGATGCTAAGAAAGGAGTAAATTTTGCATATGCTGGTGCAACTGCACTTGATGCCGAATATTACAAAAAAAATGGACTCCATGTGCAAGGGACAAATAATTCATTAAGTGTTCAGCTTGGTTGGTTCAAGATGAAGAAATCCTCTCTTTGTAAAAGTAAAGAAGGTTTGTTTTACCCTAACTCCTTAAATTGTATATTTTTCAAATACATGATATTTTTTTTCTAAATGACTAACAACTTATACTTGTCTCATTCTATGAGATAGAGTGTGATAGCTACTTCAAAAAAGTATTATTTATTGTGGGAGAGATCGGTGGGAATGATATTATTTCTCATATAGAAGCTAATAAAAATGTCGCACAGCTTCGAGAAATAGTTCCTCTAATGGTTGAATCAATTAGAAATACTATCATGGTATGTTTTATTAAATTTAATTACTAGAAAGTTAACTTCAAATTTACTGATAATGTTTTTATTAAGAATATCACTGATTAATTTTTTTTTTCATTTTTTGTTTTTTTTTCTATTTGTTAGGCATTAATAGAAGAAGGAGCGGTGGAATTAGGTGTGCCAGGGAACTTTCCAATGGGGTGTAGTGCTGGACTTTTGACGATGGTGAATAATACGAAGAAAGAGGACTATGATCAATTTGGGTGTTTAATAGCTTACAATACTTTGATCGAGTATTTTAATGGACAACTTAAACATGCTATTGAGACACTAAGGGAGAAGTACCATCAAGCTAACATAATGTATTTTGACTACTACAATAATGCCAAACGTTTATATCAAACACCAAAACAATATGGTGTGTGTTGTGAATTTATTATCTTTTACTAGAATAGAAAAGTGATGTTATGTGATTTTTAATTTCACTATGTTTTATTATTGTCAACTTCATGCAAACATGCTCATTATTTTATGTCCTTTAATGGTGCAGGCTTTCCTTCTGATAAGAATGAGATTTTAAAGGCATGTTTGGGCTCAGGTGGACCATACAATCTAAGTGGACTTGGTGCCATTACAGTTTGTCCTGACCCTTCCAAACGTATAAATTTTGATGGAGCCCATCTCACAGAAGCCGCCTATAAGATAATAGCAAAGGGTTTAGTTGAAGGTCCATTTGTAGACCCTCCTCTTAAATCCACTCATTTCCAGATTGTTTAAAATTGATACCCGAGAAAGCTTTCTCTCGATGAATTTAAAATAAATATGTAAAGAAATCTTAAAATTTATTCTATAAATTGAATAAAATAGCAAGAAGAAGTTTTTAATTTATTCTTTACATGGTGGTATTAGCTACATTATTCACAAAAAAAAGGTTGTCATTGCGTCAAAAATTGTTATGCAAAAAGTTAATTTACTTTAGAGCGGTTTTTTATTGTATTTTAGAAAATATTTGGTAAGTCACCCAAGCTTAGGTAGTTCAATAATATTTTAAAATGTGTTTTAAAAAATTCTATCTGATAACACGTGTTAATATATTATTGGACCACTTAGGACTGGGGTGATTTTGCCTAATATTTATTTTGTGCGATTTAGACAACTTTTTCTATCCCTAGAAGTATTTAGCATCTAGTTCAGGGGGTTATTTTATTTTATGATGTTGGATGTTGTAGTTCCTGGTATATCCTGAACTTGTTCTTCATAGCCACTAGAATTTGGTGGCTTGGTCTTGTGCTTCATATAATTAGGACCATCGCCATCGTTTCTTCGGCTTCAGATGCTGCAGCTAGAGCCCTCTCGTTAGCTGCAATAGCATCAGCCCGTGCAGTTGCGGCCTCAGTCCATTTAATTGCAGCATCAGCCGCTGCAGCTGTAACCTTTTGGCTTTACAAACATTCTGGCTCTCGTACAAGAGGTCAAACTATACCCAACCTTGGTGGAGAAGTTTGACGTGCCGTATATACAACCACACGTCTCCCCCCCCCAACGTCATTCCATATAAGAAGCCGCGTAGCCTCATCTACAGGTGGATGGGGTGGCGTGGTATCCACAATAGCCCAGATCTTCTTCTTCTTCAGCTCATCATGGTACGTAGTCACTCTGATATTATGAAAATAAGTTGGTTAATTTTTTTTTTAACTGAAGTTAGTTAGTTAACTTAGGAAGTGAACATATATACGCAGAATGACAAAAAAAATATATGACACATAAATACTGACATATATAGTCTCAGCTCGGAGCTCAACCTCTAACTTCCGCATTAAATATTGACATATGATAATCATATATTCAACGATATAAGCACTGGACTATAATTTTGTTTCACAAGTAATGAACAAAAAAATATGAGAAATTATTTTCCTTAAAATATAAAATTACGTTCCTTAAAAATAAAAATATTTACCGCCTCAAAAGAATATAAGTGCTTGGCTTGTTTAATTTTTCATTTTTATTATATTAATTTCGTTTTTTATTTTCAAACTTTAAAACATATGTTCTGAATTATTTCCTACGTAAAATTTTGAAAACAGAAAAATATAGAAATGGATAAACTCCTAAAAAATGCTAAAGTGGCCCATGCAGGTCTCGAACCTGCGACCTTCGCGTTATTAGCACGACGCTCTAACCAACTGAGCTAATAGGCCAAGTTATGATATTGGATGTTGTAGTTCCTGGTATATCCTGAACTTGTACTTCATAGTCACTAGAATTTGGTGGCTTGGTCTTGTGCTTCATATAATTAGGACCATCGCCATCGTTTCTTCGGCTTCAGATGCTGCAGCTAAAGCCCTCTCGTTAGCTGCAATAGCATCATCCTGTGCAGTTGCGGCCTCAGCTTGTGCAGTTGCGACCTCAGCCCATTTAATTGCAGCATCAGCCACTGCAGTTGTAACCTTTTGGCTTTCCAAACATTCTGGCTCTCGTACAAGAGGTCAAACTATACCTGACCTTGGTGGAGAAGTTTGATGTGCCGTATATACAACCACACGTCTCCCCCCCCCCAACGTCATTCCATATAAGAAGCTGCGTAGCCTCATCTACAAGTGGATGGGGTGGCGTGGTATCCACAATAGCCCGGATCTTCTTCTTCTTCAGCTCGTCATGGTACGTAGTCACTATGATATTATGAAAATAAGTTAGTTTTTTTTTTGAACTGAAGTTAGTTAGTTAACTTAGGAAGTAAACATATATACGCAGAATGGCAAAATAAAAATATGACACATTAAATACTGACATATGTAGTCTCGGCTCGGAGCTCAACCTCTAACTTCCGCATTAAGTATTGACATATGATAATCATATATTCAACGATATAAGCACTGGACTATAATTTTGTTTCACAAGTAATGAACAAAAAAGTATAAAAAATATTTTCCTTAAAATATAAAAATATTTACCGCCTCAAAAGAATTTAAATTCTTGACTTGTTTAATTTTTCATTTTTATTTTTTATTACATTAATTTCGTTTTTTATTTTCAAACTTTAAAACATATGTTCTGAATTATTTCGTACGTAAAATTTTGAAATGGATAAACTCTTAAAAAATACTAAAGTGGCCCATGCAGGTCTCGAACCTGCGACCTTCGCGTTATTAGCACGACGCTCTAACCAACTGAGCTAATAGGCCAAGTTATTAAAAAATCATGTTTATTTATTTTAATTTACATTTCTTAACTTTCACTGACAAAGAACTTGATAATTTGTTTATGACTTTTTTTCCTTGTTAAAGTAAATCGACACTATAACTATAAGGCAACAAAAAGGTAATAAAATGTTCAACAGATAAAACTTGATTTTTACTTTTAAATGATTTTTTAGTTAAAAATGAAACATCACAATAAGTTTGGAGATTATAAATATAAATTAATTAGGCTAAATTAACATTGTCATGTAAACAAAAATTAACATTGTCAATTGAATAGCTGGTAATGCCTGAATTCCCAATATATATTCTTACACTTGACATTGCAACTTCCTCCAAAAAAAATAAAACTATGACCAGTTGGGTTAAATTAATGAAAAAATATTTTGAAAGTAGCAGTTGCAATAACAACTTTTTTTTACTTATCGAAAATTCATTTCGAGCTGATGCAGAAATATAATAGTGGATAAGGTGTAACCAAAAAAAAAAAAAATAGTGGATAAGGGCCAAGGTTGGCACCCATTCTTATTATTTACACACACTTGTTTTATAATTTTTTTAAGAAAACGAAGATGTTAGGGTGTGTAATAAAGAAAAGAGGGACGTGTAACTGCTGTGGCTGGATTTTACTTGCTGGATTCTTATAAACACCTTGAATGGTGCATCGCCGAAAGCCTGAGGGAACAATGCCTCGTGGTGGCATCTTAATTGGTGACTATTTTAGGTTAATTTGATCATTATGTATCAACTCAATAAGAGTGGGGTAGGTGCTGCTCTGATTTCTGATTTCTGATTTCTGATTTCTGTTGGGCTGATCCACAAGGACCACTTTCGAATTCTAGTGTCCATAGAACTAGACTTTAGTGTCCCCTTTTTTATTTTGTTACTGATTAAACACGTATTGGATTGAATTATTCTTTGTACTTCTATCAATATAGTTGGCTTATAAAAAAAAGTCTTTATAATTATGTTTCTCAGAAATGTTTCTCTAATGTCATACCAACAACTTGTTTATGTATTTATGCACATATATCTACCTTGTATAATCTATATATACATATATATATATTAGAGTAGTCAATCTTGAATTTCATAAAGGCACATCATTCATTTTGTTCTTATGAACCCACGTGGAATAGACTTCCATATTTAAATATAAATCAAACTAATTTTAATTATTTTTTTAAATAAAGATTCAATTAATCAAACTTGTTAGTATTAATTACTTTTTAAGTGGATATTGAATCAATTAATGCATAAAATAAACTTTTTCCATTAATAAGTCTTAAATATAAGGAGGAAATTACGAGAGGAAAAGTACATAAATAGGGTAAATATAAATTTCCATTTAAAACTATAGATATCCACAGCCCAGCATGTAAGAGCTGATTGAGGACAACAAAATTAAGGAAACAAACTCAAAAAATAAGCCCCTCAAAAATCCTATCAATCAGAAGTTATATTATACGTGACTCTATCCTTTCCTTGCAAGGAAGGTCATGCCTAAACTAAAACCATATTTAGAAGACCAGAAAAGGAAAACAATTAAAATACCAAACATATACTTAACTAATTAGTTATTAGAAACTTTTGCTCAAACTTATTAAGCAGCGGTTGGAGCAGGCTGAATCTTGAAGTTGACGCCACCAGCCTTCAATGTTGTTGTCTCTGTGGAACCTTCCCCATTCGCAGGATTGTAGTAATAATCCAATGTCTCATCCTCATAAATCTCCCACCATTTCTTCACAAGCATCTTGATGTCTTCTCTCTGCATGTTCTCTTCTTCCCCAGTGTACCTCCAAGGCTTTGATCCCTAATAGTGTAACATGAAAATATCCACAATTAGCACTCAGGAAATCAATGAAACAGAATTTAATGCCAAGAAAAAAATTAGTAGCTAGCAAACTCACAGCAGCACAATAGTGAACCACTTTAACTTTATCAAGTTCAACATTCTCAGGGTGACGCCACAACATGGCCAGCACAAGGTTGTACTTATTAGGTATGGGCTTGTACTTGTCCTTGAAGTACATATTCAGAAAATCCTGAAAAAGCACAACAAATTCACAATCAGACTTTCAATTTCAATTTTTCCCATATAAAGTTATAAATTTAGTATTTTTATGTACCTGTTCAGCAAAGGAAGTGGGCTTGGTGGCTTGGCATGTTTGGAGGAGATCGTGGTAAGTTTCCAAATTAGGTTCATAAACGAAAAAGCCAGCATTGAAATAGAGAGGGGGCATAGGACCAAAATCAGAGGGCCACTGAACATTATCAGGGCACTGTTGGCAGTAATTGATTGAATACTGCTTAGTGTGGCGCCAACTGGGCTCACAATAACAATCCATCACAGCATAGAAACGATTATCAGGCATATCAAACAGGTGGTCAATGTTTTCAAAAACCTGAATGTCACCATCTAAGTAGATCATCTTGCTGTACTCTACAAACTGTACCAGAAGTTTTTCAATCACAAATAATCAAACAAACCCATAATCAATACAATAAAACAACTCATAGATATTCTCTTTGCACAAAAGGGATTGGAGAAATAAAATACCAGTGTTGAAATACATATAAAAATTTGTTGATTCACAATAGACAAATCCGTAAAATATATGATGCCAAGACATCACACAAAACGGTTGCCACTATACCAGACAGTCCAAACTTCTCCTCACTAAAGGCAGAAGAGAAGAGTATACAAAAATGACACCCACCAAGAAATAGAATTTAGAATTTGACACGTTGAGTTTTAAGCACGTTGAGTATAACGCATGCATGATTATTAAAAAAGAAAGAAAAAAAGCCTTGTACCTCCCAAATGCGTAGCTTGGAGTAATTGATGACATAATAGGCCATGGCAAACTGGGTTTGATTCTCTGGCGGGTACACCGGCTCAATCTCCCTGACAATGCAACCTTGGGAGAGCAGAATCTTACGGTGCTCCTCAGGAACATCAGGTAAGATTGCAACCACAAGAGGGTAGATTGACTTGGCCTTCCTCAGTCCTTTGGCCAAACCAACAACTCCCTTAACGTAGTCACCGTTCCCAGCAAGGAACGTCACGAAGGCACGGCTGGCAGCAGCGGTGGTTTTGGGTTGCTCGGCGGTGGCAGTGGCTGCAGCGGTAGTTAAGTTAGGGGCCATTATTAGAAAGGTGTTAAGAAGAGTAAGTAATGAAATTAAGGAGAGTAATTTGCTAAGACTTGGAAGGTGATTTTGAATTGCTGTGTGAGAAATGGTGTGGGGGTGGAGTGGTTTATATAGAACTTGGAGACTAACTAGTGATGTTTAATCTAACGGTTAGAGAGATGATCTTGGGATTCTACAGTGCCAAATGACCAAATATTTGATTATAATCTGTATATCATTTTAGTCCACCTTTAAATATGACAATTTGAATGTTTTCTGAACCATGCAATAAAATCTTGATAAAATTAATGCTAAAATGTAGTAATTTATCTAATACTTCTGTCCGAAGTAATATTTTGTATCTCATCTCAGATAAAACTACCATTTTGAGAGTTTTTAATTTCCTATGAAATACTAGCTTTTTATAAATTGATTCAATTAAATAATTATACAGTCATACGTACAATTATTTTATTTTTTTGACAGAGAACACGTCCATTTATTGATTTTAAGAGGATATGACGGAATAAACGGAAACAAATCCCTGAAAAAGGAAAATTTCTAATTTAATATTTATAGCAAAAACTCAAGAATAAAAAATAGGAGAGAAAATAATCCTAAAAATAAACGCAATCAGATCGAATATCCTAATAACCATTGTGTCAATACTTCCTTCCAAAACTAAGCAATAGTTTGTTTTATTTTGCAAGGGGGAACAGGGGTTTAAATTGGAGCCACAAACAAGTAGAGGATAAGAGGTAAGTATGGAACTATACAATGTAAATTTACAAACATGTAATTTTATTTTTAATGATCTTAAAATGTTATAGTGTTGGTTGAAATAAATTTAGTCTAGGATTATATTGGTAGTCGGCTGAGAAACCAACGTAATAATTCCCTAAACAATCGATTACTCGAGTAATAACTCGGTAGAGGCTAACTCTGTTGCTCAATGCAAGTTCCTAAGATACTAAAAAAAACTAGTAGTTATTACTATTTACAGATGATGGACAAGGTAGTTGAATGCTAACTAACCTCATAGAGAAAAAGAAGACTAGTAAATAATGGAAACAGCTAAACAAACGAACATAAAACTTAAAGTAAGGGATGGAAAGAATAAGTAAATGGATAAATAAGTAAAGATATCTCGAAAATAAACAGAAATAAATTTGTATTTTGATTGATGGTTTAATTGCGTTTGTATAAATAACCATTTTTTACTACAACAAATTGGAGGATTAGCGGCAGTTACCTTGGGTGATTAGCAGCTGTACGCCACTAAGCTGGACTAGCGGCGGCTAACCAATTGATGGGGAAATTGCAGCCCCAAGTTATACTCGTGTCGGTTTTGGGCAACGGCCAGAAGTCTCTGCGAGAAATTTTCCAACATTTAGCGGCGGTTATAGCCGCCTCTAAAAGAAAATATTATGTGTTTTTTTAATGGTCGGCGGCAGTTTAACCAACACTAAAGAGTAAACACTAAAAATGGCAATGGCGGCGGCGATAAACGCCACAAAGTTAGCCTATTATACTGGAGGGGGTTCGAACCGCTGCTAATCCATAACAAATCCAATCCATAATCTCCTCAGCATAAGCACCACGACCAACTTACTACAAATCCTATTTTTCATATCCTCTAGGCTCTAGCACTCCAAAGATATTGTATTTGAATTGAGAAGAAATTCCCGAACAGAACTACAAAAATAAAATACAAGTCTGATATATGCGCATTAAAAGATAATCACATAGAAAAGAGAAAATGGGAAAAAGAACTAGCAAAGTTACAAAATAAAAATGTGCATTCAAATGAAGAATTACCTTCTGGAGATTCTGGTAATGGGGCCTCAGTTACAAATAAATATGTGCATTCAAATAAATGCAGAAAAAAAATTTGCAAAATGAAAAGGAGGTTGAAACTATGGCATCTGAACTACTGACTAATTTTATGTGGACATTATTCTCAAAGGTGCATCATTTCTAATTCTAAAAGAGGCATTAAACTGATCATACACACTTCTCTTTTTCATTGCTGCAGATTACAAAATCAGATATCAAATACTTTTTATTAGAATCCTAATTTTCATATGTCCCTTCGCAGCAATTTCATTTACATGCTACGGCCTACGAGTCTGCAAGATTAAAGTGAAAAGTAGCTCACCAAGATATCATTCTATTGTATTTTTTGAGAAATGAACTACAAAAAATAACTCCATAAACCAAACAAGCTTATTAGAGATTTGAGGCAACAAAAACCTGTATGTAGTAATTAGGTCTTTACCTATTGAAGAGTGTGATATTGATGAAGGAAAAAACCTGTGTAACTAGCTTGCTGACAAAGGATTGTACCGTGAACATGCAGTTTTAGCTAAGGAAAGTCAAGAAAAAAAAGAAACTAGATCACATTGCATGGTAGGAACTTGTTAAAATAGGCAACTAAATTCACAAACACAAACCATTATCATTCATTAATTTTTGAATGAAATGTGACTTTTTAAGTGACCACTATCTAAAGTACTGTGAGGCAAAATAACTTTTGATGTAATGCATGTGAACCACAAATCCACAATCAAACTGATCTCAATCTTTAATGTAGTAACTTTAGGTCCAATGCATCTGGAACCATAGTTTCAAAGCACTTCTGCGTTTTTCCTCATTTCATAATCTATTTCCTTTCAGTTGAAGTCTAGCCCTGAGAATCAGATGCATGAATCACGAAAAATGGTTGAATGAAATGAAGTAACAGGTTTACTGTTATAAAAATGGTTTAAATATTCACACGAGAGAAGAGATCATGCAAAGTCAGCTGTTAAAGTTATTTATACATTTGATTTGTTTAATTTCAGTTAGTTGATTAATTTGGACATTGTCTAAAGATTAAACTCCAAATGCTTCTAAAAGCAACATTAAAAGATTTGGAGTGAAAGAATGGAGTTAACTTCCAGGGAAAAGAGGAATACTCAAACAGAATTGGTAAAATACTAATAGATATTAGATAATAAGTATCTATAGAGTTTATCATGTCTTACTATAAACCAGCAAACATGAAGAAATTTCCTCACAGGGAAGGGAACTGGAAGTACCTGAGTGGCAAAAGAAAGTAGTTCACCAACAGCGAAAAAGGCTAGGAAGCCATTCTCACTTTTAAATAAGAAGTCAGCAAAACCAAATGCACTGCCAATAAATGTTGCCAATGAGAGAACCTGAAAAAAAAATTCAAAGTGTTCAGGAAAGAGCAATGGATTTTCTAGGTGAAACTAAGGAATGAAATGTGAGCAATGGAATTTCTAGGTGAAACTAAGGAGTGGAATTTATGTAGAGATTGCAAACTTAGTTTAAATTTATGGAAAGTATGGTGTGGTAGCAGCACTATATTGAGAAATTGATTGACCACATAATACATTAAATAGCATAATCAGACATTCTCACACAGAAAAATTAAGAAACAGAATTAGAAATGTTGTGGTATGTGCAAGTGCCGTACTTGCATAGCCAACATAATCCACTTTTACAAGCAAGAAGAAAAGCAGCATTTAAATTCACAATGCTAATCCAACATTAATAAATACAACATTTCAATATCCATAATTCCATACAGAGTTCAAGAGGTGTCTGACTGAACAACAATAATCATGTCAGATAGTGCTTTTGCTGGAAAATGCTTGACTAGTAACAATGGTTCTTTATAAATGAACCATAAGACTGGAACCTCTAGCATGGACCTGGAATGCGCATGCTTACCTGCATTGTTCACAAAGATGATTATCATAGTCAATTCACAGAATATCCAGCCACAAAAGAGGAAAACTGGTTTTCAAATTCAATTTCATATGAAAGGAAAAGAAAAGGAAACCAGTTTTCAATAATGAGTAATTATAGAAGACTCCGATGTTCTTTCACTCCCTTTTTCTCTCTTTTATCTTTCTTACACAGAAATCAATGGACCAAATACTTTTTCTTTTCATTTTCCCTTATATATAAAAATATCAAGAGGATTTCCAACCTAGTCTTTACTTTCTTTTTCCAGTACATACAATGGCATTGTAAAACATTAGGATTTTGAGGATATAAAATGGACCTTTAAGTGAACCATGTTTATTCAGCCTTTGCAACTGATACTGCAGAATGGAAGAATCAAGATAGGTACGAGTTGTCTTTCAATAGGTTCCATTGACAAATAATAAAGCCACAGCAGCTGCTCGTCGTGCAACTGAAAAGGCCATTGCTGAAGTAGGATCCTCTGCCAAAGGCAACCTAAAAGCTTAGTGATATCAGTAGAAAACTAGGAAAAATGCACATTTTAAGGAAACAAGAGAAATCAGACATATCGCAATGTGTCTAAAAAAATTCACCAACCAGATGTCTAATAAGAGGTTAGCAAAGGAAAGAGTAGAATTAAACTGCATATATGTGCAGACTGAACATTGGTTTCTGAGAAGAAACCTTCGAAGAGGAAAGTCCTTCCTTTATAGCATCCACATCCACAGGAAGCTGTTTAATGTGCCTAACTTTCTGCAAAAATAATTACAAGGGAAACAAACTAGCCTCAAACATCATCCACATTAGCAGTTGAATATTTATTACCGAGAATTCCTACAAAAAAAATTAATAGTACTATAATCCCAATTCCTAAAGATGCAGCTAGGGAGAGGTTAGGGTTTGAACAGGTCGATCAACAACGTAATCAGACTTTGCATTGACTTAAAATGCAGTGTAATGTAACTAATCCAACAGAACCGATAAATTTTCTTAGAAAAAACAGAGGAAGTAAAGAGCGAAACTGAAATGAGTAGATTCTTACCAAACAGAGAAAGCGAAACTTGTTGAAGATGGAGCGAAGGTTCTGTTCAACCAGTGAACAAGTATGAAGTAAAGGTTCCGTTCGGATCTTCCTGCTCCTCCCGGAAACGGAGGAGCACACGAGTTTCCTGAGACGGACGATAGGATTTGGAATCACGATGATGGAAGGAAAGGGTTTCTAAACTGTGATATCCCGCGTGAAATCGGAAATGAGGAAGGTCTTGCCGCGCCAGAAAGGAGTTCCTTTTTTTTTAGAATAATGTTTCTAACAGAACTGCCGTATCACTAATCAACGGTAAATTATTTCTTTTAATTTAATTACAATTTTAATCCCTCGTCGTTTTTACGTATGTGCAATTTAAGTCCCTAATATTTAAAATGTTCGATTTAAATGCTTGAATTTTAAGTTTTTTTTATAAACAAGAGTTAGGTGTTTATACAATCAACCGTTCCTTGTGATTAAAATATTATTCTTTCTACCTTATATTAACAATTCATTTTTTTTCTTACTCTAAGTGAAAATATAAAAAAAATTGAAATATATTGGTTGTTTATGAAAAAAAAAAGGCTTAAATGCACTTTTTGCCCCTAACTTTTCTGAAAGTTGCAAATTGTAACCCACTAAAAATTTTGTCACCAAAAGTACCCCTCTGCTTTTTTTTTTGGAGAACTTCGTACCCTTCCGTCAATCCTCCGTTAAAAAATGGATGGAAGGGATGACGTGGCATGCCATGTCATTAAATCAGTTTTAGAATTTGGATAAAAGAGTGGGGGAGATTCGAACACAGGACTTGGAAGCAGCAAAACACACATTTTACCAATTGAGCTACACAACCAATTGATAATATAATGAACAAAATTTAATTTATATCATGAATAAGGAACACAATCAAAAGAACAAAATAATCCCCAACACAAATCTTCTTCCTCTTTTAAAAGGGAAAATTATTATATGTTCTTAGAACTTACTGATCAAGTTGTACTTCGCTGAATCCATTTGTCATCCTCTCTTCAAAGGATTAAAAGCTTGAAATTAATTTATTGTGGCAACAGAGATAATCGACCTTTGTCAACAACGCAGATTTTTACAAGCTTCATCAAGAAATCACAATGAAAATAAGAAATAATGAAAAAGGAGAGGAAAAAAAAACCATATTGTTCATCTTTCTGAGAGATGCATCTTCAGTATTTTATCTATTACACAAAAACAGAAAAGAAAAGGGAAGCAACATTCAGAGCTATGCATTCTGAAAAGACAATTACAGATAGTTTAGGTTCTTATTTTCCTGAACAATGGCCACAACTTAGTAATTTTTTCTTTCCCTCTACACATGAAGTATCAACCCAGAAATCAACCCAAAAATCAAAAGCAGAAATTAGTGCATGAAGCAAAGAAAAGCAAACAAACAAGCCATAAATGTGAGAGATGAAGAACCCCAAATCAACCCAGAAATGTGACAAATGAAGAAGAACAAAATCTAACCTAGAAACCATGGAAGCACCAAACCTCCTCCAACATCTTGCAGTGACTCATCGATTCTTCTTCAGATTCATTCACCAATTCAATCTTCTCCACCAAATCTCCATCAAATTTCTCCAATCTCCGTTCACCCCATACATAAAGAAAAACAGAGCATGAGAGAGTGAAGATGCACACTAGAGCGACGTCACGGCTTAGCCGCCGCTGCGAAGGAGGTCGCAGTCTCGCCCCCCGCGGATGGGTGTCGCGGCCTCACGCCGCTTTGAACGGCGAGGTGGATCTTCAAGGGTGAACCAAAGGTGCTGCAACTGAGCTTGTGGTGGCCACGGCGGAGCTCCTTGACCTACTACAATACCTCGATCTCCTCGTCCTGAGCCTCTTCCTCGACCTTCTGCCATTTCTCGACCTCCACGCCACCCTCCATGGCTTCCTCGACTTCATCCTCCTTCACGCGATGAACTGCCACCATTCATGGTGAGAATCGCGACTGGAAAGGCTATGCAGGAAGGAAAGGGGGAAATTCCGTGACGGTGGTTTCGTCCACTGCTTCCACGCCGCCGGCGGCTTCTTCTTCCTCTCCTCTTCTGTTTCCTTTCTCTCCTTGGTAAATTAGGGTTGCAAATTGGGGTTTTGGGTAAAATGTAACTTTTGTTCACATTTTACCCTTCTCACATGCCAGGCACGTGATCTGCAGCCCCTTTTTTTTTTTTTTTATAAAAAACATGTTATTTTCCTTTTTTTTTTTCCCACCTGTACTGGCCACGTCATCAGGTCCGTTAAGTTACTAACGGAGGATTGACGGAAGGGTACGAATTTCTCCAAAAAAAAAAACAGAGGGGTACTTTTGGTGACAAAAATTTTAGTGGGTTACAATTTGCAACTTTCAGAAAAGTGAGGGGCAAAATGTGCATTTAAGCCAAAAAAAAAACTACCATGGGAGTAAAATCTACTTGAGGTGCTTATGAAAATAGTATTAAGCAACTCCCATTGTGGATGCTTTAATACACTAAATCCAGCCACACGCGAAAAAAATGTAAGAAAACTAGTGATATAATAAATAATGTGATAGAAATAAAAAAGAAAAATAAGAAGATAAATGTGTGGAGGTAAAATGGAAAAGAAATACTAGTTTGAATAAATCATTACTCTTTTTTAAGCATAACGCATGTTCAAAATGCCATTAGGATTATTTTTTTCGCTAGGCTTGGACCTATCGGCGCTTATAAAAAACTTGCACCTACCAGCTTTTATAATGTCCCTAGAATATAAGATGAAATTAAATACCAAAAAGACTTGGGCCTATCGGCGCTTATAAAAAGACATGCACCTACCAGCGCTTATAATTTCCCTAAAATATAAGATGAAATTAAATAAAAAAAGACTTGCACCTACCATCGCTTATAAAATGATTTACACCTACCGCGTTTATAATGTCCCTAGAATATAAGATGAAATTAAATAAAAAAAGACTTGATCTACCCACGCTTATAAATGTAGTCACAAAATTGATTTTGCTCAGGTCAACTCAATAACTAATGCGATCCTTAGTTTCTTAACATGATGTGAACAATTTGCACTAATGAAAACAATTTACTCTTATTTTAGTTCACCCAATTGTTGCTTTGATTACAAGCTCATCGATTCACGAAGCAATATTGCAGAGACATATGGCAGTAAGTAAAAATTTCCATTTATAATTTATAAGTAAAGATATCCACAGCCCCGAATGTAACGGCTGATGTAAGACAACAAAAGTAAACGGACTCACAAAAAAAGGCCCTCTAAATTCCTATCAATCAGATTCAGAAGTTATATGATACGTGACTCTTTCCTTTCAAGGAAGGTCATACCCAAATCAAAACCACATTTAGAAGACCAAAAAAGAAAAATGATACAGCAAACAAAATATACTTAATTAATTAGTTATTAGACACTTTTAATTTGTTCAAGCAGCAGATGGAGCAGGCTGAATCTTCACACCACCAGCCTTCAACAACGCCTCTGTGAAGCGTTCAACTTCCACATTCACAGGATTGTAGTTGTAATTCAATGTCTCATCATCATAGATCTCCCACCATTTCTTCACAAGCATCTTGATGTCTTCTCTCTCCATATTCTCTTCCTTCCCAGTGTACCTCCAAGGCTTTGATCCCTAATAAAAATTATCCACAATTAAAAATTTGCAAATCAATCAAACAGAATTTAATGTCAAAAGCAAAAAACTCACAGCAGCACAATAGTGAACCACTTTAACTTTGTCAAGTTCAACATTCTCAGGGTGACGCCACAACATAGCCAGCACAAGGTTGTACACATTAGGTATGGGCTTGTACTTATCCTTGAAGTAAATGTTCAGAAAATCCTAAAAAAAGAACATGAACACAAATAAACAATCATACTTTTCTGTTTCAACCAAAAAAAAATCAATACTTTTCAATTTCAATTTTTTTTTGCTAAAATTTAGAATATTTATATGTACCTGTTCAGCAAAGGAAGTGGGTTTGGTTGCTTGACATGTTTTGAGGAGATCACGGTAAGTTTCCAAATTAGGCTCATAAACAAACATCCCAGCATTGAAATAGAGAGGGGGTTTGGGACCAAAATTAGAGGGCCACTGAACCTTATCAGGGCACTGCTGGCAGTAATTGATTGAGTACTGCTTAGTGTGGCGCCAACTGGGCTCACAGAAACAATCCATCACAGCATAGAAATGATTATCAGGCATATCAAACAGGTGGTCAATGTTGTCAAAAACTTGAATGTCACCATCTAAGTAGATCATCTTGCTGTACTCCACAAACTGTATTCAAATTTTTCAATCACAAAAGGTGTGTGAGGATCCGAAGCTTCTCAAAATTAAAGTAGTCGCTATAGGCAGAGGAGAAAACTAACTAGCATAATGCATGCATGATTATGGGAATGGGAGGGAGGGTAGTTGAATGAATAGTAAAGGGTGAGAGTTCAAACTCTAAAGAGAGAAACTAATTTACTTTTGCCAATAATTTTAACAAAAGAAAAAAACATGTACCTCCCAAATACGAAGCTTGGAGTAATTGATGACATAATAGGCCATGGCGAACTGGGTTTGATTCTCCGGCGGGTACACCGGCTCAATCTCCCTGACAATGCAACCTTGGGAGAGCAGGATCTTACGGTGTTCCTCAGGAACATCAGGTAAGATTGCAACCACAAGAGGGTAGATTGAATTGGCCTTCCTCAGTCCTTTGGCCAAACCAACAACGCCTTTTACATAGTCACCGTTCCCTGCAAGGAAAGTGACAAAGGCACGGCTGGCAGCGGCGGTGGTTTTGGGTTGCTCGGCGGTGGTAATGGGAGAAGCGGTGGTTAAGTTGGGGGCCATATCTCGAATCCGGGAGAATGAAGAAGAAAAGTGTTAAGAAGAGTAAGGAAATTGAGGAGAGTGGTTTGCTAAGAAGAAAGGTGATTTTGAGTTGCAGTGTGAGAAATGGTGTGGGGTGGTGAGTGGCTTTATATAGAACTTGGAGACTAACTCAGAGATGTTTAATCTAACGGTCAGAGAGATGATCACGGAATTCTACGGTTTGAAAAGCCCTGTCATTAAATGACCAGAGATTTGATTAGTATTATGTATCATTTTAGTCCACCTCTAGCATAAGACAATTTGAATTATTTCTGAACCACGGTAATAAATTCTTGATAAAATTAGTGCTATAATGTAGTAAACACATGTACAACAAATAATCACAAATACAAAATAGGAAAAAAGATTATCCTAAAATAAACACATGTCTGGTCCAATATCCAAATAACCACTGTGGCCATTGGCCAATACTCCCCTTCTAAAATTAATTAATTAATAGTTTATTTTATTTTGCAGGGGGAACATGGGTTTAAATTGGAGGCGCAAATAGAGTATAGGAGATAGAAGATAAGTATATACAGTTATGCTCAAACAGACGGGATATGTAAATTTACAATAACATTAACATTTAATTATGTTTCATTATCTTAAAATATTATAATTATATTAAAATTACTTGGAAAGTATAATGACGGGAACCGTATTACCACGATTAAACATAGAACCGTGGTAACAGGTTTATTTCTTCTTCTACTCTCACCTTAATTGTGCAAATAAAAAAACAGAAAATTGCAATACATACAACATTGTGTCTAAACTGAAATTATGGTCAAATCTAAACTTTAAATACCAAATTATCAAATAAACTATATGGCCATCAACAGAGACATATATACAAGAAAAATTATCTTTTTTTTCATTCAAATAAGAAGCAGACTACAAACATTCACTAATAATGTAAACTTCACCACATGCTTTATGCAACATTGAATCCAACCAAGCCCTAGACATGTCAACCGAAAAGTGAATCCGTAAAATCCCTTGGGATGTTAAGTCATAATCCAAAAAAATGATATAACAATGAATATAAATATTTACTTTGTTAAGGTATGTCTTTTATTTCTATGAATGCAATTAGATATTATTAAACCAGTTGATAAAAAGAGAAGGAGATTCATACATCAACTTGAAGAAAAATTGGAACAAATTAAAAATACAACCATACAGCCAAATTTAAAAATCACTCTGATTCACAAGCCCATAATAAAAGATACAATGTACTGCTTGGCTGTGCCAGAAATCAGGGAAAAGCCGAAAAGGGAAGAAGCTTATTGATTCTGGAAATGATTCCTTAGAATCATCAAAATCGCTCGAAGAGTCGTTCGAGTATTCAGAGAGATCATACAGTGGATCATTAATGGCAAGACCCCTTGACCAGAAGAATTCTACTCCGATCATCTGACAAGCCACCTTCTCTAAAGCATTCCAAGCCAAAAAGGGCAACCTATTTGGATCACTGAGGATTTTTGTTACGAGGAAACCATAGGGAATGGCTTTCTGGTTGTCAACCAGAGTAGAAGCAAGATGATTGTAGACGATGTCTACAACATTAATGTATTCTTCATTCGAAATTGAGTACATGGTAAACATGTCTTTGTCAAGCACGCCTCTCATACGATATTTTATTGGACAAAGCACGGTTGTGACCAGTAGATGTGAAACTCTGGCAGGAAAGGTGAGGGATGAGTAGAGAGAGCGCTGAGAGAGAGAGAGAGAGAGGGATTTCCATGCAATAGATGACTGCATCAATATATTCTTCATCCCAGTCTCTTTGCCAGAATTCAGAGTACGTTACTCATTCATCCTCACTATTGAGGAGTTCAGCAAGTTTCTCTATGGTTAGGGAAAAGTCGTGATTCAACACTATTCCAACGAATCCTCTGTTGTGAACAAAGGGCAAGGAGGACCAGAAGGCCAAGATGAGTTATGAGTATGATTCCTCATCAGAGGCATCACACAATGTAGACATACATGTGTGACGCAGAGCATTGGTGCTAGGAACTTGATAGTAATGTAGTTCTAGGAAATTGATGGTAAAATGAAGACAGATAGTCACGCGGTTTGCCATTTATGTTTTTAAGGAAGAAGGGTCACAGAAGTAGAGGATACAAGGACGATGATGGAGTGGTGGATGGAGAATATGTGAGAAACGAGGGAATTAGAAGAGGGAATTATAAGCAAACGAGGGAATTTGAGGGGTGAAGAAGAAGGCGATTAAGAGGATGTCTTTAGAATTGTGAAACTTATATGGGAAGCGGCACATGCTGAAAAGTTGCAGAGTAAAGAGGGAAGCAATTAGAAGTTTTAATTGTGAAACGGCGTATGCTGAAGCATTTAAGAATACAAAACATAGCTGACAAGACTAGATGGGGGAGACACATCTTGTGCTCCAGGAAACGGTGTGACTGTCAGGGCTGCGAGCAAGAAAACCCTAGTACTGAACAACAACAAAAATCTTGGCGCCCTAGATATTTTGAGAGAAACTTTCTCATGATAGAAAAAAAAAACCTCTAGTACTGAACAACAACAAATATCTTCAAAACAAAACCCTATAAGTAGAAGCAGGTCAAGAGGACTCACGAGTGAGGTAGAGAAGAGCGGTCAGGGGGAGAAGACAAGAACGACGACGCACAAAGACGAAAACGGCGTGACTGTCACGACTGCGAGCAAGAGTGCGATTGGCGGAGACAAGCTTGGCGCCGGCGAGCTTGCAAAGCAGCGGCAGTGCCATTGCGAAGAGAATGAGTGCCAGTGATGAGGTGTAGCGGCAAGGAGCGGCGATCGTGAGGTGCAGCAGCAAGGAGTGGCGAGTGGCGGTGGCGAGGTTGAAGAGCGATGGAGTCGCAACAGAGAAAGGGGAAGACAAATGAGTTTTCGATCTCCAAACAAAGGTTTCCTAGCTAACAAATCACCATTTTTTTAATAATATAATTCTTATTACCACCGTTCTCATAATAACCGTGGTAATAGACAATGTTAATTAAAAAAAATATAATACCTATTACCACGGAATACCTATTACCACGGTTCCCCTGACAACTGTGGCAATAGGCTACGTTAATTAAAGAAATAAAAAAAACTATCTGAGTTACCACGGTTACCATACAACCGTGGTAATAGAGCACCTCAGTTACCACGGTTCAATACCACGGTTCAACACGAAACCGTGGTAAAAGAGCTAGTAACCTCTTTTTACCACGGTTCGACATGGAACCGTGGTAACATGGGCGTGGTAAAAAGACAATTTTGTAGTAGTGATATCACACTATTCCTCTTCTAACAACATCCATCGTAACAATAATAACGTCCGTCTTAGCCTGAGCAGGTATGTCATAATAGCTAAAACTTCTTCTCTTAAAAAAAAACATGAAATGAAAGGAATGAGAATTTTACAATCCTCAGTGATAAATATATTCACCCAAAAAAAAGAAACATAAAATCATAAGCCATAATTTGTCAGGCTTATCAAAATGTATCATTAGTGCTCTTATAGACATTTTTCGTGGTTTCGATTAACCACTTATTACTTTTACATATTCCAACTGCGGCTTAGAACTCTATCCGAATGCAAGGTCGTCCCCTTGCCTAGGAAAATTAGTTTGAATTCATATCAAAGTTAACATGTAAACTAAAAATTATTTTAAGTAAAAATAGTTTAAAGCAAGAATATAGTATAGTAGAATTTTTAATACTTAAGTAACTGCTATTTTTTTTCCTGCGTTACATTTTATATATGCTTATATTGACTCTTGAATTTTTAATACTTTTAGTGTTAGGAAAATTAATAATACTTTTAAACTATCTATTTTTCAAGTTTATGTAACTTAAAAGGGTAAAGTACTCTTTTTAAATATTAAGATACTCATAACTAAGCTTTTAAAAATAGGGAACGTCACGATAAACGCTTATACTATAAGTTAAACTCAAATAAACTCTTTTAAACAAAGTTAATATAATTAGCCTTTTTATTACAAAATTATCAATGTATACTAATTAAATTTAATTAATAACTAATAAACCTCTTATATTCTTATAGAGTTTTTCAACCTAATAGGTTTCGGTCGCAGTGGCAATTAAAATGTGAGTGTTTGAACGCCTAAGTCGAGAGTTCGACTCTTAGGAGCCCCTTTCAAAATCAACACCTTCAATCTCCCAATCTTGCTCTAATCTCTTTATTATAGAAATAACACGCTTGAGCTATTCAAACTCAATTTCTTTTTTCCAATATCGTAAGATATAAATAACTTCATGATCAAGTAAAACGCCTTGTAAAAACGTTGGGAGTTGAGGTTGACATGTGGGTCGATAGATCCTTCTAATTCTCTTAAGGATAGAAGTCGGTTACGTCCCACGTAGCCAACTTGGTCATATGTCGAGGTTGGATGAGCTTTTCTATGACAATGTCATACGCCAAAAAGAGTAAGTCTATTACTTCAGTGGCAATTCAACTCCAAACCTCAAACTTCAGGGTCTAAGACCAAAATCGGCCATACCGGTCCAGTATTATTACAAGTAAAAGTCTTTAGTTTCTCTAATTTCATACCAACAACTTGTTCATGTGTTTTTCCTGGAAAAAAAAACAAACAAACTTGTTTAGTTGTTTATGTGTTTTCATGCACATATATTATATTCAACCAGGGTCCTCGCTATCATATGAAGTATTTTCAAGATGGCGTGAAATGAATATATAGCTTAGTAGCTTGTTATATTCAGATATGGCAATTCAACCGCGATTATTTAGATCCCCTTTTATGATGCAATGAAATCTTTAATTTCGATAAGATCAAAACGTGAAATTCTTTTCTTTCTATTTTTTATTACAAAGTTGAAGTAGACACTTATGAGCGTGCTATCTGTTATGCTGAATGTGAAAGCACATTGATGTTGAGTCTTGGACTCCATTATCTGTGGGTGTTTTATAGGATGTGTGTGCAAACGCTTTTTATGAATCAGAGTTAAATTTTGGTCGTAAGCTTAAGAAATTTATCAAAAGTCAAATTTTAATGACGATGAGTAACGTGCTAAAATAGCTTTTATACGCGTTTATCATCTATTCTTTAGACTTTTACCTAATCTTAAATTTTGATTTAACTAAAAAAAGAACTCGTGTTAATTTTCTGGTTAATTAACTGCCACCGCCCAAGCTTCATCACCGACTGGCCCTACCATCCCTGCGTAATTAAAGGGATCAAATTTTCATTTTTTGTTCGGTCACAAAGCTCCCACGAAAGTCACTTGTAGTAAGCCACGTCGACACTTAAACCGACACGTGGCATATCCTAAAACGACTGTTATCAGCAGCACTGTCAAAGACTCAGGTAAGGTGGGTCCATAATTACAATGAAGCAAGCCCTTGTTACTCCCCACCTGGACCATTATTCCACGTGGCTGTTAAATCACCCCACTCTAATTTTCTCTTTTAATTAATATAGTTCATAATTCTATATGTATATTTTCTTAGTTCCAACAAATGTCGGCTTAGTTGATATGTACGAACTAGTTTTACTTAGAAGATTGTGTGTTCAAATTTCACTACTATGTGAGGGTTGTGTCGTGGATAATCTGTAAGACATGTTCTAATATGTGATGGTGACAGAAGCGGAACTCAATTAATTTTTTATTTATCATAGAAAAAAATGTATACTTTTTTAGTGGGGTCCATTAAATCCTTTGCGTCCAACACTTCTCCCTCCTGTGATGGAACATGTGTCAGCGTGATTCTGAAAGAAGCTCCGGTTGCGCCACGTGGCGATTAGTGTACCTTCGTTGGGCCAACAGTGGCTCGGCGCTTGGTCGTTTTTTCTGGTTTTGTTAGTTGGTCCAAAAGCAGGACTCGTTCAAATTTAATAAGGTTATCATCGTACACATTAGTGAACAATTAAGGATAATGAAATGAAATATAACATTAGTTTAGGATAATGTGAATTTTTTTAGGATAATGTTTTCTAAACGTTTTGAGTGAACCGACCATGAAAAGTCTACTGTTTTTGCCCTAACGAGTGAGATTGTAAAGGTTTAGTTGGACCAACTGAATAACTAGAATTAAGACTATTTGTGGTAAAAGAGATTGACTAGTCGGATTGAAAATATTCCATTGAGAATATTCCACTGTCTTTATTATTTTTAATTAATTACCTCCTATTTTTTTACTACTCCTTTCACACTCTTCCTCCAGAAGTTAAAACAGTGAATAATTTATCCTAGATCTTGCATGGAATTTTCTTCTTTTATTTTCTCTTTCTTTTTTTATTCGTTTGGGGGCTTTAGGGTATTGGTCCCATAATATAGGAGTGATTGAGGGGGACTAAAGCGAGATTTTCTTTATTCTCTTTATAATATGATATCTTTTGTTTAGGTGAAGATATGAATATTATTATATGCATAATGAAATCAATTGTAATATCTTAAACAAAATTAATTTTTTTAGATTTTAATCAATTTCGCTAATTTCTGCATCCATCTTAATTATCATTCCAGCCAATCACGTGCTAATATTAAGAAGATATTTTGGAAAACAATTTTTTTACTTTGTTCTTTTATTTTGACACAAAAGAAAACATTTAAATTTCTCTTATAGGAATTGATCATGAACCTTTCCCTCTTCAATTTATATGTCCCTAACTTTTACCATTAAACTATCATTCATGGCTACTTTGTTCTTTTTTTATAGATATCAACTAATGAAAAAGTGGAAAAACTTCTTGAAAAATATTTGAGTAATTAAATATAATTTAGGGCATTAGTTTTAATGCCACCCCTATTAATACTAATGCCATCCCCAAGTTTTTTTATTCCCAAAATACCCCTCTGGTAAAAATAAAAAATAATAACTTTTTATTATTCTGTTTTTTATTTCGCACCGGTATGTGAGTTTTGTTGTCCTGTTTTTCGCACCTTAGTGTGCGTTTTGTTGTCCTGTTTTTCGCACCTTAGTGTGCGTTTTGTTGTCCTGTTTCTCACACCTTAGTGTGTGTTTTGTTTCCTTTTTTCAGTTTTTTATTTCGCACCTTTTTGTGCGTTTTGTTTCCTCTGTTTCCTTTTTATTATCAAATTCTTAGAATATTATATTTTAAGGGAAAATGTTATGGGTTATATAATTTCAAGGGAAAACAGAGTAAGAAACGTGTAATATAAAATTATAATCAAATTCTTAGATTACTTTCGCACCACTGAGTGCGAAAAAATGTTGTGATTTTCCCTTCTCCATTTCGCACCTAGTGTAGCGAAATTCATCTATCCAATTCGCATCACTAGGTGCGAAAACCTATCTCGCACAACAAGAAGCGAATTTAAAACGCATTTAAATAGTGCGAAATAAAAAACGCAAATAATAGGTGCGAATTATTAAAAACGCACTTTGCGATTAAATTACTAACTTACACGGAGATGGAGATTGGTGGAGGATGGTACGGAGATGGTTGAAAAAACAAGTAAATATAGAAGGTCATTGGATATTTTGGGAAAGATATTATATTTTAAGGGCATTAACGTAATTTACATTGTACAGGGATGGCATTATAATTAACAATGGGTGGCATTAAAACTAATGCCCTATAATTTATTGAAATGATACATCTTTATACCCTAGCAATGTATGAGGTTTGAGTTTGTGTATAGAAAAAAAAACATTATTATGGTTAGTTGCACCGAGATATGAATGTCCACAAAATTGTTTCTCAAGATAGATATTGCAGCGTCATATTCATTCCTTAGCAACCAGTTGACTCATTATCCTTTAGATCAATCCCTTGATTCCCTCACCCCCAATAACTATTACTCCATCCGTCCTTAATTATAAGATCCTTTTAAGAAAATTTGATATCCTTTAATATAAGACTCCTTAACTAATTTCAAGAAAAAATTATTATATTTTTCCATATTTACCCATTGTATTTATTAAGAGAGTGTGATATAACATTAAAGAAAAAGTTAAGGGTAAATATGGTAGATTGTATAATTTTTCTTAAAACTAATACATTAATTAGCCTCATTAGTCATTACATGTTTTCTTAATAAACATGATTGTTCTCATGAAGTCTTATAATTAAGGATGGATGGAGTATTAACTTACCTGATCTCCACACATAACATTTCTCCCAACATCAATGTAATTAAGAGGTCCACAATTGTATAAGGGGACATTCTGACCTTATAATAGGCACTAAGCGTCTATTTGATGGACATGATAAAGAGGTATAATAATATATTATTACTATATTATATTGTAAATTGCTATTTGTTGATTTATCATAATGGAATAACACAATTTTATCTCTTATTATATTTTATTTATAATTTAAATAATGATTAGTATAGAGAGCTGCTGAACCAGTTGCCACTAGGTGATTTTTCATCAAGTTATGAGCTCAATTCAAATACAATAACTAAGCTATACTACTCATGGTGCTACACGATGGAGATCTCCAACTTAGTTTAACCAATTGAATTGTGTTCTAAGATCCCTCTCAAGATTGGAGGAAGAGATTCACAAGTCCCATTTTGGCCATGAGATTCAAAATCAAGTAGCTTTTGTCTAAACTAAGGTTTGAGAATTTCCAACTCAAGCAAATATGCTCTTGGAGTAATCTCATGCTTGTGCAAATTTTATAAGTTCAAGACAAAACCATTATTTACTTTTTTTTCTTCTAAAAAATTACTGAATGAAAAACTCATGGATATTTCATAACTTCATCTGATTGACATTATAGTAAATAAATCTGAACAGCTTTTTTAATTATAGGTTGAAATAGTACTGAAAATTGAAAGAAGAGTGATCACACGCTAACAAGACTCTTGCCCAGAATTATGTCATCTGTCGAAAAATCAGCCTCTTTCCGGTAAGTTCCTCTGCCAAAGTCCAGGTTGTATGAATCTGTAAGACCTTCTACCAGGCCAAATTCAGGTTCCCATCCAAGCACACTCTTTACCTTGTCAACTGATGCAAAGAAATGCTGCACAATAAAGAAAATTGAAGCAATATCAATCACCATAATATCACCACTGAAAAGTAGCATTCTTTTCTTTTATTGATTTTATGTGGCACCTATGTTTCAATCATAGAATAACAAAGTTAATCAGATTTTTGTGGTCATTTCACCTGGTCACGGAATGGAAATGGCTTCTTTTTCCCAAAATCAAAATCTTTAGGGTTGTAGTGAATGATCTCTGGCTCTGGGAACCCACCAGCCTGAAAAAAGAAAAATGCCAAAAGCAAAACAAAATTGTAAAAATTCTTTTTCAAAGTCAGTGCACAAGACATCATATTCATAGATAACATGGCAAACATTGCTTACCTTAGCACATGCTCTTGCTAATCCATCAAATGTGACATACTTATCTCCTGAGATGTTGAATATTTGTTTGCTGGCCTTATCATTACCAAGAACCTTAAGAAATACTGTTGCCAAATCCTGTCACATTTGAACCATATTTTAGCCAAAATCACAAAATGCCATTCAGCAATCTTCAAAAGCAACTTAGAAGAGAAAGCATTTAAAAATTTTCGTTCTGATAAAACGGTAAGAGCGTCAAGAAAGGTAGCTTGAATCAAATATTTCTACCTCCAATTCTTCAAATTACAAAAAGGGAACATAGTAGGCATGATACACAACTCCAGTAACATTGAAAGTTTCATACCTTGACATGACCAAGTTGTGTTATCTGTATTCCTGAGCCAGGAATGGGGATTGGGCGACCGGCTTTCAATCTGTGGAAGAACCACTCTTCAACAGGGTTGTAGTTCAAGGGTCCATAGATGTAGACTGGCCTTATAGAAGTCCAATTAACATCCTTCGATTGCAGCAAGCTCTCTGTCTCAAGCTTTCCCTTATGCCTGCTCTTAGGATCAACTGCATCAATCTATCACCAAGAACCAGCGAGTTAAAAGACAAATGAAATTAATTATACTAGAAGAGTAAAATTGTAGAAGAGGACATTTGCATGAAATAAGTACAATTAGGGGATGGAAGGTGTAATAAAATGTACCTCAGCATGAGGTAGCAAATCAGATTTGAGATAGACACCAGCAGAAGAGCAGTAAATGAACCTGACATTTGGAACACAAAGTTAATAACAAACAAAACGTAGATTGGATGAAAAGAACAAAATATTGCATTTGAGCTTATACAATTCTTCCCTTTTTAAATGAAAGAATTTAATTTCTTAAAATATCAACTGTTATACAGATTCTGACTACTCTTAACCTTGTTAGTTGTTACTATTAACTTTTATTCCTCTTTGACTTCGAAAATAAAAACGAAGTCATTATCATATTGATCTTCATCTATATATATCTGTCTTATGTCTGCCATCTAATTGATAGCAAGTTCCAATTTCTACATATCAAAGCAAATGAAGGGTATGGCAGAACGGTTGATAGTTTTATTTAGATTTCAAACATTGAGATGAGGCAAGAATTAGAAAACTCTACCCATTATCTCTGCTGCAAATGATTTTCTACATTGAAATTGCAAGAAAAAATGATATTTCTTAATGGAGTCAAATTGATTCTTAAATTTAATTAATGAAACTTCAAGAATATATCAAAGATTACTATAGCTTACTGTTCCAGATTAGGCAAAGCTTCCAGTATGGGCTCAACTTCCTCTGCCTCTCGTCCTGAAAAATATGCCAATGTCATGACTTGAATCTAAAGAGAGACGCATCATGGATAAATAATGATATGAACATGAAGTGTAAGATATACTATGAAATGGTATTTCACTATTCAATAAGGTAAACAATAAGCACAGAAGGTGTGAAACAAGTAGGAATCTGCACACCATTTATGTCATAAACAACATCAAACCCTTCTGCTGAGAGACTGGATTTTACAAAATCATAGTCCTTCCTGTCTCCTTTTAAATGCTTGATCTGGGAAACAAAAAGATATTACACAGAATGAATGCTTCAGATATGATAGTAACAAAGATGAAAAACCACCACATGGCTTACATTCATAATTAGCATACCTTGGAAGAAAAATCAGAGAAGTCACTGTCTGATTCACCTGGCAATTGTTGAGTGATGGGTGCTTTTCCTCTTGTAAATAAAGTCACCTGCCAAATTCAAAAGTTAAGGTTGGTTCCCTTTATAAGGCTTCCAAAATTTCCTGTTAGTAGCACTAAATGTGCAAGTCATACCTGATGACCCTCTTTGACAAGTTGCCTAGACAAAAACACACCAATAAACCTGGTGCCTCCCATTATGAGGATTTTCTTGGTGCTTGATGCTGAGACGTAAAAGCCCTTTGGCTGCCATGCTTTTCTTCTGAACTGTAACCAAAATGAGCATGTTGCGTGTTTGGATCAGCATTGTCCGCAACTGATTTTGATAATACTAATTTTGGCAAAATTGATTCTAGTAAAAATGAGTTGAAAGTGAAGTGATTTATGATTTTTGTAGGGTAATGCTGTGAAATCCAATTGTAAAATGTCATAATTGATTATATTCAACTCAGAAGGTACTCTCTCTAGCTTCTAGCTTAATTGGTTTGGGACTGAATTCAATTTTCCAAAATGACACTCAAACATCTATGTTGTCATCCAAAATTGGTTTAAGTGCACTTTTTGATATGCTTTTCTATATGGATTATAAAGCCAAAATTAGTTCTAGGGAGAAGCTTCGGTGAGTAGTTTCTGGGTGACAGAATCGATTCTAAGGAAAGAGAAGTTGATATAAACTTGCTATAATACCAAGCCTAAGTTCTTGCACTTGTTAACTCAAAGCTTGTGGAAAATGTATAATTCAGTCAACTAAACTGAACAAATACAAGAACTTGGTACTAGTAATACAGAATACAATGTCATTGACAAACAACCCTCTTCTTAATACACACATGTTAAGGGAGTTAACTCTACTAACACCCACATGAAATTGACTTTGAAATTCAATTAAATGAGAGACAGTTATTCCATGAAATGACAGTCATGATGATGATGATCATAAGTCATAACTATACATATAGAAAGAGAGTGAAGTGAAGGACCTGAATTTGAGTTTGAAGTCTGGTTCCACTGAAATCAGAAAGAGAGGAGGCTAAGGGAGAGAAAGAGAGTTGATTCTGTTGGGGTGCCACCAGTCTTGCCATGCTTGTTGTGAGGTATGATGACTCCACACTCCACAGAGAGTGTGTTGGTGTTGTATGAGGCTGAAAATTTGAAGTGTGTTTCCCTCACACAACTAACTACCCACCTCATCTTTCCTTGCGATAAGACAACGGCCAACCTCCACCTCTTCTTTAACATTCTCTCATGTTTTATTATCAGATAAAATTGTACCACTTACCCTTATCTAATTTGAGCGTGCCTAAGATACACTTGTGAGTGTGTGATAAAAATTCATGCTTGAGATTCCAAAGTTAAGATAAGAACAAGTCAACGAGTCACAAAAATTATAAAAATACACGCTGCTGAGAAAGTGAGATACAAATAAATAGTTATGGAGCTTCCATATGTTAAAATGGGCCCGGTCCGTGTAAAGTTTCTAGATATTAATAGAAAACGGGCCAGCCATGCTTGGCCCAATAGTCTTGCAGATAGAATCACTGAGTTCTTCATTGGCCATAGTTGGGCCTCGCATTACATGTATTAGAATTTGAGACCCTATTATATTATTTCCAAATTCTAGCTCAACAAGAGTTGAGAATTACCTTTCCATTATTTCATATACAAGAGCTATTTTGATTATATCTTTAGCTAATGTGATACTTTTCAACACACCCCTTACGCCCTGGGTCTCCACTTTAATAGATCTATGATAGGTTCTGCTATTACATTAGAATTTGGGATGTCTAGCTCAACCCGAAAACTAGTTTAGAAGTTGAGACATTCTCATATATAAAAATTATCTTGATCATATCTTTAATTAATATTAGATTTCTCAACGATAGCTGCATTCGAAAAATACTCAACTACACATTTAATCACTAAATCATATTTTGTTATGGTTGGGTCATGTTAGATAGTTCAATGTTATTGAGTTCAATGGTAATGTGAATGTCACTATAACTGCATAGAATATGATTATCCGTGCTTTTGAACTGTATCCTTGCCTTGGAAAAATAATTAGATTCAATATGATACACATGCTGCTAGGAAGTTAGAGATTTTTTTTCCTATGGTATCCTTTAGCTAGCAGCCATGAGATGAGATTTTGAGACTTTATGATCAGGTTAGGTGAGTAGATATCTCCTAATAAATATTTTTTGCACCGTTAAAAGATCAAATCCTGAACTAAATGTTTAAGAAATATAGCCAAACATCTACATGAATAAAATTAGAAGTAAAATATTAAGAAGTGGGTGTGTGTATATTTTTCATTGAGCAACAGATACATAAAATAATGTAAGTAAATTTTATCGTTTACTTTATTTATTTGTTCGTTTCAGGAACAAAAATTAATTTTACTTGTGATCTGAGAACTGGTTTTGTCGTTGGGCAAAGGGGTGTCATCGAATTGTGAAATGATGAGAACTCCTTCATGATAAACCTAACTATCTTCTTCTCCTTTGTTGGATTTGATAGGATTTACAGAGAAAGATGTTGCAGTGCATATTTCTTCTGTCCGATTCCGGGTAAGAAAATACCCTTATCTTAGATTGTTGTAAACCAAATTCTGAAATTCAATCTCCAAAATTTTGACTTCAATTAATCTCTGAATTTTCGATTCGTTTAGAGAGGTAATGCTAGAGAAACAGCTCACTGGGCACCGGGTAGATCGCTCCATCTGTGCCTGGTTCTGGGATCACGCCATTTCTCAACCTGATTCCTTCAAGGTTTTCTTTTTCATCTCTTTTCCTCACATTTTTCGTTCAAATGCTCTTCTTCTAGTTTTATTTTAGGTTCTTTCTCTTCTCTGTGTATAGCAACAACCAGTTATTGCTTCTCCAACACATTATCTTTTCCAAGTTTTTCGTGACGGAATCACTTTTTTGGCTTGCACTCAAGTTGAAATGCCACCATTGATGGCCATTGAGGTATATTTCCAGTTAGCTATACCAAATTCGCTTTGCAACTCATAGCAAACGGTAGTATTTCTTTGTTTTTTTAACCATATGCTTCTAGTTCCTTTGTAGGGTAGCTGATGTCCTCAATGATTATCTTGGTGGATTGAATGAAGACCTAATAAAAGATAACTTTGTCATTGTATATGAGGTATTCATTCTGTAAAGGTTGCCAATGTTTTATTACTTATTAGTCTTTTGTGTCGTCCCCAATTGATTTGCTGTTTAGAATTCAGATGCCAAAATGATCATTTTGTTTTTTGTTATTGTAGCTGCTGGATGAGATGATAGACAATGGCTTCCCGCTAACTACGGAACTTAATGTCCTGCAAGAGATGATAGCCCCGCCAAATATCGTTAGCAAAGTCTTGAGTGTTGTGACTGGCAGCAGCTCCAATGTGAGTGACACGCTTCCGGGTGCCACTGCATCTGTTGTTCCATGGAGAACAGCAGACCCAAAGTATGCCAGCAATGAAGTTTATGTTGATCTTGTTGAAGAAATGGATGCAACGATAAACAGGTATTTATGCTCAAATTTGCTTGTCCTTGTCTTTCACTTCTTAACATTGATGTCTACAGGCAATTCATTAATTTATTTCTTTTTAATCATGGTCTTATTGATTATTTGGTGAAGCTTGGAAAGTTAATGACTTCAAATTTCGAATCTAAGACTACATGCTGAAGAAATAAATTATGTAAGATTTTCATTAAGGTTGAAAGCTTGTTTGTTGGATAAATTACTGTATTATCTAATAGTTCTTTTTTTTTCATCCCTAATCTGGATAGGTAGAACTAACTCAATCTTCTTTCACTAACTAGTGAACAGAATTTTCCTTGAAGTAGTACTATGACTAAGCAATTGGGGGCATAGCTCTGTGAAGCGTGAAGTCTTATATATGCACACACTACCTATCTAATGAAGCATCTTAAAAAGCTGTTTCCAGATGAAGTTGTTCATATATTTTCCTTTCATTATGTTTAATAAGTGTCTGGGTATCCAGCAGAGATATAACAATCAAATAGTAGTGGACAGCTCAAATTGACATGGATTTTTTTTTCTTTAATTAACAAGACTCCATTTCTAAGAAAGAGAAGAGTTGAAGAAACAGTGATCTTTGGATTATTTTATTTTATTCCTCTTTCACTTTCCATTTTGCCTCCTAAACCTCTTGCAAGCTTAATGAACAGGATATTACTTTTCCTTGGAAGTTTGAACCTGTGGAATCTTATATGGTTGAACTTTATAAAAAATCATCTTGAGACACTTCCTTGGTAGTTTGTATCCTAGGAACCATTTCTTTCAACTTCTTTCTTTAATACCCGTTGCTAAAAAATACTGTTGATTCAGGGATGGAGTTCTGGTGAAATGTGAAATCAGCGGTGAGGTTCAAGTAAATTCTCATATCACAGGTCTTCCTGATTTGACCCTTTCATTTGCAAATCCTTCAATCCTAGACGATGTGAGATTCCATCCCTGTGTTAGATTTCGGCCTTGGGAATCCAATCAAATTCTTTCCTTTGTGCCGCCTGATGGACAATTTAAGCTTATGAGTTACAGGTATTATTTACACCTTTATGTTTATATCTGAATTAGGATTTGAAACCTTTGTTCAAGAAGTCAGTTTGGGTAAAGGTATAACTGTGAATGTTGAAATTCATTCCATGATATTCTTAATTTTTTCTTTTTCTAAAAAATTCTGGCATTCCACCTTTTTTCCAGAGTTAGAAAATTGAAGAGCACCCCAATATATGTAAAGCCACAGTTGACTTCAGATGGTGGGACATGCCGTCTTAGTGTAATGGTTGGCATAAAAAATGATCCTGGAAAGACAATTGATTCAGTTACTGTTCAGTTTCAGCTTCCCTCTTGCATCTTATCAGCTGATCTGACTTCAAATCATGGAACAGTAAACATCCTTGCTAACAAGGTACTTAATAAGCTCTACTTATTTATTATCTATTGTAGAAACTAGGAAGTCAAAATAGTCAGATGCGTACTTCTTTGCTCTATTTCTGCTATTAAATTTGAAGCTTTCTTCATATCTCATTCTATCAGAAATGCATTTGGTCCATTGGTCGGATCCCAAAGGACAAAGCCCCATCAATGTCTGGAACGTTGGTGCTTGAGACTGGATTGGAGCGCCTTAATGTCTTTCCCACATTTCAAGTGGATTTTAGGATTATGGGTGTTGCCCTCTCCGGTCTGCAAATAGATAAACTGGATCTGCAGACTGTACCTTACCGTTTCTACAAAGGTTTTCGAGCTCTTACTCGAGCTGGTGAGTTTGAAGTCAGGTCATAGTTTTGTCTATACCATTAACTCATCTGAGACTTGTCATGATTCTGGACATGAATTTTTTTTGCGTGTACATGGCTGGTTTCATTTGCAAAGTTTTCAAATTATGTCTATAGTGAACCATATCCTGGTTATCTGAATTATCGTGGTTTTGTGAGTCATGCCACTTGTATTTTGAATCTTTTTTCCCTTTAAAGCTTGGCATCAGTGAGAATGAATGACTTAGATGGATAAGTGATCTCCACTACGTTATTTTATCTTAACAAAACTTTGAATGTAGCCTCTTAAATTTTAAATGTGAAACACTATCATTTCAGTATCTATTGATTTATGGAGCAACGAAATTCTTATTTTTCCAACAACTTAGCAACCTTCTTCGCTTCATCTGGATTGAAACAATTCTCTGCACACATTTGAATAACTCCAAATAAGCTGTGCAGTTCTGAGGAACCTTTAACAGCTTTGATATCACTGAACCAGTTGCGTTGCTCTCAGCAACTAGCAACTTCCCACAATTGTCGATCTCCCTCAATGTCCAGCGGATAGTAAGGGTCTTTATTGTAAAATTCAAAATTTAACCCTTCAACTCTAAACTGGATTAATATTGCTAAAAATAAGAAATTACATGCTCAACGTGCTATATCCGGTCACGGTCCAAAGTTACACCACTTTTAACAAGGTCTTCATTAGGCATACCGCACACCCTTCTTTTTTTTTTTTATTCTTTTTTTTGTAATTTTACTTTGATTGGTGTGTTTTTCATACATCAAAATTAGAGTAAAATAATGTTGGAGAATTTTTCAATTAACTTCTCTTATCTATGGTGGCTAACTAAAATTCAAACACATGCACACTTGGTTAACTGTAAACTAAAGGTACTCAATAACGGGTTGTGATGCTCGTAACATATAGGCAGTTTATTTAATTTGAATGGATGAGATTATAGTAATAACACTTACGAGAATATGATAGCTGGAATATGTTTTCGTAAGTGTAATCGTATAAATGTGTTTTAGAAAACCCCAATTTATTTGATATTAAAAAAAAATGCGAGTCAACAACTTTTCTATTTTTTTTTTTACGTGAGAATAATGATAGGTTGTGACAGACATTCATTAGACATATACATTTGTGGTGGTTTTTGACCTCTACAATACTTTGGGGTGGTTAAAAACACCTACAAATATGTATGTCTAATGGATGTCTGACACACCGTGTATGTCTATTAATCATTATTACATAATTTGTATTCGAAAATATTGTGTTCTCATATTTAATTTTTCAAAATACTTTTTAAGATATCTTCAAAGAAACATGTTCGTAGAATTGCCTACAGGAAAATTGTTTCTTAAAACTCATTTCACCTACATCCATTAGAGAGAAATATGAAAATGAGAGAAAAAATAGCATGATGAGGAAATGAGAGATATAAGAAGAAAAAAATAGTAAAAAATGATAAAAGAGAATGTGAGTGTAAATGTGTTAAAGTTGATTGCCTAAAATATAATTGCATGTAATAATAAGTCAATTATTGTTTTTGTGAATGAAACTAAAAAGATTGGAGTTATCTAATGAATTTAGAAAAAATTAGGGTTAAGTCACTTTAGTATTAGGTGAACTAATGATATTTAATATAATTGAAAGGTAAATTATGTGATACCCAGAATTTTTTTTGAGTGCAATACTCATATTAGATGACTTAATAGATTAATGTATGTTTGTCTCACTAAAAAAATGACAAAGCTTGGGAGAAGAAGAAGATCAAGAACACAATATGAACCATTCAAGTTGGGGGAGAAGATCGATGATCACTAATTTAGTGAAGTGATGTTTTAGCAAATAATAATAACTACATTTTCATAAATAAGCATTCAAAAAACATTATTGAAAAAGTAAAATTTGGCTGATTCATATTACACATAAGTCTTAATAATTGAACCAACTCATGTACCTTAACATGGCTTAAGATACTACAACAAACACCTAATTATCTTAAATTTCATTGGTTGAGTTAGACTAAAGTGAGTTAAATTAAAAATAATTAGGTAGAGAGGGTATTAAAACTTGAAAGCCATCCGGGTATTTTCCAAATAGACTGCGCAGCCAAGCCAAGCATTGACCAGAGTGACATATTCCCTTCCCTTGGTTGTTGAATAAACAAGAAAGGAGAGAGTATTGCAACGACGCATGCAGCCAGCCAGCCACAGAGACCATATTATTATATTCAACTTTGAAAATGCTAGTCAGCACGTGATGAAGTTCAGCTACCACACACACTCCAATCCACCTTCCCAATCATGCATATAAAACCCCATCTCCCCTCACAAGTTTCCACCACAACTCTAACATACTGCAACTAACTGAATCTTGAACTCGAATTGCAGTGCTTTCATTTGCTTCTCAAGTTTGTCCTTGCCTAGCAAATCAACAAGAAAAGATGGTGAGCGTAGCTGAGATTCGTAAGGCTCAGAGGGCACAAGGCCCAGCTACCATCTTCGCTATTGGCACTGCTAATCCTCCTAACTGTGTCGACCAAAGCACCTATCCTGATTTCTACTTCAGAGTTACTAACAGTGAGCATAAAACTGAGCTCAAGGAGAAATTTCAGCGCATGTGTAAGCATTTTACATTTTTCTATTTAACATTTATTTACATTGCTATTTTCTTGATTTTATTGTACTCATGTTGTTTCTTTATAATTGATAATTTCAGGTGACAAGTCTATGATCAAGAAGAGATATATGCACTTAACAGAAGATATTTTGAAAGAGAACCCTAACATTTGTGCTTATATGGCACCTTCTTTGGATGCTAGGCAAGACATGGTGGTGGTAGAGGTGCCTAAACTAGGCAAAGAAGCTGCTGTAAAGGCTATCAAAGAATGGGGTCAGCCAAAATCCAAGATTACCCATTTAATCTTTTGCACCACAAGTGGTGTAGATATGCCCGGTGCTGACTATCAACTCACCAAGCTCTTAGGTCTGCGCCCGTACGTGAAAAGGTACATGATGTACCAACAAGGGTGCTTTGCAGGTGGTACGGTACTTCGTTTGGCTAAAGACTTGGCTGAGAACAACAAAGGTGCTCGTGTGCTAGTTGTTTGTTCTGAACTTACTGCAGTTACCTTCCGTGGCCCTAGTGACACTCACCTAGACAGCCTTGTGGGGCAAGCATTGTTTGGAGACGGAGCAGCTGCACTCATTGTTGGTTCCGATCCAGTGCCAGAAATTGAGAAACCTTTGTTTGAGCTAGTTTGGACTGCACAAACAATTGCTCCTGATAGTGATGGAGCCATTGATGGTCACCTTCGTGAAGTTGGATTGACATTTCATCTCCTTAAAGATGTTCCTGGGATTGTTTCAAAGAACATTGAGAAAGCACTAATTGAGGCCTTCCAACCATTGGGCATATCTGATTACAACTCTATTTTTTGGATTGCACACCCAGGTGGCCCAGCAATTCTTGACCAAGTTGAGCAGAAGTTGAGTTTGAAACCTGAAAAGATGAGGGCCACTAGAGAAGTGCTAAGTGAATATGGTAACATGTCAAGTGCATGTGTCCTATTCATCTTAGATGAAATGAGAAAGAAATCAGCTCAAGATGGACTCAAAACCACTGGTGAAGGACTAGAATGGGGTGTGCTATTCGGTTTTGGACCTGGACTTACCATTGAAACCGTTGTTTTGCGTAGTGTGACTATATAAAATGCTTGATTATTTAATTATTTTGTAACACTCACAAAATCTCTAGATTTTGTATCTATGAGGAAGAAAACAAACTCTCATTGAATTTGACTATGTATGTTCAAATTAAAATAATGAAGGGCTAATTGCTTATTTTCATTTGTCTAAAAAATGAGTACTTTACAATTAAGAGATAAATGTTGTCTACATCTATGAATAGCTCCTTGGTGTCATGCTTCTTACTGATATGTGAAAACCAGTGGTCTTTGTTTGGTTGTAAACCGATTAAGGCACTGAGAGGGGATAGAATTTTGGATACAAATTCTAAGTAAGATTATTAGATACAAATTTTGGATTAATTTAATATTTATTTTCAAATCATCCTAAGTAAGATTTTGAATATGAAATATCTAAATAAAGGTAAACTAGTTCAGCAATTATCTTTTAAGCCTAAATCCTCCTTGTTGGATGCTTACCCGAACATAATGGAAATCCCCAAATATAGCAAAATGCACCACTTTTCACTGATTACATCATAATGATCATGGTTAAGGGTCACAAAGCAGTGCAAACTACAAATCCCATGTTATAGCAGCAACTACTAATAGTAATAGATCTCGCTAAAATAAATTGTTTGCTAAATGGGGAAAAAGCAAATCTAACTTCTGTGGTGAGAATTCAGAATCTTGGGTCCCAAGGTAGCATTTTCTCTTCCTATACATGTTCATTCACAATGAAAGGTCACATTGACATACTATTAACCGTTCTTGTTTCTTTACCAAAATTCGATACACCGTTTTTCTTGAATATCAACCACCACTTGTTCATATTTCGTTTCTGCCATCACTTGTTGGATTTTTCAGTTATGATTAGCATTTGTACCATGAAACCATCCTATAGGATCCTCATTGGTTGCAAGAATTCATCTTTTCTTGCAAGATGTCACCACACCCTTAATCATTTTCATCACAACAACAGAATGCACTGCATCTTCCCTTCTCGAATGTTGAAGTTTGGACGCATAATGAGTGGTGCCCAGAAAGTTTTCGGGTTACCCTCTTCGAGTTTTCGCCGGAATAGTGTAGTAAGAGCAACTAGAACAAAAGAGGGTGTCTCTCCCATTTCTGGGGTTGCTTTCAAGGCTCGTCATTTCTCTGGCTCCTTGGAGACCCATGTCAATGAGAACAACGGCGAGAGGGTTTGCGTTAAAGATAGCAAGAATGTGAAGACATTGATGGAAGGAAATGATGAGAATGGTGAGGGAGAGGGAGAGGAAGAGTCAAGATCAGAAGATGGCGAGGAAGATGTAAAGGCGGGGACTTTAGGTGGTTCTGAGTCAGAGGAGGACAGTGATGATGATGAGGAGACAGAGGTGGAGAAAGAAGCGTGGGCGTTATTGCAGAACGCGCTTGTGACGTATTGTGGCAACCCGGTTGGAACGGTGGCTGCAAAAGATTCAGGTGACCAGCAAACCTTGAATTACGATCAGGTCTTCATTCGCGATTTCATCCCTTCCGGTCTTGCTTTCTTGCTCAAGGGAGAATCTGAGATTGTCAAGAACTTTCTAGTTAACACCTTGCAACTCCAGGTAAGAGGGTCTTTTTTGTTTCTTTTGGGTCATGTTCTTATAATTACATTCTATCTAGAGTAGGGCTATTGTAGTAGAAAAATGATTAGTCAAGGTCTTCATAGTAACGACATAATACCAACACCCAATAGACACATCACGGCGAGAAAGGAAGAGAAAAAAGAATAGTAATGAATGTGATATATGATAAATGTGATAAAAACATAGAGACATGTGTCTTTCCTGTGTGCGTAAGTATCATTACTTATCATTTGTATTTGACATCATTTCATGTATGTGGAGATAATATGTCACTTTTCTCTTGTATTGAGGTTGAATATTTTGCATCCTTCCCCCTATTCAATTGCAACAGAGTTGGGAGAAAACAGTGGACTGCCATAGCCCAGGAGCGGGCTTGATGCCTGCGAGTTTCAAAGTTGAAACTATCGAGGTTTCTGAAAATGAAAAAGAAGAAGCTTTGGATCCTGATTTTGGGGAATCGGCTATTGGTCGTGTTGCCCCTGTGGATTCAGGTTAGTACTTTGCTATTCTTTATAATGTGCCTGTAAAAGAATAATGCGTTCCAAGTTTGCTTGTGCATTTTATTTGTGTAAACAGTGGTCCTTCAGATAGATCACAAGATAAGTTCTTTTTTCTCTGTGTGTTTGGTGGCCTGATATAGGGTTGTGGTGGATCATCCTGCTGAGGGCTTATGGGAAGCTCACTGGTGACTACAGCTTGCAAGAACGGTTGGACGTTCAGACAGGCCTACAAATGATCCTTAGCTTGTGTTTAGCGGATGGCTTTGATCTGTTTCCTTCTCTGTTGGTAACTGATGGATCTTGCATGATAGACAGGAGGATGGGTATTCATGGTCACCCTCTTGAGATTCAAGTGAGTGTCACATTGCATTTTTGTGTTTTATATTAGGTGCTACTGCTATATAGATTTGGAAATTGAGCTGTTCTTGTGATCATGTGTTATTTAAGATCCAATGATGCTCTACAATTGATTTTAAAGCCAAAATCAATTCTATGGAGAAACTTTAGTAACTAGATTTCTAGGTTGTAGAGTTGATTCTGAAAAATAGAACTGATTCAAACACGCTAAGTCGGTTGTAATTGTACTAGATTAGTGTTTATATACTTCTTTTATTTGATATGTCCATGTTATGCATATACAATTACCATTAATGTACATTTGTTAAACTTCAAGATGAAACTCTGGATGGTTACAGAATTTCGCCTCTATTGCTTCAGTTAGAATCTCACTTTCTGGTTGATCTTATATGTCGTAAGTCTTACTTTGCAGGCGTTATTTTACTCAGCTCTTCGGTCTGCCCGTGAGATGGTTAACGTAGATGTGGGTTCAGAGCATCTGGTTGGAGAAATTTACAATAGACTTAGTGCACTATCGTTCCACATTAGAGAATATTATTGGTTGGACATGAGAAAGATAAATGAGATATACAGGTATAAAACAGAAGAGTACTCATTGGAGGCCACTAACAAGTTCAACATCTATCCAGAACAAATTCCTATGTGGCTAATGGATTGGATTCCAGAGGAAGGTGGATATTTGGTAGGGAACCTACAGCCAGCTCACATGGATTTCAGGTTCTTCATGCTTGGAAATCTTTGGTCTATTGTTTCCTCTTTGGGTACCCCAAGACAGAACAATGCTATTTTGAATCTCATAGAAGCAAAATGGGATGATCTCGTGAGCAGCATGCCTCTTAAGATATGTTACCCAGCCCTGGAGGATGAAGAATGGCGCGTAATTACAGGCAGTGACCCTAAGAACACGTAAAAATTCTCAGTGTTTTTTCTTTCTAATATTTGATTATCTAGCTGTCATGATTTACTCATACCATTCTTACATAAAAAGACATTTCTCAAATGATATATCACCTGTATATATGAAAATTACTTTAAAGAATTTGTAGCGTTTGTGTTCATAATTGCTTCTAAGGTGTACATCTTAACTGAAACTCCATGCTTTAACTTGGGCAGCCCTTGGTCATATCACAATGGTGGATCTTGGCCAACCCTTTTGTGGCAGGTAATTTTTTCTTGTTGGAATATAATTTGTTTTGGGGTAGTTATAAAGAGGTAGTTGTCCATCTTCTGCTGGTGTTAAAAGTTAGTTCATTTGTTATCATGTTACATTTATTTTCTGTTGGAAGTTGGAACTACACTTAAGGAGCGGAGATTATTTTCTGGGTTGTTAATTGTGATAGATTCAATTTTACTGCTATACTTTGCTCTAATATCTGATGTTACTTACACATGCATCATCTTCAGTTTACACTGGCATGCATCAAAATGGGAAGAATTGAACTAGCTCAAAAGGCCGTTGCTATGGCTGAGGAAAGGCTACCGTTTGATTCGTGGCCTGAATATTATGACACCCGCACGGGAAGATTTATTGGAAAACAGGCCAGGCTATATCAAACATGGACATTATCTGGGTTCCTTGCATCTAAGATGCTTTTGAAGAATCCTGAATTGGCAACCTTACTATGCTGGGATGAGGATTTTAAGATTCTTGAGTCATGTGTTTGTGTACTTAATAAGAAGAGCCGCAAGAGAAAATGCTCCCGCATAGCTGCGAAGTCTCATGTCCTCGTGTGATGAAGGATTATGTTAGTTTAGGGTATGAGTTTGATAGGATACAGTAACATACATTTACATTGGAAGAACAATATCTTCCACATTGTTGTGAGTTGTGACTATGATGAATAAGGCATACTTCAATGGGGAAAGTGTGATTCTTTCTTTCTCATCTTTGTAAATTTGTAAATATGTACATATTGATTTTTCTCATTAAAGAGTGCTCATCTATGGCAATTTTTAATCACTGATGTTGAGATCTTTGCTTATTGTTAATCTATATAGCCAACAGCTGAAAGGTTTAGGTCTTTCAAAGACATGAAACCTTTTAGCAGCTAATTATGTTTTCAAGGAAAAAATGGACATCTGTACCACCAGAACACAGATATACCAGCATAGAAGACGAGGTAAAGCTTCAAAATATCATAAACAGGCCAAGTAACCAAGATAAAGATATCTTTCTTCTCTTTGAAATGTTTTGTTTATTGCAATGCCAAACACACTTATTCTCTGTCTATGTAATTCAGAAATTTTGCCTTATTGGATGTTGTTTTCAAAATTGGTATAATAATATGTTTGGATTCACTTTAATCCTAACTTAATCACTTGTCGCTCGCAAAAAGCTACTCTTAGTAGCTTCTTCCTAAATCATTTCTCCGCCATATGAAAACCAGCTGGTTTTCTAAACACACTAAATGACACAAAGGTCCATGAGACTGAACTTGCATACTTCACAGAAGCCCTCTTCTTCTCTTGTAGTCACTGATAGTTAATGTAAGAGCATGTCTACTCCCATCATTCTCAGGGACCTGGCAACCAACTGTTGCTTCTATTTTCTGTTTCCTTGCCAAAAATGCACTTCTTAGTCCCTGTGGTCCACCAAAGTTCTTAAGTTCAGACAATGATATTTCCAATTCAAAATCATGCAGCATATGTGATTCTGTTCCACCATCCACCACAGGAGCAATAGTATCAATCAACTTCCCAGCATCAGCAGCAGCTTTCAATGCTGCTTTTGTGTCTTCAACACCGACAGTTCCTGTGACAGGTTCTTCTTCCTTCCCCTTACTAACTTCACCTGCAGCTTCATCGTTTTCTCCTTTAGCTTCTTCATTCTCCTCAGCTTCTTTATTTTCTTTCCCATGCTCCGAGTTATAGTAATTCCTCGACCGCGTCCACCTCCTTGAAAAGGGATCATACCCTTCTTCTCCAGCATTTAAATTTGCATTCATCTGTCTAGACTCAGACAAGTTTTTGAAGTTCTCAAACTTGTTCTTTCTGTTCATCTCAGCCAGCCTCTTAGCTTTTGAATCATTCTCCCGAGCTTGACGCGTCGCTTCCAATTCAGCGAGCTTTGCGAAGATCCTATCCATCTCTGCCTCATCGTTCTTGCATTTTGCCACTTCCAACTCCGTCTTCAAACGATCCTTCTCCACTGCAATGTTCAGTGGCCTTGATGTAGCAGATTTTTTCTCCTCTAGCATCTGCTTCACAGTGGCTGCAGAGTAAATATATGTGTTGGTTCTTTTTATGGCCTCCTTCTTCTCCAATATGCTCACCTTACTAGGCATGTGGCTACAAGTTCTCTCAATTTCTCTACGCCACTGTCTGAACTCTTTCTCTAATGGTGATGAATCTGAAACTACACTGATCTGAAATTTAGCAGCTGATTTTTCACTGCCCCAAACACAAACCAGATACTTATGAGTGACTCTACTTTCCACATTGTAAGGTCTAGCTGGGTCACCCAATTCAATTCTCTGCACCATGCTGAGCCTGTAAACAGGTCCACTATCTGATCTTCCTATACCAATTCTCACAAAACAACCAACAATTAGCTCCTCAAAAAACGGTTCGTTCAACCACTTCACAAGCCTTGACCTCCTGATGGTGATCTCCTTAACATTCTCAAATGTTGGCATGTCTGACTCAAGCATGTTCTTATCATCATCGCTGTCGGCCAATCCGCCATCATCAGAGGATTCTCTTTCACTGTCAGACCTCATGGCACTCTCACTCTGACTCGAGCTGCTTTCGGGTTTTGGCTTCACTCCCTTGCTGCTTGAGCCTATTCCTGATTTACCATGAGTGTCCAGTATCTGTTGCTTCATCCTTTTCGCGCGCAATTCGCTTAGAACATCGCCCTTCGCAGCTGTCTTCTCAGCATTTCGAGCTGATGAACGAACCTTAGCAGATGATGATGCAACAGGTGTTCTATTAGTAGTCTTTACATTTGCTTTATTGCTGTCCCTCTTGAGTTTTATTTTCTCTTTAAGTTCCTTTTCGCCTTTTCTAGATGCTCTATCAGACAAAATCATCTCTCTTTCAAGTTCAGTCATCTTTGCAAGCCTCTGCTTGTCATCTTCATTCTTGTAAAGATCACTGCCAACATCAGATTCTTCACTGCTTCCATCTTCCCTATCAGGACCTCCACCTTTCAAATCACCTCCTCCCTCATTGCTATGATCATTATTGAGACTACCTGTACATAAAAAACACTTTTAAGTTACATTTCATTGATAGCTTTCAAGCCTTTATAAGCTATACTGATAGTCCATATGAAAGGTCTTATAAAGAAAAAGTAACACTAATAGCTATTAAGTCATTATTAGCAACTAAGCCAACATTACTAATAGGCTACCATTGCTAATTCGGTCATTATAAATCTAACACTACCTCTTCTGCTGAGGTCCAACCTCTTCTTCAGTGGAACATGGGATGCACTTCTTGGTCGCTTCTTGCTTACAGAAGCAGCACCATCATCAGAGTCTTCCTCTCTGGAATTGCTTCCACCATCAGAGAATGCTGCACTGTCACGTTTCGTTCTTGACTTTCGAAGCTTTTGGTGATTTCTCACTGGAGAACTGGTCCTCCCAGCTGCCTCGAGAAGCATGTTTTCCAAGTCTGCCATCTTCTCTTCTGTGTTGGTGTTCAGTCCAAGTTATATTGATATGCATTAAAACAGATTTGTGCTATTTCATCGAGCACAATGGCGTCGGGTGGTTCATGTAGCTGAACACACTTTGAGGCATTTGTTGATTTGCTAATAAATAATACACACACAGCAGAAAGGATCAGAAGAAAATAACAATTTCGGTTAAGTCTCAAGATCCATATAAACAAAAGAGAATATGGCTTTGAATTATCTTCAGAGGTCACAATATGCAACACATGCATTCCTCAAAAAATAAAAAGCGAAACAGAAAACCCTGAACAAGAAAAGAACCTGAAATGTTTAAAGGAACAAGAAGATCAGGAACATAATTAATAAAGTTAAAAATTCTTCAAGAGTTTGAGACGTTCTCCTTAGATCAGTGGCTACCTTTTGCTGTGGTTTTAGCCCTCTACTGAGATACGATATTCATGTAAATTAGAATTCTGATCGATTTACAGAAACTAACTCCTATAAATACGTATATATTGCACTCATGTTTGACTTCTTCAATGAGAATAGCATAGGTTACATTACACTGCTATTATTATCATTGTTATCTTCATATAATATACAATGCTAGCATATTGGATATGTTCTATTTTGTCATTTATAATGCTGCATTTGCAAAATGAACAGTTTTACATTGTGACCAATAGCTTCGTGGTAGAATTGTTTGTAGAAGTCTGAAGAACTTGGTATTATTCAATTCTCTCATTGTTAAACATAACTGATTTATATCAGAATTTAATTGTGTAAGCTGCTGAGTCCGGAGCTAGAGACTTCATTGGGTAATCGCAGTGGATAATATCCTTGCAATTTTAAGCTTTGGTCTTCAAATCATGATCAATAATAGATAGGCACTGCAATTGTTCATTACAGATCTCAAGCACAATATTACTCATTTCTTACAATGAAGGTTGAGTGAAGTATCAAATGTAGCATTATTCCTCTATTCAAGGAGGACCTTTTTTTTTATTTCTCAAAGATATCAAATCATGTTCAAACCGAGAACATTCACATATGGTAGATTAACTCTCCAAACAGGGTTTTTATCAATCCACAAGACTTGAATTCGACATCTCACTTAAGGTGAATCAAACATGTATAATTTGAACAAACCACTAGTTGGTTTCTTGTTTGTAGAATATGAGATATAATTACTATTTTTCTATTGTCGGCTAAAGTTGTTATTTTTTATTTTACCAAGATATCCACGCATACGGCAGTCATAGTCATAAGACTAATCTCCTCTAGACTCGGAGATCCATTAGCTATGTATGTCTCTCCAACAAATCTTTCTTCATACACATTGTCCAGTGTTAGAAATCTCACATTGGCTAGAGATATGTTATAGAAAGTCTTTAGAAGGGTAAGACAACCCTCAACTCTTAAACTAATTTTTGTGATTGAATTATGCTCCAAATTTTAATATGGTACCAGAGTCTATTCTAAATTCGTTAGTTGGTAGAGACCTCTCGTATTTGGGTCACCTCACAGATGTCCAGTCTTGTACGTGAGGGAGTATGTTAGAAATCTCACATTTACTAGAGATATGATATAGGTAGCCTTTATAAGGGTAGAGCAACTCACAACTTTTAAATTAGCTTTGATATTTTAATTAAACCTCCCAAATTATAATATTCACTTATTGAATTTTTTTTTTGAAAGCACCAAATGAACTTAGAAGTTCATTTATCTACTTTACTAATTGTGTTGGATCTTATAATTGATAGACAACATACAACTAAGTGAATTAAGAGTTTTGATTTTATCATGTTAGTCCTTCACTCGTTTTCATAAATATTGATATCACCCCTGAAATCAATCAGAACTAGCTATATTCATACAAAATAATTTTTTGTTTTGTCAATGGTAACATTCAACAATATTTGATGAAAGCCCAGAGGCTAGCACTATAATTCAGCCAAGCCTAACATCGGGAAACACTAAACTGCCCTCTTGCAATAAATCTAACAACCAACACATGGCTTGTGCCATTGACACTCTGGCCTTGTTTGGAACAATGAAAATGATGAGAAGAGAAAATGAATCAAAAAAAATATATATTCTAATATATTTTCTCTCCTTTGGTTGATAAGAAAATTGGGAGAGAAGAGAAGAAATAAGGTGAGGTCAACGGAAATTATTTTCTCCTCTAACATGAGTAGAAAACTTGAGGAGAATGGATACTTTGTGTAAGTCGACCAAAATAGCCTCACTCTACATTTAATAATAATTATAAAAAAATATTAATAATACCTATAATAAATTATTTTAATAATATTTCTATAATTATAAATTTCTGTAAACATTTAATTATGTCATTTTATAATCAACAATCTTTCTTTTCTCTCACTTTTCTTTTCACTTTCTCTTTAACTAGACAACCTAAAAATTATCTCATTTCTACTCTCTTTTCTCTTCTTTTCTCTTACTTTTCTTTTACATATAAAACACACCCTCTATTTGGTTGATGTGAGAAGAGAGAGGAAGATTAAGAGAGAGGATAGAGGATGAATAGAGAGAAACGCGTGAGCAAGAGAGTAGATGTTATAAATTGTTTGGTATGATAGAAAAAGAAGAGAAAGAGCATAGAAGGAATAATGACACACTCTCTCTCTCTCTTGTTTGGTTGAATGGAAAGATGAAAAAGAGAAAGTTAATTTTATATCAAAAGACATTTTTATCCTTAAACATATAAATAATTATATTGTTATTCAAATACATGAAAGACCCGTTTGGTGGTTGTGATAGGATAAGAGCATGATAGGATAAAATAATTAGATAAGGACATGATATGATAAGAGCATGATAGACTCTTATCCAATCCTATGTTTGAGGTGAATAGGATATTGATATGATATGATATAAACAATGAAAAATGTATCAAATTTTCCTTTGAAATAAAAAATACATAATATTTTTTAAAATTTAATTTTCTAAATAGTTTTTTTTAAAAAGTGATTATTCTATTAAATTTAAATTTTTTTACATTTTTGTAAATGAGCTTATGTTTTAATATTAACTAAAGTTAAATTAATTTTTATTAATTCCGCTATCTTAATTTTTTCAAAGGGAGTCTATTTTAATTAAAATCATTATATATGTAACCAATGAGTTTTAACTTAGTAGGGGTAAGTGACCAATAATAAAAATTAATCAATTTTTTTAAAAATAATTAAAAGATATTATTGTTTCAAAAATAATTTATATTTAAATTATTAATTATAATTATATAAGTACAAAAATAATTTTAAATAATATCATATGATAATATAAAATTAGTCTATATTTACTATTAAAAAATTAATATTTATATATATGTGAGTAGCCTATTTTATTGTTAGTGAATATTGTGTATTTTTATTATAATATAAATAACAAAAAATAATGTTAACTAAGTAGTAGTAAGTGATAATGAAAATTTAATTATTTTATATGAGTAAATCCAATATTTTCACCATTTATAAATCAATTTATTTTTTAATTAAATTTATTAGTAACTAAATAATTTTAACTTAACAATAACAACTAGTAATTGATAAGTAATAAAATTAATATTTTATTAAAATAAAAAATTTATATTTATTTATTAATATTATTACAAATTATATAAAATATAAATATTGAAATTAATTTTGGCTTATGGTAATAAACAAACAAAAAACTGATATTCTATCATGTCAGGATAAATTTTATTTTACCTCCCCCTTCAGGATAACTTTTACCCATAACAAACAGGATAGGATAAGGGACAATATAATGTTATTCTATCCTGCTGAGCGCTGGCGCAACAAACAACATATTACAACGGGATAAGATTACTATTATCCTATCTTATTATGTCCACTAAACAGGTCCAAAAGGTCAAGATGGGAAAATTGCAAAAAGCTAATTTTGGGCTACTATTGGCGTCTTGGACCGCACCTCTTGTTTTGCACTAGTGTTGAGTTTCTTCGCAAGTTAGCGAAGATATAAAAAAAAATCGGTAGATCACGCTACACTAACAAGACACTTGGACGCCGCGCATTAAGACTGCCACAAAATGCGTTTTTTTAAAAATTTCCACTTTGTGGCGTTTAAAATAGGAGTCCGAACATCAAAACGCGGTTCATCAATCAGCACCGGCGAAGATAGGAAAAATTGAATGGATTCACAAGTTAGTGAAGATAGGAAAAAGTGGATGAGCCCACTATTTTAACTCTCTCTACACAGTGGTGGGATTGAACCAGACAAGCTTAGAGAGACTCTCTCATTGGTATTTATCTCTTGTTAAATTATATGCTCTAACAAACAATGTGTGGAACTGAAGCTGCGGATCTGCATGGTAGGAGGCTCCACGCCATGCTACAACAACGGTCTTTTCGTGAAGTTTGGTGTCTATATTATCATTGTTGTTAGTAAAATAATTATATAAAACTTCGTGTGTCTCTTATTTAATAATTAAAATTTTTGGAATAATTAATTGTTTGATATGATATTAAAACTTCTAAAATTTCAATTACTATCTCTATCAATTTTTCTAATTAAAAGTTGAACATAAATGTAGCATATGCAGCAGTTAAATAATGTTGTTGCAAAATCTTGTGGGGCTTTCATAACATGCTTTTGGTATTGTGTTCATTTCAAGTGTTACCCGCAATGTTCGGTTTATTTTGTCTTCTTACCCTAAAAATGTTCTCAAATTTGGAATATTGTTATTCACGCTCTTTATGTGACTCCTACATGTTATAATTTCATTCGTTGAAAACGGCACTTCATACTTCATGTCACCATATGCTTTTTATGTTCATCCCGAGTGGTAATGCTACTTCTTAAGATTAGAAATAATTATACGATAATGTTTCTTGTACATAAGGACCGTTGAGCCATCCATTTGACATAACCAGATTGAATGGGATTTTCTATCTTTGTCATGTGTTTCGGTACTCCTTTCCATTACTTAGAAAAAGTGAGTCACTAATTCAAGTACAAGATTATCATTACCGCTTGAATAATTAGGCATCCAACTCGTAATCGCAAAGACTCAATTGCAAGAGCGGAGCTCTACCAACCATGTGAATCGCTATAAACATGTGAAGTGTATGATTAAACCAATAATGAAAGGTTTGTAAGGGAACTAGAGCACAATTTGTAAAATATTTAAAAAAATATATCGTGACGGTTTGAAAATGTTACGGTAACCGCCACAAAATTGTGTGTTTATTAGCGGGGTTTGAATAACCTTATTTTACACTTCGCGTTTAACGGCCGTCAAACACCCTACTATATCGATAAGATTTTATGCTCATAACTATATAATGAAGTTATTTCTTCAGTAACAATTATTATTAAAAAAATCTTTATTTAAATAATGAAAAAAAATCCTTTAGCTTCTTCAAACGATTAATGAAAAGAAAAAAAAAAAAACCCATGTGCTACTCTCAATGGTGACTTTCATTTTCATAAAATGTATATTTTGGTTTCATGAGGCAGTTTAATGCTTTAAGGTTAGTCATAGGGTTCGCAAAATAATTCATATTGGTCCAGTCTATTTATAAGAAAATGCAGTCTAATCCATCCGCATAAAAAAATAATATAAATAAATAGATCATCATTCATCTATTTAATTTATTAGACGAATTATGATTCATTTATTTAAAATTAAAATCCACTACATTAGTATAATGAAAATTTTACATACCAGTAACAAAAAAAATAGTTACAGATCGCTATGGATCGGCTTAAAATCTAATTGGATCACAAAAATGGATTGTAAATAAAAAACCGATGGATTACATAAACCCTAAATCTGACTCTAAACCCAAGACCTAACTTGGCACTGACCCGCTTGACCTGATGCTGACCTAATCCTTCAATCCAATCATAAACCTGACCCGATGTCGACCTAAACCTTAAATACAATCTGACGCTGATACAAACCCTGAGCCCGACCAAGCACCAACCTAAACTCTAAATCCGACTTAACGTGACTTGCACGACTCGACGCCGGCCACATCCCTAAATTCGACCCGACGCTAATCAAAAATCTAAATCAATTACTTAAAACCTATTTATTTAAATATAAATAATAAAATATATTTATAAATGAAACTGTATTCATTACAGTACGGATGTTCGGTTTATATTGATTACTTTGGTTGTCAAAATAAAAACGAAACTTTAATTTAATTTAATCTATTTTTTTTCCAGTTTCTGATTTAATTGATTTTCAGTTTTTTAACGGATGACAAAATTAATAAACTCATGTCGGTAAAGTAAAATGTGGTTATTTGAATTTTTTGGTCGAAAATTTGATTTCAACAACTCGAACTCAGGGTCGGAATTGTGGTAGTAAATTAAAGCAACAAAAATTCATGATATACTTTGTGTGAAGTGCGCCTTGCATAATCCATCTCTAAAGTAAAAAAATCACAATTGCCCTCCCTTAAGTCGGTGTTGAACTAAAAATAGGAATCTCGAGATGAAGGAACATGATAAGCTAAAAATAACAATCATCATTTCATTTCTTATTAGTGATTCAGCATCACCCACAAACAATATTCATAATTAATTATTAATTATTTCAGATCTAGAATCAAATTCAAACCTCTTTCACTCCTCCTCCCACAACACCTTCAACTTGATTACTCTTATTCTTCTCATTCTCTTCAATTTCAAAGGCACCAACAGGAAACGACCTGTAAAGCCCCGCCGGCGTTTTGAACGTGATCTTTCCGGTGGGCGGATCATCGGTGAAGATGTCGCTTAGCGACACCCAAAGCAGAAGCTCCTTCGTCTTCACGCCGGTGAGCTTCTTGATCTTCCCCTGCTCAACGTGCGCGGTGACCTCCGGCGCGTACGAGACCAGCTTCCCGATCTTGTCGAACTTGTGCGTGGTGCTCTTCTTCTGCTTCAGCCACACCAATCCAGTTTCCCTGTTGATACCGCACTCCTCCATGTCCTTCAAGGGTAAGAGGCCATTGGGGAGAGCGATTTCCTTGAGGAGCTCCTTGGATTTGACTTGGCAGACTGCATCGCCGTGGTAAACCTCTGATCTGCCTCTGATTTCTTCTGTTACCAGCGTCGACATGGCTCTTGCTTCGATTCTAAGCTGCTTTCGCTTTCTTTTTCTCTCTGATTTTGCAGGTACTGTGATTTGAGTTTAGACTGGTTGGGGGTCAAGTTTATAAATAGTAATCAGTCTTTGAAACTGACCCTGTTTTTTGGATAAACTTCAAAAGTGCCACCGTGCTTTCTCCATTGGCAATTGGACTCTGTTCTTGATAATATATGAGCGACTCATTTCTTGGAAATTGTACCCCGCTTGCACAAAAATATTAATTGCTCTATTGCTAAATAATTCCCATTATTTTGATATTATTTTTCCTCTAATTTATTTATCACTTTTACAATTTCAATAGAGCATTAATTATATTTTATCAATTCTACTCATAATTTAATGTTGAGAGGAAAAATTAAGAAAAAAGATAAAGAATACATTAGTTAGTTATGTAGTAATTTTGATAAAAATAATAACATTAATATCATTTTTTAATACATATCTCAAAAGAGTTATTAAGAATAGAGTAAATGAAATCGGGAAATTTCATTACTCTCTTTCCTATATAATTGACATTTTTTTTATTTTTTATTTTATAATTATTTGTAACTTTACAAAGTTCAAGAGATCATTAATTATATTTTACCAATTCTATCCTTAAATAAATATGATAAAAAATTAAAGAGTCAAAATTAAGAATAAAGATAAATGGTATGTTAGGAAGTTAGGTAGTAATTTTGAATAGAAACAATAACATTAATACAGTTCCTTAATATATGTGCAAAATTATAAATTCACAGTTATTAAAGTAAGGAGAAAGTAATTTGAAATTTGAATGTTTGTTAGTATATGAAGGAATTGTCAGAATATTAGTAAAGAAAATAAAAATAAAATCATTTTTTGAGAAAAAAAGATGTTTTTTTTAAAGGAAAAATATGTAATCTAGTGAGGATAAAAGCAGTAAGCATTTAAAAGAAAAAAAGCAGTAAGAATTAAATTAAAAATGCATGTATAATGCAGATGGGAATGGATCTTGTTTTTTAGCCAACTGTTTACTGCTTTGTTCACACATCCATGGTAAGAGGATTAACTACTGCGGTCGATGACGTCTTACACAAGTGATTGAATGGTCGATTCTCAACCATTGTAAATGAAAAAATTCTTTAATTAATTTCTTACCGCTCAGCGCATTGACCATGTAGACAAGAGATTATTCTCATGATTACTTTGATAAAGGCAAAAAAAACATAAAAGTCACCACATCAATAAGTGTATCTGATTAATTGACATGAAGTTATTCTAGTCAAACATATGTTTCAAGTTTCAGTCATTTATAAATGCTTTGTAGTTGGTGTTTTACCGTGATAAGTCAAAATTATTTAAATTCAAAAAAAAATTATTTTTAAAGTCACAATCTTTGTTACTCAAATTCAGATCGAAAATCTTTTATTGTTTTCCTTATAATTATCATTATCATTATTATCATTTTTTAATATAGATTCAAATTCATGTTCTTATTATAATTTTAGTTTGTTATAAATCACTCATTATCAATTATTTATTTAAATTGAATAATAATTATACTAAAATAAATCATAACTTACAACTAATTGATAAAAACCTGAGTAAACCTACGAATGTATCCTTGTCCGAGCCATGCACCTCTAATAAGCAAACCTACGAAAACAGGTAAAATAAAAAGTAGTTAAAATAGGTAGGCATGTGGACCAAAAATAAAACACAGGTAGGCATTGAATTTTATCAATGTATTAAAAGGTTCACTGTTTAATGAAAATTTCTATTTATTTAATAATGCCTTAGGTAACTCATTGCATGCATTTATTAAAAGAATATAAACTTCGTTTCGTTTACAAGTGTCATTTGAGGTTTATTGTATCATTGTATGAGTTTTTAAAAAGACTTTTATATTGTGAATCAATGACATTTTTAAAACGTTGGAAGAGATACATTTTTACCTAATCAAATTAAATTATTTTATAAATTTAGAGGATAATGTGATGAAAATTTAAAACAAGATTGGTTTTTATATTACAAAAGTAAGATTTATACTGTGTGTGAAATTACAGATTTGGATTCTCTCATGTGTTAATCTCAGATGACCATGTCATGTAAAGATTTGAATCTTTAATTCTTTTTTGATGAAATCTGGAACTTTAATGGATATATGAAGGGAGAAATTTAAATTGTACGGGAAATAATACGACCATCAGATTTCATTGAAAAAGTAATTAAAAATTCAAATTCCTTACATGAAATGATCATATGAGATTAACACATAGGATGATTCAAATCCGACATTGCATATATATTACTCTATTTTTCTTGTTCTATACACATTAACAAAAAAAATTAATTGATTGATCGATAGCAAAATAAGAGTTTAACAACTACGTTGTCAGTGTAAATTTTATTTTGCTAATGTAATTTTACACACACGAATACACACTTACACGCTGCATAAACGCGTACAGAGATAGCGAGAAATTTTACATATAGTACTTAAAATTCTATTATATACTCTTTGATGTAAACCACCTTAACACAAAATGCTCACTACACCACAGTCATATCTCAAAAATTTTTTTCTTTGTATATTCTTATTACCAGCCTTAATTGTGATGTTAACAAATCATAATTTGTTAAGTGAGATAAAAATAAAAGTATATAATTCTAATTAATATATATTATACTAAGCTTTTGAAATGACATATATAAAAATAACAAACCCGGGGCCTGGCCCCTCATTGTATAAAAGAAAAAACCTCTTAAATATAAAATAGTTCCTTAGAAAAGGCGAAGGAGATATCACCCCCCTCATTGGACCGGGTTGAAAATAAGAGAGGGTCTTTAATTCCTCATCAATTTTACAATGCAAAGTTTCTTGGTTGCCTAATATTCACACTACTTTGAAAGTCTGATAAATTATGAGCTCTTTTTTGTTTGTTTTTGTTGTACACTTGTACTTTTGGTTATAAGTTAAAGGGTCTTGAATCCTTTGTCCCTTTATGATTGATAGGGTTGAAAATTGATGGCATAATAAATGGTAAAGCGTTGAGTTGGAGACAGATATGGCAAGGAGAAAAGTGTAGTTGGGAAGGTTAACAGTTCACATATTGTTATTAAGATGCTACCAGTTGATGGCATCAATGATCCTTACGCTCCGGCCGTCACTACCCTACCGACACCAACCTACAATACCATCCTTTGCCTACCTTTTTGTTGTCTTACAACAGTAAGCATGGATTTTGCAGATTCAAAGCACATCATAATGTGTCTATGTATGTGCAGCTTTGTGATACAATTACGACTATTGATTTTTCAATCAACTGTGATGACTTGCTTTACTCTTTAAAGTGACTAATTCATGTTAAACGAGACAAATTCAATTTTGATATATTCATACTACATTTTATCTTTCATCTCATTTCTACTCATTTTTTCTTTCTATCTTTTTATTCTTTTCCTATCACATTATTTTCTTTTCGTATTTATTATAATTTTTGCAATTCCAAAATCTAGATTGCAACTAGTAATTACTATTTTTTTCAAGTTACTCAATATATTAATTAATAGTAAATGTGGAAGTTTGTATAATTTTTTTTAAATCAAATACAATAATTAGTTTCATTACATGTTTTTTTAATAAACGTAATTGTCTTAGGAGGATATTTAATTAGGGATAACGTATATCATATAACTCATCTCTCTATCTTTCTCTCCCATTCATATCTCTTTATTGAGTGTGATGTATTGTGTGTGAACACATAATTTTTCTATTAGTAATTCATTCACACTCATTCCACTCACACACAATAAAAGAGATGTGAATAGAAGTGAGAGAAATAAGCTCTGTTTGTTCTTTCTTATTTATCTGTAACTTTAAGATTTTGACGGATGAATTGAGAAACACCATTAGTGTTCTTGTTTTTTGTTAAGTTTATCAAAATAAAATGCTGACATCAACATGGTGTAGTACAACTGATAGATAGTTAAGTTAAGCATCTAGTTTATGGTTCAAATTTTAGGTGGTGTGTGATCTCACAATCTCGAAAAGTTAGTCTTATGACTCCCAGCTATAAGGATACATTAGGGGAAAAAAGTACTTACTATTATTAAAAATTTATAAATGGTATGAAATGGGAAAAAAAAGTTTTGTACCAAAACTAAATTTAGTTTCGTGCCAAAAAAAATTAATTTTGTACCAAAAAGCAAATAATGATTGAAGATGCAAATGAATTTGAATAAGCGGATAAAAATAGTATAGGTATTTTAAATATGCAGACAATGATTAAAAAGCTTAAATATATAGATTACATCTTTGTTCAGAGCATGCAATGAATTACTAAAAAGGTGAGTAAAAGTGAAGCGATTTATATTTAGATATATTTATGAGAAAAATAATTTTTATAGATTAATGTTAGGAAATCCTGTTATAATATTCCACAAATAACTATGTTCAACGTAAAAAGTACTCTCATTAGCTAATTCGCAGAATTAATTTTGAAATATTTATATAATCACCTGAAAATGATTCTACCCAATGATGATGGACACTGATTATAACACTCTCAAACGTAAACCAAACATATATGTAAAAAAAAGGGGAGCACAACTTTATATACGGGTATAACAAAATTGTTTCATTTGAGCTCCACAAAATCAATTCTCCCTAAATGCAGAGGCTACCCTGGGGAGCTTCACTTAAAATCAATTATGGAAATCAAACAATTCTAAAGGACCACCCAAACATCTTGATTATACTGTGGGATGTGTTTTAACTTTTAACCCATCTATCATGATTTTGGTGTTCTTGGAAGCGAAATCAAACACTTAGCATCCAATGGTGAATCTTAATTGTTTCTATAAGTAACCCATATATTTGTATTTTTTAATTTCCACTTAATATAGGAAGAGAATGAATTATTAATGCAGAAGAGATAAATTATTTTTTTAATCAAAAAACACATAAGAAATTGACAACGCAATCGTTGCTTATTTTTAAGCAATAAGCAGCTCCAGGTAAGCGTGTTTTAATGAGAAGAAAAAATAAGCAATGTTGCGTAAGAATTTGCGCAAAAGATGCTCTTAATTTAGTGTATGCTGGAAACAGTGAAGCGAAGTCTCATCCCCTCGAAAGATGTGAAGAAGGTCAACAAAGTGGGCATTGTTTTGTTTTCCCAAATACACCCTTTGCAGTTTGCACCATTCGCTTCATCCCCGAAAATCCCAATGAAAAAAAAAAATACATCTAGCAAGGCATTCTCAACAAAAGCAAATTCCAATAATAATACCAATAAAAGGAGCAGAAAAAAATTAATAATGGTGAATAGTCACCTTATTTAGAGTGGATAAAGTCCACCGAATCTAATACAGAAAGTCTTCCACTATTAAAAACAATAGGTACGCTAATGAGCTATTCTTAGAACCACTAGGACAACAAAGAACCAAAATAATCACGAATAAAATGGATACCAAATAAAATATATCAAAATCAAGGACTCAATTGTAGGAACAACATAATGAAAAATCAATTAACAAAAATCACTTTTACTCTTCTAATCATCTACCAAAAGAATATTGCATTGTGTTGTTGACATCTTTCAATTCTTGCTACTATATTTTTATTACTACACTAGAGAATGTTTTATCTAATGGACTTCGACCCATTTAAGCCACTTTTGTTTCTTAATCAAGGTTAATGTGGGCCCATTTGGGAATAATACACTTGACAAATATTCTCATCACAGCTTTTCTTTTGGGGCGGGGACTTTGCCATCCCGACAATGATTATGCAAGTCTTAAACTTTGCCATCGTCACATGTACGAATCTTCTTAAAGGTTGAGCAACTTGAAATTTAACAAATCACGTGCTCAGTGATAACTATCACCAATATATGTTTCTACTTTCAACCTCGCATGAAAGGTAGATTTTTTACCTAGTTTAATACACTTTGGCTGATATAATACAATATATAACGTGTCTAATGATAATGAAGCTCTTGAAGAAAATTCTTCATCCACATTAACTTGTTGCAAGCTTTAGTTTCCATAATAAGCTTTGCTTGCATTTCATAGTATATAGAGCAACATATTGCAATATTGACTACCATGCCACAACTTCCATTCAAATCTAATCGAGAATCCCAAAATTGACTTGTGAGAGTCAATATCTCCAGCCATGATTGCATCTATATATTGAATCAATACCAGCTTTTTTATCACCAAGCAGGTTCCTTGTATATACCTCATATGTTACACTAAATTGTAATGCTCTTTACCTGGATTTGAGAGAAAACGCCTAACTGTACTCACCACAAGAGCTATATTGGATCATGTAAGACTTGTATATAATGTGACATACATCAATCTACCAACTGTTGATGCATAAGGATTCTCTCCATCAATTTCCTTTCTTAGTGGATTCACTAAACGCCAGAAAGAAAGAAAAAAAAATAGTTGGTCTTTATTCCAAAACACATTTTAACCACTTAGTATATATCAAATATATTTGTGTCCAGTTATTGACTACCCTTCCATCATGACATGCATTTCTCGCTCTATGAAGATGCGATCTTCATAGAGCGAGAAAGGTCAGACAAAAAACCTTGATTTTTGTTAAATATGATATATTTTTTCAGAAGAAAGATCATGACCCTCAAGCATTTGAATATTATTATATATTGCAAACAAAATATGAGCAAGTGATCGAAAGAGTGCCAAAAAAACCTGCAAGTTTAAGGCGTCAAGGGGAAACTGGCTGCAGTAAGCTGCTAGCTGAAGTTTTGGGCTTGACAAGATGAGCAAGAGTGATGTTTGCTTGAGTAGAGTTAGAAACTCCCTCTCGGAAGGGGACCTCAAACAGCAAGGATTGGTATAAACAAACCTCATCTTCCTTGCAATAGTAAATCTGCAATAGAAAATTTGGGATTTTTTTATTTTTTGGTAGAAATTTTTATTTTGATTAATGAATTTTGTTGGGAAGAATATATACAATGGAAAAATAGTGATTGAGGAACTTGATTGTATCAGTTAAAAAGTTAAGGGACTAAATCTGCTAAAAAAATTACCGGAGGACTAAAATTACACATTTAAACTAAAGGGACCAAAAGTGTAATTAAGCCTAATATTTTCTTGCTCATTTTGTCACTTTATTCCATTAATTTAGATTATTAAAGATTCAACATTTAAGGTTTGAAGGCTTGAAGAAGACTTTTATTTAAGAAACCAACTAAGTCCTAACTCCTAAGTTCTCTAATGATGCATACACGCATACCTTGCAATTAATTCTTCCAACAACAGCAGAGTTAGAGGTTCTTTTAAAGTGAAGGGTTGCAGATCCTTCTGGACTAAGGAGTCCATCCAGGGGTTCAATATTCACAGAGCCTTCAGATTCAATATCAACACTGAATCTGCTGCGTGCTTCCTGCAATGGAATTTTAGGTGCCATAATCAATGAAATATATAATCCCGTGTGTCTGAAAAGAATTGAATTACAGTGAGTGTTCGAAAGAAAGGATGATGATGAGGACCTTTGAGAAATGATACTCGTTTGGCAATGATATTTTGATAGACAAGTTTCCCTCCTCTGATGAAATGGCATCAACAGTGATGGGCACAGTGTCCGCTGAGGGGCGTCTCCTGAGACGTTTAAAAGATCTTGATTTTGGTTTAGGAGGCTGAAATCCTTTAAGCTCCAAGGTATGGAGTTCAAATTCATCAGTATTCAAATCTAGATATCGGATTAAGCTGTTGTTTGTATCAGCTATATATAGTCTCCCTGAAAAAAAACACAAGAACAAATAATATTTCTAAGACTGAGCTCATTTTAAATTCATTGCAGACCAATGAATTGGATCAACGGATCAAAATCCCTAAATCCCATGAAGATATGTACTTGAACAACTGTTAGAAGTCTCACATTGGCTAGAGATATGACCAATCAAGTGTTTATAAGGGTAGAGCAAACCTCAACTCTCAAGCTAGCTTTTGTGGTTGAGTTAGGCCTCCCAATTTCTAATATGGTATCAGAGCCTATCCTAGATCCGTTTGTTAGTGGAGACTGCCCCTATGGGTCACCCGTAGATGTCCAGTCCTGCAAACTTCACGCTCCAGATGTCCAACCCTGGGCGTGAGGGGTGTGTGTTAGAAGTCCCACATTGGCTAGAGATATGGCCAATCAAGTGTTTATAAGGGTAGAGCAAACCTCAACTCTCAAGCTAGCTTTTGTGGTTGAGTTAGGCCTCCCAATTTCTAATAAACAAAACGTGGTTGATGAATCTTATAGTGGACCAAGCATATAGATATTGACAAACACTTGCTTAATGAGAAACTAGATAATGGAACTATATGTATGCCATTTGTTGCAATCTCGCAATAAGTGGCTGATAATCTTACTAAAGGACCGTTCGAAATCATTAATAAAATTTCTTGTAAGCAAATTGGACATGATTGAAATCCTTTAAGCTCCAAGGTATGGAGTTCAAATTCATCAGTATTCAAATCTAGATATCGGATTAAGCTGTTGTTTGTATCAGCTATATATAGTCTCCCTGAAAAAAAACACAAGAACAAATAATATTTCTAAGACTGAGCTCATTTTAAATTCATTGCAGACCAATGAATTGGATCAACGGATCAAAATCCCTAAATCCCATGAAGATATGTACTTGAACAACTGTTAGAAGTCTCACATTGGCTAGAGATATGACCAATCAAGTGTTTATAAGGGTAGAGCAAACCTCAACTCTCAAGCTAGCTTTTGTGGTTGAGTTAGGCCTCCCAATTTCTAATATGGTATCAGAGCCTATCCTAGATCCGTTTGTTAGTGGAGACTGCCCCTATGGGTCACCCGTAGATGTCCAGTCCTGCAAACTTCACGCTCCAGATGTCCAACCCTGGGCGTGAGGGGTGTGTGTTAGAAGTCCCACATTGGCTAGAGATATGGCCAATCAAGTGTTTATAAGGGTAGAGCAAACCTCAACTCTCAAGCTAGCTTTTGTGGTTGAGTTAGGCCTCCCAATTTCTAATAAACAAAACGTGGTTGATGAATCTTATAGTGGACCAAGCATATAGATATTGACAAACACTTGCTTAATGAGAAACTAGATAATGGAACTATATGTATGCCATTTGTTGCAATCTCGCAATAAGTGGCTGATAATCTTACTAAAGGACCGTTCGAAATCATTAATAAAATTTCTTGTAAGCAAATTGGACATGATTGATATCTATGCACCAATTCGAGAAGGGGTGTTGTGAGTCATGTTATTTCCTAATATGTTTTGTAACAAATATGCATCAAAATCGTATTGATATAAAATCTGATCAGATCATAGGGGAATAAGGGGATTATCTACTAGACTACTACTTATAGAAGGATATCTGTTTCCTAGTTTAGCAGAAAGGTTTGTCTTTAAATTGGTGTTCGTATGATTTGATGAATTAAGAGCAATAATATTCTCTCTTCCAATCTTATATAGGTCCTATATTTTCCCATGTGGTGATTAAGGTTATGAATATGTATGGGGTGTATCAATTGAAAGCCCTGTAATTGTGAGAGGTAAGACAAGCAAATCTTGACCTTTCAATATCACACGGATGATTAAGATTGGAAGTTACTTAAAAGTCTACTGCTACTTAAAAAATCACATAATTTTAAGTTATAATCTTGACCATACATGAATGACCTAATGGTTAAGATTTACTCTTCTCATTTTAATAATAACAAACGACTCTACTTTATATAATCCCTAAATATATCCACAAACATATAAAAGAAGATCAATCCTCTCTTAAACACATTAAGATTAATATATGCGGAGTTGTGAACATTAAAAACGACAAATAAGATTTCAGGAAAAAGAGCAGTACCATTTTTCCCTTCAACAATGTCTGATGGTTCAGAAAGCTGCAAGAACATTGATAAATATGTCATTTACAGTGCTTTACCTGCCTGTCCTCATGTAAACCTATGCACTATATGTTAAGTCACCAAAATTACTCCATTAAAATTAGATACCTTTCAAATAATTGATAGTTCCAAACATACATGCACTAATGTGAAAGAGAAAAGGAATCAACAGAAGAATGTAATGCATAGATGATTCAACATCATAAAAGAGGATACAAACTAAAATTTATATGTTCACAACTTGGACCAATTTATAAAGGCACATAATATTTTACCAACCTGAGCTGTTACAGCTGTTCCATCCCTGAAACCAGCTTTTCCTGTCCCTGCAATAGTGCTAACTCGTTTACTAGTTGGATCTAACTTCTTGATCTGAAACATTGAAACATAACAGAGAAACGAACAATAGGAAAATCAGTCAGAGTATTAAGCCAAACCCTGGCCATCCAATTAATTAACTGGTATCTTTCACTTGTGTCTTTCGTAGTAAGTCATGTTGTTAGAGTCTTAGAGAAGGAAATAATTAGATTTTGGGAAAAAGATATGGAGAGTGCATACTAGAAGGAATAAAAAAGAGAAAAAGAAGTGAGGTGGTCACGAGGGTTAGTTGAGCAAGGGGGTAAAGTAATAGAAAATATATCAAGAAAGCATATTTTGGGAAATAATAACTGACTGCGTTGCTCTAGTGTAAAGGGGGACCCCTTCGAGGAGGATACTTTCCTTGATTCATCAATAACAAGCACTTATTTCTTTCTTTCTCTCTCTCACTCTAATCACTTTTAACTTAAAAGTGATTGAGTGTTTTAAAAGTTTCTCAACCTCTCTAAATTATCCATCACATATTATGCATGCATCAAAAGTTCAATAGATAAGGTTGAAGACAAAAATATGACTTCGTGCAAGAATTATGACAATTGAATCCAGTACAGTTCCTAACCAGGTATGCGTGATATTTAAAAATGTTTAAAACCTGTATGCACATGAAATATTGATTCATAATAGAAACTGGCAGGTTGACCAGTTACTACTTGTGTCACGAGAAGAATAAGTCAATAAGAATGAGGAGAGTATTGCTAGAAACTTCAGCAAACACAAATTGCGAAATGTGTGTAAAGACAAAAGGACATGTAAGTTATTATAACAAATAATTTCCTTAAGTATTTTATAAAAAGAAAAATGAACCTCTATTCTCTTTAAAGATACACGACATGCCAGAGCTAAATAATTTCAAATGTAACTTGGTCTGTATTGGCTACCTTGTGATTGTAACTATCTGTGATGTAAATTTCACCATCCTGTCCACATAAAACCCCCAGTGGATGTTGAAGAAGTACTTCAGAGCCTATTCCATCTTGATCGCCAAACTGCAGAAGTTTGAGAGAAAAAAGGTAGGTCACAGGAAACAGGAATACTAAAGAGAAAGGATATAAATCTATAACTAATTGTTGTTGAGACTTAAGATCATGTCTGAGATTATGTGTGATCTGATTTTATGTTTTTGATTTTGTGTATATTTGTATTATAGGAAAGTCTGCAGAATTATAGGATTTTAGGATCATTATAAGAGATTTAGGATGATCCGTTCCATTTTTAACATTGAACATTGTGTGTGTGTGTGTATATATATATATATATATATATATATATTTGTACATCCTAAAATCAAAGTAGTATCAACAAATTATTCAGTTTCTCTAATTTCAATTTGGTACCGGAGCAATCTGGTCCAGAAACCCTAATTTTGTATCAAGCTGCCCTGAAGGAGGCTGACCCATTTTAGTATCTTCGTCAGTCAACCAGGGTATCACTATCGTCCGTCTCAGAGACCGCCAATTGGCCTTCTCTCTGAGCACTGTCACCAAAAACTATGTCACATGCTCTCAGCGCTAGTTTTATGTGCTGCTATAGCTCCACGTGCCACCCTCCCAAGCTCTGCTCACTGCATTGCAGTCCCTTTTGACTTATCAACCCTCTCTAGTTCCATTGAACCCACTTCCAACTTTTTGGCTCCTCTGTCTGAGAGGTGTTTTAGCATTTCTTCAGAAAGCCCTCTATGATGTCAGAGAAACTCAATGGAAAAAATTATTTGAACTGACCGGCCACTGTATAGATCTGGTTTCATGACCAAACTACGCAAACCTCTCACTAAGAAGTCTACTGAGATTGATGTCAGTGTGTGTTGATTGGGAGCAAGCAGATCGTCAATTAGTTTCTCTTTTATGGCAATCCATTTAGCCCAAGTTCATGGACATGGAAAAAGGCTCAAAGTGTTTACTCAAATGATATCCAGTACCTTTATGATCTTGTTCATAACCTGCCACTCTTCAGATGGCGATAATGATCTCTTATCTTTACAGGGCTCAATCAATATTTGATGAACTTAAGCTTCTCGTGACTGGTGAGGAGGTGCAGAAGATGGTAGATAAGCTTGACAATGTTTGCATAATCTATATCCTTTATGGCTTTCATAAGGAATATGATTCAGTCAGAAACCAAATCCTAACTGCTCCGAGTTTTCCTTCATTGGAGGACCTCAATGGACGACTAATACCAGCTCTTGGTTCGACAAAAACTCTGACCGTAGGCTCTCAACCAAATTTTGAGTCCTCTTCCCTTATCTCAAGATTTGTAGGTCGCTGAGGACGCGGTTGTGGAGAAAGAGATGGAAGAGGAGGATGAAGTGGTGGACACTCTCGGAATCACATAAAATCCGATCAGACATAATCTCATCAGTTGTTAAAACTGTTTATCCCTATGTATGAAGATTGAAAAACATTTCTATCATGAAACATTTTGTTGAGAATTTAAGGATGAGTAAAAAATAAAAAATAACAAGAAGTGGATGAAAAAAGAAAATGGTGTATAGTATATAAGTGAAAGAACTCATACACCCATTGCCTTAAGGTTTTGGGCGAAAGATGTGGTGCCCTTGACTAGTGTGATTTACTCTGTGTTCAATGTGGTGTGTAGAGATATATTCATGCCCCCCTCATGACACAACAATGGTATCAGAGTCGAAGGCGTGAATGGTGCGACCCTGAGTGACCGATAACTTCCGCTGAGGGGGAGCATAGTAACGTGGTGATGACTCACACTTGAGGGGGAGATTGTTGAGAATTCAAGTATGAGTAAAAAATAAAAAATAAAAAGAAGTTCCACATTGGATGAAAAAAGAAAGTGTTGAACAATATATAAGCGAAAGGATCCGTACACCCATTGCCTTAAGGTTTTGGGTGAAAGATGTGGTGTACTTCACTAGTATAGTTTACTCTTTGTCCAATGTGGTGTGTAGAGATAAATCCATGCCCCCTCATGACACAACACACTTAAGCTCATCCGCTGTAATGTTTTTTAATTCTGATAAAGAAATTTAATGGTGGAAGAAAAACTAGTGGTGCAAGTGTGCAAGTTCTTGAGCCATTATAAGCTCAATTTTAGTCATATCTCTATTCTATGTGGGATCTCAACACACACCCAAGACTGGACAGTTGGTGCGCGGAGATTGTAGGATGACTTTTTTAATGCACTAGGAAAGAGCCATGGGGTCAAGTAGATTGCACTAGGAAAATAGAGGGGCCAGATTGATTGTTGGACAGTGACAGGTGCCAATATTAAATTTAAGATAAGCTCTAATATCTTCTTAAGTGTTGAGATTACGAGTGACTATGAGTAATCTGATTTTATGTGATTTGATTTTTGTTGTTGTGTACAGTTGTATTACTCGGGTCAGACCTAACTCAACCCTAAAAGCTAGCTCATGAGAGGGAGATTACTCAAGCATTCATAAACTTTATTTTGATCGTATCTCTAGTCGATCTGGAATCTCAACGCACCCCCTTAATACCCAGGATTGGACTATATGTATTTTATTACAATGGGAAAGCTGCGAGGTCAAGTTAACTTTTGGACTTGGTGGTCTAATAATGAATCTAGGATAGGCTCTGATATCATCTTAAATTTGGACTAAGTCTAACTCAACCTCAAAAGCTAGGTCCATGAGTTGAGGATTGCCCTAACCTACATAAAATCGATCACGTCATAATTTTAGTTGATGTGAGATTTCAACAGCAGAAGAAAAACTAGTGCAAAATGAAGCAAGAAATCTAGGAAATTGGCTTCTGAAATTGTATAAAACTACCTTAAACAAATTGTCTGAGAAGATAGGGTCACCACCAGCTAACAACCGAGATCCTCCTGTTTTTAGATCAACAGCTCGGATTGAACTACTCTCACTATCAGCAATGTAGATCTCCATTAGATCTTATCACACAAAATCATGTGAGACAGTTATTATTGAGAATGGCAGTTGATGTAAATAGAGATTCAAGTCTTCAAGAGAATTATCACCACATGTTACCTCGAGACAATGAGAGACCAGAAGGTTGTGCAAATGATGTGCTTGTAGAACTATATCAATTAAAAAATAATAAATAATCAGGATTGCTCAGTGTTTTAAGCTGATATGTCACCAAATAAATCACATGAAATAAACTGGATTTAATATTTCAAAACCATGGTTCAACCAAGCACAAATACACACATCAGTATGTGTCCTATAAAAACTAATTATAAAGCAATCAGACATTACACCCAGTTTAGTAGATCCATTTAAATAGGGCAAGGAAAAATTCAGGGGCAAGTTTTTCATCCATTTTTTCTTTTAAAAATCATCCATGAAGTTTTAACCAGTTTTGTATCCCCTTAAATTGGCCAAATTGGGGGTGAAATTTTTAAGGATGGGCTTTTCACTTTTCATACAATTCTTCATATGTAGCTTATCCCCGAAACTTTCACTTCAATTTTTAGGGCATGTCAATCTGACCCTTCATATTTACATTCAAATTGAAAGGAAAAAAATAAAACAATTTAGTACCCATCACTCTGTCATATTTAAGTTAGCAGCAGCCATTTCTTAGAATGACAGTTCCAACTCTCAAGTTGCTCTAAGTGCTTCAAGCAAAGAAGCACACCATCATCCCCAACACATTAGACAATAAACAAATGAAAATCTAGATCAAATAAATTATGACGTTGTCAGTATAGATAACCATGACACAATCTCTCATATTCATTCCAAATGCCTTATAAAATAATGAATGATCATAGTAAAGCTCATATAATAACAGTGAAAAACATTGAATCAACTCCAGATACCAAGAGAAGAGGCAAGTATAAAAGCATAACAAAAGCAGATGAAGACTAACTTTGAATGCCATGAGTCCAATATCAAATCTATTAGTAATAATATAGCCAAATGTTGTGCATAATGATTGGAAATTAGTAAGATATATGCCGAGCATCATGGTATTCAAAAATTAATAGAATAGAGTCCACAGAAGAAGAATTGGAATGTAAATTTTAGCATCTGGTGGGGGTATCTTAATTTGATGTGATACCTTGATCCATTTAAATTTCTTTCATAGCCATCACCACTAAATGCTCTTGTAATTCCATTCAATATATTGTGCTCCCAAATCTGATGTTGGCCAGCCATGGCAATATAAATCTTCTCTTCAATAGGATGAAAGCAGACATCCCAAGGGGAATTGAGGAGCTACAAAATGTAGAAAATTGAGGAGTTTATGTTTTCCATTAGAGATCCTAACAGAATCATATATAACAAAAGACCATAATTTTTTTTTAAAACAATCATGGATTCTAACTTTGTGGCATCTTGGATTCTTAGCTTTTAATCTATGTGAATGCCACGTACCCAAAAGATATGAATTAAATGTATTACCTGAGTGTCTCCTTTTCCTCCTCCGATATAATCAGAACCCTTGGTCCCATTTCCAGCAAGAGTGCGCACTTTATCATTAACAAAATCAATTTCCCTTTAAAACAGAAAAAAATGTGTTAGATCCAACAGTAAGAAACTGTTTCCTTGAAGAGGCAGCAAGCTATGATTACCATTTAAATCAATAAATTGAGCCATTGCCCATATGTTGTAGAACAGTTTGACTCAAATTTAATGAGTACTGCTTTTATCAAATCAAAGAAAATTTTCTGACTTTCTACCAAAGTAATTATGTGCAAATCTGTGATTTTGATATTTTGAAGCAGACATTGCATTTAATTAACAAAGCAAGTATGTCTTTACAGTTTTCTATGATTGAATTTAGCATTGAATGATCTATTAAGCACAAGATGTAGTCGCATTGATCATAAATATGAAAATCAGACTATTGATATTCTGAAGCTATCATGTACCTTAAAGCATGGTTTTCGGTGTCTGCAACATAGAGAACATTTTTCTTTGCATTATAAGCAAGGCCCTAGAGGAACAAGAACCACATAAAATATAATTATGTTAAAACAAGGAGCAAGCTGTAGAATGACTGCAATCCTCATATTGATGAAATGCCAAAATTAAGATAGAATAATACACTAGAAGCTCAAAGATGATCTACTTTATTTTGTACCTGAGGGCGGTTAAAGGTGGCATCATCAAAGGAACCATCCTGCAGACCTTCCTCCCCACTGCTCCCAACTTGTACAATAAAATTCCCATTTAGGTCGGTAACAACCTGAATACCAAACTTGGCCAGGTCACTTATTGATTACTTTAGGAAACATATACAAACTACTTTGATAATCAAAAGGAAAATAAAACACTGCTACAAGCGTGGTCAGAATGAAGTATGGTGATTTGGAATTTTGAACTATGATGTAAGTAGTTTAGGGTATAGAGTTTCATTTGTGTTATTTGGGAATTCAAGGTTTAATTATTTGAAATTTGGGAATTTTCGGCTTAGTTGTTTGGTTCTTGGAATATCGTGGGGCATAGTTGATGCTTCAATTAGGATTTTATTTCATATTCTGGATTGGGATTATTTAAATTTGGATTGCTTGTGATAGTAGATTTTTGAGTCATCCATAAACTCAAATATATTTTATGGACTTCATCTTTATGGTTGTATTTGGATAAGAATATATCCCGGGGATCTTGTTCCAATATACATTAGGGAGAATGGTCTTCTTTCATAATTCTAAAGCAAGTATATGTGATGCCTGCAGAATATATTTATCATTCATCTTATATATTAGTAAGATTTCAGACATCACTGTCCCAAAGATACTTTGTATAACTTCTCAAGGGAGCTGGGGGAATTTGACTACTACCATCCAAAATAAGTGGTGTCAAAATATCATTAGAGATAGTTTGTATGAGATGTAAACCTTAACATAGAGACTTCATGGCCTAATTAATTCATTTTCAAAACCTGTACAATTATAGACCAGGAGGTCAGGGAGATAGATAGGGAGACAGAGACACAGAGAGAGAGCACTCACTATGCGGTTATGGTTGCTGTCAGAAATAAAAAGCCTGTTGTTGAGGACATCAAGTGCTAGCTTTCCAGGAAACTTCAACGGAGATGTTAATAGGCGAGGATCATTATCTTTCTCTAAACTTAATGCAATTGGTTTATCGTCCAACATGTTCTGCTTTCCATAAAACAGAAGTGCTGCCTCCACAAAATCATCAAGATCCTTTCCAAAACAGGAATAATGCAAGACTTGTTTTAATCACCACACTAAAGAAAATTAATGGCTATAACAAATATGGTTATGTATCAATAGTCAAAATGGGATAAGAATGACAAATCAAATTTGAATAACCATAAAGCACTTTACTTATCTTCGTGAATAAAATGAAAGTGACAAGGAATAGGCATTCAAAGATTGATTGCTACTTCATCATGCTTTTTTTAAAACACTAGGTCTACATTCCAATCCTTTAAGCTATTTGGAACAACAGGCATGTCGGATAGAAATTCCTGGACTAAAGGTATAGCCACCTTAAATAGGAGAGTTTTTTCACCCTTTTGGAATAATTTTTTAAATTAATTACTAAAGTGGGGTTTCAAACTATTTTTTAAATTGACTATTTTATGCCATGTTTGAAGCTTTCCCAGCAAACTTTTTTTTCTGGACTGACTGATGACTGTAAACCGCTATGGAAATGCTATATAGGCAGAGTTGTCTTGCTACAATTTTTATCAGAATGAGCACATATTTTTATTGAAGGTGGTTCAATCACATGGTTCTATCAAATAACTAACTTCGAATCTTGACAATTTTGGCTAATTTTTTCTGATTGTAGAATTGCTAATCTACAAAAACTAGCTGCAGCTGTGCAACAGATAGTTACAGGCACCTAAGCAAAAGATCCCCTGTTCAACAGATGGTATTACGGTCTGTTGATGAGATAGTTACAACTTACATGTGCCCAAATCATCAGTCCCAAAAACAGTTTCATAGGCACATAAATTTTTCTTATAGCTATCTAGCATTTTCCTTTTCATCTACACTAGGTCAATAACAACAACATGGTGTTGGTTTTAGGAAACTGATAAAGGCAATGTAAATGCCATAATATGCATAACATGTGATGTGATGCATGTAATCCCAGAATTATTTTTCATTATCTTAAAAATATCACAACAATATTTAAAATAAAATACATGCAGAAGAGACTAGAGGTTGTCCACTCCTTAATACCTTCTTGCGACCTTCTCCAGCAAGTTGTGCAAGGAGCTTACCATTGGGGCCTACGATAGCAAACGTTGGCCATGAACTTATGCCCAACTTCTGCCAAAGGTACATGTCTCCATCATTGACAACCTACAATGGATTCAAGAGCAGGCTTTATTAAGTAAGTGTTCAAGACCCTTAAATCATTAACAAATTAAAACATCAGGGCAAAGCATGCAATTATACAAACAAAATGCCAGCAGAACAAACCACCATATAAAAAAAGTATTGGTTCTTCATAAACTGAACTGATAAAAAAATTGACAATATCTTAGCAATGTCGAGTTTCCAGAAAAACAAAACAAAATTGAAATATTAATTGAATTCCAGCTTCAGGCTTACAGGGTGAGTGATATCATAGCGGAGAACTGCATTGCGAATGGCTTCAGAATCTTTCTCATTATCAAACTTTGCAGAATGAACGCCCACAACAAGGAACTGGACAGACAAAGCAAACATTATAATACATGCATACATACTTAGTTATGTACATACTGACATATATGCATGTGATGTATATCAAATATTAACTTGAGAAATAAAATATTTTTCGCACAGATGAATATTAAAAAAACAAGAAAATCTAGAAAATTTGAAGCTCATATCATAAAGTATATTCTAATTGGAATGACAATTTTATAAAGCAGAGACATACATCATGCTGTTGATAATCAAAATACTTGTGCATGAAATTACCGGCATATTTTTGTACTTTTTCTCCAGAAAATCTAGGTCTGGTAAGACATGCATACAGTTAATACAACAATAAGTCCAGAAATCAAGCAGAACAACTTTTCCTTTCAGGTCCTGCCCAAAGATAGAATCAAAATACAATGAGCACAGATATTTTTATAGATTACAATTCAAACCGAACTCGAGAATTAAAGTACCCTACGAAACTGAAGCGGGGCTGTATTTAGCCAATCAAGTTTGGATGGAAATTCTGGAACAACCTGAGCGTTTCCCCTTGACATTGAAAATAAATTAATCATAATAAATAAATAACAAATACAAATCATGGCTTACAAATTACAGTCGCTTATGGATGTACCAAGCTTCAACTTTCTATCTATGCTTCTTTTTCTAGAGAAGGAGGCAATACTTAAAAAGTCGGGTCCGGCTCCTCTAAAGTGAGAGTCTTTACAATTGATTGAGTTGTTTCATTGACTTTTCAAAGTAATCACTATTAGTGGTTGTGATAACTTACTTTACTTTCTAAAGTGATTCTCTCACTTTAGAGGAGCCAAATCCTTATAAAATATGATTATTAGGTTAAAATCATCAGAAAATGGTTGTAAAGAAATCTACAAAGCACTAATTACCTGCTTTCTAGATCAGCTATGTAGTTCACAAATTGCTGGATCCTATCAGATCTTGAGTTACCTAAGAACAAAAAGCAAATAAGGCTGGCTCTTCATCTTTAGTCTGTCCCCAAAAAATGGAGGACAAAAACTAAAGAGAGACAATACTTGCAGTTATGACCAGAGATTCAGCCTATGCACTTATTATAAGATAAAAAGATTTCCAACTGTCCTACCTACCAGCCTAAATTCTCAGGCTGCCTCTTTTTTGACATGAAAATAAAGCTTTTGTCACTTTATGGTCCAAAGTTAGAAGTTGGCACCTAGAGCAGAGATGGAATCTTTTATCTAACAAGTTAAAGTTTTGGACTGAGTAGTCCTTTACGATTCATAATTATACATAGCACCAATGGCCACGAGATAGTAAAATAGATATATGGTGAAAGACTATAACAGCATAAAAGATTGACTTCCCAGCATACCATTAGTTCATTACCTTCTTTCTGTTCCAAGGGTGGCTGGGTAACGCCAAACAAGAGATTCCAAACCGCTTTAGGGGAAGTGTATTGCATTGCCTATAGTATAGAAGTTAGCCAGTTACACATGATTGATGATTGACTTCCAAATCAATATTCCATTAAAAAGATAAAAAATTTAAGGAGGCAAGACTCAACAAATTATGTATAATGTAGGATTTGACACATTTTGTGCAATGTCAGTGTACCTTCCAGTTACTTAAGGTGAAGACAAGGCAAGAGACAGCGATACCCAGACTTCCAAATCTCAGTATATCTCGCCGTGAACCCTGCAACCTGCCCACAAATTATTTCTGCGCCCTCATAATAGTAAGTCAACAACAAGCTCTGCTTGTTGGACCGGCAAAAACAGCAGTGGTAAATATTTTCATAGTGAGCTATTACATATATGGGAAAGCAATTATTCATCTTAGAGGAGAATGGCACCAAATTGTAGTAACATCAGAATAGCTTTTATGGGAATTGTCCATTGGCTAGCTGATGAATCATGTAGTTGTTTAATGAACCTTATACTTTATACATTTCATACTATTATTTCCTTTTTCTCAAACTAAGAAAAAGTTATGTATTAAAAGCCAATCCCAGTTCAATACAGGAACTAGAAATCTGAATTGTCTTAGTCAATCCCTAACATTACCGTTAAGGACCAAGTGAACTGAATATTCTAATTACACACCTAATGTGGGTACATTATTGATGATGTAATAATCTTAAAGAGGACAATGGAAAATAAACCTTCAAAAAAGTTAGTAGAAATAGGATTGCAACTTTAAAATCTATGCTTTGATTTCTGCAACTAGTAGCTATGTACGCATCATCAATACTACAATAGTTGGTTAAAAGCAAAGCCGAAAAATGCTAAGATTGCTTACCTTACAAACTTAAGTTTGGATGAATATATTTACATTTCAGAAGATAGAATTGAAAAAGAAAAGGCTTAATTGCATTTTTAGTCCCCTTAGTTTAAACTATATGTGATTTTGGTCCCCATAGTTTTCTTTGAGCTAATCAAGTCCCTCTACTTTTAAAATTAAGCAAATTTGGTCCCTCTCTCAATTCCCATATGTATAAAATCATTAAATCTTCATTTTTTCAAATATTTTAGGATTTATGACGGATTTGTTATATAATACAATTATAAAAGTTAAAAAATAAAAAAATTGGTGAAATTTGAAGGAAATGACAGTGTTTAAAGAGTTGGAAAATTGGGAATTTTTAATTGTTGATTGAAACTTAATATTTTGATTAGTGGGTTTTGATGGAAATAACATCAGCATTGATTAAGTTGGTTCATTTGTGAAGAGTTTTCTTAAAAAATGAGAATTTGATAGTTTTAAGTAGAATAATAATGATAGGGGGACTTGATTTGCAACAATTTAAAAGTTGACGGACTAAATCTGTTCAAAAAATATTGAGGGGCTAAAATCACAGAGTCAAAACTTAAGGGACCAAAAGTGTAACTATAAAAAAGGTACACAACATAAAATTGTCTTACCCTGTAGTTGAGAAAACTCTCTCATCATTACCATTGGTAGTTTTTCCAACTCCATCATCTGTTTTTCCCGCAAGCACAGTAGTTGAAGTTTGTGCAAAATTTAGACTTTGTGAGCCCTGCATCCTCTTATCTGCAATGGCGTATCTAGATAAGACCTCATGCAACATAATATCTGTACTCTTGAGCATTATCCCAGAATAATTGTCAGAAAAATAACTATCCGGACTCAAAGGTTTACTTTAATAAAAAAACAACTTAGAATGTAAATTAATTCATCCATTAAGAAAGCACACATTTTGCGATAAGCAAGAAGGATTTCTTCTACACAGAGTACCCATTGCTCAGATTTCTTATAGAATAATATAACTTTACCATTCTACAACAAAGACCATAAAGAACATTTATAGGATAAACTATATTTACAGCAAACTCCCAAGACTACATACTATATCCATCAGAGCCACCATTAAGAATATCATCAAGAGAAACACTTCCTATGTCATCTCGGATAAAAGTTGGGCCAGCAGGTTCCAAAGCCTCGTCTGATAATGTAGTCCTTACAGCTATACATCTGCAAACAGTGAAAATGACATGATAAATATTTGTATATTTTCAAAATTACATCAACATATAGTGATTTTGGAGAGTAGAAAATAGTCAAGGTTGGTAAGTTCAAGCGACCATTATAAATCGCTTTTTAGCCGACGGTACATAGAGATCAATACTCACCTCATTTGTGCAGCTTTGGCAGCTTGAACTCCAGCTAGTGCATCTTCTATAACGATACACTGCAAAACATATGAGGAGATTACTTTTTGACGTTTAAGAGAAAATAAAGCCCCTAATTTATCTAAGGAAATCAAACTCGACATTATAATAATTTTAGTTTTCAATTAAATTTAATGGATGCAAATGGCCATTGCTTATGAGACTCAGGCAACTAAACTCACAATCTAGCCAAGAAATCTCTGATAGATTCCAGAGTTATGGTTCATTTAATTTCCTTTTTTTCCTTCCCTCATCATTATCCTAGATGATTTAAGAGTCAAAATGGAAGGTCCTATGAAGCTCAATTGTGACAACAATTCAGATATCAATATTGCTTCCAACCCTATATAGCATAACAGGACAATACATTTTGAAATTGATAGGTATTCCATTAAAGGAAAATTGGAGGAAGGCTTGGTGTGCATGTCCTATGTTCTATCAAAATAACAATAAGCTGATATTTCTAAAGAGGCTGAATATTGTAATAAGGTGTAAATTCGTTAGGAGAATCAGTTTTGAATTTTGGAACACTTTAAATTAAGGGATTACATTCAAATGTTATTTCCAATTTATTCTAGAATTGGGACCAATTTAGTTGCTTTTTTATCCTTCCCTTGTAACATATTATACAATGTTGTATACTATCAATTCAAATGAATAAGAATAATTCGGATTTTTTCTTATATTGAATTTGTTCACATGGAAACAATTTTAGGCAACCATGAAAGAAATTCAACAACTTTCTGCATAGCAGCAAGCATTCAGGAATATTATCACCTGAAAGTGAAGTACCAGCCCAGTATTCCTGTAAGTTCATCCTTGTCAATCATTATCTACATATTTCTATTATTTTAAATAACTAACAACAATAAAACACCGCCAATATATAAAGTCAATCACTCAAAAAAGAACGACTTAAGCCTCCAATGAAAAGCTCAATCTAGTAGCATATACCTCACTAGGAGGCACATTCAATATTCTTGATGCAGCTAAGAAAATATCAGGAGCAGGTTTCAAATTCTCAAAAGCATCTGCAGACACAATCGCATCAAACCTGACAAAACAAATTAAACTGTATGATTACAACAACCTCAATACAGTGCAGTGTACAATTGAAGTCAAGCTGATGAAGTCAGGCCTAAAATGTTAGGTGTTTTCTGTTTTTATTTATACTATAGCTTAGCAAAAAGCAAGCAGCAGACTTACAATTCATATTGGCTAACTTTTTATGTCTCAATGTGCTTGTATGATCTAGTGGTCTAGAGTTCAACCATGTTGCCCTCATTATTCTAATAAAAATGTTATTGCAGCACATGGTAGGTGAGTCCTGCATTGTTCACGCTTCAAGCCCAATGGGCTCTTGCATGAGGGGCCACGGTTCAAGCCCAATGGACTCTTGCATGAGGGGCGTATAATAAATATAATATAAAATCATTCATGTGTCTTCACCCAACAGCTTAAGCTTTTGGGATAATTTGTCTGGTTGTAAAAAAAATTTTAAAAAAAATTATATTGTATATTGGCCGCGTTTGGGAAAACAGCTTAATTAAGCGCTTATGATCATAAGCGCTTATTAATAAGTTATTTTAATAAATTTATTGAAATAAATTGAAAATAAGCTATATATAAACATAAGCTCTTTTTCATAAGCTACTCTGGTTAGCTTATGAAAATAAGCTCAAAACAGCTTATAGGTTGGTCATAAGCTATTTGCATAAGCTCTCCCAAACACTTGCATAAGCACTTATACTATAAGTTAAGCTCATATAAGCTCTTCCAAACGAGGTCATTATCAACAATAGTTAAAGGTCGACATCTCCATGCACATTCAACAAGTCACTCAGAAATGTTGCCTTACAATGACAATGGCAAACCAGCAGCCACTAGATTTGCATCAACCTTGATACGGTCAGCACTAGATGCAACAGCTACTTTAAGTCCTTTGCTTTTACACTGTTACATGTTAGCATGTCCTTTCTTAGTTGCTTGATGAATCAGCTAGGTAATCATGATTAATGATACATACCTGAGAGATGAGTTCAAGGGCACCTGGAAATCCTATTCCGGAGTCTGGTTTTGCATACTGAGATAAGTGACAGCACTTTAGGGTTGAAGGTATAGTGTAAAAGAAGCAAAAAGTGTCATCGAGTGAAATATAAATATTTTACCTTATCTAAGTATATTTCAAAGAACCTCCTTTTGGCAGCTTCAGTATTAAATCCTTTAACTCCCTTAACAGAGGCTACACCTCCCAAAAAGTTCGCTTCTCCTTTCATGTTTAAAAGGAAACAAATGGAGTCAAAGACCATAATTAGATAAAAGCAAGCAAAGAGTGCAGTAAGACTAGATTAGTACAGTGAGTCAGTGACAAGTCGAAGAAGAACGCATTCTTAACTTCATGTTACATCCAGAAACCAGAATACAAAATTTGGAAGTTAACAAGAAAAAGAAATTTGAAGAAATTGAATTGCATGATATGCATTTGCTCCTATTGCTCTTTTGTCTGGTTTTAAGATAGGAGATGGTACCATATTCAATTGTTTGGTATAACAGACATTCAAACCCTATATAAATCGCAAAACTAAATTAAAACACAACATTGTACTTTCAAGCTGTGATACTCAAAGCCCAGTAGTATCCTACCATGTAATCTGCAAACCAAACTGACCTAAGATTTTTATGGTTATTTATTTCTCTTAACCTTTACTGGGAAAAGTCTTTGGTTGTTTTTTAAGATACAACATACAAGTGTTACACATCAACTGTTAAATTTAGTAAACTTTTTCTAAACGAAATGCAGATCAGATTAAGAATAAAGCGACTTTCCAATCAAGAGCAAGATAGCTCTGAATGCAACAAACTACAGCATCTCAACACCAACAAAACTTGAACCTCGGACCAGATGAATAGAACTTTGCAAGGCCCATTAAATCTTCACCTAACTAAAGGCCATATTCCAAGCAAGGCTCGACCCTCCAGTGACTAAAAATTACACCCCATAATGTTTCCTTTGAAAGGACCCATCCATTGACCAAACCCAGCTCTAAGAAAATTACACCCCCTAATGATTCCGCTGGGAGGACTCATCCATTGACTAAAAGAACCTCAAGATAAGTCCTCCACAGCAAGCTAGCCCAGGATTTCCCGAGCAGCCCCACCAATATTTAGCTTCTTTGAAATAGAGGGAAGTAGTACCTCTCACCAAATATGAGTGCCAAAAGTGTAGACTCGTTGATAAGATAAAACGGGCAACGTTTCTCCACTTCTAAATAAATGAACAGGTAACAGAGGCAACTGGCACCATGGCTTGAGGTTATCATATCCAAAGACAGTAAACAGAATACTAGAATGGCAGTGCTGGAGCACATGAACCCGGTCAGTTATAATATTCATTAGTGATCAATTAGTGGCGCCCTACCTCCCACAGAAACACTGGAACACATTATCCCAGTGCAGGAGAATATGCACCGCTTCGGTAAGAATAATAGCACATGGTTTACAAAATCGTAAGCTCATGCTAGATTGCTAGTTTCGGAAGAAAACGTTAAGTTGGGTTCAATTTTGATCAACGCGTGATTACACACTACCATTGTTACCAGCCATAATGATAACCACTAGGCTTACGAACGATTTAACAGGTACTCAAAATTAAGCTCAGCAAAAGCATAGTTCAACACTAGTGAAGTTTCGAACAATGAAATGCAGATCGAGAAGCAGAAAAGCATGTTCAGAAATTAAGGCAGAGATTGAAATTGAAGTGAACCAAGGAGTTAGTTGAGAAAGGGAGAGAGAGAAGTACCAGTTCCCATGAACGGCACAAAATCTTCGACGGTGACCTGAACCCCCATCTCAGCGAAAACATCGACGCCGGCTCTTCTGGAAGGCTCTTCGCTGTTACAGAGCACACCATCCATGTCAAACAACACAGCAGAAACGCTCCCCCACTCTCCTGATTTTCCGGCAACGTCCTTCTCCTCAACCTTCACCGCGCAAGCTCTCGTGACAAGCTTTCTCGGCGTCAAAACGAGGCGTTTCGATCGGCAATGAAAGAATCGAGATCGAAGCGAAGCAGGTTTCAGTGGTTTGAGATTCCAGGAGGCGAAGAAGAAGTTAGTTGCGGTGGTTGGGGATGATAGACGAGCGTTAATTGTTTCAAACGCCATGGACACTGACTCGCTGGTTCAGCTTCAGTGGCGGGGAGATTTTATTCGTTTATTATTATTATTATATGGTTACACCAGACTCATGCAATTTGTGGGTGTGTGATCTTTTAAATTTCATGCTCGGATGGAACTGCAAGGGAAGAGAATTTTCGAGGGCACCTTATCTACTTCGTGACCACAACATTTTTTTTCTTAATTTCCAATTTTCCCTTTTCAGTTTATCTGTATTTTTTATTTTTATTTTTGGTGTTTTTAGAATTGGGCCGGTTCTTTGAATCAAACAACGTACCGGTTAAATACTCAATAGTCATATCGGGGTCGGATCGGTGATAATTAGTTAATATTTTATATATATGATAAAATTACCATTCTTGCATAGAATCATAGCCTAGAAGAAATACAACAAAGTGCCTGAATTGGTTTTAACCGTTTTTAGACAAGTCATGATCGATTTAATGCTTTTCAATTAGTTCGCATACATTTCGATTATGGAAGAGGACTGAACCGACCAAGATCCTGGTTCTTGGTCAGATTGTCGAATCTAATTCTGCCAACACTATATTTCTGGGTGAAACTTTTCTTTTATGTCCATTGATTATTGCATAATGTGAAATAAAGTTGTGTCCTATCCACATAACTTGATGCATGAATTATGTTGCATACTCTGATATATTGATTTTAATCTCACTTTTTAGTTTTCTCTTTTTTTATCAAATCGTTTACTATATTTTTCATTTTTTTTCTTTTCTATTTCCATCTCTTTCTAAATGTATGTAAGAATGTAGTATGAATGGAGTTTTATTGATAAAAAATAAAGGCTTTCACCCTAGGCACTTTTTGTGAATAAGAAATGGCTCAGAATATGTTACTTTTCCAATAACAGTATCAAATGAAGATGATCATTCTTTAGGGATGAGGTCTTTCTTAAAGGTTTGTGGTTGCACTTTGAGTTCCTTTGGTCTTAAAGTTCTTAACTATTTATTATGATCTCTTAAGTGTGACTTTATTAGGGGATTGTTGCTCGTTAATGAGTATTTAAGTGGATGTTGTATATTCTGACTTGTCTTATCAGCTTCTACAACTTTACTTGGTCAGGCTAGGGTTGTGACTGAGGTTCGTGTGACTGAGTTAGGAGGTTGGGCTTGCGTCCTTGAGGTGATAAAATATGGTATGTACATAACCCCTCAAAGTCCTAAGCATTTGGCTTAATGAACTTGTGTGACCAAGGTTCTTGTATCCGAGTTAGGGTGATAAAACTATGTATGTACAAACTCCCTTTGAGTCACTTTACCTATTCTCTAGGATTAAGAAAAGTAGTTAAAATTCATTTGTAGCAATAAACTTGTAGCTTTTTTAATAACTTTCCTAAATTATCCATATTTAAAATTCTCTCTCCATATTAATGTTTCACTATTTCCAAATGATAATGGTCTTGGAAATCAAGCAAAGTTGTGGGAAATAGAAATTTCTTTGAATGTTGAGTATTAAATATGAGGGTAAACATGAAGAAAAAAAATCTCAATGTTTCATAGATATTGTAAGGTGACTAATATTTTGGAACAACAAAATATCCAAAAAAGTGACTTATAATATGAGACAAATGGAGTATAAGTACAATATTTATCGACTCAGCATGTTCTATGCAAAACTAACAAAGCTCCAAGAGAGTGAAGGGGGGAATCTAAACTTGGACCCCAAGCTACAAGTGAATGTAATTACTAGTATGCCACTTCGATGTTCGATGAAATATGAACACTTTTTTATATTTATACAATTTCACTTGAATACGACCGAGTTCATGACCAAATCGAGTTTTTTTAAGGGATTGTTGCTCGTCAAGGAGCATTTAAGTCAATGTTGTATGTTCTGACTTGTCCTGTCAACTTCTACAACTTTATTTGGTCAAAATGGGCTTGCGACCTTAAGCGTGAGACTAGAATTAAAATCTCTTACAACATCTATTGAATTTGTTTTAAGCTATCTTTTATTTTGGTTGAAAATGGAGGTTTCCCTTTCATTATTCTTCCTCCATTGTACATAATATTCAAGATCCACTAATAACTCAATGAGATTTTACTTTCATTCGCATCTTGAGAGAAGTGAATTCATTTTTTGACTGTGCATCTAATATGGGGCAACATCAGCTAGTGCATTCTTTAAGTTTCACATCCCTCCTAACTGCAAGGAGTCTTTATTGGTTGTTGATTACATGGGTGTTTTCACTATTCGGAGTTAGTCTTTTTTTATATTCCACTTATACCAAAAAATTAGAATGCATATCACGAAATAAACTATTCATAAGAATATACATCGCAAACCATGCATTTAGCCCATGCACTTGCACACTTGTTGAAAACTCACTCGCAAGATAATGCTAAAGACCTTATATTCCATAAGGTAAGGTAATATCACAGTTTTTCTCTTTAAGCTTTTAACGAGATCTTACAAAAATGATGGATATAGTAAGCTCAAATGGGTCAAAACAAAATTCAAGTAATGCAAGGTTAGCAATTTATACCAGTAGCTTAGTAAAAGAAAATAATGTCTTTATCACCTCAATTCATGCAAATAAAAAAAGAACTTCAACCAAAATAAAGTCAAGTTCTGCATAACATATAAGCATGAGTGAAATAATATAAAGAGGAATACAATGATAACATTGATAACATTTAATCATTAAAGCATAAGGCCCAAAAATTAACAAGGTATGCATCTACAACAAATAATCCAAGGAATCAATTCTTAAAAAGAAACATTGATGAACTCAAAATTAAAAAAGTACAACCAATCCAGTCTTTAGCTTAAAGTTTTGATTCTAATCATATTATTCCCGATAATCAATGAAAAAGCGTGAACAGTTCACCTGAAAAGCAAACAGCCTAGAAACAATGCATTTTTTTTCTAAATTAAACAAAAAAACTTTAAACAATCCTAAGAAACTAAGTAAAATTCCATCGACACACTTAGACCACACATTTCCCTCAATGCGAAGCACGAATAAAAAAACGTAATGGTAATGTGCGATATAAAAGAAGGGAAAGGAAAACTCCATAAAGATCTGATGCTGCTTGCAACCTTTAAATTACCTCTAAAATCTTTATCTCCTAGCCTGGTGGAAGTCTAGCATTAAGGGACAACTCATAGTCTTGAGGCACAACTATAATAGTCCATCAGGCTAGTAGCTTTGGTGGAGTATCTTTCTTAACAAAAGTATTTGGGAAAACAAAAAATAATGATCTTATAAAAATTTGAAAATCAAGTGAAATTATCTCCATCCATTGTCTTTGACGGCAGATGGGAAACCTAAAATCGTAGTAGTTATTCACTTATTAGTATACCCAACATGCACATCTAAGTTTGGAGATTTGGGTAGAGGTTTCAAAAAATATTCCTCTATTATAGTTGGATCCACGCAATTAAAATTATCTCCCTCCATTATCCTAGTTACAACAACTTCTAAAAAAATCAGAAGTAGCTTAATTGAAATAATTGCCCATTCAGCTCCATCCCCAGCAACTATGTTATCTACTTAATTCCATGAAAAATATTCAAAACTTGGAATTGAAATATTAGAATTTCCATATATGTCAACAACTATTTCAGCACAAATATAACACTCACTAAACTCACAACATACAAGAAACTTAATATATTCACTAACTTTAAGAGACTTCATAAGGCCAATAAGATACGAATGAAATATTGACTGAAAATCTATGAGATTTTGGAACTGGCATGTAAGAGCTCAATTTTTCTCTCGATCCCGTCCATCTTCTTAGTCTTGACAAGGTGAAACCAGACTTGGTACATAACAATTGGCATTCAACCAAAACTCCTTGTTGGGATTTTCAATATATTCTACAGTATTATCTCTTATATTAAACTTGATAAACTCCAAATCCTCAGTTCTTGCAAGCAAAAGGATGTCACCATCTTCAGACAAGAACATCGGCAGCGGACGAAACAAAAACCCATAACATCGAAGATCATCATAACTGATACTAATCAATTGAGTCCAAGACTCTCGAACTCCATAGTCTCTCATTTGCCACACAACAAAATGGGTTCTATTATAGTCATGAGAAATGCACATGTGATTCCCTAGAACCCCAATAACTGGCTAAAAAATGAGGCACTTCATTGACACTCTCAGGAAGTGGAAAATACCTATACTCCTCCTTACACATGTCAAGGGAAGCAATAACCAGCTGTTGGATAGTAACATTTTCCCATTGATATTTGGGACCATTCATATTTTTAAGTGCAAACCAATTAACACAACCGCTCACAAATTGCCCCATTTCGTATCTTAGCATAAGCGGAGAAGAATGGTTACTCAAAATCTTTCTACAACTAATACCACCCATGCAATGAATCTTTGTCTCCATCTTCTGCTCTGTATAATCCCAATGCACCACCACCACCTAGAAAAGAGTAAAATATAAAATCAACTCAAAATGGTCATACTTCTAAGTTGTATAATGAAAATTGTGCAGTCCTTCAATTTTATAACATTAGTCAAATTAAATTGACTAATTAGTACTTTAAATTGATCTCCATTGTTTATGATCTAATTAATCCTCTAGGTAATTTGAAGTCAGGATTGACTCGACTTAGAAAATACATCGTTTTCACATTAAAGACTAACTTTATGGGTAAATTTATCCTTGATGCAAAGGATAACAAATCTGATTGTATGAGTAAGTTAATCAAAATGATATTATAGTATTAAGTTGTTATACGCAATGTGGATATTTTATGGCCATATCTTATGTTTTCAAATGAAGTCTCATTTTTCGTACCACCAATGAATTTCATGGGCCATCATGAGTGTGATAAATATTGATATGCACATGCATCATCAAATTTTTCAGAATATGAAGGATCTTCATGTAGCCACTAATGTAACAACAATAATTTTAAATCTTGGTGGTATTTAACTAGATATCTCCGTAAAGAAGTTAATTTCAAATTAAACTATCATATATTGTTATGAATTCTCAAATAATTATCTTCAAAAGGGTTGGGATTTGATTTTTTACTCACCTTGTAAGTATCACACGAATTATCATAGCCAAACCCAAAATTCACCCTAACCCACGGAGCATCCTCTGAAGCTCGCATGTTTATACAAAAGGCTTGTGACTTCTTAGAGGTCAAGTGTGTGGCCGGGTTCCAAAATTGAACCCATAATTTTTCAATTAGGCAGTCATCATAAAATTTGCCCCAACAAACCAATCCATTGCAGGAGCCGAAAAATGAACGATTTCCCTTAAATGGTATCCCTCATCATCATCGATCACGGATGACGGATCCTCCGTCAAAGAACGCACAGAGCATGGAACAACACAAGTGTCATCATTTTCAATGTCGTAGGGTTCTGCTTCTAAGGTGAGGAGGATGTGTGTGTTTTTGGGAGATCTGCTGAGGTGCAGTTTCGCAAATGATCGATCGTTGATGATGAGAAATTTCCATGACTTGGAAACACATGTGAATTGCATGAGGGTCTTCACGGGTAGCCATGACAAGATTTCCTCCAGGAGTTCCGAAGGGAGAATTGGAACACTAAGAGGATTTTTCATGATTTTGGGAAGAAAACCAGCTTAACCTCTGAACACGACCCACGAAATATCAAATAACCTAGAAATCTGAAATCACGTGCCCCTTTGGGGTACTCACACATTCTGATTTTATAGTCTACTTTTTTTCCTTCATCACCTAGATATTATTTTAATCAGAAAACATAATATATATATATATATATATATATATATATATATTTGACAAATGCACACATGGCCAATTAAATATTTATATCTTAATTTATCTATGTGTTTAATTATAGTGTGATAAAATTATTTAATTTATTTTGACATTTACATTCAACTAATCATGTAAGTAATTATCATACGATAATAAGATTAATAACTCATTATTAAGAAAGAAATCAACACAAAGTGTGGCGTAGTGGTTAGCTCACTTCGTCCCTTAAATATGAGGTTGGGAGTTCGAACAGCACTCATGGGAATTGTTGACACCTAGGGCCTGTTTGATTACAGTTTTTAAAAACTGTTTTCTATTTTCAAAAACTGAAAAAATTACGGGCCTGTTTGAAAAGTGTTTTGAAAAACTGTTTTTTGTTTTGTAAAATTTAAAAACAAAAAAACCTGTTTGAGTAAGATGTTTTCTAAAATTTATTTTAAAAACAGTTTTCTATTTTTTTGTTTTTAAAACAAAAAATCCAGAACAGTTTAAAATTGTTTTTGTTTTATAATTTTGTAGATTTGTTCCCAAAATGTTACAACACGGAAAACAGATTGGATTTTTGTTTTCTCATTAATGGCATTATCGAAATAAAAGTGAAACACAAATAGCAGGGTTGGAGAAAAGAAACACACACTGCGCCGTTCTTCTTCTTCTTCCATATTTCTTCTCTGCTGCGCCGTTCTTCTTCTTTGTTGCACTGTTCTTCTTCTTCTTCTTCCATACTTCTACTCTGCTGCACCGCTGCGCACTCTTTGCCATCCTTCTCTGCTGCGCACACCTGCCCTCTCTTCGCCTATCTTCACTGTTTCGCTCTCTTCGCCGCTCTCTTCGCTGCTCCGTTCGCCGCTCTCTTCGCCGTTCTGTTCGTCGTCCTGTTCGCGGCTTTGTTCGCCGCTCTCTTCACCGCTCTCTTCGCAGCTCTCTTCGCCGCTCTCTTCGCCGCTCAAGGTAATTTTGTTTTTTCATGCTTTAGATTTAGAACCTGTACCATATATTTTGCTTCTCCTCTTCTGCTAGTGCTAGTGCTTATTATATTTTGAAAACAGCTAAATAAGAAATAAGTTCCAAGGTAGCATTACAGCAAGATAAGAAACCAGAAAGTGCCTATTAGCATCAATTCTTATATTTTGCACTTACTAATCCAAATGCAAAATTGGCCACAATGAAATGAGGGGAAAGAACTACTTGAGTGACTCAAGGGATGTCATTCTTGAAGAAAAAGTTGCCATGTTTTTGTTCATAATTGGCCACAATGTTCGCCAGAGAGTTGTTGCTAACCGCTTTCAACATTCTACAGAAACAGTTTCTCGTTATTTCAAGGAAGTATTAAGGTCAGTGTGTCGATTGGGAAAAGAGTTGATAAAACAAGAGTCCACAGAATTGCCTGACAAAATTAAGAATAACAAAAAATATTATCCTTGGTTCAAGGTAATTAACTTCGCCATTAATTTTATCTTTATATACATGTCTTATATATTTCTTTGATCTAGTTTCAACTTCTTTTATTTGGTTTTTGTTATAGAATTGTGTAGGTGCAATCGATGGTACACATATAAGCGCATGGGTTCCAGCTGAGAAACAAGTGTCATGCAGAGGTAGAAAAACAACAATCACACAGAATGTTATGTGTGTATGTGATTTCAATATGATGTTCACATATGTGTATTCCGGATGGGAAGGAAGTGCACATGATGCAAAGGTTTTTTTAGATGCACTTACTAATCCAAATGCAAAATTTCCTTGGCCACCAGCAGGTAAATACTATTATTTGTAATGATGACTTTTTGTGTTTATAAAATAAAGAATCAAAATTAATACATAGTTTGTTGGTACAGGTTTTTTTATCTCGTTGATTCTGGCTACCCATGTACCGCAGGTTTCCTCCCCCCTTACAGAGGTGAAAGATATCATGCACAAGAATATAGGGGCCAAGGTAGACAGCCCAGGAGCCGTGAAGAATTATTTAACTACAGACACTCATCTCTGAGGATGACAATTGAGCGTTGCTTTGGAGTCTTGAAAAATAGGTTTCCAATTTTAAGATTGATGCCTTCGTATAAACCTGCTAGGCAACGACTCATAGTGACGGCATGTTGTACTATTCATAATTATATACGCAAGTGGAATCTGCGTGATGAGTTGTTTAGAATATGGGAAGAGATGGATCCTATAGAAATTGATGCCATGAATGAAGGGCCTGGCATAGAGGGAACAAACTCCAATAATGACAACTTATCAAGGTTATCCGATGAAGGAGCAGCAGAAATGGCAGCATATAGAGATCTTATTGCAAATACAATGTGGGCACAGCGAAATGACTAGTTTATCAAATTTACTTTATGTTCTTATATATTCATTTTTAAGATTTTGGATTATGTTATATGACTATTGGCATTTTATATATGTCATTATGTTATAATTGGTGACATTTTATATACGTTATTATAAGATTTATGGCATTAAGAAAAATATTACCAATAAAATTATTATGAATATAATTTAATCTGATTCATTAAATTGATATCAATAATTTATCACCACAAAAATTCATATCAATAATTTAGCACAACCAAACGAGTTTTCTAATTTTTTGTTTCCAAAACATGTTTTTGGAACAAATTGATCAAACAAATTTTTTTGTTTTTTTAATCTCAAAACTGTTTTCAAAATCATATTACCAAACAAGTTTTTTTCTTATATTGTTCTGAAAAGTAGTTTTATAAAATTATTTTGGAAAACAGTTTTGAAAACAAAAAAACTAAAAACACAATCAAACAGGCCCTACAGTTTTTAAAAACTGTTTTCTATTTTCAAAAACTGAAAAAATTTAAAACCTGCTTGGCAAAACCTGTTTTTGAAAATTGTTTTTGAAAACAGTTCTTGTTTTCAGTTTTAAAAACTAAAATACCAGAACAGATAAAAGATGTTTTCAGTTTCTGTTTTTAGTTTTCAATTTTCAATTTTTTAAATGTTGAAAAACGTCTTATTCAACAGTTTTTTTTCTGCTTTTATTTTGAAAAACAGTTTTCAAAAACAGTTTCTAAAAACTCTTTTTAAATACAATTTTCAAAAACTACAATCATACAGGCCCCTATTTTTGTCCGGGCCTAATTTTGAAAAAGAAAAAAAAGAGGAAAAAGGAAAGGAAAGAAAAAGAAAAAAAAGAGAGAAGAAAAAAGAAAAAAAGAGAAAAAGAAGAAAAGAAGGAAAAGAGAAAAGAAAAGAAAAGGCCGAGCAAAGGAAAAGGAAGAAGAAAGGAAGAAAAATGGGCCGCGGCCCAAAGGAAAAGAGAGGAAGCAGAAGGAAGGGAGGGCAACTTAGTCATTTTCCCCCTCACTGAAATCCTAATTCCTCATCATTTCCTAATAGCCTCCATAATCTCACAAACCCTAATTTCCTCACTCCCACACAATTCTTAGCCTCCATTTATTTTTTTAGCCTACACTCATACTTTTAGCCTCCACTCCTAACCTTAGTCTCCATTCATTCTCTATCTCCCAAAACAACAAAAAAACAAAGAAACAGAACAAAACAAAAAAAACCAGAAGCAGTAGCAGCACCCAACTCAAAACATTCAACCCCTCCTCTCTTCACCACTATCATCAACACTCACTCTCTTCCTCCTATCACTTGGCCGCCGCACACCCTCGCTCCTCCCTCTCTCAAAACTCTAAAACCACCACTACCAACCCAGCCGCACACTCCCTCTTCCTCACCCTCCAAGTCACCGCCATTCACGTCCTTTACCACGCCGTTGCAGCACCATCACCTTCTTCTTCCTCTCGCCAGCCAGCCGCCAACCTCCTCTCACCTTCGTCCTCTTCCCTGCCTTTCTCCTCTCCCTCTCGCGTTTCCTCCTTCCCTGCCATGGCCACCCCCACCACGAAGCACCACCGCTCCATGGCTGTGCGCCGAGGCCGGTAGCCATAGACGCCACCACCACCGTACTACTCCTCAAGTCGCCGCCGCTGCTTCTTCTTCATGTGGGAGTCCCGCTGCTGCTCCTCCTCCTTCCCAGACCGCGGCGCTGCCGCTCCTCCCTTCCCAGGCCGCCGCGCCGCCGCGCTCCCTCCAAGTTTCAGGCCGCCGTCAAAGCACAAACGCCTTACTGCTACAAGCCCTGTTGCGTTTCTTTTCCTTTTTTTTTTGGTTTTTTTTTATTATTATTGTATTTCATTTTTATTTTGTTTTCCTTCTGCTTGAAAGTCCATGATATAAGGACATTTTGATTTTAATTTTTGTTATAAAAATAAAAATAAAAATAACTAATTTAAAAAAAATAAAAAGATTTTCCATTTTAAGTGAGCACGTTGGGTTCACACCTATCAGTTTATAAAAAATATAAAATATTTTGTGTTTCTTTTTTGTCTTTCCCTTTTTTTAGAAATAATTAGGATTGAATAATGTAAATAATAAATTACTTTGTTCTTTTCTTTTCTACAAATAATTAGGGACTAAATAATATAAAATAAAAATATTTTGTTAGGAATAATTAGGAATTAAATAATAAAAAAGGTAAAAATAAATAAGGGTAAAATTAATAATGTAGAGAGCTAAGAAAATTACACAGATAATCTTAGGTACCGTTTAGACGGGCGTTGTGGGTGCTAACACCTTCCCCACGCGTAATAGACTCCCGAACCTTGATTTTAGGTTTCGTAGGCTATTTATCAATTTTAGGTTTTTCTAGTGTTTTCTTTTAATAAACATTAGTGGCGACTCATATTATTTTTGCGCCGTCCCACCGCGACCTCGGTTGCGACAGGAATGAAACGCATATTGTGGCCAGCCGTTTACAGCTTAGTGCAAGCACTCGCACAGAAGAAATTAGTCATTACGGTCGGCGGTGGATATTGTGTGCTCACCCAAAAAATAGTTACGAAAGAAATTATCTAGAGAAATATAATTAGTATATCTTATTTGTATTAAAATTAGTTTTCAGATTTTAATATGTTTTTAAACTCTTTCAAATTATATTTTCCATATTACCTTGCCAGGGGCCACGGATGTGCTAACTAAATAAATGTCCATGACCATACATACCCCAGCTTGCTTGTGGTTGAAGAATCGAAAGCTACCATGGTCGTGCTTTTTGAGCCACGACTGTACTGTCTTGTGCGACCAGAAGCCTTGTAAACTGACCTAATAATTGCTATTTAAAGAGAGGCTTGGGCATAATGTTGGTGTGGGTGTTTAGTGGAGAAATTGAGTGTGTGTAGAGTGCATTGAAGTAGGAGTAAGCATATCAATATCTGATTAACTCTGGCGGGAGAAATTAATCTAAGAAAAAGTGTAGGAAATTAGTTTTGATGCGCGCCTAGTGGAGATATTAGGATTAGTTCTTGTTTCCCTCCTACCAGGCCAAATTTCCTAAAAAAGGGGATAAAGTGACAAATCCCAAATAACTTTATCAGGTTTCACTCTTAGCAAGCTTCAACATTATATCAATGTTGGGTGTCAAAGCGAGCACGACCGGCGAGCTCATCCCACAAACCCGTAAAAATGGGGCGGGCTGAGCCACAAAAAACGAACCCGCAAACCAAGCCACCTGTCGCACCCCACCTGGCAAACATGGCGGGCCAACCCGCAACGAGGTGGGTCGGCCCACAGTCTCTATTTATTCCCATGTTTTTTTCTCCATATTTTTTTCCATATTCACCTGCTAAAGTAATGAGATCTAAATTACATGCCTAAAAATACATAAAAAGGACATTATGATATCTCCTAGGTAATTTGAATAACAAACTATGAACTTTCAACGAAATTGATTTAACTAAACTATGGAACCAAAACATCCTTGCCGCCAAGAATATGAAAATTATGTAAGCATGAGACTAGATTGAAAATCTCTTACAGCATTACAGCATAAGATTATAGTGTTCTTTGACACCCAACTATTGATACGAACTTGTAACTAAAGTTAGTAAGGGATGCCACCTCCTGCAGATAAGATTAATGTGCTCTTTGACACCCAACAATTACTTATCCAGCTCAGAATTTAGAAATATCACAATTATAGTTTGAGTTTTTTTATTAACTTTTTTTTTAAATGGGTAATCACTATTAATGGTTGTGATGCTTACTCACTTTAGATGAACTGCATTCAGAAAAATTAGTTCGTTAAAATGAGAAAGAAATAACAGGATATAAAAACTAGAAGGGAGGTAATATATGTTTCAGTTTCCTTAGAAATGTGAGATAATATATGTTTTTGTTTCCCCGTTTTTTTTCTCATGCCCTCCTTTTGACTCTGCAATCAGCTTGATTCAAAATTCAGGGAAAACTATACAATAAAATAAAAGTTCATCATATTAGCTATTATTAAAGTGAAGACATGACTCTTAATAATAGGCCAAAATCACTAATTTATATTCTAAAATCAGTTTTTTAAAAGCAAAAATCGTCATTTATAAAAAAAAATTGTTTTCTTATTTTGTGCAAACAACCCGCAAGCTCGCCTCTACGTGGGGCGTGCTAGACTTTTCCAACCCGCATCTTATGCAGGCTAGCCCGTCTTACCCTGCTTTAAGATGGGTTGAGTTTGGGACGGGGTGGGCTGCCCACTTTAACACCCCAAATATAAATATGGTAAGCTCGAATGGGTCAAAACAAAAGTCAAGTGATGCAAGGCTAGCTATTTATACGAGTAGCTTAGTAAAAGAAAATAATGTCTTTATCACCTCAATTCATGCAAATGATCAAAGAACTTCAACCAAAATCAAGTCAAGTTCTGCATAACATATAAGCATGAGTGAAATAATACAAGAAGGAATACATAATAACATTTATTCATTCAAGCATAAGGCCCAAAAATTAACAAGGTATGCATCTACAACAAATAATCCAAGGAATCAATTCTTAAAAAAAACATTGATGAACTCAAAAATTAAAAAAGTACAACCAATCCAGTCTTTAGCTTAAAGTTTTGATTCTAATCATATTATTCCCGATAATCAATGAAAAAGCGTGAACAGTTCACCTGAAAGCAAGTAGCCTAAAAAATCGCATTTTTTTTTTCTAAATTAAACAAAAAAACTTTAAACAATCCTAAGAAACTAAGTAAAATTCCATCCACACACTTAGACCACACATTTCCCTCAATGTGAAGCACGAATAAAAAAAAAACGTAATGGTAATGTGCGATATAAAAGAAGGGAAAGGAAAACTCCATAAGGATTAGATGCTGCTTGCAGCCTTTAAATTACCCTTAAAATCTGTAAGTGTAGATAGCAACCTAAGAGGGGGGGGGGGGGGTGAATTAGGTTTGCACAATTTACGCCTTTACAAAACTAAGATAATGATAATCACAATTGATGATTGTGATTGCAGCGGAATCAAACGTTGCTTGAAAGTAAAAGATAAGAGTTAGGAGAATTCACACACAGATTTTATCCTGGTTCACCTTCAATCCACCGAAGGCTACGTCAAGTCCCTCAAGAACCCTTGAGGATTTTTCCACTATTGATAAAAACTTCTTACAAGAGCTTACACCAAGAATTTCAAAAATTTCTATCAACAACCTGAAAGCAAAACTGCTTTCCAAGTGCCAATCTTCACCGAACCCTACGGTGATTTTCACTTAACCAGAATGAGAATGAAGAAGATTTCTATATAGCTGAATCAATCCTCTAACATAAGAATGGATTGAATATAGAAGCTATACTTTAGGTACTTATCATATGAAAACTCTTTTCTATTATGAGTTCTTCAACACTTGAACAACATAAGTGTTCTTATTGAAAATGAAGAATTAAAGACTCCGAATTTTGGCTCTAATGAATATGAAAGTTGTATGTCAATTGTTTTTTGGTTTTTGAACCTAAATGGACTATTTATAGGCACTAGGAATCGTCCATGAACCAAACAAGGTTTCCCAAACATTTTGGGACAAAATGGTTCATGAAACAACACAACTGTCGACCAGGTAATCGATTACAGCACTTAGGTAATCGATTACGCTATTTGCCTGTTGCTGTTTGAATTTTAAATTCAAACATGTAATCGATTACTTACCTCTGTGTAATCGATTACCTTAAAGGGTGTAATCGATTACACTCAAGTTCATTTTTTAGATAATGAAACTTTAGGTTTCTATCACTGTTGTGAACACCCAATTTTGTCCTACCCCTTTATTATTATTATTATTATTATTATTATTATTATTATTATTATTATTATTATTATTATTATTATTATTATTCAAGTAAAAAAAAAAAGAAGAAATCAGGAAAAGAAATGTCACGTGAGTGACCAAATAAAATTAACAAAAAAAGAAAAAAGAGGACAATAAGAAAATTGAAAAAAGAAGAAGGGGAAGGAAAATATGGAAAACAGAGAAACCAAAAATGGGTAGGAAAATAAACTAGGCTAAGGGAATTAGTTTGGTTTAAAGGAAAAAGAAGCATTGCGCGGTGTTATGCCTCTTTGCAGAATTTTTTTTTGCAGACTTTGTGTGTTAAACCAAACTCCATCATCACTCTTCTTTAACCCAAAATAGTTTACATACCATAACAAGCAAGGGCCACCCTAAAATCTCAGAGCACAAGGCTCAAGGGCCTTCACAGATCAAATCAGCATCTTTACGTGCAGAAGAAGGAAGATTTTTTGAGAAGAAGGAAGCAATAGAAGAGAATGGACGAAGAGGTTTTTTGTGGATAAATAGCCAACTTCAGAAGCAAAACAGGAGGACTTTTGGAGAGAAAAGATTTCTGGCGAGTTGGAGATTTCATGAAAATAGGGAAAGGCTCTCATCTTCAGAAACTTTTCCATTAGTGAAAACACATAGTGCTGAGAGGAAAGGAGGAGAGGCCCTGCTGCTGCTGTGTTCCTTCAACAGTGTGGAAGAAAGCAAGCGAAGAAGAAGGAAGAAAGCAAGCAAAGAAGGAAGGGACATAACCGGTAGCCAAAACTGGTACCCTTTTCATCTTCCTCAACCCACTATTTCTCTACTCAGCTTTGTTTTGCTATCTGTTTAAATGTAGAACAACAACAAACTATGTTTCGTATTGACAAGTATTAACAAATTTTAACAAAGTTCAAGCATACAGGATAGGAACAAATCAGGGTCAATGTAGTTTAAATACACAGTAAACATGAAATTTTTTTATGAGTCCTGCATCAACCAAACAGAGCAGAAAGAGATAAAAAAAATTAACTTCGGGCCTCATGGCGGCCGGCGGTCACAGCCGGCGGCCGTCGCCGGCCGTCGCCGTGCCACTCCCATCCCGTTGCCCAGACACCGTACACCACCTTCACAGAGCCGTCGTGATTCTGCTGCTGTCGCGTTGCGCCCTCGCCATTGCGTCCGCCGCGCTTCGCCGGTCATCGCCAGCGGCCGCCATCAACCTCGCTCTGTTCCGCCACCGTTTCCTTCCTCCTTCTCCGCCTCGAGCTGCTCTCTTCCTCTCCTCGTTTCTGCTCTCCTTCCCTCTCTCGTTTCTTCTCTCTTCCTCTCACTCCCTCTCTCTCGCTTTCCCCCTTTTCCTTCCGTTCTTCCTCCGCCTCGATCTGCTCTCTTCCTCTCACTCCCTCTCTCTCGTTTTCTCCCCTGTTTCTTCTCTCCTTCTCACTGCTTCTCTCTCTATTTCACTCACCCTTATCCTTTCAACATAATCTGATCCAGTTCTTTCTCTTTTTCCTTTTATTATTTATTTCTTTTTATTTTTTAACAATAACTTTTTTTTTTAACCAGGACTTGGGTGTGTGTGGGCATTGAGCCCTTTCAGCTCAATGAGCTTGTATTTCCTTTGTTGTATGTGGCCTAAATATGTTTTTTTTTCCTTCTTCTAAAATACATATTTTATATCAAACGAATAAAAATTAAAATTGTTTTTTTTATATATTACTGATGATGAGTAGCATTTCTACTTATTATTTCATTGAAATCACCAACTACCCATTTGGCAGCATGGATTTTCAAAATTAAAATGAATAAAAAAAATTTCTTAAATAAGTAAACGATGGTAACAGAATAACATTTCTATCATTTACCTCGTAAAGTTCTTATAACTACTCACTTGGTAGCATGAATAATTGAAAATCTAAAAAACTAAAAACATTCAAATATACCAAAATCTTCAAATATATTTTCTTCAAGAAAATCTCAAGTTTCAGTCACTTAAATCAAATGTGAGCTTCTTCAAGCTCTTCTCCCATCAACTCCACCTTCTTAAAGTTCATCACTTCAAACCATGCTCTTTGCAAACTAATCAAATTAAAAAACACAAAATAATATTGGTGGCGACTCTCTTGATTCATATTCTTTTTACGTGCCGTCCCGCCGCGACCCTGGTTGCGACAACTTTTAACTTATGAAAAAGATTATACTCAATATTTTAACTTGTCTTTGAGCCTTCATATGTAAAGAAACCTTAGAAGCATAACTTACTAAATTGTAAGACTTAGTCAAAGCTAGAACCCTTGAATATTGCTTGAAGTATGTTGAGCTGGTTATTCTAAGTCTTCTTTTCTTCTTTTTGTACATGAGTTTGTCGTCATCAAAATCTCAGTCAGGGTCAGGGGCAAGACCTTCTTCACAAAATCTTTATCTCTTGCTCTGGTGGAAGCCTAGCATTAAGGGACAACTCATAGTCTTGAGGCACAACTATAATAGTCCAGGAGGCTAGTAGCTTTGGTGGAGTATCTTTCTTAACAAAAGGTATTTGGGAAAACAAAAATTAATGATCTTATAAAAACTTGGAAATCATGTGATTTTGATGAATTATCTTTGACGGCATATGGTAAACCTGAAACGGTAGTAGCCACTCACTTATTAGTATACCCAACATGCACATTTAAGTCTAGAGATTTGGGCAGAGGTTTCAGAAAATGTTCCTCTATTATAGTTGGATCCACACAATTAAAATTATCTCCATCCATTATCCTAGTTACAACAACTTCTGAAATAATCAGAAGTAGCTTAATTGAATAATTGCCCATTCAGCTTCATCCCCAGCAACTACGTTATCTACTCAATTCCATGAAAAATATTCAAAACTAGGAACTGAAATATTAGAATTTCCAGATATGTCAAAAGCTATTTCAGCACAAATATAACACTCATTACCATTACAACATGCAAGAAACTTAAAATATTCACTAACTTTAAGAGACTTCATAAGGCCAATAAGATACGAATGAAATATTGACTGAAAATCTATGAGATTTTGGAACTGGCATGTAAGAGCTCAATTTTTCTCTCGATCTCGTCCGTCTTCTTAGTCTTGACAAGGTGAAACCAGACTTGGTACATAACAATTGGCATCCAACCAAATCTCCTCGTTGGGATTTTCAATATATTCTACATTATTATCTCTAATATTATACTTGATAAACTTCAAATCCTCAGCAGCTCTTGCAAGCAAAAGGATGTCACTATCTTCAGACAAGAACATAGGCAGCGCACAAAACAAAAACCCACGACATTGAAGATCATCATAACTGATACTAATCAATCGAGTCCAAGACTCTCGAACTCCATAGTCTCTCATTTGCCACACAACAAAATGGGTTCTATTATAGTCATGAGAAATGCACATGTGATTCCCTAGAACCCCAATATCTGGCTCAAAATGAGGCACCTCACTGACACCCTCAGGAAGTGGTAGATACCTATACTCCTCCTTACACATGTCAAGGGAAGCAATAACCAGGTGTTGGAGAGTAACATTTTCCCATTGATAATTGGGACCATTCATATTTTTAAGTGCTAACCAATTAACACAACCACTCACAAAATGTCCCATGTGGTATCTTAGCATAAGGGGAGAAGAATGGTTGCTCAAAATCTTTCTGCAACTAATATCACCCATGCAATGAATCTTTGTCTCCATCTTCTGCTCTGTATAATCCCAATGCACCACCACCACCTAGAAAAGAGTAAAAAATAAAATTAACTCAAAATGATCATACTTCTAAGTTGTATAATGAAAATTGTGCAGCCTTTCAATTTTATAACATTAGTCAAATTAAATTGACTAATTAGAACTTTAAATTTATCTCCATTGTTTATGATCTAATTAATCCTCCAGGTAATTTGAAGTCAGGATTGACAAGACTTAGAAAATACATCGTTTTCACATTAAAGACTAACTTTATGGGTAAATTTATTCTTGATGCAAAGGATAACAAATCTCATTGTATGAGTAAGTTAATCAAAGTGATATTATAGTATTAAGTTGTTATACGCAATGTGGATATTTTATGGCTAGATCTTATGTTTTCAAATGAAGTCTCATCTTTCGTACCACCAGTGAATTCCATGGGTCATCATGAGTGTGATTAATATCGATATGGACATGCATCATCAAATTTTTCAGAATATGAAGGATCTTGATGTAGCCACTAATGTAACAACAATAATTTTAAATCTTGGTGGTACTTAATTAGATATCTCCATAAAGAAGTTAATTTCAAATTAAACTATCATATATTGTATGAATTCTCAAATAATTATCTTCAAAACGGTTGGAATTTAATTTTTTACTCACCTTGTAAGTATCAGACGAATTATCATAGCCAAACCCAGAATTCACCATAACCTGCGGAGCATCCTCTGAAGCTCGCATGTTTATACAAAAGGCTTGTGACTTCTTAGAGGTCAAGTGTGTGGCCGGGTTCCAAAATTGAACCCATAATTTTTCAATTAGGCCTTCATCATAAAATTTGCCCCAGCAAACCAATCCATTGCAGGAGCCAAAAAATGAACGATTTTCCTTCAAATAGTATCCCTCATCATCATCGATCACGGATGACGGATCCTCCGTCAAAGAACGCACAGAGCATGGAACAACACAAGTGTCATCATTTTCAATGTCGTAGGGTTCTGCTTCTAAGGTGAGGAGGATGTGTGTGTTTTTGGGAGATCTGCTGAGGTGCAATTTCGCAAATGATCGATCGTTGGTGATGAGAAATTTCCATGACTTTGAAACACACGCGAATTGCATGAGGGTCTTCACGGGTAGCCATGACAAGATTTCCTCCAGGAGTTCCGAAGGGAGAATTGGAACACTAAGAGGATTTTTCATGATTGTGGGAAGAAAACCCGCTTAACCTCTGAACACGACCCACGAAATATCAAATAACCTAGAAATCTGAAATCACGTGCCCCTTTGGGGTACTCTCACATTCTGATTTTATAGTCCACTTTTTTCCTTCGTCACCTAGATATTATTTTAATCAGAAAACATAATATATATATGTGTGTGTGTGTGTGTGAGAGAGAGAGAGAGATAAATGCGCACATGGCCAATTAAATCTTTATATCTTAATTTATTTATTTTTTTACTTATAATGTGATAAAATTATTTAATTTATTTTGACATTTACATTCAACATGATATTATCATACGATAATAATATTAATAACTCATTATTAAGAAAGAAATAACCACAAAGTGTGGTGTAGTGGTTAGCTCACTTCATGCCTTAAGTATGAGGTTGGGAGTTCGAACATCACTCATGCGAATGAAGCGCATATTGTGGCCAGTCGTTTATAGTTTAGTGCAAGCACTCGCACAGAGGAAATTAGTCAATACTGTCGGCGATGGATATTATGGCCTCACCCCAAAAATAATTAAGAACGGAATTATCTAGAGAAATATAATTAGTATATCTTATTTGTATTAAAATTAGTTTTCAGATTTTAATATGTTTTTAAACTCATTCAAATTATATTTTCCATATTACCTTGCCAGGGGCCACGGATGTGCTAACTAAATAAATCTCCATGACCATACATCCCCCAACTTGCTTGTGGTTGAAGAGTAAAAAACTACCATGGTCGTGCTTCTTGAGCAACGACTGTACTGTCTTGTGCAACCAGAAGCCTTGTAAATTGACCTAATAATTGCTATTTAAAGAGAGGCTTGGGCATAACGTTGGTGTGGGTGTTTATTTAGTAAAGTGGAGAAATTGAGTGTGTGTAGAGTGCATTGAAGTAGGAGAAAAACACATAGAACTTGACTATCTCTGAAGGAGAAGAAGAGAGGCGGAAGCAATGATTAAGCATTCCAACATATGTTGTAATGTGAGTAGCTAAATCTCCTCTCTTGATGTTGGAATGCAGGATATGATTTGAACTCCGTTTTTATATATGTATTATCTGTAATTTCGTTTATATTGTGTTTCCCTTTTGTATGTTTAATTCTATATGATGTGATTAAGCATATCAATATCAGTTAATCAAACTCTGGCGGGAGAAAATAATCTAAGAAATAGTGTAGGGAATTAGTTTTGATGCGCGCCTGGAGGAGATATTAGGATTAGTTCTTGTTTTCTTCTTACCAGGCCAAATTTCCTAAAAAGGGGATAAAGAGACAAATCCCAAATAACTTTATCAGATTTCACTCTTAGCAAACTCCAACATTATATCAATGTTGGGTGTCAAAGCGAGCACGACCGGCGGGCTCATCCCACAAACCCGCAAAAATGGGGCGGGCTGAGCCACAAAAAACGAACTCGCAAACCAAGCAACCTGTCGCACCCCACCTGGAAAACATGGCGGGCCAACCTGCAACGAGGTGGGTCAGCCCACAGTCTCTCTATTTATTCCCATGTTTTTTTCTCCATATTTTTTTTCCATATTCACCTGCTATAGTAATGAGATCTAAATTACATGCCCAAAAATACATAAAAAGGACATTATGATATCTCCTAGGTAATTTGAATTAGAAATTATGAACTTTCAACGAAATTGATTTAACTAAACTATGGAACCAAAACATCATTGCCGCCAAGAATGTGACAATTCTGTAAGATGAGACTAGATTGAAAATCTCTTATAGCATAAGATTATAGTGTTCTTTGACATCCAACTATTGATACGAATTTGTAACTAAAGTTAGTAAGGGATGTCACCTCCTGTAGATAAGATTAATGTGTTCTTTGACACCCAACAATTACTTATCCAGCTCAGAATTTAGAAATATCACAATTATTGTTTGAGTTTTTTTATTGACTTTTTAAAAATTGATAATCACTATTAATGGTCGTGATATTCACTCATTTTAAATGAGCTGCACTCAAAAAAATTAGTTCGTTAGAATGAGAAAGAAATAACAGGATATAAATACTAGAAGGGAGGTAATATATGTTTCAGTTTCCTTAGAAATGTGAGATAATATATGTTTTTGTTCCCCGTTTTTTTTCTCATGCCCTCCTTTTGACTCTGCAATCAGCTTGATTCAAATTCAGGGAAAACACTACAATAAAATAAAAGTTCATCATATTAGCTATTATTAAAGTGGAGTCATGGTAACCAAAAAAAAAAAGTGGAGTCATGACTCTTAATAATAGGCTAAAATCACCCATTTATATTCTAAAGTCAGTTTTTTTAAAGCAAAAATCATCATTTATAAACAAAAAAAATATTCTTATTTTGTGCAAACAGCCCGCAAGCTCGCCTCTACGTGGGGCGTGCTGGACTTTTCCAACCCGCATCTTATGCGGGCTAGACCGTCTTGCCCTGCTTTAAGATGGGCTGAGTTTGGGACGGGGTGGGCTCCCACTTTGACACCCCAAATATAAATATATTTATATAAATATTTTTATGTTGTATGAGTATAAATGTGAGTACACTCTTGCGTCTTGTTTCTCCTCACGTTAGAGCATTTTCAATGGTGGGATCTTATTTTAGTGTCTTAAACATTTCTGGTGTCTTAAATATTTTTGGTGAGTCTATATTGTTACATAAGATTTAAGACACGCATAAGATCCCACTGCATATTTCGCATAAGATCCCACTGCATATTTCGCTCAAGTGGTTGGGATCTTATTTTACTTTTAGTTGGACTCACAATACACAATATAATTATATTATTTATTTCCACCTAATATTAAATTAAATTAAACTAATAATTCTATACAAATATATTAAGGAATTGTATTAATGTTATTGTTTCTATCAAAGTTACTACCTAACTTCCTAATATACCATTTATCTTTCTTCTTATGTTAAACTCTTTAGTTTCCTATCACCATTAATTTGAGGGTAAAATTGGTAAAATATAATTAATACTCTCTGGAACTTTGTAAAGTGACAGAAACAAAAAAAAGGATAAAAATAGTGATAGTTATATAGGAATGGAGGGAGTAATAATCACCATGCACTAGGATAGTGACGGATCCAGAAATTTTAACTCGTGGGGCAGCATATACATATAAATTTATAATATTAAATATATTAATTTTAAAAAATTTCATTTATATAATTATTATTTTCTATGAGTATTCATATTTTAAAAACGTTATACAACTTTTTTATTCTCAAAACTATCAAGAAGTTGGGTAAGATTATAAGAATTTTGAACTCTTGAGAGAAGAAGAAAATGAATGAAACACTGAGTTATGAACCTAAAATATTGTCATATTACACATAAAAAAGTTAAAACTGTAGATCACAATAATATAAAATTTGAACTTGTTAGTGACAAATATATAAAAACTTCACATTATTTATCATATCTCTTACTTCTGTTTTATCTACTCTCATATCTTTTATATGAATGTGAGTGAAATGAATATGAACCATCTTTTTCCAAAATACAAAGCAATGGGGGCACTTATTATTTTGTGGGGGCCATTATTTACTAAATATTCTAAAAATTAGTGTATATGTAATATATTATCGTAAAAAATGAAAAACCTTGTGGGGCACTTACCCCCCTCACACCCTATGTAGATCCGTCACTGAGTTAGGGTACGGGTTCCAACCATTTTTTTTGCACAACCCGCACTCGCTCGAACCAAAATGCTTCAATCCATCTTCTTTGAATTTTTAACCCGATTACCCGGCTGAATGCTTCATATCAGTGTCGGGTACCTTGGGTATGGGTTGGTGTGGGTTTGGTGCTCACCTCACATGTTTCTCTTCCTTCGCATAACCAAATGGGGGAGGTATATACTCTCTCCCCTAACTCTTTCTTCTGCATCTCTCTCACTACATCAACCCATAACAAATACAGTGTTAAAGTCGTATGTAGTTTGAATAAATTTCGTGGAGAAATGTATATTATTTCTTCTTTCAAATTAATTATGAAGAATGAGAAATCAATGATATCATACTAACAATATAACTTTATTATATAAAAAAAGTTGTCACTCTAATTTTTAGATCAATATATATATATTGGTGTACATCTAATGAGTATAGACCTCAAGAAACATAGGAACATAGGAAAAATGAGTGATATATGTGATATGTAATATAATGTGATCGAAAAAGAGAGATAGAGAAGAATAGGTATAAGCGTCTCACCTTTAACCACTCAAATTTTCAATATTTCCTTTTATTTCTCATCAAGCGAATGGCCTATGTTCTTCTTCCTTGGTGTTCGTCCGTAATACAAAGAAGGTCAGTGATGGTTGATCCCAAGATGCATGCACTGTTTGGTAGTACATGTATCATTATTGTTTTTAAAAAAAGATTTTCTACATTACCTAAATAAATATTGGTTAAAATCACTCTAGTCTTTAGTAGCATAACTATAATATTTTGACATGTGTCATAAGCTAAAATTTTGTAAGACACATGTCAAAGTATATTTTTATTGTGAGCCCAAGGTATCCGCCGCCAACTGTAGTGACCAATCCTCTCGTCGCGGGTGGTGTCCGCACTAAGCGATAAACATGTGACCACGAAATGAATCTCATTCTCATGGACAAATATCAAACTCTGATCTCATGGTTAAGGGACGAATTGAGCTCCTCACTACCCCACACCTTATGGTTTTCAAATTATTATTAGGTCACTTAACCTATGATGATTTTGGTGATGGAATGTCATTAACATATTTGAGGAACAATAATGATATTGTGTTAAGCTTTATAGTGCATGGAACATTTTTTTTCTCTATTGCTTCATTTAGTCACACCAATCTTTATTGTTTGAAGAATATGCACATACGGACAACTAAATTACTATCAGACTTCGAAGATACTGATTCTACTAATAGACCAGACCGATAAAAGGAGCCAGTTACATGCAAATAATTGTCTTCTGATAAAACCCAAAAGGCATACATGATTAGAACCCAACAAAAATCTGGCCTTTCCATCTTATTTGGATATTTTTAAGATTCTTCATCAACTTGCTCACTATTAGCATTGGCATCTAATTCATGGAACATATGCCTCCCCAATTTAATGATCAAGTACACTGAGGAAGGGATGTTTTTAATGCTCCTCTCTGCAGTTCTTTTCTCAGGTCAAAGGTATCTCAAATTTCCATCCACATAAATTTTACACCACAGACAAACATTGATTGATCAATTAGTGTGAAAAAAAAAGTGAAGATAAGTAGGCATCCTTTAGAAGCAAACAAATGGACTTTGATTTGATAGGCAATGTCTCCCAAATATATCAAAGACAGGAATATTGGATGACTTTCTCTTTTTGAGTGATTGCAAACAAGTGAATGAAGTTAAAGTGAACAAGTCAAAGGTTAGCAAGCTCTGTGGTATTCAGATTAGGAAAATTCTTGTGCCAATGCCTTTTATATAAATCTTAGGCTAGCTTAATAAGAACAATAAAAACAAACAATAAAATAATACGAATTCAGATCCTCAGCTGCCCTAGTCTCTCTAGCAGCAAAATGAGAAATGTATGAAAAGGAATTACCAATTTAATCTTTTATGAATCAATCTGAACAATTAATTAGAAATGACCAAGAATTGGCAACAGAGAGAGAGCTGAAGAGAATATGGCTGCAGATGATGCATGTTGAACAAAACATGAAACTTAAAACATGCTGTGTTAACGTTTAGATCTTCTGCAGCCTAATTAGCAACAGCAAAATAACAAGTGTATAAAATTGCCACCAATTTAACCTTTTTATGGATTAATCTAAACCGTTTAATATAAAAACCAATGACTAAGAATATACAGCAGCGGACATGCTATGTTAAGGTTCATGCCATTATGATTTGCTTAAGAGAACTCAATCTTTAACACACAATCTCTTTTATATTTATTGAAACTTTAAGAACAACATCGTGAAAATCTCTTATACTTTCCTCCATGAGATACGAAGCAGTCAGAGATATTAAATGGAAATCATAACTATATAAGTTGCTATTACATGACCCCATCTGAAGCAAGCATGTGATGTGAAGACACCGAGTATATATAATAGATAAATCAAATCAAACAGAGAGGAGAGTGTTCATTGCTCCTCAATGGCTAATTCCTCAACATGATTGAGTGGTTTGAAGACCTGGATCTCAGCACACTTGTTTGGTAAAATCATAGAGCCAACAAGACCCTGATCAAGTTCAAGTGCGTGTTGTATAGGAGTAGCATCATATTTCCTTGCTATGACAACAGAATTGATAACCTCATCAGTAGGGTGAAAAATAGAGAGAACCTCAAAGCCTTGAAGATCAGAAGCCTCAACCACAGGGTAGAGAAACGCCCTCGCCCCATGAGCACTTCTCAGCATCAGAACAGCACCAGGAGCCATGAACTTAGCCAAATGATCAATAATCCGATACTTGTCCTCTTTGTTCATGCCAACAAGTGCTGCCAAATACACAACATCATAGTCCTCTAAGTCTTTCTCCACATCGAGTATGTCACTGGTGTGGAAAACCATGCGGTTTGAAAGGTCAGGGTCAGAGGAAACAAGGTTCTGAGCACTGGAGTTTGCTGAAGGGTCAATGTCATAGTTGTGGAAAGTGGTGGAAGGTAAGTGGTTTGAGGCCAAGACAATGGAAGTGAGAGGAAGAGGACCTGAACCGATAAAAGCGATTTTGTTGGGGACTTGAATGGAGTTTTGGGTTAGGATAGTGTACTCAAGGAGAGCAAGTTTGAGGTAGTTGGAATAGTAAGGGAAGATATGGAGGTGGGTGAGAGGGTTTTTGTGTGAGCCTAGGATTTTGGAGTAGTGGCTCTCTAAATGGCCTTCAGCTTCACCACAGAGTCTTATGAGGTGGGATCTGATGTCTTGCACGGTTTTGGGGAGCTTGGTGACATCGATGGGGCTAGGTGGCATGCATGTGAGGACAAGCTCGGTGAAGAGTGTGTCGACATTTTTGCAGGGTTTGAGAGACTCGAGAGATGAGATTTGTGAGTAGAGAGAGCAGACTTTTTCAATCAGGAGCTCTTCTTCGCAAACCATGTCGACACTGTGAGGTTATGGTGGTGTGTGGGAAGACTTGTTGCCTCAATATTTATGCACAACTCTGGGGCCCACAATCACCACCTTGACTTCATAATACACATTCAATCCCATTCTTTATGCACTTTACATTCTTCATGTCTTCTATCACATGCATCCATTAGTTCTCTTCACTTCCTTTATCATATCAATATGATAAAGATGCTTTGACACCTAGTGAGATATAGAAGTAGAACATATAGAAGTAGAAGAGAGGAAAATTAAAAATATAATATGTGATATGATTGAAAAATAAGATAGAAATCGGAGGAGAAAGAAAATTTTATGGTGTGAATAAATTAAAACTCTTTTGAATACACTGTATACACATTATATAGTGTTCATACAGTGAACTTGGAAGTGATCAATCAAAGAACCAGAAGAAGGATTCAAACATAGTCTCTTTTCTGTGTTCAGAGTGAACATGAGTCTCCTTTCAACAAGACCTCCTTATATGCAAAGCGAAATCCTAATCTTCGCACGTAATTGTCCCCTATATGTCCACATAACTATAGGCATGAGGTATAGGGGGTGTGCGCTTTGAGCTATTCAACTTATAAAATATCTCAAGCGGTTCAATAATACATGTGGGAAAACAAACAAGAACTCGCCCATGATAGATTAGATTATATGCCTATATAAATTATATATATTGTCTAAACTAGAATACATCACCCAATCTGGGCCACATTAGCCAGCAAACAATGTCGCCAAATGAGCTTAATATCACCCAAACAACGTCACCTACGGCCAAGGAACAGACTTAAACCTTATGATCTGCCCACGAACATCCCTCCAACATTAAGGCGCCTCAATCTTAGATCACCCCTTCCAATCCATATAGCAAGAGAAATAAAGGAAGAAAAAGAGAGAGATGATTAGCGGAAAAAACTACAACTTTTGGACTTACACTTTGCTTGATAACTTTGAGAAGAGAGGAAGATGATGGAGAGAGTTAAAGAAAAGAGTGGGGAGACAACCTTGTTCACTTGTAGGAGAAAGAGTGAGAAAAAGGTGAGTAAGTGAGCCTCACCACATTTTTGGGTCTCTTCAATCCAAGTTGAGAAGAAAGAAGTGAGTCACTTGCTTTTTTTTTTTTTTGGTCAATTTTGCCCCCACCATCAAATTTTTACTTACATATAATTGAGTAATTTTTTCTTTAGACAAAAAGAAAAACTCACTATTCTCTCATTTTCTTCTCATTTTATCATATTAAATGACCTACAAAATCTACTATCATTAGCAATTCTTTCTCTCTACTCATTTTCTCTATTTTTTCCTTCTCTCATAAAATAAATAAAGCATTACTGTGTTTCACAATGTGTGCCATCATCAATCAAAATATGTTATATGGTATATAATGTGAAGAGAAAGGTGAGAAAAATAATGTAGATAAGAGGTAATGTTGGAACGTTTGAAAGACTTGATTTTGTGATTGTATGGAATTGGCATGTTTATATCCCTTGTATATTTTGTATGTTGTTGTTAGTAGGGTTGGAAATAGATCAGACCATTTTCAGTTGAGACATTCGGAGTCATGCATGCTAAATTAATAAATAATCAAGACTAAGAGGTTTTTTAAAAGTCTATTCAATTAGAAAGACTAAACTCATGCTTATGCTTATTAGAGGCCTTTTAAATCCAAAGCCCATTTAAATAAATACAATTAATATAAATTCATTAATTATTATTGTTGTGCAGCATTAGATTTCTATAATACACGAAATCATTGAATGACTTGAGACTCCTTCTACACTTATACTGATATATATTTGATAAGTTAAAATTATCAAAACCAGCTTTCATAGATGATAAGTAGTACCTCAATTCCTCAAACAGCAAAGATATTGGAAAGTAAATTAAAGAAATCAAACCAACTTAATTCTGCTCGATGTTTTCTATCCATTGGGGTGGTCCGTAAAAGATGTTGTTTAAATTTAATATAATAGGGATGTGAGAGGATTATGAATATGAATATGAATATGAATATTGCTATCTTGGATGAAATATTAGATTTATCCAAAAAGGGGAAAAGAGAAAGAAATACCCGTTAAACCAAATTTTGAGAAGAAAAAAGAATGCCATAGCTAAATTCACATAATTAAGATTAGATATTGTAATTTAGCCCTTCTAACAACCATTCATAAAGCTAACCAATGTTAGATTAGATATTGTAATTTAGCCCTTCTATTTTGCAAAATATTGTTTCTAAAATCCCATAGCTAAATTCACATAATTAAGATCTCAGATGTCGATCATTCGAATTTGAAAAGACCAAATTGTAAATTTTTTTCTTTTTGAAAGAAGACCAAATTGTAATTGTAAGTTAACACAAAGGAAAGGCTGATGAATTGAAAAAAAAAAAAAGGGAAAGGAAAAGATGAAGACCAAATATTTACATTCATAATTTATTTTTATAGGAAAATAATATTTAGCCCGAATAGTTATGATTATGCACGACATGTAGAGAAGAATGGTACTTAGCTTGGTTCTTATTATATTATTTCCATTTTTCAATGCGCTCTCGTCATGTTTTTACAAACCAATATGATTGGTTAAAAAATCTCTTCGTTTTTTTGTGCCTGCTATGCTTGCTTATTTTTATATAACAAATTTTAGTCTTCAAATTTTTATTTATAAACCAATTTATATTTTGTCACCAATTTAAAAAAATTTATTATTTTTAGCTTGTGAATGTCAATCAATAATTTCTTAATTATATATTTGATACAAAAAATCCTTTTAATTTTTTTAGTCTATACTGAAACTTCTTTAATCAAATGTACAAATTATTAATTACTTATTTTTTAAGGCAAATCCGCAAATTCAATTAATTACTTACTGAAACGCTATCTCTTTCCACATATTTTTTTAAATATTTGTACTTGCAATAGAAAAAAAAATATTGTTTTTGTCATTTTGACTTTCTTGGTTTATTAAAAAAGTGGAAGGCAAATTAAAAAATATCAGATTGTCCTATTTTGTTCAATTTCACTTATGACTTCTTAGATGTGCTTGCTTGTAGTATATGATATACAAAAATAAAATAATTAAGAAAAAATAAAGATTCAACAAAATTATATATACATGTTTAAAAAATAAGAAATTTTATTATTTCTCTTTTTTTGAAATGTTTGATTGATCGGGGAATGGAAAAAAAAAATAGATATAAAACCACTAGGACACGAAACAACGAAAACCAATCATCAAATTTTCTATATAAAAAATTATAGGAAGACATCATCATGATGGATTGCAAGTTAAATTTAAAACTATGGAGCAATATTTGACTCATATTTGATTCCAAAATGCTCTTGTTTTCACACTATCACACGTTCTCTTATTTATCTGAGTTTGATTTATCTTTTGTCATAACCCAAATTAACACTTTTTTCTTGTTACTTTAATTCTTGATTTTTATTTTTACGTTTCTCAGTTCTCATGATACTCCATGTATAGCTAAAGCATTAAAAATATAATATCACAAAAATACAAAAGATCTAATATAGGAGTACTTTTTTTAAGGTAATATATATACTTTATTTAATAACTAGAAAATTAACTAAAACTAATTATTGTTTTTCATGTAAACACCAAAATATCACTGCCGATCGTTGTCAACAAGTAATGACAAATGGTAAGAAATTCCGTTTCACGAAAGTAAGGAAAGGAAATCGAGTTTGCGTCTCTCTCTCTCTCTCTCTCTCTATGTGTGACTTTACGTGTTTGACTAATTAGATGCCAACATATTTTATGACTAGAGGTAATAATCCCAGCCATGATGATCAAAATAAATGCTATATACTTTTTTCTTACATAAAATAGTATAACGAAAAGCAAATACTTTCAAACTATCGAGCAAATGAGAATTTACTATGAGGGGGTTCGAACTCTAAAAAGATGAAAATTAAACCCAAAACTTGTAATAAATTGAACCAACTCAAGTTGGAATAAATCCCATATTTTATGAGGGGATAAGAACCTTAGCCATCCAAATTAAAATTAACTTTTTTTATAAGCCAATAATTGTATTAATGGAGTATAAGGGGTACTCCAACCCAAAGTACAGTAAGAAAAGAAAGAAAAAGACACAGCATAAAACTAGAGTGAGCCTAGACTGAGCAAAAGAAAGTGAAAATAAATGGAACAGGTATAAAATTAAAATTAAAATTAACTACATATAGCTCTCCACTTAATTGGTATCAAAATTAGTTTTTAGATGTTTTTATTAATTAAAAAATTAAACTGAAGAAACTGTTAAATTAATTTAATTTATTTTCTTCATCAAACTATTCATAATTGACATAACACACCCAAGTGAGCTAAATCCCAGCATAATTTAGTTCACACTACATTAGCAATTTAATATGGCTTACAACTGCTTGTTGTTCTCTTCTTTACTCCACAAGCAAAAGTCTAATGCATGTTGATGAAGATGTTTACTTTCATTTAATATTATGTTCAGTTTTGTCATTGATACTACACGACGCATACTTTGTTTTCTTTATATGAGCACTCAAGAAGGTCAGAAGCACGGAGTAAAATCTTTTCTTGATTAATATTTTTTTGGAAAATGATTGTGGATATATGCATAGTGTAGACGTTATCAAACATCTAAAGTAAGAAAAGAAAAGAAGTTATGAATGTGGTATATGATAAAAGAGAGCGATATAGAGAAAGATGAAGGGTCTATTGGATATCTCAATATTTATATGTCTATGTTTCATTACTCTATTTCTTTTGCTTAACTAGTTACGCTTTTGCTCCAGTTACGTAATTCATGATTTTGGTCCTTATAGTTTTACATGCTCTAATTAAGTTTCTCTAATTTCAAAATTAAATAAAATGTTCCACATGTTAACTACAGGGGACTCAAATTAGTTCGATTTGAAAGAAAAGGGACTCAATTTAGGCAATCGAAACTATAGGGGTTTAAAGTGTTATTAAATCTATTTTTTAGTTAACATATTTTTTGAAAGTCAATACTATATATGGTTTGATGAAAATAGAATTATAACTTCTAAAAGTCTGTTAACTCTATTTAGTTTAGTGTTGTAAATCAATGTAAATGAGAAAACACGCATGCCAACGCATTAATAAAGAAGCAAAATTTCGTTATTTTGACTCAAACATAAGTTCAAACAAACATTATAAATAACCCAAACAAATATTCCTCTTGCATATATAGTATTTTAAAATATCTAATTTTGAAAGAAAAAATAAAATATTAAAATAATAGATAAATATGTATACAAAGTGAAAATGATACTTTTAGATTGAAATAAAATTATAAAAACAAATTAAGTGAATAAAAAAAAGTTTCAAAAAGTCAAGCTTTCGCAACTTATGCTCCAAGAACCATTGAGGGCGAGGCTTTATTTGGTCATGTCATGTCTTCCCTGAGATTCTTAAACATCTCGATAACGGGTTTAATTCTTAAACTTACCGTTTATGAATAATTATTAAGCACATTCACCACTTTGATCCCACTTTTGGCTGGTCAATTATATTATGTCTTTACAAAAGCACGACACAGCAAGAAAAGTGCATGTGAATTTGATGACGAACTTTGACATACAACATCTGTAAAGTCATGCATATATTTTTAATTTATCTCCTAATTAAATTTGAATGGTGCAGGCAAATGAGACGTTTTCATTCCCTTTATTTCGTGCAAGCAATTTTCATTTCATTACTTGCACGTACTGTTCTAGATAATATTCATATCGTATTGATAAAAAGAGAATGAAGATTGAAAGTGATAAGGAATAATAATATAATAGACGACCCTGCAAATTTTTTCTGTATCCATCATCCGTGTGATTTGATGTTTGGGGTTGAAATAGAGTTTGAGAATGTGCATCAAACCAAAAGCTACTTTTTTGTGTGTTAATTATTTGGTTACCAATTTGGCCACTTCCACCCACTAGCAGGAACCAAATGCGATTACTCGACGATGATAGGGGAATAGTGCAAATGCACTTTTGCAGCAAGGTGCATGGACTAGGATATCAAAGAAAATGAAAGTTTTTTTTTTACAAAAGTGGATGCTGTTCAAATAAATAAATTATAATATCAAGAGTCTGTTAATAAAAATCAATTGTATTTTTTTTGAATTATATATAAAAAATAACTTGAAAAGCTAAGATGGTTGAAAAAATAATATAATGTGAATATTTAAAAAGAAAAAGTTTATGTAGGATAATATTTTTGTAGGCAGCTTTCGGTTGGGATGATGTATAATTGGTACCTTACGTAAGACAAATTTAAAGATTGCATAAAAGAATGCATGTTGGTTGGCCAAGAATGAAGTCAAATATACTTGATAATTTGTTTTATGCAAATATATGTATGGTAACCACGCGATGGCGTGTGCCCAACGGGGCCACATATCCTATTCTTACCAATTATGCCTTACCATCATGTAAACAAAACTACAGTCATTGTCCAAGGGTTTTTGTTCGAAAATGATTTGTGAATCCTGAATAGTACCAGACATACGCATTCATGAAGGTTTGAGATGCTAGCGTGATCGTTAGAAAAATGTTTTCTCTAAAAACAGCTAGAAAATGAGTTGTGGCGGTCAAATACTACTGCCACAAATTCAAATTCGTATGTTGATTGAATGTGTAAAAAAGCATAATCTACCTATCATTACTGTTTTTGGTTATTTGCTCTTTCTATTGATTCCTCTTTGGAGTCAGCTAGGCTACCTCAAAGAACACTTAACCACGATGGTTAAACTCTCCGTTTAAAAATATATATGTTGTTTTAGTTTTTCTCAATTTTTCAAAATATATGTTATTTTACAAATTTAAAGCATTTTATCACATTTTTTCTGATTTATGCTCTCATTTAATATTATAACTCTATCCGTTTCAAAATATATGTTATTTTAGTTTTTGCATTATTTTTTAAAATATATGTGGTTTTACAAATCTAAAGTATTTTATCTCATTTTCTTCCATCTATAACAGCATTTATTATTGTATTTCTCATCAACTACCTCTTTTTTTTTTCCACTAATCACAATTCCCACAAATTACTTAACCAATAATTACAATTCTCTTTTAATATAACTCAACTTTAAATAAAGGTATTCAATCAAACTATAACATCAATTAATAAACTCTTAAGCTACGTGCATAACATCTAACAACATATATGTTGAAACGGAGTAAATATCTTTCACCAACCACTTTTTTTCCACCTATCACAATTCTCACAAATTATTTAACCAATAACTACCATTCTTTTTCTTTAAATATAATTCAACTTTAAATAAAGGTATTTCAGTCAATTTATACCATCAGTTAATAAACTCCTAAATAACATATATTTTGATTTGAAACGGAGGAAAAATTTAATGCATTTATTTGGCATAACAATGGGGCGGGTAAGACATGCTTTGTCTTTGCTCTATATCACAGATTCAGATTTAATAGCCGTAACTAGGAGTTACTTCTATAGTTATAAAAGAGTAAAGATTTAATGTTGATGAATGATCAGTGTAATTTTTTTACAATGATATTCAATGATTGTTTGAGATATCAAAATATAAATTTAAGTTTATTCAAAATAAAAAATTATATAAGTGTTTATGAGTAAGTGGGTTGATGAAATGAAACAATTAGATATCAGCATTCTCTTTTTCTCGTTTTCCGCAATTCCTTATTTGTTTTTTTCAATAATTTCAGCAATAAGCTTTTTGCCTAAAATTTTGACATTATCTCTGATTGTCATCAGATTTTGTAGGATTATAGGTAAGAATATTTTAATTATACACTTATTTCTTATTTTCTTTTTCAACTCTTATTACAGTAAACACGTATTATACTTCAACGTGCATTACTTAACGGATGCGACTATACCGACTAATGAAAAAGTTGTACACTTGATCAAAGTTAAACTCAAATAACAAAATGTGATTTTGAAAAAATTTCAAAAACATAGTATTATATTGTATAAACTGAAGCAGACACATTGAATAAAAACATATTTCACCCAATTAAAATGTAAGAAAACAGCAATGGAAAAAGCTCTAAAATTTTATCTCTGTTCAGAATCTTCATATCTTTGGCATCCCTGATAGAATGAAGATTTGCAATTTATAAAGAACCTTTACGGTTGTTGTAAACAAGAATTTAGTCCTAACTCGAACAAGATTGTTTCTCGTGAAAGATAATTGTAACAGACAAAAAAAACAGGAGTTGCATGGAAAATAGGAGCTTCTAGTTGGTTCAGAATTTCCTTCATGGTGAGCTTAAGTTTATTGAACTTCACTTCCATGAGGTTGAACAAATTGCAACAAGAAAAACACTCCATTAGCCACATCATATAGCATTAGGCCTATTCTACCTCCAACCCAACTACCAAACTGACTTCCAACAAGATAACCAACCCTCCCAAGGCTTTGCTCCCCAAGAAACCCTCCACTATAAGTACCAAAAAGAGTACCAGTTCCCCTGAGGAACCCCTCAATGGAGGTACCACCATAGTAAACAGCTTCAAAAAAGTCCCATCCTGAAGACATGATGGGACCAACCACGCGATTCGTCTTGCGTGTAGCCAATTTCGCTGCCTTAGCGCCTACTTTCTGAGCATGTTTTTCTGAATCAGATGGTGACATCCCCTGCGACGCGGCATCGGCAAGGGCAGAGTTGATTGCAGCCTGCCTTGCTCCTTCAACATGAGCAGCTCTGATATTGTTGGAGTAGAGCTTCACACCTTCCTTCACACCACATGCTAAAGTTCCTGAACCCATGTCGAAGCAATCTAAGAATGTGAACTTTCCACTCTGGGATGAACCCTTCTCCCCAACAAGGTGCCTGCATTTTTCAGCTGAAAGGAGCAATATTGTGTGAGCATAAGGAAAAAATTGTAATTGGATTTGGAAGGCTTCCATAGTCAAAGATGAGAACATAGCTGGAGTTAAATGTGTTACTAATGGTCATATGATAATAATAACAATAACATATGCACAAAACTAACCATTTTCTAGAAAAGAAAGATTCATCCCCTAATTCAGACATCCAACTTTTGGGTTATACAATGAATTGAACTCAGGATTTTCTGCTATACAATTAAATTTCAAGATTCAACACCGAGAAATCCTCTTAGGACTTGCGAATGCAGCTTATAGTTGCAGTTAAGATGGAGAATTTTCATGACATAATCCCAGAATATGATAACAAAACAGGTCATAGCATGTTTGGTTTCACGATGAAATGTTCTACAATCATTTCTGCTAGAAGCTATACAAGTCTTAGCTTTTGAGTGAATGTGGCTTACATTATGTGCAAATTGTAAAAACATACTTAGATGAAGAACTATCATATACAATTTAGGCAGAGAATTGATTCTTTACTGTTTTGCGAATAATTTCAACATTGCCAAAAATAAGAGGAACCTGATTAGGCAAACTCCCCCTAATTAATGTCACTAATTGGCCCAAAAAACTTTAAACAAAGATGAGAAAGCAACCAAACATGTAGAAAAGGCAGAGATAAATTAAAAGCTTCATTATGTCAATATGATAGTGAAAATAAAGATGATGTGGCGTTCGCAATTTATGAATCTCGATGAAGTTATCATTACATATAACATCAATAATAAATGCTCAAAGAAAATAATGAAATTCAATTTTAACCGCTTTGATGGAATGTATTGGATAGGCATTGATAAGTTAAGTACCTGTGATGCTAAGAACAATGATTGCAGCAACAGATACCAGAAACTGAACCCTCTTCTTCTGGAAATCCATGGCATGGCAGTATTAGTTAAACCGAACCTAACTCAATTATAGCATGCAAATTATAAAAATGAATCAATTAAGGAATCCTTGGATGCTTCGAAGAGGGGGAAGAATCGTAACGATAGATTCTTATTTCTTAGTTTCAGGTTCATGCTGCTACCACGTATAACTTTATCAGAAAAGGAGAGATAAAACCGCCGGGAAAATGCATCAAGTTGATCTTGGGCTTCAAGAATGGCCCAATGGACACTGGGAGACAAAGATATTGAGAGTTCTTCACAAGTTCAGTTACCTCTTCATTTCTTTTTAGCTTGGCATAAAACTTAAATCTTATTATCAATATTTTTGCTTTGCAAGGTTTAACTCTTATGGCTCATTTTAGTTTATTAATTGTCATACAATAGTAATTATTACATTCATTTGTTTCTGGATTCAGGTACTATAATGATTGTTTTAAATTTTTTGTTTCTAGATTGCATGTATGGAAGGCGAGCCTCGGGGTTGCTGTCATGTGACTTGGTTGGTTCGAGCGTTGGAACTTTATGAAACTAATTTTGCCTTTTTTTTAGATCACATATATCATTCGGCCAAGACAGTGCACCCAGAACTAGATAGAACCAATACAGGTAATAAAGCTCTCATTTCAAGTATTTAATGCAACTATGCCAACAAAATATTTCAACACAACTGCATACCAAGACCTCAATTAAGCTGAATCAATCCTACCAGCTGATCCAAGAGCTTGGCAGTACTTACAATGACTGTTTAGGATTGCACTTCCAGTGGCTATGGCAACAAATCTATGTATGCTAAGATAAACAAGTTACATTTTTTTATGTGCACCAAGGGTGTTCCCAGCTAATAGCTAAAGACTAATCCATTTCAAGACGTAGGAATCACCAAAGTGAGCTTTACCAATGGAGAATCATGAAATATAAGAGTCATGTTCTAAAAAATAAATTACAAAATTTTATCCACAGCTCACAATTCATTGAGCAGGATTTGCAGTCCATCCACAACTATTGTTTCCATCTTCTTTTCTAAAAGGAATGACCCAAATATCATATAACTTCTACTGGAGTTACATATCCAAATAAATGAATCTTAATGAACTTGTCCGACAGCGCATGAGTCCTTGAGAAGTTATTCCGACAGCGCAAGCCAATTATAATCAAGCTTTTGAGCTTCATGCTTCCATATTCAATTGCATATATTCATTTATTTATTACCACAAAAATACAAGGGTCCAAGAGGGAGCAAGTAGTATGCTTTCTGGGATTCTGATAGCCTTGATGAGGAATGATAACAATTGAAGGGCATTTGACTTCATCCCACACGCAGAAAATGACTAAGCATGCTCCTTTCAGCATTAAAATATGCAATGTGATTTAAGCATCGCCTTCATTTTTATCCAAAGAAGCTGATAAATAGCTCAATATGAAACCGTCTAGATCTCCCTCAAGAACAGAGTCAGGATCTGAAACCTCATAGTTAGTTCTAAGATCTTTCACCATCCGGTAAGGCTGCATCATAGATGAAAATATTAATTAAATGCTCAGATCATCAAAACCTACAAGGAAAATAGGGGGTAAATATAATCTCAAACCTACATGAAGCACATAACTACGTATCTGACTGCCCCAAGTTATGTCAGTGAGAGATTGTGTATGCTGTGCATTCATCTGTGCCTGGCGTGCCATCTCAAGTTGGTCTAACCTTGACTGAAGCACAGCCATCGCCGAAGCCTTATTATGATGTTGTGATCTGTTTCCAAATCATAGCCAAACTTGAAATCTAAGAACAAAACATATTCAATGCATGAATATATATAGATATATTTCATACCTTTCGTTTTGACAAGTTGCAGTAACCCCTGTAGGAATATGAACTATTCTTACAGCACTCTCAGTTGTATTCACATGCTGTCCACCAGCACCACCAGCACGAAATCGTTCAATTCGGAGATCAGATTCATTAATTTGTACACGGGTAGATCCATCACCAAGGATTGGAATCACTGCTACAGCAGCAAATGAAGTATGTCGCCGTTTTGCACTGTCAAAAGGTGATATGCGGACCAGCCTGTGCACTCCTACTTCTGCTTTAGCATACCCAAATGCAAACTCACCGTCTACTTTGATTGTAGCTCGCTGAAAAAATACAGTGATCTATATTCAAACTCTAGCACTTCATCATGATATAAAATATAATCTAGGGGAATTAGTGAACTTAGCCCTGAAAATATGTCAAAATAGAGGCCCCACTCAAATTGAAATGAAACCTTCATTGTAAACTTCCTTCAAGCTTAAATGCAAGTTAGGCAACTTTGAACTTGAAATTCAGAAACCATAGTTTACATAAGAGGAGGTAATTGCAGGTCATGAATCCAAGCATGCAAGAGCTAAGTGAAAAAATATCAAAAATACTTTCAAATAACTCATGGAGGATGGCAAGAAGAACCTTGATTCCTGCAATCTCACCAGGCATTTCATCCACTACAGTCACTTTATATCCACGTCGCTGGGCCCATGACTTATACATCTGCATGACCATTGCAGCCCAGTCCATGCTCTCAGTGCCCCCAGCCCCACCCTGTACCTATATTAAATTATAAAAAACAAGCAACATCAATAGGCACATACATGCGTGCATAGCCACAGAATGTTCACTGCTCTACTAATGCTGGACAGGGGAAAAAGAAAAGTTGCAAGATATTCTTGTTCACTATTCTTAGACCTAGACGTGTAACTTTTCAAGAAAAATACCAACGGTATATTAGCAACTTCTAAGTATCTAAGAAAACTACCTCAATGTAGCAAGAACAAGAATCGTGCTCCCCAGCCAGCAATGCCTCTAACTCCTTTTCTTTTGCATTCCTTCTCATATCAAGCAATGCTTTCAATGATTCCTGAAAAGGGAGACAGTCTCTGCATGAATATAAGTTGGCATCTTGTAATTAGAAATGACCAATCTAACCCTACAAAATTCAAAAGAGAAGAAACAAAAATAAATAATGCTTTAGGCATTTAAGCAGGTAGATCTACCTCACAGTATTTGGAGCTATACCATCTAACATTTCGATACATGTTAAACCCTAACCGGCTTGATTGCTCAGTTATATTGTTCTCCAATTTTCCCACTATAATTTGTATGATGAATTAGACCGAGATATGAGTTAGATTATCAAGTACCAGACACTTTTCTATGTAGTTCACTACAGTGAAAAAAAAAAACAGACGAATACATGCCTAAGTGATAGATGAAGGAAGTCCCCACCAATTCCAATTCCGCATCATTCTCTTCACGAGCAAGCTTTATCATGTCAATATGCTCAAGCAACTCTCGCTCCATCGCATTCACCTCTTTCATTTTCCCAAGGAGCGAACCATGTTCACGGCTTATTTTCCCAGCATGCACAGGATCATCCCAAAGGTCTGGCTTGTTCAGCTGGGCTGACAACATATCCAACCTAACCTTCAATTTCGTCCACTGCCACCAAAACACATCTGATCAAATTCTATGAAACAGGAAATACAAACAAAAATTGGAGCTTGGAACAATCATCAATAAAGATAGCTGTTAATTAAAAATTAGGGATAGACAAATCATGCTTAATTAAGAGGTAAACCTAACCTGTAAGCGGCGTTTGATCAAGTGAATGGACTGAGCTAAGGCAGCGGCGTGACTCTTCCAATCGCCGTCGTTCTCGTCCAGAATGGTCCAATTGTTGGCGAGAATTCCTTCGACCGTGAGCCCATCAGAGGTTGAGTGGTGTTCTGTGGCGGCGGGTTGAGAAGCCCAGAAGCGAACCAGTGACGGAAAGTGAAGAACTTGGCGAGACCCTTTTGAAATGAACCAGTGACTGGTACCGTGGGGGAGGGAATGTGACAGGTGGCGACACCAGAAGCAGGTTGGTGAGGCGAGAACGTGATGTGAGTCTCCGACGAGTCTGTAGTGAAACAAGGAGGACGAAGTAATCCTGAGCGATCTTCGTAGGAAAGAGGACATGCTGCTGTGACTCTCTCGTGTTTGACAAAATGCCGCAAACAAGTAAGGAGAGGCTTCTCAGGGTTGATTTAACTCAGGACGAAGAAGAAGATGCTTGTTGCTTCTGCTTTTTTTTTTTTTTTTTTTTTTAAGATTCGGGCTAGAACAAGCAAGTTGAAATGTCCAACGGGCCTTGGGCATTTTACATCTATGGGCTTATGTTGACGTGTCATGTAAGCCCTTAAGCCCAAAAGTACCAAACACGGATTTCGAACTGGGTGAGCCACCACTTCCTCAGCTCTCGCCGCCATTGCCTCCATCTTGGTCGTCTTTGCTGCCTCCATCAACCACTGCGAGTTGTGTTGCAGATCCAGTGTTGAGACGACACAACCTCCACCTCGCTGTGAGCACCTCTGCAACCCTTACCTGAGGCTATCATCTCCACCATCTTTCTCTAGCAGAGTTCTGCGTTGAAAATGGGGGGCTTAGGTTTGACCCCAGTTGGAGGAAACCTTGCTGTTGTGACTATCTCTGCAAATGCCACCACCATCCTCCTATTTCCTTATGTTATGTACTACCACTAGATAGATCTATAGATTCCCTTTTTCCATAGTGTCAGTCTTGTCAGCTTGACTCCCCTTGGTGCCGTTGAAGCCACGATGTAGGCTTCCTTGAAGGCTATACAGAATGAAACTCTGGCAAAGTCGAATAAGTACCAAAATGGAGCGGTTGATTATAAAAGAAAGATATACAACAGAAAGCCTGCTTTGATTCACTAGTATTCTTATAAATTACTCCATCCGTTCCTAATTAAGTGTCACTATTTTTATCCATTTTCTGTTCTTAATTAATTGTCACTTTACAAAGTTTAAGGGAGTATTAATTATGTTTTACCAATTATACCCTTTAATTAATGGTGATAGGAAATTAAAGAGTCTAAATTAAGAAGAAAGATAAAGGGTATATTAGGAAGTTAGGTAGTAACTTTGATAAAAACAAGAACATTAATACAATTCCTTAATATATGTGCAAAACCTTAAAGTGACAGTTAATTAGGAACGGAGGGAGTAGTCTTTGTATGTTTTTAGTTTGTTGATTATTGTATTACTTTGATCTTAATGTTTTACCGGTTTTACGGTTTTACGTTGTATTGTAGCAACATCCCTTAGAATTTGCAAGGGAATTATTTGAGTTCCCACTATCTCTTAATTATGTTTTGCTTATAACCTGTTTGGGCCTCGGCCCATTATCTATAAAGCTGTTATTCGTTGGCAAAAAAACCGGGTGAGCCAGTCACCAGTCACTCTCCAACGCCACTCATATCAATTGTTGCAAATTTCAACGAACAAACGGACCCAGATGCGAATGTAACCAACCTCTCTCTCTCTCGTATTCTGGTCTTGGGGTTAGGTCATTCATTCATTCTACTCAAAAAGCTTCGAATTTTGTTTCAGCGTGTAGGGGTTGAATTGAATTGCGTCGAGGCTGATCGTAAAGACGATGTTTTTGGTGGATTGGTTTTATGGGATTTTAGCATCGCTCGGGCTGTGGCAGAAGGAGGCCAAGATCCTATTCTTAGGGCTCGATAACGCTGGCAAAACCACCTTGCTTCATATGCTCAAAGATGAGGTTTTTCTCAACTCCTCTTTTCAATTTCGTTACCGATTTTGAAATTCGTTTTTATTCGTCAATAATGGCCGATCGCTACCCTTATTTACTTGGAATTTATTTGGTTACTTGAAACAAAAAGTTGTGTTCTTTCACATGCTGTTAGCTGAGAGAAGTGGTGGTCCTTTTATATAAAATAAAAATGTTTTTGTCATGTTTTTTCTGACCAAAGGGATATGCCTCTTTCTGAATGCTGTTACTGAGAAAATTAGCGTAGTGTTAATCACTCTGATTTATGTGCTATTACTCAGCTTTGTCCCATTGGCTATGTTCTTATCTATTTAGCATGCTTTGGTCTATTGCTTTTTCCTTGGCATAACATCTATTTTAGTTTTTTTATGAATTTCTCTATTTTTCCACCCACTAATTGTTTTCGGGTTTTGGCAAGCAAGACATAATGACAGCAAGAATGTGTTTCTCGGTCCTGAAATTACCATGGTCGATGGCTATCTCATATATTACCGTGTCTTGGTTTGATTTTATTATTGTTATTATTATGACGAGTGTTGGTTTTGTAGAGACTAGTCCAGCATCAGCCAACACAGTATCCAACATCAGAGGAGTTGAGTATTGGGAAGATCAAGTTCAAAGCTTTTGATCTTGGGGGTCATCAGATTGCTCGTAGAGTCTGGAAAGATTACTACGCCCAGGTCCATTTCTTATTCTCAACACACTATTGTGGAGAGCAAAACAGATTTTCTTAACTATGCATTTTGTGAAAACGTATGATTGGATGCCACTAGGCCTTCCATGGATATGTTAAGACTCGGTGTTGCCTTTTTTATTTAATCTTTTCTAAGGGGTCTTGACATGCTAATGTGTGTTGATCAGTCAGTAATTGCAGTATATAGAGTTGCATAAGAGGTTTGACATAGGGTCTTTGAAGTAGTTCTAGCTGTTAGCTAGGATAATATTTTATTCTGATGCTCTTGCTAGAATTGGCATTTAAGTTTTTAAAAAGTAAAAACTACTCTCTTGTTGCAGAATGATCTAAAAGACCAATTTTTATCTAATAGCATAATTGGATCACAACTTCTCTTTTTTTAGAATCAACTCTGATACCAAGAAGTTGCTCACATATTCTTCATAGAATTTATTTTGGCTTTAGAAAAAAGTGTAGAAGGATTTCCAAATATACGCTAATACGGCTAAACTAAAGATCTTATGCCTGTTTAATCCAAAAAATGAAAAAAGTCCATTGTCTATCTCATTCATGGGAGGCAGAATCATGCTGAATCCGGGATAGCTTGCTGATGCTGTATTTTCAGTTTTCACTTTAGAGGAGCCCCTAATAGTATGTCATGAGACATATCTTCCTCTGAAGCGGTTTATGATTTATCAACATGTTCAATATATTTTAACTTGGAAACAGTTTTACTTGCTAAAGATCTATTATTTGGTTTTGCTCCTTGTTTGTTTATTCGTTTTATGATCATGAACAAGTCGCATCCTTCTTTGATGCAGGTAGATGCAGTGGTCTACTTGGTTGATGCTTACGACAAGGAAAGATTTGCCGAGTCAAAAAAGGAGCTGGATGCTCTGCTCTCTGATGAATCTTTGGCCAATGTCCCTTTCCTTGTCCTTGGAAACAAAATAGATATTCCATATGCTGCCTCAGAAGAAGAGCTGCGTTACCATTTGGGCCTGACCAACTTCACCACAGGCAAGGGTAAGGTGAATTTGTCGGACTCAAACCTCCGACCCATGGAGGTGTTCATGTGCAGTATTGTGAAGAAAATGGGTTATGGGGAAGGTTTCAAATGGCTTTCTCAGTACATCAAGTAGTCTAGTAGTAGTAGTAAGAGATGGCTTGGTATCTCATTTCTGGAAGTTTGTTGTTTCTATAGTTATGAATTGGAGTAGTTGTTGGTACGATTGCAGTATATTTTAAATTTTTATTTATAAAAAATTGACTGGGAACTTCCTCCTTCTCTTCCCACCTACTCACTCTCCATCAAATTTCAATTGATTTGTTGTTATTGATGGAGCCTGCCTGACGCGAGCTGAACCTTTTTCTACATCCACGCATGTGAAAAAAAGCACGGCTTTTCTTTGCTTGTATTGATTTCGGATTTGTGAAAATTATCGAACCGTGGAGAACTTATTGCATAGAATATGTTAAAATGTTTAGCTATTGTTTAATAATGAACTAACTAGTCAATTTACTTGTGAAAGAACTGATTTATAATTTATTAATTTAACTATGATTTAATTTTGTAATTGAATTGGTAGCTATTAAGTACTACCATGATTTACAATTTATCAAATTTCAATTGATTTAATTTTGTAATTTTTTTTTGGTTACATAAGGAAATAAATTTAATTCTGTAATTGAATTAGTAGCTATTAATTTTTTAATCAAGTTATATTTAAAATATTCATTGGAATAACTTTTCCTATATTTTTTTTGTAAATTTAATTTTTAAGAATTTTTTTCAATATTTAATACTAATATACAAATATTAAGCTGAATACTTGCCAATTTAATTAATGTAAAAAGCATATTAATTCTTAATTTTCAAACCCCATAAAAGTGAGAAACTGTCGAGCAGGTACTTATGAAAATAAAGAAAGTTAAAAGAATATAAATGAAGATTCAACAACTAAAATTAACAGTAAACATTAAGTTCTAATTTTCAACTACTGCGAGAGAACGTGAAGAATGCTATTCTTTTATGTTTTTCATCAGTAATTAGTACAATATATATCTAAAGTCCAGACTTCAACCAACATGGGGATGTAGCTCAGATGGTACAGCGCTCGCTTAGCATGCGAGAGGTACGGGGATCGATACCCCGCATCTCCAACTTTTGCCCTTTTATTGTTAATTCCTACCAGTTGCTGCCACCGTATGCGCTGAAGGAAATTATTTTCACTGCCAATGTTACCTTAATTTAATTTCCATTGCAATATCTTTGCTGCTATTCAGTCAGGTTATTATCCAGATCTAGCACTATATTCTGAACAATGATAATTTTCTACATTCTACACGCATTGTGTAACTGCAATATGTAAGATGAATGTGTTGAAGAACCTGCCAATGAAGTTACATTATCACCTTTTTATACCAACATTATTACTTAAGCAATTTCATCACATTATTCATATGACTGTGTGGTTGAAGAGTCATATATGTGGACGGCAATGGATGTGAGATTCTCCTTCATCCCATATGATAATGGTCAATGAGATTCTCCTTCCAGATCTTTTATTTTTCATTCAAGCACCTCAAACACAACACCACTTTCTTGTGCAGGACGATTTTCATGCATATTTGAGTTTTGAGTTTCAATACTCTGTCAAGCATATTCCTTCAAGATCTTTTATTTTTCAGTCAAGCACTTCAATGTCCGCCATCACTTTCTCCACACCACCGTCTGGTACACCCCACTGCCGTATGAGTGTCATCGTCCTGGCTACTATTCCAGCTGAAATCGAAGAAATGAATGATAACAATGGATAATCACAATGACGATGAAGATAATGGTGAACTCACACCCTTACTACAAAGCCAAAGGGTTGGTCCCAGAACCAATATGTGGGGGCAACACCAAGAATACAATCAAAACGTCAACAAAGAAGGCCTAACCCTATCCCTTCACTAATTTTTTTTGGTCTTGACAAAGGTATCCCCACAGCCGATTGCCGTGAGACTAATCATTCGCCCTATATAATAACTTTTAATTAATATTATTATAAAACTATTTATCTAATTCTTAATCACGTATTTTTTAAGTTGTTATTGGCAATTACGACAATTACGAATTCAAACTGAGTCGTACTTGCCATTGATGATTTTTAAAATGCCAGCACCAAAATTATTAAATAATTGGCCACTATCAAGTGCAAGTATCTCAATTATTTAGTGCAAGTGGCATGTAACTTTTTTTTAAAAAACCAAAGAAGATGATATAAATATGATAGCACAATGGGTGAGAAAGGAAAGATAATAAAAAGGATCACAGTATACAATCTGATACAACTCAGCATTAGCTACAATCTAGGAGAAGTAAGCAGCCACCATAGGAGAATAATTCACCCAGTAAAAACCAGCTTCCAGTACAATCTAGCCTTTTCAGTACTGATATACATTCAAGTCATACTATTGGAGGCCGTGTTGCCTTGATCTCATGAATGAATGCAGTCATGCAGAGTAAACTAAGAAAATTCCATTGGAAGTGTTTTAGTTTTGGAAAGTTAAGTCACATTCTTCCCTGGTTAAATGCAGCGTTTTATTGAAGCTGGGAAATGTTACGGACACCCTATAAATCTCTATATCAGCATATATCAGAGAATGAAGATCCTAGCCGGCAACATTATTCATCATGAATAGTAGTTGAATGATCATGCATAAGGAAGCCTGCTGTAGTCATCTTCCTCAATCAAAATTGCTTAACACACCAAAAAGCTGAAGCACACTAAAGAATTACATCGACAGCTCATAACATCATATATAATATTAGTTAAGAATAAAAGTGTCATGCTTATATGTTACATCATGTTAGCTATATAAGAAGAAATGTACAGAACTAAATGAATCACATGATTGATCGTAATGATAAGAACCAGCTCTCAAGCTACTGTTTGAGCCCCACTACTTTACTATTCACCACAGATTCATGTTTAAGCCACCCAGAATCAGGTCGTAAGTTACCAAATTCAGCTTAAAATTGCAGAACAGATGCTCAAAATTTCACAACAGCTCATCCACATGTTGAATGTAATCATTTCTTATTAGATGACCGAAAACCACCGAACCCCATCATGGCAGCAACATCAGCATCAGTTTCAGGTTCTTCCACAGCCTTCTCCTTCTGAATCCAAAATTGAACAATACTTGATTACTACTTTGTAAAATAAAATAGGATAATATTTACTAATTAAAATAGCATCAAAATTATTTTCAGAAAGATGGATGCAATTATTAAGTATTAAAAGTTAAAATGAGGTTAAAGAATAACTTTTTAATGGCAATATGAAAGTACAAAAGTTAAACAGAAATGGGAGAGGAAGGAGACAAAAATATATCTCTTCCAAGTTATCACTAACTAGAAATAAGCAACTATCCACAATCCTGACCTTTTCTTTTTTCTTTTCCCGACGAAGTCGCTTTCTTTCTTCCTCCTCTTGTTGCTGTTTTAAAATGCGTTCGTCAAGATCTGTGAAGAAGTATGGGGTTAATTCCACATTCAAGGACCAAGAAATTGTTAAACAGCGTCAGGCTTTGGTGTGAATTGGTGTTTGTGTGCGCGTGTTTGGGGGAATGGGGGCAGCCAAAATTTGAAAATTCCACATGAATGGTTGAAAACTTTTTTAAAACTGTTAATCACTCCTTAAAAAATTGGAAATATCATATACCCTGAAAAACTTCAAATGTTTCACATGGCTCCCCAAAAATCTTAGTTCAAGATCCATCAACGATCTTAAATGACAGAACAGTTGAACTTCTACAATTCCAGGCAAAGAAAGGGAAAAAAAACAATATACAAACTAGTTGTATAAGGTTTTACCTTGCTCTGTGAAGCTGCCAAGAGTTTTACGTTTCTTCAGAACTTCAAACCGTTCCTGAACCTGTGTTTCATTAAACGATTCACTATACTGTCAAGCAGAGGCACATATACAACAACGGAAACTATACGACACACAAAGCCACAAATGCGTGCATGCATGTGACAAAATATATAATTCATGCAATGTCAAAGGTACAGATTTTGTCATTTGAGCTATAGGTATTAGAAAGTTCTTTATGACGTACCTGTTCGAGAGAAGCACGTTCTACTCGCATAGACATGCCCAAAGCTCTTTGGTCTGAGGCAATGCAAGAGTAACCATGAGTGAAGGGAAGGCAGTTAAAGCAAGATATACACAGAAAATCAAAGGAGACATGTGTAAAAGAGTACATACGTTTCTTTCCATTAATATGATCCAGATAGTTTGCAGAGTCCTTTACCACACACTCGCAAACAGAGCAGTAGTATCCAGCCTGCAATATTCGTTTAAAGTGTAACAAGAAGATTAGATAACAAAAACACATCCAAGTATACTTTGGTTTGGAAGTAATTGAATGAATTATTCCTGAACGTTTCCATAAAACGGTACTAGTTGATGAAAGTTACTTCGTAAACAAAGAAAAAGAAAGTTCAATTATTTGCTTGGATTTGTTATTCTATTCCGTTTCTTAATTTAATAATAAAAAAAGAGGGTGGGGATATAGATCTAATATGACTTGGATATCAGAAGATACGTGGCAGTAAGAAGAAACAAGGTAATGAAAGGTTCTGTTCATCATACTCCTTAGCGCATACCATCATACCAACAAGGCTGAAAAGTTCAAACTTGCAAGTGGAAACAAGGGTGATAGTTTCATTTTCAAGGTCTCTACCGCCTCCATCTTCTTTTTATGGGTCATGATTCATGTGTATTTTCAGATGATATCACACATTAGGATCAGATTTTATTATATTAATAAGCCCAGTTGGGGTTCCAAAAGGCCAAAACTAAAGAAAGCCATATTCTAACTGAACCAGGGAACTATATTCAAAACATGCACCAAAAGGTAGTTTCCTGTGTCACAGAAATAAGAGTGGAGAATGTCTATGGTATTGAAAATGAAACACATTTCAAACAGAGATAAAATAGAGTTATAAAATGCGAGACTTTATTGAGGAGATTTTGGTAAGGTCTTGGATTGGATCTCTTGCCAATGAACAACTTGTTATAGCAAGTATTACTTATTTGGTACAAATTATATGTCAATACTCAAAATTAAAAGTGATTAGCCATGAACCAAACAGACGTCAGATTAACTAAAGACACGTTAATTTGGGTTCCAAATGATTTTGAAGAAGTTTGGAATTCGATGGAAGAAGTGCCCCTATTTGTAACCAGCAAAGTATATTACTCAGCCTAAACACTCCAATCACCCACGACACCTCCCCAGACGAAACAAATAGATGTTAAAGATAGGAACTTAAATTTCGACAAAAATCCATCATGAGAAAAGAACATCTTTTTTCAAATTTAAAAGTGCCGGAATGATAAATAGAAATCTAAAACAAAGGAAAACAGATACCTGCTGGCTTAGTGGTGCAACCGGCGTAACAACCTGCAAAAGATTACATGTCATCAGTAAGTACAGCTATATCATATGATATGATAAAAATTTGTTACCGGTAGATGAACCCTCATATCCTACAAATATAGATTGCTTACTTTACTTACAAAACATCCAAAAAGAAGTTTTTTTTATAGATGCTTGGCATTCACTTAGAACTAGCTAGAGCATTGACATTGCATACCTGAGTCTTGCCCAAGCGGGATTCGAGGTCTACTTCAAAATCTCTATGTTTCAAGGGCTTCCTCTGCACGGGAGGACCTTTACCTGAACCAGAAAGATGATGTTGTTTACTATTCAATTGCAATGTTACTCAAAGCATGTAAAAGACTTGCCTTTAGGTTTTGCTCGACCCTCCTCCTCCTGTTCAAAATTGAATACACACAAAGCACAATTGAATAACCTAAATCAATCAAAGAAATCGAAAAAACATAAATCAGAATCGGAGGGACACCGATAACTCACCTGCCTCTCACGCTCGCGAGCTCGTTCCAGATACTCTTCTCGATCAAATTTTCTTCTGAACGTGTTGTCAACCCCAGCGGCCTGATTCAAGCGACTCGGATTAGTAATCAGAAGAAGAAGATGATGATGAGGGTAAAAAAACTGTGCTTTCGAAAACAATCGACAAGATTGGGAAGATTGAATTCTGCACTTACATTGTTGCTGGCGTTAGACATTGACGCAACTAGAATAAAGCTTGATACTTGATGATTGTAGAGACAGTGACGATGATTGCTGAAGCTGAAGCTGAAGCTTGATACTTGATGGGAAGAAAGGGCAGATACAAAAGCTAATTTGAATCAGGAGTATTTGTAAAAGAAACCCTAATCTTGAACTTTGAGAATGGAACTAGCTTTGACGACAGGGGATAATACTTCGGATTAAAAATAATTTACGACCTTCGACAACAAGTTGGGTGTTTGGTCTAGTGGTATGATTCTCGCTTCGGGTGCGAGAGGTCGTGAGTTCGATTCTCGCAACACCCCATATTTGTTTTATAAAGAACTTTAATTTTATTTTTTTGGTCATATATAGTCGCTTTCTTTTTTGGGTCAATTTCAAAAGAAAGGGCCAAATGTGTAGGCCAAAAGTGTAAGAAACAATTAACTCGGGAGTAAGGCCCAATTGTCTAGATACAACTGAAGTGTTGAGATGGAGATGGGCCTAAGGCTTGTACAACCGTGAGTGAAGTAAAGTATCTACACAAAAAAAAACTTACATTGGGTCAAGTAATATGTACCTAAGCATTCGTCACTATGTTTGGGGATGTCAATGGGTTAAGATGAATAAGGATAGTACGAATTCGGATCACATTATTTTAACTTATAGTTAATTCTTTAAATTTGAGTCATGGAATCTTTGATCGGACGACTGAGAATCCCTGACTACAGCGAATGCAGGGATTGCCAAATGCAGGGAATCCAGGTCCGGATAGTGGTACATATCTGCCACCCGCTCTCGAGTAAAAGCCCACACTCGTACTCGCTTCATACCCAATGGATATTCATTAACTTGATTTTTAATGTGTTTTAGAATATACGTTGTATCACCAATAAGGTGTAGCACAATTGTTAAATAGTTGAACTCTTTAAGCATCTAGTCCAAACTTTGATCCCTAGACAGCGTATATGGAGAAGCCTTTGTTTGGAAAGACATACTCATTTAACGTGGGGAAACAAACAAAATAGGATATACACGGTATCCATGAGTAGTCGTGGATATATATTCGCAAATATTTATTAAAATAAAAAAAAAACTTAATTAAGATTAAATATATAGTCTCGAGGTGATTAGTTTCATAACTGCTGGGCTGTGCGATACCTTGTTGTAACCAAAAACCTGAAACATGCTAAAATATCTTATTATTTAACTTATATACGCATTTATTTAATTTTTAATTATGTCCATATATACATTATCAAATAATGAGATTAAGATTTTTTATATATATTCAGGGCATATTATATATCGAGTATCCATAAATATGCATATGCCGAGATTTGTAAAAGCTTCATTAGTAAACGGGTAGAGAAAATATCAATTAAATAAATCGGTTGGGTACCGTGGGTACCCATGGATGTGGGTGACTTACTCACCACGAGATTTTTATTTACTGTTATCCGCAGACATGAGTAATATTTCAACCTAATTATATGTGTTGTGTTTATTTTCGTTCTTGGCTATTTAACCTTGTGAATTGTGTGACTCTCGTGATTTTGTTTTTCGTTTGATTATTTTTCCTTTTTGTTTGTTAAGAGGACATGTAATTAACTGACTGGTCTTTTTTCAAAATCGGCTTTTAACAATTTTAGTCCCCTTACTTATAACTCTGGGTGATTTTAATTTTCTTGCTTTCAATTGCTCACTTTTAATCCCTATATTTTTCTAATATTGCAACAAAATCCCTCTGTTTAAAGCAAATTTTAATGATATATGAAGACTAATCCATGTGGTAGATGGTGTGATAAATAATTGGAAATATTTAAAACACATTTGGTTTGTAGACATTATGCAAATTTAGTGTTAGTTTTGCACTTGCTCTGCAAGTATCGTATACTACACCTTAACAAATTTCTATGTTTGTTTCCCCCTTTCATTACACATTAGAGTCTTGACTTACATGTCTTAGAGTATATATTTTACAACTACCTTGATTCATTGTGCATTATTCTTGTCTTTGATAACTCCTTGGCTTTTGAATTATCATTATCAGATTATTCTCTCACATTTTTCTTCTTCCAAAAGGGAACCTCTTATCATCAAAACAAGATGACATTTTTATGGAGATATTTGATTGCAACACTAAGAAGAATATAAGATTAAAGTTGAGCAAGTGAAAGAAATGAGATTAAAATCTCTCAAATTTAAAGATAAGGGGACTAAAATTGAGCAATTGAAAGTAAGAGACTAAAATCACTCAAATGTAAAAGCAAAGGGGCTAAAAATACATTCAAGCCAAAAATCAAATTAATTATTTAACCCTCTTAGTTTATGTAATTGTGATTTAGTCCCACCAGTCCACCACTAATCCCTCCCTAAACCACCACCACCATCTTTCTTCCTATGGTTCCCACACTTACAATGGTTAACCTATCCAAACACCCATAAGATGAAATACTCAATTTATCCACTCCTTCCACTGTCTCTGGCGACACCGTTGTCCCCATCTCTAGCAAAGCATCGCGTTCCAAAACCCTCACCTTGCAACTCTCATATGATTGTTCAACAATTGTTTTCATCGCTATGCTCACCACCTCCTTTGGGATCGAGGCTTCGCAACAATCCTCAACACCCTCCTTCTTCGTCTCCTTTACCATCTGAATTCTAGAATCTTCCGCAACGCTCTTCACATTCGCAAGGCCGAAACCCCCAAATTAAGGCATATCCAGAGAAGTTTGAGGAGGGTCACTTCTAAAAATTTTAGCAACTTTATTCATTATGTAGTCAGTCATCAATCATGACTGTTCACTAAAAAATAATAAATGTGATAATTAGGAAAATACATACACGAGTGGAAGTCCTAAAACGTAGTTCACCTTTAACCACACAAAATAAAAAACATGTTAATTTTTTCAATCGAGTGTATGCATAATTTTAATTTTTTTGAGTAAATACAAAAAATCAGCTAGAAAATAAAAATAAAATTTCTTAAAAACAAAAATAAAATAATCAGAGAAAAACTGGGAAAACAAACAATGGGACCAAAATCCAACAAACAACAAAGAAGAAAACAGAGAGCAGTGTGATAGAAAGAACGAACAATGTGGAGCTCGAACACGACGACAACGATGATGATGATGATGTGTGTTGGAGCCATGGCTTTGGCATTTCTCTTAACAACAACTTCTTCAACCGACGACGTCATTGTACTCACAAATGACACATTCGAGAAACCCTAAAGCTAATTTGAATCAGGAGTATTTGTAAAAGAAACCCTAATCTCGAACTTTGAGAATGGAACTAGCTTCGAAGACAGGGGACAATACTTGTGATTAAAAATACTTTACGAGCTTCAGCAACAAGTTGGGTGTTTGGTCTAGTGGTATGATTCTCGCTTCGGGTGCGAGAGGTCGCGAGTTCGATTCTCGCAACACCCCTTATTAGCTTATAATGAACTTCAATTTTATATTTTTGGTCATATACAGTCGATTTCATAAGAAAGGACCAAATGAGCAGTCCTGCTCACAAAGGACACATTCCAGAAAGAGTTTACGCTCCATGGTACACACGAATCGCAGTTCTCTTTCTCATCACTGATCTCATCTCATGCGGTTCCGCTTGAATTGGATTCGATTGCGAAGTGTGTGGACACTGTAAAAGGCTTGCCCCTGAGTATTAAAAACCAAGTCCGTTTTGATTGGGAAGGTTAGTCACAACTCACAACTCACAAACTCTCATTGTTCTCCATCAGAGGTTCAAATTTTGTTGTCATTGTGATTCTTCAGAATGGCTACATTTTGTTTTATTTACCATGTTTTGTATTATTTAGGTATGAAGGGGCACGAACTGCAGAAGCCCTTACTGCGTTTGTGAACATTGAAGGAGGTATTTAAGTGAATTGATCTTTTGCTATTCAGTCAATTGTGAAGAAACCCATAGGGTCCTGAAGAAAATAGAGAAGAGAGAAATCTCTCATGATCTGAAACTAGTTTGTTATTCAATAGGTGCAGAATGCAGTTAGTGTTTGATTGTGTTTTCGATTTTTTTGTTTTCAAAATTGTTTTCTAAAATAGTTTTTAAGAACTACTTTTTAGAACAATAAAAGAAAAAAACTTGTTTGGTAATATGATTTTAAAAACATTTTTGAAAATAAAAAAATAAAAAACCCTTACTTTCTAATTCCTTTTAATTACAGTAATGTCATTAATGAAACAAAGCTGAAATTAAAAAACAAAAACAACTTTTTTCTGTTTTGGTTTTTCTGTTTTAAAAACAAAAAAACAGGAAACTGTTTTTAAATTAATTTTAAGAAAACATCTTAACCAAACAAGTTTTTTTATTTTTTAATTTTATAAAACAGAAAACTGTTTTTAAAAACAGAAATCAAACAGGCCCAGTGTGCCTTATATAGGCAGCATAGCTGAAACAGAATAGTGTGAGCTGGCCTAACACTCTAAGTCTCTAACACTTAACAAAGTATTCCACTATCTATGTTAGTTTTCTGTGATTTTTCTCTGCAGTGCTTATTTGCCCGATGTCAATATGAGTATTTTCAAAACAACTTTACTGATCTATATGCTAATCTTGGTGTTGTAACTTTAGCATTTTTAAATTTTAAATTTTTTATTTTGGTTAGGAGATTTGAAGAGTATCAAATCCTTTCGAATTTAGGACTATAAAATGTTGTTTTAAGAATGTTGAACATAAGAGCTTTTTCCACTTTATTGTTGAGCATGAGCAGGGGAAGCTAATCTTCATCATTTCACATCTATTTTAATTAAATGGATTACGTTACTTTCATGCATTTCTGATTGATTATGCTTGAAATTATTATTTGATATTATAGTGAACTTAGAGTCACTGTACTGAATGCTTAGCAATACAATTTAACCATCCCATATTGTATTCCTCTTCCTGTTTAGTGTCTCTATTTTAATATGTTGGCTTTGCCATCCATTTGTTGCTCTGCATGACGTTTGGAATGTTTTTCAACTTAATTCGTCTGGTATTTCTGTAAATAATATTCAGTTGATTTATCATTGGTATGAAATATATTGTTGATACAGGGACCAATGTGAAGTTAGCTTCTGTTCCATCTAGTTTGGTAGTTCTCTCTCAAGAAAACTTCGATGAGGTTGTCTTGGATGAAACAAAAGATGTTCTAGTGGAGTTCTATGCACCGTGGTAAGTGTAGATTGACCATCAGAAGATCTACCAAAACCTTATTATATGGTGAGTTTTTTTTTAACATTTTCATTTTTGGAATATTCTTATTGATAAATTTGATTATGTCTTCCAGGTGTGGTCATTGTCAGGCCCTTGCCCCTGTAAGGGTGTTCTCTCTTCTTGCACTTCTACCATAGCTCAATGAGTTTCACTTTCACCTGCTTGGGACTATGTCAAGGTCAATCCTAAAAGTTTACACTCTTTCTTCAGGTTTATGAAATGGTTGCTGCAGCATTTAAATTGAAGGAGGATGTAGTAATAGCCAACGTTGATGCTGAAAAGTTCAAGGATTTGGCCGAGAAGTGAGTGCAGCCAGTAACAAATTGCCATTTTTCTTCAAATTTAACTAGGTTGATATCATATTTAAGAAGAGCATTTGCCTAATTTGGGAAGATCGGTAATGTAGATATGGTGTTAGTGGGTATCCACACTGAAGTTTTTCCCAAAGACTAATAAAGCAGGTGAAGATCATGGCGGTGACCGTGAGTTGGACGATTTTGTAGATTTCATTAACGAGAAATGTGGTACCAATCGTGATGGGAAGGGGCAACTTACTTCTAAAGTTAGTTACACAACGCATATACAAATAATAAGAGACCAATATAATATTTCTATCTGAATGGCTTAATTCTTCTTGCTTTAGGCTGGTATAATACCATCTGTGGATGACTTGGTGAAGGAGTTTGTAAGTGCTGATGATAATGAGAAGAAGGCACTCTTTAACCAGCTTGAGGAAGAAGTTAAGAAGCTTAAGGGTTCTGCTGCAAGGTTTGAACTTTGAACTATTTTATGGTTCTTTTATGTTTGGTTTGCTTAAATTTTATTTTGGAGTGGGGTTATTGTGAAGCTCTAACTGCTCATTGATAAGCCTCGGTTTATTATAGAGATTAATGTGCTTGATTTTTTGCTATGTCTCTTTTTGTTTGCCCCAGATATGGAAACCTCTACTTAAAACTTGCTAAGAACAGAATGGAAAAGGGAGCAGACTATGCAAAAAATGAGATTCAACGTCTTGAGCGCATGCTGGAAAAGGCAGTTTATTACATCTTTCATGTTTAATATGATAAATATACATGAAAGAATACCATGTATGTTTGTAATAAAACATACTGTACATCAAGCAAGAATACCATCTTATCAGATTGGCAATCCTTTCCATGGGATTGAAGGGCCCATGTCATATGGTATAAAAGTTATATAAAACATGAAGCAAAGACCTAAAAATTAATGGAATTGTGCTAAATATAGTATTTTGCTGTTCAAGGATATCAACTAGAAAAAATCATTCAATGATTTGGCCAAAGAGAAGCAATAATTTTCAGCAGCTCTGATCCGCTAACCAATAAATAGTTATCAATTGTAAATGTTCTGTTATGAACTGGCATGTAGAACTTTAGCTTTCATTTTTTGCGTTAATTTGGATAACTCGTTTGAACATGCCTGAAATTTTCTGTCTTTTGATGCAGTCAATCAACCCAGTAAAGGTAGATGAATTCACTCTCAAGAAGAACATCTTATCTACCTTTGCTTGATGATGGAGGACTGAGGAGTCATTGCTTCCAGTTCTGGGGGGTGACATGTTTTGTAACTCGTAAGTTTGTAAGAGTTACAACCCTGTCTTTTCCGCACAATTTTTGCACTAGTCATGTATTAGATCTTAAGAATTAAAGAAGAAAAAATATTTTTATCTGAGAAACATTACAAACCTTTTAGGAATTTAGAATGATTTAAGGTTCAGGATTAACATGAAGATTAGTGGAGCTTTCTTTTTCCTAGCACTACCTCATCTTCTGTGATTTCAGTAAGCTGTTTATATAGGAAGCATTGCAGTGTGAACAGTTTAGTTGGCCTTCCATCATTCACAATGTATTTGGCTATCATCGAATCACTTCTCCCTCACAAAAGCTACTTCTAATAGTTTCTTCCTGAATCACTTATGGGGACATCAGATAAAAAATTTAGCTGAATCAAATGACAACCTACCTTTTGTGCTATGTCTTTTGGGTTTTGAAGAAGCTAAAATTTGAATGGCACCAGCTTACACAAGAGTGGGGGCCTCCTCAACACTCTTATTGGTACCCAAAAAGAATTATTGGTTACCTTTTGATTTTTTTCCGACATCACATAAATGATAAACCCCAAGTAATTTGATAGTACTAGTCCTAGCCTACTGGGTGAGAAAAGTGAGAGTGCAGGAAACAACAAAATGGTAGAAAAGATTAAAAATTAAACATTTTTATAAAAGATCCATATAGAAGTAACCAAAATATCTACATGAGCAAATGAATAAAAACAATTTTTTTTTTGCAGAAATAATTAGTGACAGAGAGAACACTAGTATTCTTGTAGGCAAGTCAATATCAAATAATTTCAATCTACTTTTATGTCCACATCATTAATAGGCCACCTTGCTGCATATAGGTTTGAAACCTATTGCATAATCATGATGTTACATGTAACACCTTATGGCCCCCCAAATGCAGATAACAGGTGAGACAATTAGACAAGGGGCAAAAAAACTGGGTCATCTCATAAATTTTTTGCAAAACCCCAAGGGTAAACAGATACCTCATAAGCAACAAGAAGCTTATGACTTGAAAAAATAATTTCTGAAGTAAAAAAATGCTCAACCCTGAAGTTTTTGGGCGTCGCTATTGGCGCCATCCCAACTTTTAAAAAAATCGAAAATACCATTTTTTTATAAAAAAAAACCCAACTCTCCACCATCCCACTTTCCCTCCTCAAAAACATTTTTTCTTCTTCTTCTTCTTCCTCATGGTTGTTCTGATTTCCCCTTCCCTTCCCCATTTATGTTTTGACAATCGACCCACTGCTGCTGTTGTTGGTCCGCCGCTGCCTCCACCGCTCTTCGTCGTCGTCGCATCCTCCGTCGCCGTCACTTGCTTCGCTCGCCGTCGCATCCTCCCTCCCCCATTTCCATTCTGGTTTTTCCGTAATTTTTAAGTGTGGATTTGTTTTTTCTTTTCTTTTCCTGGATCATGTTTTTAGACGCAGTTTAAAAACATCGTCATCTCTCTATCGTCTGCTCTGTTTTCTCTAAGGTCCAAAAAGGTGAACAAGAAAGATGAGTCAAAATAATGGAAATTTCCCTACAAATCTCTCCGTTCTCGATGGCAAAAACTGGGATCGTTGGCAAATTCAGATGAAGGTGATTATTGGCGACCTTAGACGCAGTTTGTAATTGCGGGCGAAAAAGAGAAAATAACTTTACCGAGAGGTATTCACGTATTTTTTACATTTTTGAGATGAGATAAATAGCTATCGGGATGACACCAATAGTAATGCCGAAGTTTTTTCCCATAAATTAATTCTACTTTAAAATTAATTATAGAAGTATCTACAAACATACGTGCTACGAGTCGTGTTTACAAGTAGGGCCTAAACCAGATAATTAGATTCCCCACAGGCCCACACCATGTGGATTCTGCAACCTTCCAGTTTTTAATTTCACATAAATTAAGGATATAACTAAACACTATTAACCCGCCTGCTACCACCGATTAATGCGTTGACAATGAAGGATTAATCTCAAAGAGTCAAAGCTATCGAGTTAACATCGAAAACTAAACACTATTGTGACCTTGCTTGGGCATGATTTAACCACAAAAAATGGATTTGAAAAAGAAAAGTGGAAAACAGAGGAAGCTCTAGCAGAATAGTGAAGATATTCGATGAAGCACATTAAGTTTCAAGGGCAAGTGTGAACATTACAAACTTTAGTTACCACACAGCAGGTGTAATAAAAAATGCTGCGGAGTACCCTTGATATATATTGTACATAATCGTCGATGAAAATGGAAAAGGCTTCAAATTTCATCCACTATGATCACCTTCAACCAAATATAGTAAGAGCCACCACTTTATACATGGGGGGTGATCGTAAAGCTTCCACTACACTGCATAATTGCAAAATGATAGAAGAAAATAGTAGTGATAATGACAATAATGCTCTGTACAATTTTTGTTCACGAAACGGAAACCCCCCAAATCTCCGATTGGAAAATTTACCTGGAAGAGACAGGGTTTAAGGCTCTAGCAAAACCATTCATAGCACCATAGCTCTTGGAACTAAATCCCAAGCACCCAAGCAGACCCTGTCTATAAGGCAAAAAAGTCTTCTTTCTCAGTTCCTCTGCTTGTGCCCTGTTCGCTTTATAATGCAACTCATGCGCCGACGCCGGCACGCGCCTCTTTCCGACGCCGTTGGATGGTTTGCCGGTCACTTTCTTCGAGAAAGCTTGGGAACTTCCCTTGGATTTCTGCATCTCAGAAGACCCATTTCCCTGATTTTGGCTCACGGCTTTCTTGTCCTTGGTGGGGGAGAAGGAAATAGTGGACCAGAACTTGTTGTTGCTCCTCCCTTCGCTTTTGCTTCTGAGAAAATCTTTCAGGAAAACCCACCTCTTTGAGCTTCTCCCAGCTGAAGAAGACCTCGAAGAAGAAGCTGAAACTGAATGAGTTTTCTCCAAAAACACTTCATCGTCCACATTCTCCTCCTCTTCTTCTTCTTCCTCTGCTTTGCTGGCTTTTTCAATCACATCCTCGTTCTCAGTCCACTCTGAAGGCGCTTTTCTCAGAGGGGACAGAGATCTGGTTCTTCTCCGCACAGACTTATCACGCAACCTCAAATCTCTACCTCGCACCTCTGCTTCTTCTTCTTCTTCTTCCAGATCGAGCACTTCCAAGTGGGTCGAAAGCTTCATGGGCCGGATCTGGCCGTTCAAGAACAACTCATCAGCCGAACTCATTGAACCGGGGCCAACCAACCCGGTCGAGCCGAACCGAGCTGAGAATTCAAACTCGGTGGAAGAAGAAGAAGAAGAAGAGGGGTTTTGGAAGAACGAGGAGGAGTGTGAAGAAGCGGCGGTTATGGCGAAGTGCAATGGACTGGTGGGGGCGCTGTAGAAGAAGCCGGCGGAGATGGGTCCGTGGGCGGCGCGGCCGGGGCTGGAAGGGGCGCTGACGTAAGGAGTGGAGCATGTGCTGTCGTCGTCGATGTATTCGGTGGTGCTAGTTTGAAGCTCCATGTGGGCGTGCTCTCTGTCTGTCCCGAGAGGAAGAGAAAGATGTCTCTCTAACAACCGCTGCACAAAAGTGTCGAACTAATATTATTTCAACTCTCAACACTCAAAGTGTTATTGTTTTTCAGAGGAAATAATCTATTTGGTCTAGTCTTTGTCCACATATACATATACGTTTAGTTCTTATCGGAAAAAAAATAACAATAAGTTCATCCGATTGAACAAGGTTTTTATTTGATCGCTATATAAGGTTGGAGCTCGGGCCAAGGTTTCAAGTATCAGGTAAGTCTATACATGGCTCGTTACATGAGGTTGGAGCTCTGGCTAAATGAGGCTTACGCGTAATTTTTTTATTTTTTAACTTTAGAAATTTCATAAAAATAAAACCCACAAGTTTCATCAAATGACATCCCTAAATAAAAAATCTCAAATTAACTAAATCCCTACAACCAACCGCAACATCTTTTTCATCATTGTCATCAATCATGAATAATAGAACATCTCCACCTCCATGAGCAAAATGTATTTTCAAAACAACAAGAACAATACAACCCATCTTCTTCTGCCTCCTCCATCACCCCAACTCATATTTTTCTTCCTCATCTTCTTCACACCGAGCAACCGAACAATACTGGCCCCTCTCCCTTCATCCAAAACCAACAAGAACACCCACCCAAAAAATAGTTCTTTATTTATGCATTGGAAATGTGAAATTTGCATTTACACCTCAAGTAATTGATTTCCAAACGTGCTTTTTATAATATATCCCTTTTTTTCTTACTTCATTGACTATTTATCACTTTCCTTCTAGTATATATACGCTTGTAGGTGTTCAAAAAATCTTAATTAGAAAAATTATAAGACACTCAATATTATATGACAATCAACACATGTGGAACTAAACATTATGAAACACACGTTATCATAGGTTGACAACCAAATAGTACATATACTTCACATACGTTTTATATTTTTATTATATCACATTCATTATTCATTATTTATCTTTATGCTCATCTTTTCCTTTTAATTTGATGTCTACATTAATAGAGCCCCAACATTTTTTTTCTTCATTGGCAAACAAAAGACCCAACATTTTCCAACACATTATATGTGGAATCGATCTACAATCATCCATTGTCATTAGCTTTTACCAGTACATGTCCATGTCCTATTCAACATTCACCCATCCTACTACTCTGCACTAGCCCATATTTTGTGTCATGCATGTGTTTAATTATATTATAAATGTTATTTGTCATTTGATAGAATTTATATAGAGAATTTGGAAGAAAAATTCAAACAGAGGAATAATTATTATTGAATAAAATAGAAATTACAAATTATATTAGATGAGATAAAATGATTCTGATTTCCAATGAATAAGTTTTACTAAACTAATAATTTTCCAAAAATTGACTAATGAAACTAAACTGTCTCTTATTTTTAGAAAAGATTAACTACTCACATGCAGTTAGTTATCTTTATTTCTTCTAAACTAACGCCTAACATATACTTACTTAATAACATGTCTAACAGTATTAACTATTAACTGTATCATCATTCCACTTATTCATATTATAATAACTGTCATTGAAAAAGCAAGTAGATGACAAATCAGATTTATAGCAATTTTTTATTTTAAATTTTTCGGTAATAAAAATAAATATGTTTAAGATGTTGACTTTTGATGTTAATACTTAATACCACTTCTGTGTATTGTTAATAGTCCGGTGGAATCGTTATTTTTATGATACTAGTACATTTTATCTTCTTAATTAAAAATAAAGATGTGTAGACATTTAAAAGGTGTACTAAAGAGAAAAGGAAAGAAATGAGAGATAAATGATAAGTGTAATATATGATGTGATATAATTGAAAGACAGAAATAAAAAGAAGAAATAAGTATCCAAATGTGCCTATACTGTTTAGGTGTACACGGAATTATTATTTTTAATTGATTTACAAAACATTATTATATTACTTGTAATGTAAATCTCAATGACTGATACATTAACCTGCTACTGCTAGCACATGAATCTGCAAACGCCATAGAAAGGTGAGTCGCATCTCTCCATATCCAAGAAAGTTGAGAACTATGGGTGGCAGTATAAACGATAATTAAATATAAACTACTATGTCTTTGCTTCACATATAAGAGAAACACAAAGCCAATCAAAATTTGTGTACTGGTTGAGAAAATCAACACTAACATAAAGCATAAAACTATCAGCATGTGCATCTTGTCCTCGACTGGCAGATAATATTCTGTTCGAATAGTTTACTTATCTTAATTATATAAATTTGTTGGAAAATTGTTGTATTTCATGGTAATGGTAATTAAATTGCCTAGAAATAGAGTTGATCGCGCACTTGAGTTCTGGACCCATTTGGCCAAATGCAGTGCAAATCGGAGAAATATGTTTTTTAAATTGTTGTATTTCATGATCGGTGTGCAAGCCTTTTTAAATTGGTTTTTTGTTTTTGCAACCTTAACGGTAGAAATATGTTTTACCCTGTGCACTGTCCAAACCTAGGAATCTCCGCACCCGCACCAGCCACCTTAGGTCAACGAGCCTACCGCCCAGCCATTTATTACTACTGCCGCCCAAATCTTTAATTTTGCCGCCCATGTCTTAATTACCCACATGCCTAGTTTTCTCAAATTTTTCTCCTTATAAATATAAGTCTATTTTCCCCCCTAATACACACCACATCAACATCTCTTCTATTCTTCCTTATTCTGTTTGTCTTGGGTTACTATTTCTTGCACTCACGACCTGGTTCTACCAGAAGGGGCTGTTGAATCCTGGGAGAGTGTTCGGACATCATCGAATAAAACTCTCAAGGACAGTGAGTTCACTTTCACGCTCAGCTCGTGATTACTTTTGACATTTTGATATTTAATGATACATTTTTTTTCCTCGACGGATGTATCCACCCATTTGGACATGTATCTCCCAACAAATGTCTTTCTCGAGATTTAAACTTGTGTTCTCATTCGTAAGAAGATCTATGTTGTTTGTCACTAGTTCAACACTTTGTCGGTATAAAATGTATTGGTTTATTTCTTTCTTATTTTAATATATTTTTATGATTAATTATTTTATTTTATGAAACTAGATTAATGATAAATAATTTCAAAATTTTGTCGGTAAAGAATTTTATGCCTTTGTGTTGTTTTTTTCCCTCGCTATAATCCAACCAAGGTGACTTCAAATTGTTGGAGTTTGTTGTTGATTTTGAGAGGGGGAAAGCGAGGAACAAGCAGAGTAAGAGTGATGTGATTACTATATAGGGAAGGGTGAATTCTGAACCAAGGAAATAATGTACAATACCACATGGCATGTTGCTTGTTGCTTGTTGCTATAGCCTGAGAAAATTATGGCACGAGGCATGTTCATATTGTACATCAAACAATCAAACCCATACTCGGTAACTGCATGTTTGGATCCATAGTGTAAAATCATGGTAAGACAAGATCACAGTAAGCCTAAGCAAGTTTTCTAAATTTTTTTAGTCGTTAAACGTGGTTTCACTGTTTTTCACCTGACATCCAAATATGCACTTAGCATAAAAATATAAAATAGCAGCCATCTCTCACCAGTGCCAAGTATTCCAATTGGTCTATCTACAGTAAACATATTTCAGTAGTTTCACATCATTCCATCTAATATCCCCTCTCTTCTTATTCTATCCAGTTAATGAGATAAAATAAAAAAATACCCCATTTTAATATTAAAATAAATTCTATCCTTTTCCACTTCACTCCGCTCTATTCTTGTCCACTTCTGTCACTCTATTTTATTTCATTTGTTCTAGATGAGATATCCATACATATTGTAAGGTTTAAATTTTTTGTAAGAAAAACAACTCACATGTACACGATTTTACCATGTAATTATAACCAACTTCATACACATTTGATTATATTTCTTTAAGAAATGCACTAGTATTTTTTTTTGTCTTATCATCAGCAAACAATTTTTTTTTTATTTCAATATTATAAGTATCAATCATTTCAAATGATCAAAAGCAACTATTTAACTACTTTGCATGTTTGTATATATTTGGATATGCGGTCAAAAACCAAACTACAAACTAGTAAAATAAATCATGGTGAATATCCATATAAGTTACTGAAAATTCCATGATGATTTTAGCACATTTTATTTAAACATGCACTAAATGTGTGTTTAAATACAAATTAAATGCAATGTGAACACAGTCCACCTTTTATCTTTTATCTCAAAGTGAGTGCAAATAGATAAAATTTTGCTCACATTGATGCCAAGTTGCCAACGAATATTGAAACATAGCTTAAACTAAATTTTCTAATGCATATTACCATATAAAAAAAGCTTTGAACAGAAAATCTAGTAACAATAATTACTAAAAATACAACTATCCAATGGACCATAAGGGGACTTAGCAGCGTTTCTTTCTAAGAATTTTTGAATGGCATGATCCTTCATCATACCCATAACATGATATGTTGTTGACAAAAAAATACATAATATATATTGGTAAAGAATGGAAGCCATGAAGAGGTTAAACGAGCAATAAGTCAGAAACCAATTCATTAATCAAATCAGCTAGTATGTCCTGCTCAACCTCTAAACCCTCTTCAAATGCTTCAATGTCAAAGTCAAGCCATTTCCCACATCCAGTGCTCATATCCTTGCTCACAAGCTCATCCACCACCACCTCTTCCATGTTTCTAAAACCCAACATCTCCTTGTACAATTCTTCTGCCAACAAACTTTTCCTCTGAACTGATATCACCCATCTAGGCCATGCTTTGCACCTTCCAACAAAAGCTTGCTCACATCTCAACTCTAAGCGCTCGCTGACACAGTCAAATAAAACTTTCCTTTCAAGCTTAGAGTACTCATCTCCGTAGTTTTCTGTTCCACTACCCTGATTCTCCAACAGATCAAAGAGATTTGGCATTATGACTGTATCAGCTTGACCCATGACAAATTCTTCTGCCATAAAATCTGCATTCTCAAGTATGTCCTGTATATACTCAAGTTCCATGTTACTTGATACTTCACAACCTACCAAATCTGATATTCGAGTTATTTGTTTGACAGCTATATTTCCGCCAGTAAATGTGGAAGAGCTTTGCTCTGACCATTTCACCTCATTTGCAAGCGGTACAGATTCATTTGTCTGGGAAAAATCAGAAACTTCTTCATCTTGCATGGAAGAATAAACTGTGCTGCCTGAAAAAGGTGAATAAACTGATAGGCATTACAATTTTATAGGTAAACGCACTTATGCTGAGGAAGTGCAAACAAACTCCTAGGAATTTTACCTATCACCCAACATTGATGAATGATAGCTATATAACAAGTTTGCAGTCACAGCATAAAGGATATTTGATAATCTTAGTTAAAATAATAAATGAAGGACTCCGAATTATGAAAAATAAACCAGCACCATCCGCAGAGTTCATTCCTCAAATAACAAAATAAAAGCCTCAACGTTCTTTGAAAGCGTGATGCAATTGCTTATAAAGTAGTAGAAGCTAGACAAATTATGAGATTTTGCTTTTTCAGATCTGGACAGATTATGCTCATCAGCAGTGTAAAGATAAACAATACCATATGTACTGTCTTCACTATCCAGGTAGCTTCCACTGGCAAAAGAAGTTTCAAGAATTGTAACAGCACTGGGATGTTGAAAACCTAGGTCATTTTCATCTTTCCTGCTACAGCTAGGAACTTCCCTTACTTCTGATGTCTGCACAAGTATTGAATACTAAGATAAGCATATGGATTCTTCTCAGTTTAAGGACCGCACAAAATTGCAAACAAACTAATTTGTAACATCAGATTCTGTAAATGATTGCCGGGAACATTATAAACAAGTGCCCAGAATTTTGTAAAGTGTATCCCCAACATTCCTCTTCCCAACCTCAACATATTCTCTTGACTAATTGATGGTAGGAAGTCAATAATAAATACTTGAAATGAAAACCATAACTGATGAAGCTGAAAACATAAAAGAAATGAGGTACCTGAAGTTGCTGATTCAGGTTAAGCACTGGATCGTCACTTGAACAATAATAGCTATGCATGTAATCCAATTTATCACTAAACTGGTCAGGGTGAAAGCTTTTGTCTTGTTCCTTAGATGTGATGCTTACCATACTATGTACTTTATCTTGCAAACCAGTAGAAGTGCCCTCCGTGGCCAGGGTACATTGAGGTAAGTTAAGTCTAGATGTCAATTCTTGCAGCTTTTTCTCCAACAGGAGACTTAAAGCATCACTATCTATCATATTTAACCCTGGCGGAGATAATGATAAACTTTGGTGATAAAGATTATCATTATGCCCAGGATAGTTGACACCATCACTATTTCTGTTTTCCATGGCTTGCTCAGTAGAGGATGGTGAGTCATGCAAGCTTTTCCTCAAAGGAGATGTAAATGTAAATGAAATAACATCCTTGCTTTCCTTCATGTTAAATGTATCCTCATGAATTATTCCATCAGTAGTAAAATTGCATTTTATGGATTTACTTTGAAAATTATTGACGCCATGATCAGGACTTCTTGCCTCATGAAAACTTCTGCTGATAAACTTTTTCTTTTGGGAAATGCTCTCTGTTTTGGACGGCAGAAACTCTTTTCTGTTATCAGCTGCCCTCAAACTTGACTTTTTAGGCTGAATATTGGCATTTTTAGCACCCCTGCCTGTTGTCTTCCTTATTCCAGAAGAACTTTCTGAAGATGAAGCTCGGCTTGTTGGCTTATCAGAATCTATTTTGGAAGTCGGTTTACTTTTGGTAGTCATGCAATTTTGCTTTTGATTATTCTGCCCAAGCACATTGCTATTCCTACTTGTGCAAGTTCTCTGGTGCACATCTCGGCGTGTACTAGGTTTCTGGCTCCTTGGGAGCTGGTTTGACTTTATCTCGTTCTGTTCTTTCTGCTTCACATATTTCCTATTACCATTTGAATTCAATGTATCCCTGTTTTGAACATTGGGTTTGGCTTGTACTGCAAGTGAATCTGATTTTCTTCTAGTTGCAGAATGGCTAGAACTGTTTTTCTCTGAATCTCTTGAACCTTTGAATGCTGAAGTACATTTATGTGAATTATTGCTCCTCTCATAGAGGATGCCATTAGCAGGGTTAGCATTGCTTGGGCCAACAAGCTTTTCAGGTGTGAATGCACACTGTGCAGCCTCCAATCTCTCTTTCAAATCAAGAATTCTCAAGGGAAGAGATGAAGGCCTAACAGATGGCATTCTATCCCTCATATACGGCCGGGGGCTTGCCTCAATTATCTTAGCAGCTGCCTCCATTAAGTGAGTTGCATTCTTTGGTGGCAGAAAACCAGGACTCTTGATAGGAGACAACAGTTTATTGTGAGTAACTGGAATCGGTTTAGCCGACTTAGGAGGCAACATTTCAGTTTGAAATCTCTTCATCGGACGGTTTTCCATTTTCTGAGCCCTTAATTCCACGGCATCCCATGAAGACGTCTCCACCTTATGCATCGTGTTCATGTAGCCCCCAGTGCCAAAATCATCCATTGGAAGAGTACCCTCATTACAACGAGACGCTCCATGCGAGTCAGAGCCATACAATGAAGTGCAGGAGAGCTCAGTGTTCGCTGAAGCTGGCAACGAATCCAAACCCATGAGTCTCGCTACTAATCCAGGGGCTTTACTCCCGCATCCTTCATCACTACAAATTGATAGGTTTGAGTTAAAATCACCACTTGCCATATTACTTGGACTTGCTCCATTTTCATCCACCTTTATCTGATCAACAAATTTTTTTTAGCATAATGTGTACCTAATACAGATAATGTAAAATTCCAACAAATAACAAACATAGTACAAATAAGGGAGCAAATTCATACCCTTCTCAGCTGTGACTCTGGCAAGGTCACCACATTTTCCTTTCCTTGCTTTGAAACTTCTATAGTTGAATGTAGCAGAAAAATTTAAAACAGGCACATCAGATACACAACAAAGAGAGCAACTCAAGCAAGGAAGAAGAATATGCAATATATGGACATGACAAGCAAAGAATCACAATCAAAATGAACATGAGATTAATATATTACCAGGTAAGTTTGGATCATTCCAAACCAGCTTCTTTCGAGATTTGGCATTCCAATCAAACAAGCTGAGGAAGCTTCCCCTGGAACGCCTTTTCTCCATCTCCATTTCACGTTTTCCTAAGCCAACATAAGAGTGTTGTGAGGTGAAAGGAAGCATTTTTCGACAACCCCAGAATCCAAATCTCTCATCTTTCAAATCATTGTAACATTCTGAATGAAACAACGGACGCGAAAACAAATTACATAATAGTTAAATCGAAAGCTCACCAGAACCGAGAAACCCTCTTCAAAATTGAAGAGCCACCGTTGCAGTTGGAGTCTGGTTCGTCGAAAATGGAAGGAAAGTGGCGAGATTTAGCGACATTTCCATCAATTGCACCGAAGACCCATTATACAAAGCACACACTTTATCATTTTGAATCCACGAAATTTCAACTTTTTTTCGAATTTTTGAAAAGGGCAACAACAAAGCACGACCCTTCGTCGCTCATTCACCCTTTGAAGAAATGGAAAGCGAGGAAATGAAGAAAAGATCTGTGAGATGAGTGTGAGTGTGAGAGTGAGAGTGAGTGAGTGAGGGAAAGAAGAAACCGCGATGGAGAATGACAGAAGAAGAGAGAGAAAGAGAGAGGTGGGAGAGACTGGCTGTGTCACTTGGGTCTTGTGATCTGTGACTGTGTGTGGAGTGGAGAGGTTTCATTTTTAAGAAACCAAATAATAATATGTGGAAAAAAATTATATTTGAGTGAGTGAATTCCTATAGAATTCTCATCAAATTATTTTCTAGAATTAATAAAATTTAAATACTCATTGTCCAAAAATTAAAATTATTTTTAACACTTAAATATTGGTAGAAAAATATAAATTATTTTTTTACAAATAGTCATTACCTACTACAAAATTAAATATATATATATATATATAATTAGCTAAAAATAACATTATTTTTTACACTTAAATGTTGCTATAAAAGATATAAATTGTTTTCTTACAAATAGTCATTATCCAAAAAGATTATAGGTTGTGTTCTAACAAATTAAAGCTTATTATTATTGAATAATCATTATTTGAAAAGGATAGATATTATAAAATACTAGGACTATGTAGGATTGCTTTTGCATTGCATGTTATGGCAGTCAACAGTGCATGCCTTTGTGATTTTATTAATCTTAGATTAGTTTTATTTTTTTAACTTTAGGTGGTGGGCTTGGATTATATTCATATTTCATATTTAATCTCTCCGTTGACTATAAGCTTGCCACGAGCTACCTTTATTTAATTCAATTAAAAAAGTTGGCCAATTGCCTTCCATATTGATCCAAGAGATAAGGTTTGTTTTAAATAAAAGTTATCGGGCGAGTCGACGACGGTTTAAGTGAGTCGACGACTGGTTGAGTTGGTCGGCATTGAGTGGGTTGCTGCCTATTCAGGTTAGGGTTTAGGACCAATTTTAGGGTTTAGGACCAATTTTAGGGTTCAGGTCGGGTTAATTGACGATTTTAGGGTCTAAGACCAATTTTAGGTTATAGGGTTGATTTTAGAGTTTAGATCAGATGTGTTGGTTAGGGTGAGTCGGCGTCGATTCGGGCAGGCAAAATGGGAGGGTTAGATTTAGGGTTTAGGACCAATTTAGCTCGAGTTTAGGTTTTAGAGCAGATTTACGGTCCAAGGTGTGTCGGCATCGAGTCTGGCGGATCGGTGTAGGTTAGGGTGGGTTGGCGCTGAGTCACTCGGGTTGGGCTTAAGACCAATTTTAAGGTTCAGGTCGGATTTAGGGTTGATGCTAAGGTTCAAGGTGGGTCGGGCATGTCGACGTGTGTCCGAGCGGGTAGGCGTCGAGTCGGTAAGGTCGGCACTGAGTCGATCAGATCCACACCAATTTGGGCGAGTCGGCATGGTTTCAAATTGAGAATTATGTTTAGGGGTAAAACTAGGGAATTACTTTTATTACCTTTTTTGTCAATTTAATTTTTGAAATCATATTTTTAAAAATTAAATTAAAAAAATGTAAAGTGGAGTTTGGGATGGCCTTGGCCTTATCTTGCCCACTAAATGAGTGGACTTTATGGGTTGGGGCTTATATGGACCCGAAATACCATTGGCCCAAAGAAAGTGGGGCCAGAAGGGAGGCTAAATGGGTTGATTTTAAAAAGTGTGGCCAAATTGACAATTCTAAGAAAAATGGTTCTTTAATCAAAGTGGAAGGACAGGTGGAAAAGGAAGACATGGTACACATTCATGCTCATGAATATAAATCCACACATTTCATCTCTAAGGAAGTTTGATCACAATTAATGGAGGGGACTTCATCTACATTTCTAGGTAGAAAGACGGTGGTCAAGGGACAAATTAACCTTGATGCTGAAGTAGATATCCATCTATATGATATGGCAATAGGAAAATGGTCAAACATGGATCTAGCTCCTTCATTTGACAAGGTGACAGATGATGTTACTAATGTGGTAAAGTGTAGTTTTGGTGGGTTTGATTCTGCTGGGGTAGTCTTCAATTACTTTAGATGGAAATGCCACTTCGTTTTCTGTGGATGCAAATTCAAATTCAAAGGTGGAGAAGATAGATCAACAATCAAGTAATCAAAGACTTATGATGGTAGTGATAAAAAGGTTGTGGAATCATGGGAGAAGCGATGGAATGATTGTATTTATTAGAATCAATATTACATCAATATTCAAATACAAACTGGAGTACTATATTTCAAAATATATTTAATCAAACCAATTTTACAAAAAGATCAAGTTAATTCGAAATCATATTGCACAATGCTCACCCAAACACATACTATGCATTCAATCTCAATGTCCCAAACTCTTGTTAATACATTGATAATAAGAAATGATAACAATCACTGCTAATGCATTTGAGATTTCGCTATCAATAATAAACACAGACATCGATCCCAAATTATATATTTGTATCTCAGTTTGAGGAACATTATAAAAGGAAGAAAAAAAAAATACAAAATGGAAGAACTAACATCCAAAAAGAAGGAAATTAATGCTACAAAAAGGAGACATGCAAGGAAAGAACATGTAATCATATATAGATATAAAAGATAAATATGATCTCATATTCCATGTAATAATTGTATGCCATGTCTCTTCATTTTGCGTAAAAAGAAATTGAAAATACACATCTCAACGCATTTATAGAGAATTAGAATCTCGTCAATTTGACTTAAACGTGGATCGGCGTCAAATTCAACGAAAATCCAAACATACACGCGCTAGAAACGGCCGATGATGTTAATGCATTTGATCTTGAGCCAGCGCCATCCTTTCTTGACAGAATGCTTGCATTTACCTTCTGCAGCGTAGAGCTTGTACTTGGCAACTCGGCGCTGTCTCTTCCTCTCAGGTTCATTCCACCACCATGTGTTTGATGATTTTTTCATCGTCTTTACGCCACGGTATCGTGGTGGCTCGTAATTTGATGGAAGAGGGTTGTTTTTGCTCTTGCTCCTCCCTACCCACAAGTTGATGTTGTTGTTGTTCGTGTTTCTCACATTCACATGATCATGTAGGTTGGTACCAGCAGCTGCATAGGAGGATCTATAGCGCTGGTGGTGGAGATCCTCCATCTACCACCTCCTCAAACCCTGTTTTTCAATTCCTCTGTTTCTTCCCTTTATTTTGGTGTTCAATTACCTCCCCTCTCTCCCCTCTTATCTGCCTTAAGCAGTGGAAGAGAGAGAGGAAGTGAAGAAATTGAAAATCAAGGGCCCCTAAACGCTAGGAACATTTTACATATATATACATGTTTGAGAGAATGAGAGTGGGAATGAGACTTACAACTGATGATGATCAACATGCCATGTTTTGGGTTTCAACATGTTTAACCGAAATAGGCTCCTTAACTCTTAATTTAACCTACCCTTCGCTATTTATAGAACATATAGCATGTCCATAATTGCCACATTTTCAACTGTTTTCATGAACAAATAGTTTACACTCAATTTTATTCCACTATACTTACAACATTCTTTATAAATGTGAATGTGATTAAATGGGCGTGTTTAAATCACACAAGAAAAAACTTGGGTTATATAACATTTATTTTAGGTGGACCAATGATATTTAAAATAAATAAATAAATATAAAATTTCTAGTTCACTTATCTTAAATGTCATTGATCCACCTAGGACTTAGGTTGTTTAACCCAAGTTTTTCCTTCCGTCATTTAGATTAAAAACATAAAGGGTATGTTTGGTTCAAAGGAGGGAAGGGGAGGGGAGGGATTTTAATGGAGGGGAGGGGAAGGGAGGGAGGGGAAGGGAGGGATTTTAATCCTTATTATGTTTGGTTCATAGGAGGGGGGAGGGGAAATAACTCTTTTTTTGTTTGGTTCACAAGAGGAGGGGAGGGGTTTTATGATTAAATTACTTTTACACCCCATATAAATTTACTTATATTTTAAACATGTTTGCATTTAATATTTTTCTTTTATTAAATAGGGTTATTTTTGTCCAACAAAATGTTTCCCCTCCAATTTCCCCCACTTTCAGGGGGGACACAAAATTGAGTTAGGAGGGGTTTTGGTCCCCTCCATTCCCCTCCCATCCCCTCCTAAAAAGTGAACCAAACAACTAAAATTTAAAAAAAACCCTCCCCTCCCCTCCCCTTCCCTCCGTTCCCCCCAACCAAACAATACCAAAATGTAGAGAGATTATGCGATATGTAATATTAAAAATCACCCCCTCATATTAATAATTTATTACAGTTTTTATATTCAGCGATGATTCTTTTAAAATTTGGATCATCTGCAGCAGGAGTTCTATACAATTCCCTCTCATTTAGGCCCTTAATTTTTGGGACATTAGTTTTGGTGCCACCCCCTATTGATTCTTATGCCACCCATTTTGATAGTATTTTACCTAAATATCATTAAAAACTAATTTCATTCCTAACATATCCTCTTATCCCGTTTTAAGTTCGCACAATCGCACTAAATAAGTGCGTTTAATTTTCACATTTATTATGTGCGAATCAACTTCATTGAGCAGACGTAGCCTCTGTTTCGCACTTATAGGTCCGTAATTTATAAAAAAAATTGATTTTATCCGCACTCATAAGTGCATTACATAATAACAAAATAAATTTTAAAAAGAAAACAATTCGCACACAAATGTGCGAAATTTAGAAAAAAAAAATGATTTTATTCGCACTCAAGTGTGCGTCACATAATTAGTTTTGGAAAAAATATTTAAAAAAAATAAATACGAATTCGCACTCAAAGGTGCGAAATTTAGAAAAAAAATGATTTCATTTGCACTCATGAGTGCGTTACATAATCAGTTCTGAAAAAATTAATTTTTTATCAAATGTGTGAAAATTAGAAAAATAAAACATATTTTCGCACTCAATAGGTGCGAACTTGAGAAGAAGAGTGCATATTTTTGCACTTGAGTGCGAAAATATCGATAATTTTTTATTTTTACGTCGGGGGTATTTTGGGATTTTGAAAATTATAGGGTGGCATAAGAATTAATGGGGATGACATTAAAACTAATGCCCTAATTTTTGTAATCAATGACTAGGATTAATCAAAATCAAAGATTATTTATTAAATTAAAAAGTTTATGATAATTTATTGGCAGTAGAAACAGCAAAAGCTGTAGGGAATTTGAATTCAAATATTCTACTCAATAAAATGTGGTAAAAAAAAAAGGTAGAAATAAAGTTTGGTTGATTCATATAGTACATATATGATTCTCTTTAATGCTCTGTTTGTTAGAGCGAAGTTTACGCGGACAGAGAAATTGACAAGACAGACAGATAAGAGAGAGGTGGATTTCCAACCTTGTTTAGCTACACATAACAATAGCGGTAGGAGCAGGAGAGAGAAATTAACGGTGGGTCAATCCATCTTTTATAAATCTTCTCAAAGTTTTGAAGAGCGCTATAAAGACGGTATAAATATTTTTACTTTCCAACTTTATCCTCATCAACTCGCACTACATATCTTGTAAATAATTAAATATCTTTAAATTTTGGGGTAAAATTATCTTTTAATATAAAAAATAGTTCTCTATTTTTATCATATGAAGATTTACTTTATTTCTCATGTACTTCTCTGTAATCATTTTGGTTCGTCTCTTCTTTGTTCCTCAGTTGAGAGTTTATGTGACCCAAACCAAAATTGTGAGTAATTGACTACTACTTATTAGTGTAGGCCTCTCTTGGATTGAAACGCGTAGTTAGAGAAAAACGTTGCTGCCACTTTTAGCGTGTCTGCTATATATGAGGGAAAAAGTGTTAATCAGCATCATGTTTGATTTGGATACTCGTTCGATCAAAATCAAATCAAATCCCACATTCACGACAATTATTTTCTGACTATCCCTTTCTGTCTCCTAAGTCCTAATTAATTTTCCGAGTTCATTATCACTAGAATTTGTCATTTATAAGCATAACGACGCGTTTAGCTTGTACTTATCTTCAACTTTCAGGTTTTGTGATACCTTGTACAACTACCCTTAAATCCATTTTTTTATTAGAATAATGAGAGATTGAAACGTAAACGATAAGTTTTATACTATACTTCTAACTCTTATTAGCATTATTTATACTAAGAAGAACTGAATGAGCTCAAGATACTTGTGTGCATGACATGCAGAGTTTTATTTTTAAATATTTTTTGGTACTTTCTGAGAATTTCAGGACGAAAAGTGAGATGACTTTCGGATATTAACGTGTCCTATTAGTGCAGTGCAGTGCAGATGCTTCCTCGCTTCTTCCTGCATTTTGGTTCTCTCACTCTGTGTTGATATATAAAGGCATCGTTTGGGTGAGTTATTGATTGATACTATTAGTTCTTACTACTTAGTTGAGTTGTACCCTTGAGAATTCTGAGAGCAAGAACGTTGAGTTGTTGTTCACTTGCTTGTATTCCTAATTTGGATGGTATCGAATAGGCGATCTCATCGGGAGCACGAAGGCCGCCGCGGCAAGATTCCGATTGAAAGGTTGAAATTGAGCCATGGTGATCATACTAAACAAGCATCTATCAGGTATATTTACATGTGTTTTGTTTGCTTAATTATTTTGGTGTTTTGGGTTGCAAGCACTAAATTTGATTTTCTGTTTATTGTGCAGTGGCCTTAGGAATTTGATAAACACATTGCAGACTAATGATCATGATTCCTACTTTGAAACTTTCCTCCGAAGCCTGGTAAGAGTCTATTATTTTTGTGCAATGGTGTTGTTGTTGAGAAGGATTCTTTTCTGTTAAATGTTCATTTTGTTTGACTAGTAGTTCATTTGAGCAGAATCAATTATCTCAATGAAGTATGTCTGACTTTGATTTATAATAATCTATGAATAGTGGAACATCTCTTTTATTTAAAGTTCTTCAGAATATTTCTATGATGAAGGGTAAGGGCAAAGTACCAGTATCTCTTGTCATTAATAACATGATTGGATCAGTTTCGTCTTTCTCATAATCAATTCTAACCCCCATAAGCTACTCATAGAAATTTCTAAACATGTACCTTTTTATTTTAAAGTGAAAGTTGGTTGATTCATTTGTCTCCATCAAATAGGTACGAGAGGTAGTGGAACATAAAGTCCGAGATCACCTACTTTCAAGGTTTGTTTTTCATTTCAAGATATTTTGATAATACTAATTTTTAGCAAAATTAAATATTATTATGGTGATTAATAACATTATTTATGCTTACGGTAAGTATGCTTACAGTAAGTAGTGACGTTGTATTCATTTCCCTTGGTGGTATGGGGTTAGAAATTAACCTGAAAATTTTCATTGATCAATTTTAGTTGTGAAATTATGTTGAAAAGTTATCCACAAATTTTCACATATATTTTTACCAAGTAGCAAACTGTCCCTGAAGTATGCAGCATGCTTGAAAAGTTTTATACAATTTATTCTCAAGCCCGAATCAATTTTGGGAAGAAGGTCCTGTGAGTAGCTTCTGAGTGGCAGAAATTGATAATCTGATCCAAACATGCTAATATTGTGCTTAACATTTTCTAATCATATAATTACTCTCTATTTATCTGATTAATACTTACAGTTCACTTCTCTTTTTTTGGTAATTTGTTGCAGAACAAGGGTTAATGAGGCTAGCATATCTGGAGCCAAACCCTTTCAGTTGTGTTTTATTAACAAGTTGCCTGATACTGCTATCTTTACTCTGTCTAATATAATATCAGTGGATGAATCACCTCTTCAAATTGCACTATTTGATGTTAGATCTCAATCTGTAGTCAATGATGGTCCCCTCTCCTCAATAAAGATAGAGATTTGTGCCCTCAATGGTGACTTTGGATCTTGTGGCAATGAGGTTTGGACTCAAGGTGAATTCAATGCCAATATCTTACGTCAAAGAGATGGTAAACAACCACTTTTGATTGGGGAGAGGTTTATTACTCTTAAGAATGGAGTTTGCTGCATCCCTAAAATTAGCTTCAGTGATAACTCCAGATGGGTAAGAAGTGGAAAGTTCAGGTTAGGTGTGAAACCAACTTCCAATGGAGAAAACATTAAGGAAGGTCTAAGTGAAGCTTTTGCTGTCAAAGATAACAGAGGAGAGTGTGAGTCTTAATAGTCCTCACTCCTATTTATCATTGCCTATTTTCAACTTGGACATATAGCATGTTTGGATCGACTTCTCGTGTCAAAATTTATTCTCAACTTTTGTATCTAATGTTTTCCATTTTTCATTATAACCTATGATTTTGGGATAACACCAAAACTGACATGTAATTTGTTGATTTTAGCTTACAAGAAACACTACCCTCCATCATTGAAGGATGATATATGGCGTTTGGAGAAAATTGCTAAAGAAGGAAAAATCCGCAAGCGGCTTTCTGTCCATGGAATTCACACTGTGAAGGATTTGTTGCAGCTGTACACAACCAACACATCCTCATTATATGAGGTAAAATTAAAAATATAGTTTTCCTTCTTTGATGTTTTGTTGGTAACCATTCTTTACTTGTTGTGCACTTGATATAAACAATGAATTAAATCCGTGCATAAAATGTGTAAGTTCATTGGATTTTTTGCTCTGGAGTTGCAGAAATTGGGCAACATTCAAAAGAAGTCATTGTTAGCAATAATTGAACATGCCAATACCTGTGTGATAGATGATTACAAGCTTTTCAGCTACCACACAATAGAGCAACCAATAGTTCTGTTATTCAATTCCATCTACAAACTTGTGGGAGTGACATTTGATTGGCAAAATTATTATTCACCGGAGACTCTCACACCCGGCGAGAAGGTACACATTCATACCCTATTTGGATTTGGTTGTGATATATATCATGAAGAAAAATTTAATTTGGCTTATGTGGTCCATTTGTTCCTTCTTTTGCAGCATTTGGTAGAAATAGTGAAGCAGGATGCTTACAAAAATGTGGGTAACATGAAACCAATTGATGAAACTTCATTGAACTGCTTAAACCTAGCGGCATGTCTAAAACCAAGGCACTCAGAGGCTCCAGTTCAAGATCTGCAAAATATTGATATCTCAACATCACAAGGTATACATAATGGTGTAAATTTTGGCTATTTCTTTTTTGTTTTTCCCTCTATTGTACTACATCACTCAAGTCTCAAGCTTACAAGGGATCAATTACTAACTAGGAACATGGCCAGGTTATATTCAACCATTTATCTCAGCTGTATATATTGATGAAACAATGTATGATTCTCAAATCTATGCTGATCCAGTTCCAGAAGTAAGAGAAATACCACAAAACAGTCTTGTGGAAGATGAATTCTCCTTAGGAATGTACATAGAAGGCGATACTTGGCACCTCAACGGATCACATTTTCCAGTTATGCAAAGTGGTTATCCAACACAGAATGAGAGTTCAGAGACTCAATTCACAATTACTTGTCCTCCTTATACAATATGGGAGGAGCTAGAAAATGGATTATTCTTTGGTTCTTGTGATGGAGCAGAATGTAGCAGCCATGACACTGCTATGGATATATCAAGAAGTGGGAAACCTAAAGTAGAGTGGTGTAAGATTCGTGCTGCTCTCAAATGGGTCATATTAGTGAGAAAAGGTGCAGCTGCTAGAAAGAATGCAATGTTGGTTTGACTAAAACTATTGGAATCCTGTCTTGTAAGTTGTGTTGGTTACTAGGTAGAATGTGCCTAGAAACAAAGTCTGGGATATAAGTTCCCTAGATGTTTGATGTTTAGCATTTAGTTTAGCTTCTTCAATTCCAACCACAGTGAAGAGACGTGTAACATGGGTCCTCCTGTCAAGTTATTTATGTGTTTGTTTTCTGTAAAATCAAATTTATACATACTGCTTCAATACTTCAATTCAAGTTCAATACTGTTGGTAATACTTGTAAAAGTATTTGGTAATTTGAAATTTTTGTTCTGATTATACTTTCTGTTAAAAGCAAAGCATTCTATAATAGAGAATACAAATCAAATTGGGGGGGGGGGGGGGGATTAAGGCCCTGTTTGGAAGAGCTTATTTGAGCTTATATTATAGCATAAGCAATTATGCAAGCGTTTGGGAGAGCTTATATAAATAGCTTATGACCTACCTATAAGCTGTTTTGAGCTTATTTTCATAAGCTATTCAGAATAGCTTATGAAAAAGAGCTTATGCTTATATATAGCTTATTTTCAATTCATTATAATAAATATCTTAAAAGAGCTTATTAATAAGCGCTTATGCCATAAGCGCTTATGGTCATAAGCGCTTAATTAAGATGTTTTCCCAAACGGGGCCTAAATGGTTCAAAACTTCTAATCGTAAACAAGCTATAAAAATTGTAGTTTTGATTAACAAATGTTATTGACTTCATGGAATTACGTACAACTGTACCCATTAATAACTCATCACTCCCTTCATTCTCATTCATATCAAGTGTATGTTTCTAATAGCAGTATTCATTTTTCATTTTAAAATATATAAATCTACTAGTCTTTGAGTCTTATAGTTATTTTGAACTCGAGCACCATCATCTCACCTTAAGTTGTTTATTATCTAAATTTTTTATTAAAAAAAAGTTAAAGCATCATATATATATATAATTAATAAATTAGTATAGATTTTAAAAATAAATTTGTGTGGACCTATTTATTTTTATTTTATTAATGTATAAAAATAGTTAATTATAATAGAAAAATTATATAGAAAATAATGTAAGTATATTAAAACTCATTTTAGTAATAACACATTCAAAAGCAATTTTGACACTACTTATCCAAATAACATGACACTCTATAAATCACTTTCATGTAAATATATTTAACCATAAATCACTTTATTAATTAATTTATTTTTATCGTTGATGTATGTCTCTATTCATTCGATGAATTATAGTCGTCCCTCATAACAAATGATTTTCCCACGAATTGAACTCGTTTTCTCATCCATACAAGACCTAACTTATTTACTTATTTACTACTAGACTAATACATTATTCGTAAATTATTTTATGTTAAACTCATTTTTTTACTATAACTATTTCTATTAAAATTGTTGGCACTCAAAACCTCGCAACGGCTAGCTAGAAGCCGAAAGGCCACTCGAGTCGATTGAGGATCGTAGTCGAGCAGGGTATTAGTGATAAATGCTAATTTGCTATTAGTTTTCATATGTTTTTGACAGCATTTATCATGGTTTTAATTATAAAATACCCCTTGTTATATATATTTTGGTTCAATAAAAGAGTAAAGTGATTCTAAGCTCTTAAATATATTTCTTGTGCTTTTGATGTGTTTTACACATGTTTCAGGACCCGAAAGAGGCTAAGAAATGAGGAAAATACGAAGAGAATGAGGAACTGTGGCCCCTGGGCGCTAGGCGCCACTTTGGGGCGCTAGGCGCCCATCATCTCGTGAACGAAGGCCGCTGGCCGCTGAGCGCAGGCCTTGGGCGCTAGGCGCCCAGCGGAAGAGGGAAAGCAGGGTGCTGGTCGCTCAGCGCGGTACGTGGGCGCTGAGCGCCCAGCGAGAAGGACAATGGCGCTGCTGGCCGCTTAGCGCGGTACTTATGCGCTAAGCGCCCAGCGAAGGATGCAAGGGCGCTGAGCGCCTCCTCAACGGCGCGAATCTCGGGAATCCAAGCCTAGGGTCGCTGGGCGCCTGTCGGCGGCGCTAAGCGCCCCTGCGGCGCCCAAGGCCTATATATTCGCGATTTTTGGCTTATTTGCATCATTCTTTCAACCCTAGTCTCCTCCAAACACCCCTTGGACGTGAGAGAGCTCTAATTTGAGAAGGAAAAGAGGATTTTCATCAACGGATGCTTGGATTCTTCATCGTCTCCTAATTCCTAATTGATTCTCCTTGTAAGCAAGCTAGTTTCCATTCTATGGATAACTAAGCTCCCTTTTAGTTGGATTTAGGCGTAGTATTACATCTTGATAGGATTCTATTTGGCTCTTTGTTACTTTCTATTTTTAATTTCAATTAAACAATTTTGTTCTTATTGCTTATGATTGCTTGATCATCTTTCATCTGATTTGGGATTAATTTTGTATGTGGAAGCTACTCTATTAATCTGACATAAATTGTTTAATCTAGGAGAAGCTAATTTGCTAGGAATAGCGTTAGATCACCTAGTTCCTTAACGCCTGCATATTTACAATTGTTTTGATTAATTGCCTGTGGAAGCGGTAATTAGGAAAGTAATTGAATCAACTTCTCATACTAGGAATAGGTGAGTTAGTTAAGAACTGGCGGGAATAAATTAAAGATTTTAAGTGATTGTAATCAAGAATAAATAAATCCTGGATAGTGAAATGTGAAACCATAATCCAACTGTTTTCCCAATCTGTTATTCTCTCATTCGTTTGCTTTCTTATTTTCATGCTCTTAAATACAAGTCTCTCCAAACAAACAACTCTTATTTCTTTCTTGCTTAACTTCTTAATTAAAGAAAGGCATTCAAACACATTTGCTCTCTGTGGATCGATAACACCCTTACTATACTGCAATTGAATCTTAAAAGAGGTTTGAGCGCAGCTTAAGTATTGGTTTTTATTAAAAGAAGTGAAAACCCTTTTAACAATTAGCTGAGTCGAGTGGGTCTAGTCGATTGGCAACATGGGTAATCGACCACGGGGAGTCGAGTGTACAGGGAAAAAATTTAGGGAAGATGCAGAAACTTTGGCTTCAAGCAGAATAAACCATCAGGTTTCTAGAAGCTTTCCACATGCAGAAATAGTTAGTAGGCTCGTCCATGCAGAAATAGGAAAAAGTGGTTACGAGCTAACCCATGCAATGAGGAACAACTGAAACAAAGCCTCTAGGCTGACTAGGAGAGAAGATACAATGATACTCCACGATTTTATACACACTTGTAATGATCGGAGAACGCGGGGTGTGACATGTTTCTTCCAACCACTAGGTAGTTAGCCGATTTGCCACTATAAACTGAGGACGGGTCATTTGTACAAACACACACAATCAATCAATCAAATCTACAAATTTCCTGCATTTTATCTTTATTTTACTATTCAGCACTTTACTTTTTAGCCATTTAAATTCTTTATCGTTTTCTACAATTTATCTTTCATTCGATTTACAGCTTTTAGCCTTTATTTTCTTTACCGTTTTTCAGCCCTTTACATTTCCTAGGAGTATACCTTAGTTCATAGCCAAAGTCTTATCTCAAACATCCTTCAATAGCGAGGAACTAAGAGATTTTTTGAGTATCTTAGGAGTCCATATTGAGGAATAGAGCATCTTCCTCGAGCAATCGCTTGATTAGAGAATCATAGTTGGTTTTCCAACCGACCACACGGTTTCCAAATTGACCGAGTCCATTTCTTAATCGACCAAATCTATTTTTGAACCAACAAAATTCAATAACTAAAATAAATTTGTTTTCTAACCTTGCAGAGTTATTGCTGTAAAACTTGTTGAGTAATAGCTCATGGGGAAAACAGGAGTAGAAGGAGCTACCTGCTACCGCATACGAGGGAAATAGTAGTTAACGCATATGCGGTAGGATGTCTATCTCATATGCGGTAAACGATCAAAAGGTCTTGGAGGTCGTGATGTACTGCGGTACGACGCTGCTTGTGGTTTTTCTGTTTATTTGTTCAGTTTTAATATCTGATTTGGGTGGATCGGATATGATTTAGTGAGATATTATCTTGTAATATCTGAATCACTGGAATCCTTATATATTTTGTAACACCGTAACCCTAAAGAATAATCTGAATGAAACGAAGTTATAGCTACACTGTAGCCGCAGAGGTAGGCTCAATTGGGTAAACTGCGTGAACAAACTTTTATGTCTTGCATTCTCAATTTCTCTATTTATACCTTATGGCTTGTGCAATCTAAGTGTTTTTGCTAACAAAACTAAACCATAAATGAAGAAAATACTACCATTGAAACAGTGGGCCAAACAACCAATTTTTCCAGCTAGGGATGGCAACGGGTAGGGTAGGGTGCGGGTTTAACCATACCCGAACCCGAACCCGAAATCATATACCCAAACCCAAACTCAAACCCAAACCCAAACCCTGTTCGGGTAGAAAAACATACCCGAACCCGTCGGGTTTCGGGTTCCCCATACCCGAAATCATACTCGCGGTAAACAAAGGAAAACCATAAAAACCCGAAAACCCGACCCATACCCGATTACTAATGCAGTAGCAGCAACATCTTCATAATGATTCAAAAAATGACTCTAGAAGCCAATTCAAAATTCCATATTCAAGATCATGAATATATATATAAAGATATATATTCAGAAACTTGTAAGTTGAAACAATTAAATCCTAGTAATCACTACTAAAGTACTAATATATATACATATATTAGTACTTTATATATATACATATATAAAGATATTTTAGTAATTTAATATATAGAGATCGGGTTTCGGGTAGGGTTTCACCATACCCAAACCCAAACCCAAACCCGAATAATACTTTCAGAATCGGGTAAACCCAAACCCGAACCCGAACCCAAACAAAACGGGTTTTACCCGTAAATTCGGGTCGGGTCGGGTACCCGCGGGTATGGTTTTTTTGCCATCCCTATTTTCAGCACACTCTTTCTTTCTAAAATTTCTAAAATGGATTTTGCTTCTCAAGAAGAAGAAAAATTACAACACGGACCCTGAGCGTGATCGCGATTTCCACCCTTCGCAGTTTACTCGTTCATAAAACGCGGTTAGTTATTTTAGTTTCCTCAAATTTCTAAATTATGCTATTTCGGAAGTCTTCCTTTTTATTAATTCATATAATAACTGTGTACCAAAAAATATATATAATAACTGTGTGGTGCAAAATTAATAGATTTTGGACGCGTATGGGACACGGTTTATTCAAGCCAAGTAATTATCACAAAAGTTATTGAAATGAATTCAAATCAGCTTGTAAATGTAAACAAAAAAAAATCAGCTTGTAACTATGTTTTTTTTAACTTGTTTCAAATACGGTAACTATGCTTTCATAATAAATAATTTTTCTAAATTGGATCTTATAACCTCATATTTACGATGACTTAGTTTATCTAACTACTAAACTCTAGTTTGTCTACTACTAAACCAACACCTTATTATTACTTATAACTACGTATAATCATGTATTTATAAGATAATATAATAAGGTTATGAAAATAAATTCTAACAATCTTAGCATGAGGTGTTTTACACAAGTTTATCCAACTATTTCCATTATCATCATCATTTGTTGAGATATATTACTAATAATGTAATTTAATGAAGAATACAGATAGATGGTGTTTGAGTCTTTTTTTTTAGAAGTGTAATATTCAGAACATTAATTAGTTAGGTTGTATGTTTAACTTTTTATTTTTTCAAGAACCATGTGTTGTTTTAATTAAAGCACATGTTTATCTTCTTTCAATGTATTTTCTATAAGTAAGTCTTTCTATGAATACAAAAGCAAACTTACTATCTTTTTAGTTTCCATCTTAAAGTTAAAAACCAACAAATACTATCATAATCAAACTGTCTCGGAAGCACCTTTTAGTTTATTCTGCTCTTTTTTCAGTATTATAGTTAGTAACCAAGGAGTGCTGGCTAAACAAGTATCCAAAAAGGAATTTTGTTTTTGTCATCATTATGTGACTGTTTAGACTTTTGTTTTTGTCATCATTATGTGACTGTTCTTTCTAAAAAAAATTGTTTTTAATTTTGATTTTTGATATATTGCATACATTAGAGATGACGAGGCATTATTAGTGTAGGAGTAGTATTTTCCTTGAATCTTCCTCTAAGACTATAAAATGGTGAGATATGCGAGTGACTTGTGTATATTCTGTAAAGCTCACAAAAAGAAAAGGTAGTGATTTGAGGAATTGAATGTTCCTTACTTGCTCTGAGAACAAAGATTGGTGGATTTTGTTCTTCTTGTCTCACTTGTGAAGAAGATGGCACCGAAGAGGACATCTCAAGAAGAGGGTCAGGGTAGTGATGATGACAGGGATCTTCAGGTTCGTGGAAAGCGGAGAAGGAGCAACCCAGAACAAGAAGACACCCGGCACCTTTCGTTTCTGTATGTATTTATTTTTGTGCGTCCAGGGTTCATTTCATTCACTTTGTTTAACCTCTAAATGTTTCTTCTTCTTCTTTTTTGCAGAAGGAATGCCATGAAAGACATTGCTTTCTACATGGAACCTGTTCTTCAAAAAGTGGTAACCACATGTTTTAATACTTACCTACAAGATATTTTGTTTGATTTATGTTCTGGTGGATAATGATGATGTTTGGGAATTGGCTCATCAAATCTGTGTAATCTAAGTGTTTTTTCTAAGAGATGACAAGTCAACCAATGTTTTATAACAAGTCTTTTTTGTTTTGCTGTTTTGTTCTCCAACTAGTTACAAGAGATGATTCCATCAATGCTCCAGCAACACTTGCCCCCGTGGTTCGTTTCTCTTGTCCAAAATTTGTACCCTTCTATCTAAGTTATTTGTCTGTTTCATTTATCTTGTTCAACATCCATTAATTAATTCTCTGTTTCCAATTTAGTTGTTGTGCATTGAAACTTAACCAGAAAGCTGCTGGAACATCTGGAAGGAGAGCTTTGCAATTGTGTTTCGTGAATCAATTGCCTGAAAAAATTTACACACAGTGTGATATCACAGCTGAGGGAGGTGCTGCACTTCAAATTGAGCTGCGTGATGCTGCGAATCATCAACGCATAGTCAACGGCGAAGGTTCCTCGATGAGGATCAGGATCTATGTCCTTCATGGTGACTTTGAAAGTGAGGATTGGACTGCAGAGGAATTCAATGCCCAAATTTCGAGTCCCAGAGAGGGAAAAGGGCCATTACTTGTTGGAGACATGATCATTACATTGAAAAATGGGGTCGGTCACATCTCTAAGAAGATTGTGTTTACTGATAACTCGAGCAGCACAAGAAGTGGAACTTTCCGGTTAGGAGTTAAAATAGCGCCGCAATCTAATTCCACTATACCAGACATCAGAGAAGGGAGAAGTGAACCCTTTAAGGTCTTGGATTACCGAGGAAAAGGTAAGTTTCTCTCCATTATTCATGCATTTTTTTGTCACCATGCCTTCCTTTACCATTTACTATAGCATCTTTTGTTTCACATTTGAATGATTCTTCTCCCCCATAAAAGCTATTAATGATTGTTTGGATCAGCTCTCTGAATTTATTTGGGATAGAATTGATTGTGTTAAAAGTGAGTTGAATGAGTTAAAACTGAAGTTGTTTATGTTTGGAAACATTTATGACAGAGAAGTAATTTCTGTAAGTGTTGTGAAAATGAAATCCCACAATTCTCCAAGATGATTCTCAAACGTCTATATAATCATCAAAATTGATTCTGTGCAATAAGATTAGATTCTAGTTCCCAACATGGAACCGAACAGACAAGTAGCTTTTTTCCACAATCACTTCTCCTCTAACATGAAATTGAATTCTATTGAGTTTCCGAACATGTACAATATTGTTTCTAAGCTTTGTGTTTTGGTCATTGCAGGTAACATGAAATACGAACATCCGTCATTGAATGATGAGGTATGGCGTCTGGAGAAGATAGCCAAAACTGGTGAACCTTGCAAGCAGATGTTCTTACATGGAATAAAAACTGTTAAGGATCTTCTGCGGTTGTACATAACCAATCAAGATTCATTAAGAGAGGTGCAATATGTTATCTGCTTTAGCCTTTGATGCTCTTAATTTGACTATTTAATACTGACATCTAAGTATATATGCTCATCTGATTTTTTGCCTTCGAAAAATAGAAAATGGGCAAGATTGCAGAGAAGTCCTGGAATAAAATTATTGAACATGCTAAAAAGTGTGATATAGATGATGATGAGCGCTACATCTATTACACAACTGAACAACCAATGTCCCTTGTCCTTAATTGCGTGTATGAGGTTGTGGAGGTGACTTTTGATGGCCAAGATTATCTCTCTGTGCAATCTCTGAATTTGGAAGATAAGGTTTGTATTTTGGTTTTTTCTATCCTGAATGTTGGTTCCTGTGGCTGTGAATATCTGGAGCGAACTTCACTGCCTCATCTATGGATTCTTAAATTTGATAACTCATATCTTTACTGCACACTTCTCTCACTTGCAGCGTTTGGTGGAAAGGGCTAAAAAGCAAGCTTACAACAATTTGAAGGATCTGATACCACTTGGGACCGCAAAACATGGCTCGGTCGAGACATTGCCAGGTGTACAAACTGCACAATATGGTGGTCCAGATCATGGTATGCAATGGTTTGAATTTCCAATTGCCCAGCAAGGTAGTGTATAGATGTGTCCTGCATAAGCACTTCTGTTCAACATCCCAGTGCTTATCAACTATCAAGCATAAAATGCATTTCTTTATCCTCTTTGCCTTTAATTCATTAGGATTTTCAATGGGGATGGATTCTAAGAAAATGGATGTTGCATGAAAATGATTTCTAAGCATATGGTTAGACCATATATTCTTGAGAAGTCATGATTGACTAGTATTCTTGTGGTAGTTTAGTATGTGATCTCTCAATCCATAAACCTCACGAGAGTGGTGAGGTGAGTTTAGAAGAACTATGTGTACTTGTGTCTTTTTGTTTTTCTTGTGTACTAAATTGCTCACGCAATTTGCCAATTTTGACCCGACTGTGGTGAAAGCCAAAAGTCTTCCCAAAAGTACTGCTCTTGAGGATCTTGTTGAGTGTGTACTTGTGTCTTTAGGCATACTTATTTTTCTGCACCTTGTTTATAAGATCATGAACTGTAGTTCTTATTTGTGATTACAATTTTTTGTCCTTCCCACTGAATGTTTATCCTAAGAGATTTGACCTGCCATCTGCAGGCCAACTAGAAACATGGCCATTTGCTACAACATTACAGAGTGAATTGGTAGGTTCTGATCAGCTAGCAGCATTGGGAGAAACACCCCGATATTGTTCTGCAGATGGAGAATTGATCTCTGGAGCATATACTAATCTTGGAAACAGCTGCTCCTTTGGTGTTCCACACATTGATCAACTTATTGATTGCTTTCCTCCCCTTGACCATTGGGAGCAAGTAGATCCAGCTTACGGTCATGTGGGATCTAGCAATTATCAATCTTTCTCCAACTGTAACGTGTATATAAGCAGAGGGGATGCCAAGCTAATTTGGCATAAGATTCGAATTGCTTTCAAATGGGTCGCACTCGCACTGCATGTAGCTAAAAGAAAGACACAAGTTGTCCACCATCAACATTAACTGAGTTTGGAGTTAATATGATTGTTTGGCTTTTAGTTTCAGTTAAACACCACCTTCAAGATTATTGCGTTTTGTGTGTATTGAAGGAGGACCTATTTATGAAAAATACATGCACATTGCTCAACATCTTTGGGCGACGCTGCAATAGACTTCTTTAATTGAATTTATTCAAGCAATATGCTGCTTATGTAACCTCTTATGTCATAAATTGATTTAACTTCAAATATATAAAAAATTATGTGATGATTGTTAAGCCTTTTTATGTGAACAACAATCAGTACGAAATGGTTCTTTTATATCTTGATAATTAAACTTCATTAGTGTTTTTCACACTGCATAAACGCTAACTTAACTTTTATTTGACTAACTTATAATCTTGTATGTAAATCAAGTTGATAAATTAATTGAAAGTTAAAAGACTAGATTTGAGTTGATAACTAAAAAGTGGTATAACCTTTATCATCGATCCTCCCATATACGAACAGCATAACCATTTCCAATGCTCCACATGCTACCATTTTCAAGAATTCAAGCGGATCAAAAAATTCTAGTCCAAGCATAGCTTGGTCGGTAACGCCTTTTAGCTCCAAAAACATTTCCATTGGAGAAACACACCACCTTGAAAACTCTATTGAGCAAGGGTTAAGGCATAGGCATAATCCTCTACCAATTTTCACTGATAAGAGTCGTATTAAAAGCTTTGAAATCTCAGAAACCAAAACCACCAGAATGTTTTGGCCTGCAAAGCTTATCCCACTTAAGCCAATGAATTCTCCTTCGGAAGACATCCCTGCTCTAATAGAACGTACTAATCATGTCTTCTATTTGTAAGAAAATACTATCAATTAACACAAAGCACGATATGATGTGAGCTGGAATTGCTTGGACTACCCCTTTAATTAAGACTTCCCTTCCTGCTCTAGATAGAGATTTCTCCTTCCGCCCTTTGAGCTTCTTCCAACGCGCTCATTAACAAAGTTAAAACGTGGGTCTTGGATTTATCAATGGTGACAGAGAGACTCAAATACGTATTATATGACTGTACCGCATTTACTCCCAAAAGTTGTGTAAGCTCATCAAATCTGCTACTTAACACATTTCAGTTACAAGAGAGCATATACTTGTCATGCTTAATAATTTGACGGGAAGCTTGTTCATAAGAAACCAAAAGAGACTTCATAGTCTTAGCCTCCTAAACAGTTGCACGGACAAAAATAATGTTGTCATATGCAAACAACAAGGTGTGAAATAGCAAGTGCAGTTTGTGCAATTCAAATACCATGAAAGGAAGTAAAAGAAGAGATAGCCTTTTGAATAATAGTTGAAAAAATTTCTCACAAAATAAACAAATATGGCGAAAGGGGACCTTTTGACGTAGACTCCTATGAGAAGCAAAAGGCACTTAGTGATAACTATATAGGATAACGGAGAAATTACTAGTGATTACACAACTCATAATTAAAGACACCCAACTAGTGGGGAATCCCATCTGCATGAGGATACATTATGAAAAAGATCATTCAAACTGTGTCATGGGCTCTGGACATATATCCAGACACAAAAACACTTTGAGTGTCATAAATAGTATCGGACAAAGTAAGCTTTAGCAAATTAGCGATGATTTAGTAATAATTTTGAAAACGACATTGAACAGAGTAATAAAACAGAAATGGTTCGCATGCATTAACTTTTCTATTTTTGGAATTAAAATAAAGAGTGTTTTATCTACCGAATCCGGTGAAATCCAACCATGTAGCACTTGCACGTAAAACTGAGACACCTCCTCACCAATAATATGCTTGAATTTCTAAAGAGAAAACAAATGCGCATGCAATCTATCCACCCTCGGTGCTTTTGTTGGATTCATATGAAAAAATGACATTTTGATCTCCTCCTCCTTAGTTAATAATTCAACTAAAATATGCAATTGCTAAAAAGAGGCCCTATTGGCCACCAATGAGGGAACTAAATCAATTTCCACCGTGCCCACCAAAGAATTTTTTTTTTTTGAAATTGTCCTTCCATCAATTAAGAAGAAATAGACATCGAGACCAAAATAAAGTATGAGCGTTTTCAAGATAAAACACAATTAGAGGAACATCTTCTATCCACACAACATCATTGTAAATAGAGGTATTCCTAGTCAGAGAATCTGCATTTGTGTTCCTAGAACGCCTAACAAAAATCCTCCTCTTCCCCATGAACACTACTAGTGTTATTCACAATTTTTTCAGCTAAATCACGATTGCCACCTTTGAGAAGCTTTCTTATGGAAAAAACTTGTATTCATATTCCGTAGTTCAGCTAGTTTGCTCGAGACTTCCGACACCATAGAATTTCTTCCTTTCCAGGCAAGGACGGATCTACATATAAAGAAAGGGGGGAATTGCCCCACATAATTTTTTTTTTTTTGAAAGAGCCCCCCACATAAATTTTTAATAATAGATTAGTATTATACTTATATACAATAATTAAGATTCTAACTAATATATGTTGCCTCACAACATAAAAAATGCCCTCACACTATTATAAACTTATGTAATATATATTAATAAAAAGTGCTTCCATTTTGTAATAGTTATTAGGTTGCTCCTTTTTTTTTCTGTACAAATTTTGACTCATTAACTAAATTTTCTTTGTCATTTTTCTTACTTTATCTTCTTATATTCTCTTATTTTTCTCATCATCATGTTATCTATTATATCTCTCATTTTCTTTTTATCTCTCACTTGTTGTGAGTGAAATTAAAGTGTGAATGAATATTTATTCTTGCTCTAATGATAAAGGACCAAAAAAATTTGAGATTTTGAAATTGATATAATTTTTTTTGACAGTGTAGAGAATAAAAAGTTGTCTACAGATTTCAAATTTTAATGTATATTCAAACCTTTAATAGTACTCCCTCCGTTCCTTTTTATAAGAGCTAAACAATTATTGCACATCTCTTAAGAAAAGTAGTTAAAGTGGTTGTTAGCATTTAATTTGTTCTCAATTTACATCAACTTTTCAAAATTGCTCCAACCTATTTTTTAAAATTTCTATTGATTATTAATCCATTACATAGTGGAAAGAGAGAGAAAATTCAATTAAATAATGGTAAGTTTGTCAAAAAATAATTAATGCACTACATATTCCAAGTCGGTTCTTATAAAAAGGAATATGATACATGTCAATTTAACTAACGGAGGGAGTAATATGTTATGATTTTAATGTATATTCAAACCTTTAATAATAATATGTTATAATTTTAATGTTGTAAATTTACATGTGAACATTGCCCCCACAACTTAAAATTTCTTGATCCGTCCCTGATTCCCGCTGCATGAACAAAAAAAATCTTAATCCAAATATTACAAAAAAATTATGAGCTAGTTTTAGAAAATAAAAATCTTGTTTGATTTTGATTAGCTAACCTCCTACTCCTACGAAGAAGTTTTCAAATAGGAGTGGCAAGCGGTGTAGTTTTTTCAAGATTGAGTGTTAATTGCTATTACCTCCCACCAAAATATCCTCTTCCCCGTGCCAACTAAAATCTCTCGAGAACTTTCTTCCCACAAAGCAAAAACAATCAGAGAAGATATTTTTTTCTCTCTCCTCTAACATCTGCCTTGAATTGACCCTTTTATCCTTCGCCATTCGTTTATTATCTTCCCTTATACCCCTCCTCTTCCTCTGTTTTGACATGGTCTTGAACCTTGCGCCGTTGGATTTTTTGCTTCTGCGACTTCATGGACCGGGAAGGAGGAGGATCCAACGGCGGATCTTGCTACTACTCCGTTCTAGGGATTCGCAGGGACGCCTCCTCCTCTGATATACGCACTGCTTACCGGAAACTCGCCATGGTAATCAATCATCATTCCCTCTTCTGTTATCCCAATTTAGAATTCATTTCGGAGTTTTGATTTTTTTTGTTTTTTTGTTTTCGTTAGAAGTGGCACCCGGACAGATGGACTCGGAACCCTGCGACGGCCGGAGAAGCTCAGCGGCGGTTTCAGCAAATTCAGGAAGCTTACTCAGTTCTCTCCGATCAGTCGAAGAGATCAATGTACGATGCGGGGCTCTACGATCCTCTCGAGGAAGAAGACCAAGTCCGTTTCAATAATTTAATTAATTCTAATATTTTCAATTAGGACAAAATGTTTAATTAATTCTAATTTTGGCAGGAATTCTGTGAATTTATGAGTGAGATGATCTCAATGATGAACAATGTGAAAGACGAGGTAATTTATTGAGGGAATTTCTATCTTCCCTTTTTCTATCTTCTCTAACTCTCCTATAACAAACGTAGTGTTAATGTTTGTTTAGGGGGAGAGTTTGGAGGACCTGCAAAGGATGTTCGTTGAGATGGTGGGTGGAGATGGGATGATGAGCTTTGACTTAAACCAGGATCGGACGGCTGGGAAGAGAGCACGTGGCAGTGGTGGATCGAAGGGCGGCACAGCCAATCGTAGCAGCAACTCTTGCCGGTAGTGCGGTGTAGTGGAGTGGATCCTTCATGTGTGTTGTAATATTAGTTAGAGTTTGGAAATTGGATGGATTATTGAAATGAAATGAAATGAAATGAAATCTCTACTACTACTACTACTAGTAGAAGGAAGTATTGAAGTTTTGAAACAGGTGAGGTTAGGTAATTCACCAATTGCAATTAAACCATGTTTGTTTTGTTCTATTTTGCCTGCCTATAAAAATCTAGAAAGCGTTTTAAGTAACATTGACGTGCCCAAATATGACGTTCTTGTGGATTCCTAGAGCACGTGGGAATAAAAGCGTGACACGGTTGTCGGTTGAAGATAAAAGAAATTAATAGGAAATTAGGAATAATATAATATAATATAATATAATCCACATTTCGGTTGTCGGTTGTTTTGTGTGTCAGTTTTTACGGTTTTTATTTTGACACCGTTTATAGAAATTGGTAGAAGTCCTGAAGTAGTTTGGTTTCTAGTTGGTTATTTTGTATGACTACTCTACTCTGATTCTTAACTCAAATGCTTGATGTGGTGGTGTAAAATTTATATGGTGAAAATATTACAGGGGAGCGGGTGGGTTTCACTTCTAATTTTGTGTTTTATACAATAAAGTATTTTTCACAATAAAATGCATGATTTTGAAGGGCAACTTAGCACTCAATACAAAATTGTCATTGGTGGTCATTTAGTATGAACCCATCCAAGTTGGGTTATGACTTGTTTAAGCCCAGTCAAACCTCTCACTCTCTCCTTTACTACGAGTCTCTTATAAACTTATCAGTGCTGCTACTACTAGGCCCAACTCTCTCCTTCAAGATATCATTTCTTCCTTCGACCAAATTAAAAATACCATTTCGCCCTCATCTTATACACTTATTCTCCACAGTGTTGAGCTAACTATAACTCAAACTCAAACTCAAACTGGGACCCGTCTAACATAAACAAATTTTTTTTTTGTAACCTTACACAAGGGTGGATTTAGCCTTTACCCAGTTTTTTTTTTTCGAATTTCATCACTCCAAAAAAATTAACCTGATGAACCTAGTATAACAGGTCAAAAGGTACTTGTGTAAGGTTACACTAATTTTTTTTTCCGCATGTTAGACAAATCCCCTCAAACTGTTGTTGGCAAACGAAAAAAAACCGATTTTTTTTGTTTAAGACCCAGAGGATTATCCGGAAGTACTAACATCAAGTGGGAACAAAAATATCAGAGAGTAGTACCAATGCAATAAGATAAATAAATTAAAAACAACGCATGCAAACTCAAGGTGTTATATAAAACTAAAACACTTAAAGTCATACAATGCCATACATTTCAAAATTCACCAATGTAAAAAAGCTATTGACATGTGAGTGAAAATAGATAATATTTTATATTTTAATTATCGCTTCAATTTCACAACTCATCCGACTTTTGTGAGAGTTGAAATTTGTGCAACTTTTAAAGTGGCTAATTTCGCTAAAAATGCTGCTTCAACAACATCACATAAAGTCAAGCTTGTGTTAGTGAGAACAACGAGTTGAATAAAGACTCAGATAAAACTCATACTAATTGAACAGAGAATGGAGAGGAATATGGGGCCGCAACGATGGATGCAATGTCATCAATGATGAAAGGAATGACATGCCATATAAGACTCTATCGTTCACAAATTTTAAAATCTCTTTAGTTCCTAAGTATAGAATTGCCAAAATTTATTTATGATGGGATAAAATCTAAAGTTACTTTTTTTTTTGGTCTCATATTCACGGTAAGATTTTTCGTTTTCACATTGTTGTTGACATATAGTAAAATTTGTGAGTGAGGGGGAGAGAAAACTCATTCCAATTTTTAACAAATAGTGAAGGAAGGAATTTAAATACGAAAGCTTGAAGCTCCCATAAATCCCACACACATCATAATCCACTCATTTCAAGATTTTGTCCTCCCATCTTTTATGGTTAATCATGCATAATAGCCATTACGACCTAATCTCATCCCTTTAATATCTACTTAGCCAAAGCAAAACCTCATCTTAAAGATGTGGATATATTTAAGTTGGTGTTTCTTTCATCACATGAAATCCATCCATCACCCAATCATGAAGCTTTGTTAAGCTAATTTCTTTCATAATCCAAAAGGCGTGTGCATACACACACGTGATAATGTATTCCTATAATTTATAGTGAATGATCTTGAAATTTCTATTCCCCTTTGTGAATGATTGTGTGGGTCGGAGAAGCACGCACGTCACACGTACACGTGGCAACATCCAAGTCCTAAACTTGTAGGGTTGCCACTGTATATTAAGGAAAACAGTGGAGGGCATTTCAGTCATTAAAAGCCAGCCCTAGGGTTCTTTTGGGGCAGAATCAAAGAGTCGGTTTACACTCTCTCTCTTTCTGTCACTCTGTTTCTATCCATTTTCTTTTCTCACTCTTCACAATGCAATGCAGCATTTTGTGTAGTGTTGCTGCTTCGTACTAGCACCGTACCACACTGCCATTTCCCTTTTCGGTGATTCGGTTACTACCGTTTCATATTCCGCCGTTTCGGTGTTGTTGCTCTCATATATCAGTTTCGATCACTCTGTTTCTGTGTTGATGGGAATCATGGATCTCAAGGAGAAGAAGGTGAGAAATTGGAGCTAGATTCTCCTACTAATTTGTGATTCTGATTTGCTAAACATGTTTTTTTATTTTGATTTCAGGAATGTTCATCATCATCATCTGAGATCAACAAAAAGTGTTGTGCTGACTGCAAAACCACCAAAACCCCTCTCTGGAGAGGAGGACCAGCTGGGCCCAAGGTGAATCCTTGACAATAAATTACACACCCCTTTGGAATTTGCATTTCATTTCACCTTTTTGCAGCTTCTGGGTTCTATTTTCTCTTGTCTGCTCTGTTCCTCATTGCAAAGACCTATTTATCCCATACTGGTAGTACCAGCTGTTTATTTTTGGCATGATGCAAAATTGCAAACGCAAATGCTCTTTTAAGCTAAATTTTGTTCTCTCTCAGCTTTCCTCATTGTTTGTTTTTTCCTTTTTCTGTTTTGTCCTGGCCATATTTGTTAATTTGTACTTACTGTTGGACCCAATTTGATTTGATACCCTTTTTTGCTATTAATTTGATTTGGGTATAATTTCTCTGTTATTTTGTTTGTTTTGATTATTTGGTGATGTTGTTTGTTGCAGACGTTGTGCAACGCTTGCGGAATCAGGTACAGGAAGAGAAGGGAATGTACGATGGGAATGAAGAAAGGACAAGAAAGGAAGAGAGAGAGGGCGCAGAAAACGGTTGTTGTTGTTGGTGGTGGTGGTGGTGGTGGTGGGAGTGAAAGTGAAAGGAAAAGTGATGATTTGAGGGAATCTTTGAGTTTGAGGATGAAGATAGTGGCGTTGGGTGAGGAGGTTTTGTTGCAACGGTCACCTTGGGAGGAGGTGGTGAAGAAACAGAGGAGGAACAACAAGTTGGGGGAGGAAGAACAAGCTGCTGTTTGTTTGATGGCACTCTCCTGCGGCTTTGTTTTTGCTTGAATCAATTCAACAAGGTTCAACAAACAAACAAACCATTATTCCTTAATTAGCTAGATTTAAGGTAGATAACAACCTAATTAGGACTTAGTACTAAGTTCACAAACCCTTTTAAGTGTCTTATAGAGGCTAACCTTTTTGTTACTTTTAGCATTAGCTTTGTAAAGCCATGTTTACCCTTTGCTTATGTTAAAGAGGGTATCTGAATCTAGTTAGGAGAGTGAAGAGCCTTTCATAGCAGAGGATTGGCTTTTCTTTTTCTTTTCCACTTCCTTTTGCTGCTTCTGTTAATAGCTGCAATGTGCTCAGTTCAAGAGTGTAAGTATTTCTGAGTCGTGGGTGATTACTATTGATAATTTTCTCTGTTCCGTTTGATTCCGCAATTCAAGTCTTTCAGATGTTTTTTGTTGTTTAAACCGCTTGAGGAATAAATGCAAGTATCTTTGCAGGTATAAGTGATTCACCATTTAACAGGAGTTGCATTAGCCTTTGGTGCGGCTCCTTTAGAGTAAATGGACTCATGCACAGTAAAGTAAGAATAACATTTTATACTTGTGTTTCATTTGGAAAAGGACAGATTTAAGTTCTTCATAAGAGATTTTTTATAGTCAGCATCACTTGTTCATCTGCCTAAAAATATTTTGCAAACATGATTATAACGTTTTCTTTTTGTAATCTTCCAGAGTGTGAAGTAATATTATTTTTTGGTCCATTAAATAGATTTTTTTTGGCCCATCAAATAGCTTAAGGCTATGGTTTTGGTGTGAAGGTACAAGACTAACATTGAGATTTAGGCAATGAATGATCCCGGGAAAGAGGGGAATTGGGCCAAACGGGGACAATTACTAAGTCCCAGTTTGGAAGAGCTTATTTAAGTTTATTTTATAGTATAAATGTTTATATATATCTTATGACTACCTATAAGTTGTTTTAAATTTATTTTCATAAGTTATTCAGAGTAGCTTATGAAAAAGAGTTTATATTTATATAGTTTATTTTCAATTTATTTCGATAAATTTTTTAAAATAACTTATTAACAAGCGTGTATGACAAGCGTGTATGACGTAAGCGCATCCGATCATAAAACTCGATCTAAATGTACGTGGTACTCCTGCGTCCCGGACATTGTTCTCTGTTGACAAAAAAAAATGGACATTATTCTCTTGAATTCTGCATCTGTTTATAGAAATTAGAGTTTAAAACTAAAAAAAACTAATAATTTATTTATTTATTTTAATATATATGGACATTTGAACCAAATTAATTTAATTTAATAGAATTAAAAAATTAAATTTGATCAATGCAATTAAATTTAATAGGTTTTTATTTTAGTCTGAACTCCAACTAAATCCATGCTATAAGAAAACACACTGCAATGTCGTAGAAGCCACAAGTATGCAAGATGAGGAAAAAATAAATAGCGTATGCAAGCATCTCAAGTAAGGCACAATTGTTGCACATGATGATTCACTAATATATCTTATTGGATCACACCATCAATAAAGTCTCTACGTGTCTAACTATTTATGGCCGGGAATATACTCCCGAATTTGTGGTCTTAGGCCTCATGTGATTTCACATGCTGAGCCTGAGATGTTGAAATTTCATTATTTTGTTTTTATAAGCTTTTACGGGATAGAAAACAAGAGAGAAATAAGTAAACTTGGGTTGGCATAACCCATTAGTTTTAGATTTATGTCACACCGTCTCATTGATCAAGGGTTTGAATCTTCTGCGTACATCAGAGATATAAGCCTCTGACGATGCTATGAGTGTTTCTATGTTTGATAATCTTATAGAAATATAGTAATTATACATTTCATTCAATTAAACGATATACATTGCTATTGATTTTTTGTTGTGTTAGTGCTGAATTTTCAAAATTACACGAATTAGGGTAAAATTTTGTTATTAAAGCAAGAGAAAGCTTGAGAGGCTATCTCGAAATTGGCTAAGGAGTGAAGTTGAAATGTATAAGGCAACGTGACAGAGTTTGATGCTTATTCGAGGAGACTTGTTTGATGAGTTATCTTGAAGATAAGAATCAATGGTTCAACACAAACATATTGTCATAATGATTATTCAAAGTTGTAACTCAAGCTTCAAGTCAATCGAAGACCAATGTATTAAAATCTATTTGAGGTCATACTTGTGTTATTCACCGGTAAAGGTTTGAGGAACACTAGTCATAGTCCATAGATGACATCGAGATCAAGATAACAAAGTCCAGTTCTTTAGATCAAAGACAAAATAACAACCTTCGGGATTGCTTGAAGTCATGTCAACCAAGTTCGAAGCACTCGTGATCAAAGGCACGTATACCCACGACCAAGAGCACCTATCCATGTTCAGGAGCACTAGCCCACGTTTTGGGGTGGTTAGTGGACTCGAAGTGCAGAAAATGAATTTGAAATACAACCGAGAGGTTTGAGTATTGAGTTTGAGCTTCATTAACAGGTCAAATAAATGACATAAATTAGGTAGTTATGCTTTCTTTTAATTTCAACCCTAAGATCTATTTAGCAGTTATTTCTTAGATATTATAAATAGTGCTATATCATTCAAAAAATGGGATTGAATGGTTGTTGAACATTCTGTAAGCCTAATTTCTATGAGCTTTACGGTTATGGCTACCAGAATGTGCAAGGAATAAATTTCCCATTTCCTTTTGTACTTTCTTTCTAATTAATGCAAGTTATTTAACTTTAGTACCTTTGCAAGTTTCTTCATCTTTTGTTCATTTTTGTTTGTTATCATCTACGTTTCTTTAGCTGTTGAATTTACAAGTTATCACTAGACAATTTATTTTCCTCTTGTCTCTCTATATTTTGATCAATGTTTAGTTGAGTATTGTTCCTTCGAGTTATCACCGAAAATTTGCATTGTTTTTTATCTTGGACACCACATGACAAATTAAAGTGTTTTTCAAGTTTTAAAGCGCATGATCTTTTAACTTACAAATCAGTGAACTTAAAGAGTTGTGAAATAACCTTATCTAAATCCTAAATTGATGGTTTGCTCATGTTAAATATATTGTTTCTTTTTTTTTCTGTAAAAATTTAATTAAACTTTTCTAAACCTCAAAAAGAAGAAAAACTAGAACCTCACATGGTTTCATTACAATTTATTAATTTTCAAGGAGGAATCATCGTGGTCAATGGTAATAAATAATTGCAACAAGATATGATAAAATTGAAAAGATTGAAAGAAATTAAAGGATAATAAAATCTAACACAATCAATAGATAACTAAATTATTTTAAGATATAATTTAAAATTAAATCACTTAATAATATATATGAAAAAAGATTAATCGAGAGATAAACGCGATCTCCGAAAAGATTATATGATTATAGGATAATATAAAAGGATGGAACATGGAAGGAAGAGAGGTTGAGTGAAGTTAAAGTGAAAGAAGGGGCGATCCGCAACTTACGTTGTGGAACGACGCTCTCTCTCTCTCTGTGTGTCTGTGCGTGCGTCTCAGACTTGAAGTATTTTATAGCTACCAGTTTTCTTTCTTTCATTTTCTTCCAAACAAATGCTTTTCTTCTCAATTTCAATCACATCCTCCTCCTCCTTCAGGTAACTAATATTCATTTCCCCTTTCAGTCCTCACTTCAAGATTCTGCAACGCTGGTTTATGGATTGGAATACGATTAGTGTGTAATATTACATCTCATAAATTCCTTTTAGATTGCTTCATTTCTTTGCACAAATATGGGTTTATGTTGTTAAAAATGTAAGCTTTCTGTTCATTATTTGCTGTTCAGTTAACCATTGTTGCAGCATCCATTTCAATTATGTGGGCATAGTAAATCATATGGTTAGGTTTACAAGTTTGCATATTGTTTTACAAATTGATGCAGATTTTTTATTTTTTTAAGGTAGTGCTGTGATTGTTTTAGGTCAATGAATTCCTGTGATGATATTGATAAACCTGCAGAATTTCTCCCCTTGAAGTTGTGTGCATTTATTTTGGGCTTGGGGAAAAGTATATTGCTTCTAATTTTCAGAGGAAATTTTTGCTGGCACTGTGTGGAAAAAGCCATATTGTATTGTAATTCAGCATATATGTGGTTGCTTACTCAATGGGTTTTCTGCCATTCTTTGTCCTGCTTAAAAAAATCTGGGATCTGTATATTTCATGCTTGCAAGGGTCTAGTTGTCATTCCTGGCATGAAGATATTCTGAAATTTTCTTTTAAATATGACATTTTTCTTTATTCTTCACCAATTAACTACGAATGATATATTCATGTCTTGCTGTTATGCTTGATTTAGCATTAGAAGATTGTACTTGTATTATTATACTTCATGCCTGTAAAGTTTTTTTCATTTATCACATTTTTTTTTATTTTATCTTCCTTTCAGGTTAACTTAATGAAGGGTTCTTGTAATTGTTGTTATTGAATTCAGATGAAGACAGGAACCATGATTTTTTCGCTATTGCAACTACCTAGATGCAGAATACATACCTTAGCTAATTATTGGGGTGAAACCTTCCACAGCTTCAGTAACCCTTGTGTCGACAATTCCAGCGTCAGGCTGCTTAGTTCTAGAATTTATGGGCTTCAGGGAGGGCACAGAAAGAAGTGGACTCGCAGACCTATAACTACAAGTACTGAAGGCAAGGGGGGCACCAAATCAAGAAGTACCAAGCAGGAAATTTTAAGTGAAACTATTTTAACAAGTTCTACTACAGTAAGTGTAAATAAAACAAACCTAGGTGAATTCCAGGAAATTCAGTCCTGTGACATAAAAGAGATAGCTCAGAAAAAAGACTTGTCTAGCTTGGTCACTGTCATTGTTTTTGATATTGAGACCACCGGGTTCAGCAGTAAGAATGAAAGGATCATTGAGATTGCACTTCGAGACCTCAAGGGTGGTGAAAATAGCACCTTCCAAACTCTTGTAAATCCTCAACGCTATGTTCGTAATTCAGATGTTCACGGCATTACTTCTCAGATGGTGAACAACCCTAACGTTCCAAGGTAACCCATATCTCTGTAGCTCTTGCATATTTTGGTCCTTGAATTATGCTTACCTTTTCAAAATAAAGTACTCCTCTGTGTCTCTATAGCATAACCTCATCTTATGTGTGGAATTTTATTTGATCTGGCAATGCTAAAAAAATGTAAATATTGGAGAAAAGGTTGCAAACATGGGAAGGAGACTGTGGGAGATGTACTTTTGTTTTCCTTTTGACCACCGTGTTTCCTTACGGTCATGATATGATCACTTGTGACCACAATCACTTGTTTACTTGGGAATTTAAGAAACATTGAGCTCTTCAATATTCAATTGTTATAGTGTGTTTGGTAGACATATTAGAACAGGGTTCTATTCTATGTTTAGTGCATATTAGAAGTAGCACATAAGGCAGGAAAAGTGGTACATTTCAGTTCCATTCTACCTAAAGAGTTGGTACTTGGAACCAAAAAGGATAGTGTTTCGATGTGTTCTGTCTGTATACCAGAGAAACAGCATATACTATATCATCTCACATTCATATATATAAAATGCCTTTCTTCGGAGTGTTTTTGGGTGGTTATAGGTGTAGAATTTTCCTCAAGGAATCAGTGGATAAATGGATGTTTGGTTCAATATGTGGGGGTTAGTAGCCCCTTAATAGTTGGCTAAAGACCATGATTGGGCAAAGTTTAAACGGACAAGACAAATATCAAAGGTGTTGAAGAGGATTTTACCAACCATGTACTATGAGTTGAAATCAGATACCATATGTTTTTTTTTTTGAGTGCATTTAACTTTGGAAAGAATCAGATACTATATGTTTCTTCTTTATCAACATGTTTCCAGTAACTACACTCATGTTTTCCATTTGATTTTTAATCAATTTGTTTATGTACATTGATGATTGAATCTATAGAGATCAATTAATTCTGCAAAGGAAATCATGTTTTTGTGCTCTTATGCATTTTCTATAGGATGGAGGACCTTATTCCAATCTTATTGCACTACGTTCGAAGCCGAGAGAAACCTGGGGGATATGTGTTGTGGGTTGCTCATAATGCTCGCAGCTTTGATGTTCCCTTCTTCATCAATGAGTTAGGTCGTTATTCTATCAAGATTCCTCCTAATTGGCTATTTTTGGACACCCTTCCTTTAGCTCGTGAAGTAATGAAGTTGAAATTGAAGTCGGAGTCTGAAGGTATTACTATCTTGCTCTCTACCATGTGTCATTATTTGAGTGGAGAATACAAATTACAAAGAACTTGATCTAAGTTTTTTCCTTCTCTTAACATAACACGCACACACTAACAAGTCCTTGCTGGTTTTTTGTATGAAAGCCTTAACTTTTTACGGTGTTACAGAGAAAAAACCATCTTCAACATCCGGTGACGGTGTTACAGAGAAAAAACCTCCTCCAGCAAACCTTGCTGCCCTTTGTGAGCACTACAAAGTTAAAGTAGATGGACCAGCTCACAGGGCCATGGTGGATGTGGAAGCATTGTCCAAGATCCTTTCCAGGTTGACCTCTGATCTGGAATTGACCCTATCGGACCTTGTCAGAAAATCATTCCAAGAATCAGATATTACCAAGAAGAAGTAGAATTCAGACTAGTTTGCTGACAGTGTTTTGCATTCATGTTGTGACAAACATTATTTGTAACAAAAAAATGTACTCCTGAAGTTACTTGTAACTGTTAACTTATTATTCTTAATAAAATCTATCATTACCATGTTTAAAATTTTGAAGCTTTTGCTCGGGGATACACATGGGTACCTGGAGCCTTGGATTGGATGGAAAAATGAGAAGGTTGGCTTCTAGTTCTATAAAACATGAGAGAAAAAAATCACTTGAGGCATCTATAATTTTCTGATAATCATGTTTAACCTTTTGACATTTATTTAATTTTAGATTTTAAAAAAATGCTTAGGATTGTGGTTTCTATGTTTTACCTCCCTCATTCTATTTTCTCATGATCATTTTTAATCTTATTTTACCTCCCTCATTCTCTTCCCATCTATGTATTTTACTTTGGTTTCTTCTATAGTCAAACGTCAAAAGCATCTCTCCCAAGGCTATATAAAAAAATGATAATTCACCCCTAACTTTAGTTAAAAAAATTATTTGTGTTTTTAAGAAAAAGATACATACAGGAGTGTCCTGTGTGTCCTAGTTACAAAAAAATAAAAACAGTTGGCTGAAAGTCAGAGAGGCAAAACAAATAATGGAAAAAATGCTTTCATTGAGAGTTGAACTCAAGACCTCCCGCTTACTAAACGGGTGCTCTAACCAACTGAGCTATGAAAGCAGGTTGAAGGCTATAATTGATTTTAAAGTACATATTACGTGTTTTCGTAAAAGTTCATTTACATTTTTAGAGTGCCTAAGAGTCCATTACTTCCTGCAGTTTATATTATTGTATGTACTTGACATACAGTAATTCTGAGTTTTTTTTAATATAGGAAAAAAATACAATTTGTCAGTTTTGGGGTTCTTTGGAAAATATATATCCAAATGGGGTTATTTTTGAAATAGGGTAAAATTATAACGTGTTTCAAATAGGATAAAACATGGAATCAGAATCTTTATTATTTGACTGATGGAAATTTAGGGGTCAGAAACGTGATTGCGACACGTTATAATTATAACGTAACACACTATAATTATAACGTGTTCAAACACATTATTTTAACGCATTACACGCCATTGGCTGCCTTGATGGCAACCCTCTTCCCCATGTCTGCCACCTCCCTTTTCCCCAACCACCCTTTCCAATACCCCTATTTCCCACGATCCCCCCCCCCCAATTCCCACGCACTCCAGCCAGTGACGGATTCACATAGAAGGTGAGGGGGGCAAGTGCCCCCACAAGATTTTTTATTTTTCAAAAAAATATACTACATATACACTACATTTTTATAATATTCAGTAAATAATCACCCCCACAAAATAATAAGTGTCCTCATTGCTTTGTACTTTGGAAAAATGATAAGTTCACATTAATTTCACTCACACTCACATGAAAGAGATGAGAGTAGATAAAACATAAGTAAGAAATATGATAAATAATGTGAAGTTGTTATATTTTGTTACTAACAAGTTCAAACTTTATATTATTGTGATCTACCATTTTAACTTTTTTATATGTAAAATGACAATATTTTAGGTTCATAACTCTATGTTTCATTCCCTTTCTTCTTTTCTTATGAGTTTAAAGTTCCAATAACCTTACCCAACTTCTTGATAGTATTGAAAATAAAAAAATTGTACAATGTTTTTAAAATATGAATACTCATAGAAAATAATAATAATATAAATGATTTTTTTTAAAAACAATATATTATATTTTTAATATTATAAATTTATATGTATATGTTGCCCCCACGAGTTAAAATTTCTGGATCCGTCACTGACTCCAGCCATCCCCCAACCCCTTTTTTCCTATTTTAAACCCTCTATACCCTCCTTCCCCACACAACAACTACCACCTTTCTTCCCCTTTAAAAAATTCTCTTCTACCCCACTCTTTCCTCACATATCAGCAGACAATATCTTCGTCCATTTGAAAAAATTTCTTCTTCCTCACATTTCAGCCTATCAATATGGAGAGAGAAAATGTCATTAATCCAGGGCCTCTAAATCCTTCTCTTATGACGAAACAATATGTACATGTTTCTGAGCAGGTCTGGAGCGGAAATATGAAGATAGGATTTTAAGAGTCAGATGGGCCCACGACGCGAAGCCAGTTCAAGGCCGAATCATAAGTACTGTTCCTGTTGAAATCACGGGCCACCTTAGGCGTGCTGGATTTTACGAGTGCGCGTTGGTGGGCGATGTCATGACAGATTTTCATCTCCTTTCTGCTTTAGTGGAGCGCTGGAGACTGGAAATGCACACGTTATGGGTAGTCAAGATTTCGGAAGACTTTTCACAGGGTTTCCTAAAGACTTCGAGAGGCAATTATGATGGTCATCAAGTCTATAAATACAAGTGTAGTCGTTCATTTATGTACGCACTGCTCATTATGCAAACTTTGAGTCTTCTTAGACTTTGAGATTCTCTCTTTACTCTCTCACTGACTTGAGCATGAGAGTGTCTTCTACAGTATATCATCTATCTTATCCGTACAGTTTCGCCGTGCTAGAGAAGCCTACCAAGGCCATGCACTTCCACCGAAGATGAAGAGATTGGATCAATCTCAACTCAGGAAGAACAATTTGATTAATTTTATTAGTTTTTTTTCTCGTTATGTACATCACACCGTGAAGACTGAATCCTAGGGCTGATCCACATCGACTAAGTCCTTAAACTATTTGTTTCAACTAACACATTAACAATCCTATTGAAAGGTTTTCATTTTTTATTCATATAGATTACATTTTTTCTTACATCTTATTTTCACTTATTTATCTTCATATCTCTTTATTTTTTCTTATCACATCATCTATGTCTCTCAATTAGGATCTCTAGTGTGAGTATGTTACACGTGTGAATGAACATTTATCCATGTTTTCTATGTGGGGAAGTCCATGGAAATTAAAACGAAGGAAAAAGAAAGAAATAGAGAAAGAAAGAGGGAAGTACGGATATAAATGTAAAAGAAGAAGAGTGAGTTTGTTTTTGGTTCGGGTTGCAGTGGTGTGTTGTGTGGGTGAAATTAGGGAGAAGCAGCACCTCACCTCATCTCATCTTCCTCTTCAATCAATCTTCACTGCCTCAACCCCGCCACACACACACACACTCTGTATCCACCCATCATCACTTCCATTCCATTCCTTCACTGTTCAGCGTTGGAGATCGGAGCCTTTTCCAATTTCACACATCAATCATCATCTTCACTGCAGCTATGGATGCTGATTCCTCTTGGGCCGCTCGTCTTTCCTCTGCCTCCAAGCGCTACACCGCCTCTTTACAATCCCGATCAGGTTCTTTCATGATTCAATACCTTCAATTTTTCCTTAGGTTGGGTTTATATGTTTTCATGTAATTAGAAAAAAAGATAAAAATCGAAAATTTTGATGCCCCCCTCCTCAATTTGTACTCCACTGAACTGAGCAACACTGTTTTGCTTGCAAGTTGCTTTCCTTCTTTCTTTGCAACATGTTATTTTGCTACTGCTAGCTGAAAGATAGTTTTTTTATGAAATTAGAAGCTTAATTTATCTTGTGTCCATTTCTTCAAATCAGGAGCCGAAGTGATATTTTTTTGCCCCCATTGCAAATGAAAAAAAAGGATGAGTGTAGTAACAATGACAAATTTGGATTGATGATAAAAAAGAGTAAAATTTTGTTGGCCAGACTAAGATTGAGAATTATTCATCAAATGCTAATTTGCCTGGCTTTGCTGAAAGGAATACTTCTGTGAATGATGATAAGGCCTTTTCACATTCTGTTGTTTTTTTATGCACTGACTGGTGTGAGATTGTGTGAATGTAGATATGTTCATGGGTTTTGACGAAAATGATGGAGATGATGATATAAGGGAGGAGTTTCTGTGCCCATTTTGTTCTGAGTATTTTGACATTGTTGGATTATGCTGCCACATTGATGAAGAGCATCCTGTGGAGGCAAAAGATGGGGTATGTATACTTTCATTTTCCATTCAACAATTTTCACCAGCAACTCACTGGGTTTCCATGATCATGTATTTTTTATCTGGCTCTTGCTCAATTAGGATTTAGGGCTCGGTATCTCTGTAGTTTGTCCTAGGCAGCTGGCACTTGTAGGCCCTTCCGAGTTTAGGCTTGGGTAAGGCTTTAGTTGATTCATATGGTAGAATGTTCTTAAATATCTTAGGACTGGTAGCCTAGTAGGCGGTGTTGATAGTTTAAGACCTTAATTTTAAAATTAAGGTTTTTGATTTCGAATTCTTTGTTTATTTAGGAATTTTATCCCATTTGGTTTACCCTGTTCCAGCTTAGAATATGGTTATCTTGTTAGGGCGTTTGGCTGTTTTGGGTCTATAAATAGACCGTCTGTGATCTGTGAATATTTGACATACTTTTTGCATTATTTATATTTTGTTTGCCTATGAGAGTAACTCAAATTTAGACTCTCTAAGGAACTAAACCAAGTCAAAGCCAGAGGAGTACTTTAGGTTTATTTTTCAGGGGAGTACCCTACCCAAAAAGAGACCTCTTGGTTGCCGCTCAGTAGAATAATAAATATTTTCCAGTATTTAATGTTACAGAAAATTCAATTCTAAATACAATTTTTGATATCTTCATTTGCAGGTTTGTCCCGTTTGTGGATTGAGGGTGGGGGTTGATATGGTTGCACATATAACCCTGAAACATGGAAGCATACTTAAGATATCCTTTTCTCTTTTAGTTTATATTCATCCATGCGTGTGTGTGTGCACGCGTGCGGGGGGTGTGTGTGTGTGTGTCTGCAGATGTTAAGTTTGAAACTGATTATGTCATAACACTGACATTCAAAGTTTTTTTGGTTGCAATTTAATTATCGCTTAGAACTCTCTTGTTATTGCGTTATTGTGTTGTGTTGTGTCTATATTAGAACCAGGATGGGATGTTGTATATAATGCATTGAATTCCTTAACTAGTGAATACATGCAGCGCAAGAGGAAATCACGGAAAGGTGGATCTTATTCAACGCTATCTTTATTGAGGAAGGAGCTGCGAGAAGGAAATTTGCAATCCCTTTTTGGTGGCTCATCGCGTATAATGTCTTCAACTAATGCAGATCCATTATTGTCATCGTTTATATTGCCTGTAGCTGATGAATTTGCCAGTTCTCAGAGTCAGCCTACCTTTATTTCTGAGACAAGGCAGCCCAAAAAAAGCTCAGTGGAGACTGTATCAAAACAGTATGTCTATTTCATTGTCCTTTTCATTTTTTTAAAGAAACAAAATTTCTACTTCCTATTTATGCAAACATGCTTATTTATGCTAGTATTTCTTAGTGGTTGTGATGTCACACTGTTCCCATCTGCTGCTTTTGACGTGATATTGCTTTAGATATTCTGGATTAATATTAAATGTTGAAGAAATAGTATTGTTAGGATAATGCAAATTTCAGGTGAGCTTTAGCCCCCCTCCTCTTCTTTTCGAAAAGAGGAAAGAAAAACTAGCTTAGGAGGCTTCTTTGTGTTAAATCAGAGCAGTGACTTATCCAGGCAGTCCTTAGTGATCTTTACCTTAACCAAATAATGTCGTAGTTACTAAAATCACTTATACTTTTATCGGGAGATTTGTCAGTAAAGTGAAGACAGTTCCCCTGACCATAAACCCATGAAAGCCAGGACTTGTTATACATGACTAACTTGCTTATTTCTGCAAAGGCTAAGATTTCATATCGATACTTTGTGTTATACTGAGCTAGGCTGTCTGGTACAAAAGTTTCTGAAAAAGCTAAATGAAGAATCAAGAATTTTATACACTGTAGGCAGATGAAGTATGTTGAACGGTTACTGTGCATTGAAGATAAATGTTTCATTGACCGTTTTGGTGTACTTTTACTGGCTCCCTTACTCTTTTTCCAAATTAAAGGAGTGCCTTTACTGTTTTTAATAGCACAAACTTTTGATTCTGATTTTCCCAGACGAAATTTCCTGAGATGGTATTCTTACAATGCACACATATGAACAGCTTGATTTTTTAATTTTTTTTTAGAAGCTTGTATTACATCATATATGTCGGCTGAATGTGGCTTGCTTATTCTAATTTGTACTTCTAATTTTACAAGATCAGGCATCTTACAGACTAATGTTTGGTGAAGGAATACTGGTTTTGTTTTGGACATTAAACTTTCAGTTACTGCTTGAAAGGATAAGGATTGATCCCTGTTTTCGCTAGATTAATTGTCTGTTTCGAGAGAGAGAAAAATAACAGTACTTGTGTTGTTGGCTTTGTGTAATTTGAATTACTTAAAGCATCCAGCACATGCAATGCATTTTCGACCTTCTCCTTGTAGTATCTTCTAGTTTAACGCATTTCTATGAGTTTTGTTCAGGAATGTGGAGACATCAACCTTGTCAGTAGAGGATAAGGAAGAAAAGGCAAAAAGATGTGAGTTTGTTCAAGGGATGTTACTGTCCACCATGCTTGATGACATTTTGTGAAGGAAATCCACCTGTGATGATGGCTGCTGGTTGCTGCGGTGGCGGACTTTCGCGAATGCAATGCCTGCACCGTATAGTATGTCTAGTGAAGTTGTCCATGTATTCAATCAATAAGATGTGGCAATTGGGTGTAATTTATGTTGTATGTGATAATGTGAACTGAAGTTTTCGAATGTTTCATCTTATCCTTTAATTTCCAATCATAAAGCTGGAATGAAATAGATAAAGTTCGTTTCCTACTGCAACTTATATTAGTTGCAATTATCATACGTTTGTTTCTCCAACCAAATATCTTGAAATACAAATCAACAATAGTTATTATAAAAATTAAAAGGAAAAATGAACTTTTCAAATAAAATTAACAATTCCAATTCATTTAAAAATCATTCTGCGCGTTGTATATAAAATTGAAGTTTCGAATAAACACACATGCAGCCTTTCTGTTAAACCGTTAGTCAATCGTATTCATGTACGTATAAAGAGGTCTGTAAGATATTCTTGTCCAAACTGCTAACAAAAAAGTGCCTATGGACCCATTGTAAGAATAATATGCCTAAAGCCCTAATCTTAACCAATGTGAGGACATTTTTGTGTCCAGAATCCTTTTCACCACGTCTACTACAAAATAATCAAAGCAAGAGGAGCAGCAATCCTTCATCAGACTAGTTTGGGCACCAGCCATTTGTTCCATGTGGCGACAGACCGGTGGCGGGGGCACAGTGCAAACCTCACCCTTCCTGTGCTCTAGACCACAAGCTGCCAGTATGGTATGGGTAGAACTCCTTGCAATGTCCTTGTAAGTACTATGGCCTGAATCAATACATAAAAGATTTCCATGAAATGATCAAAAATTCAAAATGGAAATCATGATACAAATTCCCTGTAATAAGAAATCATGATGAAAACACTTCCACTGTTTGATTGATAAAGGATTTATACACTCACACGAGGTGCCTCCATGAATATTCTTTTCATATGACAGGAAGAAGGTTACTTACCTAAATCAATATCTCGAGACAAGCTCTTCAGATGGCTTTTAACTATCGCTTTCAACTGCTCCTTCACGATGTCGAAGTTGCTTTCTTCTTTGATAGCAGGGGGCAAACTAACATCAATGGCACTGTTGGGTCTGCTGCTGAACTGATGGATTGGTTCATAATCTGATAAGGCGGGCGTTGCCAACAGTCCAGGCCATAGAACCCCATTCACAGGCCTGTTGGAAAACCTAGTTGAATCCTCAACCACTGGCCTTCTTGAATTGCTTACTCCTATGGAAGAGGGATCTCCATTCTGTATCAAAGGAGAAATATTGTTGCATAATCTCTCCTCACCGAATGTGTCATATGATGTTCCCACATCCTGTGTCCTTGTATGTTGAGTGTTATGTAGGTTACTGGTTGAACTCATTGTTGAAATACTATTAGTTCTGCCAGTTGTAGTAGAAATCACTCTATCTGTTGAAAGTAGCTGCTGAATTTGACGGTGTATCCAGCGTCTCTCTGATAAAGTTCCTCCTCCAGATACTGGAGAAGCTCCTTCAGCGCTTCTGCCGGAAAATCTAGAAGACGAAAGATGCCTGAATCCTTGACTAAAAGATGGACCCGGTGGAGACATCAAGTTGAGGTCTATTCTTTCTTGTGAATGAAGAACAGGTGACGATCTAACAGGCGGGTTTTGGGTTGGCACCCTTGAATCAGCCCCGCGTTCTTGAATTTGAGAGTTTAAAGATGCCAAAGCAGCAGGTCTACAACCATCACAATACCAATTACCTTCAGGCACTTCCCGCCCCAAACCAACACAATATGTGTGGGCAGGGGAGTCACAGATATCGCAGAGTAACATGAGGCCATCGTCTCCACCTTGATGGCACTCTGAACAAAAAACTGTCTCATATGGATCAATAAAACTCCTGAGTTCTTCTTCAGAGGGCTGATAAACCTGCATTTGAAATTAAAACATTTTTACCAGGATCAACTGATTCAGGAAAAGTGCACAACAACAAGCTAAAATTAGAACCTGCAAGAAGTAAAATTTATATACCTGATCACGTTCGGGCACTTGTATGACCACTTCTCTCAAATCAAGCCCTGCTGTTGATCGTGTAGGTTTATTGATTGTTCTGAATCTCTGCTTACACAAAGGGCACCGAGTTTCCACCTTTGACCACTCCATAATGCAAGCAAAGCAAAAATAGTGAGTGCAACAATTTAGTACTCCCCTTACTCTTCTTTTATTTTCTTCAGACAGGCAAATTCCACACACCTGCTTTCCCACCTCACTTTTTAAATCATCCACCTTTTCCTTACCCTTTCTTTCTTGAGGTTCCTCTGTCTTTTCCTTACCCTTCCGGCCTGTAGGCTTCCGTTGCTGATTTAGATCTTCATACACTCCAACCTCTTCATTGTTCATTAGAAGGGAAGCACTTCTCAAGTTCCTTCTTAAATTTGCACACAATTCCTTGGCTTCTCTCACCTGTTCTCTTTCTTCTTCAGATATAGTAAACTCATAGTCAGATGATACAGACACACAATGTGAATCCGAATTGGAATCTTCAATAAGAACCCTTCTCCTTTCCCGGCCACGTTTTTTCCTACCATTTATCCTCTTGTCTGGACCGCTATCAATCAAACCATCTAAATCATTATGTTGTGTTTTACCCCTTGATCTTCCATTTTTTCGCCTTTTCTTTCTCAAGGGCTTCTTCGAAACTCTAGATCTCTTCCTTTTTCGACCTCGGTTAGAGGTCACAGAAACCCTTCTCCGCAAAACCTTCTTGACCCTTTTCATGCTATTATTTTTCTTCTTCCTTTCTGTTGTTTCTTCTTCCTCATCTGAGTAATCTTCTTCCTCTGGTGTAAATTCTTCATCATCATCTTCATCATCATAATTGAAATCCTCGTCTTCATCTTCATCTTCATCTTCAAATACTTCCCCCTCTTGTCCTTGTTTCTCTGCATAAGTAGTCCTTGCCCTCTTCCGCGAGGTTTTACCTACATTTTTCCGCTGAACACTCATACCATTTCCTGCCTTCGAACTCTTGTATTTCCTCCCTCGTTGAATTCCCCTCTCCTCCTCCTCCTCTTCATCTCCCAGATCTATAAAACCATCAAAACTCTCATCAGACGCACATTCATCTAAAGAGAAGCCGTCCTCCTCCGGACAATCAGACACATCCCCACCACCATCCGAAACCACATAATCCTCATCGGAATCGTCAGAACCGGAACCGCCTTCCTTCGACCGAACCTTTCTCCTGAAAAAGTGTCTGCCACCACGCTTGCCTCCCCTTACCATCTATTTTCACAGACAAAAACAGAAAGTTAAAACGCCAATTTTTATCAGAACCACATTCAAAGGCATAAAAGATTAAAATTTTTCAAAGCAGCAAAAACACATCAATGAAATCACATCATTCATTTCACATCCAAGATTCCACCTTTAATCTCAAGTCTCAACTCAATGCAGTAATAGTAACTAATAAAATCATTGACACCTAATATGAGTAAAGATCTGATTCAGCAATTAGCATACACATACAAAAGAAACTAATTATCACGGAGATCCCACAATTAATTTAGTCATAAATTATAAGGGTTTTTTTAAAGAAATGAATGAAAAGATGTGATTTTTCCATGAATTCTTGAAAGAGAATCAAAAGTTCAACAACTGGGTTTACCAAAAACAGAGAGAGAAAAAGCAATTGAATTGAAAGATGAGAAGAGATTGTGTGAACTACCTGACCTGGGAGAGGATTGAAGGAACAAACGAAGCAAGAAGAATTGGGTTTCCAAATTGCAGAAAACGTTTCCTTCGGTTTTAATTTATTTATACGCTTTCTTTTCGTTTCTTTCACATTCAGAGAAACAAATAAATGAAAAAGAGGGTAAGAGAGAGAGAAAATACATTTTACAAAGAGTTATATATGTTTTTGGTCCCTGAACTATAAGCGAAATTTGGTTTTCGTCCCTCGCTGACGTAAAGATGTATTTTAGTCTCCAGACTATAAGAAATTGTTGGTTTTAGTCCTGTCGTCGACATGGCCAACGTCGGAATGCTTATGTGTGTCAATTTGTCTACGTGACGCTGCCACGTCAATTAATGAATCCTAAATTGAAATATTTTTATTTTTCATTTAAATTAAAATAATTCTCAATCATAATTATTATTTACCAATAATAATTTAGCCCTAAATTAATCTAACTTTACACTAACCTAACTATTAAATTTTTAACAAAAACCCAGATCTTCTTCTTCATCATTATCTTCATCTTCATCTTAAAAACCCCATATCATTATATTCATTTTCATCTCATCTATCCTCCATCTCCTCTCGAAATCTTCCGGTATCTCTGCAATCTTCGCCTCCATCTATCCTCCATCTCCTCCTCTGATTTTCCCATCCACCTCATAAAAATAAAAAACAAAGCAAATCAACAAGGACCAAAATCTTCATACACCCACCAAGCTACTTCCTTTTCCACCTTCGCTTGAAAAAAAATATCACCATAGCCATTAACCCAAATCATTTATCCATTGCCAACCAAACACAATTTATTTCACCACTTTTCCATTTCCATTTCGTTCACCCCAACCTAGAACCTTAACCAGAAAAGGGAAGAAGGAAAGGGACTCAAATCTCGAACCTCTAACACAGCCACAACCCCAAACCTCCACCCCCGAACCACCACCCTAGAACCCGCGACCCCCACCCTCAAACCTCCACCCGCAAACACCCCAACCTCCACCTCAGAACCTGTGATCTCCATGAGAGTTGGGAGGACCAGACTAGAGCTCAACAGATCCTCGTCGACCTCAACATGGACAACAAAATCACCAAGGAGCTTTATGTTATTTAATGAATTGATTTTGAGATCTAGAGCAAAAAAACCCATGGTTTCAGATCCAGATCTATAGCCCATAACAAGAAGACGTCTCCGCAACCACCTACAGCTCTGTTGCCGTCATCAGAACCACCACCGCGTCGTCCTCGTTCTCTATCTTCTCTCTTTTGCAGACTTTGTGGGTTGGGGGATTTTGGATTGAAGGGTTTTGATTTCTGAGAGGGGAGGAAGGAAAAGAGCGAAAGAGAGAAAGGAGGAAGAGAGTTTCGGCCATGGCTGGAGGGGGTTGGGCTGGGTGGAGGTTCTAGGTTGCGGTGGGTGGGGGTTTTGGAGTTTGGTTGATGGTTGGGGTTGATGATGATGTTGAAGATGATAATCAGATTATATGTTAATTAATTTTTTAAAGTCTGTTTCAACATATTAAGTAGAATAAATATTAATTATGAAGATTAGGAGAATTTTTAATTTAGATGAAAAATAACAAAATTTCAACTAGGCTTCATTAATTGACGTGGCAGTGCCATGTAGGCAAATCGGCACACATAAGCGCTCCGGCGTTGACCACGTCGGCAGCAGGACTAAAACCAACAATTTCTCATAGTGTAGGGACTAAAGTCCACCTTTACGCCGGCGAGTGACGAAAACCAAATCTCGCTCGTAGTTAAGGGACCAAAAACATATTTAACCCTTTAACAAATATTTATTTTTTTCCATTCCCGAGAAGAGAACGTTCAAACGGCGTCCCGTCCTTGCGACCTGCCTGCGCGTGTATGTCACGCTCCAAATTACTCAACTGTTATATACTCATTTAATCTACATTATTACCAAGTATATTTTATATTTTACTATTGAGTTTTTAAATTAATTATTAAAAATTTAACAAGATAAATGCACAACCACTAATGTGCTGGTCTAGTAATAGGAAAACTAGATCCATGCAAGAGTGAAGACACACTTTTAAATCTAGGAAAGTCAACTACTATTCATTCAAATTTTTGGTAGATAAATAAAAATCCATAAACCATATAAGGATTGGATTCAAATTCTCTTAGGTTCTTTTTATTAAAAACGTTTAAATCTCAAATGCAGTTTTTGTGATTAATAATATAAAGATGTTCTTTAACCACATGATTAAAGATGGAAATGTTGAAAATTAAGAAGAAAATAAAAAGAGAATTGCAAAAAAACTATAAATTGCATTGAAAATGTAAATGGGTTTCACAAAAATATGTTCATAATATGCTAGTTGTTGCTTGTCACTTGGATGGACCTGTTTGAGTTGTTTGTGTTTATAGTTTTTCAAGTAGGAATATGTGAACTCTTTTCATGCACAAGCTAAGCCCTATTTATAGATTAAATGTTTTAACTACTTTATAATACGTGGTTTTGACACGTCTGCAACATCTTTTAAGTGTCTTTTGTCTTCTCTTTTCCACATGTATGAGACATTTTTTCTTATCACCCGCTCCAAACAATTCAATTTTAAGTGTCTTCAACTTTTTTTTAAAAGAGAAATGACCGCCTCTTTTATCTCAATAACTAGTGCATTTTTAACTAAGTTATACATAAAGTTTTCAACCTCTTTCAACACTTCTTAGAAGTTTAATTTAACTTTTATTGTAAAACAACAATCTCAGAAAAGGTAACTTCATAAATTTTTAGTTTGACAACTTAGAAGTTTGCACCAAGAGTTGTATTTATCAAATTTTAATCCCCCTTACTTCAACTTTAGTTCAAACTGTTGTAAATTCTCATATTAACTAATAATTATATATGATTAAGATAATCTTTATAAAAGGCGGAGCAACCTTTAACTATTAAGCCACAATTTAGGTTCAGTTAGGCATTTTCTACTTTTTTTTTTTTTTTTTTTCTGTTGTTCCTATTCTTCTTTTTTGTGCAAGTAAAAAGGGACTCCCTTTACCACATTCTATTTCACCAAATTTGCATGCAAAATTCAAAGGTGGCTTAGGCAGATAGGCTCTTCATGAAAGTTCATTCTTTTCTCAATGGTACAATATATAATTTTTTGTCGAGTCAATATATGAAATTTTGACAAAAAAGCTCTTTTCCAATCTCCACCATCTCCATGGGCCATTGGCAGTATCTATTAGGAATTGGGCCAGTAAGAGCCAAAATAAGCCCAGCATACTATTGTAGCCAACAGTGGCTTAGACAAGAGAAAATAAACTTAAGTTCTGCCCTCTTTGACCAAAAAAAACAAAAAGAAGAAGCAATGTTTAGGTTTAGGTTAGAAGGGCCTCTTAGTTATATTAGAGGCTCCTGAATCCTGATGCTTCGAAACAAAGGTTCATATGTAGTGACCAAAATCATACTTCGATGCAAGTCTTCATGTGCTTTTGTTTTGATGCTTTTCCAAACAATTAGATTATGTTGGAAAACCAACTTTAATGAATGTACAGATGCTAATTTTAACAATCTATAATTTGTTAAGGTAAAATGTGAGGGCAGGGGGGTCCAGAAATGATCCACAAGAACATAAAATTTTAAGTATTAACTTAAGGTTCATTTAATCTGTGAAATGGTGCTAATCATGCATGTATCTAGAAGAATACTTTATGTTAGATTTGGTCTACAATTTCAAAGTTATATAAAGCTTAAAGATGATAACACATGTCCGAGCCTTTACAAGCAAAATTAAGAAGCTAAAGTATTTGCTGGGAAGGAATTATCAGATGAATTGCAAAATTAGTTGAAGCATTCATCAAGAAAAAGGTCCAGTTTTGGTGATACTCATAGAGGTGCATGCACAAACCTCGCACACCAGCTATGATGTTCAATTCCTTCTAGCCCACAAAATTATTACAAACAATTTATTTCTTTTGATATTTTCAAATTGTACTTTCGGCCGTATAAAAAAAGAGCTTAAAAAACAAATTGACCTTAAAAAGTCTTATATTTACTTCCATGAAAGTTTGTGGGGTTAAGGATATTTTTATTGGTAGTGTCCATTTGAAATACTAGCAACAATATTTCGTATAAAGAAAAATTTGATGGAGTGCCATATTCAAATAATGTGATATTTGAATTTTGAGAGGACTAGTCTTATGACTGTGGCCGGCTATTTGTGAGGATACATTGCTAAAACAAAAAGAATATTTCCGAACATATATCAATAACCTATAATGCTTGAGATTTAAGATCATATTCATACCCATTCCATCATTTAACTATGTTAGCTAGAAAATCAACAATTCAATTTAGATGTCCTATTCAACTCAGATACAGAGATGATCTACGTATTAGATTGTTTTTTTCAGTACTAAATTGTCTCCGAGAAAAAAGAAAAATGTGAAAATAGTTACTTGTATAAATAGGCTTTATTAGTTTGTCATCTTATAAACCAGTACTTGTTATTAAAAAATAGTTTTGTAAATGTGAGAGCGTAATTGTATACCATACCATCAGTTTTATAAAGATTAAGGGTCGCTAACAGAAGAGATTATAAAACTAATGCTTTTGTTTATGTTATCATCACCGGTTAAATGCAAGCCATTAAGTGTCATAGCGAAAGGTACGGAACCAAGTTCGGTGTTAGCTTTTTTCTATGTTAATATAGACAAGAAACTAGAATCAAAAGAGACCAGAAAACTTCATAGAAAGCGAGGGAAAGCACCAGAAATTCCATACCATACCACATACCCTTTTTTCTTTCTCTTCGCTTTCTTTCTTCAATCCCTTCCCATCTCAGAATTCATCACATTGTCTATATATTCATTTTCTCTTTCTCTGAGAATTCAGCTTGGTCTTTTTGTTTTGTAATGATTTATTGAGGCCTAGTTATATTATGGAGACAGAACATGTTTTACCATTCTCTGCTGTTTCTGTGGTTGAAGATGTTCTTCAACAGCAAGGTGCCCGATTGAGCGATTTCTACTTTGCATCAAGAAAAACTGAAGAAGCTTGTATGTATTGTATCCCTTCCAATTTCTTCAATGCCATTATTTTTTTCCTTTCATTTTTGTTTTACCTTCACTGATCATCAAAAGGAAACAAGTTTGTTAAGCTTGATTGTTCCAAACATAATTGCATGAACCATAGAAAATGTAGATGATCCATTTAACTTTGAAGAAAGAATAACATGGGTTAGTGCTTGTTTCGTATTGCAGCATTGAGAAGGTATGAAGCGGCTGGTTGGCTGCGAAAGACGGTTGGAGTTGTTGGAGGGAAAGACTTGCCTGCTGAGCCTTCTGAAGAAGCCTTCAGGATTGGATTGCGAAGCGGGATTATCCTATGCAATGTTCTTAACAAAATTCAACCAGGAGCCGTGCCAAAGGTATCGCGAGATACGACTCGTTAGCATGTTTGGTTCCATGGTGAAATCTGATTACAAGTTACAAATCTTAATAATTGAGTAAACCTTCGTTGAATTTTGTGCAAACCGTGAAACTAAACATGCAATTAGACTTTTTGATATTTGTCCTTAAGTGTTATTATTCTCTCTGACAAATACAATTATTGGAACTATGTTATTAGGTGGTTGAAGCCCCGGGAGATTCTGTTTTAATCCCTGATGGGGCAGCACTGTCTGCGTATCAATACTTTGAAAATGTTAGGAATTTTCTTGTAGCTGTGGAGGAAATGGGCCTTCCCCCATTTGAATTTTCTGATCTGGAACAGGTGGTTATTGATCAAAACTTGAACTTTCTGTTTAGTACTCAGGTGAAATGGACTAATTAGATTGAAATCAGTGTCATTGTTATTGATCAAAGCATGATTTGTTTATAGGGAGGAAAAGCTTCGAGGATAGTGAATTGCGTTTTAGCTCTCAAGTCCTATGCTGAATGGAAACTTGGAGGAGGAAATGGATCATGGAAATATGGTGTGCCTAAGCCACCTACCTCAGGGAAACCAATTTTGAGGAAAAACTCAGAACCATTCATGAAGTCTTTGTGGACCATGTCGCCAGGGGACAGAGATGGTTACATGAGTGATCATTCTTCATACAGTGATCCAGGACATGAGCGAAATGAAGAGGTTTGGGAGATTTATTGTTTATGATCTTTTAGTTTTTGTCTAAATTGTAAGGATCATTTGTTTAAGCTTATTGAATTGGTTTTTGCAGGGTTCATATCCTTCCTTAAATTCACTGGTTCGTCAATATTTGTATGACAAGAAGCCAGATGAAATTCCCATTGTAAGGCCTATTTACTTTTTTTAATTGATATATCCTCATCCTCAACCATTCACTAGATTCAGAGGAAACAACTTATCATTTTGAAAATTTTCTAAGTTACTTCAGCCATGCATCTAGTAACAAAAGCACATAACTCTATTATCTATGTAACATAACCACTCAAAAAACTAATATTGATTAGTCAATTAATCAGAATATGTGATTTCAGCACTCTTTCTTACTTCATTGACCTTATCTGGGGTTTCTCCTTTTCTTTGGTTTTGTGCCTCCTAACAGGTAGTGGAGTGTTTGCTAAGCAAAGTCATAGAGGAGTTTGAACATCGCATGCAAATGCAAAAAGATACGGTATGCTTCTCTTTCTCTCTCTCAAATGTGTTCAATTTTATACCTTATGACAATTCCCATATTTCTTAGGTCAATGAATCTTTTCAAATCTAAGGCAATTGTATTTCATGATGGCAGTCTAAAACAACTCAAGAAGACAAGGCATCTTCTGAAGCTGAATATCCGATTTCAATTTCAAAAGCTGCTTCTGTTGATGAAGATGTTGATGAAGAGGTAAGACTTAGATTCCAGAAATACTTATGAATACAGATGAATATGTTTAGATTGGTCACTATCTCTACCTCAAGTCTTCACTAAACTTTTTTGTCTGGGGATTATTAAGATGGGAAAAGAGGAGGATGGAGTGGACTTGCAAGATAAACAAGAGGATGAAGTGGACTTGCAAGATAAACAAGAGGATGAAGTGGACTTGCAAGATAAACAAGAGGGTGGAGTGGACTTGCAAGATAAACAAGAGGATGGAGTGGACTTGCAAGATAAACAAGAGGAAGATTGTGATGAGAAGGCCAAGGACGATGAAGAATTAAGAATCCGAGTTATGAAGCAACAAGAGTTAGCCCAACAACAAGATAGGAGCATCCAGGTAACTTGCAATATATACAGAAAGTTGATGCAGAATTGTTTGGTAATTGAGAATGTAAAGTAAATAATTTTATGTGAAACATTTTTTAGGAATTGAAAAACATCGTTCATCAAACAAAATCAGGAGTGCAGTTTCTGCAAATGGAATACCAGAAGGAGATCATCTACCTAAGTATGTATAATGATAAAAAAAATCCTTCAATTTTTTACTGGAATATCAACTTGGTATCTAATACTTGTCAGCTACCCTTAACAGGTAAGCACATGCATAGCCTAGCTTCTGCTGCTTCAGGATATCATAAAGTTCTTGAAGAAAACCGTAAGTTGTACAATCAAGTGCAGGATCTTAAAGGTAAACTTTTGCTTCTTAGTACACGTTTGGAAATCTTTCTACAATGGATTCTAAAGTCAGAATCAATTATGGGTAGAAACTTCCATGACTAGTTTCCAGTTTCCATGATTGATTCCGAGGAAAAAGAAGTTAATCCAAACATGCTATTAGTTGTTCATGTTCATGTTCATGTTCATGTTCTGAATGAGAGTGAATAGCCAAACTTTTTGCATGTTCATAGGAAATATTAGGGTGTACTGCAGAGTTAGACCTTTCTTGGGTGGGCAACCAAGCCATTATAGCGCTGTCAGTAACGTGGAGGAGGGAAGTATCTCACTCGTAACGCCTGCCAAATACGGGAAAGAGGGGAAGAAAACATTTAATTTCAATAGAGTATTTGGTTCTTGTGCATCCCAAGGTTGGTCTTTGTTAGTTTTTTCACTTTTCCAGTAAAATTGTTGATACTAAGTATGGTTTCATCATTGCTTCTACTTATGTTTTGCCTACAGAGGAAGTTTTCTCGGATACACAGCCTCTAATCCGTTCTATTATTGATGGTTACAATGTCTGTATATTTGCCTATGGCCAGACAGGATCAGGAAAGACATACACTATGGTATAAGAAATTCAGACAACCTTGTTGACTCCTCTTTGTTCTTCACTTGTGAAAATTGTGATAACTTTATTTATGCTTCTATGTATTGATGCAGTCTGGACCAGACGATCTTACTGAAGAAACCATAGGTGTCAACTACCGTGCACTGAAAGATCTTTTCATTCTCTCGGAGCAGAGGAAAGATGTTATTAGTTATGAAATCAAGGTTCAGATGCTTGAGATTTACAATGAGCAAGTTAGAGACCTATTAGCAACAGATGGTTCTAACAAAAGATATCCTTCTCTAATCTATACTTAGTAATTATACTCATTCTCTTATTCCTTGATGTAATCCTTAACACCTGCATACATTAGAAATTCGAAACAGTTCTCACAACGGCATCAATGTCCCGGAGGCAAGCCTTGTTCCAGTTTCATCAACTTCAGATGTCATAAATTTGATGAACTTGGGACATAAGAATAGGACTGTTGGTGCTACTGCCATGAATGATCGTAGCAGTCGTTCTCACAGGTAATTACAGCCTTTTTGTTAGTTTTTAGTGTAAAGTTTGTTTAAGTACTTTTCTAATAGTCATTCATTGTGTGTTAATAGAAAAATACTGGTTTAGTGATCCCATTGAATTGGTATAACTAATAACTTGTAATTGTATATGAATATGAATGCAGCTGCCTTACAGTTCATGTTCAAGGAAGGAACCTAACTTCAGGAAGTACTATTCGCGGTAGCATGCATCTTGTTGACCTTGCAGGAAGTGAGAGAGCTGATAAAAGTGAGGCCACAGGGGATAGACTTAAGGAGGCTCAACATATCAACAAGTCGCTTTCCGCCTTAGGAGATGTAATTTCTTCCCTTGCCCAGAAGAATTCACATGTTCCCTATAGGAATAGCAAACTTACTCAGCTGCTTCAGGATTCTCTTGGTATGATTTTTCACCACTTCTTTTTCTGCATTTGGAATTGGATAGTCTTATTAAGGACCTACTTTCTGTATATATGTCAGGCGGCCAAGCCAAGACACTCATGTTTGTTCATATTAGTCCGGAGCCTGAAGCTCTTGGAGAAACACTAAGTACTCTAAAGTTCGCTGAACGGGTCTCCATGGTCGAACTTGGTGCTGCTCGAACTAATAAAGATAATGCACAAGTGTATGAGCTTAGAGATCAGGTACATGCATAAGCGTTTATACTAAAATAAGCTCAAATAAACTCTTTCAAACGCGACCCAAGTGTGTGTAAGTTTTTGTGTCATCTTATTTTCCAGATTGCTACTCTGAAGGCAGCCTTAGCAAAGAAGGAAGGAGAAGCAGAACATTTTCCTACACAGTCTGTCAATAGTGGCCATGAAACACCAAAGTTGAAATCGAACATATCTTCTCCTCCTACTCCTATACAACATAGCATGGAGGTAACATGTCAATTATTTACCTTAGCTCCATGAATTTTAATTTAGCAACATGCCAAAAGCATGATATGTGATACTGTGAAGGAATGAATGACTTATTATATACATGTCATCCAAAATCTACTAGACAAATAACATATATGTTACTGAAAATTGATGTTTGCATTGTGTTATGAACAATGGCATGTGCAGGGTAAGAAAAAAAGTGCGACCAAGTTGAAAAGACGAAGCCTTGATCTCCATGACATGTATAAGAGACCTCCATCTCCATCTCCATGGCCACATGTTAGCATTAATAAGGTGCATAGAATTGGAAAAGAGGATGATAAGGAATTTATTTCTGGGGATTGGGTTGATAAGTTTACGATGAACCGGAACGACAGCTTAACTAGTGATGATAGCCTCGTGTCGCAATGGGAAGAAGAAAGTAAACAGTTTTCTCCATTGTTGAGTCCCAGTTCTCTTTCAGAGCCTTCAAAACTATACTTGGAACACTCCTCACATAAAAAGGATAGTCCAGAATTTGAAGAATTATATAGGCCCGGGTGTGAGATGGCCATCACAGATGAATCTGATGAGCTTGAGATTGCAACAAGTGATTCTTCAGAATCAGAAATGAATTGGCTATCACATGCAGCAAAACCAATTGGTCTTTCAAACGGATCAAGCTCGAAAACAAAGAAATCAACTAATCTTAGACCAACAAAGAGCTTAGAAACCAGGTAATTTGTTCATATTGATTGCACATATAATAGCATGTTTAAATCATCTCATTTTTTCTCAAAACCAATTCTGGCACACAGAAACAATATCTTCCTCTCCAGAATTGACTTTGCATTTAGAATCAATTGTAGAATGATTTCCAAACATGCTATAACATTCACACACTCTACATTGCATATTTGTTTCTCAAAGATGTTAACTTTTTTCCCTTATGCTACAACCTGCTATGCAAATAGGAGTATGATCCCATCATTAATTCCTACTCCAACAAGGAAACAACCCACAGTAGTTAATCAAGCCAGAAAGCAGCAAGGATCTGTTGCCGCAAAGAAAAGGACCGGGAATGGAATCTGAGAAAGCTATTCCAAGTGTCAAGGCTTCTTATTTTCTTTCTACTACCGCGGCTAATAATATTTTCTTTAGCTAAACTATCATTTTCATCTTCCCCACACTTGATATTAATTTGATTCTTAAAATATTCACGGCTTCAAAAAAAATTTCTTTTCAAAATTTACAGTGACATCAAAATGATTTAGTTTAATAGCAAAGGATCATTTCAATGTCACGAGTCTTAGAAGATCAAGTTTATGTGCAAGTGTATCTTGGGAAGTACTTGTTTGTTGTTGCTGTTGCTGTATCTTGGGATGACTTAAGTTATTAGTTGAATCATGTTTTTCTCTTGTTGTATATATAATTTTATGGAGAAAGAGAGCAAATCGAATTTTCTCTTCATTTTGGTGGAGGCAGTTAACCAATTAGCTGTTTCATCATCATATCATATTCTAGATAAATATAATTTCAAGAGTAAAAATCATTTCCCTAGTCCAACCGGGAGGAGAGGAGAGGAAGAGAGAAATTAGGGAAGGGGAGAGGAAGAGAGACATTTTATTTGCGATGAGGGGAAGAGATGAGAGAAATGTGAAATGAGTTAAGAGTATGGAATGAGTTCAAAAGATAATACCTCATTTTTTATTTGGTTCACGGGAGGAGATTTTTGAAACATATTTACTTTTAATTACTCTCAGATGTGAAATGTTATAGTGATATATTGTCATTCTCTTATTACTAAAGTCCTAAAATTTAAAAGTAGTAGAAATATTACATATTTGAGAAATTATTAATATATATAATCTTTTTATTAACTATATGAATTATTTTCTTGACTATTAATATAAATATTTATTTCATAATTTTCTTTACCTTATATTTTAGGTTAGTCCGGTCTCCTGATTAAATTTGATCTGATTTAAATTCATATGGTACCGGATCTCTTGAAGATTATAATTAAATGCAAATAAAAAAAGTTTAAATTTAATGGTAAAAGAATTCAAATTAATTTAGACGAACAATATCATACAAGGGCCAATGGATATGGGTATTGGTTGACACCTACATAGCTCAACTAATAAAACTCTTCTAAACCTATTTCAATTAGAGGTGGTAAAATGAGTTTGGCTCGCTGGTTAACTCATTTGGCCCGCAATTTTTTGTGGGCTGGGCTAAGCATCTTTAACTTAATAACTCACTTTTTCATCCCACTAAATTAATGGGCCAAGGTGGTTTGGGTCAAGCCAACAGACACTAAAAATATTACAATTTAATTATATAAGACTGTGTTTGTTTTTAGGGGTGACAAAATCAGCTTGGTCCTGCCCACTCGTTTTGGTGGCCTGGGTTGGAGATCCCAGCCCAATAAACCACTTTAGCCTGTTTTTTCTAGGCTGCTAATCTAATGGGCCAATGATGGATTGGTTTGGACCAGCTGTAAGTGAGGCTAGATATTATTATAAAAATTAAAACATGGTTAGATGTTAGGGTTTCAATTTCATTTTTCACTCAAACCAAAATTGGTTGACGCTTTGCCTCTCTGTGTCTTGTCTCGTTCCTCAATTCTTTTGCGCCGACATCGCTCCTTACCCCTAGTTTTCGACCGCCACTTCCCATTGCTCTTTGTTCCAGACATTGAGGCTTCATTTTTGTTACTTCATTAAATTTCATTTGCAGGTATAACTTTTGTTTATGGATAAAACCACGTCTAAATCAAGTTCCACTTATGTGCTAAGTTTATCATGGTTTGATGGTTGTTGGAATTCTGAATTATAATTTAATGTAATCAATTCGAATTGACATCAGTTTTACCTTTTGAAATCTGAGGAAGTATTGTTTTTACAAGTGAATACATTATAGAAACTGGATTGACTAAAAGATAGAAGGTTGATTTTGTATCTTCATGTGTTTTTTATGCATGCATAATGAAAGATTAGTACTCTTGTATTTGACACCAATCTCTTTTGAAAAAATGGAGAATCTAGAATAAAAGTAAATATCATGATTTTTTGGATCACAACACTTCCATTATATTAAACATTTCCTAATTTTTGTTATCTATAGTGTAATAACGTATTTGTGATAGTAGGGTGATCTCATTCTTGATTTTTTAGAATTTGGGAGTTAAGCATCTGCTAGCTATAGAACAGAGTTTGAAATCAATTTTTTATTTTTTATTTTATTTGTTATGTCAGTCGCCGACCCCTAGTCTGCCAAAATATGAGTTTGGCTAGGATTTTCAACCCATATAATAAAAGTGGGCGAGCTCAACCCACTTTGCTTTTATGGCGGGCTAATGGTGGGTAAGGCCCAACTCGCTTCGACTCGTCAACCCACTCTGCCACCCCTTTAAGTCAAATCGTGTGCATAACTTATGTTAATTGTAAGGTTGTTTTGTGGAGTGTGGACATGATTGACTATTCGTAGAGTGTGCTTAAGTTTGACACCTTGTGATTTGTTATGATTGATTTTTATTTTATTTTAATGTTACATTCTATGTTTTTAAGTTCGAACTCTTTTTTTAAAGTGTTTTCCAATTATTTTATAATTTTTTTTAGTCAATCCATCCGCCCACCAAGTATGAGCATTTCAATCCAAATGTTAAAAGTGAGTCCGCCCAATTTAACCCATTTTATGGCAGACATAGCTAAACCCGCCCCGCAAACCCACTTTACCAACCCTAATCTCAATTCATTCCCCTTCTGCTCCGATTTCAATACTTGCAATTTAGAATGAAGACAATTTTAAAATAAGTAAATTAAAAACAATTTGAAAAATTCAATATTAATATAAAATAAATTTGACGGACTTAACTACTTTTACTTAGATTTGTTGAAGACAATTTCAACCTTATGAGAATTTGCACACCGTCCCCTTTTAACAATGCCAAAACAACCAAAAAGACTTACTTTTTGTGTGTACTTTCTTCTCTCTAGCAAGTCCTCTGCTCATTCTCTCTGGTCTAGGGTTTATCGCCATTTCAGATTAAGCTCTCTCCGTCTAAATTACCGTCTCCAATGTTTCTACAGTCGGAGTGCTACTGTGCAATGCTTCTCCGATCTGCAATGTAGTTGAATCTCGCTCCTGCATTTTTCACCACTGTTAGTCTCACTTTTTCCCTCAATTTCAATTCCAGTTGACTTTCTTACTTTTTTTTTTGTTCTACTCAAATGCAGATTATCATCATGCATCTACGATCCGTATTCTAGATTTATCGATTCATCAATAGATCTTTAATTTTAAAAATAATTAATATCTAAATCGTGTACCAGAATTTTTGGATTTTTTTTTTCAATTTTGTTCATAAATCATTTGGATTTATGCAGGGTTTCTTCTCCGCGGTGCGAATTGTCAAGGATGAAGCCGCCACCAGTTCCGTTGGCGACTCTGATTGGCCGTGAGCTTCGACATGAAAAAGTTGAGAAACCTTTCGTGAAGTATGGCCAAGCTGGCTTGGCCAAGAAAGGAGAAGATTACTTTCTCATCAGGACAGATTGTCACAGGGTTCCTGGGGATCCATCAACCATGTTTTCCGTCTTCGCGGTATTCTTCGTGTTCTTCATTTATTTAATTTGATTAGCATCATTTTAGTCTTCAGTGAAATGTTTGCAGAGAGAAATTTCTGAAATTTAGGTAGTGGAATATAGCATTAGCATATAAGCTAAGACTGGGTTGGTAGCTTGGTTCTACAATGTGGAGAGAATTTTGTTTCTTAGGGTTAATAGATTTCAAATGAGAACTTTGAAGCGTATTGTTTCTCTCTTTATATTTTCTCAGCTATCAAGTGGACCATCACTTTATTCCCACAATGGTTATGATATCCATAAGCAATTCTTGTTTGGCAGATCTTTGACGGGCATAACGGTATATCAGCTGCTATTTTTGCAAAGGAAAACTTGCTAAGTAATGTTTTGAGTGCAATTCCGCAAGATATCAGCAGGGATGCGTGGCTTCAGGCCCTTCCTCGTGCCCTAGTTGTTGGTTTTGTGAAAACTGACACGGAGCTTCAACAAAAAGGTATCTGCATAATCTTCCTTGCTTGAGTCGTTGACCTTCTGTGGACACTTATGCTGATAATTTAGATTCATCTTCAGGAGAAACTTCGGGAACAACAGCTACAATTGTTCTTGTTGATGGATGGACTGTCACTGTTGCATCTGTTGGCGATTCTCGTTGCATATTAGACACTCAGGGAGGTGTAGTTTCTCTCCTGACTGTTGATCACAGATTGGAAGAGAATGCAGAAGAGAGGGAGCGTGTTACTGCCAGTGGTGGCGAAGTTGGAAGACTCAATGTATATGGAGGCAATGGGGTATGATGAAATCACTTTCACCCTTTCTAATGATTGGTGCTTATATTCATTATTTTGTTTCGCAAATATGTTTATAGGTAGGGCCTCTGCGCTGCTGGCCTGGTGGATTGTGCCTATCTAGGTCAATAGGTGATACCGATGTGGGAGAATTTATTGTGCCAATACCACATGTCAAGCAAGTGAAAGTGAGCTGGTTTCATTATTATGTTGTTTGTTTGCTGATCTTTTTATGTGGAAGCATTAGTTACAATTTACAAGGCTCACAAACACTTATCTGTTGATTCTTCAGCTTTCAAATGCTGGTGGAAGGCTCATTATAGCCTCGGATGGTATTTGGGATGCTTTATCTTCTGACATGGCTGCTAAGGCATGTCGGGGTCTTCCTGCAGAGCTTGCTGCGAAGCTAGTGGTTAAGGTAAGGATTTATTCTGGTACCCTTCCCACATTTTCAGGAATGGATATGCAGTTATCTCGTTTAGTGAATACTTTGTTCTTTTTTCCCAGGAAGCTCTAAGATCAAGAGGCCTGAAGGACGATACAACCTGCCTTGTTGTAGATATTATTCCTTCTGATCTTCCTGTATTATCACCAACTCCAAGGAAGAAGCATAATGTGCTTTCACTTCTCTTTGGAAAGAAATTTCAAAACTCTACAAACAAAGCTAAGCTTTCCACAGTCGGTGTTGTGGAGGAGTTATTTGAAGAGGGTTCTGCAATGCTGGCAGAAAGGTACATTCTGGAGCCCAACTGAATTTATATTGCATTCTAATTTTCTCTGCCTTGAAGTGTCATAGCAACTTATCTTAATACCTCCCAGTCTGAGGTTCACGTCTGTGACAGTCAGCTGGATTTTGTTAGAAGTCAATTCAGAATTGGCTTGTTAGTTAGTTCTCTGTCTGTATAAATAAGCACTGAAGGTGCTGTGTAAACATAATACACAATAATACAAAAATATTTTCTCTCAACTTAGTTTCTCTCTCTCTCCCTCTGCTAGTTAGTTTCTATTCCTACAGATCTAAGTGGTCTAATTTTCCATTTGTGTTTATATTCGTGTGCAACTCAATAAGTTTTATTTTGCTAAAATGCAGGCTGGGAAAGGATTTTCCATTTAATAAAAATTCTGGGATTTTCCGCTGTGCGGTTTGCCAAGTGGATCAACCCCCTGGCGATGGTTTATCAGTGAACTCTGGCCCTTTTTTCTCTCCATCATCTAAGCCATGGGAAGGCCCATTTCTCTGCACTAACTGTCGGAAGAAGAAAGATGCTATGGAAGGAAAAAGGCCCAGCTGACCCGCTGTTCCAGCATAGTAATTTTTTTAGTATTATAATTTCATAGTAAATATCTGTATAATTTTTCTCTGGCAGTGTAAGCATGCTTGGTCTTACACTTATTGTCAGATGTGTGAGAAATGAGGTTGAGATAGGTCTAGCTGTTTTGGAGGTTTTTATTAGTTTGATTCTGGCTTGTGCTCAGCTGTTGGACTGACTGACAGAACAAACGTGCTGTCTAGTAGATGAGCTCTAATGTTACGTGCTAACGGCTTGTATTTGTAAGTAAACTGAAGCTTTTAAGGCTAACACTCTCTTCAGAGCTTCAGTCGTATACAGCCTAATTGCATCTGTATCTTATAAATTTGTTTGACACACTAAAGACGTCTCAAATGTTCTGGGGACTAGGATTCTGTTTTGTGAGTTGATTAGTGTTAGAGCTGTTCTAAAATAAACTATTCAATTTTTCTCTCTAAATAACTGTTTGAATTGAATATTATATTGCTGAACTAGTTTTAAAAAGCTACAAAAGTATTAAATAACGGGTTCTGATTCATTCACGCCCACTTTCTCTTTTATCTCATTTTCACTCATTTCTTTTTTATCTCTTGCTACATTTCGCAAACACTTTGTTGATAGATGGTAACATATCCATCAACATGATTTGAGACCGTACAGTATAGAATTGCCAATTCAACCCCCCTTAGAATTTTGCCAACACAATCTGAATTTCTTTCCTCATTTACCTGATCAAGTGCTCCAGGGGTACAATTGACTACACATGTGAACACTGGAATTGGCTTGAGTATGCTTAGTTCATCTCACATATTCCATTGTGGTAAAATACTTGGTGATTGAGGAGTCTCCCTGCTTGAAACTGAAGATTTCTTCCTAAATTTCTAATATGCGGGTCAAATTGGCTTGTGATAATCTTTCTTTCAGCTCCTTGCCTACCTTAGATGTTTTTCCCCTTAAGAATTTGATTGAGCAATTTATTCATGAACTGGTTTGCTGCCAATAAGGATATATTGGATCTGTAGAACTGGGTTCAAGAATGTTGTCATTGATGAACCCTTGCTTATTCTTGGCGAGAAGACTCATCTTCATGGCTCTAGACCAACCATGATCCGCCAATGAATTTTCATTTGGATGAATGTAGAGAGGGATGGATGGGTCCTGTGCATTTTGCATAGTCAAAACTAGATGATTGGCCATAAGGAAACCGAGGGTGCGCATCAGAGTAAAATTGGAAGTGTATTCTCATTGAACTAGAAGCTATATACTGATATTGTATCTCACATTTCTCTCTCTTTCTCACTCTGAGCGTGTTTTGAAGATTAGGTGTGAACATAACATTAGCGTAACAAAAATACAATCTAATGAACTTTTTTTTATATGCATGGAAAAAGATCACGGAATAGGAGATTATCTATCGTTATTTAGACAAGAACAAAACAAACAAGCAATCTTGGGATACAAAACCATAGCAAAACTACGTAATAACAAGACGAGTAATGATACGTTCATAGTCTCTTTCTCTACATTTCCTGTCTCATCATATATCATATCACTCATTTCTCTTTTTTTTCTTCATATTATAAAGAGGTGGAGAATGGAGTGGGTGTGTAACAAACTTTATTCTAGCAAGACAGCTTAACACAACAAAAGGTGATTCACAAACATAAGAGCATACATTTTATGTGTCCTGCTCTTCTAGAAAGGGAAAGCTTCAAATTTAAGCTACAAACTCACAATATTATCACAGATTTCTCCATCAAAGGCGACGCACGAAAGGGTGGTGCTGTTGCCATACATGGACATGCAACTTTGTTAATAAGGAGGGAGCCATTGCAGCTCAATCCCATATTTCCAAGAATCAAGAGGATCACCAGACTTGAAATCCACCAAGCAAGTATAGGCAGTGCAAGTCCCAATTCTGGCTCTGATCTTATGGGAATTCATGGCAGAGTCTTTCAAGTAATGGCAGCAAAGGGTTCCCATACACCCACTTCCCTCCTCCACCTTTTCTTCAAACTGCCTACAGATGCTGTTCGAAGAACAGTTCAGAGGAGACAAGAGGATATTATCCGAGCAATTAAACAACATGACAGTGTTGTGTGTAGATATATTGAAGGGTAAGCTTTCATCAAGCACAAGTCCTCCCATTTTGAGATCAGAGGAATAACAAGTGTGTTTCTGTATGAGGGGTGGGGTAATGACAAGCTTGTTAGCACTTGGGTCAATTCTAAGGATCTTATAGTAAGTTCCTGTGGCTGACAAGAACTCTAAGCTGCCATTGTTGCAGTACACTCTGTACCTTTTGTCACCACAGTCCTCATTAGTGCTGAGTGGGTATGGAACTGTAGTGTCACCACAATCTGAACAAGCATTAAGGGCTGATGAGTTGATAACTTGAACAAAACCAGTTAGTAGAATGAGTACAAGGGCTACCATATTTATTCAAAAGGATATATTGATCAAGGAATGAGGGTTGCACAAGAATGTGGCTTATTTATAATACACTGAATTTCCCAATTTTTGTTTTGAGTTAATACTTTGTTTGAAAATATATGTTGTATTAACTTCTGCTCTATTTTTTAGAATATATATAGTTTTTACGATTTCAAAGTATTTTATCATATTTTCTTCCACCAATACTCTTATTTAATATTATATCACTCATCAACCACTTTTTTTCCACCTATCACAATTCTCACCAATTTCTCAACCAATAATTATTATTTTCTCTTTTTTATATAACTCAACTTTAAATAATGGTATTTCAATCAAATTGTACGGTTAATTATTAAACTCTTAAACTGTGTGCATAACCTTAAACAATACATCCTCCGTTCCTTAATAACTATCACTTTAAGGTTTTGCACATATATTAAGGAATTGTATTGATGTTTTTGTTTCTATCAAAGTTACTACCTAACTTCTTAACATACAATTTATCTTTCTTCTTAATTTAGACTGTTTAATTTTATATCACCATTAATTTAAGAGTAGAATTGGTAAAACATAATTAATATTCTCTTAAAATTGTAAAAGTGACAAATAATTAGAAACAAAAACAAAATTAAAATAGTGACAGATATATTGGAACAAATGAGGTTATATTTTGAACGTGATGAAGTATTTTACTTGAATAATTATCTAAGAGCAGTTATGTTTGTGCAACAGTAAAATAAGTGATTGCAAGTACTAGAAGAAACGTAAGTGTGGGATGTGATGATTGATAACATGAAATATAAAGACAAGTAGTGTTGAACATGTTTTATAACAGTTCTTAGTTATTAGAATTAAGTTTATCGAAAAGTTAATTTATGGGTAATGATTGTCGTATCTTATATAAATATTTATTTTATCACATCTATATAGTTAACGTGTCACCTTAAGACACTCTCACAGATAAAACTAGAAATTTGGAGCGTGCAATTTGAACATTTGAAAGTGGCTTATACATAAGTAGTATCTAACAAATAAACCTGCAATATGCTCTAATATTATTTTAAAATAGGGACTAGGCCAAATTAGAGTAGTGTATGAATTTTGGAGGAACTCATCTAAAGCCCTTGTATTAGCGCAACAAGAAATTAAGAAGCTTCTTTAGCTTTTTTCTTTGTACGATATCGAGTACTGACATTTATAATAATGCTATCAACACTTATTTTTATTTTTTTATTGATTGAAACTCATAGGATCTATTAAATAATATTAGTCTCACTCTTAACTTAATGAAACTTGAGTTTTGACCAATAAAAAAAATGTTGGGAAGAAAGTTTCAAAGTAAATTTTTGCTATGGTCAGAGGAATTAATTGCTTCAAAATTGAAATCCAGCACGTATATAACTTATTAAGAGTTTTAATTATTGAGTGCAAATTTTTTAGTAGGACTACATGTATCTCTAATGGCAAAAAGAACCCGTCTTATACATATACTTGAATTTAAGACTTTACTTAAAAGAAATTCAACATGTGTCACTTAAACTAATCACGGGTAGATATTAACATGGCGACAAATGACTAATAGCTGCAATATAAACATATCTGACCTTATACAGGAATTTGGCACGAAGATACTCATTCCAATTAGTGTTTATGTATTTCATATTTTTATTGTAGAAATCTTGCTAGTTTAGTATTTTCATGAAACACCGTTTGGAACCTTTCAAGGGATACCACTTGCTAAAAGTAGCTAGTATCAATTTGGTGACTGCTGTTTAAAAGTGTTGTAAAAAGAGCGTTGGCTATAACGTTGGTTCAGAATTTAATTAAATCTTTAAAGTGTAATCACTTGGTCAGTTGAATTGTGTCACATGAAAAATCATGAATACATATATAATTAGGAGTGTTTTGAATAAAATGGCAGTATTGAAGGTGCTCCCATTTCCAGAAGTGGTCTTCTAATAAACTGTTTTTCTATATCAGCATGGATGCAAAGATTCCAGTAAAGTACAAACGGACAAGTTTCTAAAATGGGCATCACAACTTTAATTAAATGTTTTAGCTAAGTAGTGTTTAGGTTCACAAGCTGACAAGGAGTCTTATTAGTGCATAATTATTAATTAATGAATAAATATGAAGCATGCTCTTTCATTATTTAAGAAGAATATTCTTGGACGAACACTTGTCACTCTGTAATCCACTAAAGGATTGGATGTGAAAAGAAGTTAATCAAAAGCGACCAAATTAATGTTAAAATGAATTTGGCTTCAAATCCGTGTTCAAATGTTTGCTAATTCTACTATGATAGAGTTGTTTTTGTATTAAATAATAATGATTTTATGGCTTGCTTTTATTATTTTTGCGGCGAAAAAATCTAATTGTTGGAGATATATTGACAAAATTATTCTTATAATTTAATATTATATTATTATTTTTTGGTTACAAGAGGAAGATAATATTATATTATTATTTTTACAATTACTTACATATATATATATATCCATATTAATAATTACATATTTTAAAAAAATAAGCAATAGTATCCGAATAATATTCATTATATTAAAATTAAAATCATCTTTACAAAAATATTTGTAACTCGGTTAATTTAGACAAATACACACCTAAATACAATTAAATTTGACGAATTAAATTCACAAAAATAAAGTTGTGTAAACTTTTAGAGGGGAAACAGTGATGTGCCTTAGTTTGACAAATGCACACTTAAATATGTATGTGTCCATAGTTATAAGTTTGAATCTTGATCCGAAAAACCCAATCAATCACTCAAAGGAGTGTAAACTTTTAGAGGGAAAACAATGAAGGTTGGTAAATGATGGCTCTGAGCTTCTCTCCTATTTGGTGACCTTCGAGTCAAGGTGTTGAGTCTCGTTGATGGTATTTGTGAGGATATTCTGACGCCCAAATTACTAAGGGAAGAGAAGAGTAAAGGATTTTAATTATAGGATGTGTTGGAGTCACCCATAATAAATATGAGTATAGATATTTGTCTTTTATTTTAGTCCATAACTTTCTAAATTGATGGGAAAAAAAGCACAAGGCTCAATTAAAGCAGTAGCAAATGTAAGACCCAATGTATGAATCGAGACCCATTTGGTGTATTTAGCTTTAGATATTGAAAAAAAAAAGTGAAAGAAATTACAGAAAAAAAAAAGATTGGGTCCAATGTAAGACCCAAATCTGATTCAAGTCCACTTAATCCAACAACCTATTATCACAATATTTGAGCCCACCCAAACCTTATTGGAATGAATTTGGTGCAATTTTTATATAGTTAGATATCAAATTTTAGACTGGTCTGAGACTGCCCATATGATGAAGTGAAGGCACGACGAGCCATTAAAAACATAGCTAGCTTTCATATTTCAGGCACGTTGTCTTGTGGACTGTTTAGAGACCGCCTGGATTCATGACTCACCTAAACGGTGTCTTAGAAGAGCGATCTCTCTCAAAATGACATGTGAATTGTGGCAAGCAAAGGATCCTAAAAGTTAACTTAAATGCAAGTCCTCAATGATCCAAACATAACTAGCGAGTTGTGTTAGAGTCAAGCAAGCGCTTCTCTAGGGTGATCCTAATGAGCTTGAGAGGCTTTGGCAACCCCAAAATCCATTTAGGGCCCTCCTCTAGGCGAGCTAGCTCCTTGTTTTAGGGCTTTGACCCTGTTTGGGCGAGCCAAATATAGTTGACAACATATAATAGTCTTGTGGGCTGCCGTTATATGAGATTTATGATTTCACATATTTTCACTATAAAAGGAAAGGATGCATCTCCTCTAAAGAAAGCAGACTCATTTTACATGATAATATGAACATTACAACCATAGAGATTCATTTATAATTGGCATGTTCACTTGACTATTATACAAAAGTTGTGCCTAGGTTAACTCTTTCGTTCACTAAACATGAACAACTTTTTTGTCTAAAGTCAATGGACTAATGTCATGTGGGTGGCACAAATTTGTGAGATTGATAAATGCAATGGTTGATTTTGTATGTTCACGATTTGTGCCAATTTTTATTACTTTTTGAGCCTTTAAAGATCTAGTTTCCAATTTCTATTTTGACAAGCCATTTTATTGATTTCAACTTGGGACCAAAGTGCTGGAATTGGGTGCCTCCCTTTTGGACAAGGAAGGAAGAGAATAGCAAGTAAGCAACTACTTGTACCCTTTTTTAACAACCAAAAGAGTAAACGTATTAGGCTAGCCAAAGGACAAAACAGGAACATGATATACACACTTTCCAATCAATTTACCTTAATTGCACCAATCTTACATCGACCCAACATTAAGTTAGGACTAGCCCATTTTACAAGATAATCTATTTTAGAGTGGCAACATGGCTAACTTTTTCTGAGTGAAAGAAGAGACAAATAGCTGAAATATCATCTATGGCAATGCCCCTCCTCTTGCGTTTCCATGCACGCTCTGCACATTCCACCAAACGCTTAGCTGATTTTGCTTTGTTTGGTGTTGAAGATACAATATTTACTGCTTCTTGATTGGAGATCACATCCCAAACCTGCATCACCAAACCAATCACAGAAACACATCTTAATCACACTTCACATTCCAGCAATAAAATTTGTTTATGTTGCTAACTTGGTCAATCACAACATTTGTACTTATTTTGATAACCCGATCGGACGAGCCGGTCTGATCAGTTGAAACTGGATAAATGATTGGTTCATTTGAAGTACCGGTTTTTTTCTTGAGATGGACCAATCATTTATCTGGTACCTTCAAATGAAACAATTATTTATCCGGTTCACCCATTCAGACCGGCCAATCTGTTCTAGTTTTCAAAACAATGTATATGTTATAACAGTTTCATGTTTCTAGGACAAGATTCCATACCCCATCAGTGGCTAGCACAACAAACTGGTCTTTACTGCTTATACTCCTGTGTGTTACCTCAGGCACTGAGATAAGACCATAATCTTTAATACAATAGTCGCCGAAAGCTCGAGACATGGCGAGTCCCGGAGACTCTTCATCCGGCAACCACACCCGGTGCACCCCGGGCTCGTCGTGTAAGCAGAACACTCTCCCCTGGCACTGAGTTATTCTCTCTGCTTCTTCTGCAAATGCTATCACCACAGTGAGAAGCTAAGACATTAATTAGGGATGAACAGAATGACAGAAACACACTACTGAGCCAAACTAACGGGGTAAGTTGGGCTTGAAATCAATTGTTAGCTGAATTGGGACCAAACTTCCATTATCTGATGTTGTAGCTAATACAGCACGAGAGTCACCAACATTTGCTATCACAATGAGTTCACCCTGGCCATTACACAAGACTCAAGGATTAGCTTTCAAATAAACTCCACTAATATTTGTTAATGGTCTATTATGAACAAACTAGTATACCAAGTTTATTTGCATATATGTGATCATTGTTGATGAAGAAAGGAATGCATGAAACCAACAGAATTAGCACATTAGGTAGGTGAGATAGTATTAGTGGGAATGGTTTCACGATTTGCATAGAATCCGAGGCTCAAAAGCTAATAGCAAGTTTGGTTCAGTTCTGAAATTCACAAGTTTCACCTGAAAATTGTTTTTGGCTTCACAATCAACTCAATAGAACGATTTCCAAACATTCAGTAAGTGCATGTTTGGAAATTCTTCTATAATTAATTCTTAAGTCAAAATCAATTATGGGAAAAAGCTTTTTAAGTAGCTTCTAGATGTCAGAACCAAACATACTATCAGAAGTTGATTCTTTCTATTTTGAATTTTACCTGTCTAACAATTGATAGGGCAGTTGTTCCACTGTAAAATGAGTCTATCTTTCGATACTTCTCTAGTTCTTGATCAATGGCAGCACATGTCTTCAGGTAAGAATGCTTCCAAATATTGAACCTGTAGTGTTGCTTTTTCTTCTCTTCCTCCTTATCAATATCTTGATCAAGTGAAGTTTGGGCAAGTGTCTCCTGCCATTTGCATAGCAAAGATGGTGGCATTGATTCCCTTACTCTTTTGGCCACAAAGTGACCCCATGGCCCGTGCCCATCAAAGATCCCGCAGAAGATCATATCCTCTTGGCAACCAAATTCCTATAAGAAGCACATAAACTTATTGAAATAAACTCAAAATTGATTACAGTTAAAGTACAAGCGTTTTTTCATTAGCTAACCTGAGCAACTTATGAAAATAAATTCAAAACAGCTAATAAGGTGTCATAAACTATTTTCATAAGGTTATTAAAACATTTTGCATACGCGTTAAAACTATAAAGATAAGCTCGAATAAATTGTTTCAAATGCGGCTATCTCTACGTACCTCCCACACTATGCAGCAATCCTGGTTCACTCCTTTCTGGCCTCTTTTGGAGAAAACGGAGGCGAAGTTGTTCGAACCATCGACACTAACCGTGCCGGAGGTACGCAATATCAAGTCACTTTTCTTAGCTTCCTTTGCCATTGCTTCAGCAGCTTCTCTCCCTCCACATCTCCTAGAACTTTTTCCTTTCTTCATTGAAAATGACCTTGCCAACCCATTAAACATAGAGGATAAGTGCCCCATCAACTTTACAATTTGATTCCCACACTGCTCTTTGTGATAGAACCTGCACATTGAAAACTATATAAACTTTACAAACAGATATCAATATATATAAGGAACTAAAAGAAAGAAATAGGAGCAGGTAAGAAACCACAGCCCATAGGAAAGGAAAAACCATCTTAATTTTTTATTGGTTTCTAAATTCTTGCCCTTTCCTTTATACTTTCTTCAGAAATAAAAATGAAGGGTGAAGCAAGTTGGGAATGCCGTGGCTGATCACATAAGACAATTTCTGACTCAGAAGGCTCAGAATCTCAGAATTTAATATTTATGTGGAATCAAAAGTTTAATTCTGAACTGGAACATGTTACTGAGAATATTTGTACTCTAATTCAAGCATTGTATCTGGAATTTAGTATGAAGAGGAATGAATACTAAAAAGTATACACAGACATGAAAGGAAAAAGAATAAAGGCAGGCAAATGAGTAGCATATTTGAATCCGCTTGTATTTCCTCATAATCAATTATGTCACCTAGAAGCTACTCCCCGTTCTTCCCATAATTGATTTTGGCTGTAAAACCAATTGTAAAATGATGTCCAAACATGTATGAAAACAGGAACCCTGCACTGCCATTCCTGAACTATTGTCATATATGTCCCCATATTAGCTAATAAACTAAGAGTGGCCCTGATTCTTCATCAAGAAAAAAGATTATGAAAAATGGAAAAAGAGAACTAACTTTTGTGTTTTTCATTGGTATGTTCAATGATAAAGAAATTAGGAAAGCATGTATCAAAGGATTCGATGTCTAGCTGTGTGTTGATATAACTAAATTGGGACCTAAAAATGAAATTAAAGTTAATTGGTTACTTTCTGCCATGTTTCTCCTTGGATTCTATGACATGTAAAAGAAACTTATTGCTCTGAAAAAGAAGAAAAAAAAAGATTCTGCATATGGGGCCTGAGAAAAACAAAACTTCCAACAATTTTCCTACCTATTCAAAACAAAATAAGTGTCAGAAACAACTTCAATCTTACAGAAACATGATGAAAGAAGAGGAAACAGGTTAAGGACACTGCTTCCAACCTCCACCTAAATTCATCAAATTCAGGACAGAAACATGTAAGGACTCAAAAGAAGAGCGTATATATGGCATGTATGGATCAACTTATTTTTCTTCAGAATCAATTATGACACTCCGAAACGAGGTTTTGACAAGAATTGTTTCAGACTTTAAAATGAATTGCAAAAAGTATTTCCATACATACTAATAGTGATGGAAACAAAACAGAATGAATGGATGCAAGACCTTGAATTTGTTAGAGAAGCTGAATCTGAAGGAGCTGTGATGGTGTGAACATGATGGAATTCCGACAAGGTGAGCTGAGAGTTCGAGAAGAAAGCAAAAGAATATGAGAATCCATTATTGAGGTTTGTTTTGTTTGGTTCTAGTCTCTTCTTCACTTTCCTTTTTATTATCCATGGCCTAAGGAGATGAAAACAGAGTTTTTATCTTTTTCCTTTTCATTTTGTTCATCACTGTCACTACATATTTGTAGTAAATATGTGACTAGACAAGAAAAATCTTCCTTAACGATCTCTTACCTTTCTCAGACTCATCTAGTCACTGTCAAGTTTCTTGGCTCAAAAGGGTTAGGCGGTTGCTATTCCCTTTTTACCAATACTGCAACTCTGTTAATCTGTGTTCTACTTCTACCTTAAAGTGATATAAAAGAGAATTCACACTTTATTTTCTCTATCATCTTAATTCTGTATTTTTGTCAACATTACGTATAATCTCACTCATTTATCTCTTAAAACATTATTATGATATAAAAGGAGATAGTAAAAAAAGGATAGAAACTTTTTTAGGAAATAATTTTTGTTCACACCTCAAATTTTGTTCACACTAATAAAAAGATAGATAAATGAAAAATAATGATATGTGAGGTAACAAGTGAGAAATATAAAAAAAGAAATTAACTAGAAATAAAAGGGGACAACATTGAGTGTGAAAGTATCAACAAAAATGATTGGGAAACCGCTCTATAATGATAAATATATGCAACACGTATATTTGTGGCGGTTTTAAACATTTTTCTCAAGATTTTCACTTTATGACGGCCCAAACAAAAGTGAGTATCCAAACACATACGGTGGTACATGTATCACAACTGATGTATCAAAACATAATTTTTATTACTGCTCTAAGATACGTTTGAGTTTTTTTTTGTTACAAGATACGATTGAGTATGAGTCCAAGTGTGTGTTTGGAAGCCTTAGAAAAAAAAATTATTAACAAAAACACTTTTAGGTGATTATTTAGATGTTTGACTATCAGCATTAAAACTTGATTTTTGTCCCAAAATGAATGCTTTAAGAAGTTAGAGATAATAACTTTTGCGATGGGTGTGACTAATCGTGAGATTATGAACTTTTATAAAACTTAAACATAAATCAGTTCATTTTCACTTACTTTTATCATAATTGATTTCACAAAACTCAATTCAATAAAAAATCAACGTTCACAACACTGATCTAAACACGGTACTCATGTGAAAATCTAGTATGATTGGATATTTATGAATATAAATTAAATAAAGAAGTTAATAGGAATACTTTGTTTTATAGAGAGAGAAGAACATGTAGTGCATAGTTAGAGGGGAGCAATGACTCCCCCAAACTTTTTAAAAAAATTGTGTGTATATTTATCTACGTATGTGTGTAATTTTTAAAACTTATATTTTCTATTACTCTTTAAATACTTATTTGATACTTTATTTATATTTTTTACTTATCATTAATCTTGAATTGAATTCATTAAATATTAGTTTGTTTACCACACAAACTCAAAATGAATTACAGTGACACATCTTTTTAATTTATTTGCATAAAAAAATGAGAGTTGATAATATGATGATTTTAAGATATAACAAAAAACATGAATGTGATAAATTGGTCTCATAAAACTAATAAATAAGATTAAAATAATCAATTAATTTTCTAAGATAAAGACTTCTGAAGATAATAAAAAGATGAAAATGATTCATAGACACTCAGTTGGTGTAAATACTAGTGAGAAAAAAAGTAATAAATGTGATAAATAATATAATATGATAAGAAGAGAGATATAGAGAAAAATGAGATGTTTGCCTATGCATGTAGTGTTTGGGTATTCTAAGTATTAGAATAACCTTAAAAAAATGACACTATTTAAAAGCAAAAATATATTGAGAACACAAAAATTGAAGAAATTGAGAAGTAAATTTTCAAAATCTTAAAATAACTTATAGTAATTTTTGTTTGTTTGAATATTATAGTAAATTTTACATATTAGTGTATATGAATTAAAGTACCGTGAGTGATTAAAAAGAAATATACTTTAGTTTTTGTGTAGAAATATTATTTTGGCTCCTCAAATTTTTGTTCAAGCTCCGCCATGGCCCATGGGTGTGAAATGATTTGGAAGAATTGAAAGTGGTTAAAAGATTATGTGAATTGTAACCTCCAATTAATTGTTATTGCTTATAGTTTCATATGAGATAAATATAAAGAGTTTTTGTTTTTTACAGATATTTTCTTCTTCTTTTGTATTTCATAATACTGTTTTTCTAACAATAAGAATATGAAAATAAATCTATAATGTTATACCTAGAAAGGTTCTCATGTCCATAATGCTCAACTGCACATGTGCTTTTTTCCTTACCATACATGTATTTCGCAAATTGTTGAGTTGGCATGTGTTTTTTGACTTTTTCCCTAGAAATAGGAAGTTAGAGCACATTAAAAAAGGAGGTTAGGCATTATATATTTTCTTTCAAAAACAGTCGGAATCTTTCAAATTATTGAGTACAAACTTTGACTTTTTTTTTTTAAATAAAAAGTTTATATGAGTTCAGTTCCGATTACCGGTCAGGGCATACTTCAGGGCTATAGTGAGGATATCAAGGTCAATCAAAAGCTACCTCAGTGATGAATTCTGATTATTACAATATCACTTCATATTACAGTTGCGTAATGGATGCCAAATAACCGGGCAAATCACTACATCCAAACACAAATTTACTCCCTAATAATCCAAACAATGCGAAAATTTGCTTATCTCCTTTGAAAACTATTAGGGCTTCCTTTGTATCTCACACTTCCTTTCACATTTGTCAATAGGGCAAGTTGTGCAACCGTTTCAGATGAGTGATTACCGAGGGGAGCTAGCCAATATATATTTAACCCTAGTCTGTTCCCATCATAGATTTATGAGTTAAAGTCTACACTATAATCCACACCAATCAAATTACAGATACTCATACTTAATTAAAATTAATCACTTAATTAATAAAAGAGCTCACTTATACACCCGGGTCAAAATCATGAATTAACTCATTTTTCACAAACAAAATAACAATTAATTGCAGCCCGATAAATCTAACATATTATGCTGTCCAAACTTTGAAATCCATGTTTAGCCTCTTCACTGCAATCTCTAATCTATAAATACACAGCTTCTTCTTCCAGTTTAAAAAAAAAAAACTTCATCTTCATTTAATTTTCTTACATGTATCTGAGGAAAGGGTGAATGGTCTTCTTTGTCTTGAATTTTGGCTTGCAATTGTCAATTGCTTCTTCAATTCCTTGAACTTGATAATGTCGAAGGCCAAAATTAAAAGATGTGAACAATTTGACAGAGTTTAGAAGAAGAGAGAGGAAGAGATAGAGGATTGCCCATATTATTGATGAATCAATTGGCATGACACAGTGAAGTAAAATAACACTAACCAACTAACTGACTCTGAGCTAACAAGTTATAACTAACCGTAACAACCTTAGTTAAGTATTATAACTTCTCTAACAAACTCTGCTAAATCAAAGCTAAGTGACTAACTTTGTATAATTAAAATTACAAGCTCCATTAAAAATTCAGACAACGAAGGCCCTTCCCCTGTTTTTCATCTCATCCAAGTCCCTCTTCACATATAGTAGTAGTTTCTTTTATAAACCATATTAGTTTTTTTTTTATAGAATGAGAAATATCTATAATTCTTGTATTTAAAATTAACATTCAATTTATCTTTCGAGATCAAAAATCATGAACGAACACCCCTGCCACGTATTGGGTCCCCATATCTAAATTCATTTTTGCTTTTTGGCGGTGGAAGCACACATTTTAATTTTTCGTAACCTAGTTACTGTGATTCCTCGTGCTATAACATTATATTGTCAAAGTTCAAAAAGACAAACCAGAAGCTCCAAATTAAATAGACACAGATTAATTAAACATGACAACAACATTAAGCATTCATTTGGGTTGGCATCTCTGTAAGAATCTTGCTGCAATTTGAAGTTAACAATCAAGATAACCCCACTAACCCATATAAAAATTACACCGAATGTAGTTTTTTTTTTTATATAAATAAGACCCTTCCAGAAGGTTAACAAGAGAACGGGACCCCATGCCATGCAAATTGATCGATGTCTATCTATTGACTTGTAGCTCAATGAAATAACGAGTTTTTGGATTATATATTGTCATAATTGTTTTTGGATAGAATGAGTATTCAACTTTTCATAAATTGATTATAGTGAAAAAAGTGTTCAAATTCAATATTTACTAGCTTCCTCACAAAATGGATTTTAAACTGAAACCAATTTTCTCAAATTAATCCTAAGCTTTTATTAAATAACAAATCCAAAAGTAATTATGTCCAATGAGATTAATTGGTTCCAATGTTTTAACTTCAAACATGATTGTGATAACACCAGATCCACACATGAATTTTTCACATTTATTTTCCGTTTGGAGGTAGAGATGAAAATGTACGAAAATAATTTAAGTAGAAAGAATATAAATAAAAATATATGATTTTTAAATTGTTTAAATTAAGTAAAAAAATGAAAAATGAATGGAAAAAATATGTCAAAATATCAGTAAACAACTTAAGCTAATTTAATTTTGCCCCACGTTTATTTGAAGTGCTTTAGACAATTCCTTATCTTGATCATTTTATTTTGGTTAAATAGAATAAGGAGAGAATACCTTTTTTCATTTTGAGATTGAAAAATCTGGCACGTGAAATTGTGACCTAAGTGGGGTGGCTCACCGCTTAACTACTAAGTACTAACAGACCAAAATGAAATTGCATGCAGTGCTCCTTTTTCTCTATGGGTCGGTGCGTGGGTGGGACTTAATTTTATGGTGGCCACATATTTGTTAATTACCACCAATTTTTTTATCAATGAAAGTTTGGGTGAGTTCGACTGTTAGCCATTACTATATATTAGGGCATGTCTTTGGGATTCTAAATCATTTATAAAGATACTTACAAATCATCCACTAAACCATCAACAAAATCGTTACATTGTAGCGGTAATGTAACTCATAACCTTCTGTGGTGTCAATTACCTATAATTGTAACTATGTAATTCACTAATTTGAATAATATTTAGAGTGAAACCAAAGTTATAATAATGTTCTAATTTTCTTTTGTTGGATGCTTTTCCATAAGAAACATTATCCAATTTGTCATCATTTACTTGGCTCGTGGAGGCTAGACCCCCACGAATTATCCGATGCAAAAGCCACAAATTCTCCCCCTTGTTTTCCCACGCATTAACCAATAAGAACCTTACAAATGATTCTTGGACTATTAATTAATTAACACTAACTTGTGGATGGGCATGCTCCACATAAACATTATTTTTTCCCTTTGCCAGGTATAAACCTAGTTAGAGTGTGTTTGGTTTCACGTTTGGAGAGGTCAAACGTGGATTCAGTAATCAAAAAGCAACTATTTCTCACTTCTGGAAACGTGGATCTAGTTCAAACGTGAATTCTGAGTGAGATTTCCAAACATGCACTTAAAAAACTATGATCCGCCCGCCGAATATATGATTTTCTTAGATTCAAACTGTTGTCTACAACCTTTATATAAATTAAGTTTGTCTATCATTATACCAACACATTATTGGTTCACGTAAACATTAGACAAACATGTAACATTAGACAAACATTTATATAACGTGTATGTGCTAGCTCTAGTACAGAACTAGGGATCGATGTAAAAATTGTCAATCGCGTGCTTAATGAAGATCAGAATCTAATAAGTATATACACGAGTGGGACATTAAAACCAACAAATATTCCATCATTAAAAGATTGAAATGCATAGTCATCAACAAAACATTTGTAAATTCAACCCCATAGATTTCTGAAATGATGCTTTTGATCACTACCACATGATTTTCCATCACGGGACCTACCAAGTCAATAATTGGCACCGATTAATGTTTCTCCCACAGAGATGGAAACTTGTCACATGTACAAAGATGTAGAAAAATAATGTAATATAATGCAACAAATTAAATTAAACAACTGAAATATATATTAAATTTAGTCCATGTTGAGGTTTCAGAATGCAAAATAGGGTGATCTAATATAAGTTTGTCGCATACAACATGAACAGCTAATTGTCCCCGTGAAGCTTGCACATCTAAACCCAACTCATACCTAACGGTCACACTCTTAAATGTAGCTAGCTAGGCATGTTATTTATTTAAAGAACTTGCAAATTAAATGATATAGTGACTCGGCACTTCATGTATTAAGCAAGAAGTTAATGATTTGAATTTCAACTCTTGTGAATGGAAAAAAACTTACTGATCAGCTGTTATCGCTCATTATAGTGGAGAGATGAATTAGTCTCACAACTATTGGCTGTGAGAATATTTAATTAACACTGAATTTTTTTAAAAACTTGCAGCTTGGAGGGAATTTTTGATATCTTCTGGTAGAGTTAAATATATTGTAAAAAATTATTTTGGTCAAAGAGAGAGTTATTTTTTTGGCCAAAGATCCTCAGTGCTGATAAATTCGAAAAGGGCCAATTGAGAAGGCCCACCATACAAGGATGGTTTCAAGGCATTAGGCCCAACTAAGCTAGGAATGGAATACACCGTAAATGTGCTACGGACAGATTGGGCCCAAACTGAAACTAAGTAAAGTTACTTTTAACACATCATAAACGGCTATCTACACACCCAAAACTTTTGTTTTCCTGTATTACCCTTGTTATCAACATAGATAGATTTTTGAGAGCGTAAAGTGTATCTTGAAAAGGATCAAGTTTCACTCACACACCTTGCAACGAAGCAATCCTGTGTCACATACTGTGTTTTCTTGCGATGAAGCAAGTCGTTGCCACAAGCGTTCTCTAACAAAAAATAGAAATTGTTAGAAAATTGGCCGTACACACCATCTTTTCCTGAATGCAATCAATTACACATTGAAGAATGCTATCTAAATGATTATAGAGGCACTGAAGGTGAGTTTCAATTTGCAAGGTATAGATCAACAGGAAAGGCTTGAGCTGTTAGAAAAATTATCCTCATGCATGAGGCGCTCTACAACGTGTGAATTTTACTTTGAATGATACCAAACTAGATTTGGTAGCTGCAAGTAGCTAGTTTCTTCATTTCTTCCTCTTAACTAGTAGCTGGCTACAAATATCAACATACAAGGATATTATCATACAGGTTTGAATTTAGGGATTGCATGATTTTGCGTTTTATGGTGGACCACTGAATCCAAACACAGGGCTGGTCCAACTATAAAGTGGGTTCAGTCCTTATTTAGTTGTTGAGCTATATTATGAATAAGTAAATGTTGACAAAAAAAAAAAAGAATAACTAAATATTGTTCCCCAGTACATAAGTTAGCAAATATTGATAAAAGGAGTTTATTTTCAGAGTTGAAAGTTTTAAAAGATTCCGTAAAAAAAATAGTTTTAAAAGATTGATTAGTGAAAAATGATATACCAATGACTTGATCATTTTTTTTCGAATTCATGTGATATTTAAAGGATATTATTTAACGTCAAAAAATCTGTCAAAAAAAACGTCAAATAAAGAACAGTATTCATAATTTAATATTCATTGTTCTAGGTCAATGTTTTATTTTTCAAAAATATCTCAAATAAAGACTAGGTCCTGTTTTATTATAATTGAAAAATATTAGACAATCTTAATTATGATAATTTTATATTCCGAAATTCTAAATAATAATTTCAAACAAAGTTATTACAATTTTGACAATTTATTTAGATTTTACTATAGAATTAAATATTGTACAATGGATCATGTCATTGTTAGGACAGATTGGGGCTGTGTATGCGTGCGTATGTGCTGACATTACAAAAAATGCATGTCTTAGTCACATGAAATTTAGGAGTACTATATGTACATGGTGTCCTCAGCTGGGACCCTTAGGTTTTATTAGATTTGTCTGTTTGTACAAGTTGGTATGTGAATCTCATCAACTTAAAGAGAAGGAAAAATATAGAAGCATCTCTTATTAAATTCGATGCTGAGGTGTTATTATATCGTTTCTTTCCAGAAGATGGTAAGCAAATATCAAACTAATTAAAAGAGAGCCACATGCACTCATCTTATACTTGTTTCAATAATTAATATTTTTTGCCTAGTTTTGCGAATTAGGGAAAAGGAAAAAAATAGTATAAATTTGTTGTTGAAGGTTTCTTTTATTTTTCTCTTTTGGTACAATGTTATAGAACTTTTCTTCAATTAAAGAGCAAATGTACACATTGAGAATGGAATTTTACTTTTTCGAATTTTGAAATACTATTTGTGTAATGTGAGATTTAATTAATTTCTTTTATTTCAACTAGAGGGGAAAAGATACGTGCGTGTATGTATCAATTATTATTTACCATCCAATCAGTGTTAATATAAAAAGTATAATATGACATAAGTTTTTTATTTTCATAATTATAAGAAAAATATAAAATTAAACATACAAGAGAGTATATTAAAAATTTAAACAAAAATAAAAAAAAATGGTTGAATAAGCAATAAGGGTTCCAATTTTCTTATATAAGAAGAACATTAATAATATTTATTGATTTTAATGTATTTACTTTAAATATTTTCTGATATACTGAAAATATATATGCTTTCCGATGTATAAAAAATATATATTTACTTTAAAAACTTAGTCTATAAATTAAAAAAAAAAAACTTAATATATTGGTGTATGTGAATATGTGATAAGTTGCTATTTTTCCCTTTTTGAGTAAGTGGTTGGGGGTTCGAATCTTAACTCTTATCAATAAAAAAAAACTATTATTCTCATTATAAGCTATACTACGTTAACAATAAAAAAATTTGCTGCCAAACATGTCATGAAACAGGGTTCTTGAATTACCAAAAATAAAAAAAGTAAGCCTTGTTCACTTGAAAGAAGAGGGAGAGGGACCACGGTGGATAATAGGAACTGTATGAGTTAAGACCCTTTTATTATTGTTAGGTGAAAAGAGACACCACCATTAATCTCTCACGTTATTCCACAACAATCCCACGAAGGTCATGTCATTCCATGAAAGGAGCTATTTTTTATGTTTAAAATTATTTAGATTATTGTATAAAATTTATATTTCTCCAGTTTATATTAAAATAAAATATGTAAAAATAAAAATATTACGTATCCCTCATAATTATTTTTTTTGCTATTATTATTTTTTTGTTTCAGTAGGTTGTTGGTGAGAAGTTGAATTGTGAAGAAGGGGCCAAGCTTTTATTTGGAGCAAGCTCGGCTGAAAAGGCAGGTTGGCCCACAAGCGTAAATATCAAAGCCCAGAAAGTGAAATGTCCGTGTCCTTTTTTGGTAGTTGCCTCAAATTAACAACTTGTTTAATTATTTATTCAGATTATTTTATTTTTTAAAATTTTCCTTCCAATCTTTGACATATTTAATAGTAGTAATCAGTAGGTGTGCATGAGAATATGATGAAAAATTATGATTAATATTTTCTCAACCTACTATATAAGTAAATAAATATAATAATTTTTTTCTAAAGAAATATATAGGAACAAAGGTAAGGATATATTTAGATATTTATTAGTATAAGTGAAATATGATAATGAAAGAAACAAATTATTTTAATTGGCTTGAAGACTTGCTGAAAAACAAAAATTTAAGTTTGTTAGTATTTAGTATTTACTATATATGAGGTATGACAATGGTATGGCAAGTGGTGAGGTTCACTCTCTCCTACTCATCTCCCCTAAGATTTGGAGCCTTAAGGGCTGATAAAATTATAATGCTTAATTTCATTCTCATCATGTTTGAAGAAACACTCGTGGGATTGAACTTTTTCTTATTTTAATTTTGTATTAAATGTTATTCATGTATATTTATTTAATAAATCATGTAGTAAACATAATTTAATTTAAAAACATACATAAATGTAGAAAATATAATAAAATTAAGAAATAAATTATATTTTTACATATAACTTAAATATTATTATTTAACCATTATTATAATTATTTTATTTAATTATTACATCATAATACGTTCAAAGTCAATGTGTTAAACCTATCTTCGTTCACGCCTCTTCAAATTCGGGTTTATTTATTCTTTAACGCGGCCAAAGCATGTTTTTTGCCCCAAAGTTAGGATCAAAATTGGAGGGACCACACGTTGAAATTTGATTTTCAGTAATAGTAAACACATACACACTTGAATGCATTATTTATTTATTTTTGGTTACCCTTGGTCTTCATAAATAAATATGTTGTTTGTAAAAGAGTCTAAGAAAATAGGATGTTACCAATATTATCCTAAAATTTATACTTTTTAGGGTGTGTTCTTGAGACTTGAGTTTGGGGGGGGGGGGAGAGAATAAAATGGATAGACTTATGAGAAGACCTTACCTTTTTCAAAGATTTTAAGAAATAAGAAGAATTTAAAGAATTTTTGCGGAGTTCCCAAATTAGGAGATTTAAAGAATTTTAAACCTACAAACAAGAGAAAAACTTTCCCCCTTCCCTCTCGCTATGCTCTCAAAGTATTTCCCTTTCCTCCCCTAAAAAGTCACAAACACACCCTTAAATAAGTTGTCATCAAATGTGATTAGTAAGTAGTAACAAAACATAGCCATGCTATAATATATCTCTACTATAATCACTTTATTGTTAAACAATATATAGCTCTACTACAATCACTTAATTTTCAATCTTATTTTCAATCAAAATTGATTTTACACAAAATCCAGTTGTCACAAGTTTATCCTAATAAACAAGATGACACAGTATATGGAATAATCACTCTCCCAATATCACCTAGAAAAGTCCAAGCCTTTGAGTTTGGTCTTAATCACAAAAAATGAAAAATCAATTCAACTATCATGTAGTCCATGCATTTTGAAAAGGATAAAATTAAAGTGAACCACTTTTTCAAGCAGTCCTTGTTCTCCAAGGAAGGATTCATGAATATCAACACACATGCCAAACTCTCCTCTGCATTGTGTTAAACCCACCTAACTTTCTCTTCTCAGATCTCTTCTCTTCAGATTTCAACCCCTACACACAATTTCTGTGAACTCTCTCTCTCTCTCTCTCTAGGAAGAAGAAGCTATGGGTGGTTCTCCGAGACACCCACAAGCAGAAGAAGGAGAAGAAGCACCACAACTAGCGCGACCCTGTGACTACTGTGGCCACTCCAAAGCAGTTCTCTACTGCAGAGCAGATTCAGCGAAGCTCTGCTTCTCTTGTGATCGTGAAGTTCACTCCACCAACCAGCTTTTCTCAAAGCACACTCGCACTCTGCTCTGTGATGCCTGCGATGATTCCCCTGCCACCATACTCTGTTCCACCGAGTCCTCTGTTTTCTGCCAGAACTGTGACTGGGAAAGTCACAACCTTTCTTTATCTTCTGTGCACGAACGGAGGCCCCTCGAAGGGTTCACGGGGTGCCCTTCCGTCACCGAACTCTTAGCGATTATGGGGTTCCAGGATTTGGGGAAAAAAGAGTTTTGTTCAGCTCAGGAAAGTGGCGTTTCTGGGAAAACGGAGGATGGGTTTCTGGGGTGCGAGATTGAAGGATTTTCTGATTTGTTCGTTTGGGATACTCCTTCTGTTTTTAGTCTTGACGATTTGATTTCTTCTTCTGGTTCTTCACATAACTATCAGGCTATGGAGGTTCCTCCTCTTCCCAAGGTATATTTGTATGTGTGTTTGGATGCTGAGAAAACAGAAAATGCAATAGAAATTCATTTTCTCTTTTTTAGGAATTGGGGATTTTTTTTTTTAGACAATAGGGTTCTCTTATCTGTTCAGCTCCTCAATTAAAATTAGCTATGCTGGGATTTTGGGCTAAATTGTAATCCTGATAGAACTCTAAGAATTTATGTTTTTTTCTTTCATTTCAATTTCGTTTTGGTTGTCTTCTAGGAATCTGGGTTTTTAAATGTAAAAGAACACATGAAAATCTGTGTCTATTGCTACAATTTTGACTTGTTCAGGGTATTGTTATTGAATCAGAATCGTAAGGCTGCTTGTGGGCGACACAAAGAAGAGATTCTCAACCAGCTTCGTCAACTAACAAAGTCTGAGCCCTTGGATCCTGAGCAGTATGTGCCTACAGAAAATTTGTCCACAGGTTTTGAAGACGCTGATATCTTTTCTTCTCATGAGGTAAAGCTTCTACTGCACCTGATATTAGGTTCTTTGTTTTCTTATCCATTTTCAACAATCATGTAATGTTTATTCTTGTGTCTGTTTATCAGATGACTTCTTGGATCTCTGGATTGGATTAGCCTTACTTTTTCTTTTTGATTTGTTCATATGCTCTAAAGAGTTTCATATGTGATTTTTTGGGGAGACTATCTTAACTCGTTCATGAGGGGATAATTGAATGCAATTCATGTCATTTGGCAAGAAACTATTGGCATAACATTTGTATATCTACTGGTATCTAACTCTCTTGGTGGGGTAGTTGTAAAATGAACTCATGGTTCAACGTTGGCAACTTAAATTCTATGTTGCACATAGTATAGTTATGTAGTGCAAGAATTTTTTTTTTTCTTTTGAAAGCTCAAGATATATAGATAAAGGATAATAGATTGGGAACAGGCTCTCCCAATTGAGCATATAAATACCAGATAGAGCTCAGCAGGACTATGCCTAATCCTGGATATCTACAACAGCCTAACAATATTCCAATTCAAAATACCCCTCGTATTGGAATACACCCATCTATTATTATTATTATGAACTAAAACTAACAACCAGCTCTAGGAACCATGCCACGTGATCCCATAGAGAGAGGGCAGCAATCCTTGTTCTTTTTCCAGTAACCCCAACACATAAATACCACCACGCATAGCTCCAGCAACCTCTCCATTGAGATTCTGTATAGTGCGAGAATTATCCGATTAAAATAATTATTATCATTATACAACTTATTTTGTTGAATTATGAGTCAAAATTCACTGTGTTATGATAATTTTCTACCAAAATCAATCATCGGCACCATTTGTCGTGTTTTGCTATTTCCTGTGGCTTGTGTTGTTCAATGGTTGTTACGGATAGGCTAGGCCTCTAGGTTTCTTTTTTAATGGTAGAACATTCAGTTCTTTCTTTTGTACTATGTGTATCACATTGCTGCTGAAGTTATTAAAAAAAAAGACTAGGACCATCAAAATTCCCCCTCACGATACTGCCTTATTGATGGTTATATCAGTGGCATAGAGAAAGCAGTGAGACTATGTATCAAGTTGTTCCTCCTGATTTGTCATTGAAAATTTGTAACGAAGAAATTCCAGTGAATTGTTCAACGTCTGCTGGTGGGGAGACTCATGCCTATGGCAATTATGGAGGTGAACCTTCAAATTCTCTCAAATCTGAAACTTTACCAACCACTCCTAGAGCTGTGCCATATGAGTTAGCGAGCCAAGAAAGGGATTCTGCACTATTACGGTACAAGCAGAAGAAGAAAACAAGAAGGTACTACTATTATGGCAACGTTTCCGTGTTGTTTTTTTAGTGGCTTTTATGTTTGTGAAGCGAGATAACTATTCTAATGTTTAAAAATGCTCATCTGAGACTGAGCTGTGTAATTTCTGATATGTTTAATTCTCACTACACCATATCCCAATTCCCAGGCATTTAACTCTATTGTTTTAGATTTATAAAGTTGTTTTCTTTTCCATTTATGAACAGGACAAACTTCAACACCTCTGAGTCATGAAGTTTTATAAATATTGCCCCCACATAGTATAGTTGGACATTTTATTGGGATTTTCATTTATGATATAAGTTCTTTGAGAGATATCAATAATAAATTAATACTATGTAACTTAGTTTTGCAGAATTTATTGACTTAAAAGAGTTCAGTTCAGGCTTCTCTGGAAAATTACTGTTGTTATTCTTTTATTTGTTGCCACCATTCACTCTGTGAATTCTGATTCTGTAGTTTATCATGTCCTCACAATTTTTAAACAGTTGGTTAATATGACCTGCATGTATATGTGTGTGTATGTAGGATCTTGATGATTGATGTATATAAATTTTTAACTTTCCTAGATTTATTAAACTGACATACTTTATGTGGGAAACAACAGATATGACAAGCACATAAGGTATGAATCACGTAAAGCTCGGGCAGAAAGCAGGATAAGAGTTAGGGGCCGATTTGCCAAATTGGAACACTAAAATCATGGTAGGCTGCTATGACACCATAACCATTATTCTTGGCTCATATAGCATTAGTTTTGTTGGACATCCTTTTTTATAGTATCTTAACTATATTTGGCAAGTGATGTATTCTTGGATCCCGAGCTTCGATATTATGCAGACACATGTTCTTGTGATGATATTGACAAGAATGTCTTTTCTTTTGCACCATAATTGCATCTGAGGAGTATATAGAGATGCAGTTTTCTTTAAATCAAAATCAAATGTACAGGGTACTTTGGCCATAGATTGTGTTTGGAGTGGACGTGGCATCCGGTGTAATAATTTCCATAGATTGTGTTTTGATTCTCAAATGATAATAATAATAATAATAATGACCCAAAACTTGAGATAGCTGTCCTTAAATAGGTTCAAACCTCAATGTTGAACATTCTATGGGAACAAGGGAAAGCAAGTTAAACTTAACTGTATGTTTGAATTTACTGACAATATGGAAGCTCAGCTTTTGAAGTGTTAGCTTAAGATTTGTAAACAAAAGAATGAACTTTCTGCAATCTCATATTTTCTTGTTTGATCAGGGGGATATCTAGTGATACTGAACTTGTGTGTTGCCTTGTTCATATCCATTCCCTTGCCAATGGTATTACTGTTGGTCCTGTTAGGGAGTGATAACCAGTCTCTACTGGATCTGAGCTAAAATGAACCTGCATGTTTTCTCCCTCCTTTAAATTTACCTGAAATATGTGCTTCCATGTGCATGTTTGTTTTTTCTGTTGAAACTCTTTCAAACCAAGGTTTACTCCACCGCATCTAATGTCTTCCTTTCACTTTCACTTTCACTGCATTGAAAAGCCCACAGTCGTGGGCCAATGTGTAATCAAACACCCCTAAAGTAGTTCATGAACAAATAAATCAATGCCACTGAGGGGGCAACTAGATCTGTCTCTCTTCAGCCTTGGGGAAAGGAGGGAAAATCAACATGTGATGTCATGTGCACAAGCAGTGCATAAAAGCTGTCCAATTTATCACACTAAGTAGTCTGGTAATTACTGGAGTATGTATAGATGAACAACATTATAATCTTATATAGAAAAGCAATTTAATCAGTTCTGTTCTTTATGTATGTCAAATGGAAATGCTATGTAATGCTTAGTCGTCATATAGTCCATTGTTATTAGATTGAAGTGCATTAACATTTGAATTTTTTAGTTGTTCTGATTTTTCCTTATCTTGCCTACTGAAAAGCATTAATATCTTGTGCCACAGATATCATCAGCATCATGTACATACGGCGGGTGGACATGGAACATACAAGGAAGCATTTTGCAAGCTACTGCATTCTTCTGTTATGTTAGAAGCTGTAGCTTGGTTAATGCTAATGTGCCAGCAAAATGAAAGCATGTGGAAGGTTTTCCCCCATTACACATTATGAATGCTGAACCTATGTAAAGCCGTAAATTATCAGTTGTAAACATTGCAATGAGATTTATACTAGAGCGAGATGCAATGTAAAGCCAAAAAAAAGAAAAAAAGAATCAAAATACTAGATCTATCAGTATCAGCAGATGGATGATGTGGGAAGAACTTGAATGGTGAATGAATACCTTTGAATGTATGCCAAAACCCACTGCTTAGTTGCTTGACATTCAATAGTTTTTTGTATTACCTTAGTAACTTCTTTTGTATTGATAATGTTTTCTGTGTGCAGTTTCTCTTCTGATTTTTGTATCCAATGATTGAAAAAATGGTTATGAAAAAGTAATTGGTTATAAGACATTGATGCATGATCTTGCTCTGAAGTTCTGATGAGGCGTGATCCCGACAGGATGATTGGTCCCCCCTTGGGCTTGGGCAACAGACATCTCACATTCATAGTTAGGCAAAGGTTGGTGTAACTACCATTCACATTTGACAGCAAAGGAATCATAGGATATGAGTTCATGATCTGTCGGTTCAGGTTCAAGTTTTGTAGTGATGAACATCACATTAACTGCACATACCATCTATAAACAACCCTCATCCATTGATCACAGAAGTTCAAATTAGAACTACTTTCATGGCCGCTTGTTTGCAACTTAATCAAATAGTGTGTTTGAAATGTTTGTGTGATTAAGTTACTTTTTTTAAACTTAAACAGTTCACTTTATTCAATCAATTGCTATTGCGATAGATTTAAAGAATTATTGTCATATATAGAAAGTTGATTGACTGTGAAATCATACAGAAAATGCATAACTAATAAGCTAATGGCCTATTTTTGAAAATATGCAAATTAGAAACCTATATACTTATTTTCACAACAAGTTCTCTGTTTTCTATCTTGTGAAGTCTTCCATCTTGTTGGGTCTGAATATGAATACAGATCTTCAAGATCAAATTCCCCATGCTTGTGTAATGTACAAAAGGTTCCTATTTGCAAAAGTATCTAGGCACTATGGAGGGTAAATAAAATATAAACTTCCCAACTAAGGGGTATTAGGAATTATGTGACGAAGAGTGATCACCGGTGCAATGAAAATGCATTGACAATGAATGACTCATGACAAGACATCAAGCGGAGGAAAATTAAACCAATACCGCATCAGAACAAGAGATATTTTAAGACTGTATTGGCATGAGACCATGCAGTGAAGGAGGAATTACAAAATTTGATAGGTAATACTCATAACAAGGTGCATATTTTTTTGAGTGCTCAATTCATAGAAACCTCAAAGTTGAGTGTGCTTTTTGCTTTGAAGAAATATGAGATGGGTGACATCCTTAGATGTTTTTTCGGGAGAACGTGAGCGAAGATAAAACGTCATGGAAAAGATGGAAAAGACTTGTGTTGATAGATCGGAGATAATCAAAAAATAGGCATGTTACAAATTAACTTCGGTTAGCTATTTCTATTAGAATTAAGTTATGTTCACACTTTTACACTCAACATCTCTAGAGAGATATATAAATATATATAGAAAAATGAGTGATATGATATGTGATGCGATAGATATTGTAAAGAGAGATAAAAAGAAAAATGAGTGAAAATGAATTGTAAGATATAGTAGAGTGTGAACATATCACAACTCTTTCTATTAAAAGCACTTGTCGGTGGAAAATGAAAATTATGTTTATTTTTTAGAGTTAAATTAGTTTGACCACTCCAAGCACTTGTGTATAAAAAGCTGAACCACTATCATCAATGAAATGAATCCTCATTTTCTAAATGCACACACTTGGGCCATTATATACATACTTGGAGGAGCATCTGTGCTGACCGAACTACATTTGATAAAGGAGTAGTTTGGAGGACTGGTAGAGGTAACCGATTAATGACCCTTGCTCCAACCATTCAAAGTAAGGTTAGATCCTGTCCAACAATTTTTCAACCTCATAGAAACTGAATTGATAAGTTTGGAGTTGGATCTATAAACACAAAATCAATGAGTTCATTTTCAAAATCCCTTCTGCATCACATATATAGACATAAAACCAAGTACAACATACCAATATCTATATTCACTTACATATATATATTCCCTTCCTTTATGATCATCATTCATCACCACCAGTTCTACTACTATATAACATTAATTTCCTTTCAAGAAGGAGGGTGAAGAAGGTCAGACATTGATCTTTGGTAGATACTGAAGTTACTAACATTCACCTACTTTCCGGAGTAACATAACTTCACCATCATCACACATTCAGAAACAAGTAGCTATATTTAGTGTACCAGCTCTTAAATATATAGACCTACCATATGGATATTCAAAGATCATGTTTTTACTACAATAAAGCACTTAAATTTAATCACCACTACTCAGTGTCCTTCATAAACAAAGATTCACACCAATGCACACCCTTAATTATATTTAGTACTAATTGATCTAGCTAGTTTGACCTGTTGTGTAGTTTGAAAACAGAGTGCACCACCAGCAAGAGAAAAACAGAGGATCCAATCAGAGAAAGGACCAGAGCAGCAGTGACGTGGGTGCAGTAAGCGTTGAACACGTTGCACACTTTCATCCACTGCACGTGAGAGTTTCCCTTCTGTCCTATCACTCCCACTGCAGCAGCTGCGCCATTGGCCGAGAACAGAAGCGCCATGATCACAAGGTCCAGCACAGTTAGTAGAAACGGTGTCGTTTTGTTTCCGCTGGTTCTTGCTAGCATGGAGATGGCTAATGAAGCAGCTGCATAGGAGCATCCTATAGCGTTTGACACCAAGAAAAACCTGATCCACAAACAAACTTACTTTGAGATGCACCATCTATTACACATAATATGGTGATATTTATTGCTAGAGCTTTAGTGGAAAATTAACAATGAGCCAACTAATTAAGAGTTTGATTGGATACTGGCTAGAAAGTAGAAAGTATGAAAGTGATTTTGAAGTAGCAACAAACACTGTCTGTTGTTTTCTGATTTTCATACTTTCTAACGGCAAAACAAACTAGCTCAAAAATTTGTATTAGTGAGATTTAAAACCTATGTAATATCATCTAAACTAACTAGTAAGTTTCATGAACTACCAATTTCAAAAGCTTAAACCGGTTTATGTATCACGCGTAACAATGTATCAAAATGTAGACCACTTAGTCATAATCCTCTGATTCCGGATCATGAAACAACTATCTTAAAATCTCTTAATGTGGTGTGGTGTGGTGTGAAGTCACGTGAAGATTTTATATTATATTTGTAACACCGAGTTAGTACACTAGTTCAAAGTACTAGTGTCTTGAAATACTATTATTATTTAGTATAGTGGTGAAAGAGTGAGATGAGAATGAGACTTACACAATAGCAGACATGTACTCCCACTTAGCAGTTGCTTTGAACTGCATTCCAGCATAGGAGATGGTCTTTGTCTCCTTGTCAACAGCCACAATGATAGTAGCCACCAGAGTGAGTGATAGAGCAAGAAATCGAAGAAACACATCGTAAGGCCTCGTCCTTGTTGGCTTCTCCACCACCTTCACATCACTGTGGACTCCATCCACACTAGGCTTATACTGGCTTCCCATGTTCTTGAACAAGATCACTGAGTTTGGTGTTGTTCTTTTTTGAAATGGAACAGAGAGAAAAGGTTAAACTGATTTAGTGGAAGAGTGTGGGTATAGTGTAGTGTATGGTGTAAAAGGAACCTTATGTGTATTTATGATTGATAGACTCAATAGATATAGGGTTATTATATATTTACATTTAACTTTCTCACTCACCTTATTTTCACACTTTTTTTTTAATTTCTCTGTTCAGTTTCTATCATATCACATATTATATCACTCATGTATCTCTTCTCTTTCTATCTATTCAAGGTAGGAGTCAAACACAAGTGTGAACTTACTATTTTTCATGGATATAAGGTAGTTAGCTATGAAAAAATATATAGTCATGTTGTAGCATGTACTCCCTACATTTAAATATTGACACATGTTTCATGAATGTTTAGTTTGTGTTTTAAAAAGTTTTTCTTAAAATTCAAAATAGAATAAAATTGAATATTTGTGAAGGGATGTAATCAATGTTCGGTATTATAAGAGTACTCAAAATTTGCTCCTAAGTGGGGCCTCATCCTCTCTGTAATGTCTCATTTTATATTTCACCAATAAAATCATGTCAAATCAATTAAAAATCACTAATGTAAGATTATAAATGTTATATTCATGTATTTTTTAATTGACATATTACAATCTCATTTGTTGGTATAGGAAATGATACGTCATTTAGTGATAGAGAATTTCGATCGTCATCATATATAATTCTCGGTTTCACCCATAAAATTTTAATATGAATTAAAAGATAATAAATAAATTTTGAACTAGCTCATTTATATTTTTTAATTTATACAATAACATTTAAAGATCTTGATCTGATAGATATATGGTGTGTTTGGTTTCACGTTTGAAGAAGTAAACGTGAATCCAAGAATTCAAAAATAATTATTTCTTACTTTTAAAAATGTGGATCTAACTCAAAAACATGCACACAATGGAGAAGACCGAGGAGGGTTGATAGGTCATATGAATGAGAAAGGTGAGGAGGTTGGAGCTACATTGAAGGCAACTCGTACGGCTTTTACGTATTTAATGTCATCAACGATCTAACGTCTATTCTATTCTCTTCCTTCTTTCGCTTTTGGTCTCAGAGCTAGCTAGCTTTCCCCACTTCATTCAGGTCATGATTCATGATTCTTGTTTATTTATTTGTTTTTTTTTTTCACAAAATTGATGATCGTGTTATTATCTGTCTGTGACATAAAACTTTATTATTTTTTCCTACACGGCTCACTAAGCCTGAATAAAACAAAGATGTTAATTTACGATGGAAAATATTTGGCACACTCAACATGTGTGTCGAAGGAAAACCAAGGTGAGTATGCAAGAAATAAAATGCAACTAAGTAATTGGAAGATAAGGCCCGAACCAAAAGAACCCTCTCAAAGATCGATGGTATTCAGAAAATCACTTTCACGGATCACCTAACAAGAGAGTGTAAGGGTCTCTTTGGTTCAAATGAGGAGAGGAGACAGGAGGAATTTTAATTAAATGGAGGAAATGGTAGGTGAAGAGATGGGATGTGAGAGATTTTAATATTTTGGTTCATAGGAGGGGAGGAGAGGAGAAACAACTTTTTTTTTGTTTGGTTCACGAGGTAAGGGGAGAGATTTTATAATTAAATTACTTTGTAAAACTCTGCAACACAAAGAAGAAATAGAAAGAAAAAACTCAAAAAGAATGAAAAAACCACAGCGAACAACAAAAAATTCAGTAGAATGAAAACCCCAAGTGTTAGTACAATGAAAAATAAGTACAGCGACAAACCCCAAATATGATTACAATGAAAAATTAGTACTGCAGAAAATCCCAAATATCAGGATTAACAACATGCATTGACAGAACTAGTGGGGGGAATTGTATCATTGAATTTCCTTATTTTCGTGGGAAATGGGAATAGATGACCCACGTTGATAAGTTCTCTCCTAATTTTCCATAGCCAACTTGTATCTATAATGCTCTCCTAATGATTAACAGATTCTGGGCTTTTTAATGGAGTAATTAAAAAAAGAGGTCGCATGCAGCACGATTGTAGACACCAGAGTTCAAAGAAGTTATCTTCTCAAAATCAATATCCATCTTTCTTTTGTTACCCATTTCAAAGAAGTTACCGGAAGAGAAGAAAGGTGAGTGCAGAAAATCGCAACAGAAACATACTTGTGGTGGTGATGTCGTCGGTGAGAACAAGAGCGGCGGTCGGCGGTGGTGACGTCGTTTGACCGGAGGAATTCTTATATTTCCGTAAGGATATATTTATCCAAAAAAATATTTTTCTCTCAATCCCCCATTATTGGAAAGAACAAAAAATTGAGTCAGGAGGGGTTTTGGTCCCCTCTCCTTCAAAATTTTGAACCAAATTTATTTTTAAAAACTCCTCATCTCTCCTCCTCTCCGGTCCCCTCCAACCAAACAATACCTAAGAGGAGATCCTGCTTGATAGAGTAAGTTCAACATGGAGCTGCATAGAGCTAGAAGAGTCTCGAATCCAAAGCCCATCAATAGATCAATAGAACAAGAGATGAGACATGATTTATGAACATAAAACATTGATAATTTATGAAGTTTTCCTGGCTAGCCGTTTGTATGAGAAGTTTTTTTGTCTTATCTCGGTCTTTTTTTATTTATTGGACGACGTCGTATGCACCTAATTTTATAAGTTAGTATTTTAATCTCTTATTTAATTCATAATAGATTTGATAAATTCAATACTTTAATGATATAGTACTACACACTAAATTTAAAATAAAGTACGTAATAGTTTATATATATATATATTTAATATCTTACAATTGATATTTTCTTATTTGTTAAAAATATACTATACATTAAAATTAAAAATTGATAGCAAAAGATTTTATTAATAGAATAAATAATTTGCGAAACAATCGTTCTCAAAGAGAATAATCAGAGATTAAGATGAAAATATGAGGGAGAAAGTGAGAGTGAGAGGGGAGACAGAGGATTAAGTAAGAGAGCATCCAAGACAAGATTTATTCTTGAGAGGCCCAATGGAGACATGCAAACAAGGAGAAGTAAGAGAAGAGGGTTGGCAACGTATTTTTTTATTCCCTAAAGCTTTGAAGATTTCCAATGATGAGGTATGGGAGGTATTCACCCATAAGAAGGTGAATAGAAAAGGGAAAAGACTCTTCAAAAGTCGAACCAACTCCTATTTCAATATGTATTGGACTGATTGATATACCAATAATTAAGTCTTTAGTCAACTGGTGGAATACTTTGCATCAACCTGGGAGCATTAGCTGATCTGGTACATCAATACATGTTCCTATGCCCATTCCAATATTGTCTAACTTTGCTAACTTCCCCCTCTCAACCCGTATCTTGTTTGTTCTGGAAACACGTCTTCCTATTCTATTTTTTCCGGAATCTCCTTTGAGGGATGAAATAGAAGCTCGAGAAGGAATAGCAAAACCTGGTTAGTTTACTTCCAAGCTTAAACTGATCACAAGATTCATGAACGTTTCAGATGCGTGGATCTTAGAATGCCAACTCGACAACATCATCAATGGTACATTAAAGTTACATGTAAATCTTCTGAGGTTTGAGAGAAGCGGGTGGAAAACGGACGGAAAAAAGGAGGTTGAAAGGCATATGAAATTCAAGTACAGAGAAAGCAGAGAAAATGTGAAAGGAGGAAACACAAAAATAAACTTGAATAAAGGGGGCATATTGGATGACCTTGCAAAACAAAGTTGAATTGTTGTGGATTAATTTGTTTGCGCGACACAAAGCTCTAATGCTTCTTGATATTATGTAGCTTCTACCTTGTTTGTGAGTTTTTCTTTTGTCACATACTGATTTCTTCAACACAAGGACAATTGCTGATTCTTAAAAGTCCATAGTGCCTATTCTTTATGTATGGTAATTTGTTGTAACTAGCCGTCTAAATAATAAGGGGAGTAGGGCCCTTCCTATTTTATTTCTTAAAAATCTTTCTGAACATAAATTTGGTCCTTGAATGATATCAATAAGGGCCAATAAATAAAGTTTTGGACTAGTTTGGAATTGAAACAGTCAAGGCCCAAAATGGTGTAATAATACTCTTAGATAGTTAAATGTTCTCCGTTCCTTTACATATTTGCCATGGCTCATGGAATTAAAACTTCATGAATGGATTGATTTGGTTTGGGCATGACCAGCATATAGTATTCCATGACATTAAATTATAGCTTTAATGAGCAAAACAGGGAAATTTAGTGGTTCATTAGGATCATGATATATAGTAGAGATCGTTGTGTATATGTGCTTCGGCCCAAATAAAAGATAAAATTAAAGAATTCTGAATTTCTTAAAATGTAGCTTGGATTAAATTAAAAGAAGGAAAATGTCATCAATCATAAGCTTTATATATATATCTCATTGATTCCTGAGAGGAAAGATACATAATTGATTTATATCTCATGATGATAAACAACCCTTGAACTTCCAACAACAGCATCAATCAATCTCGTCCTGCGCCTTGGCATGTTTCTCGGGGTGAAGAATCATATACATGAGAATCATTGAGCGAGCTTGTCTTTATTCTCCCAAATCCCAAATCAAGCAACACGTCAACGAAATCACAAACTGCATGCGCTGAACTCGGGAGTTCTGCGCATTCCACTTCCACGACCCAGCTTGGCGGAGACATTCATTAGAACCGCTACAAATGTGTACGTCTAATGATGTCCGCGCACGACACTTCTAATCCCAACTAATTAGCTTGGAGCGAATTATAGGAGGGACCAGAATGGAACGGACAAGTCTGGGCACGTAGTACGTCCATGGAATTCAATATTAATTGAATTCATATATTATAAATATCATAAAGTCGAATATTTATAAAGATATAGAATGTCCCTGGAGCATTTCCTCCAATTAATTGATAATCTTATAACGTCTGTCTTACCCAATCCAACTCTGCCTTTAATTTGCATGCTTTTCAGGATCTGCACGCACTTGAAACAAAAGATGGATGCAAAAATGTCAATTAAATTAAAAGCGAAGTAACTTGAACAAAGATATCAAACTGTACGTACATGCATAAAATTTAAATATGATCGATTTTAATTATTATCTTGATTACTAGTACTACTGTGTGGCGAATTAACACTAAAAAAAATTCAATGTTGGTCAAGCTTGGCTAAATTAAACCTGGAAAAATAAAGCATAAATTGAAGAGATGAGATAATCTTACCGGAAAGAATGAATGAAGACTTTTGTTGGGCTTGGGCACATATTCATATTCATATTCATATTCATGCATAAACAAGGAATTTGTTCTCCTTGCAAGTAATTAAAATCGCAGAAAGCCTAGCTGAATTTCTTTTATTTGTGAAAAGAGAGTGACTATGTGAGATAGAAGGGAAAAGAGTGAAAGAAGAGCCACACAGACTTGCTAAGATAAGTGAAGGAATTGATTTGAAGGAGAGTTAGTTGCTAAGATAAGTGAAGAGGAATTGAAGGAGAGAAAACTAATTAAGATGGAAGGGTTGCTTGATTTGCTGCTGAGGAAATTAAAACTAATCAAACTGCAAGTGTGATTTTATAGCCCAAGTTAACTGCAGTTGAAGATAACCATGGTTAAATTATATTCCTCTGCTAGCTTCTCTTATCCACGCTAACCAAAACTCATTCCCAACTCATTGTGATGTGCCACGTAATAAGAAAATATTTGATGTGAAATGAGATATTTAAGACGTTTTCTATTAGAGTAATTTAGATCCACCTACCTTTGAGAAACCATGTGCCTACTCAAATTGTAGCAAACTCATCTTTTTTTCTCATTTACTTGTACGTCCCTTTCTTTTTCTCATTTAGGTGCAGAGACGTGGGTGCAAAAGCAACTGTGGACTGACCAAATATTCGCCCAAATACAGCAACCTATAATTTCATTAATTGTTTTCTTTAGTAGTAACAAACATTAATTATCATCAATTTCCGTTTCAAAACAAAAATAACAAACAAACAAATTGTCATCAAATTTTACACATGATATGATATATGTTGATGATGCAGAGAGGTATTTATGTATAGGTCGTCCAGGACAAGTGAAGTGAACAGCTGGAATCCACGGCCTTCATCACACGCTGGAAACTTTTTCAAAGATTGATTTTTAGAGCGTCTCGTCTCATCTCAACTCATATATCTCCAACTCTTATCACTTAAACTATTTTTTAGGACCATTTCTTTTTCTTCTTACCATAAACTAGTACACATGAACTTATTTGCTTCAAAGATGCATCATGGACGCTTGTGGAATTCTGGGTGTCCTAGTAAACATTTTTCTACCTCTAAATAAATATGAAAAATGTTTTGAAAATACAAAACTATAATATCATTGTTTTAAAAATAAGAATAATATAGGAATAAAAAATCACAACTCATGTTCCATAATAAACTAACAAAATAATGGAAAATTATTTTTATTTTGTTCCACCTCATTGCATTACACTCCATTATATTTCATTTTGTTTCGTGTTCCATCAATCCAAATATAGTCTTAATCACCAACAATTAAGTCTCAACTTAATTGTTAAATAGATGAGATATTTAAACATTTATTTGGAGATTCTAAGCGGCATGTATGAATACAAATTTGTGATAGAGGATTATTTACCCACTTAATGGATCTCCACGTCTGAAGATGATTATTCTCATGGTACTCTCACATTTTTATTTTTATTTTTATTTTTATTTTCAAAAGTAATAATAACAAACATTTAAAAGATGGTAGGACATTTCTTATTGGGCTCATTGTTCAAAAAACATCTGGGCCAGAAGGAAAGCCCAGTGAGTTTACCGCGGAATCTTCAGCTTCGCGAGGTACCTACGTTGGTTAACCTCTGCAAATTAGGGTTTGCGATTTGTCCGTTGCTGTTCCCTCAATTGCTCTCTGAAGCAGCACCCTTCCATCTTCCGACAATGAAGAACAATACTGATGAACGAAGCGGCTCCGATCACGACAAAAACAAGATGATGATGATGAAGAAGAAGAAGATGAAGAAGAACTTTTCGAGGTTAGGCGGAAGCGGCCTTTCGCTCGACGCTTTTGCCAATGCCAAATCCAAAAACAATCACTATAACCCAGCTATCATAAGTACGCAATTCGATTCACTTCTTCTTAATCATTTTAATTTTAACACTTTTTTACAGTGTACTACTATGTTTTGATTATTTCTCTTAGAGGGTGAGAGTTGATCCATGAAGAAAGTTTCCATCTTTGATGCGTAGGAACATTCCATTTAGAAACCGAAAAGTGATGCTTTTTGCCAAGAATGCATTCCTAAGAGACCTTTGAATTCACACCCTAGGGGTTGTCTCTATGTTTGAAACTTTGAAGATCTAATAGACAGTAGTTGAAGTGTACTGGAGCAGAGCAAAATAGGAAAAAAAAAGTTACCATTTTGTTTGGATTTTTTTTTATGGTATAGAGGAAAATTCAATCCCCTCAGTTGGAGGAAGAGAGAGTGAAGTATTGGATGGAATAGAATTGAATTTATTTCGTCACTTTCCATTCCGTTACAATGGAATATAATATCATCTTATGTCATTCTACTCTGTTTTCCATCCTGATCTGTCAATCCAAACCTTATTATTTTGGAGCTAGTCTATTTGTTTATTACAAATCCACCTTTCTGGGTAAAACAATTGCAAACTAACCCGTACTCTAGTTATATTTTTCTACTTAAAATTAATGTTACTACAATTTAGGATTAAGTTCATTACAGCATGTTGCTTTTAATTAGGAAAAGGGTGGGTGTCTAGTCAATTTGAGTGTTTTGGGGCCTTTGGGCATTAGGAACTGTAGATCCTCAGCAGTCCAAGTGTATCGTAATCAAGCGAGTTTCTCCTATTTAGTGCGATAAAGATACTGATTCCTATCACATGCTGATAACCCGTAGTCTTTCTTGTTATATATTTTTTACTTAAATTAATGTTGCTACAATTTAGGATTAAGTTCTTCTTTTCTTGTGACTTAAAATTTAATAACTTTATCACGGTAAACTTTTTGGTAAAAGCTAACTATTCCCAAAAACAAAGAGTATATATGTTGGACAGAATGACAGAGAGAGAAGAGAGATGTTTAGGCTAGAAAAACTAAAAGAATGGAACTAGACCAAAGGAAGCATGAAGCGTGCCACATAAGAAACTCCAAAAAAACTTGGTATGTTTAACATGAAGCTATAACTTTTGGTGTTATTAACATGGAGATATGTACATGTAAAGCATTTCTACGTGTCTAGCTCCATTAGGGTTGTCAATTTTATTTGAAAAGCATTAAACTTTGTTGTCAGTCATCCTGTTGAGCACCATCTAATCTATGTATGACTGAAAATTCAAAGAATCCAGCGTTGCCAAAGTAGTAGCAGTTTGGTAAATAGTTATACTCACAATGGCACATTGTCAAAAAGCCTCTGGAGTTTATTCATTTGTTTTGTTAACAAAATGAATATTTTTGTGATAATTATCGAACCCTCCTTATCATGATATCTCCTAACATTTGAAAAATTTCTTTCTTTTGTTACTTCCAAATAATCATATGCTCTCAGGATGCTAAAATTTCCCATATTATGCTTTCCTTATGGCATGGTTTTCCTGTCATGACAAGATCAGTAATTTAGGTTTTGGACCTTTAATTCTGAATATAGTGGTGTCATTTCTCATACAGACAGACTTGTGGATGAGAATGTGGATGTCATATACAACTTAAGTCCTTTGTCACGTGCCATTACACACCTCTCATGGATGTTTTTTTGTTCTTGACAGAGAAGCAAAGGGAATTCCGTAAGAATGCTAAGAATGTGAAGAAGTTTAAGAAGATGATAAAGCAGCAAAACCAGCCGAATGATCCCTCCTTGTCCCAAAGACTGATTGAGGTGTGGTATCATATTTGGTCTTGCTGTGAGAATGTTACTTATCTATAGCCTGTAGGTCGACCTAGCTAACATGTTGAATGTTCTAATGATTCTGTTATCATTTTACCACTGGTGATAGAATTCAGTAGCCATCTTGTGTCATAAAAGAGAATTTTGATTTTCATGGTTTAGATGGAAAGCTGATGTGCAGACTCTGAATGCTGATCTATTTGAGATTCTTTCCACCTTAATAACATGACCGGCAGAGTGATGAATCATGAGAACATATACTGTTAGTCCAATTAATCAAATTGTATTTATTTAGCGTACTATTAATTTTCATTTCTATTTCATGTTGCAGAATTTAAATGAAATTGAAGAGGACAAAGACAAGGGTGAGAGGAGGAGGAGGAGGAAGAAGGATAGTGCCTTTAGTTTGGAAGAATTGCATAAGAAGAAGAATGAAGAGAAAGAGAAGGAAAGAATGGAGAGGGAGGCGGTTCTTAAGATGAAGAAGCAAGAGATAGAAAAAGCTGAAGCTCGGAGGAAGGCTGTTCGGGAAAAAATGTTTAAGAAGACACGAAAAGGACAGCCTGTTATGAAATACAAGATTGAGCATCTTTTGGAGACTATAAAGGCAGCCGACTATAAATCCTGACTAGTGAGTAGAGAAGGGCCAATTGCAGATAATATCCCTTGTCCCAATGTTATAATGTTTCAACATGGAACAAGACTGGCATTAATACAAGTGCTGTTGCGTGAATAGAACACTCACAGAGGAACGTTGTGTTGCTTAAAGCACGGTAGGGGATTATACTGATTATAGCATTTATAGTGGTGCAGTATTTGGGGGTTAAACTTGCTCATCAGAATGTTATGCAGACAATGATTTACCAGCTTCATCAATGTCATGATTGTATCAAGTTTTGTACCGAAATTGATTCCAGTAGTTTTTAGTTTTTACACAGCATTGGTTATAATAGTTGTAAGCGCATCGGCGTGTATATTGACACCATTACTATTCAAACGGAGAATGATTTTAGTGCTTGTTTCCAGTTCTATAGTTGAGTACTTAAATCGGGGTCTGGTCTGAACTTTCTCATCAATGAAATCTGTTGAAGTCACCTATAAGTGAGATAAAAATTGTTCAACTATCATCATTTTCGTGAATGAGTATTTGCTTATAGCTGAAATCATCTTAATTGATGCCTATCGATATTCCTTGCAGGTAGAAGAAACTTTTGTTTATTAATTTTAGTTGCATGGTCAGAGGATCTAGTGAGCTATGAGAGAACAAATTAAGATAGCACCTTAAATTTCTCATTTGTAATCCCTTGTATTGGATGCAGGAAAAAAGTGCCAAAAAGAAAAAAAGTTCATTTGCTTTTTCCAATAGGAATCCACACAAGATAAAGAACCCGTAAGGGTAAGGAAACCAGATGATTTAACATTCAACAGATACACACAAAACAGACAAAATAAGATTGGCAAACATCAGTAATCAATTCTAAAACTCAAAAACTACTGATAAAAGTTTCTCCTGAGAATTGATTCTGACATCAGAATCAATTGTGGAAGAATTTCTAAACATACAAATATTACACGGACAGGAAGTCAAGGCCAGCGACACACCACAGCCCGCCTCGGACTAGGATTGGAGCAGACAACCATTATCGAGAGAGCAAGAACTAGCACCATGAGAAGTCCTGTGAAATCAATACATAGCTCCGTACATGCCATCGATTGTTATATGCCTGTGTCTGCAAAGAAGATGCTAAGTTGTCTGCAAATAAGTTCATGTATGGCAATGACATTCATGTTATCCTTATATATAACTTGTCTCATTGTAACAAAGTTGACCTGCTAGCTCAATCACGAGTCCAGGTCTATATTTAATTATAATTTAAGAAATTTCTCAGGGCTGCCTCTTTCAAAGCTGAGTTGCACTGATGTTGACAGAATGAAAGGACTATGATGTAATGTTACTACATTTTTCGTTTTTTCTTGGGGGGTAGTTGTCGTTTAATCCCAGCCATGTTTGAAGGTTGAATAATAGAATACATCAAATGTGCTTATTTTTAATATCAAATTGTTCCAATCCACTTTGATTTTTCATCTTTTGTATATACAAGTGAACCCCTCTCTCACGGAACTTTGATTTTTAATCCACTTGTCGAAGCTTCTAACCAAACGACAATAGTCAAGGTCTTTGTAGAAATAGTGGACTCCATTAATCCTAATCCCAAACTAATGACTAAATCATTGACAAGTTTGAGTGTGTATTTGAATACTAATAGAGTGTAAATTGAACGACTTTCATGTCAGCTCATAAAAAAACTTTTTATTTTAAACTGAGTGTTAAATATGTTTGCATTCCTAAAATATGTCTGCATAAGTGTTAACGGATATCCAAACATAGTCTATTTACCGAGATTGAGGAAGTTTTCTCATTAAAAAAGAAGATATAAGTACTTGTAAGGAAATGAAATCAACTTCGTTCGCATGAATTTGGAGTTAATTTATTCCTAGATGAACATAAAATTTGAATAACTAGATTCCTTTCCTCTACTTATCATACAAATCTTGTAAGGTTAGTTTTTAGCTCCCCAAGTTATCCCACTATATATAGGAATCAAACACTGAATTAGATATTAAGGAGTTTAGCTATCTATCAGTTGTATTAGACCTTATTGATTCTGGTAAGGTTAGCTAATATGCTAATCATGTCACTTGCTTCGATTAGTATGAAATAATGGGCTTGATCGGGCTTAACTTTTAGTAGATGAGTATTCACAGTAGTCAATTTCAGGGTAGGTTCAAAATATTGTGGTCATTGGTTAACTTAGTTCTAGAGTGTTCAAAGAGGAGAAAATGACAAGTGCGGTACACAAAAAGATTTTTAAGGCACACTTCAACAAACACTTTGTTTTAAATTCAAGTCGCCTCATCAATTTCAAAACCTAGACCGTGACTTAGATTAATGGCAAATTTAGTTGAGGATAATGACAACTATTGAATATGGTTTTCTTCCTACCAAATACACAACAATTTTGTAAAAAAAACTTCAAAATAAGAAAATAGCTCATCATAAACATCTATAAAAATTTCAGCTACTTTAGCTTTGTACATCAAACCTACTTTTTTCTTATAGAAATTTAGGATGAACATGTCCAAGGAAAGGAAGGCTGTCGAGTTCAAAGAAATTAGTGGGGTTCAAACCTGAGTCATGTTAGGTACGAGATTCTATCATACTTCACTACACCAACCCTTTGAGGTAAACCTACTTTACATTTTAATAGAAAACCTACTTCTTTTTTTGGTCAACATAAAAAAATCATGTACTTACTAGTATGGGCTGGGCTAAAATTTTGTGCCTGATTGGTGAGGTACACCTTTTTTTTTAGGTCGAGTTAGGTACAGTAAACAGTTAGTACTATGTTTTTTGTTTCTGAGATCAGAGATTATCTCGCTAATATGCTTTTTTGTTTCTGAAAGCGCTTAGTTGTTGAGGCCCAAAACGATGGACAAGACTATTGAAAAAAGTATTATTGACAAAAAAAAAAATCAAAAAGACAAAAAAGATGAATCATAATCGGCTCCACGATTAGTATCATTAACTATGTAGTGAAACTATTCATGCAGCGCTTAAAAAATAGATTTTTTACATTGATTATGATACTAATAGTGGATGTATTAACTTGATTGTCTACTTGTGTGTGCGTGCTTGTTTATGTTTTAATTTAGGGTTAATAGTCAAATTAGTTGTTTGTAAGCGAATCGGCTTTCTCCCCACGACGAAAATTTTGTTGCAATATACCCCTGTGTGTTCATGAAAAATGTGGGTTTGATCCTTACTTGAGATTGAAACTCATGCCAGCATGCTTAGTGGTAGATAAACCTTATATGACTTTATTCACCTCATTTTTTATTAAAATTTAAATGAGACATATTTCATTAATAATTAAATAAAAATTAATGATTTAAAAATATATTTTTTAAACTAAATTAAACTCCATTCATCAATCTTCATCCATCTTCTCCAAAAATCATCCATCTTCATCTCTGTCACAACAGCTTTCATCATTCTTTGCAAAAAATCATCAACATTTACCAATCTTCAAACCCATAAGAAACCCTGAAGTTATGAAGAGAATTAAGGGGGGGAAAAATGAAAGCTAAAAGCTAAACACCCCTGGAAGTTAAGGGGAGGAGTGGTGGTGGTTGAGGGAGCTGGTGTGGTGACAGGTATGATGGGGACCAAAAGTGCAACATATATAATAAATTGTATTATTAAAAGTTGAATTTTTTTTATTAAAATATATTTCAAAATGACACATAGTAAAAAAAAGTTAGTTGTTGAACGGAACATGGACAGAAGTACAAAACTGCAAATGGCAGTAAATGTGTGGGACTAAAACTGAGATTTTTGAAGTTTAAGGATTATTTTTGCACAAACGGATATAAGTGAGGATTAAAAGTGCAGTTAGGCTTATAATACATAGAAGTGTGCCAAAAAATAGTAAAATAAGAAGGAAAGAGGTACGAAACAGTATAGTAGAGTGAAGCAATGATCAAAGGACCATAGTAATAAGAGAATATGAATGATGAAGAATTGAAGATCATGAATATGGAACGTGCGGGCATAATTAACCAATGAAACAAGCTTTCACTCACTAGTCACTATTCACTTTTTTTCCCTTTCTTTTTACCACTTTTTTCTTTATTGATCGGATAAGTTTGGTGGGGACGAGGGTGTTCGTGCAACATCATGTTATTGTCTTTGCCTACTTGTCCTGGCTAAGGCTTTGTCCTTTCGTTATTTCCTCTGTTTCACTCTAGTTAAGGACATTGGCTAAAACAACTGAGAAATGATAATTTTTAAATTCACAATGCAAATTTGTAATAAATTATTTAATGCCAAGTGTGTTAACCAAAAAAAGAATGCTTATAAGTATATTTTTAGTTTTGGAATTCTTAACAGAAGCTACAGAGTGAGCTCCAAATAAGCTCAATGGAAAAGCGACAGAGAGTATACAATGGAGGAAACAAATGTCTGGGTCGTATTCAAGTTGTTCTAATCCAATACTATGTTTGGATTATTGACTTCTCTTTACAAGAATTGAATTAGACTATAGATTGGATTATGCTCCTCTAAATTCTTCATTTATTGAAGAAATTTCAAACATGCATTAAATTTACATAAACCTTCAATTTCATTGTTTGGCTGTTGGGTATCAAAACTGGTTGTCTCCTCATTTAGTTCGAATAGAAACATGAAAAATTAATATTTGGATTTAAAAAATTATACTAAATTTATTTTTTAATTTTTTCAAGTATAAAGTAGTAAGTTTATATTTACTTTTAACTAAACGTAACTTTACAAAATCAAAACATTCAAAAATAATTTGGAGAGTGTGGTGTTGTGACTTGTGAAGGGTCTCGTTGGATGTGATGTGTCGAGCAAGGAGGATGGTTGTTTTGGAGGAAGAGAGGGAGACATTGTTGTGTGGGTTTGCGCAAAGTAGATAAGTGTGAGTTCAATTACCGACTACGAGTGTAGGTGACCGGCGGTCTTCTTTCTGAGAAGCAATTAGTGCAAGGCTTGCTTTCGACTGGGGAGGAGTGAGGGATCTGTATTAGGATCAATCCTTACAACAATTTGTACCCTAGATTTGCCATCGGCTCGAACAAGGGCAAGAGATATGTTGTTGTCCATACGTTTGGCTGAATTTGCTTTGAATGCCCACGACGGTCAACTGCGTCTCAGTGATCGGTGCCCACCTCCGGAACAATTACCTTTCTTTTTATCATTAGCTCATGACTATATAATTTTAGAATTAAATTAAATATTATTAACACCTTCCATCTTTACATCTTTAGACATATATATAAATGTAACGTGATAGAAATAATAAAGAGAAAAAAAAAATACTTAGGTAGAAATGAGTTATAAAAAAAGAGTGAAGTATGCAACTGATCCTATCTCATAATTCTATTACTGAATGTTTTGTAAGTTGTTACTAATAATTTTATTAAAAAAATTAATATTTTAACAATGTAAAAATGATTTATTTAGTATTTAGTAGTAGCATTTTTAAAATCCATGATGAGCTGTTAAGTAGCAGAAGTTAAGATTTGGGTGATTAGATTAGTGTCACACCCATCTATCGATCAGAATCAGGTGGGTAGCGGTCTGGTCTGGTCTGCTGTAGAAAAGAAAAGAAAAGGCTGAGTATCACCGAATCTATCACGTGGCTCACCAGTCGAGGCCTTCTTCTCTTTCCTTTCCCATGTCTATGACTACGAACCAACATTGAAATTCAATCAACATGTCACCACACCCGAGGAAGGGTTACCTCTTTCCTTTGCTTGCTTTTTCAAATGCCACTGCCACAAAATCTGGGCCATACACTAATTATCCTCACCCTAAAGCACCCACCTCATTTTGCTCCTCATCGCAAGCAACTTCAAAAACCTTACTTACTGCTCCTCCAGTCTAAAGATCCATTTGCATGCACAATTTCCTTCCCATGTTTCTAATCATCAATCATACTCATCTCTTGTTTAGCTAAAATGGGCTTAGATTATCTTAGTTCTGAATAAAACTCTCTACTTACGCTATTTTACTAAACAGCATTTGATTTAAATGAAATAGAAGCCATAAAAAGTTGCGTGAAAAGAGAGATAATCAAAGGTCACATGGATTAATAAGAACGTTTCTTTCTACTTACACACCATAACATCCTTCGTAGGCATGGTTACTGAATTACATCAGATTGTGTGCCGGAGATTTTTCCGCAGATAACGTCGTAGGTCACTAAGAATCAAGGATTCGGAATATGGTAAGGTCAAAGACTACAAGTCCAATGAAAGCAAGATTAAAACACCTCAACCATTCCCTTGAATACACACGCTTTGGAGTATTCATCTACGAGTGACTTTAAATAGAACAGAAAGCAAGGTACAATGACATAAATGCGTCACAAGGTTACCACAATAGAATATGAATATTATTCATTGGGAAGGCTAGCTAAGTGTCCAAGATCCTGCTGCTACGCAAGACAGAGCTAACATGAAGCATTAATTGAAGTCCGCAAATATTATAAAGTCTGAAGAATAATATGACAATTGTATCTAATCTAATGCACATACAACAACAACAAACAACAACAACAACAACAAACAACAACAACAACAACATAGTTTCAGTCTCTTTATTTCAGTAAATTGGGCATCACGTGGCTCAGCCAGCTTGTAACATGAATGGCAATAGAGCTCAAGTCTTCTTTGTACTCCCCATGTACCTAGCTCAACCACACACCATAATTGCTACTACATAAGCCAGGAAACACGAAATTCATTAAAGAATTCCAAACTGACCTTGTACCTGGCATTAAGAATTTTCCACCGGAGAATGATATGATAATGGCGACGTGATCGATCACTCAAGCCTTAGCGAAGAATCATCATCTTCCATTCTATATACAAAACCAGGCATGTCCAACCTTGGACCAGCAATAGTCCTGTATATATAAAGTTTCTCAACAGGACAACTATCTGGCCTTGAATCTGGAGGTCCTCTTTCATCAATAACCTCGACATTAAGTCTGGGCAATTTCAGACCTAGCAGCTTACACGCTCCGTAACTAACTGAACAAGAGGACATCCAAAGGGATCGCATTGTCTCCAGCTTTGCAGCATTCGCCAAAAGGGCCTTGTCACCAAAGGGGCAGTCCCTAATCTCTAGCTTCTTAAGATTGTCACACCCGGACAGCACGTGATGTAGTCCCAAATCACTATCTCCAGCAAAAGCCAGAGAAAGCATCTCCAGCTTCTTCCCATAAGTCCCAATATACTCAAAAACACGATCAGTTAGAAGTCCAGACAGGGATAGGCGCCGAAGATCCTTGCAATGCTCTACAATAGCTCCAAAACCAGAATCCAACGGTTGAAGCGTAAGATAGTCAGGAGCCTGAGGCTCAATGATACACAGGCGAAAACAAGTAAAATTATGTCTGTTCCGCGCAATTGTATGCAGGGCTGCGTTCGACATTTGGCGACAAAAATATAGAACTGATTGGAGCTTGGGGCAGCCCTCAGATACAGAGACAAGGCCCCTTTCTGTCAATGCAACATTCGGTTCGAAACCAAATGGATCAGATGGAAACACCCTCAGCTCCCTTAGATCCTTGCATGAAGCAGCAAGGACATCAAGACCGGCATCTTCTATGTAATCCAGCACCTATAACAATGACCTTAATTAGCATAAGAACTCACAGTATGACCTGAGGCAGTGAAACTGAGAGACAAACAACAACATGGGACAAGCAATACATGGAAATCATCATATAAATCAAACATACCCATAACCGAACCAAATTCGGGCATTGACTGATAAGCTTGACAAGATCAGAGCTTGGAACAGTAGCATAACTCAAGTTTAGTGATGTTAGCCCGGAGCAGACAGGGTAGATAGCCGGAAGGTAGGATGGGAGAACATCCCAAAAGCCAGACAAGCTCTTCAATTGCTTGCACCCAGAGACTGCAGCTGCCAGGTTTGAGAAGACATCTGGTCTCATCTCAGTTGAGTAGACTCCAGTCCCTAACTCAACCAATTGAGGACACTGGCGAAGTAGGTTGGGTAATCTGTCAAGGGGCACAGCACGATTGAGGCGGAGGGTCTTCATGTTGGGACACCTGCCAAGCAGGCGCTCTAATGCAGACAAACTCACCTCATTGCTTAAGCAAGAGATGTTAAGCGAAACTAATGATGTGTAGGAATCTGGGAAATGGCTTAGCCAATGCCCACTAAGGTCCTCCACTTCACTTTCCTGCAAGTCCAACTCCCTCAAATTCCTACAATGCATAGCACAGACAGTGAATTTATCAATGATGGTGTCAAGACACTTTAGTTCTGAAACTGGTATACTCTAGGTTCATAACGAAGTAAACAATGTACTAATTTAAACCACACTGAACCAAATTTTAATAACATACTAGCATATTACACTCACCAATATTAGCATTATTCAAGACTAAGTATTATCCTATTGAACGCTTTAAACATAAGTTCAGACATTCCACCAATCCATATTCCAAACATAAAAAATGCAAATTTCCCACTAAAATTTATCAAACAGCAAACAAGATTAACAAGGACACTCCAAAGTTCAATTGTGTAAACATAAACAGGCCAGATTTGAATAGTAGGCAGGTATTGAAATTAACAACCAAATGATAGAAAAGCATGATTCAAACAGTAAAAAAAAAGAGCATCTCGAGCAATCCTAGCTGTAATAATCATTTTGAACCAAAAAGTTGCCAAATCTGAGCCGAGGAATCACGTTAGAACACACAAAATAAGAAAACCAAAAGTAATACATAGGAGGGTCTCTTTTCCATCATGGTGCCAAGAAGCAGGTACATGAGTCAAATCTAATACAAAAAACACAAACACAATCCATACAAGCATAGAAAAAGCAAGAAACAAAAAGTAGAATGGTGAAGTAAAAACAAAAACCTGCAATTGGCAGCAATGGCAGCAAGTCCATCAGTGGTGAAACCCTCACACGAGGTGAGGACCAGCACTTTGAAGTTCTTGAAGGATTTAGCGATGAGCTCCAAGCTCTCGTCGCTGATGACCATCCTCTTGAGCCTGATCTCCTCGAGCCACGGAAACGCACGCGACATGGCCGCGATCCAAGGGCAGACGTAACCGCCCCAGCCCTCAGGGACCAAATTGAAGTCCGCGAAGTGCGGCTTCCCCTTGAGCGCGATGGATCTCACCTCCGGGAAGCGCTTGATCACAATCATCGGGCTCACCGCGTAGCAGTTCCCGACGAAGACTTTCTTCCTGCACCACCGTTCGATCTCGTACCACGACTTGCACACCAGAGAGATTGCGTTGCGGTCCTTGTCGCCCTGAATGAACGAAAACACGTGCTCCAGCACTTCCTCCGGGAACGAACACGCCATTCTCTTCATCTTCAACAACAACAAGAACGAAAAATCTAAAACGGTGTCGTTTTCTGAGTGAGTAGTGTAAACAAGTGTGGTACGATTCAAGTGTTCAGATCTGAGACGCCATTGACGAGCTTGTAGTTGCAGAGAGAGAGAGATAGAGAGAGGTAGTGTGTGAGAGAGAAAGAGAAACAGAGAGGATAAGAAGTTTATTATGTAACCGGGTAAGGTTAGAAATTAACTATGGTTAAATAAGTGATGGTGGAGGGGGTTTGTGAAGAGAGTTAAGCTATCGGTGATTACGGTGGAGACACGTGGTGGTGGGAGTGGATGAGAGCCGTTCGATAAGCGGGGTGAGAAGTTGATCTTATCCCTTGAGAGGGATGGAAGAGCAGCCGCAGAAAACGGTTGTACCTAAGAGACGTGGACCACATGAGTGAGAACGATACTAACGTATATAACAACTATTAGATAGTTGAATTTCTTAAACACATTTACTTTAAAATTTGATTTTAAAGTTATATATGGAAAAGTATCTATGCAAGAAAAAGATATATACTTAATGTGATTTGAAATCTTTAAAATTTAGCCTCAAAATGAAATATCTTACGAAAGAAAATGATGTATTTTTTTGTTACATAAGCAAAAAATGACAGTGAGAACGATATTTATTTTGTCGCGATTCGTGGAAGTGAAAATAAAATACCGACACGGTTTTTTTTCTCGTGGGAGGGGGAAGAGGGCGGGGGGTTTGATAAAGTGTTATCATGTGCAGCGTAGTGGGTGCGGGGAAGGGAATCTCATGATTCGCGTTGCACGGCTGGATCTGAAGAGATGGGTGCACTGGAGGATACGGTGGGGACCACATCTTGCACATAAATTATTATGACTACTATTATTATGTATTTTCAGTAGGAAAAGAAAATGGTTAAAAAAGAAGAAGTATGTATATATATATATATAAATATTTAATAGGGGAATGAATGATATGAAGGTGAGACTGGTAATTATGACATCATGGCCGTCCAATCATGTGTGACTGTTTCATTCTATGATTCTAACAGTCAGATATCTATCTGCTTCCTGTTTCACACACTCATGACTCACCCTATCGGATCCACTTAAAAATAACACTTATACAATATCTCACAGCTGATACAAACTAATCTTTCACTACATTATTATTACAGTAAGTGATAGTAGGATGAGTTTTTTCATATTCAGAAGAAGAATTATGATTTGAATCTCATTCATTGCTTAAGAGACGAAGAAAAGCTAGGTCCACGTTATTAATGGCAGCATACACACTAATCAAATGATCGGTTCCATTATTCACCTTATGGATATGGCACGAGTACGAAGAACCCGGCATTAATAAGGTTGTCATGGCAAAGGTGAAAAGATGCCATCGAATGTCTTGTTAAAAGAATAAAAGCTATGAAGTGAATTTAAGTTGTGTTAAATCTTTACTTACTAGTATCATGTTTCATGTTATAATAATCTTTGCTATAATTTTTTTTAACAAATAGGAGATTTTTTTTTTCTAGGGAGATGTAATGATATTAAGAATAAGCCAAAGAAGAAATTATATTAGAGAAGAAGACCTTATCAATCCCAAAAACCCCTCATCAACCTAAATGCAGTTAGTAAAAGAGGGAGTCTTATAAGAAAGGAAATCTGAAACACAGTTTTTAGATTGACGGACAAAACAAACAGAAATAGAAGTAATTGTTATTCAACTTTTTTTAATATATTTTTATTTAGATTGAAATTCATATATATTTTTCCAAATTTAATTTTAATTAATTAATATGAAAAATAAATCATGGGTATTTTTCTCCCAATGTTTCCGAAAGCTAATACAATAAATAAACTAAAAACTAAAGCACGGAGAGTGAGTCTCTTAAATTAAGAGTTTTCAACATAATGAGGAACATCTATAAAACAACTCCTGCATGAGGAGAAGAAGCCTCTAAATGAGCAAGACAGTCAATTTCTGTTTAGCCATCTCTGAATATATCTCAAAACCATCTTAGGCAGAAGTTGATTGATGTTACTAAGGTAGCGTTTGGTCCAACTTTTTTTTAACTTAAAAGTTACTTTTAAATTAGCTCACAATAAATTTTTAAAAAAAGGTAAAAGTTATTTAACAGTTTTCAATTTTTTAACTTAAAAGTTAAAAGTTACTTTTAAGTTAAAAGCTATTTGGTAAAATATTTCTAAGAGTTCTTTTTTGGCGAGAGTGCTGCAGGAGAAGACGACCAGAGCGGCGGTGGTGGTGGCTGGAGGTGGTGGTCGGAGGTGGTGGTGGTGGCCGAAGGTTGGAGTTTGCTAGTGAAAAGGGGTTTAAATGAGTGTATGAGAGTGAAGTTGGGAAGTGAAAAAATAACTTATTAGAACAAAATTCCCTCAATTAACTTTTTACTTAAAAGTTACTTTTCAACATTTTCTATGTAAAAAAAAAAAGTAACTTATTTTTTAAGAGCCTATACAAAATTGTGTTTGACCCAACTTATCTTAAAAACAATTTGAAAGTAAAAAAAATAATTGGGAAACACTACCTAAGTTGTGGGAGAAATTGCAAGATCCCATTAAGCATGAATATTAAAAATTAATAAATCATTAGAAAAGTATATATATATATATATATATATATATATTCTTAAGCAAGTCTCATGTTCGAGTTTTGTGGATGAAAAAACCATCGTTAGGAGAGTTAGCATAACTGTGATGTGGATGCTCCCGACCCGAGCATAATAACCTCTTGTGGAGAATATCTGTATAAAAAAAATTAAGTTTGCCGATAATACGTGTTTTTTAACACCTTTTAATATTATTATTTTTAAAAATATATACGAATCTGAATACAAAAATATTATTTCATCTATGTATTATTTTTAGATTATCTATTGAATTTTTTTAGTATAATATGCTTTATTGAACATTTAAACTTCTTAAGTATTTTATCTTTTACTTTAAAAAAATTATTGAAAAATAATATATAATTTTGTGATTAAATATTATTTTACAGCAGTTTTAAATAAAAACAATACTTTTATAAATTATTTTTGGAGTTGTCTAAGGAATTGTTTGGAAGGCATGAAAATAAGTAGAAAAGAAAAGAGAGCAAAGAAAAGACACAAATTAAGGAGTTTTCTCCCCTTTTAAAGAGAGTAGAAAAGTTAAGCTGCCCAGAACATATATTTTCTCTGTTGTAATGGTGAGAAAACAAGAGGGAAAAACTATTTTATGTTATTTGACCAAAATGTCATCCTTACTTTATTTTATAATATTAATAAAAACATTAAAAAATAATATATAATAATAGTAATAGATATCTTTAATTATATTTTCTATGTTATATTTTTTTATAAAAGTTTAATTTTATATGTCATTCGATCTTAGGATATTTATGTTATTTTATAAACACACATTTTTATTTTCTCTTATTTTTCTTATCACTTTCTTTTGAACCAAACAACCTAAATATTATCTTATTTTTTACCCTCTTTTTTTTTTTTCTCTCTTACTTTTCTTTTACATATCAAACATACCTTAAATGACCATAAAAAAAGTCCGATTAAACCACCATAACTCTAGGTAAATTTATGATATTTAAAATAAGTTAAATATCATTAATTCATCTAAGACTAAGATAATTTAAGCCAAGTTATTTCTATGCTCATTGCCTACTATTTCTACCTTCTTTTATGATTTTTTATTTGTACAAAATATTAGCGTTTGATTTGATTTGTATTCTAAATACAATCTTGATGAAAAGACAACTTTATAAAGAAATCTATAAAGTTGCATATCGGTTGGTAAAGCTTGACATCCAGCACTCTTTGGACTGGAAAACATGGACCTCCTCTCCATCTGTGTTGGACAAGTACCCGCTAGTGTCTCTCCTATTCTTGGTTGATTTGTTGTTCTAGTTTTCCATTCTCAGTTTTTCTTTTTTTATTTACAAAAGCATACTACTACTATTCACCTTACATTTTGAGGTACTTTGGTTTCGCCGGTTTATCTCCTTTTTCTCTTTTTAATTAGGTTAAAATGTACTTTCTGCCCCTGGTAATACACACAATTGCGAATCATACCCCACTAAATTTTTTGTCACAAAATGTACCCCCTCTATATTTTTAGATGAGCATCGTCTGCCCTTCCGTCAGTCTGCCGTGAAAAATTAGACGAAAGGGCTGACGTGGCGCTAACGTGGCATGCCACGTCATTAAATCAATTGACAAATTAAATTATGGGATTTATTTTGTTCTTTTGATTGTGTTGCTTGTTTATGATATAAATTAAATTTTATTCATAATATTATTAATTGATTGTGTAGCTCAATTGGTAAAATGAGTGTTTTACCACTTCCAGACGGAAGGGCAGACGGTGCTCATCTAAAAATACAAGAGGGTGCATTTTATGATAAAAAACTTGGTGGGTTACGTTTCGCAATTGCGTGTATTGTCAGGGGCAGAAAGTGCAATTTAGTCTTTTAATTAATAAATAGTTGTATTACATAATTATGCGTGTGGTTATTGAAAATAACACGCAAATATGTAAATAAATGTATCTGCTAAATTTGGATAATGTACATTCGTGGAGCAATTTTAAAACTTATTTACTGGTATAGTGTACTTTTTTTTAATTACCTATATAGTGTAAATCGTTATTGTTAGTGGTGATACACTTTTTTGTTTTTTTTTTCTCTATAAAATCGCCAATTAAGTGGCGATACCACCTTTTATTTATTTATTATTTTTTTCTCTTATTGTGACGGAAATATTCCGTCACAAAACCCTAATCCTTATTAATCCGTCACAAAATAATATTCTGTCACTAATTATTTTGCGATAGAAAAATTCCCTCTCAACACTCTGTCACGAATTCTTTTTTATAATTAACTATAATTTTGTGACAGATTAAAGGTCCGTCGCAGACGATACTTCGTCACTAAATTTTTGTTGATGGAATTTTCTCTCTCAACATTCTATCACTAATTACTTTTCTATTATTCACTACAATTTTGTGATGGATATATTTCCATCACAATGATAGTAAAAAAAAATTAAAAAGTGATATTGTCACTAAGATTGGTGATTTTTTTTTTAAAAGATAATGCCACTAACATTGACAATTTACACTATTAACGTAAATAAAAAAAGTGCACTATATATAATGGTAAATAAAATTCAAAATTGCACCATGAATGTAAAAAAATGGCTAAATTTTAACAATGCATGTGTAGTATATTCTTCACGTGATGGGAAACATCCAATGTTGAGAAGTGGACAAGTGCGAAGAAGGTAAATAATAAATGTAAGGAAATAAAGAGATAGACGTAGAAGTAAAAGAAGCATGGATCCATGGAAAAATGGAGTCGAAAGCATGCCGGTACACATGCTAGTAACAACACATGTGGCTTCAAGTACTGGTTGTTGTGTGTAAACAATTCAATCTCATCATTCACATCTAAATCCTAACGTTTGAATGAGGGTTCTTTAGCTCAGAGGGTTGGACGATCCTCCGCTTGGTTGTGCCAAAATAATATATTTGCGGTTGCTCTACCCTAAAACCAATAGGATGCATAAAGAGAAATGAGAGATGAAATTTTCATAATATGGTGGTGAAAAAGAGAAAAGGAGCAATGATGGTGGTTGTGGCGGCTCTGAACTCAACGGTGTTGCGGGCGGTGGTTCTGACCACCACACGCATATGACAGAGACTACAAATCTTGGGGTTGGGAAGGGAAAAGGTTGAAAACATTAACATTCGCGTATTTTCACCAACAATTTCAAGGGTGCAGGGTAAATCACTTAAGGCAGGGGTGCACCTATTTGTCTAGCCAAGAGATGGTAGATTGCATTTGAAATTTATATAGGGGATTAAAAATGTCGCCATGTGTTAACATATATATACTTCACAGATCATAATTACTCATCATTTGTTGTCTAATTGACTAAAGAGCAATGCCGATAAATGAGTTCAGATGAATTGATTCAGTACTCAAAGTACTTTGCACTGAAGGTAAAGTTGAATTTATGTTATCGGACTATTCATTGCTTCACTTAACCTCAAGGTTAAAGATGGATTTTGAGGAAATATAGTCTACGGTGTGAGCAAACACTAAATGATGTACCTAATTCTAGTGTAAACATGGCAAACAGAAAAGTTCTAATAATTTGACCTACAAAACTTTATCTTCTTGTTTAACTTTTTATGGGAATCTTCTTGCTTAATTTATAAATCAAGCTGCATTATAATTTACCTTTATAGTACAAAACAAAAAGTTAGGGTATTAAATAGCCAAATCAATATCAAAATACTTTGTGAATTGGCCCTTGAATTGTAACCGATGGAAATTAAAGTGATGTCAATCATGGAGATTAGGTGCACGTGATCGAAAATTATCTTATTTTATCATGTAAATGTCAAGTGGCTTTTTCATTAGTGGAAGGGTCTCTATCTTATCATTAATTAGTGAAAGTTTAATCTCTTTTAATTTCCCCTTCTCTCTGTCCCTCACTTGCTTTTTTTATCCTCCTTTGCATACGTATCCTTCCACATCGCATTAAAAACCTTAACCAATATAATATTTATAAGATGCGATAACTCTCACCATGCGAGGTAGTCAATGTGTTATTTATAAAAAAGAATTACATTAGAAAATAGAATATGCTTAGGAATAATAAGAGAATATCATATGAGATATTATAGTCTAAAATAATAAAGAAATATAATAAGAAAATATCTTATATGATATTATAGCCTAGAATAATAAAGGAATCTAATTATTTTTAACACCCCGTCAAGCTGAGCGTTGGATTAATGTCAACAAAAAGCTTGGATCTAAATAGTCCAAACAATGGACGAGGCAACCCCTTGGCGAAGATATCAACAAGTTGTAGAGAGGTAGGAACATGACGAACAGACATCACGAGCAGTATCACCATTAAGAGTCTCAAAGAGGGCCTCCTCTATCAAGGAGGAAAGAAGGAGATTGTTGACGTTGCGATTGGACCTTCCATAGAGCAAAACTAGGATTCGGAATAGGAACACAGCCACGTAACCCGGGAGAGGCGACAATAGCAAAGGTTTGTTGCACAAACGGTGGCGACGGATCAACAGAACCATCAACAATATGGAAAAGATTCTAGTTTTGAAGAATAGATGTAACTTGTTAACACCAAAGGAGAAAATTCTCAGAACTGAGGCGGATCGTGATCATGTGAACCAATGTCGTAAAAGGAAGAGATGGAGGAGTGATGTCGCCGGCCGTAAGGAGCGATGAACCAACAGACGACGAGCGTGAGGACGACTCTGCGTGAGGAACGACGCTATGTGAGCAATGGTGCTGCGTGAGGATGGCGCTGGGGCAACTGTGCTGCGGTGCAGAGAGAGTACAACGTGGCTAGTTCGCACTAGGCCGAAGAAGGACGACACAATGTTTGACAGCTGGGGTTTAGAACCTCAACCTGATACCGTGTAAGATGTGATAACTCTCATCACAATTTGTGTGAGGTAGTTAATGTATTATTTATAGAACAATAATGCTTAACAACTCGAAAGATAATGGAAACGAAAGCTACGAATGACGTGGAGCTTATGCTTTTATTTATTTTTAAATAAAAAAGGGCAAAATTGGAAATTGATTTTCTCCCTGCCTTGTCTGCTGAAACTTTCGCACCCCTTTACTAAACCTTTCTTGCTGCCCTAGTCTTGCTGTACAGAAACGACGAGGTTTGCACCCAGGCACCCACTCCCTCTGAAATCTGAAACGCAATGCATTGTGTCCATTTGCAGCCAAATATTTTTGAAGCCAAAGCCTTGCACTGTGTTCTCTGTCATTGATCTTCTCCCTGCACAGTAGACAGAAACTTTCACACCTCCTTGCTGTACCGTTCTCGCTGCCGTAGTCTTGCTGTTTGCAACAAGCTGTTCGCACCCGGCACACACTCCCTCTGAAATCTGAAACACATTTCATCTGTCATTTTCTCCAGAAGAAAAAGGCAGCGAGAAAGGTATAGCAAAGGAGTGCGAGTTTCAGCGGAAAGGGCAGAAGCTTCCGTTAAAAAAATAAAAAAATAAAAGGAGAAGCTCCACGTCATTCGTGGCTTTCGTTTCAATTTGCTTTCGTGCTGTTTAACATTACTAGGAATTATAATAAAAAACATAATATGCTTAGGAATAATAAGAAAATATCATATGGGATATTATAGTCTAGAATAATGAAGAAATATAATAAAAGAATATCCTATAGAATATTATACCCTAAAATAATAAACGAATCTAATTATTTTTAACAATATATTTTTATTAATAAACAAAGAAATGAAAGTATGGTTATTAAGAGCATCAATCAGAGATGCATCTACCTTTTGTTGACCTCCAGGCACATCCCAGGGAGAGATAATAAAGTAAAAAAGAGGAGGCATATTCTCAGACTTTATGAAATACAAGTGCAAATTAAAAACCATTGACCACTGTTATTTTGGAGTCCCAACTCATAGAATCTATACCAAATTTACGTGTTCTATTAATTGATAATTAATCATCACATTTGAAAATTACAAGCTTAAAGTCATATGCATAAAGATAAGGATTAGAGATTATATTCTACCATCATTCCTTTTTTCTCATTCCATTGTTTTACTTAACTGCAAGATTGATGACCACAACTAGAAAAAGACGTTGGATATAAAATTGCGAATTCAACGCCATTTCTTTTTGTTTATATTAAGAATAATATTTCATTCACACATTAAATTTACCTTCACCCTGGTAAGATAATGAAGAAATGAAAAACATGATAGATGACATGACAGAAATAGTAAAAAGATATATTTTTTTTTTGTGAAAATAAGATGAAAAAAAATAAGAGTGTGAATAAATTAATACTAATTAACTAGAAGATGACTAAGTTACAAGTAGCCAGAGAGATACAATAAATTAAAATAGCGGCATGTGAAGAGGAGAAAAACAGAATGAGAACACAAATTAATACTCTCTTTGTTGTTATTTATAAAACTCGCGCTTAAGAATAATTATATTTATTAATTAAAATAACATGTAATGAGATAAATTAATGTACTAATTTTTAAAAAGTTTATGAAATCTTTTATTTTTACTGTTAATTAATATATTGGGTTGTGCGGAAGAGAATTAATTTTTAGTGGTATTCAAAACTTTAGAATTACAAAAACTAAATAAATACATGATGCATGGAAGAAGATAATAAATATTCCTCAAATCTAGTAGGAAGTCTTATATTTAGGGAAACCAACAATGTCTCTAGGGGGTTTTATAAAAAAAAAAGGAATAGAGTATTAGAGATAACTCACTCAATACAGGAGGCAAGGAGGATAATAGCTGGAAGAAGAAGATGGTGGAGGGCATGATGGTCCGACGAAACGAACTTAATCTTGACCGGCGTCAGAAGGCAGAATTGTGGGAGGCAACAATGAATTAAACATCGGTGGAGCAGCTCCAGGTAGCAGAGCACCTGTCTCTCTCACGTCATAGAGGTGGCAATGAAGCAGATTAAATCCTATTAGCGCCGCATCCATGCGGCGGAGCATCTATGGTAGTCATGAACTTCCCCCCCCCTCTCTCTCACACACACACACACAAACACAAACACAGACACAGACACTTGTAGGTCGCGATTCTTCTGTCAGCTCCAATTGGGTTTGTGATCAGCACAACAGAAGAGAGAAAGGGTCCAACAAAACCCTACTGACCAAGAATCAGCTGTTTTTATGTTAGAATTCATGGCAACATCAATTTTCTTCATAGATTCGCCAAATCATATCAAAATCGCGAGTCTATCAATTCTTATTGAGTCTACTCAATTTTGCTAGCGTCATAGAATAGTTGAGTCTCTTAGCGAGTGTGAAAATGCTATCTCGTCCAAGTATAGAACTTGACTCGTAAGTTTGACAACCATAGGCAAATGCGCACTTGGTGCACCGGTAAAATGACATGAAGTTGTAGTTATTTCAAAATGGTACTTTGACATTAAATTTATAGGCACGAATTAACTTGATTTCTTTGAATTTTCAAGCATGAGTTCTTTGAAGGAAAGTAAGGGATCGAAGAAATCCCCATAACTTGGATGACTGACTTATATATGCTTTGTCTCTTTCATCTTTATATTTTTCTTCTAAACTTTATCATGTATTTAAAATCTTCTATGATTAGACCTAAAGTAATCTTTATTCCATCATTTGTGATCATACTTCAACCCGCCTACTAGCTAGCAGAAGCCGACACTATGTACTGCCACCCCTATATTAACCATGCTCTCATCACAAATTGAATATGTTAACTCCTATGTTGCTAATTTTATACATGGCATGTGAAGACAAATGCAATTTCCACGTCTTCTTTGAACTAATTTTTAGATAGAATTAGACTTTCTAAATTCTAATATTGCATCGCATATTTTATCAAATATCCTCATAATATAAGAGATGTGTTGAGAAATTTCACATTAACTAAAAATATGGTCAACATACTCATCATAGTCCTCACCCGGAGTTAGGTTCTAGTCTCGATGATGATGTAGATTCTAACACTGCCATCTATCTATGCATGCATATATTGGTGAGAGAAATTGAGGAGAAGCATCTCTTAGAGTAGGTAGTAGGGCCACTACATGATGAGCGTGTATTTAGAAGCTTTACTATTCCGTCGGTTTTGCAATCTAGCTCATATCATATATCATGTATACATAATACATTGGTTTTGTTCTGGGCGCAAGTCAAAAGTTGAAGACATAATAATACACCTAACACAAACAACTTTCTCGCCCTTAACAATAACAAAGGAAAAGAAAAACCCACCAAATAATTGGTGTGTTAGTGTTACGCGGTGATAAGAGAGCGCCACCTATTGACTATTGTCTTAATTAATTTTCAAGAGAAAAAATGGGAACAAACAATATTACACATATAATATAGGTTAACCAACTTCATATATCAAATTATGAAATTAAGCTGTGGGTAGTAGTATTAGGTGTTGCTCTCATTTTTGAAGAAATGAACAAAAATAGTACGGTGCCCCCACCCAAGCCATGTTCATGTTCTGTGGACAGTCTTTTATAAAAGCATATATAGCTTATTCTTCGTTTGGCCACTACATGACAAATTTAAATTCAGCACGCTTAATATCCCACAGTCAATCCTTCTGAGCTTTCTTTGACAAATTTGGATCATCAAGTACACCAAACACCACCATCCTCTCTTGCTTTCTTTGCCTATAACCTCACCATTCACTTCTCTTCTACCCTTCATGCCTCATGCTGCTTCTTTCCTCTCTCCTCCCCTCATCTATATCTCATGTATAAGAGGCTTTTTAATTTTTTTGAAATTTAACACACAACGATATATATTTGATAATATTATATCTAACAATCAGATGTGATAATTCACCCTTCAGTAGTCTACTTTTAAAATAGTTCACCTTATAATATTCTCACAGAATTGACACAAAGTGCAGCAAGTAAAATACAGCTTTCTTAGACGGAACTAGGTGGAATGAAATGGGGCGGTCACCCATTTAAAAGAAATTTTTTCCTTAATAAAATATTATTCAAATATTATATTCGCCCCCTTAAAAAAAAAATGATGCTGTCACCTCCAATTATTTATAATTAAATTTGTTTGTGTTAAATTTTCGCCAACTTAACCATTTTTCTGATTTCGTCCCTGCACCAACACAAATATGAACACAAACAAATATTTCTAGTTATTTAAAATAAAGTATGTTTGTATCAAATTTTTTACACAATACTAACCTATTATTTCGTGAGTGCTTTTTTTGCCGTTGGCTAATAAAAAACCTCATCGCCCACTTTCTCAGTATTTACAACTATGTTAGTTTTCCAAATTTCAACTTGTGTATTATGTTGTGATTAGAGAACAACAAAATCAACATGTGTAGAACTTTTTTTTCAAATGCCAAATAAAATTAAGGAGGTAAAGAGGTACTTCAAACCCTTATACAATAGACAAAAACCTTAGGCACAAGAAAAAGCCTTAAGGCCAAAAGGAGAACAACATCATACCAACCTAGTACGTAACAATAATTAATACCAAAAAAAGCAAACAAATCAACCCCTGATAATGGCCTTGTTGCTACGCAACGTACACAAGGGACTAGCACCTTCAAAAACAACATGTGTAGAACTTAATCTAAGTATTTTTTAATCGACATTAATTTAAAATTTTGAAGGTAATCACATGAGTTTCTCATCCCCAAATTGATTCTAACTTCTAACCAAACTAATTGTATAAGGATTTCCAAAATACAGTCTAAGTGTGTATTGGAACAGTCTAATTGTATAAAAATATAGCAAATATTGGTTTTAGTCCCTGAAAAAATATATTTTAGTTTTTAGTCCCTAAACATATATATAATTATCTATTTTACTCCTCGCCATTAAATTTTGCTCATGTAGATGAGTTTTTTTATCTGAGTTAACACTACAGAACTCACTCATTTACACAACCAACGCCACCTAGTGTTTCTCGTGTGCATGTAGGAATGATTTTAAAAATCAGATAATAGTCTAGGTGGCACTGAGCTTATATGGGTGGATCTAACTGTGTCCGATCAAGTAAAAAAATCCAAGTAGAAATGATGGATAATCATTTTGTGACAACATAAGTAAAACTTAATGGTAGGGACCAAAACAATTAACAATGTATATTTCCAAGGATTAAAAATTAAAAAATATTTTTCAGTATTAAAACCAACATTTCTATATTTCCAAGGACTAAAAGCATATTTAAGTTTTTTTTCAATAATAACAAATATATATGGTCTACGTATAGAATATTTCTTTTGTAACATTGAAATTGAAAATATTATTTTGTTTTCGAAATATGACAACTTAATTTACATTTACATTTACATTTTAAATTATAGCATGTTACTATATGTTTATGGTAACCCAGAAGTTAAAACTTCCGGTCGGTCAATGTAAAGGACGTCCAGCTATAACTATCTCCTATCCTTCCTTAATTACAATGAATTATATTGCCGGCAATTATATGTATATCACTTTCCAGAATTAAAAAGCAGAAATGGATGGTATTTATTAATCTTTCAACTTCGACCGCATTATCTGTGGTACATAAAGTAGTTAATTAGCGATTCAATCCGTCGGTAAAGACAAATCATTTCTCTTTAAAAAGTTGTTTGTTCAAATCTCATAATAGATGTAAGAAATATATTGATAGACGATTTATAAGTACCTCCCTCTATAGCCAAAAATTCTAAAGCATATGTTGTCCCATAATAGTAACCGGAACTGAATCACCCGAAATATAAACAAAAGAAAGTAGTTGATGAGTAACATCATTTGTTAGAATTATTATAGGTGTTGGGACCACACATAAGTCTCACTTCTACACATAAAATTGAAATTGAAAGAAAGGAGACAATGAAAACAAAAACACGAAAAGGAAAGGAGTTACGAGTCATCAATTTAAGTATCACATCTTCATGGTCTCGTATGAAGCTTTTCTGTTCAATATTCAAGGCCACTATGGTCCGAACCTGAGGTGAGGTGGGCTTGATGGCTGTGATTCATGGAGTAAGCTACTTTTGGACTTTAATAACGGACCACTCGTAACGAGGACCACTCCTTGAAGGACTAATTTGTCAAACTCATCTTTGTTAGGGACCAATTTCTGGTGACATTGACGACTTCATAAGTCTTATTATATTCATTTCCTTCGCAAAGGCCCAACTTATTCCAGTTACGCATAAGAAAAATATTATAACGCTGGTAGGTATATACGACTTAGACTACGTCATATTAGTCCAAATTAATAAATATACAAGATCATGAATTTTTTAAAGTCTATTTACCAGACTTATAAAATTAACATAAATTTATTTTATTATATTTTAAACTTATATTATATACTTATTCATTTATTAGTAAGTTTAAACATAAATTTAATCAAATAAACCACTTTGAAAAATGAACTTATCAATTATATATACTAGATAAGTTTTCAAACTATTGGAAGTCCAAGCTATTATCCTATAATATTTTGGCTTTGACTTATTTACACGTAGATTTATTGGTAAACTCAAATGTGGAATTAACTTTTAAATAGGGTATTAGATCAGACCAGACATTGAAAAGATCAAGCTTAAGCCTATAAAAAAATCCTAATATAGGTAACAACACAGACTCAAACCTCTGATTTTTTAAGTAGGTCAAACCTATTTAAATTAAATTCGGCCCTGTTTTAACCCAAGGATGAGATGAACCAAAATAACATTTTTTGATTTTAATAGGATACTGAATTTTTGTTTTTGGACGAACCAACTATGTGTTGTTTTTTTTTTTTGTCAAAGGATGGTATTTCATTGAAAAGGGCCAAGCCCAAGAGCGTGACACAAGTCACTAAACAACGAGTTTTTCTTCACTTTTTTGTATCTTGTTTTTGGGCCCGGTCCAACTAATTGATATTAGTTATTATGTAAGGAAACTCATATAACCTTTTGGGCTGGGCCAGAAAAATTGAACAAAAACCAATGAAGAAATCATACGACGTCGTATTAAGATTCTATTTAACAGAATGTCATGAAACCCTAATTAGCGTCGCTGTTATTTGTTGCGAGTTGCGAGTTGCGAGATGCAGAACTGAGAAAATTGTTGTCTTTCGAAGATCCCTTCTTTAATATCTGTTTTCCATGGCTAGCGTAGTTTTGATTTTGGTTGAGCATGTTTGCGAAATCTAGAAAGGGATTAAGGGCATCTGTTTGTTCTGTTTTTTTTTTTTCTTGCGTTTTTGAAATTGAGAAAGGAATTGAATTGTGTTTGGTTTGAAGTGGAGTTGCTGATGATGAGAGTATTATTGGCATGAGCTGGAACAATATTTTGCGCACCGTGTTGTTTAAGACATGGGTTGTTTGTTGCAATGAAGAATGTGCCGAAATGCTAATCTGAGGCTCTCTATTTTCATCTTAGATTATTGTATTGTTCTTTTGGTGTTCTTCTCTTACAATGTTCTTTGTTGTTTCTACCAAATTCATTGAGTGTGCTTTATAATATCATTGAATCATTGATTGTGAGTTTTGAAACAGTTTATTTATCCTCAAAATCAATTTGTTGAAGGATCTTATTTTTTTGCATCCTAACAGGAAAGATACAATAAAAGGACCCTGAGTCCATAACAAGGGCGTGTCTCACTCTGATATGTTGTTAAGTCCAGGTCCATTTGGGGTCATCCACTTTAAAACAGGTCTTTCTTCGATTGGCCTCTCACTATTATTCGACCAGAGAAATTAATAACCCCACACAAAAAGAAACGACAAGCATATACAAGTGTTTTTCAAATGAATATGTGATTGTGAAATGGTGCATGTACTACAAAAGCTAATCCCTTGACATTCACTTAATGCCAGGCTTAGGATTGAGAAGGCCAGGCCTGTATTGGCAGATCCTTAACTGTTTGAAAATCTGGTGTTGTTTGATAGCCTATATTTAAAGACATGTTTTATTATAAAATTTAAATAGAGTAAAAATATTTTAATATGATTATATTGTTTAAGTCAAAGTAAATAAGTGATTAATTATTTTTCAAAAAAGTTTATATAATTAAATTATTATATAATTTAACATGTTTAAGCATATAAATAAAAAGTTCATAAGTATATAGTTTTAAAAAATTATAATAAAAATTGAATGTAAAATAATAAAATAAATTTAAATTTATTTAAATAAACTTTTTAATTAAATAGATTTTTTAAAAAGTCTTGTCCTTATCTATTTAATAACTTAATCTAGACGTGATGTAGACTAGATCGTATAGTCTGACCTACTTCCCTCCTTAATATTTAATTAATGAATTCACCAAATTCTCAAAAAGCTAAGTAAATTTGGAATTCTTAAGATGGTGTGATTAATTAATGATTCTAACTCAAATATTATGTTTGAATTTTTCATGGAATGAATTTAGTAAAAACGAGTCACTTCACTTCCTTGTGACTGTGATTATTATAAATATTATGCAGATAGCTCACTCCACTTCAACAATTAGTCAATTGCCATCAGAAAGTTTATTTTCTAAGTGCTGAGCCTTTTATGAAATAGAGTGAGTGGTCTTACCAGGAAATCTAGAATCTAGAATAATGACACAATCGATTTGACTACAAGTTGAAAAGAAAATATGCTAAGCAACTATTGTCAATGTCATTAAGCTTTTTATCTTGTAGTTTGATTTGTAGGTTTGAACAGTAGGTAGCTAACCATGGGTTTGACTGATAGTTTTTGCTTCTCTTGTCATTAGATGTTATCGACAATAGTACTTAAACAAGAAGCAAAGTGGTTGAACGTTACATCGATCTTCTATATAGGAGCCAGTTTTGTAGCTTTTTGCTTATCAAATCACACATTTCCTAGCTGAAGCTCGTTCCCCTGCTCTGCAAAGAAGTAGCTAATTAACCATGGGACCTGGCGGACCCGGAGGAGGTCCGGGAGGACCTGGTGGTGGTTGGGGACCTGGACCTGGCGGACCGGGCTGGGGCGGACCGGGTTGGGGCCCTGGGCCTGGTGGACCTGAACCGGGTTGGGGTCCTGGTTTCTTTGGACCTGGTGGTGGTGGGTTTTTTGGTGGATTTGCTAATGGCATATGCGACATCATATCTTCATGGTGAGTGATAATATAACATAAGCTTTTTATCATTTTTATAGACTATAGTATTATGTTGTTCATTAATGATTTTCCAAATGCTGCAGCTTCTACTGCTTGTGTTGTTGCTGGATGTTCCAAGGTTGCTTTGGTGGTCCACGAGGCCCATGGCAAGGTGGGCCACCACCTTACTAGTACCATGCCTCAGCCTCAATGCTATTTGGATCACTCAAGTTGAAGGTTTAGTACTTACTACATTTGCTGCCTTTGACCATGCTCCACGATTCATAATTTGGGGGTTTTAGTTTAGCTTTGATGTTGTGGATGCACTTCTTGGACACTATGTAACGGGAGACTATCGTTTATTATATGTCATATTCATAATATATCTACATTTTCATTGCTACTATCTCAAGAATCTTGATAGCGATCTTGCCTTTGAAGTCATTATTTGATATATACTTCAGGAATTTCATATTTCTTTAACAAAAACTTCTCTCTTTGTAATTTGTAAACGGTCTCTTGGTCATGGCTGCATGATGAAAACTCTGTTAACAAGAGTAATGAGCTTCAAAACAATAAATTAATACCCGCAAAATGCAAATTATTTCAATTGGAGTGTTTGTGAAGCAATTTCAACTAACTAGGAGACAGAGACATTTCCAATTGCAATTCTGACCGTTGCACCAAAATTCCTTTCTACAATGTGGTACACGCTCCATCACGTTTCAAACCCATAATCCAACACACAGGTTCACCGTTCACATGCTCACACCACACAATGGTTTAACTATTTTGATCAATAATTAGCAATTCATAATGTTAAGTATCATGTAAGCTTAACTTTTTTTTTTCCCTAAAATTTCCACCACTAGCAAGTATGACATATTGTTAAGTGAGTATGTTTTTCCCAACAACATATGATTTTTTATAAATCTTAAATTAAATGGGGAAGCTTAGCTTTTGATATAACCATCCTTTTATCAAGAAAAAAAAGCATCACGTATCACGTGGCAGAATTTGATTGGTGGATACTTCAGAATGGAGACAAAGAAATTCAAAATCAGAATAAACAATATTTATGGTGCCACTCTCCCTCTTTGTTCTTGGAGTGGAGTGCAAACTCACACCCACACTACTCCACCACAGTTGCAGAGCACAAACGCACTCAGGGTGGTGCCGCTGAGTTGAGAACACTGAGAAAGCGAAGCCTTTACTTACCCAGCATCATAAAACTTCATTCAGCAGGTGCTACCTTTCTCTCTTCCTTCTTCGTTTTTACTTTGATTTGCGTAATGGGTATTTCAAAGTTGTAATCTTTTGTCCTCAAAACAATGAAATCTGGAAGAATTACTATGTGGGTTAAACTGTTTTTTGAACTCTTTTGTGCCTTTCTTCACATCTCTGTTTTCTTTTTTGGGGTTTTCGGGATTTGAAAGTTTTCCCACGCTTAGCGTTGGTAGTAGCAGTGTTGAAAATTGAAATAACGGGAATGGCCTTTTTCGGTGGCGTTATGTATCTGTGTGCTGTGTTGACTGTTGAGAATAGCGAAGAGGCAGAGTCAGTCTCTGAGTCGGTGCATTTGTTTCTTCACGCATATTCTGACAGCTTTGGAGTTTTTCATTCTTATCGTCTCGCTACGTGTGATTTGAAAGAATGTGATTAAGACTTTGCTACTGCTAGTTGATAGTTATGTTTATGCAACTCTTGTTTGGGGAATTCAATGTTCTCTTTGGTTGTTTTATTAATAAATGTTTTGTTCCTTTCATAAATAGGATATTGGGGATAACCAAGAACAGAGTGAAGAAGAAGATGCCTGAGATAACGAAGAATCAACCGTCTCATTGGTGGCTTGATAGCCACACTACTACTAAACGATCTCCATGGCTTCAATCTACTCTTACCGGTATTATACATGTCCTTCTTCTCCCTTCCTCCTTATCAATTTGCAGCAAGAATTTCCTTTTATATTGCACTACAGCACTTTATATGTATCCATTGGTTGATTTGATTCTAAAGGCTAACATGCATTTTTTATTGTATGAAGATTGTTGTTTGAGTTGCCCCTTTAATATTTGTTAAGATTGTCTATTTGTCCCAAATAGAACTATAGATTATCTTCATAAATTGCTGAAGTTTTGTGCCCCAGAATACTGTTTTGATAGAAAAAGAGGATCACTAGTGTAAAAACACAAAAAGGGTATGGGCCACCGTTATGATTTACCTGAGTGTTACTTTTCATGTTCTTTTTCTTTTTCCACCTTTGGATTTAGCCGTTGGAGTTACCTTTCTTTGGTTTCTTTTTGACTTGTATCTGGTATATAAACCTTTTTGTGCCACATAGTGATTTTATTATTACAGGGGATAAAGAGACGTTAGCATCTCCATCTCCTTGTACACTCCGTTTGGTTTAGCGTTGAACTCAATGCGAATCTAGGTTTAAGTCAACGTGCCAAAATCTTGCTTCTGTTGATGTGTTGAGATGTGTTTTCCCCTTTGCCTAGATGCAAATGCCAAACCAAAAGGCCACTAAGTTTAGAAACTATATTACAAACTATTAGCAAGTAGCAACATGGTTACGAAGCAAAATGAACAAGTAAAACTGCCTTTAAGTTATGGTTTAAAAGAAGCATATGTTATAAAGGTGTATAAAGGTTTTGTGGGAATAGAATTTTTTACAAAAGAGATTAAGCTTATGTGTGACTGTCTCTTGGCATGTTCAATGCAGAGCTAAATGAGAAGACAAAGGCAATGTTAAAATTAATTGAAGAAGATGCAGATTCCTTTGCCCAACGTGCAGAGATGTACTACAAGAAGCGACCGGAGCTCGTGAGCATGGTTGAAGATTTCTACCGGACACACCGCTCACTAGCTGAGCGGTATGATCAAGTCAAACCTGAAACTGGAATTAGCCACCTCATAAATGGAGGATCACCCTTTGCTTCAGCCAAATATCAAATAGAGAAGCTAATGAGTTTTGCAGATATTGGTTATGATACCTATTCTGAGGATTGTGCTGTCGACGAGTCTGAGGAATCTGAAGTTGATGATCCTGATCAGGAGCAAGAGGAGAGTACCAAATTTCACAACTACACAAAAGAAGAGCATGTTTCATTTGTGGCTGCCAATGAGGAAGTGATGAAGCTGAGGGATGAAATTATGAGACTCAATGAAGAGAACAAGGCTAATAAGGATCAAATCAAGAAGAAGGACACCATTTGTGATGAAGTGGGGATTTTGAGGAAAGAAATTGAAAAACTTAGAGATGAGAATGAGGCACAGAAGGAAGAGCTCAAACAGAAGGATGAGGAGAAAATAGAAGTGATAAGACAGCTGAGTTTAGCAATAGATATGCTGAAGCAGGAGAATGTGGAGATGAGAAACTTCATTGCTAAGGAGTCTACCAAGAAATGGAAGAACCCATTTGAGTTCAACAAATTTGTGGGAGCTTTATCAGTGAAGTTGTTTCATGGATCTCCAAGGAATCAGCCCAGTGTTGAGCTCTCTAGGCGTGGTTCACAAAAGTAGCAAATAGCACAATCATGTACAAGTTTCTTATATATCTTTATTCAACGTTACCTAGTCAAAGACTCCTAGTGTGCTTTCTTATACTATTTGATGTGTCCTTTACTTAGTGTATAAATCTTTGTATCATATGTTCCAAGTACCAGTGTGCATTCAAATTGTTACAATTTTTTATTCAATTCCCTAATCACATGGCTCAAATGTTTTCCTTTGTTTTGATTATTCTGCTATGGCATCTCCTAAGTCTATACATAGGAATTATACCCTCACATGACATTAATGTTAGATTCCAATTAAGGAAGATGTAATGCAGAAAATTGGCCGCCTTAAATTTATTGGGGTTAATGGTCTATCAGGTCCCTGTAGTTATATCAAAATCTGTATTTGGTCCCTCGTCGGAAAAAAGTTTGCTATAGGTCGCTGTAGTTGCACAAAATTTGCTATAAGTCCCTGTCGGAGACCGGAGCTTCGGTGAGTGCATATGTCGCATGCTAACTGTATTAATGAAGATTATGTGGAATTTTTATTTTTTAAATGGGAAAATAGGTCAGAAAATTCTTTTAATTTTTAAAACCCATATTTTTACTAACTCTCACTTTAACCCCTCAATTTCTCATCTTTTTAAAACTTGATCATTCATCTCCATCCACCATCAATGTTCATCTCCAAACCACCAAACCCAGATTTCAACCTCCAACCCATCAATCTCTCACTCAGCTGCCACACTCCCCATCATCCTCTTCACCTTCTTCCCCAAGACAAAACCCTAGACCCCCTTTCTCCTCTGAGCACAGTCGCCACCTACCACTCCTCTTCTCTTCCTTGCCTCTTCTTCAAACCCTCTCCACCAGAAAACCCTTTCTCCTCATCTCCTCTCAGCCCCCTCTAGATCTCCGCCGCCGCTCCTCACTTGCCCTTCACCCTCGTCCTCTTCACCTTTTCTCCGACCACCACTCATCCTCCGTTTATGAGACCACTGAATCTTCATCTTCTCTACCCAACACCAGAAATCCCTTCCTCCCCCTCGAAACCCACCACCAACTGAAACCCCCCTCATCACCTCCACATTTTCTTCAAAACCCACCACCAAAAACCCTTTCCTCCCATTCCAAACGCCGCCTCACCAGAAACCCCTCTTCACCAATTCGAAATCCATCACCAAACCGAGACCACCTATGGCCTTGGGTTGCCACCATTATCAAGCTCGTGACACCTGATTCCTTGCTTGATCCGTCGCTGTTTCTCATTGGAACGACCATCCACCGCGCGACTGAGGCTGTGACAGCGAGAGTGGCAACGCGATTGGGAAAAGGATGGGTCATGGGTCGATTGTGGCTGTGATTTGAAGAGGAATAGTCAATATCTATTTGTTCAACCAACAACCACCATCGAGGGAGAGAGATCGGGATTTAAATCGAGATCCAATCAAGATCTATTTTTTTTCTAGAATGTGTTTGTTCTTTTTCCTGGAATCTGTGTTGGTGATGGTGAGAAATTGATGGGTTGGAAAGATGAGAAATTGATGGGATGGAAAAAATAGGGAAAAAAATATAATTATTACGGGATTGAGAGTGGTGTGTTCTTTGAAGAACTCTTCACTGAAAGCTGATTGTTGTTTAGAGAGTTTGAGTTTCTTCCGAGTTGGCCTATTTTCTTCATCGTCGCAACCTCTGGCTACAATATCCTCAAACTCACGCTGTCTTTTGTTGTTCCTTTGTCTTCATTGGATGTTGAAATATGGGTTTAGTGATTTGGTCATGTTTTAAAAAGATGAGAAATTGAGGGGTTAAAGTGAGAGTTAGTAAAAATAGGGGTTTTAAAAATTAAAAGAATTTTTTGACCTGTTTTCCTATTAAAAAAACAAAAATTCCACATAATCCGTCAGCGTGCCACATATGCACTCGCCGGAGCTCCGGTCTCCAGCAGGGACTTATAGCAAACTTGGTGCAACTACAGGGACCTATAGCAAACTTTTTTTCGGTAAGGGACCAAAGACAGATTTTAGTACAACTACAGAGACCAGAGACCTCGTAGACCATTAACCTAATTTATTGACACAGACGTTAGAAATTAATTACAACAATTTCTCGTTTCCACTTGATGTTGTAAAAGCATGCCTTTAAGAATAGACTAGATCTGAAGCCCTTGCTCTGGGGCCATCACTGCAGCTTCCATCTCATTCTCATCTAATCTAAATTAATAAACTTAGACCATGAATTATGAAATAGATTGACTATTTAGCTTCAAATCTGTTTTTTTATCATTGGAATATTGGATATATATAATATATGTGCTTCAGAGTATCAAAATTAGCCGGAGGAGAGCGTCGGGTTGTCAGTAAGTAATAAGAGTTTTTTTTATAGGTAAGAGACTAAAATTGTTTATTCAGAATTTTTTTTACAAGTGTAAATTTGTTCGTAAAACTGTGATAGTAATAATGGTTTTTACTATTTAGCCATATTGAATATTTGCATATTCAGCATTTTCTTATTGTTTATTAAAATTCTTTGCAATATACCAATATGGATTAGTAAAACCGATAAATAGTTGGGTTATTGAGGATTTAATAGAGGATTCATCCCCTAGGGGGTGTATACTAAGAAGAATTCTGATAAAGAATCATATTTATTTAATGTAATCTTAGAGTCATAAAGAGAATAGTTTGATGACTACTAATTGTGGGATATGTTGCTGGAAAAAAATATTTATTTGCAATATGCATAATAAAATAAACTTAGATAGCTTTGATGACAAACATGTCAACTAAGTGGATGTTTGCTGTGTGGTTGATAGTTCCTCATCGATACTAAGAAGTCCGTATTCTACCAAAACTTGTACTGTGCCTTCTGTGGCAACACTTCAACCACAAAATGACAAAATGTTACATTCCACTCTACATATATTTTTTGGTGGAGGCTAAGGTGGGTTAGTAAAAAACTTGGGTATGGTGCACTTGGGAGATTAACTTTTACAAATTTTATAGTTTAGTCCCTTTTAGTATAAAATCGAGAAATTAAAAATTGATCCTCTTTTTTAAAAACCTTACACTTTAGTCCTCCAATCTCTCTTCATTCTCTCTCACAAACCAGAAACCCTAATCCGCTTCTTCTCACTCCCACAAGTTGCCGCCGTCACCGCCCTTCCCTCTCTCTCCCACCACCGCCACCGACCCACTTTCCCTTTCCCTGACCTTCGACACTCGCAGAACCATCGACCACCCTCATCATCGCCGTCAGATTCGCTTCACCTGTCCGGAGCAGCGGCGGCGTGGTGATGAAGAGGTACGGAACAGCGACGACGCTGGGTATGGCGACGACAGCGCTGGGCATGGCGACAACGGCGCCCCTGGAGCGAGGCGGTGGCGCGGTTTCAGAGAGGGGAAGAAGAGGGTTTGGGTGAGCGGCGAGGGGTTCAGGTCGAGAGCTCGAAGGAGAACAAGAGGTTGGACGAAGGAAGGAGCGGAGGCGGTGAGAGGAAGAGGAATGGCGACGGTGAGCAGGAAGAGGAACGGCAGCGGCGGAGGGAGGGGCGATTAGAGGAAGGGGGAGGGCGGCGGTGAGAGGCTGCTCGAAGGGGAACAAGAGGTCGGCGGAAGGAAGGGACGGTGGCAGTGAAAGGAAGAGCAATGGCGATTGTGAGAGGCATAGGAACGGCAGAGGCGAAGGAGGGGCTGGGAGAGGTTGGGGAAGGGCGGCGGTGAGAAGCTGAGGAATGGCAGAGGGGACAAAAAAAAACTGGGGCCAGAGTTAGTGGGGACCAAAGTGGGAATCATGGAAAATATAGGGTAAAAAGTGAATAGGTTTAAAAGTTAATTGAATGACAAATGAAGGACCAAAAATAGAATTATCTGAAATTGATCCTTTCACATTACACGGTACCCATGTTTCTTGGTTAGGCACCATAGGCGGATCCTATTTTGGGTGAAACATTACAACTTTCAAGTTACAACAAAACACAAGCCGTTCCGTTTAAACGAAAAACAAAAGAGTGTCTGTTACGGAACAACAAACGATGCAGGAAGCAGCGGTGATAATCGCCGGAGGTGGAACTTCCGCCATCGCCACCGCTGCGTGCTTAACCAAGAAATCAATACCTTACATCATGCTTGAGAGAGAAGACTGTTTTGCTTCCTTGTGGCAGAAATACACCTATGACCGCCTCCATCTTCATCTAAGGAAGCAAGTGTGTGAGCTACCACACTTTCCATTCCCACCTTCTTACCCTCATTATGTGCCAAAGAAGCAGTTCATAGAGTACTTGGACAACTATGTGAAGCATTTCAACATCAACCCTCTGTATAACAGAGCAGTGGAGCTAGCAGAACATGATGGTCAGCACCAAAATTGGAGAGTGAAGGCTAAGAATAAGAGCTCTGGTCTTGTTGAGGAATATGCTGGGAAATTCTTGGTGGTGGCTACTGGTGAAACTGCTGAACCTCGCATACCTGAGATTCAAGGGTTAGAGGGTTTCAAAGGGCAAGTGATTCATTCAACTGGGTATAAAAATGGGAAGGAGTTCCGAAATCTGAATGTTCTGGTTGTTGGATCTGGCAATTCTGGCATGGAGATTGCATTAGACTTGGCCAACTTTGGTGCCAAACCTTCCATCATTGTTCGAAGCCCGGTAATATAAAGTTATAATTTTGTTTATATGAATTTGATTTTTATGTTCCTTAAGTATAAGGGGCTAATTAAGGTTGTCTATGTGTAATATTATATTATTATTGGTTTATTGTTATTATGTACGTGCAGGTTCATTTTCTTTCAAGGGATATGATGTATTATGCGGGAGAGTTGTTGAAGTATCTGTCTTTTAGCACGGTGGAGAAACTGGTGGTGGTGGCTAGCAGGATTGTGTATGGGGATCTCAGCAAGTATGGGATACCTGTGCCCACTGAGGGACCTTTCACCATGAAGATGAAGTATGGCAAGTTTCCTATAATCGACTTGGGAACTGTAAACAAAATCAAATCTGGAGAGATACAGGTGTGTGTGTGTGTGCACTAGTCATGACTTTGGAAAACAGCCTAAGCAGAATTGATTTGGTTGCACATTAGTGATGTTCAGAATCAATATTGATAGAGTAAAATCAATTCTGGATGACAATATAGATGTTTGTGAGTCATTTTAGCTTTAAATTCAATTTTTCCAGAAGTTAGAGAGAGTAGCTTCTGCTAGAAGTTAGAATCAATTCTGTTAATGTTGATTTAATCACCCTTAGTAAAATTGCATATAGCAAATGTGAGTTAAAATGACGTGATTTATGTTTGGATGGATTTACAAGTAAATGGATAAATGGGTACAGAGTAGCATTGAATGGCATGATAGAAGTGAGAATTGATCTTGGTTTCACTGCAGAAGCTACCATCTATTACTTCCCTTCAAAATTGATTTTGAGCCCATAATTGATTAGGATATGTAGCACCCAGACATGTAAGTTTCACTTTCTTTCTTTTTGAGGACATATGAATACACAGAAAGGAATGAAGGAAAGGAACAAAGATAGCAAAGAGCTGCAAAATGAACATACAATTAAACAAGGAAAACGTTTATTTGACAATGAAGTGGAGTGTCTACATGCAAAATGGTGAGAGCGAGAAAAGATGAGAAGAGAAAGAAGTGATAAATGTGATATAATTTGTGATGTAATAGGGTAGAGATGCAGAGAAAAATGAAGTGGATGTGATGTGTCATTACTATTGAGGTGTTTCAAAATCATGATTGATCCTACAAACCTCATCCGTAACGACTAACGAACCTAGCAATTGATAGAATAAGTGCAGCACTTTCCTAGAACACAAAATGCCAACCCTGTAGTTAAGAAGCTAAATCCACACTCATGAAGAACCTCAAGCCTTTTGAGTTTTCATTCATGTGTTTCAATTTACATGTTCACACCTAGTTGTTACTTCCTTAAACACTCTTTAATTCCCATCTCAAAATGACCAACACTGAATACACTTTTATGGTATATGTAGGTTTTGCCAGCTGAAATAGAAAGCATAAGAGGTAACCAAGTGTTGTTCCGGGATGGCAAGTCTCACACATTTGATTCCATCATTTTCTGCACAGGCTTCAAGAGATCAACTAAAAAGTGGCTTAAGGTATGTATCATATTGTACACTTAAATGAACACACACTGTTCTGTTCTATCTAATTTAACTATTATGCAGTGAAGTTCTGATAACATGAGAATGTTAATTTATTTTGTACAGGGGTGTGATGATTTTTTGAATGAGGATGGTTTTCCTAAGCCTGGTTTACCATACCATTGGAAGGGTAATAACGGTTTGTACTGTGTTGGACTGTCAAGGAGGGGATTTTATGGAGCTAACATGGATGCCCAAAACATAGCAAATGATATTGCCTCGTTAATTACTCAACAAGAGAAAAAGGAATTATTAGTGTAATATGAATAATGCTATTATCTGTTATGTTTGGCCTGAGTATAAAATGTGTTGCAGATGTTCTAATAAAATAAAATAATGACACATAAGTGAGAGTGAGAGGGGCAAGGGAAAAGGATCTGCTCATTCAACATACTATCCTTGTCTTAAAAGAAAAACTTGTCTCATTGTCTCAATATTGTTTAACTGAGAAGAATGTTTTGAAGAGCAAGCTTTTCAGTTTGTTATCATTGGTATTTATCCAGAGGAGACAGCAACAGCAGCAAGATAGCTAGAAACCTTCAAATGCAAGCAGCATTATTGAGATTGCTTCACTTTTGAGCTGCTTGTAAAGGAGGATCAGGTACCTCTGAATCAGCATGCTTCTCAGTAGGAGTCACTACTTGCTTTGATATTGGGTGTACCTTTTTAGGTGTCCCAGCAACAGCAAGAACAAGTTCCCAATCCCAATCAGTGCACAAAAGAAAAAGGCGTCTAACTAATCATTGCACCAAATTAGTAACTAATTAAGAGAATTAATTCATGTAATGGGGCATGCAGTTTATGACAATTAATAATATATTTTTGGTTACAAGGTAATGACAATTAATATAATCACACATGTTTACGCGTTGTTCTGACTATTAATGCACAAATTCTACATTTTGGTTGGCAGAGGCAAAGGAAAAATGACCAGCTTCTCTTATTATCCATTTCAGTCTCTTCTGTAGAATCCAGTGTCCCACCCCAACAAAGCTCATCGAAAGCGCCATATCTTAATTAAGGAAAATGCTTAAAAGTAAATACAAATACACCAATAAGACTTTTTTCACAAAGGTTGATTTCAAATGCAATTAATTTTGTTAAAATTTAGAAAGTCTTACTGTTATAAGTGTAATATATTTTCGTATTTTATCCTTTAAAATTTATTCTTATATCTCATCTTTTATTCTCTCAATAAAGGCTGATTGGAAAAAAATCATTTAATACTCTAAGTTGATAGATATTTTGAAATTTTTTCTTCAAATAAACAATAATTTTGAAACCTAGGGAGTACATTACATTGAATGAGCTGACACTTCTTTTTTGTTTGGCTATTCACATATCACATAACTTGGGTTCGATTGTTTAGTTTTAAACTTAGCCAACTCAAGTTTTGTAAAAGTAGATAGAAATTAGGTTTCGTTAATAAAACTTCAGTTATAGGTGTAATTAATGTTTTACTCATATTTATATTTTATTTCTACTTTGAAAAAATTATTTAGTTTAAATGTACTTTTAGTAAGTTAATCTCTAAAAGTGGTATCATTTCATTTTATTCAAATTATATTGATTTTTCTAAGCGTACTTTTACATGTCTTCATCACACCCTGATCGGTCAGAATTGTGAGAGTAATTTAACACACCAAAAAACTTTTTTTTTTCATGTCATTCCTAATACACAATTTTTTTCGGACACAATTTTAGAGTAGTGCTATTTAGCACGACTATTTAGCACGACTCTCACAGGCACAATTACGCACGGTCAGTTGTTTCACTTTCTAAAATTAACAAATTAAATTTGTAATGAATAAAATAAAATAAAATAAACACCCCCTCATATTATGTACCTGTCGTGCAGAGCATAAAAATGGCTCGTGCTAAACAACATAATTTCTATTTTTATCAAACCTAATTATATCAAACTTTACTTTACAATAAATAAAATTAATTTAAAATTCAAAAAAAGAAATTAAATATATAGAGAAAATTTGCTAAAATAAAGAAGATATTTAATAACAAAAATGTATATTTAATTTTTATTAACTCATAGCTAGTAGCTGCCATTTTTTCATTGGTATTATATATATATATATATATACTACTCCATCCGTTCTAAATTATAAGAGTTTATTCAGATAATCACGCTTATTAAGAAAAAATGTAATAATCTTGGTTTTATTTATTTTTATATAAATCTTTCATATATGCCCTTATTTAAGCTAATTGGTGTATTAATTGTATCTCACTCTAATACAAAAAATAATGAATGCAAGTGGTAAATTAGGAAAAACTATTTTTTTTTTCTGAAATCTAGAATGGGTTCTTATATTTTAGAACACTAAGTTCGTCTTTAAAGGGTCTTATAATTTAGAACGGTGGGAGTATATCTCTTTCAATCACAGTTTCCAACCGAGTGGGCAGGATGCGGTGGCTATCAAATCATAAACATACATCCAAACCGAATGTGGTGAAAGGCCCCAACAGGTTAGGCGGTAACGATGGTACCCATTACCCAATAATCATGGCAAATGCACCATTTTTTGCCTTATTTGCAAAATGCACTTCACAACAAAATTAACTGGATGCGGTGGCTATCAAATCGTAAACATTAATATAACGTACATCCAAACTGATTGTGGTGTAAGGCCCCAATAAATAATGCCCCAATAATATTAAGGATGTTGTCTACTTGCATAAGTGCATTATACACTGCCATCTTACAAATTGAAATTATAATAAATTATAAAAATTAAGTAATTTGTAAAATCGGTTACCAATTTCTCACCCAGACACCTGACGCGATTTCATTGGCTAAAAAATGGTGGTGCATAGTGCACTACTTAATTAATAGTTCACCATAAACAACATTACCAATATTAAGTATCAATTTTTTATCATACCAAACAGGCAAACACCAACTTTTATGGTGGGAAACTCATAATAGTACTTATATGAAATTTTTATTTTGTTGAAATGGCCCAATTTTTTTTTACTTTTAAGTTGCTTTTAAGATTAGTTGGACCAAACACATTTTATATAAGTTCTTATAAAATAAGTTATTTTTTTTACATAGAAAATATTAAAAAGTAACTTTTGAGTAAAAAGTTAATTAAGAGAACTTTTTTCTAATAAGTTACTTTTTTTACTTCCCACCGCCGCGGCCACAACTGCCTCCGGCCACCACCACCACCGCTGCTTCGGTCATATTCTCCGGCAGCACTCTCGTAAAAAAAAACTTTCATAAATATTTTACCAAACAACTTTTAAGTTCAAAAAAAAAATGAAAACCGACAAACAGCTTTTGCCTTTTTATTTTAAGATCTTATTGTGAGTTTTAACTTAAAAGTAACTTTCAATTTAAAAAGAAGTTGGGTCAAACACTACCTATATCAGGTAAGTTGAACCCACTTTTTTTTATATAGATAAGTTTTAGGTAAAGCTCGCAATATATAATATATTAAGATGAGAACCTTTCAAAAAAAAAATATTAAGATGAGAAAAAATTAAGTCTACAAGCAAAACTTTAGCCACTCATTCATTGAGGGAATTATTCCACCAAATATGAGATGGGAAATGAGAAGCAAAAGAGGCAATACACATGGGGAGTTGGTTTTAGGACCACCCCTTTGGTCCTAAAACCACCCCCTCTAAACCATTATTCCCATAATACCCCTCTGAATATAAAAAAAAAAAAAATTACCCCAATACAAACTCACACCACCCCCTTTCCTACACCCTGTTTCACGCTCCTCTCCTTCGCCCCCCTTCTTCCGTTTGTTTTTCTTCTTCTCCCTATTCCCTTTCGTTTTCTTCTTCCCTTTGTTCGAGCATCGACCCCAAGGACGTTTCTTCTTCCCTTTCTTCTTCAGCATCTTCTCCCTGTTCTTTTGGTAATTTTCGTTTTTGGTAGATATTGGTATGTAGGGGTGGATTTTTTGCTGGGTTGGTAGTTTATGTTGTTAGTTATTGCAAAAAAGCAGTGGATTTGAGATCTGATAGTTTGGTTTGCAATATTTTGAGAATTTCGTGTTCCTGGTTAAAAATTGCACCTTAAGGTGCGATTTTGGCATGCATGATTCGCACCTTAAGGTGCGATTACAACATATTCAAATAATTAAACGAAATTATTATTATTTTTTAATATGTTTTGTGATTTTCGCACCTTAAGGTGCGAATCTAACACACCTAAATCGCATCTTAAGGTGCGATTACGATATATACAAATAAATAAATGAAATTTTTTTTTTTATTTTATTTTCGCACCTTAAGGTGCGAATCTAACACACCTAAATCACACCTTAAGGTGCGATTACGATATATACAAATAATTAAATGATTTTTTTTTTAATTTTCACACCTTAAGGTGCGAATCTAACGCACATAAATCGCATCTTAAGGTGCGATTACGATATATACAAATAATTAAATGAAATTTTTATTTTTATTTTAATTTTTTTGATTTTCGCACCTTAAGGTGCGATTGCAATATATACAAATAATAAAATAAAAGAATTTTTTTTAATATATTTTGTAATTTTCGCACCTTAAGGTGCGATTTCAATGTGTTATAATCGCACCTTAAGGTGCGATTACAATATATACCAATAATAAAATAAAAATCTTGTTTTTTTAATGGTAATTAAGTGAGTGTCGCACCCTAAGGTGCGAAATATATATGTGTGATTTTCGCACCTTAAGGTGCGAAAATTACATAGAGCTTTCGTGGGGAAGATCAAAGCATCTTTAAGAGGTTGGAGGTGAATGAGGTTGAGGTTTAATGTAGGTATGGTTTAAAGTTAATGGAGGTATAAATGGGGTAAGGGTGGAGGTGGTGGTGGAAATGATGGAATGGAAAAGGGGGGTCGTGTGGGTTGGCAGTTATGGTGATGGGGTGATGGTGGTTATGGTGATGGGTTGGTGGTGATAATGGTGATGGGAGGAAGAAGGGGGTGGTGTGGGGTGAAAGGTGATGAGTGAGGGGTGGGGGGGGGATAGTTAGGAAGAAGAAGAAGGATATGAGGATAATAATTATTATTATCAAGGGTAATTGGGTAATTTACTATAAAATGGGGGTGGTTTAAAGACCAAAAGGGGTGGTCTAAAAACCAACCCCCATACACATGAGCAACATTATTAGCTTCCTGTCTAACATGAGCCAGCTCAAATGAGAGAAAACTAGAAGGTTTTTTTTTTTTTTTGAAAGAGAAAACTAGAAGGTAAACGTTTACAATCTTAATCACGGATTTGGATCCTCTCATGTGTTACTTTCTTAATAAAATCCGATGGTCAGCATTATTTCCCGCACAATTTTAATTTTCTCCCTCCATATATTCATTAAGGGCCCAGATTCCATCAAAAAAGAATTAAAGACTCAGATCTTCACATGACATGGTCATGTGAGATTAACACATGAGAGGATCCAAATCCCTTAATCACACATTGAATTTCCAATGGGCAAGATGTTGAACGCCTAGGGGTCACAATGGTTAATGCATACCAAAACTTGTTTTGTACCTTCGTGTTGATGTGGCAACACAACCACAAAATGTACTTTTGTAATTTTATGTCTAAAAGTGTCTTTAAAAAAAAATTTATGTCTAAAAGTGATTTTATTTTATTTAAATTATATTGATTTTTCTAAACATACTTTTACATACTTTCACTATACTCGAATTTGAATTGCGAGAGCAACTTAACACATTATAAAACGTACATGTCATTCCTAACATACAATTTTTTTTTTTAAACCTAGTTTTAGAGCAGTGTTATTTATCACGACTCTGATCACAAGCATAATTACACATGCTCAATTGTTTCATTTTCTAAAATTGACAAATCAAATTAGTAATGAATAAAATAAAATAAGCGCCCCCTTATAGGATGCATAAGATGCACTTCTCGTACAGGTGTGCATGAAAATGGGTCGTGACAAAAAACATAATTTCAACCTAATTGTATCAAACTTTACTTTACAATAAATTAAATTAATTTAAAATAAAAAAGTAGTTAGTTTTATAGACAAAATTTCGTAAAATAAAGTAGATAATTGATAACAAAAATTTATTTAAGGCTATAAACCATTGACCATCCAACATAAAGTAAAGGAAATAGTGATTTTCTACATTCAATTATATTTAATTCCCATTAACTCATAGCTAGTAATAGTATCTTCCATTTTGTTCTTACTAGTTTATGTGGACGGTTAAATAGCCCCAATTAATGATGGGGTCATTTAACCAACACCAATAAATATATATACGGCTGCATCTCTTAGTTGCTTTTCAATCACAATTGACAATAGAATGCAAAAACAGGAACAACAGAGAGTGATAATCGTAGGAGCAGGCCCTTCTGGCCTCTCTGTCGCAGCATGTCTCACAAAACACTCTGTTCCCTACACAATCCTTGAAAGGGAAGACTGTTCTGCTTCTCTCTGGAAGAAACATTCCTACGACCGTCTTCACCTTCACCTCAAAAAGCGCTTATGCGAGCTTCCCCACAAGCCATTCCCACCTTCTTTTCCTCCATACGTCCCCAAGAATCAGTTCTCGCAGTACCTTGATGACTACGTTTCTCACTTCAGAATCACTCCTCTGTATCGCAGGACCGTGGAGGAGGCAGAGTATGGTGATGATGATGAGAAATGGAGGGTCAAGGCGAGGAACGGGGACTCCGGCGAGGTTGAGGAGTATGAAGGGAGGTTTTTGGTGGTGGCTACCGGAGAAGCCAGCGACCCTTTTGTGCCGGAGGTGGAAGGGCTGAGGAGCTTCCCGGGGAAGGTGGTTCACTCTACAAGGTTCAAGTCTGGGAAGGAGTTCAGAGATGAGCGTGTTCTGGTTGTGGGGTCTGGGAATTCTGGCATGGAAATCGCGTTGGATCTGCATAATCACGGTGCTCAAACTTCCATTGTGGTTCGAAGCCCGGTAATGTTCATCATGTTTTGTTCTCTGTTTAAAAACTTGAACTTCAAACTAGTCTCTTCAACTAAACAAACACGTTTTTTTAAGCGCTCAAATTGTTTAAATGTTCATGATATTAGTCCTACCTGTTTATTTAATCATGACTACAAGGGACTAGTATGAGTGTTTAGTCTCATTATTTGACATGGATTTGCCTTCAGCAATTATAACCATTGTTAATTAAGCCAAAAACGGATAATGGATTGGACTCATCCATTGGATTCTAAAGAGGAAATCCGTTGAGTTTGCTTCAGATTCCGAATTCGAGAAAATGAAATTCAAACCAAACCATGAATTTAGACATTATAACTATAAGTCTCTTGTTGGATTAATTTCAATTGTCTTACACTTTATTTGTTGGGAGAAATTCCTAACATGTTGGTTGATTCACCTCAATAATAACATGTTGTTACATAATACACTTAACTTTTTTCCAATAAATGGTGAGCGAGAATAATGATGAGAAAAATAATAAATAAAATTAAAAGAGTAAATAGTAAAACACATATTTTAATTATGAATTTCAACAAAATTGATTGCTCTCCTTAATTTCTATATTTTTTTTTCTCTCCAAACAGATAAATAGGAATGGAGGGAGGTGTGTATATTGTGGGGTCTATTTAAACAACTTTTTAGAGTTGTTGGGATGAAGTAAATAGTAAGTAGAGTTGGTTAAAGTGATGTAAATGATGTGACATTATGAAAAATTGTAAAAAATTATATAAAATTTAAATTAGAAGCGCTAATGAATTACTGGGATGAAAATGCTCTTAATTTTATGTTTCATTACTTTATGCTACTTAAAATGATTTTTTCATTTTTTTATATTTCAAATTTAATATTTTTTAATAGAGATTCGATCATTCCATCCGATCTAACTCAAAGATCATCAATTTGATTCTATTTTAGTTCGAAGATTAAAAAGTGTGAGATTCAATCTAAACCAAACCTGAGTACTTTTGATTGGTTTGATCCTTATTGATCAAGAACTCGTCCAAACCAACCTATGTGTGGAACTATCAAGTGCCTGTTTGGTTTTGCTTCAAAGCATACATTTTGTTTTGGAAAAAGCATGATCTAACTTTCCCAAGAATCAAAATCAAACATGGAAGAAGGGTTTTTTTTTTTTTTTTTAAACTAAGGGTTAATGATGGATAAACGTTCAGTTGAAGACAAGTGAAAAGCAAACGTGCCTCCACTCTTAATTTCTCCATGGCTTAAATATTTTTTGAAATAATGATTTTAATTATTTACTTAACCACAAGAAATAAATCTAAACAAAATAAAAATCTGAATATTTATTCAAGATATTTCTAATAGCTCTAAAATATGAACTGTGATTGATTATGGATTTGGTTAATCTTATTGTTTACTTGAATGAGTTGTGGTCTGTTTGTCACACTCACATATGGTAATATAGGGCAAGCAATGCAATTAATGCAATGTGAATGCTGCAGGTTCATATTCTATCAAAGGAGATGATGAATATGGGGCTGTTTCTGATGAAGTATTTATCGTTGAGCACGGTGGACTCATTGATGGTTATAGCTAGCAAGATGCTTTATGGGGATCTCACCAATTACGGTATTGCAAGACCCAATGAGGGTACCTTTTACATGAAGGACAACTACGGCAAATACCCTGTTGTTGACTGCGGAACCATTCAGAAAATCAAATCCGGAGAGTTAAAGGTATGTCATATTTCGATACAGAGCTAAAATTACTGTGGATACAAGTAAATTTATTTAATTTTTGTGATTATTCACCGTAATTTTAAATTTACTATTAATTTTGTTGCATCATGTATTCAAACATGTATCACCATAATTCAACTTCTTGGTTTTTTTTATACGTTGATTCGACTCTTAACTATTTTTTTGAGATGTGATGAAGTGGCATTTGTATTGTTTTTGGTCTCTTACGCGCGCAGGTGTTGCCATCTGAAATAGAATGCGTGAGAGGCAAGAATGTTCATTTCAAGAATGGCGAATTGCAGCCATTTGACTCTATTGTTTTCTGCACCGGCTTCAAGAGATCAACGCACAAGTGGCTTAAGGTTTGTAATTCATATACCATGTTTGGCTTCAAGCCAAAAATAATTTATTTTGGCCGTGTTTACTGTGGGGAAAATTTAAGAAAAATTTAGGTCACAAGTAATTAGGGATTGACCCAGAAAAATGGGTAAGAGGAGTGAAAGTTTAATACATTAAGCAAAATTAACAATTACTAGTTGAAAGAAGCAATATTAAAAAAAAAATAGGGAAAATATAACGTTTAAATGCTATACTATTAAAGAATTTTTTCCTCTAAAAGGGTGCCTATGTCCGTCTCTCCAGGTAGTGTTATGAAATCAGACTTCTTATTGAACTAGTCAAAACACTGGTCGAGCCATGGTTAAACTTGTAATAACTAAATATAATTATTAATACTATAGGATATATTCTATAATTTTGTAATTGATATAATATTATTATAATGTATATTCTTAAAATAAAAATTAATGAAAAGATAAAGTAACAATAGTTCATACATGTGGGGTATTATAACTCTATATCAAACATTTATTTGAATAAAATATACATTTATTGAATTTAAAATAATTTACTAAAATAATGATGTTATGGTATGTAGGGGGATGATTACCTTTTGAATGATGATGGTATTGCGAAGCCAAGCTACCCCAGGCATTGGAAGGGAAAGAAGGGTTTGTATTGCGCTGGATTATCAAGGAGAGGTTTTTATGGAGCTGCCGCAGATGCTGAAAATATAGCAAATGATATAAGCTCCATCATGCAAATTAAAATCCCCTCTTGAAATATAATTATAATTATGAAGACAAAAGATTCTCTTGCTTGGTCGTACAGAGAAGAGAGTATTAAATAAGTCTATATTTACTTCTTCTTCATTTGTATTAAATAAGTGAGTTTTTTAGAATATTTATAAAGAAAAATATAGATACAATATTTCACTTTATATGAGAGGATCATAATTTACTCATATTTACTTTTTCTTCTACTAATTTTTTTTTAAATCTCTCATTCTCTTTATGACGCCACTTATCATATTAAAAAAAATTCTCTTTTTATTTTTATCTCACTTTTGGTATGATTTGAATTGATATGTGAACAAATATTTATTCTAACATCCATCATATATATATTTTTTATTACAATGAATAATATTTGTTTCGTGCCTCCCAAGATTTTTTTTTTTGAAATAGGCAGGTAATTCCACATCATAAGTGAGTCCACGTCAGTGGGTGAATATTCATACATATCACCACTTAATTGGCGTGTGAGACGCCAAACTCAATAATTCACAAATTTTGTAAGGAAAACGACAATAATGATAGATGAAAGGAATTAAATTAATTTGCAATAATAATTTACAACAATAAAATTTGCAACAATATATAGCTTCAACCCTCGCACAATACCCAGGTTTATTTCAAACGAATTTAAATTTATAGTTATCAATTATCGGGAAAAAAATGTTAGTTGAAAAAGAGATAGACGGTGTAAGATTTGGCACGTAACCCCATGCATTGACACATTGTTATGGAATTAAATTTTGAAAGCAAGATTTTCCTTGATTTAAAATTTTGGAATCAAAATTTTACAGGATAAAAATGAGGATGCGAAATTATGTTGATGAACATCAAATCTAACACCCCGAATTAAATGTCTTGCATTTTAATTTAATTAAAGATTTATCTGAAATTTGATTCAATAAAATTTGGTGTACATATTTTGTGTGTAAAAAAATTAAGAAATAAATGAAGATGTGATATCTGCTTAACAGAAATATATATAGTTGCAATATTGTAGTGATGAATCATTACTTAATGGGATGTTTACTCTCTCTCTAGGATGAGTGTGTGAAGTAGTGGTAGTGGCATAGGAGCTTAGCCATAATAGCTACGCTGAGCCGTGTGGACTGTGTGAGTCGTACAAGTTTGCTGCAGTCACTGACGCTTCCTCTCCCTCTCTCACTCTCACTCTCACGTTTTGACCCACACATGCATTAGCATTACTCGTGCCTTCGCTTCTCAATTTCATTTCTAATAATACTAGTATTTTAATAGAAATCAACGTACGGCTATGGTTGAGCCGTGAGGAAACCTCAAGTAACTAGGGCGGTGATCCAATAATGCCCCCTCTAAGGAGACACACACACACACGCAGTGCAGAAGAGACGAAGGGGGCGATGAAACGCAAGAGGCGTGAGCATATATTAATATTATGCACCAACTGCTTCGGTTGCATCGGCGCAAGTTAGCAATATCCGCCAACATGCGCAAAAAGGAAAAAGTTGTGGTAAGCTTTTTCTTTCTTTTGCTTCAAGTTTCTCTGCTCTCTTACACTGCACCTGCGCGTACTCGATAACGAACCTACACTGCTTCAGCCGTTAAGGCGTTACACCACACCAGCCACCAGGTTGGCGTGTGGTAAATGCCAATGGAGAAGTGAAAGCGCGCGCCGCACAGAACAAATGTGAAATCTCATTTTTTAAAATATTTACTCTTTTTCTTCTCTGTTCTCCTCCATTTCTTAAATCGGCTTCTGTGTTCTTCTCCTTCTTTCTAGATGAGGAGGAAGAGACACCAGTCGGAGATGGAATTAGCTGCAGGCCGTCAAACAGGTAACAAGACTTGTCTCTCTATCTAACAGGGATCGGATGATAACATTATAACAATTTTGTTTGGTGTCATGGCTTGAAGTGGTTTCAATGGTTAATTAGTCCTTCATATTCATCTGCGACTGAGAGAGAGAGAGAGAGAGAGATCTCTTAAGTTCAAAATCAACGGTGTTCTTAAATATTAATTCTTCTGATTGTCTAATAATTTGCTTTTTTCATCATGCATCATATGTTTTTATTTTAATTGGCTCTTGTGTACAGGCGTGAAAGATGATTTGTATTCTGAACTGTGGCATGCGTGTGCTGGGCCTGTGTATGTTCCTCGTGCCGGGGAGAAGGTTTTCTACTACCCACAGGGTCACTTGGAGCAGGTTTTCCATCTCCTCTCATATCCCCCTTTATCAAGTTGATTAATAATTAGATACTGGTTAAAATAGTAATTAGCAAAATTATTATTTAAGTAGGGAGTAACGCTCAAAAAGATCAAGTACTTATCATCATCATTAAGCAATGTATTGTGATTTGTGAACGGCTAGCAAAGTTCAATTTTAGCGATTTAATTAGGTTAACTTTAGATATCCACTTAAGGCACACTCAGAATATTACATTGTGCAATTAATTGTTATCCAAACATACACTCAAAACATTTCTTGAGTGTGCAAACCTTATTTATGAAAAAAAATATCAACATTTTGTAACATTTTCAAATATTCATTGTATTTTCATTTAATACTATATTATTAAGCATTAAAATATTGCAAAATGTTAGCTTGTTGCGTCACGGCACCTAGTTACAACTCTTTTCCACTTCCGCCTTATGTATTTATGAAAATAAAAAAGGGGAAAAGTGATATGATATATGATATGATAGGAAATAGAGAGAGAAATATGAAGAAAAATTAGTGAAAATGAGATGAGAGAGAAGTGAAGAGTGAATGTATCATTAAGAATTCATAAAAAATTAAGCTCTGTTTTTATATATTCAAAATTATGCTCACATGTTTGACTTTCATGCCTTTGACTAGTGACGTTTCACCAGTTTGTTTTATGGGAAGGTACAGTTGTTTTCCTACTGTTCAGTCTCTTTAGAAAAATGTAAAATGACCCTTTTAATTCTAAATTCTCCTAATTACTACTCCTAATCAAGGTTGTTAATAGCGGGTTATGACGGTGCAATAGCGGCGGAGCGTGGCGGATCAATGACTGGCCGCGACGGTGGAGGCAGTAGTGGCATGGATTTCGCACAGTGGTAGTCGCTGGCGCGATTGTGGTGAAAATCGCCTCTGAAGCTGTGCGATAGTGGCGCCATTAGGGAAAGGTTAGGGATGACACGCTAAAATCCAATTTTGCTCCTACTTAAGACACATCAGGTTAAAAATTGAGGGTAAAATTGAGTTTTCATTTCGGGTTAGTGAAATGGTGAAACACAGCATCTCATTTACCCCGTCATTGATGACAAGCAAAATTCCAATTTTGTCCCTACTTAAGACATTTTATGTTAAAAATGGAGTGCAAAATGGGGTTTTCGCCTCAACTTAGTGAAATGAAGAAGCGTTGCGTTTCATTTACATTGTCATTTTTCATCCAGGCTGCGATCTCCTTCTTCCTCCTTGCAGCATCCTTTTTCCTACTCCTTCTTCCACTCTTACTCCTGCTACTTGGACCACCTTTCGGCCACTTGCTGGCATCTCCCGTGACTCCTTTGGCGTCCTCCAGACTCCTTCCTCCTCCTCTTCCTCCCCCCTCCCTCTTCCTTCTTCAGTGTAGTGGCCATAACGCTACACACGCTATAGCGTTTTTCCAGCTTTCCGCTATGCTACGCTATCCGTCATTAACAACCTTGCTCCTAATATTCTCTTATTCACTAAATTATTAAAATAGTAATTTTTTAATTTTTTTTATAGTAATAAATGTATGTTTATGATAATATGATACTCCCATTATTCCTATATATATATATATATCACTTTTACCTAATTCTCTTAGATTAAGAAAAGTAGTTACTAGCAATAAATTTGTAAAATGATTTATTCATTTTCATAGATTGCCCTTATTTAATTTTCTAAGAATTTCTCTTTCTAAGTTAATATTTTCAAAATCTTATTATATCTTTTTTTTTAAACTATTATTTCTTTCATATTATATATGATGGTAGTTTTGGAAAAAAATATTAAATGATTCATTGGAATTGTAAAGTGACTTCTATTTGATAAGAAACTTTGTAGGAAGGTATAATTAAATGAACTCATTATCACATAAATTGTTACACAACCTCCATACCCACCCGTTTATGGTTAAATGGGGAGAAGGGTCGGGCAAAAATGGAGTACTAATTTGACCCGCATTGTTAGATTGGAAGCATGAAGCATCTCTCATGTAAAAAAGAAATTATGTTGAAGTTTTGTGTGTATTTCTTTCTTACGTGAGACCCTTTAAATATTAATGAAGATAATGATAGACACAGTATCTACTCAACATTATTATGTCACATAAAATGATTCAAATCCAATTGGAAGGCTAGCGCAATAATTTACATTCATTCCTTATTTTTCATTATTTTTAACATTTCTAATTTAATCATAGGATTGTTTTTTTTTTGGTACATTTTTTTGGGTACATAATCAAAGGATATAAAACTTTTGTTTTATTTAGCTTCTTGTGGAATAAAATAGGAGGCGGAAGACATGAAATAAAAAAGGAGACCCATAAATCTATGTCAATCTTTTTATATTAATACATTTAACACACCTTGCTTTTTAGATGATCCTTATATAATATTAGCACTAAAATAATTGTTTTCTCTAGTTACTTTGTTCTCTCTTTCTACTTAAGAGAGTCTTTAGGAAAGTAAATCGGTAGAAATGAAATTGTTGTGCTTACTACATTTTGATTATTGAGTTTAGGGTTTCCCGACTCAGAATTATAATAATTTTACTTCCCAATTTTTTTCATTACCTCCACACCCACATAAAAATGCGAAGAGGATAGTATAAATATTTAGGATTTGAAAATGTTATCTTTCCAGCACATATCATGGTTTTGATGGTTTATTGAGTTTTCACATGATAATTTGAAAATGTTATTTAGGATTTAAGTTCTTAACAATATTTTTGCGGGTATAAAATGTCAAACGTTTAAGCAATTCTTAAGTAATTCATACGAATTTTACTCTAATTTGGAGTGTTTTGCTTTGTTTAGAAGGTAGTAATTAGAGGTGTTGTTCCCCTCTGATGGGATATCTGTATGTTCTTGAGATGGTTAATCTCTCAAGGCCATTATGAGTGAACTTTTCCTTTAAAAAAAAAAAGTGTAAACCAAAACCTTCATTTATGATATCTATAACTCATCTAACAATAATAATAGATGAAAGGAATGAGTTGCTTTATTCAATGTTTTGTTGAGCTAACCCTCAAAGGCAACTTGTTTCAAATTCTTACGCTTACTCTTTACTACTTTGTTCTTAAATAAAATCTTAATAGTATTGCTTTATGTGAATCTTTATGTAAAAGTTAACCTTGAGATAAAAGTGATTTTCTATTGTTTCTCCAAATTTGTTATGGAGTCTACTAAGTACTAACTAGTGGTTGGTCGAATACTGTAAATAGAAAAAGATCCACACTAACTTCATTATAATTTGAATCGGACAGCGTGGTATACCTGTGTTTAGACAAGGAATTTTTTGTCAGAGTCCTAAATTATGGTATATTGATCAGCTACTCGTGTTAAGGAATAAAGTAAAGGAACGGTTACTTGTTTGCTTGATATGGTGGTGTATAAACCTATATAGCCTTATCATAACCATTTCATAGTCTCATAACTTTCTTGGTCTAATGACTGGAATCTGGAATAGATTGCTGCATTTACTCAACATCAGCAAGATGGTCACATGGAAATTCCTGTATATGATTTGCCTTCTAAGATCTTATGCAAAGTTATGTGCGTTCACTTAAAGGTAGTGTCAACTTTCTACATAGTTTAATATCTTTATTTTCTTAAAAATAGTGACAATAATGTGCTTATATGGTATTGCAGGCTGAAGATTACACAGATGAAGTTTTTGCTCAAGTGACATTAATTCCGGAGCTCATGGTTGGCTACTTTCTCATCTAATCTCTGCCTCTTACTTCTTTCTGTATAGTCAGCATGGTTTGTGTGTGGGATGGGAAATGGCACATACTCACTTTTACTTCTACAAATTCGTTTCAAGCGATTCTATGGTTCCTTTTCTAAATATATTCTGTTTGAAGCTAGGCCTTTCGATGATGTTGAATTGGTATATCTATTGAGTTTTTTGATATTGAAGAATGAAATGTCAATTAACCTTGTACCATAAACGGACATGGATAATGTACTAATAGAACTGTTTATTGCTCTGGATCTTGGCAGCAGGATGAACTTAGTTCAGAAGACGGAGACACTTGTCACATACCTTGTAGAACTAAAACCAACTCTTTTAGCAAGATACTCACTCCGTCAGACACGAGCACACATGGTGGATTCTCGATTCCCATACGATATGCAGATGAATGCTTCCGTCCTCTGGTTGGAATCCTTATACCCCTCTAATTTACTGACTGCAGAACTGTGTCTGACAGAAGATTGCATTGAGCCTTTAGCCTTGTCTATTAATTTATTTGCGAAGTGGTTGATTTTGGATGATGCCTGTGCTAGTTTGTGTGGCTTTTAACTATATCATTGTGTTGTTCTATTTCACCAAGAAGCATTTGCTCATAACAAGTGGTTCGGAATAAAGAAAGCTTTTGATACGATTTTTTATTGTCATTCTACTCCCCATCATGCCAACTTTCTTCTGCAATTTTCTGTTAAGTTTATTTCACCGGGATTCTATCGTTTGTTTTTGCCAAGAATGTGGCTTATTTCATGTATTTGATAATACAGGACATGACTCATCAATCACCAACACAAGAGCTGGTTGCTAAAGACTTGCATGGGTTTGAATGGCATTTTCGGCACATATATAGAGGTCAGTTTAAGCAATTTTATGTCAAATATTCCAGATTCCAGTTCCAACAATTCCAATTCCATTTCCTCTTAAATTCATTGGTTAGTTTCTGAGTTGTGTATTCTTTTAAACATATGAAATGCAGGTCAGCCAAAACGACACTTGCTTACTAGCGGTTGGAGTACATTTGTCAATTCGAAGAAACTTGTTGCTGGAGATTCATGCATTTTCGTTAGGTTCTCTGTATCTGAGTTTCCCCATTCACTCACTCTCCCCAAATTCTGCTTGTTGATTCCAGAGGAATTCTTTTTTCTATTACAAACATCATGTTTCTCAATTTGTTTGGATACCTATAAATCTAATCATCTTGCATTTGACAATTCATAACTCTAGCATTACTCATTTGTATGCAATAATCTCATGAGTTTCAATTTCCACGAGGAAGTTTATTTAATGGAGACTATCTGGGTTGGACTTTTGCTGGTTAGTTAAAATAGTGATGTGTGGTGAGGAGTATCATAAGATTCCAAATGATCGAGATTATTGACTGAATCACGACAATGATAATGAAAGTGTCCGTAACCAGTGCAGCACTTGTGTCATTGCAGTGGGGACAATGGAGAAATTCGTATAGGGATTCGTCGAGCTATGAAGCAACACAGCTATGCATCCACGTCTTCATCTCTGTTATCGGTTCATAGCATGCAACTTGGAATATTATCTAGTGCTTCCCATGCTGTTGCTACAGGATCCTTTTTCACTGTCTATTACCACCCATGGTGAGTTTATCTTCTACTTTTCTAGTAATGTGTATAGATATATGCCCTTGGGGCATTTGTTTGAATTGGAAGAAAGCTGTTACATAGATCTTTTGCAGGACGAATCCTTTTGAATTCGTTGTTCCAGTGGAAAACTACATGAAGTCAACCGAAACCGACTATGCAATTGGAACGAGAGTACAAATGGTGTTTGAAGCTGAAGAATGTGCAAGAAGGTGATGATGATGCCACAGTTTTTCTTAGTCATGAATGATTTATTTAGAAATGCATATATCCCTTGGAAAAGCAAAATGTACCAAAGCTGTTTGTGGTAATTATAGGATCTATAAGGAAACTTATGTGTAACCAGGTCTGTTGCCTTTTTATTGAATGACCAGAAATGCAGGTACGATTATTGGGAAAGAAGATATGGATAACATTAAGTGGCCGGGTTCAGAATGGAGATGTCTCAAGGTAATCAGATTGTTTCCTACTCTTTAGATTTAGTCCCTTGAAGTTATAATACCTTTCTGTTTTATCTCACTTGATTGAATCGAGTTTATATCTCTTAGGTGAAATGGGATGCCATGCCCATACTAGATACATATAGGCATCCTGAAAGAGTTTGCCCTTGGTGGATTGAGCCCTTGGGATCTGTCAAGACGAAGGGGGCTCCGGTTTTCCCCCTGGCAAACAAGGGACGTGTACTTAACCTGCCACAGCCTAGATTAAGTGGCTTTGCCAAGGAGGGTCAGTTCTTATCTTATTCATTCATTTCTCAAACTTGAGTTACAGTTTAAAATTTTCTTGATTAGAGGATGGTGAAAGATGTTTTGTAATAATTTTTCATGTTTATGAAAATATGTGAACTTTTCCATAAGCATTGGACTATAGTTTAATTCTCTTCATGTTATCAGACATAATTCAGAATTCAGTCAAGCCTGCATCTCAGAGGGTGGATAGGGACTTACAAGGTCAAGATTTCAATGGTGTATATTCTCCACGGCCTTTGCAAAATCCACCATCAACAGATTTGCTCCTCTCATTGAAGGTCACCAACTTCAAGATGGAGAAACCTAATCAGCTTCCCTTTGTCATGGAAGAATCTTTACATCAATCTCTTGGAAGCTCGATGTCATTTCCACATGAAGACATATCAGCTTCATCTTCAATTGTGAATTCCACAGGTTCTGAATCCCAGGGATGGCCGCCTTCTGAATCCAAAGATGAAAATGATGTTCCTTTTGGCCTACCTGGAAGCTGTGGTAAATACAAGCTTTTCGGGGTTAGCTTACTTGATAGGCAACCGGAGCTCCCTTCACAACAATTTGCTATTTTTAGCAAAATTTATAGTCCTCCAATTTGTGTTACCTCAAGGAAAACATGTAAGAAGTGCCGATCTGTTAACAGTAGGAGTTGCACAAAGGTACCTAGCATTTATAATTTAACCATAGATTGACTTGTTTTTCTTGAGTTCTGTAGAGTGTTTCTCATTGTTATGTAATATTTAAAATATTGTTAGAAAGGTTCACTTGGATAGAAAGGATACTGTGTAGGCTTGTGCTAGGTCCTTCTTGCTTCGATGTCCATGAATGGTATATAGGCGAGAAATTGAACCCTAGTGCTACTTTGTGATACAAATGATATTGCAGGTAGCTGAAGTTTAAACAAATTTTAGGCATTCAGAAATCTTAACAAAGGCAACTATCTATTTCAGGTGCTTAAGCTGGGAACTGCCCTTGGAAGAGCAATTGACCTCACATGTTTTCCTGGATATGATGAACTCATTTCTGAACTTGACCGGATGTTTGATTTCGGTGGAAGCTTAATCAATGGAAGCAGTGGATGGCATGTGACCTGCATAGATAATGATGGAGATATGATCCTATTAGGGGATTACCCTTGGCAGTTAAGTAGTGAAAGTAGTATCATTTGGTAAAAAGCTTGTATAGGGGTTAACTTTGATATTACGTCTCTGCAGGTGTTTCTAGCAGTATAACTATAAAATTCATATTTGTAAACCCTGCATTTTCTTCTTAAACTGCTGTATCTATACATCTGGTATTTGGCAAATCAAGCCATTTCCAATTTTTTAACCAAAAACAGCTCTGGTTGGTTTTATTTTTTTCATTTACTTTTTAAAACATTACTTTGTGGCTATTTAAGCAATTCTTGAAAAAACCAATGCCTTTGGTTTGGTAAATTACTTGTGTTTCTTCTTTAGTTGCTAACTTTTTGAATTGTACCATTAAACCATGCAGGGATTTCCAGTCCATGGTGCAAAAGATGATCATATGTCCAAGGGATGGTATGAAGAATCTCAATCCAAGCTCCTCAGCAGAACCTACAAGCCTTTAATCGCCTCATTATCTTTCGATCTCCACGTTTACTGAGACAGTGCCTGTGCATGCATACGCTGCTTGCTGGACAAATTCATTTTAATATGTTCTCTATGCAGCGAACTGTTATGGTCTTGATGTAGTCGTGTGTGGTTTCTATTTCTAAGATGTTTTACATTTCTTTCTTTTACAAACAACATCGAAGACCTGCAATGTTTTACTTCATAAGTTTGTGTGAATGGTGGCTTTGTTGATATATAGCAATCATGGTGAAATTTACAGGGTGAAAAAAACAAATTTTCCTTTATAAGTATTCTTCCTGATACTAGTGGAAAGAACTCGTGATTATGATACAATCTTAATTGTAAAATGGCTCATGATTTGATATAGAAGTGTAGTAAATGCATGACTATTTCCATCATCATGAATGGGCATATGTAAATCACCCCTATTATCTGGTTGCCTATTTTTGTGGGCCAAAATTTTCTGGATTGCCAGTGTCATGAAAAGTGAAGCAAATTTTGCTTGGTGGTGCCATGGTTTTAGTACCAAATGCATCTTTTACATTATTTTACCATCAAAGTAGAAAACTTCAAATTATTTGTATATTTGTAATGGTATTCTACTAATCTCACACGAAAAAAAGTTACTTCATGAATTATTTTCTTTAACACCCATAAACTTGCTACTATGTTGGCGTAGTAGTCTCAGTTTTTGTGAAAGTAAAAAACTCATTTTTATGAAAGTAAAAAACTCATCTCCGTGGGCTGATAGTGAAGGGAGGAGTTAGCCTCACGGATATCGGCTTATATACCTTGTTAACAAAAAAAAAAAAAAAACTTGCTAGCATAAAAAAAATCATTTTAAACTTAAATAGAGCATAGTCCTTCAGAATACCTACATTGCCCTGCTCCTGGTAGGGAAGGCCTCATCTTAAAGGTTATACATGTTTCTAAATGAATGGTTCATATTGGTAGTTGCCCCCTTCTACACTGTCTAAAATGACAACCTTGAACCTGAGTCAGCCCATGATTCTGCGTCCCCGTGTGACTTGTTTCAACGCATTGACCACCTCTTCCACCACCGTAACACCCTCCTCTCTGACTCACCACCACCATGTTTCTTCTTCACCAATTCTTCGCCACACTCGTACCCATTCGCCCACACTAGTCAGGTCCCATCCTCATCCATTTCCAGAACCCGAAGACCAAGTTGAAGACCTTAGGGTTCCTGATCAATGGTTAGCCCCAACCGTGGCCTTGCAGGTACCCCTTTTGCTCCTATCATTCCAAAATACAAAATTGGAATCAAATTCTATTTTGACAAATTTTGAATTCAAGTGTTGAGGTGTTCTAGTTTGTGTTTTCAATTATCAGGAATCGGAGTGGCTTAGGGTTACTTTACATAAATGGTTGGATGATGAGTACTGTCCAGAAGAAACCAATGTGGAGATAAGCAGAGTTGCTGCCAAAACATACTATGATTGTTTGCTGCAGAAGCAAACAGACCTGGGTGAGATTTTGTTGAAGATGGCCCGTGAATTGGAGTCTATTTCTTATAAAGAAAGTTTTCATGGGGCATTCTCATCAGCTAATGCTGCTGTTAACCTCATTGCCCAACGGGCAGAACAGTTTTACTAGTGAAATTGAACTTCATTGTTCCTCATGGTTTGGTTATTTCACCAATAATGATACTTAATTTTTACTGCCTCCCGTTGTATATAGTATACAAGCTTGTTTCTTCCTTAGCTTATAGCACTTTTGTATTATGTTTCTGTATCAGATCTTGTGATCTTTGACTATTATGTTTAGTTCTGTTACGAATTCTTTTTTCTTTGGGGGGGGCGGTTACTGGAAAATGAAATGAATCCCATAAATCTAAAGTTTCTGCATAGGTTTTTTACATAGCCTCAAATGAATTTTAGTTTGTGTGGTATAAATCTAAATGACCTGGATTTGTACAATGGTTGTTCTTTAATTTGAATCATTAGACAGATTCCAAGCTGATTGTTTGTTGAAGCACCTTCTGGTTTTGTAAACGCCATCATAAAGAAGCTGATTGTTTACATTATCGATTGTGATTTGTGAGGCTTCTTATCACATCAACAGATGATGCAATAAAATTGATTGAAATTTGTTATCTTTTCAAACTTAACTATAACCATCTTTTACATTCTAAAGCCTAAAGGGGTAAACACGAAGGATCCTATTCTTGCATCATTGAGAAGATGATGAAGGACCTGAAACGAGGCGATGTTGTAGGACAGATTGTCAAATATTCTGTCAGTAAAGAATCTTTCAGGTTCAATCCATTTCACATTGGATTTGTGGTTCATGACCACTAGTTGGATTCAATTGTTTTAACTAGAGCAGCAGGAAACTAAACATACGAAAGTAGCAGGAAGTTACTGTGTTGTGCTTGGGCTGAATAGGGAGGCAAGTTGCAAATGGAGAAGCATCATATAGTACTCCAATTCCAAGGAAAGTATTTGTTTTGGTTGGGTAGGAGGTGCAGGAAAGGTACTTGCCTTACCTCTGGTGCAAAAACCAGGGTTACCCTGGTTATCGTTTTCAACTGTAACTATTATTATGATATTGATATACATTCGCATAGTGTGACACCCAACGGACACTCGGACTAAGAAAAGAAGAGAACAAAGAGAAGTGATTAATGTAATATATGATAAATATGATAAAAAGAGATAGATAGAGGAAAAAGTAAGGTGTTTGTGGAGTGTTTGCTCCATTGTGTCTAAATATTCGTTGAGATATAATATGCAAAATCAAAATGGCTTTTTATGTTATTTACATTTTACGCCATGCCCATTTTCCCCTTTGTTCAATAGAAAGAGCAATAGCTCTTTGTACATGCGATCTCAAGGGAAGATCTGTCATATGAATGCGCCTGGACGGATTCTTCCCGAAAGCAGGATGATCCTTGCAATTGCAAATGCTTTTCTGTGGGAATGGAACCAAATTCAAATGAAAGTCTACAGTGGTTCTATCTCTTTCACATTCCCCTTTCAATAAAAATATAGAACAAGATACGTATTCCTAATGCCTTCATGCTTATTTAGGGTGCTTGAGAGCATGGGACTTGGCTCTTGTTGCTGTTTACACGCCTAGAAATTGAATGTAATGTTACCATATGTTTATAACATTCTGAGTTACCAAAACAATAAGCCTCGAGATCTTGCCGCATAAATTCACGGGTAATTTGAGTCAGCTTCTGCACTTGATCGTGCCACCACATTTTACTTTTTGCTTTTCCATGATATTAAATTACCTCTAAAAATAAGAGACATTTGTTGAGAGGAACATACAACTGTATCTCGAATGGGTAGTAACGGTCGTCAAGAACTAAAAAAAAATTACCTCTAAAAACATACACAATAGCCTGTGAACTAAGCTAGGTTTTACTAGGTCCTCATAATGTTAAAGAAAACAAAGCCACCTAGTCTTTTGAGTAGATGTAGTGAGTCACATTTATATACCATAATGATCTGTCACCTTGATTAAACAAGTAGTTAAAGTTTGGAATTGGAAGGTGATTTGAATCACTATTGCATTTTATAAATTGGAAAAACTTCTAATGTACTTGATCTGGTGCAGGAAACTCAAGATTCTTAAAAGATGTGAAACCTCCATCCACAACCAAATTATGCCCATTAACAAACTTGCCATCATCAGATGCTAGAAAAAGTGCAGCATCAGCAACATCATTGGGTTCACAGTTTGCCCCCTTAAGGACACCAGTATTATGAACAATGTCTACAAGTTGCTGAGCATCAAGATGTGGATAAATCTGACTCATTTCATCCATGACAAGAGAAGTAGGTATTGCAAAGGGTGATATGCAATTGACTCTGATTCCATGCCTACACAGCTCTGAAGACAGAGATTTAACTATGCCTATAACTGTAAACTTGGAGATTGAGTATGTGTGCTGAGCCAAACCTCCCATCACACCAGTGACACTGGCTGTGCAGAGAATGGACCCGGCTCCGCGCGGGATCATTACACGCGCCGCGTGCTTGATGCCTGCTACAACCCCGCGAACATTTATCTCCATGACTTTGTCAAAAGATGCCAGGTCCAGGTCAACAATGCTTCTAGGAGTTCTGCAGGGTATTCCTGCATTGTTATACATGATATCAAGCTGTTTGTATTCAGAAATGGCGAAATCAACAGCATTGGATATGTCTGACTCTTTTGTGACATCACATGCTATGAAGGAAGCATTAGGTCCTAGCTCTTTTGCAGTCTCTTGGCCAAGCTTTTGTTGGATATCAGCAATAATAACCTTGGCCCCATTGTTGATAAATTTTGTTGCTGCAGCCTTTCCTATTCCACTAGCTGCTCCTGTTATCAGTGCTACCTTGTCTTGTAGCTTCCTGGACCACCACATCAAATGTGAACTAAAACCATAAACAATAAAGTATATCAAATAGCAAAGCAGCTAATCCTGTTCATATTAGGAAAAGTATATACACAGTCTAAAATGCAAGAGGAAGAGCTCAATTAGTAGTCAAAACTCAACCACTAGCAGAATGTGTACTATTAGAGTGAGTATCTTCTGCTAAGACTACTATGCATTTATTAAATTAATCCGTCCATCATGTTTACATCAATAACCTACAAATTTGGAACTTATCAATCATGCATCAGGAATTTATGCCACAGAAACAGTAAAATTCAACTTTCTTGGGAATCAACAACAACTTTTTTCTTTCAAAACTTGAATGAAGTATGGGATTGTTATATTCAAGTTCACACTCCCAGGGATAGTTCTAGATATCCTGAATAAACACACTATGAGAATTCACTTATCCCCCCTGTGCTTCTTTTGCAAAAATTTCCCGTAACCAACATGATTTTTCTTAGTCTGATCAGAAAAATAATGGTTTGACATATAAGGAAAAAGGATTTGTGAATCAGAGAAAAGAGAATCAGAAGGATAACAATGCCATACCTTCCAGTCTGAGTAGACAATAACCTGTGGAAGCTCTCAGCAATTGAAGACGACCTTGAAGAGCAAACCTTTCCACTGCTTTTACCAGAAACACAGTAAGCTGAAGTATTATTCATACTTTTGAAATTATCAAAGAATTGAAAGGAAAATCCACATGTAAGATTAAGAAGGATCAAAGATTACAAAATGAAATAATCAGTCATTTCATTAACCTAGTTGTTAACACTGCCTACCATTCTTCCACCCTACAAAGTGGACTAGTAGAGAAAATCTAAAGGCATTTTCTTAGACCAAAATGTTTCAATTACAGAAGATGATTAAAAAGATTCAATAGTTGACCAAGTGGAAAGTACAAGCAGAACATCCTATCAATTTTTTGAATCAGCAATCTGAAACAGAAGGAGGCAGAAAAATGAACTGTGAAACCAACCTCGAACCAAGTCTTAGCATGATTTTCTGCAGTAAAGTAGCTCAGATGTAGTCAAACACACACTGGGGTATTGTATTTGGAGATTGATGCTCAGCGTTAGAGAGAGAATGTGATATGCAGAGAGTTTGGTGTCTAGTATTATATAAGATGATGCAAGGGTAATTTGGTCAATGTAGCTAAAGACTATCTATGTCACATGACATCAGGGGTTGTTATTGGTACCACTCTAAGACGCCTAATTTTATCATCCTTAAAGTGAAGTGAGGAAAATACCACAATATCCTTAATGAAAAAATAACCACCCAAACCACCGACCACACTAGTTAGATTGTTCACATCCGCACTTCCCCGTAACTTCCCCCACCCACTTCAACCTCATCAACCCCTAATCCCCAACTCACACCACACACAATTTCCATTTCCAGATTCTCACCCCGATTTCCATTTCCTCTTCCGCTTTCCTTCCCCCACCACCGCCACTCTCCCTTGGTGTTCAACCGCCGCTTTGTCACTGCCGCACGTTCAGTTGTCGTCTGCCGCTCTCATTTCATGTTCAAGGTAAGCACCTTCGCTCGTCCCCATTTTTTCGCAATTTAAAGTGCGACACGTACGCACTTTACAATACGACACAACCGCATTTTAAAGTGCGGGGTGGTGTCATTGTAATTATTTCCTTGCTTTTCCCGCACTTTGAAGTGCATAGCTTATGCACTAGTGAGGCTAGAGCTGAACGTACCGCACTTTAAAGTGCGAACGTATCACACTTTAAATTGCGGTATGTCCTCCACTGAAGCCTAACGTAATGTGAACTCTTTCATGTTTTTTTGGTATAGATATGGTAAGGACAAAGTTTGATATGAAAGTGAGGTGGAGCTAAATGTAAGAGGATGACAGTGTCTGTCATGTTTTTTTTATATAGATATTGCAAAGTTTGCTTTGGGTTTTGGCTTGGGAGTGAGCGGAAGAGCGGCGAAGATCATCTTTGAAGCACACCTTTTTGTTTGGTGAAGGTCTTTGGTTTTGATTAAGGGAGGTTGGGTATGGTTTGTTCAACTTTTTGGATTTTTCTAGAATTGGAAAATGAACATCATGAAGATAACATGATAATGAAAGAAGAAGATGATGATGGTGATGATTTGCTGAGTTTCTGTTTTTTATTTTATTTTTTTAATATTTTTGGCAAAAACCGTTAAAATATTAATGGAAAGAGGATGAAAAATCAAATGTGCTTATATAAGCTTTAGTGAGGGACTCTAAGTGTAATTTTATTTTGGACTAAAATCGTAATTTTAGTTTAAGTGGATACCAAAATTGTAATTAAGCCTACAAAGTACTCTTTCCGTCCCAAATTATAGGGTTCATTTCAGACAATCACGTCTATTAAGAAAACATGTAATAAGCTAATTAATATGGTGGTTTTGTTACTTTTTATACAAATCTTCCAAATATGCCCCTATTAAAAAAATCTGGAAATTGTTAACGTAAGTATTGGATATACCAAAAGTTGGTTGGGAATATAAAAGAAATAATTAGTAGAGGTGGTAATTAATGTTTGAAATTTAAAATATAATGAATGCAAGGGGTAAAAAAGGAAAAGATTATTTTTTTTTCCTGAAATCTAGAATGAGTCTTATAATTTGGGGCACCGAATTTATTTCTAAAAGGTTTTATAATTTGGGACCGATGGATGTAGTACAACCCATTGATTATTGCCTTTTTTGGCGAACAAAGAAACAATCACGTGAATTGGGTATTATAAAGAAACTGATTATGTTCGCAGAAAGAGAGAAAACAGTGAATCGAATCAGCTCAATTCAATGGTGTGTGCAACATTTTATTATTAAAACTAATAAATATTGTTATTAATTTAGGTTTCAAGTTAACTTTACTTATTACTAGTTGGATTTACCTGTGCGAGACACAAGTAACTTTGAATAAATTAAAATTATTGTGTGTGAAATGATATATTTTTATAATTTCTTATACATGTTGTTATGAGGTCAACAGTAGTGATCAATACTATAGTCGTGAGAAATGGTTACTTAGCAGTAAACGGTTGACGACAATTTGCACTTAACTCACATGGGCAAGGATCGAAACCCCCTTCTGCATGATCGAGGGATAAAGTTAATAGGTTGATTTTTTTCTTTAATTTATTATATCACGTAGGATATCTATATATTTTAAGTAATATATAGGTTTTTTTTTTACACACTATTTTAAGTATTATTTCCCACCCTAAATAATTATTTTTATAACTATTTCCTAATTTGAAGAATTTTGATTTGTCCAACTATATTTTTCAATTAAATATTAACATAGCAGTTTTGATTTAACACACTATTTTAAGTAATATATAATAGGTTGATTTGTTTTTTTTAAACATTATATCACGTAGGATATTTTAAGTAATATATAGGTTTTTTTATACACTATTTTAAGTAATACAATATTCTGTAAAGTCTAAGAAGAATCCTTCGTAGTTTTTTTATAAATATTAATTATTTAGGGTATGGTTTTAATGGGTAGGTCATAGTGGGGATAGTTAAGATTTATATCTTATTTTAGTGGGTAGGTGGGTATAAACCTTTTTTTATCTAATATAATAATAATAATAATAATAATAATATAGATATATAGATTATTAAAATTATTATTAATAAATAACTAATATTGTTATTAATGTAAATTTCAAGTTAACTTTATTTTCAAAAAAAAAAAAGTTAACTTTACTTATTATTATTATTGTTGTGTTGTTGTTGATGTTATTATTATTAATTTTTTTTTCTCAATTTGATATTAATAGTTAAATTGAATAAATAATAATATTTAAATTTAAACTTTATAAAATAAAATATTTAAGATTATTAATTAATATAACAAAAAATATAAAAGATTATTAATAAGTGTTAATGTGAATGTCAATTCAATTTCACTTTACTTTTATTATTATATTTACTATTACTATTATAATAATAATAATAATTATTATTATTAATTACTACTATGATTATTATTATTAGGATTTGTTCTAAAGTTGTGATTAATAATTAGAATTTATTTGTACCAGGAAAATAGTTAGAATTTAAATAATAATTATTATTAATGCATAGGTCAATTGAATTTTTCTTATATATATATATATATATTTATATCTTGGTAGGGGCGTATCAAGTGAGATCGATGTTTATTATAAGAGAAGAAAGCGTTAAATCATGGTCGTACAACCATTCATGAGTGGTTGAAATTAAAAGTAGTTTAGTGGTCACATAACTTTTTAAAAAAGTCACATGCCATTTTATTTTAATCTTAATCATTCATGATAGATATAATGGCTATGATTTCATGCTAAGTCAATTTTACTTTTTTTATTATTATTCATCTTCAAACATTATCTGCAAGTTATGATTAATAATTTCTAATAAAATTAAAATATCAAAAAATTAAATATTTTACATATAGTAATTAATTAAATGAATAATACAAATGGATATTAATTACTAATTAATATTGTTATTAATGTAAAAGGTGAAAGTCAATTTTGCTTTTATTTATTTTTAAAAAAATTCCTCATGTTGTTATTAATAATTTTCCTCCTAGATTGGGAGGAAGTGACACATTTTGGTTTATCCTACACAAAATTTTACCAATATTCCTACTCGCCCCTATAAAAAACCATAAAGAGGTCCTCAATGGTCACAAATCTCTAATAATGTCACATTTCGCATCTCTTGTTCTTGTTTTTCTTTTCCTTTTCCTTTCTGGAGCCTCTCTCATAGACTCACTAAGAAATGGCTTCAGTGTGGAGCTCATCCACCGTGATTCTCCAAAGTCACCATTCCACCGTCCTACAGAAACTCACTTCCAACGAGTTTCTAACGCACTGCGTCGTTCCTTCAATCGTGCCAATCGTTTTAATAAAGGTTCCACCCGAAAAATCCCTCAATCAAATGTAACCTCAGATGATGGCGATTACATCATGAGCTATTCAATTGGCACCCCACCATTCCATCTCTATGGTGTTGTCGATACAGGTAGTGCCTTTACCTGGTTCCAATGCCATCCTTGTAAGTCATGTTACAACCAAACCACACCAATCTTTGATCCTTCAAAATCCACAACCTACAAAATCCTTCATTGCTCCTCCCCTGCCTGTGAACTTGTGGATATGCATGGTTGTTCCTCTTCTGATACTTGTTTATATGAGAACGTATATGGAGATGGGTCAGGAACATTAGGAGATGTTAGTTTCGAGACTCTGACCTTGCAATCCACAACTGGCTCCCCTATCTCGTTTCCTAAAACTGTGATTGGTTGTGGGCATTACAATAAAGGCACGTTTCGTGGGAGAACATCTGGGATAGTTGGCCTCGGAGCTGGACCTATGTCGCTCGCAACTCAATTGGGTTCTTCAATTAAAGGGAAATTTTCCTATTGTTTGGTGCCTGCATTTTCAGGGTCTAATGTTAACAACGTTTCAAGCAAACTCAATTTTGGTGATGCTGCTGTGGTTTCTGGACATGGGACTGTCTCAACTCCCATGACCCAAAACGAAGTCTTTTACAGGCTAACTTTGGAAGCAATGAGTGTGGGAAACAAGAGAATAGATTTTTTGGCATCTTCGTCAATGTCTAATGCAAAAAATATGGTAATTGACTCAGGCGCACAGTTGACATTTTTGCCCCATGATGTGTATAACAAGGTGGAATCAGCAGTGGCAGAGGTGATAAAATTGAAGCGTGTTGAGGATCCTGGTAAACAATTGAGCCTCTGCTACTACTTAGACTCATTAGACCAAATGAAGGTTCCTGTTATCACTGCACATTTTAAGGGTGGTGCTGATGTCCGGTTACATGATTACAGCACTTTTTCTCAAGTCGATGATCATGTTGCGTGCTTCACTTTTGCCTCTTCTAGAGATCCGGAAAGTGGAATCTTTGGCAACTTGGCGCAACAGAACTATTTGGTTGGCTATGACCTGCACAAGAAAACTGTCTCCTTTAAGCCCACGGATTGCACCAAGCATTGAATCAATAGTTGTTTAAGTTGCTCAGTTTTACATCTATGTATCAAACAAAATTTATGAAATAAGTTTTTTATGTTTTTAAGTTCATCTTCTAATACATTTAATTAATAGTAAAACTCAACATTTATTTGTAATAGACTAAGGGCCCGTTTGGTGGTCAGGACAGGATAGGATATGATATGAAAGCTGGATTGCAACAGGATAGGATAGGAGCAGGATAGACTATTATCCTATCTGGCGTTTGGTAGACACCAGATAGGATAGAGTCATATCATATCCTGTGTTTGATGTGCACCGGATAACAACAGAATATGATACATAATAACTCAAATGACAGAATTACCCTTTAATTTAATTAAATGTATATTTTTCTAAAATTATATTTTACACATTAAAAAAAATTAATATCAAAAAGTATATTTATAAAAAAAAAATTAACAATGAAGCATGTTCATGTGCTTTCTAGAAATAATATAAACAAACTCAAATAACATAAACACCATCCATCAATACACAAGCCTACTATACTTAAAAAAAATCAATTCTGCTTGCACTACACATATCTCCCAATAAAATTGATTTTAAAAAATAGTAAAGTGTGTGTTTGGATCTGCGTTAGCATAATTGAGTTTGGTCAGAATTGAGTTTGTAAACGTGAGTTAAAATGATATGATTTATGTTTGGATATGTTTACCAAAAACGTGATTTTCATGACCAAATTTTGTTTGGGTAACTTAGATTAGAATTACTTTTAAGTATGTAATGACCAAAATACCCTATAAATACTATAATCAATATACATATACTTGCACTAATTAAACTCTTGAAGAACATGAAACCTGCAATAAACTTAACAAATTGAATCCAACTGGAATAAGCAAGAAATACTGTCAAATTTTCTAACGAGGGTGTAAGGACCCAAAACTACAACCAATAAATTATCCTTCTTTTCTTATCATCAACAAAAACATTTCAGTTGATTTTTACAATGAGAATAGAAAGAAACAAGGAAGTAACAACATTTCCTTGTTATACTAGTCCTGAAAACTTAAATCCTAGATGTCATCAAACCCAATTGTTGAGGCATCCATTCCTACACTGAAAACGAAAATCAGTACCTCCTAAATCACAATAGCTACCCAATAACATATTACAAATAGTGTAGTAATTTAATCATATGTCATCATAGATCCAATAGCATGCAATTGGTGATAACCTGCCAGAACCATGTATGCAGGTTTGCCAATCACCCACCTCCTTAGCTACATCAAGAACACCAATCTGCAAAATACCACAAACAACCAGCAAAAATACACCAACAACAACCAATGTCAGAATCAGGACTTGGTAAAGTCATGATAAATTGATTATAATAAGCTTTGTTCCTTCTTTGCACATTTTCAATTTTATCAAGCAAACTGGCAGAATTAAGAAGCAAATTTCATAAACAAACTCAGGTGATTATCCATGTATGCAACCTTTTTCAATAAAGTGAGTTTTTCTCCATATTAAACCAGTACAATCAGAAGCAAACAGCAAGCAGAAAAGTTATTTTACAAACCATAACATCATATAGATCACTCTGACAAAGAAAAGAATTAGAAGACATAAACTTACAAAACCATATTACAGAACCATTTACCATGGTGCCAAAAGAATATCGAGCTTATCAGAAAATCCTAGGGATTCATCCATTATTAAGGGATCATTGTTTTAACAAAGTATATGTATATAGAGCAGCTGAGAAACCGAAAATTGAAAAGAAATGGAAAAAACGAATTACAAAGGGGGAAATCGAAAATTGAACAGAAATGGAAAAAATGAATTCCAAAGGGGGAAATCAAAAATTGAACAGAAATGGAAAAAACGAATGACAAAGGGGGAAATCGAAAATTGAACAGAAATGGAAAAAATGAATTCCAAAGGGGGAAATCAAAAATTGAACAGAAATGGAAAAAACGAATGACAAAGGGGGAAGTCGAAAATTGGTTAGTGGAAGAAGAAGAAGAAGAAGAGGAGGAGGAGAAGCGGCTGAACGGCGAAGAAGAAGCGGCTGAACGGCGAAAAAAGAAGAAGAAGGAGAAGTACAAACGGATGAACAACGAAAAGAAGAAGAAGAAGAAGAAGAAGAAACAGGCCACGACATACCTGCGACGGGCACGAACGGCGAACGACGGCGCTGACGTCGGTGACGGCGAGCTCGGCGGCCGGCAGAACAGCAAGGAACAGCAACGAATGTGTGAGTGAGATAGGTCTGTGAAGAGCAAAGCAGAAGGGCTGATACGGAAAGAAAGAAGAAATAATTTCTAATCCTATGTGGTCCCTTTCTATCCCATGTCCCCCCTAGGATAAGAAAATAAACTAAGAAGGTAGGATAGGATAGGATAAAAGGATAAGCTATCATATCCTATTGGGTCACCAAACACTGGATTAAAACAGGATAGGATAAGTATCATATCCTATCCTATCCTGTCTTGCCCACCAAACGGGCCCTAATAGTAGTAGGAAGCAGGTGTCAAAACCATGATTGTTCATAACCGATTTGATAAAAAAAAAAACTGAAAATTCAATTAATAAAAATCAAAATCCAAACAAATCGAAAAACTAAATCAACTTGAACATTTGAAATTCTTTATTGAATTTCGAATTGGATTTCAAATTTGATTACCAAAATCGAACAAATTCAAATTGAAATCGTACAGTTGCAAATAGATATAACTTTCTATATACATATATTATATTATCCATACTTAATTATATACATTCTTAAATGTTTATATTTTGTAATTTTAATCCTCATCTTATCCTTGTCCTTAACCTAATCCTAATCCTCATCTTATCCTTATCCATACTTAATTATATAGATTCTTAAATGTTTATATTTTGGCAGTCAAGAGAATAAATTGGTAATTCAATAAATCAATACACATAGGTGAATATTTTAACATGGTTATATCTGTAATTGTGTTATTGAATACGGAATCAATCGTGGTCGTCCATGGGTTCTATTTAAAATGGGAAGAGTATCAAAAATCTTTACGGTTAACATAAAAATGGTTAAAAAGATCAAGAAATTAATTAATATTATTTTAAAATGTTGGTTAAATTAGAAAAAAAAATTGAATAAAATACGAAAATTATATTTAAAATGGGAAGAGTATAAAAAAGATTAAAATTTGGTTAACATTTTTTAATTTAGTTGATTTAATTTGAAAATTTTAATTGATTTACATTGAAAAGTTTCTACTTCTGATAAGTATGAGGAGGAGCCACTTAGAAGCTATTGCATGAGAAAGTTACACCTTTTCTCCTAATAACACTTTTTTTATATTATAGTATTAGATTAGATTAGATTTGTTGGTTACACTTAGAAAAATATCATAGTATTATATCAGATATACTTAACTTTAATACTTAAAATAATTATTATTTAAAAATAGTAATTAGTTTTTAAAAATAAAAACAAAATTCCTCAACTTATGAATAATAAATAAAATTAAAATAATATTAACTTTAACTTTAGTATATTATAAATTTAAAAACATTCCAATTAGTAATTAATAAAATTATTATTAACAACTAATGTATTTACGAGCTTTGGCGGCGTAAACACTCCCTTAGCTGAGGTGTTGGCGATTGAGATGAGGATTAAATTAAACACGCTAGAAAGCTTGATTTCAATGACATTGCCCGCACATTAGACTGTCTTGCTGTTGCTCGTATCCAGCAAAGCACGAGGACGTGAGTCTGTTATAGGCTAGAGAGACTTTTCGAAGAATTAGAACCGTGCTCCATGGTGACTTGTGTGTTAGATTTTCTCATATACCGCACGAACTGAATAACACGACCGATTATTTTGCTCACCAGGAGGCTCAAGATAGCTCTCTGTATCATTTCCGGAAGCACCCTCCTTACTTTGTTTTTGCATCTCTATATCTCAACGCTATAATAGGCTAGTCTTTTTTCTATCATTAGTTTTCCTCTTGTTAAAAAAAAAAGTTAATATTGTCATTAATGTAAATTTCAAGTCAACTTTACTTATTATTTTTTTTTCTCAAATTCAGATTAATAATTAAATTGAAATAATAATAATATTTAATTTACATATGAGAAATTTTTAAAAAAAATAGCAATTAATATAAAATATTATTAATATTGTTTTTAATCTAAAGGTCAAGTCAACTTTACTCTTCTTATTATTATTCTTCAAAAAATCTCTTCAAGTTATGATTAATAATTTAAATTTAAATAAGAATTAATAATAAAATTTAAATATTTTAGATATAGTAATTAATTGAATGTACAAATGGTTATTAATTACTAATTAATATTGTTATTAATGTAAAAGATCAAAGTCAATTTTGCTTTTATTTACCATTATTATTTTTAAAAAGTTCCCTCATGTTGTTATTAATAATTATTCTCACGGGGAAGCAAATGTGGTTGCTCATAGTTTAGCAAAAACTCTTGTATCCGTTCGGATTTGTTGCCGATTTTATTTCAATGAATACCACTTTAACATAAAATAATTCCTCACACGTTGGGAGGGAGTGATACATTTTCGGTTATCCTACATAAAATGTTATCATTGTACATTCTAAGGGTGCTGATATCAACTCTTTTGTTCAAGTCAGTGATAGTGTTGTGTGCTTCACTAATCAAGGATTGAGAACAATAATTAAGGTTTTTTTTTTTTTTAAAGAAACAAAAAACAATTAAGGTTGGAAGAATGGAAGCAGTAATTATTTTCACCCTTCATTATTCAGCTAATCACCTAACCCTCCAAAGTCTCAAAACTAGAGGCAATCATACCAATCATAAGAACGTTTTGTCCAGTTTACATAACATAATTTTTAAAATCAAAGGTTAGATATTTTTGTCAGCATATAGTTTTATTTTGAGGAAATACCGAAATAGTATATAATTATTAAGTTATTAAAAAAATTAAACTTACGAGATTATTATAATATTCAAATAATCATGTCTTAGTAAATTATAGAAACTACGAAAGATATTTAAAAAAAAATGAAACTACGAAAGAAAGTTTGGGGCATATAATCGTAAGAAATAGTATGTTACTATATTTTGCCCAATTCACACTCTTATAATTAAACATACAATAAAATGAGTAAAAAACTGAAAATGCAATTTTAAAAGGGGCATTCCGAGAATTGAACTCGGGACCTCTCGCACCCTAAGCGAGAATCATACCACTAGACCAAATGCCCATGCGATGATGGTTCTATTGTGTAAAACTATATATATTAAATTCATTTACATAGGTGTGTTTCCCTCCAAACTATCGACCTGAAAATTTTGCTGCATTTTTTCACGCTGGTTTTGATTTTCCCCTCCAAAACCTTTCATAAATTGCTCACAATGCCGTGGTTTCTGTACTTCACCTTCTTCTCCGTTGATCACAGTAACTTTTAGGGCTTCACTTCAATTTTCAGTTATGCAGTGATTCGGAACAATATTCACAAAATTGTCAAAGAAATCGGAGTTCCCATTTCAATGGCTGACGCATTTCGTTCTCAACCTTCATCGCCACCCGCTGGTGATTTTCACATTCTTCTTCGCTGCTTCTTTTCTTTTATCATGAATAATCATTTGTTGTTAACATTTTTCTCTTTCGCTTTGATGTTATCATTTATGCATGCAGTGTGTTTGTGTGTGTGTGTGTGTGAGGACGAAAACGCGCGGATTGTTGTTTGATTGTGTGGGGTTTTTTCTATGCATTCACAAACTGCGTTTCTGTTGCTCTATTGGTACTTTTTCTCATTTGGGTCGTCAATTTATTTTCAAATTGTTCATGCTTTTGTTTGTGATGGAAGTAGAGCACACGAACCCCGCCTCATGAGTTAATCAGTAACTGAAATAGAGATTATATGTTTTGGGTGCTTGATCTGATCAACAGAGACTATTCTAGATCACCCGCATAATGGGATTGCGTTTGAGTTGTGACTGTGCAATAGACTGAGTTGAAATATGTGTGAAATATATGTATGTTAGAACTTAGAAGTAATTGTGATAGTTATTGCTTTTGTTTCTGCGTGTGGAATGTTGTGGAACTTGGATTGAACTAGCTTGGCTTGATAAGATTGTTGTTTGGATACAATTAGGAGATAAAATCAAAGATGCAAATGAAGGTGATCAGTCTGGGGAAACTGAGCTCTTTGAGGATACCTTGGCAATCAATAGTCCCTTCACTGAGGTGGAAAATCTCAGTCTTAATACTGAGATTATAGATGATTCGGATTCGGGTACTGTAGAATACATGACTACCAGTCCTGTATGTGATCATGAACAAGAAGTTGTGCTTGATAGTGAGGATGAAGAAATGAATAGTACAGGTGCAGTAACTGTTCCAGAAGGATTTCTTAAGGATGAAACTAGTCCAAAAGGGAAAAATCTTTTGACGCTCTTCAAGAAGAGACAGCCTAAGCCACCTTGTGAGCAAGCACACTCAAATTCCACAAATTTTGGGAAATCTGCTACTGGTATGTGTTTGTTATTATTTAACATTGAGTGTCGTTTTTTAATATATATCTTTTGTATTGTATCTCACTATCTCTGTAAGTTATTCTTGTTTGACTTACCATACAAACAAACAACTTGTCTAGAGTATTTCATGCATGGTTAACTTTTGAAGAATATAATGTTCTTCTAGTCGAAAATGTGCTTCAATTGGTGCTGAGAACTTTGATGAAAACAACCACCTATATCTGCCTGCAGGGTTAAATCACATTCACTCACCAGAGCCTGCAGATTCAACCCAAGATGCACTAGGCTTCGTGGATCAGTACTTGTCATCCAACAGTGTGGCCTCCTTTGAAGGAATTCATTGTAGAAAGATCACTAGGGAGGAACCACCTAATGTCATGATTGCAAGGGGAGTAGGACCATTGAGTCTGGCTAAGAAAATTAAAGCTCGAACTCAACAAGAAGAGAAAGAACCTTTCAAGTGGGTTGGCTGTGATCAAAGTGACAAAGAAGCTGATATCTTTTATAAAACTAATGCAGCGTCTTCAAACCTTGGAGGCTACAGACAGACATATAAGAGAAGAAGACAGAAAAAAGATGATCATCTTCAGAACCAAGGAAACTGTAGTACAGGTAATAGATGTGATAATTCAGTCCAAGGACCAAGGATGGCAACTGAAAATATTAACTCTCTTAAGGAGTTGGATTTTGAGTCAAGTGCTACAGGAGAGAATCTTAACGTTTATTCCAATGTTCCACATACAGAAGGCATGTATGATATTGGTTTAGACACTCAAATAGCTGCTGAAGCTATGGATGCATTAGCCCACGAGCCCTCTCCTGCCTTCTTTTTTAATGATACTGACCAAACGGAGAATACATTTGCTGGTTCTTTGAGCAATTTGAATGAAGATCATCTCAAAAGTCATTCATATAGACAGCATATTGGTTTACATTCTGTCACACTAAGACCAAATAAGAGAAATGTATCTTCATGTAGATTTCGTAAACTGGCTTCTAGTTCCTCTAGCAAGCACACTGAGAACCAGGAGCCAAATCTTGTCACAGGAAAATTGAAAAAGATGATGAAAAGCAAGTCAACGGCTGAGGGACAGTTTGGAAATAATACTATTAAACCAATATGCAGTGAACATGTACTACTTGAAGATGTTTGCTCACTAGGAAAGTGTATGAGTTTTCAAGCTGCCTCCAAAGAACCCAGAAACTTGAGTGATGAGGGATGGACAAGGATCAAGGATCAACCAAGCCATCATACAACAAAGAACAAGAATGTCAAGGAAAAGGGTGTTATTAGACACAAGAGGAAGGGCAATGGTTTAGTGGCTGATCCAGTGAAGTTAGGTGTTAGGACAAAACATCCTAAATTGACTACCAATTCATGTGGGGAGGCTAGGAAGAGCAGGTTGAATCACCAGGTTCGAGATAGTCCACTGCTATCTGCAATCAGCAGTTTTTCAAGCATTGATTCTTGGGTTTACCCAAAAAGACCAAGAGGGAAAAGAAAGCGGGCTAACGTGCAAATCAATCTCGATGCACCCACAACTTTGTGTATTGATGGAAAAGAAAGCAGTGTCTACTCCACGAGATGTCTAGAAGATCAAGATGTGAATAAATCATGTTTTCCTAACACCCCTTCATCTTGCAATGCTTCATCTAATGTCAATGGAAGATGCCTGTTACAGGGGACCTCTGTTCAACCAGGTTCAGCTGGTGATTCCATGACATCTGAAAACCTGAATGATATGCATCCATTATTGCAGGCACAAGTTGAACTACTGCCTAACAAGAGCACTGCACAGTTACGCTCGGAATTTTCTGCTACAGTAGCCTCAAGTGAAAGCATAAAGATTTCAAATGCTAACCACACATACAACAAGCATCACCAAAAGTCATGCGACAAAAACCTGCCAAAGTCTTCGCTTTTGAAGGAGCTTATCAGAGTTCCTGGGTCTATGCCAGTTTTGATATGGAGAGATCTGAGACATAGAAGAGATATGGCACATGTTCGAGTTCTGTTTAGCCAACATTTGGATGACAGTGTCATCAAGCAGCAAAAAAAGGTAATCGGTTGATAGGTGATGCTAAATGTTAAAATAAGATATGTCAAATGTGGATATTGCTGACTACTTAATTTTTTTATTTTCCCCTTCCAGATCTTGGATCGTTTCAAGATACCTATAGCATCAAGTTCAATGGAGGCCACACACTTTGTTGCAGACAAATTTAGACGGACAAAGAATATGTTGGAAGCAATGGCTCTTGGGAAAATAGTGGTGACTCACTTATGGCTTGAGAGCTGTGGACAAGCCAACTGTTTTATTGATGAGAAAAATTATATTCTGAGGGACATGAAAAAGGAAAAGGAAATCGGCTTTAGCATGCCTGTTTCTCTTGCTCGAGCAAGACAGAAGCCTCTCCTGAAGGTATTTGTATAAACTTCTCTTCATTATATGCTCAAATTCTTATGTGCTTGTAAATTTTACCTCAAAATATAGTTACTTGCCTCTACAGGGTAGGAGAGTCTACATCACACCACACATTAAACCTGATAAGGAAATAGTCACAACCTTGGTCACAGCTGTTCATGGCCAGGTATGCATATTCACCATTGCACACCACTCCACAACTGCAGCTGACTTGTGGTTGTAACATTCTGCCCACATTTTCATAAATTGTCTGCACTCTTCAGGTATTGGACGAAAGTCAGATATATGGAGATAAGAATGATAATATCTTAGATGATCTGCTGATTCTTTCTTGTGAAGATGACTACGCAATATGCGGCCATTTCCTTAAGAAAGGTGTTGAAAACTTCTGTTATCTTTGATAAATCGTGCACTTATGATTTATTTTCTACTCATGTGCAGTATGGAAATACTTAAATTTGCAGGAACTGCTGTTTACAGTCCAGAGCTTATTCTGAATGGAATTGTAGTCCAGAAATTGGAACTTGAGAGGTATGATGATATTTGGAAGTCATTTTTCCTTCATGTTGTTCATTCTTTATATTCCACACACAGAATGGATTCTTTTCACTTTATTATTTTCTGCTTTTTTACCTAGTTTGTATATTAGACAACCTATGCAAAATCCTCCTATGATCTCAACCATGTATGGCTGTCTCCCACTACAACGAATTTGTTTTGTAGTAAAAAAAAACTTAAGGGTAAGTTGCAAATTAGTAAAACACACTGAGCTGTTAAAAATTACTGTAAGAACCTACAGTTTTCATTACTGTCCTTTTTGAAGATGTCTAAACTAGGCACGGGAAAAAGCTCTTCTAAGATGAAATAACAAATAAGGGCATATCCACCTTTGAACTTTTAGGTGATAATATCACAATGCACTTCAAATTCAATGAAAAATGCCTACTTGTTTACTCAAAGACAAGGTTTTTTAGATTAACTTTATTCATAGTAGGGAAAGGCTTAATCGCAAAATAGTTTGATGGCACAACCTGGCACGGCAGTGTCTTTTATCGAACCGTTTTTTTAAATAATATAATAAAATTAAAAGAATATGTAATTCTAAATCAAAATCCTGAAAAATATTAAATGTGTGTTGGTCGTGCATAGCAGCGGTCGTGCCATATAGCTCCGCTGTTCATGATAATTAGTAACGTACAGCACAACTAATGCTATGCCATCAAGGTAGGTAATTTTCAGACTTCTTTCAGATTTAGGAGCCACCTATGACATTTTCAGATACTCGCATGTAGTGACTAGTGAGTTTATTTTCAGCCCTCAGAAAATATAAAATCCGTCTTCCCAATAAAATGATCAGTAGTACACCATCTCGACTTTTAGTAAAATTTAACATTGTTATGAACTTTGGCAGACATAAACTTTTCGTGAATCAAGTTACAAGGATTAAGCCAAGGACGTCTAATCGGTTCGGGAAGGTTTACAGAAGGCGTAGAAGTTTTTATGTCAACAATAGCTGACTTTTAACAGTGTTCTTCTGGTCTACTATGTACAACTCAAAACCAATGTCCACCCAGCTCAGAGCACCACTTTTTAGTTTCTTACATTTGCAACGCAGTCTTTATTTTTTTCTTGTCCTTTTCTTTTTTGTTCTTAGCATATTCTATATGGCAAATGATGGCCACAAATTAAGGAAAGCTTTTTATTATTATTTTTGTTCAAGGGATTGATTTTCATGTAAATGAAATATATGCATTTTCTTTTCCGGGCTCAGATAAGTTAGCTTTGGATGAAAGACTGCCAGCTGCAGTATCTTGGTTACTGCAAAATGTTTTTTTTGGGTCAAAGCTCACTGTAAAATAGATTAAGTGCATGTTTGGAAACTGTAACTAGAATTGATTGTGGATGATAATTGTGTATTCTGAAAGCATGAAATACAGAAAAAGTAGCTTTTGAAATCGTTCAAGCTACAATGAAGTAACTATTGGCAGAACCCTTGTGGAAAGATGTTCATGTTGCCTAATTCTTTTGCTTGACTAACTCATTAGAAGCCATTTTGGCAATTATTTTTTCCAGATTCTCACTGAGCATGATTTGTAGAGGGATAAGGTCTCGTTTTTATGTATACCTTTTGGCATGAAGTTGACAAACACCAAAACGAGCCAAGTTTACGTTACATAAGTTTCACTGGATATCTAATGAACCTTCTTTAAAAGCATGACTTGTAACCAATTATGTAAATGCATAACTTGATAGTTCATATACACTGTTAATTTCTTCTTTGACTTCCAACCATTTATTAATCTTAGGACATCCATCTTTGTGAAAAAAAAAAAAAAAAAATTCATCTCAGGACAAATTCATCATGATATCGACAAACTTTTGGCAAACGAATTTAAATAATGCGTAGCGGTTCTCGAAAATGTTTGTATATTAACAATTCTGAGTAACTGGCTCTTGATATGAATCCTTACCCAAACTTGCAGGGGCCACTATAAGTTTATAATTATGATAAAGGGATAAGAGTAATTGCAGAATAAAATTATCAACAAATATGTCAGAAAATTCCAAGCAACTAGCACTCAATATGAATTCTTTCACCCCTGGAATAGTAATTCGTACAATTTTCTCCACATTCATGCTGCCTGACAAACATTATACCAAAAATCTCAAAAATTTATAGCTCCAAAGGTAATAAGTTGGCAGGTGAGGGTCCTCATTTCGTCAAATGCTAACAGGAAGAGAATAAGAAATTCTAATCATGATTCCCATGGCAGATAAAATTATGTAGTATGAATGTGGAAGAATCTCTGCAAATACAACGCTTTCTCCTCAGTTACCAATCGAAAATGGCGAGGTGATGAAACTGTTATTAAACAAGTATGGCATCAGGTAATTCCATACAACTTAGCATACTTGGTTTGAACACGTCACTGATTGCCTTCATGTGCTTGGGCGTTGGAATTGTAACTATCATAACCTCCATAACCTCCAGTCGGTGGCGTGGATGCATTGGCTTGATACGTTGCTGAGGAAGCCGTGGCCGGAGCACCATTGGAAGCTGGTGCTGCAGTGTTTCCAGGAACTATTGATGGGGGAGTTAGTGTAGGGGGCCTGGGTAGGTTAGGTGCTTGACCTGGTACCAGGGGAGCGCCAGGTGGAGGTATTGTTGGTGGCATGCCCGGTGCAGAAAAATATCCTGTGAACTCCAATTAAAAACAAGTTACATAACATACGGCTAGAATAAGCAACAAGTTGATTATGCTTGAACATGGCCACCTGATTTTCCAGAGCTTTTGGCACAAAAATAGAAAGTTGCTACTACAAAAAACTCTGACCAAGTAAATAGATAAATACAAGCATAGATTTTCTTACATTTTTACTTAATAAAACAACCAGCTTTTTTAAAATGAGAAGCCACACAATCAGGTAGCACAGTTGAAAATTGAAATTTCCAAGAAAGCCAATTACAGTAATGGAAGCCAAACAAGTAAATTGCAGTGAACCATTAACATGTGCATAATCATAGTCAAGGTAAACAGAATAAGATAACGACATATATCTGCGTAAAATGCAGGGGAAGATGCTTCAATGAAAGGGGTGGGAGATGATATCCATCTGGTGCAAAAGGACCTGGTCTAGGCAAAAGGGGTCTCATCCCTGGAATTAGTGGTTGACTTCCAGGGAGTGGTGCATTGCCGGGGATGGGCAATCTTGGTTGTGGCAAGATAGGATAAGAAGGCCTTTGAGCCATCATGGGATTATAGGCAACGCCAACCTGCTGAAAAGCCGCAGCTTGTCCAAGATGTTCTTTGATCCTTTGATCAATTAAACTTTGGGTTTGTTGTTCTTCAAATTGCTGGTAGTACAACCTCACATTTGCCTGAAGTAATCATGAACAGAGAAATTAACATCTTAAACATGATGTAGAACACTTATTTTACGAAGCAAGACAATTTCACAGTACCTTGTGCTTGTAACCTGCATTATGCTGCTTCCTCACAGATGGCTACAACATACAAAGAAAATAAAGTGTGTTAATAAGGATGAAAACTGGGGGCAAACAACCTTTTATGGAATTAAAACATAACCCAGATTTTTGTTCCATCGAATTTTAGGTAGTAATCCTAAATATTACATTTTAAAACTAAATCTAACCCTAAATACATCAGGCACCAGCAATTCGCAAGTTGAGCTAAAAAGCACTATTAACAACACAACAGCATCACAATTTGCAAGCAGGGAAAAACATGTGCTATTGCTTTCATAGATGAAGTGAGAAACTTACAGAATCGTGGGTCAAGTAGGTATCGCAGTAGTCACAATAGTACCTGCAAATTGGAGCAAAGGAATAAATGAAGAATAATGAGTTGGGTGGATTCGATTAAACTGAAACAGCAATAACAAAGTACCTAGGCATCGCTATTCGTAGGTGTAATTTTGCTTTTGCCTTCTCCTTCGAGAGCTGATTGATTGGTGATTCCAATTTCCAGCAAAGAGAAAAACCCTAAACCAGAACTTGCTACGGTATCGAGCCTGGAACAAGAAAGTTAAAACCCTGATTTAAAAAATAATAATAACATTAATAATAATAAATATATTTCCTTGTAAATTATCTTCCTTTTTTTTTTACAAAAGGAAGGAAAGAAAACAACAAAAGAAACGAACTAAGCTACCGCATCTTTACACAAGAGCGGAATCACAAAAGAAGGAGACTCCTTCCAAATACGCATCGGACACTCTGTCTTAGAAGCTTCTCTCGCCAACGCATCCGCCACAGCATTTCTATCTCGCATAACATATGAGAATTGAACATTCCAGTCATCACCCAACATTGCCCGAATAGAAGCAATAATATCCCGTTGCCAATAAGTTTGCGTGTCTCTGTTCTGGCTCAGAAGCTCCACAATATCCTTACAATCTATGTAGCATACAATTTCTCGGAAACCCAAATCCCAGACAAGCTTCAAACCAGTTCGAAGCGCCAGAAGCTCCGCATGAAAAGCACAACCAGCCCCATAAGAACAAGCAAACCCCGATAGCCATTGGCCAGTGGAGTCCCTTACCACACCGCCACCACCCATTTGATCTGGCCCAGAAATCCAACTGTCATCCGTATGAAGATGGATCCAATTCGGTCATTTAACAAACATGGATTCTCGAGGAGTTGGTGTTATCTTCCCCCACCTCACAAATTCATTCACCGTTATTAAAATCTGTCGCCAACGGGTGTGGATCAAAAACCACATTATTCCGCCAACGCCAGATACACCAGAGAATGGCAATCGCAAATGCCTACTGAGGTCCCTGGAGGAGGTATCGAAACCAATCATGAAAGGAGTACGCCGCACCACATTATCTATATTGATTGTGCGATTTGCGTCTCTCATATTTAAAATGAATTATTTTGTCCTTAAATCTATTGACGTGTTACAATCAAGTCATTTTGTTAGAGGGACATCCAAAATTTAATAAGACAGAAGTATTGATTTAAAAACTAGATCGCCTCGGCCGGTTCAACTAGTCTAATTATAACAAAAAATTACACCCAAGTGCCACGTGAGACTGCCATTATGCGCCGCGTGAGATTGAGATTTTTTTTTATACAAGAGGAAAATACGTGAGACAGGGATTGACTTAATAATAAGGTTTAATTATAAAAAAATAAAAAATTAACACTTTACAAATTAAAATGCTAAAACTTATAAAATCTTAAATCTATAATATCCCTAAACGTAATCCTTAATACTATCACGAGATAAGAAGGGAGATAAGAAACACCGTGTGCGAAGGAAACCCATAGACTTTGGTTCCTTGAGTTGTAAGGGTTTTGTGATAGAAAGGAGGAAGGAGCGGGTTTCGCACATACTTGTTGGTCCTAGAACACGTGGAGGGGATGATGAAGGAATTTGAGGTGGATAATGGTAAACTTAAAGTGGTCCCGAATGCTCGCACATGGGAGAAGACAACGTCCGACCCAACTTTCTAAGGTGGATATAAAATTTCGGATAATATGCAATTCAGGTACAAATCTCTCTTCTTCATCTCTTCAATTTTCTTGAGCGGCTCAGATATCACTTTCTTGTCATGTGGATGAACTTCAGCATCTTGCCAATTAAAGAAATTTCAAGTTCTTTTCCCTTTCCCCTGAAAGAACTGAGCACTCGCACTTGTTAGTTTGAGTTCAGACAAGTTCGAATCAACATGCAAAATAAATGTTGTTCTTACCTGAAATCTTCCACACCCATAGAAATGTTATCACGAATTATCCTTCGTTCATGATGTCACAAGTGGCACCTCATCCCCACAGTAGCAAAACCTTCTCCTTGGCATAGTCCCATGCATAACCAAGCTCTAAGGCTAACCTCGCTTCCTCCTCCCAAGTAACGGACTTCGCTGGATCGAATGGAATGAGGAAGAGGATAAGAATGGGAAATCATAGTACAAATGTTTGGAGTAGGAGAATTTTTACCAGAGCTCCAACGACTTTCAACTCATATATAAATGTAATTTTTTATCACATTAAAAAGACATTTTTTTCAAATTATCATGAGATGTAAGTTTTTATTAAAAATACTCCATACATTGCTAAAGGAAATTAAAAAGTATGACCATCAAAGCACAAGATGCCAAAGAGAAAAGCACAAGATAACTATATGTTCAAAATGTTTAGAGCAATCTTTTACTGTTTTTTTATTTCCAGAAGGACAACCCAAGACCACATATGATGTTACATAATAGTGTATCTTCACACATGTTAATGTGAAAAAATATTTATATTAATTTATAAAAAAACATTCACTCATTTTGATAGCCTCAAAATAAGTGTAATGGATATCTAAACATAACTCAGTTAAGACATTGCAAATAATAATATGAAAATGATTGGCGGACATATTATTTACAACTACACACTTCAAAGACATTGGTTAATTTGTAACATTTTTTCTCCGTCACAAAATATTGTGTAGGTTAAAACAACTAAAAAAAATATGTATATATCTACTTATAATCACTGATAGTAGCATGACAACCATCACTCTCCATGCATGAGATTATTTCCCACCATATGTAGCAGTCTCATCATCGATCGCATGCACAAAAATATAAAGGGGCCCCTCCATTGGCGGCACAATTGTTTTCGTCTTCGATGTCAATTGCAATTGCAATGGATAGAACCTTTTGCATCATCGTTGAAAGGGAATTGCACTACATGCCCTTTTCTTCTTTTGCAGAGATCCCTGTCTTTTTTTGATATATAAGTGGTCGAGTGGTTATCATGTGGTTAGAAGAAACACTTGACAAATATCCAATATTAATATTATCAATTATGTAAGCACCAAAAAGGTAAACGCCCTTTACATGACCAATTTGACACCCTTTTTATTGACCTGAAAGTGAAATCATATATAATAAAGTGAAAAGGAACTATCAACTATTAACTATACATATCTTTAGTTTATAGTGCGACTTATTCTGGTTTTCCACTTAGTTAGATTTGGAGCATATATCTTGTCAATGGAAGATAATTAATATCATCAAACGGGAAAAGAAAGTTCTTCATTTGTTCAAATCCATGACGAATTGACATTTCTAATTTGAACCAAAGATCCATCGAGTGGGCTCGGTTGTTTGTTTCTCTGACGACCATATATACGAGAGATTTCATTTTCTGTCGACATTTGTAAGATTCGTATTTATTCAGCAAAACATGCGCACGGTAGATTCTAATGCTTACAAAAATGGAAAAAAAAAATAGAGATAGATTGAATTTCATCTCACTAAAAATATTTCACAGCTTATAGTCTCTAACATCAATAACCTATGTGAAATTAGTCTTTTTTATTTATTTTACAGTGGTTTTTATGTATTAGTGGAGAGTTTTTAACTAACACAAAATACATTAGTGACGGCTTAAACTGCCACTAAATGCACTGCAATGACAAACTAAAAGCTGTGAATTTTTTTCGAGGGACATAATCAATTCAATCATATTTTACAAGGATTAAAAATATATTTAACCCGAAATATATGTTGACAATTAAATTTCATTCGCACATGGTGTGCTCAGATAGAAAAATAAAAAAGAACTAAGTTATATGATATGTGATGTGATAAGAAAAAATAAGTGAAATTGAAATGTAAGAAAAACTAGGCATTTTTTTTAGAAAACATTTTCTATTTTTACTTTTATTTTTTGTAGATAGTTTTCATTTTCAAATTTTTTAAATTTAGAAATCATGTTTATTTTCACTTTCTATTTTCATTTTCACTATCGTTGACACCACCTTTGTCGTCGCCGCCCCACCCACCATCACCGTCGTGCCTCCACCACCAATACCGCTTTTCATCTCATTGATTGGTAGTGGCGGCAGAGACAAAGGCGGCGGTGGCGGCAATAATGGTGGTGGTTCTAGTGGTGACGGTGATAGTTGTGACAACTCGTTTTCATTTTCAATTATTTTTTTTTCTATTTTGTTCATATTTTAAACAATAATTAAGAAAAACATTATTTAAATATTAACCAAACATGTTTTTCAGTTTTTCTATATAAATAGAAACATGAAATGAGCTAATCAAAAGTGTGAATATGTCATTCCTAATCAAGGAGGAAGGGAAAAAAAGAGAAAAGGAGTAGCGTGGATTGGTGCTATGATTACGGATGGGGTAATTAGATGTAATGAAATTTGAATGGCTTTCTTGTGTTGTCTTGATTCGTTTTGGAAAACATGTGACATTGGCAATTAAGACATGAAGTGTGTGTTTTAGGGTCTCAAACTCCGTAAACATAACCGAAAACAAACACAAACATAAACATTGATAGAGTAACGTGAAATATGGCTGGCATTGGCAACATCCATTTGCGCTGTGTTTGCGGGGACAGTCTGGCGAACTTATCTTTGTACCTCGTTTTTCTCGCTTACTACCATATTACCCTTTTTCTTCTTATTTACTCCGCTGCCCTTTCTCTTCTTCTCCATTTTTATCTCATAATGTGTGCCATCCATTTTGTTTTCCTTTTCTATTCTCATAAACATTCTACACATAAATTATTTATTGTCATTTTTTTAAAATATCATGATATTGTAACTTTTTCAATTTAAAAAATATATTTAAATTCAACTTTTTCATAAATATTTAGATGCCTATAAGAGCTAGAGTTAAATAAATAGTCTATGAATCAAACTCAAATATACTTGTTTCTACATTCCTCAATGATTTTCCTTTTAATATGACTAAAAAAGGTAGTGAAGCCTCCTCATAGATCAAAGGCATCAAAGATAAAAAAGAATAGTAAGTCAAGCGATGCGATAGATAAATGGTTAAATAAAAATTTCATAAGCTTTGCTAATGGCCCAAGCGTTCATATGAAGTTGGGAATAAGTTGTATTTTGATAGTTAATGAAAAAGGACTCAAAGACGTGTGAATGAGACCTTATGCTTGAGTTTAGGGGAAAAAACATAATTGTACATGAAGAACCCTTCAGTGCACTCTAAGTAAGCCTGAGCATCTGTCTACAGGACCAACATAGAATATTTATTGGATTATACCCCCTCAAATATTGCACCAATGTCCTTTTTAACAGAGCGAAAGAGTGATTTTGCTTCTTCATACCTCCTGATTAATCTAGTCTTCATCATTCATTGAATCAGGAACTTCGAGTATTTGTTCGCCTTGTCTACGGCTCATAAGGCTGAAACCTGCAAGACTAAGGTCAGAATCGAGATGTGAAAAATATCTTGTGGAATTGACACTTGAGTCGCTAAATCATCTTGACAAAGGGAAGATTCTACAAAAAAATGTAAAGGAGTTGGAGCGGAAATTGAGCGCAAAAAATGAAATTTTCAAGCACAACTGTTATAGTGGTGGAACCCTTATAGAATTATCTATTTCCCCCAATTTTAAAATTCAAAAAATAAATTAAAAGAATATGAGTATTTGTGAAACGTAGAGTGAAACACAAAATTTGGAAACGGGATGCATTGAGAGACTCAACCTTATGACACACACTCATGATTAAGGTCGTAAATGCCTGAGTGTGTCTATTTATTAATCATGACTTTTTAAAGTCATAACTAGATGAGCTAAATAAAGAAAACCACAAATGAGAGGATCCGAGCGGAAGGCTAGTGTTTTGCATTCAACTAAAGAGTAAAAGACACCAAAAGCTCATATTAGATTCCAAACAATTAAAATTTGATATAATTTGACATTGCATTGTATGTCACAAGGCCCAATAACATGTGAACCAAATGAAAGGTCTTGCAACTAAGTTAGTACAAAGATGACGATCGAGATGACTAAAATGAGGAAAATTCTGTCATAGCAATAACCGAGCGGATCGTTTTGACATATTCAATGAAACATTGCAAGATTATTTAATCTAAAGGTAACCATCGTACTAGAAAACTTTCAACAATGCCTCCCCACAACTGACAACCATGAGACTAATTATCTTGAAACCTTGAGATCACATTAAGTTGGTATGCATCTCGCAACAAATCATTCTCATTATAAATAATATATTAAACTAATATATAAAAATAATATAATACTACATATTTTGAAAAGAATATAAATATATCAATTAAACTACATTTAATACACGATTTAAAGAATGTTTCAGTCAAACTACACCTTAAGTTACAAATGAGAAGTCAACAAAAACCATTCATAAGTTGCACATACATGCTGACTGTAATCAGTTATCATGTTGGCTTTATTATAATGCTTATATTCAATATATTTTGACCAAAAAAATCCTAATATATAAAAACTAAATTCTTTTACTTTTAATAAGTCCAATAGTTTTTTGAATGCTACTTTTTTTTTTATTCTTTTTTTTACATCGGATAGCAGTCCTTATTTTTATTCTATAAGAAAATAACACTAATTATTTGTTAAAGCAAAAATAAAAGTTAAGAAAAAAATAATAATACCAAAGCATAGTACTTCCGTATGTAACAAAAAAGAAGAAGCAATAGCATATATATATATACTTTTTTTTTGAATTAAAAGAAGCAATAGTACTTGTAATGATGATAATGATAATAATAATAATAAGGAAAAAAACTAATACCTAGTTGGCAGATTAGGAAGTGCATCCAGAAGCAGGACACAAAAGGAAGGAACCACTCCACTCAACTCAACTCCACTAACAGCTGTATGCAGTGGCATATTGGTAAAAAGGGAGAGAAAATTGTCTCGAGTGAAAGCTTATAATAATTAAAATTGTAATAAAATAATAAACAAATAGAAACAATTTGCCAATGAATTGAATTGAAGATCCAAGTTTGCCATCCCAATTTGCCTGCTGCGACGACCCCCAAAATACGAAACCAACCAAATCGAAGAGACACAGAGAGAGAATTTCGGTGCAGAAGAAGAAGAAGAAGAAGAAGAAAGCGGAAGAGAGAGAAAGAGAGTGTGAGAGAGAGAGAGAGACATTGATGGCGGAGGCGAAGGAAGAGGGTAGTAAATCTAGCGGCGGCGAGGAGGAGAGTGTGAAACTGTTCGTAGGGCAAGTGCCGAAGCACATGACGGAAGATGAACTGCTTGCAATGTTCAAGGAGTTCGCCTTGGTCGATGAAGTCAACATCATCAAGGACAAAGCCACACGCGCTTCCCGAGGTAGTAGGAATTTCTCAATTTCAATTTCTCTCTCTCTCTGTCTCTCTCTCTCTCTCGCGTTCTCCGCTCTCAAATCTCTTCTTCTTCTTCAACCCTAATTTCGCGCTCGCTCCTGTTGCAGGTTGTTGCTTCGTGATTTGTCCCTCCAGGGACGAGGCTGACAAGGCAGTCAATGCGTGTCACAACAAGAAAACGCTACCAGGGGTTCGTTCGTCACCTCACTCATCCTACTACATTACTCTCTCTTTCTTGATTTCAATTTTCTCTCTTTTTTGTTTTTATGCTGTTGCCAGTAGTGTTGAATTTGAAAGTTGATCCGTTTTTTGAGCAATGTTGTGATTCTGGTGGTATTAATGGCTGATGCTGCTGCTACTTTAATAGTTATTGATGCTGACGAGTTACTTTTTTAGTAGTAGTGAGTGAATGAGTGTCTTAATTGGGCAAAGGGGGCTTGTCTAATTTTAGCAATTTTTGTGGTCGTACCAACTATTTTTGGGTAACGCCTCAACTCACTCTTTCGGCTTTCACGATTCATTGCTATTAATTCCTTCTTCCACAGTGTTTCGTGTGGTTTCTTATTAAGTTTTTGTATTGGTCAATTCACTTAATTGGTCAAGTTTCTGATTTTGATGTCAATGAGTCAACACCATCTCTAGTTAGTCCAGACTAACTAGCAGATACATACAGATGTAGAAATGTATGCCAACTCCTACAAGAAGGTATTTTCTTGGAGGGGGGGGGGGTGGTTTTATGAAGTATTGATGCAGCAGCCTTACATATTCTTTGGTTGGAGGGGAATGGAAGGAATGGGAGGGGAAAAGAGGGGTTTTTAAACCTAGTTATGAACGAAATATGCATAAAAAACTGAATATGATTGAAAAAGTTGATTTCTTAATTATCCAAAGCTTTCAATGGAGAAATGAAGTAATGATCTAATGGATGTTAATATTGCTTCAATAACCCTGTGATATGTTTATTTTCATTCTGATTGGGAAACATCCTGTTTTTTTGTGCTGATTCAGGCAGCTAGTCCATTGCAAGTGAAGTATGCAGATGGCGAGTTGGAAAGATTAGGTGTGATATTATTATTATTTAATTAAAAAGTTTGTTCGGCAGATAATTTCTTAGATTCATTTGTGCTGAAATTCATTTGTTATGCTTGTATCAGAACACAAGCTCTTTATTGGGATGCTTCCAAAGAATGTTTCTGAAGTTGAAGTATCCGCACTTTTCTCCCAGTATGGAACTATAAAGGATTTACAGATTTTAAGAGGTTCTCAGCAAACAAGTAAAGGTGCTCACTTTACAGCTTAATCCATCCTTTATTTTTCGAAGGCTTTATTATTTCTTAACCACAAGTCTTTATTCATATTTCTACTATTTTATGGTAGGTTGTGCATTTTTAAAGTATGAAACCAAAGATCAGGCTCTTGCTGCTTTGGAGGAAATAAATGGAAAGCATAAAATGGAGGTCAGTGTTTAATGAGACAGACACCGGATTTTTCAGTCCTACTTTTAATGTGGTAGAAGTAGAGTTAGTTCTGTATTTCATCTGTTACTCTATTTCATTGATGGAGAGAAGGAGAAAATTGGGTCTAATGTATGTGATGCAACTTATTGTTATCTGATTGATAATATTTAGCAGCTCAGTGGTGCTATATGTAATTTTGCTGCTGCAATGTGTGCAAAGACATGGCTTTATGACAGAAACTATAACTACGATGGCACGAGTAATCATTCATACATCACATGGACTATTTTAGATAGGACATGTTTCTGGCTTCTTATATGTGGTAGAATGGAAAGTGCATGTCTTTAAACTCAATTACAATTTTAGTTGTAGATGGTGTTTGCAGTATTTTGGACCTTCAAGCGGCATTCAGCCACAAAATCCTGTTGGTGAGGAATGTGAACATTTAATAATGTGTCTCAGATTTCATTGTTATTTCATTTTTATCCTTGCATCCATTTGGAAATGTAAGATGAATTTGTCCCCTACGTTGGTTTGTATAATTTAGTAAAGTGATGTTCCAGGCCTAGGCTTGACTCATTATTTATGTGACTGGCTTGAAATCAAGCTTGGAAAGGGAAACTCAAGCTCTGCCTTCTTGTGATGCTTATTATATGTTTACAATAAATGAACCCTAGCTTAACAAATCTCTATATTGGGATTGTTACCCATGCATAACTCTTATCCAATGTTTTAATCAATATTTGTAATTATATTATATATAAAATATATAAGCTTCATGAATTAAAGCTCGTAAACTTGCAAAATAGTGTCATTGTGGGGTTGCACTAGCAACAAATTATTCATTCACAACCAAAAGGATTAAGATTTACTAAAGAATTGCACTTTCTGTTGGCAACTATTCTTCAAGTGAGATTACTGAGCAGAGAATGAAGTTTATCTAGGCATTCATTTTTGTAGTGTGTTTGAATTACTTAAGAGTCATTCGTTTTTGTTTGGCCAGTCTGTTCTCTACACATAAGTGACAAAAGTCGTTAGTGGTTCAGTACTATTGTTAACTTGACAAGTATATTAATAACGGAAATTGTTATATGATATTTTTTTTCCATAGGGTTCAAGTGTTCCTTTAGTTGTCAAATGGGCTGATACTGAAAAGGAAAGACAAGCTCGAAGAGCTCAGAAAGCGCAGTCCCAAGCTTCTAATGTACCACATGGTGATTCTCAGCACCCGTCATTGTTTGGAGCTATGCCTATGGGTTATGTTCCTCCTTACAACGGATATGGTTATCAGGTTAGTTCTATTATAATACACTTTTCTTCATTCGTGCAATTTTTCTTCGGCACAACCATGTCATACCATAAAAAGTCATTACATCTATGTATTAATGTTGTTCGTTTCCATGCCTAATTTCTTGATGGGATATGTCTGTTATAATCATTTTTTCTTGATAGGCTCCTGGGAGTTATGGGCTCATGCCGTACCGGTTGCCACCAATGCAAAATCAACCTGGTTTCCATAATATGATGCCTCACTTGAATCAAGGAAATGCATTGCGGCCTGATCTTGGTCCCAATATGAACCCTAGAAATTATCATGTTCCCCCTGCAAGTTATGTTAGCTCTTATCCTGCTGTGCCAGGTCTACAACATCCAATGGCGTATCATGCAGGAATGATTAGTCCAAGGCCTATGAGTAGTCCTGGTTCTGTTTCACCTGCTGGTGGAAATAGTAACTCTGGTACATCTTCAGGGCCCAGTAAAAATTCCGGGGGTCAAGTTGAAGGTTTGTTGTCTATGTCTTAGACGTGGTTGGGTATAAATGAATTTGTTCATCTATGTATGTTTTCAACAAGGTTACTAGGTGATATTCTGCTTATTACTTAAATTTCTGACTTAGGTCCACCTGGTGCCAATTTATTTATTTATCACATACCTCAAGAATTTGGAGATCAAGAGCTTGCAACTGCTTTTCAACCATTTGGTAGAGTTTTGAGCGCTAAAGTTTTTGTTGATAAAGCAACCGGTGTTAGCAAATGTTTTGGTAAAGCCTATGACTCCATGTAATAATGAATTTGATGGGGATTTGTGTGAAGCCTGTGTTTATTGAGCTCCTATTTGCAGGGTTTGTTAGCTATGATTCCCCAGAAGCTGCTCAATCTGCCATTAGTATGATGAATGGATGCCAGTTAGGAGGTAAGAAATTAAAGGTTCAACATAAGAGGGACAACAAACCGGGTAAACCTTACTGATGAAGCTGAACAATGGGGTTTTGTATAATTCACATTGTAATTCATGACCAGTCTGATGTTCATACAATTTGTAATTTCTGTAACATGAAAGTTCATTTAGACATTGATTATTAATTTATTGATTTTTCTCTCAGAACTTGTATTGATTGTATTATCTTTTTTAGTTTTAATTCCAGGATCAGAGGACAACTTTCCGTTTGGCTCCCTTAGACACCAACCACGGTCTTCCATTTTCAACTTATTTCATATTTTTGTGTGTATATTATTTATTTAGTGAGGGAATATTGTTTACATATCAGTCACTATCTCTTCTTGAGCAGCCTATTAGCCAATTGTCAGCAGCATCATGAAATTTTGTTTATTCTCAAAGTAATGCATGGATTGAAAACATGTACTAACAGATTAATAAGTTATATAATAATACAGTTAAAATTGGAAACTTTAATAAGTGGTTGGTGACTTTTTGTTAGGATCTCCGATGGCTATCATTTTTATTTTATTTTTGGCAAAAATGATATAACAGAGAGGAAACATATTTGATTACCGGACAGACAGGAAGCTAGTGACATATTGAGAGGACAATAGAGGCCCGACCCGACGGCCAGTTAAATGCTAATAATTATAAGAAAAGTAAATATTAATTAGAAAGGATATTGGAATAATTTATTTAAGCTTTTAAAACATGTGAAATAAATTAAGAAAAACACGTTTTAAATGCATGTGGCAAGTGGCAACTAACAACTGGCAAGGATAGATTACTTACTCGATAGATTCCTTGCGTGAGTGATTGTGGGAGATTTACTATGGGCCCTGTCGCGGACAGCATTTACGGAGGAGAGTGAGTATATCCAATGTAAAACATGCAATCTTCATGAAAGATACATTAAGTGGTAAAAATTGGGGATATATAAGGTGGAGAGGGGAAAATTCAGGGTTCAAACCGGAATAATTATAACTTACTAATAATTAACTACTAACATTTGTATATATAAAAAAAACAAATAAGGCAATGAATAAAGGGATAACCATCATATTAGTCCCTATGTTTTACTCGCCGTCTGAACCAGGTCTCTCACCGGAATTTTTTTTGTAAATGGTCCCTCAGTTTGTAAAGTGTCTGACATAGGTCCTCGCCGGAGCCCGGAGCTCCGGCAAGTGCTTACGTGGCATTACACGTCAGTAATTAAAAAAAAAGAAATTAAAATAGGGAAATTACTAGTATAACCTTAATGAACTAAAACCCCAATTTGGAGAATTTGAATAAGGTCCCTCACTTGAAATCCCTAATTTGGTTCTACTTTCCTCTTCCCCACATCCTGTTACCCATCTTCTTCCTCCCACCATTCTTGAATAAGGTCCCTCACTTGAAATCCCTAATTTGGTTATACTTGTAATGATTATATGAGCCACATATACTTCCTCGCCTTGCTAGTAAATTTCTGAATCTCAACTCCACAAACTTTTTGGCAGGATTTTCACAAATCAAGAGTGGCCAGAACATCGATGTTTCCTGCTACTTCTTATAATCCACCTGAAGATTCTTTAAGCCAAGATGTGATTGCAACTGTAGAGAAGAGTATGAAAAAATATGCAGACAACCTCATGTTGTTTCTGGAGGGAATTAGTTCGAGGCTGTCACAGTTGGAATTATATTGCTACAATCTCGACAAATCTATTGGAGAAATGAAATCTGAGTTAAATCGTGACCACGGGGAGCAAGATTCAAAGCTGATTTGGTTTTGGTTCAGAGAAGAACAAACAGTAGCAGCTGCAAGAATAGTGGGAGAAGAAGATGAACATAAGAAGTGCGTAACAGGATGTGGGGAAGAGGAAAGTAGAACCAAATTAGGGATTTCAAGTGAGGGACCTTATTCAAATTCTCCAAATTGGGGTTTTAGTTCATTAAGGTTATACTAGTAATTTCCCTATTTTAATTTTTTTTTAATTACTGACGTGTAATGCCACGTAAGCACTTGCCGGAGCTCCGGGCTCCGGCGAGGACCTATGTCAGACACTTTACAAACTGAGGGACCATTTACAAAAAAAATTCCGGGGAAGGACCTGGTTCAGACGGCGAGTAAAACACAGGGACTAATATGATGATTATCCCATGAATAAAAAAACAAATAAAAAAACATTTGCATATATAAAAAAAACAAATAAGGCTAGTTTTGACTAATCCACTTTCTAGGCTTAGATTCATGCTCTTCCAATAGAGCTCATGAATGAACAATCTTTGATAAAAAAGAAAAGAAAAGAGAGAATCACATATTTACATTACTGAAAATAATATCCTAAAGCACGTCAAATCTTTCAAAACGCCAATAAATCATTCATTTATTAAAAAATAAGTATTCATTTATATTTCTATCATACTCACGTCTTGTGAGAGATGTAAAGAGAAGAGAGAATGAGAGATATGGATTATGATAGATGATGCGATGGTGCAATGGTGAGAACAATGACACATTTAATTGTAAATTCAAATATGCCAGGTGAGATAGCGCAGGCATTCCAGGCACAAGGAAGGATTCAATATTTTGATAGCTTTCAAACCACCCCCACTCGATTCACCGAAAGCAGCTTTTGTGCAAATCCTTCCGGCATATAGAAGCTTTGACGGGAAGGGTATATATGGTTCATCCAAAAGGTCACATTCAAGCTTTAGTGGTGGATGAATATTGATTCATTTACACATTATTTTTTGTCCATCTCGTTCTCACCCATTTTCTCATGCGTTTGGCAGGCGGGAAGATCGAGGATAGACTGAATGGTTATATGACAGATTCTCCTCTTGGGTCTTTGCTGGAATCGGTAACTCTCGTATATATACATACCACTAGTTGCATGGAGTTCATAATCATCATAACATGAGTAGATGGGACCATGATTCGTGAACTTCTCATTAGCATATAAAAACAAGAATATTGTAGGAGAAATAACCTACCTAATCAATTATATACATATATATCAAAGAGAAACAAGACTTCTGTATAGCCAACCAAAATATCAGGAGTATACAACTCCAAATTTCTGTTCCAACAGAGAGGTAGAGAGAAGGGGTGAAGATCAATGGTGGAGGAAGGGAGGTGGTGGTGGTGGCAGTGGTGGAGAGAGAAGAGATGAAGGGACAACAATAGACTTAACAAGAAGACATAGATGGTTACCTAGAAGAAGGTCCACTAGAGGCAAAGGTCAGTCTGCTAATTGACCAAAGCAACATGACATGGGATGTTAACAAGATCACTCAGTCTCTCTACCCTCCAGTCTTGGGAAGGGTCCTTCAAACCCCCCTAAGGATCATAGAAGGCCTTGATGAACTATTGTGTCCCTATAGGGACTCAGGCACCTATAAAGTTAGCTCTGGTTACAGACAAGCTAAAACACATTTGGAGAACTATGAATATAGGGGTTCTAGCTCGTTGGTGCCATCTAGAACCTGTTGGAAAACTATTTGGAGTGCACACCTTCCACACAAACTTAAAGTCTTTATGTGGAAAGTTGTTCACAATATCTTACCTGTTAAAACCAATCTCAGGAGCAAGCATAGTCTAATTGATGTTTCATGTCCTGTTTGCAGTGCCTCTAGGGAGGATGCTTCCCATGTTTTTTTTTTCTAGCTGCTCATGGCTCAAACCAGTGTGGTTTGGTAGTCTCGTGCATGTGGTGAACGTTGATACGAATGAGCAGGTCCAAAATTGTATTGATAACGAACTGCAACATTTGAACACTTTAGGATCTGAAGCAAAATACTTGATTTCTTACCTGGTTTTTTACTTTGGGAAATCTAGAAAAGTCGCAACAATTGTGTTTTCATAGGTGTTAAGCCCAAACCAGTTCTTTGCTTAAGGCAAGCTGTCATGGCCTGTGATGAGTTCTCTCAAGTGATAGCCCCAGGAAGTACTAGAGAGTAGTTGGGATCTGTTGTGGGACCAAACATGACTTGGAGTAGACCCCCCTAGAACTCTCAAGTGCAGCTAAAATGCCATCTTCAAGATTCTTACCAGGAAGGCAGCGGGGGGAGGGGGGTTCTGTTCAGGGATGAATTTGGTAATTTTTTTTTGGGAAACCATCGCATTCTCCATGCTCACTCCTCTCTAGTCACCGAAGATTCAATCCTCCGAGAATCAGTTCTTTCAGGCATGAACATGAAAATAGAAGACATCATTTTGAATCAGACAACTTGGAGCTTATTGAGGTATGAAAAGGTAACAAAAGGAAAAGGGAGATTCAAGGAATCATACAAGTTATCAGTAAGTGGAGAGAATCACACCCTAGATAGGGCTTTACCTGGACTCCGAGGGAAGGTAATGAATGTGCTCACCTCGTGATGAAGGTTTTTTCCTAGTTATACTGCTTTTGACTAAACCTTTATGATTCAATCATAGCAAGCAGATACGAGTTTATCGTCCTTAGGGATTGTGTGAATATTAGTTTCACCAGTTAAATATTGATTTGAGCGGATAAAAAGATGTTTGAGAAATTGTTTTTGCGATTTTTAAATATAACTAAAGGCAATAAAAGAAGGTTTACATGGATAACAAAGAATAAGATATATTCAGAAATGCAATCACCTAATCCTTTGATTATTTTCCACTCAAACACATTTGTAAAGTTTCATTTCACGTATGATGTCGAGAGCTATCCACCTTACTATCCCTAGCCTTGATGAATCTATCAATTGAAATTCCTAGACGTAATCTCTTACCATCTAGAAAACCCAAAAGGAACAAGACAACTCAGATTCTCTGTCAAAGATATTTCCAATGACTAATCTATCATAAGATAAGGTATCCTAGGCTTGCGAATCCCGTTGTCACCAGGAACTCCTGTTAGAACTCAGAACCAAACCTGTCACGTGGAAATCCACTATTGTTCATACCCAAGATATTCTCACCCTAAGACAACTAATACACTGAGTGGTTTCTCTCTTGAACCAACCTACAATTATCTCTTGATTTCATGCTAGTCCATATAAATTTATCACAAGTTATTGATACTTAAAGTGCAGAAAGTAAAACTTTAACACATAGTGTTCTGACCTAAGACATAGGCGTCTACTTTCATTGATCTAAGCATACACCAATTCATATCAATCTCTCAATCTATTTATAAATTAGTGAAGCTCATTTGGTTATCAATTGATTTGTTAGAAGCATGAAGCCTAGAAAGAAACACCATAAATGAAAGATTTTCATTTACTTCAATGAATGAGTTTACAATAATCAAAGAATCAAGTTATACAATCTAAATATAAAAATAGAAAATAACATATACAAGGGATAGGAAAGGAAGACACGAAACCCAAAGAACGGCGATGGAACCACGGCCATAGAAACTTTCACAAGCTTTGCATGGCCTCTGAGAGGTTGTCATTGTCCTCCCACAGCTGCCACCATCGCTCCGGAGCTCCGCTCCTTCAATCCTAGGGCCAGGGACCCTCCTACATGATGCTCTGCTTTCTCTGATGTGCTTTTGGAAGAAAAAAATAGGAGAGGACCGAGAAGATATGATTTCTGGCCTTAAATAGAAGTTGAGGCGGTCGAAATGGCGGTCAGTGACCAAAAGCTTCGTCCTTGGGTTTCCTAAACCGCCTTAGCCTGTTGCTGGTTGTTAGTTGGTGTGAAGTAGACAATGAGGACGTAGACGATGGGGAAGTGGACGATGGGGACGTTGATGGCGTAGACGATAGGGCAGTGGACGATGGAGACGTAGACGATAGGGATATTGCAATTTTTCACTTTAAACTTGGATTTTTTCATGAATTTCTTCCCTGCATTAAAAGTCATGTTAAACACATGAAATAACTAATATTTACACTATTTTTAAGGTAAAATTAAGTATTTTACTAAAGTAATTATTTTAAGGAACTAAATAATCAATAATTCAAGCATATAATAAAATAAGTATCTAAAATAATATCTAATTATACGTAAAAAAGACATTTATCATCTAGTGGTCCAAGATAGCTTTGGACCGAAGCATCCTCTCTGACTAGACCTCGGGGTCCGAAGCATTGGGGGCATTCCCTCTGTTTGCAGATCTAGGCTTAGTTGCCTTTTGAAGGAGAAAGATTTTTTCACATTTGTGGAGTTAGTATTGAGGTCTGTTTGTGAGGATCTGTTTTGTCCAATTCAGGCCTATATCTCGTGTTTTTCCTGTTTAGTGGTACATATCTAGTGTCCCACCTATCTCTTGGAGTGATGATTGATAGACATTTTTTAGGTGTAAATATTTAGAAAAATAAAAGAAGAAAGAAGAATATATGATGTGATGTAATAAAAATGAGAAAAAAATAAAAATATTTATAAGTGTCTACACTGTTTTTCCTGGTTATGAGTCATTTTTTATCTCTTGTTTCGCATCATCCTGGCTTTCCTTTTGTGTCTTGTTTTAGATTCCCGACAGGGATTGTCTGCTGTCTTTATTTATTAGTCACACCTCTCTGATTGGTGTTTGTAGCCAGCAAGGCTTGCATGTATTGCTAGAACTTAGGCCTTGTAGGATTGGTTGTATTTGGGCTTTGTCCCTTTCGGGCCCGGCCCGCTTTCTGCAATGAACTATCTTTGATAAAAAAAATATGAAATTAAACCTAGTTAAATATTTAATACATGTTATCTCAGTTGATAATAACAAAACACTTATCCTTAGGAGATTGTGTGTTTGATTTCCGTTGTCAATGTGAGAGCTGTGTTGGTAAACGATATGTAAATACCTCTATAAGTGACATGTGATTCCGGAAGCATGCCCTAACTTATAATGGTAACCGGAGCCGAACTTACCCAAACGAAATTAATTAATAAAATAAAAACTAATTTCGGTTAATTTTAAATTTAATAGAGTTATAAGGGGTGGTCCTGATCCAAGCATTAGCATCCTCACGGTTAGCACGACTAGAGGATACACCTGCTTCATCCGTGTATGAGTGCTCCATGTTCCACCTCCCTTCAAGGTGGAGATTAATGTCCAAAATGGAATGTTTGAATAAGGTATCAAACCAAAATATAAATATAAGTACATTTTAGTATTGGATTAATGATTCAACGTGTCCATACCAAAATTTGTGTTTGGTCTTTCCCCGGAAAATTGTATAAATTTTTTGTTAAAGGTCCCTCAATTTGCACCAAATTTTTATTTAGTACCCCATTTGTTTGCTAAAGGTCCCGACTAATTAAAAATTTGGTATAAACTGAGGGATCTTTAACAAACTTTTTGTACTTTTTTTTTTGAGAGACAAAACACAAATTTTAATATAATTTCAGGGACCTCATGAATCATTAACCCTGCTATTTGTTATGAAATGCTAATAATAATAAATTACTATTTGAATCATTCTAATTATGAACATGAGAAACTTGAGTGAGGCATGTTAGGATTAGCTGATACTGATGGCGTTGACAATTCCACACACGCATTATAGATGTCTGCTGCCTGCCGCAAAAGTCAAGCTTGCCGCTAATTATAACTTATTTTCTCTAAAACGAGTGACCACCCACCAATGCTGGACCCTTTTGTTTTATTTTTTTTCCTAACTCAACTAAACGAGGACATAACATACACACATAGATACATGCTTCACTCTCAACCTATTTTCTAGAAGGAAATGAGTGGATATGCTTAAATTACATAGGTTAAATGTGAGTATATTGAGAAGAAAGAAGATATGCATAATAGATATAACAGAACATACAATAGGGGGAAAAAAGAGAGGGAGATTAAAAAGTGTTACATAAAAATAAAAAAATCTTTTCAGAAAAGATGTTAAATTTTTGAAAAGAAAAGAAAAGACCAAATAAGATGTGGGTGGATAATAAATAGATTAGAAGATAACATTTTTTTTTTTATTTCTCATGGTTTGTTCCCACCTAAATGTAAGAGATTAACCTCCTAAATTACTAATAAGCACCAAGATGAAAACTTCTCCTAATGTATTTTCATACACATGAATTGAGGAACGAAACCCGCACCACATGCTTAAAAGAGCAACACTTCGCTCTGTTAGCAGATGAAAAGCATATATACACATCAAGAGACATAATTAGGATTAAATTAAGAGTTTTAATTCATACGCACGTATCTTTCTCTTTTATTATATTTTTACCCATTTTTTCTTCTTAATTTTTTTTTCTTTCATGATGTCACTCATAATATCTTTTACTTCTCTTTTCTATTCCTATTTCTCTATTAGGTGTGAAGTGTGAACACATAGTTTTCCTTAAATTAGTGATACATCAATAAATCTTCACACCTCTTATTTTTTATGTGCAACATTCCTTTTCTTGTACACCAAAGAACTAGGAAAATAGCATGATCCAAGCACACGGCTACTTCATTAGTTTATTTCACAGTTCTTTCTTTGGCACATGTTTCTTTAACAATTCTCAGGTCAAGTTCAATTATTTACCGTAAATCACAAGGCCTTTTTTCAAGCCTTTTTTCCTTTTGTTAAAAGCTATACCAGCTACCCTGCTCTTATTTTCTTTCCTTCTATCCTGAAGTAGTCCTTACTTCGAACCTTTCTCTTATGGTGGAACTTTGAAAAGGAAATTGTTTTCTTGACACCCCACCTCCACTTTTAAAGTGAGAAATATAATAAATTATGTGATATGAATAGAAGAGAAGGATAAAAATATAAAAAAAACTTGGTGGAAATTATATATAAGAGAAACTGAATATGTATATATCAAAGTTGCCCTGAGGTCAAAACTGACCAAAGATTTTTCTAAATTAGCCACCTTAAGTTTCATGGAGGCTATGAGGCCCATAATGTGCATAGGCACCCCCCTGTCCAAACACAGAATTCACCACATCATGACAATAACACAAGCCAATATTCCAACCTAAAGTTGGAAAATGTCACAAACAATTTACTTTTTGATTTTCTCTTTAATCTGGCTCAATTTTTAGGCTCTGACTTAGAATATCTGATTCTCTAAAAGATTAAGAATGCAGCAGATTTTTGGGACTCAGAAAGTCTCTTCCATTGATTTCTACCTATAAATTAAATTCAAGAAATTTGGAAAGAGTCTTACATTGGTTCAGCTTGACTCATAAACCATGGATTTTGACACCTGGAAGCAAATAGAGTCAAAATCTATCTTGAAAGGGGGTTAACATCTTATGTCACAGAAAAGGACAACTAAAATACAATGAATATATATGGAGAAGTGTTCAAAGGAGAATCAAAAGTGTAATATATTTATTCAAATTATCATGACATGAAATGTTGTATTTTTTTATTAGTTAATTTTTTAACTAATACTAAGAGTTTTTAAGTTAATACCCATTCATGTCTCATGGTCCTTGATTTCTTCTAGATGAGTGTTGGAACATGTCCCCTTTTTTTCTATTAGACAAGCTAATTGCTATGTATCCTTCTAGAAGACCATGACAAACTTGAGATGAACCCTTCTCCTTTAATAATGACTAGTTACTACTACCATATGGTGGAGACCTAAGTTTTGATTTTGAATGATTGTCCTGTCCCTGTCACAAAAGAAGTATCAAACAAGACTCCCATATTTATATTTTGATTTCACATTGTTGGAGTAGCTGGGGGGTGCCCTTGTTATTGTGTTAGGTGCAACAGTGGCAGTATTTCAAGACATCATAGAAGAAGCAAGTAGTAGTAGCTTTGTTGCTGCTACATGGACATGAAAGACATGATGCTTATTGAGGCCTCTGGTGACTCTGAAGCTGATTTTGGTGAATATGCTTATGAAATTGATGATGATGATGATGATGATGATGATGCTCAATCTTGCAGTTATGATCAGTCTGATGAGACTTGTGCTGCGGCTGAACTAGATGGATATGAGTCTTTGAATGATGGCGATGGTGATGAAGATGAGAAGAAAGATGGTGTTTATGGAAATTCTTATTGTGAAGATGATGAGATGCAAGAACACCACCACAAGTCCTCTGTTTCTGATGATTCAGGCCAACAGTTGGTGGATGAGATGGAAAAGAACAGGCTTTTCTGGGAAGCTTGTTTGGCATCTTAATTGTGATGTGGTGATTGATAGTTTTCTGAATAATTACCCCAAAGGGGTTAGCTTCACTAGTATTTTTATTCTTCATTTTTAAAAGATGAAGGATTAATTAAACATGTCTGAAAGGTATAAGCTTTCAATTGTATGTATGCTTACACAGATTGGTTTACACTACATTTTATGATTTCTATTCAATCAAAGTTTCACATGTCATTTCTGTGCTTAGTTCTATAAATTGATTGCAGAATTTATTAGACTGCAACTTCATTTCAATAAGGTTTTAGCTATGTTTTTTGTGAAATTACTTGACAAGTTGGTTAGCAATTGTATGAAACTATGAATCAATGGTGCTGTCATTTTATATCATTACCTTTCAGTACAGCTTAATTATGTAGCACACTCTTCTAGTAATCTTATTTCAGAATAGGATTCTTTGGTTATCTTCTTCTTCTTTTTCTTTTTTTTTGTCAAAGACTTTGGTTATTTTCTGTAATTCAGATTATCATGCAATACCGTGCAAGAGATTCAGGAAAGTTGGGTAAATACTCTCCTGACTTTTTGACTTTCAGTTGGAAGAAAAGGCACAGGTGTGCAGAAGGGTTATTGACACGAAATTATTTGGAATTAGTTTGGCCCACACTGATTTAAAATCCTCTCAACCGCACACAAGCGTGTAAATCAGTTATTGTGAGGTTGTTTTAGCTTAAGTAAAAGTTTCAAATTTGAGACTCTGGAAATGCAATTATGTTAGGCGCGTAAATCACCTATTATAAGGTTGTTTTAGCTTAAATAAATAAAAAATTTATATTTAAAACAATGTGAATGCAATTGTATTAAATATTTAACGAAGTGCGTTTTGCCACTTAGGCACTTATAGTAGTCAAACCGGCTCAAACATGGTTGTAGAATACATGTGATTTAAAAAAAAAGCTCCCCCTATATTGATCAATCAATTTTTTAAACGTTTAAGGGAATAGTAATAGCAATATAACATGTGATCGTAGAAAAGTTAAAACTTGAAAATCAATTACTGTCTCACTCGCAGCTTAGCATTATAATATTAGTAGAATGGTGGAACATTCAAATTTGAAATTTCACATAGCATTTCGTCATTACCATTTATAATATTTGGTCAAGTTCCTTATTAATTTAAGTCATTAAGTAGTAGACGGTGGACCTTCGTTAATTCTTTGAAATTTCATTCTACCAAATTACCAGACCTGGAGAGGCTCTTCTTCACATTGCCGGTTAAGAGAACAAAAGGCGATGGTACGTGGGATTTAGTGTATGTTGAATACATGGTGAAAAATTACAACAAGATCAAAATTAGAGTGGACAGTCACAAAATTTTATGTTCATTGTGATTTTCGTTTCATTGTGTATCCAATCATACGCTTAATTTTATGTTCATTGTAATTTTCGTTTCACTGTGTATCCAATCATGCGCTCAATCTTGTTACAATGATGTAATTTGGAATGCGTCAAATTTTAATCATGCACAACATACATAGAAACCACCATATTCAGGCTTAAACAATCTCCCTAGTCCTTAGAATTCATCAATGCTGAAAACAACATCTACCTATGTGAAATCTGAAAATGTAAGTGGCAACTATACCCATCCCCATATGTCAGAATTGTCCACTACTTTGGACATACAGAATCAGGACAAATTCAGCCCTAAACTGAACATAACATAACAACCCCACAAACCCACAACAAGCAAACACTACATGTACTAATCAATATACACAAGCAACCCTGCTTGTAGAGACAAAATCTAACACAAAATACTAAAACACTGCTGACAAGAAACTCAGGTCTTAACTTGATGCAAACAAGGGCACTAGTGAACCACAATCTGTAAATTTATCCATCATCTCCACATCATTGGTGCATGTACTTCCAATTGATGGACTACTTGATTCAAGACACGATCTCTCAGCAGACAGAGTTGCTCTTGAGTCATCTTCGTAAGAACTTGAACACGAATTATCAGGTTTCGTATCGATAAATGACACAGCAGATTCCAGGTTATATCCAGAGCAAGCACTCCTTGCAGGTTCTTCTGGGAATCCTCCTTGTGCGTTCTCATTCAACTGCTTCAAGAAGCATTCCTCTATCTCACTTACAGATGCAGAATCCACTTCCTCCTCTTCACTGTTAAGGCTATTGTTAACATGTTCATCACAATCTGACTGGCTCCCTCTCATTTCAATACTGGTATCCATTTCAAGCTGACTGTCATATTCATCCTCAGATTGGCGATCCGATGAATGAGATGACATGGATGAATACCCCAATGTTGCTGTTTCTTCGCGTTCGCTAAGTGTCTTCAGTATCAGGGTCTTCAGTAAATTCATCACTTGGACCGCGTGCATCAGAGCAGTTAGTGGATCAGACATCTGTTTCACGAGACAAAACAATAAGAATGTGAATCAGAAAATAACCATTCCTCAGTTTGCATAGTTATCATGCATGTGTACAAAGCTAACTGTATCAGACTATCAGTTTAACAGCATAGTCAATCTTGTTTGGTAATGAATACTGCAAATGTCTTATGTAAAAGAAGACAAACATGATAGATTATTGGTGTTTGGGAGTTATTTTGGAGAATTGCTTTCAGACCCAAAAACAATTCCTCAGTTTGCATAGTTATCAATGCAAGTACACAAAGCTAACTGTATCAGGCTAACAGCAAAGTTAGTCTCGTTTCGCAATGAATACTGCAAATGTCTTATGTCCATGTTTGGTTGATGAAAATACTGATGTTTGGGAGTTATTTTTAAGAATTGATTTCAGACCCAAAGTTAATTCTGGTAGAAGCTTAAAGAAGAGTAGTTTCTGTGTTGAACATAATCAATTATGAGATTTTACAAATAAATTTCATAACATTACCTAACAAAATTCAACTTTTCATAATTGAATCCGAACATAAAGCACTTCACTTTCAACTTACTTTTACTATAATCTATTTTACGAAGATGATAGACTATTCTTTTTCACTCCATATTGCACAAAAGAAATATGGATGAGACAATTAACATGTAAAACAAAAGTAAATTATGTATACATGAATAATTACTTAAAAAACTGTACTTAAAGTTTAAATAGAAACGGTATGGAAGCGTACCTGAGTCATATTTGGAGCAAAAACCATTGCTATATTTCTAGCATCCATTTTGTTGTACTCTTCTTCTTCCACAACATCAGCCATGAGATCAAGAGCCCAGTTAAGTAAGGCTAACTCAGTTGGCTTGAGCTGCTTCACAAGCTGAACAAATTCTTCTTCTGTGTTGCACTCAAGAACTTGTTCAGGTGAAAGTCCATCAAGAACTCCACAAGGAAGCTCTCTGAACCATGCTTTAATTAACCCTGCCAAGCAATGGACATCAATGTTATCCGGCACAATGCCCCTATTCAACTGGTCCCTCAAATGCTCCTCTTGACTGTTCTCCGGGTTTATGCGGAATATACCTTCAGCCTAAAAATTCATTAAGAAAAAACAAAAAAATAAAGAAATGATAATTGATCTCACAAAAAAAATTCATTGGTCCCTTAAGTGCTATATCATAAATTCAGTACCTACCTTAAGTCCTCCTTGTGAGTATAACCGCTCCTGCATTAGCAGCAGAATAGTGGGGACACTGTTTCCTTTTGAATCATAAGAACACTGCATTGATTCAGCTGAGACGCCAAACACACTAACACTGCAAGTATTTATCATGGCAAGTCACATCAGAATATATGGGACAAAGAAACAAAGGATAAAGACATATTCGTGCAATTTGAGGTTTAGTGAAGAAGAAAACTTAGAAATAAATATTTGATTTCATATCTTTTGAAGAAAAAAAATTCATTGTAGCCAATGGCCTTTGAAAAAGAACCTGAATCAAATCCTATTCCAATTTGATTATTTGGCTAACAAAGCATTCAATCAAGTCAAGATGTACCCAAACCCCAAAAAATACAAGCTTCAGAAACTTGCTTTAACTAAGTCACACAATAGGGTTGGTTGCATTTCATGAAGTACTATTGGCAAAGCCTTTAAGAAAATAGGAGAACTTTTAAATCCTATGTTTCCGTTAGGTGTGCTTTTCAGCAAATCATAAAGGCAAAGCCTTAATTTGGCTTTTAAAGCAACTATTGAACTTTTCAGTTTTGCTTCATCTCCCTTCTTTTACTTTTCTCCCATCCAGCGGAAAGTATTGAAATGAATCAACAGAAAAAACCAGATTGAAGGTCAAGGATTAACAACATTCAGCCCCAATGCTCTTGTTTGATGCATTTTCACTCTCACTCTCTCTGCCACACACAAACACAGAGAAACAGACCCACAAAAAATTGAAAATAAAAATAACATTTTGAGCAAACCCCATTTGAAATTGAAATGGAATTAAGCCAAAGTCACTATAAAGGAAAGAAATTTGTGAAGAAAGAAGTACCAACCTAGCACTGGGAACAGGAGCGGGTATATGAACCTCTAACTCAAGGGGAAGACCCAGGAAGCCATTGAAGCGATCGAAGGTGACGTGAGTGACGTGCTTAACGTTGGTGGGCCATCCAATCTCCATGGGATGCACGGCGGAGATGACATCGTCAGGGCTGTCGACACTGCAAGCCACCATTGATTTCTTCAGAGCCGCCAGTAAAAACGCCGCCGGCGACCCCTGGTTCTGCTCTGCTTCTTCGCCGCCGGCGTCTCTGCCTCCTCTCCTTCCCCTCCCACCACCGCATCCTCCGCCCCTTGTCACCATCACTGGCCCTGTCATTCTTATCTTCTTCTTCTTCTACTTCTTCACACACACAAACTCTCTCTCTCTCTCTCTCTCTCTCTAAGCAGTGCACGAGTGAAGACAGATTTTTTTGGGAGGGATGGCAATGGAGACAAAGAGATTTGAAATTTGAGGATGAGTTTCCTTGTTTGCTAATGTGGTTTTGTTGGGTTGCATTCAAGTTTATTGCTGGTTTTGAAGCTCTCTCTCGTGAACTTTGAACCTCAACGGCCACTCGTTTTAAATTTTGCAACTTTATTTATCTATCTACTTGGACCCTCTCTTGTCCTTTTTGACCTAAGTGCATTCCATTGTACACACACACAATTAACTAATCTTAAAATTCATTTGGTTTAGAGCTAATCAAAATTTTGTTCGTTTGTTGAGTTAATAATGATTCGTAGACATACATGATCGGGCAACACACGATAAAATATAGATTTGTAACAATTATTTATTGTCACAATTTGCAGAGTGTTTAAAAAAATAATCATGATAGTTTTAAAATACTATAAATATCACCATAAATTTACGTCTTTTATTAGCGCAGGGCGAAAACTCCGGTTAAAATGATGCAGCATTTTGGAATTTCAAAAACACCATATTTGTATGGAAGCAATTATAAGATTGTTGGTTCAAGTAATACATGTTTCAAATCTCAACTTCAAGCCTTAAAAAACTTAGAGTTGGCCCTATCAAAATGTAAATGTTAGAATGTGATTGTTTCTTATGAAGAATTATGTGTTATATTTAAAAAAACAGATTTATATTAATGCAAAGCATTTGTTAAGTAGTTACCAATGAAGAAAAAGAACTTGCTCACATTAAAATTTGGACCTTGTCTCACTTGCTAGATTGAGATGCCGGCTAAAACTAGAATATGTCAATGTCAAACATTATGGCAATGAATTAGGGGTATACTAACTTGTTTTCTTTTAATACAAGTAGCTTATAGTGACTTGATTTGCCATCAAATCATGGAATTTAATGATCTAAGGATATGATTTAGCCAGCGCATGTACTTGTTTCAATGAGTGATATGGTTGGTGCAAGGACGAATTGATTACCGATTTCCAAGAAATGATAGTAAGGCGTAGGGAGTGAAATTCGAATTTATGGAAGACCGTTGCCAAAAGATAGTAATTGTATTGTTTTTTAATGGAGACGCTGGGGGAGGGGTCCTTATAATGTAGGACTTTATTGTGATTGGCCTGTAACTATAACGGAGGTTTTCATCTTTTTCTTTTCTTTTACTGGAGACAACTTTTTTGTGTCCAACTAGTATGGGTCCATTTTACCAGATTCTAAATGCTTTATGATAAATGTAATGCACAAATAAACGTTTACGTTACAACCTTTGCACCACTAGCAATAAAAAAGTACAAATGTGAAAATAAAAGTGGCTTCATTGTAACCAGTAAATGGAAGCAAAGGTTCCATTAAATTTTGACGTTAAGATCTTATGAATATTTTTCATAAGCGTCAACAATTAAGATTGTATTATTTCAAAAAAAAGATTGTATCAAAATGGGTAGATAATGAGGAATTGTACTGTTTGATGACTGTGATTAAACAAATATACATCGTTGATGATAACGAAGGGATGGCAATAATTCAGGAAACTATGTGTTCAGCTGTGATTATTCTAGCAGAAGCTATAACTTGTTATTGAGGAAAATGATCAATCAACTAAATTAGAAAGCTGAACTTTATGTATTAAGGGGCCTCTAATATTTATGGTGCAATAATAAATGGAGACTATAGATTTTTTTTTTTTAATATTTTCACATGTTTGGGCCACTATAAAGACTGGGAAAATATAATAAGACCGGCTAAGCTCCAATATAGTGGATACTAAAACATTAATGTTAATTAGGCTTTGCATTTAATAAGAAAAAAACTCATTAAATAGGGGGTTGACGTGGTAGTTTAACACTTTATCCCTTAAGCAAGTAAAGTTGGAGGTCCGAATCCTAATTCTTGCAAATTGAAAAAAACTTATTAGTCAGTCTTCCTTCTACCACTTAGTGCGCTAACAGTGAGGTGAGAGATTAGTTTCACGGCTGTCGCATGTGGAATACCTAATTTACACCCAAAAAATTAGGCTTTGTATTTTGGCTTGAGCACCGATGTTGTACATCACGGTCTTCCTTCATCTGTTTTGGGTCTTTGAGTTTTGATCAATATTTTTAAAACCGGACCAGACATTAAACCGGTAGAGGTACTGGTTTAAGGTTCAATGGTTAAATTGAGGTTTAACTGGAGTTAAACTGTTTATAATTAAATAATATTATTTGAGTATATTAAATAATATAAACACACCAAAAAAATGATATACACATATATATATATATATATATATATTTATATGTTGGTTAAACATATATGATATATTGTTATATGCATTTTATTGTCAGAATAACTTCACAACCCTTATTAAAAAAAAAAAAAACTTCGCAACCTTGAAAAATATTTAAGTATAACGAACAAATAAAGATAGCCCAATCAAAGTACTATGTAAAAAAATAATTTATATAATGTACAGAAGTTGCGTGAAACGTAGATAATAAAGTTAGAAACTAAAGCCCAAGAAAAGTTAAGCAACTAAAGCCCACAAGAAACCCAACACTTCTTCCCTTTAATTTTCTTTCTCTTTGCAGGGAGTAGCCGCACTAAAAATTCTAGCTTTTAACTCTCTCTCTCTTTGCAGGAAGCTGCAATAAAGTTATTACAAAGACATTGAGGAAAAAAATGGCGATCCATCTGAACGAAGAACGTGTTCGATCTTCAATTATTTGAGAGCAACATCACTATAATTTGCCAATTGTTTGATGCTTCACGTTGCAGAACCTCTTCATTTTTCTTACGCAACATATTTTTTTTTTAGAACCTACTGTTTCTGAAGCAAAATAGTGAACCGGTCAAACTGTAAGACCGCTGGTTCAGATCAGTTTTCATGGTTTTTGACCGGTTTTATAGAAGTCCGGTTTTGGGGTTATTCCGGACCGGTTATAGGTGCGGTTCCCAATTTTAACCGTTGAACCGGTTGGTCCGATCCGATTTTAACAATCGTGGTTTTAATGGATGATTGATCTATTGGTTCCTAATCAGAAAACTATGTATTATGTTTTGGCAGTCTAAATTGATTAATCATTAGGGACCCAGTTATTAAACTATGGGTTAATTAAGTTTTTGTTCTTATACAATGAGCAATGTTTGATTTTTGTTCACAATTGAAGTAAAGTTGCAAAAAAAACTTTTGCATTTAAAGAAATATTTCATTTTTAATTCTTGTCTAAAAATGAGTTTTGGTGACTATATCATTTATCTGGCGCGCAAGGTCATGTGGTCTGCCATGTGTTTAATTAGGGATCAAAATCAAACTGTTTTTTTGGTTATCTCATTAACAAATTAATTTAAACCTAATAAACACCCCAAATTGTTAACCTAATATTCTTGATCTAATCTAACAAAATCAAACCTGATATGCAATTAGGTTATCTCAGTTTGATTTTCATTGATTATCTCGTTTTTTTGTTCTGGAATTAGCTCAATCCACAAAGGGCATTTATTTACCAAGCCAGTTACATTTGCTGCTTTACATACTTTAATGTCCAAGATGAGATTGTTAAACTTGTACCTCCCATCTTGAGGGGGGTATAACCGTATAAGACCTATTGAAGTAGTTAGAAGTTAGTTTTGTTAATTGATTAGATAAGAGAATTAGTTAGTCTATCCTAGTGTTCGTTATTCTGTTGACAGTAACTACTCTTAGAGAACTAACTTCAGCTCACGATCTTGTATAAATTCCGTTGGACTTTCCATTGTTCAATAATGAGAATGTTAATTCCTCAACTCTATCTTTCACTATGTTGGAGTAGGCTCATTCTAATTTTGGGTCAAATTTGTTCAGTTTATTAAGATTTAATTTAAGGGAATTGTGTAAGGATTTACAAGAATGTTATTGTAATATGTCATTAGTATCATCTCCTATAAATATCTGTAACACTATAACTCATAGGCAAGAGATTGATTTAAACTAACAATAAGACCGAGTTATATCTATTCTATAGCTACAGAGATAGGCACAATTGACCGAACTGCATGAACAAAGTCTTGTGTCTTACTATCACAATTTCTCTACTCTACCCTGTGCAATCTAGGTGTTTTTGCTAACAATTGGTATCAGACGACAATGACTTCTGGCGGTGCAAAATTCATTGTTGAGAAATTCAACGGAATGGGCAATTTTGGATTATGGCAACGAAGAGTCAAGGATTCGCTGGCTTAGCAAGGATTGCAGAAGGTGTAGCGTGCGGAGAAACCGTTGGATATGTCAGACATTGATTGGACGAAGATGCAAGAGAAGGCTGCACGATTAATACTTCTATGCGTTTCAAACGAGGTGATGTATCACATCGCGGATCTCATGACTCCGAATGCCGTGTGGGACAAATTGGAGAGCCAATATCAGTCCAAAACGTTGATGAACAAGTTATTCACAAAGTAAAGACTTTACAGTCGGATGATGCATGAGGGATCTGATCTGCAACATCATGTCAACAACTTCACCACGATCGTTGCGGATCTGCTGCGAATGGGTGTGAAGATTGACGATGAGGACAAGGCAATTATACCGTTGTGCTTGTTACTGGGGTTCTATGATCACTTGGTGACTACTCTTATATACAGGAAGGACGCTATCACGCTTGATAACATCACTCTACACTTTTGTCTCACTCTCAAAGGAGACAAGATGTAGATGAGGGAAGTCAAGTTGGAGGTCTGTTTGCAAAGGGAGGTAAAGATCGTGGAAGGAACAAGGGTAAGTTTGCAGGGAATACGAAGCGTTCTAAATCCAAGCAGAGGAAGACAACATAGTGCTTTAGTCGCAAGCAGGTTGGTCATTGGAAGAAGGATTATCTGGATCCTTCTAGTTCTGCGAACGTGACTCAGACTAATGATTCCGGCAGTGAAGGAGATATGCTTAGTGTTTCATCCGGCAAATGCACAGATGTCTGTATTCTTGATTCTGGTTGCTCTTGCCATATGATGCCGCACAGGGAGAGGTTCAGTTCATTCAAGGCAGACAGTTTTGGGTTTGTCTACTTAGGTGATGACAAAACATGTGATATCACCGGCATCGGACAGATCAAAATTGCTATGGATCATGGTGGCACGCGTATCCTAGGTAATGTGAGGTATGTTCCAGATTTGAGGAAGAATCTGATTTCCTTGGGTACTCTGCAGGAGAATGGTTTCTCATTCCGTTATGATGGATGAAAAGATATCCTGGAGGTTTGCAGAGGTGCATTAACAGTGATGACTATGAAGCGTCCTGCAGGGAATATTTACCGTTTGTTAGGGAGCACTGTTGTAGGTGATGTTGCATCAGTTGAAACTGACAATGATGCAACTAGGCTCTGACACATGCGTTTGGATCATCTCAGTGAGAGGGGGGTGATGGAACTTCATCGGAGGGATCTTTTGAAGGGTATTCGAAGGTGCAAGTTGGACTTCTGCAAGTACTGCGTATTGGACAAACAGTGCCGTGTTCGTTTCAAAACCGGGAAGCACGAAACAATGGGAATCCTCAATTATGTTCATTCAGATGTGTGGGGGCCTACTCGGGAGGCTTCTACTGGAGGTTTCACGTACTTTGTGACGTTTATTGATGATTTTTCTTAGAAGGTCTGGGTGTTTTTCATGAAGCATAAATCTAGAGTCTTCAAGAAGTTCAGATTGTGGAAGGCTGAGGTGGGAAATCAGACAGGGAGAAAGATCAAGTATCTGTGGTCAAATAATGGGACAAAATACACTGATGCAAAGTTTAAGAAGTTTTGTTAGGAACACGGTATCCAGGGGCATTATTTGGTTAAGAAGACACGACAGCAAAATGGTGTTGCTGAGAGGATGGATCAATCTCTCACAGAGAAGGCAAGCTGTCTTCGATTGCAGGTGAGACTGTCAAAAGGGCAAAAAATAATGCCGGTTTGATTGCTGTTTTTGAAAACTGTATTTATTAAGAGTTTTTAGAATCTGTTTTCCAAAATAAAAGCAGAAAAAAACTGAAAACATCTTTTAGCTGTTCTGGTATTTTAGTTTTTAAAGCTGAAAACAAAAACTGTTTTCAAAAACAGTTTTGCCAAGCATGTTTTTAAATTTTTCAGTTTTTGGAAATAGAAAATAGTTTTTAAAAACTGTAATCAAACAGATCCATTAATGTTTCTCAGCTTCTTTCCATAAGTCCCAACCTTTTCATTTGCCGCACAAAAAGTGAGAGAGAGCGGGTCATGAAAGAAATGACGGTGGCTACAAGGTCTCGAATGGTAACTGCAACATTGGGGGCGCGACGCCGTGGTGCTTCGCGGGCCCTTCACCAGCAACTTTTTGACGTCGGCGCACAAGGGGGTTTGCGGTGGTACTTTGGTGATGTGAAGAGGACATAGCGGTGGAGAGAAAAACCACAACTGAGCTCAAGATCCGTGACCTAATAACTTATTGTAGTGAGTAAAAAAAATGGGTCCAAAGTTGGACCTCGTTTTTTAGGTCCACAATAGGCGGACCCAATATTTTATTGTTTTTTTATGATTTCCAATTATTTTATAGATTTATTATCATAATCCATTCACTTTTTTATTGTTTCATTTTTAAGCATGTGATTTTTTGTTTTTTGAAACGATGTGAAATATTTTTGGATCTTCTAATATTTATTTATCCACCAAAAAAAATTTATACATGAAAATTGAGTATTTCAATCTCGATTGTGATAGAACTAAATTGTTTATAAAAAAATCAAATCGAATTTTGAAGTAATGAATGATTGGTAAAATTTATCTTTTTATTTAAATTCTAATAAGTAAAGTAAATAATATTAAAAAATTAAATGATTTTGAAATAAATAAAATATCGTGGAAATTTATTTTATTTTAAATCTTAATAGGTGAATGATAAACTAAATCCAAAAATAAATTATTTGAAATAAGAGATAAGTTTTGAGAGAGAGAGAGAATGTTGTATCGATTTTTTTTGTTATCAACTTGGATTAAAAATTAAAAATTATATTAGATAGAGTTGAAAAATATATCAAAGAATGGAAAAAACTTATTGGCCAGCCCCCTACCGCTTCACGGCGACCGGCTGTGGGATACCTTGGTAATAAAAAAAAAAAAAAAAAAGCCATTAAACGATAAGAGATTATAAATTGATCCTTTTCGTTACTCGCAGCTTTTCTACTCCAACAAGAAACATTGTTACCTTCCCCTTTTTCTCAACACTTGTTCTTCTATTCTACTCCAAACCCGAAATTCTCTTCCCCTCTTCTCAATTCTCCAACACAATTCAAACTACAAAAACCCCACAAATCTGACGAACACAACAACATAGTGCATCTTCGTGTTGGTGTGAATCTGAAACAAACCAAAAGCATCATCATCGCAGGTTGTCGTCTCTCCCTGTCACCATGATGCTCAGGATTCGAAGCCGCGACGGCCTTGAGCGAGTCACCGTCGACAACCCTCACACCGCAACAGTCTCAGAACTCAAGAGGGTAATCGAGCACCAGTTGGGAATCCCCACCCACAACCAAACCCTCTCCACAAACCAGAACCTTCTGCTCTCCAAGTCGGCCGAAGATCTCGTCCGATTCACTGACATGTCGAACCCTAACGCGCCCCTCTCCGCGCTCAACCTCGCTCACGGCTCCATCGTGTTCCTCGCCTACGACGGCGAGCGGAGGGTCCCCGGCCCCGCCGTCTTCAGCCCCGCCGGCTCTTTCGGGCGCAAGATGACCATGGACGATCTCATCGCCAAGCAGATGCGGGTTTCCCGCCAGGAGAATCCTCACTGCGAGCTTGTTTCCTTCGACCGCGACTGCGCCAACGCGTTCCAGCACTACGTCAACGACTCGCTGGCGTTCGCGGTCAAGCGCGGCGGGTTCATGTACGGCACTGTTTCGGAGGAGGGCAAGGTCGAGGTGAACTTCATATACGAGCCGCCGCAGCAGGGGACGGAGGAGAATTTGCTCTTTTTCAGGGACGCGGAGGAGGAGAAACTGGTGGGGGCTATTGCGGCGGGGCTGGGGATGAGGAGTGTAGGGTTCATCTTCACGCAGACGTTGAGCCAGGCGAAAAAGGACTATACTTTGTCCAACAGGGAGGTGCTTCAGGCCGCGGAGTACCATGCTGAGAGCGGGTTGAAGGAGTGGGTCACGGCTGTGGTTAAGCTCGAGGTGAACGAGGAGACGGGCGGCGCTGATGTCCATTTTGAAGCGTTTCAGATGAGTGATGTGTGCATTCGCTTGTTCAGGGAAGGCTGGTTCGACACTGATATTAAGGAGGAGCATGACCCCAAGTTGTCTATAATGAAGAAGGATGTAGTTGTTGGGGTGAAGGATACTAGAGAGGTTGATAATGATTTCTTCTTGGTCGTCGTCAAAATCTTCGACCATCAGGTATTTATGTACTTTGTTGTTTCCTCTTCTGTTATAATCATCTCAATATTAGGCAGCTTTTGGTATACAAGTTATAACATGACATGAAAGAACCGAGCATGTAGATTTGGTACACTCTAAAAACAGGTTAGAACATGTAGATTCGGTAGATAGTAAACGGGTTATAACTTGACATAAAAGTACATATAGATTTTTGTGGACACACTCTTATGCATATTTGGTTTTTTCTATATTTAAAGCATACTAGAACATCAAGTAGTAAAAGAGATACAGTTTGGTTCTACCATGCCAAACATGTTTTTATCGCCATTCTCTCTTACCATCATTTACCATATTAGCTGAACTACGATGCTTGTGTTCTGCCGCTGAGATACCATTGCAACTTAACTCTTGTTTCGGATGCGATGAGTACTACAAGAGTTTGATGTGATGAGGAGAGTGGAACTGGAATTGTGGGTTTAGGCATTTATGATGAGGAAGAAAATTTGAGGGGAGCCATTATATCTTAAGTTCCTTGTTCCTTTAATTAAAAAAGGTAAATACTAACCTGTCTTGAAGTAGTTAAGGAATAAAAATGGAAGGTTTTTATTGAAAATTGTAGCATTTTATGTTACGAATACCTGAAATATGGAAGGTTTTTATTGAAAATAAAAATGGAAGGTTTTTATCATAGTAGTCAATAGCGCGCTATAGTGGCGTGGCGGAGCGGCTTGGCGCAAGTAGCGGCTCGGCTACTGATGACTATTAGAGAGAAAGTTCACTGAAGAGACAGATATTTTTTAGTAACATGTTTCTTTTTCGTTGGAGAGGCAAGACATTGGTTGGGTGATTTCAATCCAATGAGGGAATGCCTTTGCTTTTATTTTAAAATCAGTTGTTTACAATTTTATTCTATAAACTTCACGCTTGCCTGTTTCAAAAAAAAAAAAAAACTATACGCTTGCCGCCTTTTACCTTCTATTTTTTTCTTCATTAATCACTAAACATGGGAAGGGCAATCTTTTTTATTTCATTTCATTTCATTCCATTCCATCCCCTCCCTTTACGTACCATTTTCTCTAAAACTTTAATGGCCGAAGGATATTGAAAGAATTTTTAATATATATAGTTGGATCATACACCTGACTTTTATGTAGGTTCAAGTAAAAATGTCCAATTCATTGACCCATAAAAGATGAGTTTAGTAGTTGGTAGTTTTACCTTTAGTCCCGTAGCTTCTCTAGTTATCAGGTATATATTGTATTTCTTTTGGCTTTAGTTAGTTAACATAAACTTTTTATCATGACTTTTTCCTAAAACACTTTTTGTTTATGCCATGTTTTTACCTAAATGGCATTTTTTTAACATAAAGCTTGTTATCATTGAAAAATTATTAAATTAAGCAATACTTTTATAGTTTCCTTGAGGAGCATGAGGTAACTTTAAATTACTGGCATAAATGAAACATTTGAAATGTTGATTTTTAGCAAATTCAGTTTTGAGATTAATTATGTATATATAGAAGTAGCATACTGAGCTCTGTTGAGCATGTGTTTTTATGGAACAGTTAGTTGAACTGCATGTAAGTTATGGATATCTGGTAGTTAAGGAAGGGAGTGTTCATCTTAGCATCCATCACTTCCATTTTTTCGAGGATATGGCTCTTCAATATTTATTTGGTTTCAGTGGATAGTAATGGTAGTAAGATCACAAACGGATTCAAACTACTTTCTTCTATAGTGTCTTGAGTTACATGGTCAAGTTTAGTGTTCGGGCAACTGCCCAAGAATTTAGCTGTGAGATTTACAGAACAGAATAGATTCCAGCTGGACATGGTTTCCGATGGATTATCCTTATAACTTATCTCAGAAGTTTGATGCATAGTGACTAGTTCCTTCTTCATTATTGCCAAAGAATGTGAACATGTCCTTCAAATCTCTAACCTCTTTTGGGGAAATGAGTAAATGTTTTCAACTATATCATTTTTTCTGCAAACTAGTTAACTTCACAAACAGTATATATTCGTAGGGTAAATATTTGGATTAAAGAATCTTCTGTCTATTGTTTATCGAATGTTTTCTATGAGAAAAAAGTAGATTCAAATATTCAAAATATGGTTGCGGTTGGATAGCAAGTGAATTTGATTATCTCATTTACTTTGGGAGTTGATACATGTCATGAAAGGGTTACTGATGTGCTTGTAATTTTATTTATCCTATTATTCTGTAAGCTGCAGTTATAAATTATTATAGAAACCATTTTTGAATGTATGTTGTCTGAAGTGGTTCTAGTTAAGTGTTGATGGAATTTTTGTATTATGATACTTGTTTTGTCCCACCTACATGAGTTTTTTGCTTTTTGACAGTTCAAAACTTTTCACTTTTAGACGTATTGTTTTTTAATTTTGTTTTAAGTTTTGTAGGATTTTGTTGAAACCAGCATTGATTTCTTTTTATTTTTTCTTAACTTCCTGTGGAATAAGTTGGTTTAATAATGACTTTAAATTGAGTCTGCCCATTGCTATTGGGAGGGGTTTTTTCTTTAGTTATTGGCCATGTTTGTTTTTCAACTAGGTTAGAAATGACGAACTATCAAATAGCTATATAAACCTCACTAATTTTTTATCTTACTATTTTTTGTTATAGTTCCTTTATCATCTTTGTTTCTATATACCTGTCAATTGAACCAAGTAAAATTTCAGTCACAAAAGTTAATCTTTTCTTCCAATAACACCATAGAAATCTTCTAGCTGGAGAACTTCTTGAGAATTGAGTCATATAGAACATAGTCCTAAAAAGAAGTTATTTGTGGTAAAATGAAACTAAGCAACTGAAACAGAGAGCTTGTATGATGCTGGCCAATTAGAAACTGTTGATATGACAAAACTTAGAATGCTCATGATTGATTTATTGGTTAGATGTGCTGATGTGGTTGGTCAATATTATACCACTAAGAGCATTTTTTACTTGTGAGCTCCAAGATTCCATCTTTATTCTTTGTAAATTATAATAGTTGTCATGGAACTTACGAGTGCATTGGTGCCAAATTGCAGGGACCTCTTTCAACAGCATTCCCCATTGAGAACCGGAATACTCAAGTGCCTATGAGGGCACTGAAGACCCATCTTGAACGGACTAAAAATCTTCCATTTGTGAAGCGAATTTCTGATTTTCACCTTCTTCTCGTGTTAGCGAGGTTTTTAGACCTTGCCGCCGATGTTCCAGCTTTGACGGAATGCATTCAGACAGAGACTGCTGTTCCAGAAGGTTACCAGATCCTTATTGACTCCATGGCTAGCGCTGCTTGATGAAGGTGCTCGGGGTTCGTTTAGGACGGTGAGAAAACTACAAAAGAGAATTATGCACTCTGTGTTCTGGTCATTTGCAATTAGGTGGTGCATATTGCCCCATAGCACCCATGGAATGGTTTTATTTATGATGGTAAACTTGTACATGAGTTGCTGCAGAGATCTTGGATCTGACATTTTACTGAAAATGAGCCTGATGTTGTTATTTTAGTATTTAAATTGTGATTGGAGATAGCCCTTAAGAGGATTCACTATTTTAAGTGCGAAAATACTTCGAATGATGGTATGAGAATATATTTTATTTAAATGTTTATGCTCAAGCCTTCAATGCCCTACTGGAGCTGGCTTTTCTAAGCATACAGTGGCTTTTACAAGGTCACGGTAGTATGAATAACTTAATAATATGCTTCTTCAAGAATTAAGTTTAGCATATGAACTTCAGGGTGCTTTTGTTCACATATAGTTATCAATAGTGTTAACTGGGGTGGTTTAACTCGCTTGGTTAAATTAAGAGTAATACAAGGTGAAAGACCAAGGTTTAAACTCTGATAAGAGATAATTTATGCTAATTTGCTAACAACTAACATTTATTTATCAAATAAAAAAATAATGTAAAAAAAAAATAATGTTACCCAACAAGTGTGTGGTAAAAAATAGTTGTTTGAATCTAATTAAAATGATCGTGAACAAAAGCAACTTTTAAGACTATTCACGTGATTTTCAATTCAGCGTATTTTCTCTTAAAGTGTGTCCAAATGTGTAAGCATACTGTGTATCCAAATTTGTGTTCAATTTTAAGGTGTGAGGGGGGAGATGCTAGTTTGTTCACTGAAACCCTTATCTACTACCACCTGTGGTACAGGTTGACTTAAATCTATTTATTATTATGAAAAATAAACTAATAATGAAAATAGTTTTTTTTCCGTTACCTAGGAAAATATAATCGAAATAGTTTAATCAAGTGTTTTTTTTTTTTTTTTTTGGTTACATTACAAGTGTTTGTTTGATTAGTATTGTGTGAAATGGTTTTTAGTTTTTAAAAATAGTAAAACAAATAATTTAATATGAAGAGTATTAAAAATCTGTTATTAAAAATAATTTTATTTTCAGTCTTTTTTTTTTATTAAATGGACAAGGGGCCGAGAAAAATAACATACCGCAAATGCATATACAACATCTAAAGGCACTTCATGAGACACAGCACGCTGAATGGGGGAACATCTATATCAACAGAAATTTAAGAAGAAAATCAAACAAGTCTGATTATACATAATTGAATTAGATTTTATTTATTACATAGTTGAATTAGATTTATAATAGATAAAAACTATAGTGTTTTCCGATTAATAAAAAATAAATAAAAACTATAGTTACAAACTTACAAATGTATGCGGAAAATATATTACGCTCTCCGTATATAATTTTTAATTAAAAAATGTTTTCAGAACAGTTTCTGGTTAATAATTTTTTTTAACAATCCTTTTCTAGTTTGCTTATGAATATTTTGGTATCTAGTATTCACCTTCCAAAATCCCAAGTAAGATAACTTTCAAAGAATGGTACGTGGCGTTGTTAAACTCGATTCGGTTATTGAATTAATAATTGATTAATAATCTACTAGTTATATAAATAATTAAGGAAGATAACTAATTCTTAAACAATTATATAGTTTAGTGGTTTACATACTTCTTCAATGATGTCTTGTGTACATCATTTTAGTGTAGGTCCAAGAGAGACAATTTAATTTGGCTCTAGTCGGTGCATAAACAATGCATATGTGTGATTGGACCGACTATGAGTCTGGTTTCTGATCGAACCAATTGGTCTGGTCTGACTTTAATAAAAGTGATGATATCTATAAATTATTCTAATTTCACACAAAATCATAAGTTAAAAATGGTATGTAATGATGACACTTATTGTATTGCTAGTTTCTCCGGATCTTCTACTTGTTCCAACCCTTTACATGCTCATTTGAGTGCTCTTAAACATGGTCATCTCTTAGCATGAAATTCATGATATTTTTGGGTCATTCGTGAGAGCGACTCCCGAGATGGAGTTAGGTTGTTGGACGCTCATGCAATGTCTTCCCATATGATCACGACGATGAATGGGATTATATCCATTGCTTCTCACCCTTGGAGCACCTCCTCCAGTCATATTCGACGGGTGGCTAACTCTTGTGCTAATTGGTTAGCATCTTTGAGTTTGCGCTCACAGTGCACTCTTTGGATGAGGTATGCTTCATTTGAGAGTTTGACTCCGCTTCTTATCTAATAAGTGGTGTTGTGTTGTGTTATTTATGGGCAACGTCTTGTTGTTTATTTTCCTTTTGCACGAGAGATATTCATCTGGATTTGAAACAAAATTACATATATTACCTTATTTTTTTAATACATCCCATATTACCTTAAATAGTAACAATACCATGAAAATAGTTGGAAAAAAAAGTATAAAAAAACAGTTGAAAAAATGGAGGTATTGTGTAGTAAATTACTGTGATTTGGCGGGAGATTTCTTAATTCTTATATGCAGCGCTGAAAATTCAACCCCTATTTATGAATTTCTATCCAGAATTCGAAATAGCACTGTTGCAGAAGAAGCACTAGGTCATGGAAGATCCGGCTCCACCGTCCTCCGAAGCCTCCACGCGCCGCCCCGTCAGTTTCATTTCTCACACTTCACCGCAACTTTTCATTTTACTTCTTCTTCTTCTTCTTGTAAAATTTGTTGTGATTCGACCTAATTTTGTTTTTACTACTTCCGATCGAGCAGAAGAGGGGAAGGCCACCGAAGCAACGCCCAAAGGAAAACGACGCCGTCGCCGCCGAGAACAGCGCTAGGATCAGCGAGCAAGCCGAGCGAGAGAGCTCCCCCGATGATTTCGACGAGCCACGCTCGAAATCCAAGCGGAATCGTGCTCACGAAGGAACCTCCAGCATGGCGGCCAAACTCTCTGATCAGACCTTGATTGGTAAACTGAACACTCTTCTCTACTTCCCTTACACCTCAATTAGTCAAACATTTAGGGTTCAGAATGACCTGGATGAAAATCTCAGAATATAAACTTATCTAGCTGTTATTTTAGCATGTTTGTTAATGCCATGGTTTGTGAAGTTATGTGTAATTTTCTTCTTCTTCTTCTTCTTCTTTAAGTAAGTATTTAATTTAGCTTGTTGTAGATTTTGCTATGCAGTAACTGGTTTGCGGCTAATTTTCTTGTATGATTTTCTGCAGAGGTGGTCAAAGGTAACGGCAAACTTATTCCTCATGTGGTCAAACTTTGGGTCGAACGCTATGAAAAGGATCCGAAACCTGCTATGTTTGAACTCTTGACTATGCTGTTTGAGGTAATACGAATTGCACGAGCGGTTACAAAATTGAAAGGTGTGCTAGAGATAGACATTTCATTTTTCATGCGAAAATCAAGGGGAAAAAGTACATTCTGTATAAATTGGAAGTTCAGTTTTCATCGATGCTCAAGTTTTCAAAAGTGGGTTAGGAACTCTTACTGATATGCTCAAATTTGGGTGGTGCAGGCATGCGGAGCCAAGTATTGTGACAGGAGTGATCTCCTGGATGAGACTGATGTTGATGATGTTGTAGTTGCTCTTGTTAACTGTGCTAAAAGGGTATACTAATACAACATATCCTGCTTTATTTTTGTTTGCTGTTTGTCACTTTCTCTATATTATTAAGTATTAACTTCATGGTTGTGATAATACTAATACTATACCGTTACCAACTCTCCAGTCTCATCTCCTTTGATATAATGATCAAATTATGAATTAGATGTAGACATTTATCCTCTCTTTCTTATCTTTGACACTTTAGGGTGAAGTTGAAGATTATCAAAATTCCAAAAAGAAGGAGTTTAAAAACTTCAAAGAGAATCTAAAATCATTCTTGGATAACTTGGTTCGTGAATGCCAGCACGGACCATTGTATGACCAGGTTTTATTCGACAAGTGCATGGACTATATCATTGCACTCTCATGGTTAGTTTGATTGCCTAAGGATTCTGATTTTGGCAAAATATATATACACACAATAACTTATGTGCTGCTGTACCTATGTAGCACCCCTCCTAGAGTTTACCGTCAAGTTGCTTCATTGATGGGTCTTTGGTTGGTCACCTCATACATAAATATTGCAAATATGCTTGGTGCACAAAGAGAGACAACTCGTAGACAATTGGATGCTGAAAAAAAGAAAAAATCTGAGGGGCCTCGGGTGGAATCACTAAATAAGAGGTTTTCAGATACTCATGAGAAAATAACATTGTTGGAGGAGATGATGCGCAAAATATTTACTGGGTAGGAGTTTTCTATAATACTAAGAAAGTATTTCTTTTAAGAAAAAGAAAACAATGTTTCATCATGAATATTGTCATTATTGTGGCTATATATCTAACATGTCATTTAATGCCTTTTTGAAGCTTATTTGTCCATCGCTACAGAGACATTGACCCCAATATTAGAATGTCATGCATTGAGTCACTGGGTGCATGGATCCTGTCATACCCATCACTTTTCCTGCAGGATTTGTACTTGAAATATCTTGGGTGGACCTTGAATGACAAAGTAATGAACAGTTTTTAATTTTATGTTTCCACCATTATTTGTTTATGTACTAACAACTTACTTTTTCTACTCTTTCCTTTTACCGTTTTTCCTGCCCTTGAACTTGTAGAATGCTGGTGTGAGAAAGGCTTCTTTAAGCGCTCTGCAAAATCTTTATGAGGTGGATGATAACGTGCCAACACTTGGTTTATTTACTGAAAGATTTTCAGGCCGGATGATTGAGCTTGCTGATGACATTGATGTTTCTGTGGCTGTTTCTGCCATAGGTCTTGTTAAACAACTACTAAGGTCTCAATTTCGAGCATTTTTAATGGTACATGGCCTTTTTGCTTGTGAGTTTTGTATACAACAGATTGTAAATTCTTGGTTTACTGCAGACATCAACTTATTCCTGAAGATGACTTGGGTCCTTTGTATGATTTGTTGATTGATGATCCCCCAGAAATCAGGCATGCCATTGGAGCATTAGTGTATGATCACCTGATTGCTCAAAAATTTAATAGTTTCCAATCAGGATCAAGAGGTCTGAAGTCCATTCATGAACTTTTGACTTGAAATGGATACTGTTATTTTGACTAAGACAAGCATGTGATTGGACAATTTTTTTCCAGGTGAAAATGATAATTCTTCTGAGGTCCAGCTTAAGAGAATGTTGCGAATTCTAGAGGAGTTCCCACAAGATCCAATTTTGAGTATATATGTGATTGATGATGTATGGGATTACATGAAAGCTATAAAGGTATCCCTATATAACCCATGTGATTATTAGGGATGATGTGGGGGCACAGGGGTTGCTTCTCCTTTTGACCAATACATATTTTTGTTTGACTGTTCATTTATCTCTGTGGACTGAATCTTCCAATCCTAGGATGTGATTGGTAGGAGGGAAGTGTAAGGGATGGTGATAGATAAAAATAGGCAACATATAGAGACACAATGAGTGCCTGTCTGGATACATAAATTAAGTTCACTATTTTATCTATATTCTGCCTAGTTTTTCCCTCTACCAAGCTTGCGTAGTTATCTGTTAACTTGGACTTGACATAGCCAGCAACCTGGCTTAGAAAACTAATGTTATGACTTTGTTGAAAATCGAATTACTTTTGGCACCGGGGTGGTGCCAAAAGTAATCCCCAATTTTAAATCACCGCACTTTGGCTCAAGCTCATGGCATTTTCCTTTGCCTGGATATTTAAAGGGGATGAGGTGCCATAATACCCATGTTTACCTTTTTTCCAAAAAAAAAAAATACTAATATTTACTATGTAGTGTTTTTTAATTCTTGCTTTTGGTCCCATGATTAAAAACATGTAATTTATTTATTGATTTCTCTATTATTTTAAATTTACATTATATTGAAACTATCCTTTATTAGTTGTGAAACATGTGCCTTATCATGGTAAATTTTGCTTTGTTAGGTGATATACACCCTCATTAGTATTGTTGAGATATTCTAAAGTATCGCGAAAGTTTATGTGAGGAAAAATATTGGAAAAGGCAGGGGGCATTAATGAAGGGGATGTGCATGGGATATTTCTTGCAACAGCCTACACATGTGGCAACTTGGGATTGAAAAGTGAGGAAGGGTGAATTCAGTTAGAGAAAATGTTTAAAGGCAGATAAAAGTGAGAGGGAAGGGGGTAAGAAGTTGTTGGAAGGTTTTGACGAACTTTGGGCAGTGAGGTGGGAAGACCCTAAAATATCTACTGATGTTTATATCTTTACTTTCTGTTTTTCAGTGTAATCTAGCGGGGTTTTTCGTTTCCCTGCTGTAAGGACCTATAATCCGTTGTTTCTTATTAGTAAAAATATATTCCTATCGCTAGGCCTAGTTAACATAATGAGGGGTTGGTAAGGATTTTTCATAGTATGTAAACTTTAAGTTAGAAATCTTAGTATCTCGTAATATCATTATTATATTTTAGAAAATCTTTTAGTATTATAGATAATCTATTAGGATTTGTTTCCATATTTTTTTATATTTAATGATTTGTTTCTACATTTATCAAGACTAAGGGTTTACCATTGGTATAATTATAATTACTTTATAATTTGTATCACATTGCATTAACATTAATTTCAGATTATTCTGCCCTATTCTCTCTTTCCCCCCCTCGATATCTAAAATCCTATAATTTGAACACTTTTAACTATTGGATGGTCTTTGTCATGAACTATGTTTCTTCTCTTCTGTGGTTCAGTCAGTGTTATCAAATATCCACCATGGCGGAGTCTCATGGCAGGTTTTTGGGTCTCCACCGTGGCCAATATCCCGCCATAATCCGCCATCATTATTTGTCAAATATGGCGGGTTTTTGGCTCTCCGTCATTATCAACATTGGGTTCAACAGTATCCGTGATGATTTTGTATATATCTTCTGTGCAACCATAGTAGTCAAAATTGGGATTACGTCCTAAATCAGAGAGGGGGCTGTAAATCGTAAATCACTAAATTGCAACTAAATCGTACTAGTAATATTTAGCAGATTTTGCTATTTACATGTATATATATATGTATATATTTTTACACATAAATTCTTACATGCATATAAATTAACATAAATAACCAAAATTCTTAGGAATGTCATACTTAAGTCATAAAGTGTCATAAAACATAACTAATATAGTTCATAGGAATGTCATACATAAGTCATAAAGTACTAAATCCCGAACACCATAAAACTTAAACATCAAGTTCTCATCCAAGCATAAAACTTTAACATCCAACTTAAGTTAGGAAATGAGCCACATTAAAACAGAGAATAGGGGAGCTTCAAACAGAGAACAAGGGAGGAAGAAGTGTCGTCACAGTTGCCGTTGGCCGTCGTCGCCGCTCGAGGCCTTGTTCGAAGTCGCCTCGAGTTTTGGAGGAGGTGTAGATGTGAGTGACTCGTAATGTCGTATGAGAAGCTTTGTGTCTCAAACTCGTTAAAATTAGGGTTTTTCTCACCTGGTTTGCGCACAAACAGATCAACACCCATTAAATTTTGGATCTGCATAAATTGCAAAATCTCCCTTAATCTCGATTTTGGTCCGATTTAGTGATTTTGGGAAGATTTAGCAAGAAAAAGATTTAGCAAGCGATTAAATCGCCCAGGGGTTGCAGATCGCAATATCTTAATCTTAAGACCTAGCGATTTAAATCGCGATTTTGACTACCATGCGTGCAGCAATGGTTTTCTGCTAAAATATGTTTGGGCTATGAAATTAAGAAAAATATCGTTGTTATTTTTTTATGATCCCAGGGAATCATGTTGAGTAGTAATCTGGAACACTGGATTTTCTCACTCTTTTGGATATCTGCACAATGTATTTGCTTACAAAATTTTGAATATGTGTATATTGTGCAAGAGAATATAACACCTAAAAGTTTTTATGTCAAATTTATCGATGTGCTATAGTGAGTAATATTCAGTGGTTTCTTGATGACAGTCAATATTTTCCTTGCAGGATTGGAAGTGTATTATATCCATGCTCCTTGATGACAATCCATTGCATGAGCTCTCTGATAGTGATGCAACAAACTTGGTGCGACTCTTGTGTGCATCTGTGAAAAAGGCTGTTGGAGAGAGGATTGTTCCTGCTGCTGATAATAGAAAGCAATACTTCACCAAAGCCCAAAAAGTTAGTCACCTTGATTTTTCAATTTTGTAACTCCAATTCCTGATTTATGAAAAAAAAATTGGTAAAATGAATTTTTCGTTTATATTTATACTGGTCTTTGACATGTATTTAACATGATGTTAAATGTTCCAAAGTAGAAGTTTCTGCAATCAATGGTTCAGATAATTTAACAAGATAATTTTATTTATGGTACTCAATTTTGTTCTTGCTGTCATTCATGTCTGGAAAAATCAATACATAAATTATCTATTTTTGTATTTTTTGTATTGTATTTTCAAAGTACAATTTTTTTATTTCTTCCGGCATTGACAGCTAAATAATTTTGGGCAGAAAATATGTTCACTGGATCCTTGACTTGTAACAATTGTAATAGTAGTCTTCTTAGTTGCATCTGTGCCTATGCTGGTGATTATTGATGTTCATTGTGCTAGAATCTTTGTTTATGGTTATTTTTGACAGGCTCTAATGCCTTTTCTCCAACAAATGACAGGAAGTATTTGGAAACAATAAACAGGATTTAACTGTTGCTATGATGAAAAGTTACCCATTACTCTTGCAGAAGTTTATTTCAGACAAGGCAAAAGTGACATCGCTGGTTGAGATTGTTTTGTATATGAACCTTGAGATTTATTCCTTGAAGAGGCAAGAACAGGTTGGTGAATCGTTCTTGCTGGTTGTTTCAGACTGTTTATTTGTCTCTGAAAAATTAATCAATGCTTGCTTTTCAGAATTTCAAAAATGTCCTCCAGCTCATAAAAGAGGCATTTTTTAAGCATGGTGACAAGGACCCTCTGAGAGCTTGTGTGAAGGCAATTGACTTTTGTTGCATAGAAAGTCAAGGGGAATTGCAAGATTTTGCGCGTAATAAATTAAAGGAACTTCAGGATGAAATTATAACTAAGCTGAAATCTGCAATTAAAGAAGTAGTGGTATGCTCTTCTGAACTCAAATGTAATTTTTTTCTGCTACTTGTGGATCTTGTAGGAGTCACTTAACTGTGGCATTGCAGGATGGTGGTGATGAATATTCTCTTCTTGTAAACTTGAAGAGGTTGTATGAACTCCAATTGTCTAGATCTGTGCCTATTAACAGTCTTTATGAAGACATTGTCATGGTGCTACGTGAATTTAGGAATATGGAGGATGAGGTGTGTAAATGATTACTCACAGTAGGCATTTTGGTTCCAATGAGCTTGTTCGTGTCTGATTAATTTTCTGCTTATTCCCCATACAGGTCGTTGGTTTCCTTCTTTGGAACTTGTATTTGCATCTGGCTTGGAGTATGCATTCTATATTAAATGAAGAAAATGTTTCTGCAGCATCCTTATCTTCTCTCATGTCTAAGCGTGATACCTTGTTACAAGAACTTGAATACTTTCTCAACTTTGCTCCTGACAGCAATGTAGGGGGTAAACATGGAAGTGAACTTGCTTGCAAGGTAAGGGAAGTTAGACTTGTTTTCCTTTTTCTTTCTCTAATTTGTGTGTGTGCCTGTATATATTGTCTTGAGTCCCCAGATTTGGTCTGATAAAATGTGTTATTGCAAAGGTATGCATTATACTTGCAGAAACATGGTTCTTATTTAGGACGACAAATTTCAGCAAGACAAAGCTGGAAAGGTTAGGATATCAGCCAGATGCTCACATGCTTCAAAAGTTCTGGGAACTTTGTCAACAACAGCTTAATATTTCAGGTAACGCCATACACATCTGCTAAAGAGTAAAGACAATAAGCTAGTGCAAGATCGATCTTACTTTTCTTGGTTAAATTGAAACAAGTTATTACTGCTGACCCTAAGTTAAACAAGGCATGGACACACTGACATCATATATCGACTGTACCTATGAGGCCAGACTGACATAGGGGATGTCTGAAATATAGGAAACTGGGTGAGAGGACTCATTTTATTTGAATCTAAGAGGAGTAAATCTTGGCCAAGCTACCGTACATGGACGATTAAGATTAGAAGTTACTTAATGGTCACATAATCACTTAAGAAAGTTATATGACTTTATGTTTCATCTTGACCATTTGTGGTAAGATCTAATGGTTGAGATTTGCTCCTATTACCATAAAAATAGCCATCTCACTTGATACATGTCCTATTATATAACTATATCTATCTATCTATCTATCTATCTATCTATCTATATATGTGGGTGTTCAGCCTATTAGTTGAGAGTATGAAAAAAAGTTAATTTTGACCACCTATATACAGTTGTGTGGTCAATATTATCTTATCTTCTTTACTCAGTCGATATGCCCCCTAAATATAACCATTTTTATATTTTTAGGGGGAGGGGTAAAATATTGAATAGAGAAAGGAACGACATCCCAAATGAAATGTGATGAGATCTCAGATCTTGCTTAGCATTTTTCCATTTTAAACTACTTTCACCTAAGTCCCCAAGTTGTGTCAGATGTGTGTCCAAGACAATAAAAATATTTTTTAATCAGGCACCTGGTGAGGAGTATTTGACATGTGTAGTGTGGGTGTCGGTGTTAGAAGCATGTCTGACTCTCCAATACCTCAACAAGGAGAAGTGTCTTTGTTTTATAGCTGTGTGCTCATCTTGTTTACTGCTAAAGTATGTTCTACTTGCCTATTGATTCTCAGATGAGGCAGACGATGAAGATGTTAACAAAGAGTATGCTGAGGAGACAAATAGAGATGCTGTTATGATTGCTGCTGCAAAGCTGATCGATAGTGATGCTGTTCCAAAGGTGAAAAGTTATGACAATTGCCACTTTCTTGTAAAAATAAATTTTCTTGCTGCTGAATTTTTTTATGTCAAAATCTGGCTATTACTAATGCAGGAGTATCTTGCTTCTGAGATTGTTTCTCATTTTGCAATGCATGGGACAAGTGTGTCTGAGATTGTAAAGCATCTAATCACAGTTCTAAAGAAAAAAAATGATGATCTGGCTACCATTTTTTTGGAAGCACTTAAAAAGGTAAGACCTAGGTGTATAGTTGATGTTCATGGATGCTGCTTATATAATATTGAATAGAGAAAGGAATGACATCCCAAATGAAATGTGATGAGATCTTTCTTAGCATTTTTCCATTTAAACTATTTTTCAGCTAAGTCCCCAAGTTGTGTCAGATGTGTGTCCAAGACATTAAAAATATTTTTTAATCAGGCACCTGGTGAGGAGTATTTGACATGTGTTGCGTGGGTGTAGGTGTATAGTTGATGTTCATCGATGCTGCTTATATATGCGTGGTCGATAAACTGATAAAGTTGGCTTTTGCTTTGTCTTTATCAGGGCACTAGCACCTTCAGCATCAATAAACGGTCAATATTTAGCCATATGTCCTATTTAATTGTAATGTAAATATGAAAGTAACTTGCTGCATTTTATATTTCAAGTGAGTGGGATACATGGCTAGATATTGGCTTCCAATTGCTAATGTGTACCTGGGGTTTGGCTTGTCTTAAGTGAGTGATGCTCTTTTGAGGATAAAGTGCAATGATAACTGTTGATTGAGAAATCAATGGTTGATACTGTCATAGAATACATGCACGAGTATAAGAATCTGAGGTTATTAAAATCTCTACCGTTGACTTTTTTATTATTCCAAATTTATCCTCTAAAAAGCATCCTGCACTTTGATTGAGCCAAATTCAAGTACCTGTACCGTAACAAAATGAAAAGGCACTGAAGAGAGAAATGTTACTTCGATAACTACTTCCTTTTCTTGTTGATTTCTCATGATCTATATTTCTAGAGCGCCTTCCACTTCCAAACCTTTCATTTTGCACACTTAATTTCAGCTTAATGTTGTCATGGTTCAAGATAGGATCACTTTTAGCCTGCAATAATCACTGCAACTGGACTTCTTTCTATGCAATGCTTTATGGATTAAAAATTTAATTTTGAGTTGGTTGAAAATGAGGATTGGTCTGTCCGCCATCCTTTTGCATCCGGAGGATCTCCATTTTTATAATTCACTGTCTTGCCCCCTCCTCTATTAAGAATTCTTCACCAATTTTTTTTGGTAGGCATACCATAGGAGTGAGAATGTTTCCGCAGAAAACAACTCATTCTCAGAATGTAAAAATCTGGCTGCTCAGCTTTCTGGAACATTTGTTGGTGCTGCCCGGAACAAGCACCGGTCTGACATTTTAAAAGTTGTCACCCGTGGTATTGTATATGCTTTTGTAGATGCTCCAAAACAGTTGTCTTTTCTGGAAGCGGCAGTGCTCCCTTTTGCTTCAAAACTCCCTGCATCAGATGTGCTGGAAATGTAAGAGCTTGTTTCTCAATCTTAGTGTCATTCAGAACCATTTGCTGCTGTATACATTTTAATCAGCTTCATTATGAATAGTATGAAGGATGTTCAGAAAAGAACAGAAAATGTTAATACAGAGGAAAATCCCAGTGGCTGGCGTCCTTATAATACATTTATTGATAACCTACGAGACAAATATGCAAAGAATGAAGGCTTTCAAGGTAATTTATGCAACTTCTTTTCCATTCTTATTAATTGTAACATACAGCCAAGTACTTCTCATTATAAAGCAACAAACTGTTAGATCTGTACTGAAACAAAATGTATAAAATAGCAATGATTATTTTTCAAGAATTTCTGAGAAGTCAAACCAGTGTGTAAATATTGAATGACAATTTCTAAGTGTTTCTCCATTTGTGACTTGATGAACAAGGGTCCAACATGTTGGGCTTGGCTTGCTGTCTCAGTCATTCACCTAATATTGCTCCTTTCCTTTCTCTTTGTTGTTATTAATGTTCTCATGCCTGATTTTTTGCAAGTGCACTTGTGTTGTATACTTTACATTTTCTGTTGGGCAATGTTTGTTCTATCTCTTTTGCCTTTTTCCTTTGCTATTATTTTGTTCATGTGGAACATATCCCTGATAAGGGTGCTGATTTGATTTGATTTGATTTGATTTGTTTTTATTAATAGGCAGAATTGATTTATTCGGTTAATTTAGGATATTTCTATTTTATTGTTATTCCTTAATTAGTTAGGATTTGATTATCTTTTTAATAAGATAGGATATATTGTTTCTTATCTTATAAGATAATATCTTAGGGATTCTGTTTCTTAATTAGATAAGATAGGATTCTGGTTTCTGTTTTTATTTCCTTGTACCAATCCTTATTAAAGGGTTTTCAGAACTGAATGAAAAATCAATCGTAGAATTTTCTTAAGAGCGTATTGGTGAAGAGGCTCTGTCAAGGACGAGCCAGCTTCTCTTATACAGAATAGGTCGCAAGACGAAACCTCTTGCGTCCAGACCCGTGACTAGATCCTAAGCGAGGGACATAACAACTTGGTATCAGAGCAGGTTGTCATGGGTGACTTCAAGAATTTGGAAGAAAAGCTTAACACTTTCATGGAGCAGATGATGGCCCGACAGCAAGCGCTGGAAGAGCGTGTGGCGGACATCACCGTCGTCGTTCGAGACATGGAGCAGAAACCCCAGGGAATCACCGCAAGCTGACGTGTTGGAAGCAGTGGCAGCACTGGCAGACGCGAAGTCGAGGGTGCTGGAAAATCCATGGTACCGAGATATTCCAAGATGGAATTTCCGGTTTATGACAGCACCGACGAACCCTTGGGTTGGCTGAAACGCTGTGAGTGATTCTTCCAAAGCCAAAGAACTGCCGAGGAAGACCAAGTGGGTCTAGCAGCCTTTCATCTCTTGGGCGAGGCTCAATTATGGTTTTGATCAGATTGAGCAAGAAGAAGAAGAACTGGACTGGACCCCTTTCAAGGAAGGTTGTCACTTATGGTTTGGGCCACCCTTGAGTAACAGCCCCTTAGGGGAACTCTCCAACCTTAAACAAACTGGATCTGTTGAGGAATACCAACGTCAATTCCAATTGTTGCTGGCTAGGACTTCTGACCTGAAATACCACCAAAAAAGTGGACCTGTTGGTAATCGTTGATAATACACAACATATAGCTAATGTAACAGAACCAATTGAGTTGTATATTGGATTACAAATTGAGAGGAATCGTGGATATCGTATAAACACACTAAAAAATTTTCAAGATGGAAGTTATAATATAGATTCTATATTCATGCCTGTTCGAAATGCAAATCATAGTATTCATTCTTATGTGAATGGTAATGAAAAACAAGAGATACTCTTTCTCGAAATATGGACAAATGGAAGTCTAACTCCTAAGGAAGCGCTTTATGAAGCCTCTGGGTTAATAGAAGAACTCAGAATTGACATCAAGATGCAACAACCCAGAAATCTTGGGGCTGCCATGAACATGGCTCGAGCATTGGAACGTAAACAAAATGTATCTCACAGAACTCTTCCACCACGGACTGGGGCACAGCCATTCAATTACCCAAACTGACAAGAACAGATTGACAAAGGAGGTGGGCAATTCTCTAGGCCTGCAGGTGGCAACAACAGAGAGGGCTCTTCAACATCTTTTTTTAAAAGGCTAACACGGGCAGAAATGGCAGAAAGGAGGGTCAAGGGGCTGTGTTACAAGTTTACAACTGTGATGAGTCATATTCAGTTGGGCAGAAGTGTAAGAGGCTATTTTGGATTGAGGTTCCTGATGGTGAAAACGACCCTGAGAACTTTGACCTTGAGGACAAGGTCAATGCTGAGGAGGGGTGTGATGATAAGGGTGCTGATTTGATTTGATTTGTTTTTATTAATAGGCAGAATTGATTTATTAGGTTAATTTAGGATATTTCTATTTTATTGTTATTACTTAATTAGTTAGGATTTGATTATCTTTTTAATAAGATAGGATATATTGTTTCTTATCTTATAAGATAAGATCTTAGGGATTCTGTTTCTTAATTAGATAAGATAGGATTCTGGTTTCTGTTTTTATTTCCTTGTACCAATCCTTAGTAAAGGGGTTTCAGAATTGAATGAAAAATCAATCGTAGAATTTTCTTAAGAACGTATTGGTGGATGGTATGGCAAGACGAAACCAGCTTCTCTTATACAGAATAGGTCGCAAGACGAAACCTCTTGCGTCCAGACCCGTGACTAGATCCTACGCGAAGGGACATAACAATCCCCTAGCATGAAAATTTTAATTTGTGATAAGCTACAATGAGTGCATTATGAAGTATACTGAAGTTCCGAAATTTGGTGGATGGTATGGCCCGTAAATTAGCTCGATGTCGATGGTTTATAATGCATTATACATGCCTTAAGAAAAAGGTGAGAATTGCATCTCTGCTCAGAATAAGTAAGATTGTGATTAAATTTTGTTCCTCTTTTTCTTTGATGGGTAATCATTGACTGGGTTTTTTTTCTTTGCTAAAGAAGGCCTGGATTTCAGAGCTGTTTGCAGTTTTGTAAATCTCTAGGTTTTCTCTGTTCATTGCTTTTTTGCACTATTCTCCCTGGTCATGCACTTGTATTAATTCCAATGACTAAGCTCTCTTCTGGAGGATAATATTCAATGCTGATTTCTTATTTGAGATAAGTAATGCAACTTGGCAATTGCCTTAGGCTATAGCTTTATGACCTTTATATTATCAAAAGAATGTAGTGCTTGGGTGGTAATCATAATATTTTGGCTGCCAATTGATTGAAGTTGAACACTATGGTGCATGTGAACTCAGTTTTCCTTTAACCACATTTGCGATGATTTTTGTTTTTTACAAAATTAATCATAACTAGATGGCATTAAATATTTTCTTTCCTTTTCTTAGTAATGGATATATTCAGTGTAAGGACTGACAGAGATTCATTTTCAGATGAGAAAGAAGGGGTATCTGTTAGGCGTAGGGGTCGTCCCCGTAAAAAGCAAAACATACAAGGGAAGAAGCTTTTTGATGAGCAGAGTTCAAGTGAAGATGAGGATTCCATTAGTGCATCCGAACAAGATGGAGGGAGGCAAGAGGAAGACGATGAAGACGCTCCTTTGATACAATCAATCAGATCATCATCCAAGTTAAGGTCGCTGGGAGTCTCTCTCTAGGGAGGAAAGCAAAGGTCAGACAAAGTCATTGAATTTTGTGAGAGCTATAGATAATTTATCTGTGTCTAGAATATCAGGGATCTCATATTAGCATAGTCAAGATGTGGATATTAATCTTTGAGCTAAATGCTTATTGAATTTAAAATTTAGATATTCATACTACGATTTAAAACAAATGTGCATGACTGATTTTGGAATGAATTTTGCTTTACAAGCTAAAGATCATTTGAGATGATGTTGAATATCGTTGAAGTGCTTGCTTGATCTTTGCCATTGGAGGTACAAAACAGTCATTTCATAGCGTACATACTTACCTAATAAGCTGCTACTTTTTTCTACCACGGGTAGGAGAATTTTCTTAAAATGACTTGTCTTGAAAATTTTGTAATTCAACCATCTTTTGTACAACCAAGTATGCAGCTTATTTGGAGATCGCAACCTTCCTAAATTTCTCTTCAGAAGATAGACATTATTGATTATCAGTGTTATCTTATACTGCTTTGATATTGTTTTTTAAGGCTAATCATTAATGTTGTCACTTGTTAGAAATACGATTGTCTAGTCTCTTCCCCATCCGGGAAAAAAAATTAACTGTATATTTTCTCTTAACTGCTGTCACTGTCTTTCATTGTGCAGGGGCGTCAAGCTAGCGTTGCGAAGTCCTAGGTGACGATTGGATTTTTACAATTGCTTCTGCATGTGTTAATTACTGTAGTTGTTAAGATTAGGAATGCTAGTTTGTAGTTCAACTTGCTGATCGTATATGCTAGTGGAGCTTGTACAAAGGAGTAAGGACTGCTAGTGCTAGCCTTACTGCTGAAAATAAATTAGTAATTAGTAAAATGCTTATTCCTAGGGTCTTCACGGCCAATCTGAACGGGAAAACTGGAACTGTCTTATTTTAAATTATATCGTGGCCGTCAACATTGTCTATTTTTATACTGAAAATTATGAAGTATAGCACTTTTGTGATATGATCTTAGTTATTTCTCTTCACTCCTATGTTGTGTGATGATTAATCACTAATTACCTAATATTTACCTATAAATACCGAGTAGTGTTTAAGAATTTAACATAATTTACATTTAAGATTCTGCCCCCTGTTCACGCGAAATAAAATTTTAGACTGATTTTGGGCATAAATGTATTAAAGCATTCTGAAATTATACAAAACAGCATTGGTATTTGATATTCATTAGAGGTTTCGGCTTTCCATGTGCTGTGATTTGTACACCACCAATGTTATCGATATGACATTTTATTGGTAATTTATAGTTTAAATTGTATTTTATGACCCTGGCGTGGAGGTTGTTTACCTTATCTTTTAATCATGAGATTGTTTATAAAAAAAATTATGAGATTGAGAGTTTAACCCTCTTCTATTGAAATGTGGCTGATTTTGGTTAAAAGATATAGTTCTATGTTGAATATTTATTATATGAGCACTAGGTTTATTTGAAACAAACAACTAGAATCTTATTGTAATGAAAAATATTAAATTTAAAAATATAAATTAAAAGTATTTTTTTCGTTAAATTAAAAGTAATTGAAATAGAGGAAAACTTGACTTAAATTTAAAAAAGAAATAAAAAATTAAAAGAGAAAAAGATGATTTGAATAGAAAATACCTTTAAAAAAAAAGATAAAAAGCAAAAATGAAAAAAGTAACAAATTAAAAAAAAGATATACTAAGAAAAATGAAAATTCTAATGTAAAAGAACAAAAACATCAAGAGAAAATATGTATATTTTGATTTTTTTTTTTATCTTTTATCAATCCGCAATAGTTTTGGCATATGCACCTCGTTATTTTTTTATTTAGAGGTTGTTTGTAGACTTCAATCGCAATATATTAAAAATATAAGAATGAGAATATAGAAATCGTTTTTTTTTTTTTTGGGAGATGATAGAAATTTATTGTAGTCAATATTATTATAAAAATTATTTTTATATTAGTGATATTTCATAAAATCAGATTATTTGGTGTCAACAAATTAAATTAGATAATATTAGGCATGGTAATGGAATCATTTTTTGGACAAATGGTAATCTAATAATTCAGAAATAATAAAGTGAGAGCATTTAGGAGTTCGGCCCATTAAGAGAAACCCAGAAAAGCCCATTTAGCATAACATAAACCCTAGGATCCACTATAAAACACGCAACAAAGCTTTAGATGCTCCACTTCTAACACTCAGCCGAGAGAGAAAGAGAGAAACCCTAGCCACCAGTGAGTGAAAATGCCGGCTGGTCATGGTTTGAGATCTCGCACGAGAGACTCCTTCTCTCGCGCCTTCAGGAAGAAGGGTACCATTCCTCTCACCACCTACCTCCGAACCTACCGCATCGGAGACTACGTCGACGTCAGAGTTAACGGCGCCGTCCACAAGGGTATGCCGCACAAGTTCTACCATGGCCGCACCGGTCGCGTCTGGAACGTCACCAAACGCGCCATTGGCGTCGAGGTCAACAAGCAGGTATGTACATACCCCTTTCATAGATCTCTAGTTGCAAGTGTTTGTTATTGAAATTTCATTGTTGTTATTCTAATTTAATTCATATTATTGGATATGCCATTTGAACCAGTTATGTTTCCTGGTGCTGAATTATGCAATGATTTTCACTGATATGTGAATGTTCATTTCTCGTTTTGAATGCCGCAACAAGAATTTAGGGTTTATATTTGTCGGGTTTCAGATGATCATTATTGGTTTCGAATGCTTATTCAGGGTTTATGATTGTCGAATTCCAGACGTCCATACTATTAGTTTTAAAATCTGAAATTATGAATTTTAGCGTTTATACTTGTTAATATTATTCAGATTTCGTATCTGTGTACCACCGGTGTATTGTATTTAGTAGCAACTGTAATCTTCCTGTGTATGTAAATGCTTACTGCCGGAATAAGTGTTTTGATGAGTTACTCTAGTCAATTATTGTACGGAACCTTATGGCTTATATTTGTTGAATTTCAGGCGTTTGTTCTATGTCAATGATGTCCTTAATTATGAATTTTTAGCGTTAAGAGTGTTATTCAGCTGCTACTGTATTTTGTATGTTTTCTACTGCTGTGTTGTATTTAGTATTAACAGTATACTGCTCTTGTATGCAACTGTTAACCGCTAAATGTTCTCTGTTGAATTAGTTTGGCAATTCTATTGTGGCAGCTACTCTTGTACTTCATTGTAAACTCATCTGTTTTGCTAATGGATTTCAATTTTTAATCTTTAGTTCCTTGCTATGTGTAATGTTCAGTTCGTGGCATAGTGCTGTTTACATGCTTATTGAAATTGAAATGTTACTGTGGTTTGTTCAGGTGGGAAATAGGATTATCAGGAAGAGGATTCATGTACGTGTTGAGCATGTTATGCCATCTCGCTGCACTGAAGAACTCCAACTTAGGAAGATCAAGAACGATCAGCTGAAGGCTGAGGCTAAGGCAAAGGGTGAGGTGATCAGCACCAAGAGGCAGCCTGAGGGTCCCAAACCAGGTTTCATGGTTGAGGGTGCCACATTGGAGACTGTCACTCCTATTCCATATGATGTGGTCAATGACCTCAAAGGAGGATACTAGAGTCCTGTTTTTGTTTGGGTTATTAGTTACCTTTTTTGTTTTTTTCATTTGAGGGAACCTTATAATTTGTGATCAGTCTCAGACTTTATTTTTGACCTTTTCTTTCTAAATACAATGGCATGTTCTATTATGCTGGTTATTATATTTCCCCCTTTTTAAAGCTTAATATTTTTCCATGATATCTTCTTTTGCGTTATTTTCAAGTGTTTTGATTGAAATTGTTTCAAGTGCTAAGTTTCACTTGAAGAGGAATTCTCTGCAATTCTGTTGTTTTGTTTTAATTGTCTGATTAGAGATTGGATTAACTATGAAAAGTCAAGTCTAAAAGCATATTTCGAATGTTTGTTAGAATATCTCCCAAGCCTAGGTTGTTTTCATTTTATGATGTTGATGAATTACCATATTGCTTAAGAACAAATTAGAAAACTACTACGCAAGATGGTTTTTTTGGGTTAAAAACATAGGATTGTTTAAGCTTGGATAAAAGTAATAGAGTAGGTCCAAAGGAACTAGAAACCAGAGTTGCGTTATTGTATTCTTTGATTTGTTTATACTCTTCAATGAAACTTATTTACGGATCTACCCGACTTGGCAAAACATTAGGTATCTGGCTCTCCATTTTGGCTATATTTCTACCTTCGTCATCACTCATTTCGAATTGGAGACCACCTGTCAGTTTCTATAGAAACTGATATTGCTTTTTTAGTTTCTTATTGAAATAAAACTCTAAGCTTTCGTTGTACATTACTCACCCATCTTAAACAACAGATCTTACACATTATCAAAGACAATTCGGAGTATTGGAAGATGAAAACACCTTACATTGTCTCCCTTCTCTGTCTGATGCTTAGTTTGTCAGGTATCAACTTCCATTATTGTTTACTTTGTGATTCTAATAATGAAGGTTGGTTATCCAATTTTCTGGGGACAGCTGCATTAGCTTCTGATAATTTAGAGCGAAGAAGTGCGCACGGGGCGAAGATCCCAGAACATTGGTGCCGCAAGCTTATCCATTTAAGCAAATGTGAGCTGCAGGAATGCTTTCAAGAGTGCTCTAAAGAACCTTATGGCACTGGTGAGTGCAAGGACGCCACTTGCTTATGCACTCACTATTGTAAAGACCCTCCATTATAAGCCTCTTCTCTTCTACCTTCTAAGTGCTTATGTGCTTCTTATATGTGCCTTTGCGATCATAATACTGTATGTTTATGTAGTTCTGTGAACAAGAGTTTGCACATAAAATTTATTAGATCTCACTGATTTGAACAAACTTATATAGTTCAGGTCAGAGAGATATCAGATCCATTTTTTTAAATGGAGCTTGTTACATTAAGACAATTGATTTAAGAAAGAAACCAATTAAGAAACAGATGGATCATTTCCAAGAAATTGCATACAACAATGATAATTGGAGACTCAAATAAAACTAATCACGCAAAACAGTGATGATTCCCTCAGCTCTCTCATCTCACAAGTGTATAGAAACACTCCCTCACATGGCTTAGGTTCAAAGCATTCCCTGATTTTCAAAAAATTTCATGGTAAGCCTATGAATTCCATGTGAATCATACAATCATATCATGTCATGCTAGTTTTGAATGCAAACACCAGTTAAATCATGGAATCGAACGACTTAAATTAAATTGAAAAACATATCATGCGATTCAATTGATACTTCATCAACCATGTCATATGAAATCAGTCTCATATCAATGAAATTAACACAAAGTGTTAATTATTCGCTTATTCGCATACTAGAATGCTAAAAAGAAACTAAAAGAAAACAAATGAAAGAAGAACAAAAATACTCCCTCTTGATGCTATGTTTTTTATGCTCAACCCAACATTCTTCAAAGCTTATCCCCTCCTAAGAATTTGGACTGTCCTCAGGCCAAACAATACCAGCAACAAAAGATTCCTACTAACGGTCAATTGAAAACATGTTAGGATACAAGAGAGAATGATTACAATCACAATTTCCATAATAAAAGTCCAAACTTTGCTTTATATGAAAGTAGAGTTCAAGAGCTTTTCAGAGAATGGTTATTTGCTCAATTCCGATAAGAAATGAAGAAGTTATGATTGTTTGAAGTTAAGGATGCAGTGCTGTCCCTGTGCATATCGCTGAGCACCCTTGAGGAGCACTAAGTGGCCAGAGAGGCATTTCTGAGTAGATTTTCATTGCTCAGGGACGCTGAGCGACCAGAGAATGGTTTTGAAAGAATTATACAGAAAAAAACAGGGCATTTTCATGATTTTTTAAAAACCTCATAACCCAAATTCCATTTCAATCATGATTCATGACTCAAAATTCTTCAGATGCATGTCATACATCATTTAGAACTTGTGCCAATTTTCAAATCCAACATGTTATCACCCAAATCACAAGATTGAAGTTAAGCCAAAATCACATACATTATCACATTTTTGCACAAATCAATACCTCAAATTTTAATTCACTCAATTTTCTTGCCCCATAACTCATTATACACTCTTGTAACATCATGAGAAACTTGTGGAATAACTAAAAGTAAACAATTAAGCATTCAATCCACAAGATCAAAATTGAAGTCCTAAATTGCTAGAATCCTAAAAGCTAAGTACTATGACCTACCAAACTTGAAATCTTAGACACTAACTCACAAAAACATAACAAAAACACTAAAGCATATCAAATGAACATCAATACACACCAAAAATTGAGAGAGTTCATGAAATTCGAAAGCCAATCTGCATAATTATGCAGAATTTCCACTTTAACACAAGGAACTTGAACTTATTTTCCTTCCATTTTACACAACCTCACTACCCAAAAGTTACCCTATCGTCTGATGCCTTGGACTGCCCCATCATTCGATGCCTTGGACTGACCCACCATCCGATGCTTGGGACTGACCCATCGTCTGATGCCTTGGATTGACCCATCGTTCGATGCCTTGGACTGTCCCATCGTCCGATCACTTGGACTAACCCATCATCCGATGACTTGGACTGCCACATCGTCCGATGACTTGGACCGACCATCGTCCGATGCCTTGGACTGCCCCCATTGTCCGATGCCTTTGACTGCCCCATCGTTCGAAACACCATAACCATCACCTCCAATCAACCTTGAGTCTTGTGGTTGTATGAGAAAACACATTTGTGGACCTCTGATCGGGAACCGAACGATGTGGTGGGGATGAGCTAGCAACGACAGCACACGCAGGGGGTTGATTGAGGAAGAGACATGGTGGCAGGTTCGGTAGTATTGTTCACGTTTGAGAGAAGCGGCGCGACGACCGTCGTTAAGGGTCTCGACCGCGACATTATTGCGGCCATGGCTGGGCTTTAGAGGTTGGGGTTGCTATGTTCTGTCTCATCCCTCTTCCTTCTGATTCTGCAATGAGGGCTTTCTTGCCCTTTCTTTCATCTTCCTTTTTGGTTGTTAATGTATTTTCATGATTTGGATTCTGATTTGGGGGATGGGGGTTTTGTTGAGAGAGATGATGCAGTGGTTCTGTTGATTTTTTATGAGAGGCTTTGATTTTGTTTTTGGTCCCGGATATGGTGGGGTTTCTGTTTAGAAGCTCTAATAGTCTTCGTCTTTGTCTATCGTCTATTGTTTGCTCCTATAGTATATCCTCTTGTCCAACACCGACGAGGTTCATTAAACGTCTCCTATCGTCTATCATCTTCATCAAACTCTTGGCGGTTGAGCTTCTATCCTTTGCTTGATTTTTGCTTTTCTTTTATTTAATTTTTTTATCTTATATTTTTTATTTCTGTGAGTGGTCGTGGTGGATTTTAGGGTCAGGGAAGAGGTTTAAAGGAGGTGCGGTGGCTGTTTGGGATTTAAGGATGGCTTTTAACTTTTGTTGGCTGATTGGGATTTAGGGAAGAGTTTTTTTTTTTTTTAAATTAAGTGTAGGTGGTGGAGACAGTAAAAGGAGGGGGTGAAAATAGCAACTGCCGTTAGTGATTGGACGAAGCACTAACAGAGGGACCAAAATCGCAGGACAAAAAAATCCAGGACTTAAATCAAGTGTTTTGAACATTAGGGACCCAAATCGCAAAATCATGAAAGATAAGGAAATAAAATTGCAATTAAGCCTAAAATTTTTACACAATTTATAAATCTCAATATTACGCGATATTAATATTTCTAAACAATAATATATAGGCAAATTAGAGGGCTTGATATGATATGATAGTGAGAGATGAAGGAAGGAAGGAAGACTTTGAACTTGAGAAGCTAGAGAGAAACTAGGATAGTGAAATGAGGATTGAAGAAATTTTGAAAGAGATTGAGAGAAATATGAAAGAATGAGTGAGTAATGGAAGTTAAGTTGCTGTTAAATAGCAAGAATCAGAGGTGGGAGTCGCGATGCATGCTGCGACTCCACTGACACGTGGCAGCATGCATGCAAGTCGTAAGGCTGCCCGCAGCTCCTTGGATCGTTTTCTACTGCTTCGTCTGCTCCCTGTTTCCTAGCATGTGGGTGATTCCCACAAGTCGCAAAGGACCATGCAACTCCCACTTACACAAGTCGCAACAAAACATGTGACTCCCAAAACAATCACATTCGGCTAAATTTCTTTTTTTAGCACATATATCACTTTTTTTTTGTAATATTAAAAAAAACCGCCATTTATCCCACTTGTCGGGAGAAAAAAATCATACTCTAAACATGAAAATTTATTTTATTCATTTTGATTCAAAATACGAAATATAAAAAAATTTAATTTATTATAAATGACTGTTTTTTCTTGTCATTTACCCCTTTTTTCGTCTATATTATTATTTAATCATTATTCATATATTAATAAATAACTGTCTCACTAATCACCTCCTATTTTAAACAGTTATTATTCCTTTTATTAATTAATATGTGAATATTAATTTGGACTACTAGAAAAATTGAGAATAATAATTAACATTTGTAAATACAAGTAAGAATATTTTAATTAAGTTATATATAATATATATTAACTCTTAAACTACGTACATATAAAATTAACATCATCTCTTATCACATAATAATGTTAAGTGCAGTTGCATTCAACATTCGTCGAGAAAGTCTTACCATTTTTAGTTGTTTTATCCGACGCGAACAAAATTGCATCAATATACAATAATTTGTGGTTTAAACTTAGAAAAAATTTGTTAAGTGCAACCATGTATTTATTTCTCTATTTATATATATTTAAAATTTGAATCTATTTAATACTCCAAACTAAGAAATAGATAGCTATAAAAATTGTACTTGAGTTAGAAAATTTAGTTTGTGCACGAGAGGATGATGATGATGATGGGTAGAATGTAGATAACCTTAAACATGAAATTTTTACAAGGACTAAAATAGTACCTCTTCTCTCTCTGTCTTCGCAATTCGCATCATCATCAACAATAGACACACACAAAAAGGAACCACTTCCTCTTCTGTAAAACCCTAATCTCACTGTGATCCATTTCCTGATAATTTCTCTCTCTAAAAACCCAGCTTTATCTCTCTACACATCGAATCTCGATCCCTCCCTCTCCGATTCATTGCCCCAATCCCTCGCCGGTGACTCCGACTGCTCCCTGAGGTTTCAATTCAGGTCTGTCAAGGCTGGCGGGCATTCGGGTCAAGTAAATGGCGGATCCGCCAGGTGTCCGCCTCCTCAGCTGCTGCAGCAAGCGCGGTGCTTCCACGACGGTTCCGGGAGGAGCCAACGGAGTCGTTTATTCTCGTGTTCGATTGGTGAAGGGGTGGTCATTGATAGGGTTACTGTGCGGTGACGATTGCCAAGAGTGAAGCATGCTGAGCGTGCTGCGCGTGCACCTTCCCTCTGACATTCCCATTGTTGGCTGTGAGCTCACGCCTTACGTGCTCCTCCGCCGGCCTGACAAGACCGTCACCACCGACGATGCTCTCGAAACAGCCCCTCTAGACGGCCATTTCTTGCGCTACAAGTGGTGCGTTCTGTGCCCTTCGTTTCCAACAGCTTATTTAAGTGCTTATCGCATAAACATTTATTCATAAGTTATTTTTAGAAATTTATTAAAATAAGTTGAAAATATGTTATATATAAGCCTAAGCATTTTTTTCATAAGCTATTATGAACTACCTGTGAAAATAAGCTCAAAACAGTAGGTCATTAGCTGTCTCAAACACTTGCTTAAGCGCTTACGCCATAAAACTCTTCCAAACGGGGTCTTATCTATTTGAGTTGTGTTTGCCTATATTAAAAATGGTGTCAGCCTATCAGGTATTTCATGGTTGTGCATAGTGGATATTTGAGCTTCAATATGAAGTACTTGGGAGTTAACAAGTTATGTTAGTTTCTTACTATTTAGAAATTGGAAGAGTGTGAAGTGTAAATGCTCCAATTTTTTTATAGTCTGTCTTTTTGTATCTTCTCTCTGTATAAAATGAATTCTCATATATTTAACCTGCGTTTAGTTCTGGTTTAGAAGTAGGCATATTATAGCTATCCACCACCATGCTAGCTTATTGTTTTTTCCTTCACTCCTGGCTAATGTATTTGTATCGAGTAATCCTAATAGCGATACTTGTTTCTTTTTTTCTTTCCATGTTTTTAATTTTGTTGGCAACAGCTAAAAAAATTTAAGGAAACTGGAAGCTCATGCAACACATTGTGAATTGACTGAAGTAATTGATTTTATTAAGTGCTAAGAGGATGCAGTGTTTTATTAACGAAAAAATTTACCCTGATTGCCCAGTGATGATCAATAGGCGTCAAAAGATTATTATATGTGGACTAATACCTGCACATTCTATAATTTGTTTCCTTCTACTTTACTTTTATATTGTTGATTCTTGTGATTATTCAAATACTGCCATGATATTACTGCACTTCATTAGTCACTGGTTATGACTTGTTGTTGTTGATCACTTTATCCTCACACTCAAGTCCCAGTCTTCTCCGCAGTGATTCTGACCTGCAGAAGTTTTAATTCACTTATACGGAAATTCCAGTTTGTAATGTTATAAAAAATTCTCAATTCTGAATAAATCACATGACACTTAAATTTTGGCCATAGACCTCAACTGCAGGATGAGGAATTTAATTTTTCTTTCACGTATATCTTTGTTGTGATAAAGATTCTTAATGGCGAGATTAGTCTAGTTCACCTGACCTGAAGATTTTTCATGAGTGTTAGTTATGATAACATGTGGATTCCATCAATTCCAAAACAAGCTCCGCAAGGATCCTATATTTTCTGTAAGGGATGGCACATCATCTCGATTGGGATCTTGTGCTGATTATAAACATCTTGTATACTCTAAAGTATCTAGTTCTGTTATAATGTTAGTGGAATTTTTTTATGGGATATACTTTCGAATGTAATTCACGATTAAGCATGCTGTTTTGGGTGTTATGAGTATTTGTCTTTTGTGAAATTCAGACATTGATGTAATTATTGAAGATTATGCCCTTATGGATATTTGGACCAATGTTGTGAGAATTTCATTTGTGCCATAAAATTGATCACTTAAATAGTTTCTTGCTATTATTTTTATTATGTTAAATACCAATTTGATCTCAAATATACTGCCTTAAATCTGATCTTCCTATTGGTAATGGTCTAAAAATCGGAACTTTATATATTTATTATTTGACATACATTGGGTCCTCCTCTTTGGCAGGTATCGTGTACAGAGTGATAAAAAGGTTGCGGTTTGTAGTGTACATCCATCCGAGCAGGCCACACTGCAGTGCCTAGGTTGTGTTAAGGCTAAAATACCCGTTTCCAAAAGTTACCATTGCACTCCAAAGTGTTTTTCAGATGCATGGCAGCATCATCGTGTTTTACATGACCGTGCTGCTAGTGCAGTTAATGAAAATGGAAATGAGGAGGAAGAGGTATTCGGGCGGTTTAATAATGCTGGGTCCGGGACAATAAATACCAGCTTATCTGCCTCTGCGTCAACTGGTAGCTTGACCAATGGGTCAGCACCTCTGTATCCAGCAGCTGTTACACAACGAAGTAGTGGTGAAACTTGGTTTGAAGTTGGAAGATCTAAGACATACACCCCAACAGCTGATGACATTGGTCATGTCCTTAAATTTGAGTGTGTTGTAGTTGATGCAGAGACAAAACTTTCGGTGGGACATGCAAACACTATACTAACTTCTCGTGTTATTCCTGCTCCCTCTCCTAGCCCGCGCCGACTGATACCTGTTGACGGGATGGGGAATGTAGATGCAGATGGACGTGTATCATCTTCCGGAACTTTCACTGTGTTATCATACAACATATTGTCTGATTCATATGCCTCAAATGATCTATACAGTTACTGTCCTTCATGGGCTCTTTCTTGGCCATATCGCAGGCAAAACTTGTTACGCGAAATAGTTGGTTACCGTGCTGATATCATTTGTCTTCAGGAGGTACGGTACATAAATGTGTCTTTTGGCTTTGGATTTTATTGTTGAGAAATTTTATTACTGTGTGATAAAGCTCGTCTCATTTCCTTTAGATTGGTGTTGAATAAGAATTCTATTTCACTGTCCTAAATTCTTTTTAATCTTCAATAGCAGATGGTTTTTGTAAAAGCTTGATTATGGACCTGGGGCGCAAAGTAATGCTGCCACTGGTAGCTCATTCTAATTCTAATATTTATAACTTAGATGGCTATCAGTTGTTAAAGAACTTAAATAAACGTTTCCTTTTGTGTGGGTATTTTTCGAGGCTGGGGTAATGTGGTGTCATGATCCAGTGTATCCTAACCATTTTGAGATAGAATCTGTTTCTTCTCCACTGACCACGGGATCCCTTAGAATTAGATGAGTGCATACTATATTCTAATGGTTTGTCTATGAGCTAACATGCATTCTGTTCCCCCCAGGTTCAAAATGACCATTATGAAGAATTTTTTGCTCCTGAACTGGACAAACATGGCTATAATGGTCTTTACAAAAGAAAAACAAATGAGGTTGATACACTATTCTGTTTTCTTGTGTTTGTAAACTCATAATTTCTTAAACTTCATGTTAAAACCTCTTTATGGCGGGTTCACAGGTATACAATGGCAATATTAATACAATTGATGGTTGTGCAACATTTTTCCGAAGAGACAGATTTTCACATGTGAAGAAATATGAGGTTGGAATTTGTTTTTATGTGTATAGTGGTACACTGGTACTCTATTAGTTTGTGGATAACATAGAATGGCATATCCCTGCATGCAGGTTGAATTTAATAAGGCTGCACAGTCTTTAACAGATGCCATGATTCCAACCACTCAGAAGAAATCTGCTTTGAATCGGCTGGTTAAGGTGATTTATTGCACCAAAGATTGCATATTACTTTTGCCTTTCAAAATATATGATTGTCTTCGTGGATCTGATGCTTACTGACTTTATGTTCTTAGGATAATGTTGCGCTAATAGTGGTTTTGGAAGCAAAAGTTAACAACCAGCCTGTTGATAATCCAGGGAAAAGACAGCTTCTTTGTGTGGTAAGCTCTTTTATTTTGCTTTTATTTGTTACTGTTAGGTCTTGTGTGTTCATGCCTTCAAGGCCCGTGATGTGTATTTTATATATACACATATGCCTTTTATTTTATCATTCCTCATTTCCCTGATTGTAGTTGCATTATTTGTTGAATGATAGGACATTTTCAGCCTCGTGCTTCACGGATGCTCCTTTCTTAGTTTTGCATTGTTAGTAAGGGTGGTCATTTCCTGATATCTTTTGAAGGCTTGTTTTTCTTAAGCAGCATGAGGTTTAGAAGTTTTTCCTTGATGGCTAATTCTAGCTTTATTATTTTACTGATGGTGGTTGGTCTTGTGTAAGAAATCTAGATTGTGAAACTTCGGAGGTGTTTTATATTTTCATAAATTAACTCTAAAATCTCATACTGAAACAACTGAGCTATATGTGTGCCTGTGGTTTCAAGGTTTTTTTGTAAATCCTGACTTGGATCCCTCTCTAAGAAGATATATTATATTTGTTTGTTTTCCCTGCCTTTTTCTTTTGTTGGTTTAGGTCAAAACTACTTCTTTAGTAATATAAATATCTAACACTAACTTATGTTTTACTTGTGGATACCAGGCGAACACACATGTAAATGTCCATCAAGAATTAAAGGATGTCAAGCTCTGGCAGGTTAGTCATTTCTTTTTTATTTTTAGTTATTTCTTTTGCTTGCTCACATTTACTGGGGTGCTTATTTTGAACATGAAAGTTATAAATTTCCTTCCATTTTTAGGTGCACACCCTCTTAAAAGGGTTGGAGAAAATTGCTGCAAGTGCAGATATTCCAATGTTAGTTTGTGGGGACTTCAATTCAGTTCCGGGAAGGTCCGATTACTTTTCTTTTTGTACAATTTTGGATGCTTGTGTTGGGCAAGGGTCTTTTGTTAGCATGAGCAATTTGTTTCTTATGGTTATATTATCACTTTTTTGCAGTGCTCCTCATGCACTTCTTGCAATGGGGAAGGTAGATCCATCACATCCTGATTTAGCAATTGACCCACTCAGTATATTGCGCCCTCACAGCAAGTTAGTTCACCAGTTGCCTCTGGTAATGTATTTCAGCCGTTGAATGGAATAACTTGTCAAATATTATATACTTCTCCTCTTCTCCCACTTTAATCTTCTGTATTTTGCTCCATAGTTTTTGTTCCTGATTTTAGTTTTATTGGTTGTGTTACTTTCAATTTTAGGTCAGTGCTTATTCTTCATTTGCAAGAACAATTGGTCTTGGATATGAGCAGCATAAGCGAAGACTTGACAACACAACAAATGAACCTTTATTCACAAATGTGACTAGGGATTTTATTGGCGCTCTTGACTACATATTTTACACAGGTGAGCTATCTTGATTCTGGCAATGTTACCAAATTTGCTAAATTTTAAGACCACTGTCGCTTATTTACGTTGTGTTCCTTTTCTTTCTTTTTTGTTTCAGCTGATTCATTGGTTGTGGAGTCATTATTGGAGCTATTGGATGAGGAGAGTTTGAGGAAAGACACAGCACTTCCTTCTCCTGAATGGTCCTCAGATCATATAGCTCTCTTAGCAGAGTTTCGCTGCTGCAAGAATAGATCTAGGCGTTGACTCATAAGGTACCAGCATCTCCCCCCTTTCCTTTTTCCAATCATTCTCTATATATCTTGTTATTCTTATTTTATGCCTGATTGGCTATGTCTGTTGAAACCTCAGCTTCTCATTTAGCAATTGTTTTGTTGAGAAGTTAGTGTCTCTAGGCATTTGCAATATATTTATTTTCAAATTGATGGAGGATATCATGAGATTTTTTTATGCCCGGTTGCCAAATTGGGATTTGAATTGTGAATTGAAAGGCTAATTTTCCAAATCATGAATGAAACGTAATATCATACTATTCATGATTAAAAAATATAAAGTTATATGCATCCTCCACATCCAAATTGACTACTTCTATTGTAATTTCCTTCTTAATACATAAGAAAAGAGGCATATAGCATCCTGATTTCAAAATGTTTATTACAATCTTCATTTTTATTATTTATTTAAAATTGATTACATAGATGATTGAAATTATGCGTTTTCTTTCTTTATCTTTTCTTCCCTTCTCTTCTACTGGACCTTAGAATCTTTAAGTTGTGTAAAACATTCTGCTTATGTCTCACCTCTGCAATAAGAAGCTGGTCCCTAAACATTGCTCAACTGCTAGTTTTTCTTTTGTGCCATTAGACAGTGTATATAATGTTTATAGTCGGTAAATGAGATAACTTAAATGATTTTGTAGTCATAGATTCATTTATCTGATTAGCTCCATTCTTAGGACAGCAATATTGCAACATGAAACGTAAGCACATTAACCTTGTACCAGATATGTTTCCAGTCTTCCAACTAGGTTCATAAGACTAATGATTTACGAAGGGTCACAAAAATGTGTACACTAACGAATGTTGTAGTTACTGATGATATTTCTGTTCGTTTCACTGCAACCTGCTTCTACATTTAACTTCCAATAAAAGCGAAAAAGAAGTTTCACAGGTTAGATATTGGCAATAGGCTTTAGAGGGATGCTCATATTTACTAGCAGAGTGGTATGGAAGTGGCATTTTGGGAAGAAAGAAATATTGACAATTTATGTCAATTGATTTCAAACGAAATTAAATTTGCCACAAAAATTGAATGTTGTAATAAATATGTAAAATCATGGTGCAGTATGCCTAAACCTGTAAATTAGGGTGTTATTAGCATTTTGAATAATCAATTGAGGTGGGTACAAATGCATTTAACCTTAAAATAAATCAAATAACTCACTATTTTGAAGTTAATATAACGTTACAGATGTCTAGATATTAACATTTTAAAGTCAAATAACTCACTATATATCTAACATCTGTAATATACACCTCAAACTAAATCAAGATTCATGTCAGTTTCAAAAAAAAAAAAAGATTCATGTCATAGAACTCACGTTTCCTAAAACCACAAAGCATCACGGTCTAAAACCCGCACAATGAAGCAGCACATTGCACACCCACAGATTGCAGCAACTAAAAGCAGTCAATAAATAAGGGTGTGTTTGGGCATACAACTTAATCATGCACTCCTGTGAATAAACACTTACTCTCTCTGTTCCTATATATCTTCATACAATTTCGAACGAGCATTAATTATGTTTTACCAATTGTACCCTTATCTTAATGGTGGTAGGAAAATTGAAGAGACATAATTAATAACAGAAATAAATGGTATATTAGGAAGTTAGTAATTTTGATAGAAACAAGAACGTTAATATTATTCCTTAATACATGTGTCAAAACCATAAAGTGGCAGATATTAAGGAACGGATGGGTATTACATAAGCTTTTATTCATAAGCTTATTAGAAAAGTTTATTGAAGTAAGCTCTAAAGAGCTTATATGTAGGTATAATCGCTTACTCATGAGCTAATTTGATAATCTTATAAAAATAATTTTAAAAGAGCTTATAAATATGTCGTAAGCTTAATCAAGCACCTGCGTAAATGCTTATGCTCAAATAAGTTCTCATAAACGCATCCTAAAAGTACCCATAAAATAAAAGAGGATAAAAGAGTGGACCAAGTGGTCAACTGAATAGAAGGGAACCAGGAGACCACTGGAATGATTGGGTCTCTTATAATAGTGAGGCAGACCAAAGCTAAGTGCACTTTCTTCACTTTCACTAAAATTAAATTTGATATAACTGGGGTTTAATTAGGGTTGGGCTTCTTTTATAGGGATGCATATTGAAAAAGTTTCCGGTTTCTCAAATTTTACAAAAAAGATTGAGCAAAATATCTAAAAGACTAAAAGAAAGGTTTTAATATGGTCATGCAAGATCTGGAACACCTTGGCTTTACAAGATTTATGTGAGTCTGGGTCTGGTCGTAGAATCATTCACTCTGCGATCTTGGTTAATTGGATCAAACCACATTTAATGGAACTCATGTGGTTCTGACTACCGTGCTTTGTATAGTCTTGGAAATTGAATTATAAAAAAAGTTGTTTTTGAAGTTTCATATTCCTTGAGTGAAGGTGGTTTACCTAAATCCAGATGTTGGTGCATAAGTTTATTAGTGGAAAATGGTATATTTTATAAGGATGTTTTTCCTCTAGTGTCTAAAAACAGGATACTGAAGATGATGTGGATGAATATATTTGGGAGAGGTGGTGAAAGTACATGAATTAAGGACTTAAATAGTTTTGATTTACAAATCATGTTACTTGTTCTAAGAATTTGAAACAGTGCATGTATTAGTGAGTGCTGGGGTTATTCTGAGACAAGTTACTGAGTTACTTCCGAGCCATAGGAGGATGTACTTCTCATGTTACTGTTTCATTTTGAGAAGGATCTGTCTTTTCATTTGTTTTATTTGAGTAGGAGAGTTGAGATTATTTCCATAAGTCTGGTAGATTGTGTTAATTATTGCTGTACTATATTGAATTACAGAATTTGATTTTGAATTATGAACTGATGCTTGTTTTTTCAGTTTGGAAATTGGTTTTTCCCTTTTTCTTGAAGACCACCCTAATGAAGTGGTGGCTGTCATGTCTTCAATTTTTGCAGGTCTGATCATGAGACCATGTAAACAAGATTGAAAGAAGCATTCAGTCGATAAGTTATTGTAAGAGTGGTAGATCATGCCTGTCTTTTTCCCTGGTCTCTCCAATTTGGGGGTCCTTGCAATGATCTGCTTTGTATTATGCCACTTGTTTCATAGAAAAGTTATGATAATGCCTTACTGATTTGCCTCATTTACCCACCTCGTTCCCAATCTTTTTCTTATAAATTAAGAAAATTCTTATATTTTCCACTACCTCAATACATGTAGCAATTAATTGGTCATCCTTTCTCAATACCGTTCAATCGTGTGGCTGATGAGCCTTGGCATTAATATCTCATAGTTCATTTTGTATTTGTTACGTTCATCAGAAATTTTACAAATTGAAAATGTCCTTTCGAGATTTAAGAATAAAAAACATGGTAATACTACCAAGCCTTGGCATTAATATCTCATAGTTCGTTTTGTATTTATGGTCCTAATTAAATCCCCAGAACTATAAAGTTAATGTTTTGCTTTCCCCAGAATAGAGACGGGATTGCATTGCTACCATTATTCCTTTCTAAACCATGTGATAGGAACTTCATTTTCTTTCCAATTACTTTTGTTAACCACCTCTATCTTTAATTTAAAGCTAATTATAAACCCTAAGTATAGCATACTACGTTACAAACTCAACATATCTTATGGTGCTTTAAATAAACATGCATGCCTCTTGTGCCCATGATAACAGTATTCCCTTCTTACGCCTCGAAAGTAGGGGTCTTCAACAGTTCAGATGGACATGATAATCCTAACCCTAACCAAATTAATGTTACGTTAATCCATGTGAAAAGTTTCGTTCATTTCTGTTTCAAAGTGAGTGCTAATACTTTCTTTGATAATGAGTATCCAAAAAATTGGTTCAAGATACGTACCTGTCTTTAATTGTTAACTATGTCATAGATAACTTTTGCCACATACTCAAATAAAAAAAAGCACAATTGTCTCATATCATGTCTTATCTATAAAATTGTGCAACGATCATTTAAAAAACTCATTTATGATTCTAGGTGTTATACCCATGCTACATTATGTAATTTAATCAGTGAGATGGAGAAGGAGACAAGTTAGAAGATATCCATACAAAGGAATAAATAAAAAAGAGAGTAAAACAAACCAGGGTTTTTGTTTGACCCAGCAGGGTTTTGGTTTGAAAAAAAAAAAAACAGGGTTTTGTGATCACTGACCAGAAAAACACACAGGGTTTGGGTTTGCATGGTTGCAAGCAAGGAAGATGAACAAAAATGGCGTGGTTCCTTGGATGAAGCTCCAATGGCGGGGCATAGCAAAAGTGCGTCTGAAGTGGGTGAAGAATCGAAGCCTGGACCACATCATCGATAAAGAAACCGATCTCAAAGCCGCTTCCCTCCTCAAAGACGCCATCAACCGTTCCTCCACCGGCTTCCTCACCGCCAAGTCCTTCTCCGACTGGCAGAAGCTCCTCGGCCTCACCGTCCCCGTCCTCCGCTTCATCCGCCGCTACCCCACCCTCTTCCACGAGTTCCCTCACCCTCGCTGGCCCTCCCTCCCCTGCTTCCGCTTAACTGACACCGCACTCCTCCTTCACTCTCAGGAACAGTCCCTCCACCACCACCACGAAAACGACACCGTCCAGAGGCTCTCGAAGGTTCTCATGATGAAGAAAACCCGCACCGTCCCCCTCCTCTCCCTCTACCCTCTCAAATGGGACCTCGGATTGCCCGATTCCTTCGAGAAAACCCTAATCCCCAAATACCCTGACCAATTTCAATTCGTCAAGGCCTCCAACGGCGTCTCCGCGCTACGGCTAGCGAAATGGTGCGACGAATTCGCCATTTCCGCATTGCAGATGAGCAATGAGTGTGAAGGTGGTGATGACGGGTACAGGGACTTCAAGAGAGGGAAAGCGGCGCTGGTTTTTCCGATGAGGTTTCCGAGGGGTTACGGGGCGCAGAAAAAGGTGAGGTTTTGGATGGACGAGTTTCACAAGCTGCCTTATGTGTCACCCTATGTTGATTCCTCTAAGATTGATCCCAACAGTGATTTGATGGAGAAGCGTGTTGTCGGGGTTCTGCATGAGCTTTTAAGCTTGACTCTGCATAAGAAAACCAAGAGGAACTACCTCAGAAGCTTGAGGGAGGAGTTGAATCTTCCTCACAAGTTTACCAGGATTTTCACCAGGTATCCTGGGATATTTTATCTCTCATTGAAGTGTAAGACAACGACCGTTACTCTCAGGGAAGGGTATGCAAGGGGAAAGCTTGTGGACCCTCATCCTCTTGTTCGCCATAGAGACAAGTTCTACCATGTCATGAAGACAGGGCTTCTTTATCGCAGTGATGGATCAATCCCCAAACCTGAGGGTGGTGGTTTGCTGCTTGATGATGTGGGTAATGATGAAATAGGGAATGGGGATTCTGAGGAGGAAGAGGTTGAAACAAGTGATGAATTCTCCGAGGGTGAAGTTTCAGAGACGGATAGTGAATGAGGTTTTTAGTGATGCAAGTTTGTATTCATCTGACAAAAGCAACACCATAACTACTTCAAAGAAAATTATTTGCTCTCCAGGTTAGTAGCTCTATTGCAAACTACTAATTTTGATGGTTCTCTTATTAAGCATCAAAAGTTTTAATAAATTGTAGGGCATCATAGTTGGATTCAGGAAGTGCTTCTTATTACATTATGTAACTTTCTGTTTTACTATTTTAGGTATACTGGATGCAGGAATTGCTTGTTATTATTGAGTATTAAAAATTGTACTGTTCAATTGCGGATAAGACTTGTAGAGGTACTTTAAGGAGAGCCGATTATATAAAGGGTAGTCCAATAATTAGAGGGAAAATGCTGTGTATTACGGAAATGAATTGTAAGAATAGTAATGCGGAGGCAGTGATTCAGATAATTATTATTTTCTAAAACAACAATTTGTACTGTTCGTATCTTTCGTTTCGTAATATATAGCATATCTCTAATTAGAGATAGAGGAGTTCATGGTGTCGTTTGATTCATTTAGTTGATTCCACCTAATAGGAAAAAGGCTTTTGTTTTTGTGATGCTGGTAGTAAAGATTTTATTGTTGGGTATAAATTTGAGAGTAGTCTTAATTGATTTGCTCCATCAGTTGTTTAATGTCAGCACAAGTGAATACTTCCTTTTGGCATTTCCTAGTTTTTCAATCAAAAGAAAGGAGCATATGCACTGCATTTCTGCTCTCAAGTTTAGCTTTGCTGTTATAGATTTTGTGTTTTGTTTTTTCAAATTTTAAGAAGAAAACCATGTCAATATGATGGAGAAAGCAACATTGGATGTTCAATTACACTGGGGAATTGCTAACAATTAGGATCCATGTGCCTTTATTGTAGTTGCCGAATAACAACCAGCAACCATATAAAAATATTTTCTACTTTTCTTTTTGTAAATTTACATGGCTGTTGTGGGGGATAAAAGGAAAAGGTTATTATGCTGTTGAATGTTGCATTATTGCATGAGGTATCATTAACATAAATACTGATGGAAGGAAATTCTGTTTGATTGAAGGTTGGCAAAAGATATCATTGAAGGTGAATGGAAATGCGAGCAAGGAGTTTGGTCTTTGATATCAGTGGGAGATCAATTTAAATAACACGAGAGAGACTTTTCTATTGAGTATCAGTATGCTGGAGACCACTGACACAATGGTTTTAACATTATTTGTAACTTTATCAATAAATAACTCAACCAAAACTTATCAACTAATAATCTTAACTGTCTTTCGTTTTTTATACTCTTCAATAGTCCTTCAACCAGCGCTTATGTTATGCTTTGATTTTAAAGTGGAAAATGGAGTTGACTCATGTTGTAGGATATATGATATCTTTTTCCCATGTACTGAGAAATTGTTAGAACGACTTGAACTATGAAGTTTCTACTCATACTTCAATTGCTTGTATGCTCACGTGACACATTGCATATGATAAGTATGCAGAATAATTTTTTTACTATAGAACATACATCATCATTTATATGCATATATAAGTTCAATAAGTAATTTCTTTTTTAATAAAGACTTTCTACTTTTATATATTTATCTTATGAAATTTTCCAGTTTTGAAAATTCTCAATACCTGTCAACAAGTCTAGTCCTTGAGCTTGGGTTATAAATAAGCTTGATCTTTGGGTCAGCTGAGTTGTCTAATTAATAATGGATATTATCACATGAATCATCTCGTCTCCAGGTAAAGGCTCTTTTTATTCAGAAGCTAATATTTTTAATTTGTGAGGAAATCATTAAAATTGTTTTTCCTAACTCAACAAACTAGTTTGACTAGACTGGTCAGGGGTGACCATGCTTTAGGGTCGCCGGAATTATGTGTAAAATAGGGCGACCTCTTCCTTTGGTTGTCTCTATTAGGCCTTCATGGGGGAGGATCCACTGAGTAGCTCGGGGCGACCGCTTGTGATTAAACCCTTGAGACAATTATGTGAACGCTATGGAGTAACAAAAGACTCTTCATCCTGTGAGCGACTACTCATTGGCGACTCCTTATCCTACGAGGACCACTTACCAACAACTCATTTATCTAACAAGTGTCATCTTTATTTTGTGGGGTGATATCACGCCCATGTATTAACTTATGTACGCGCGCCCAGGAAATAGCTTATGTACACTTGGACCCTTTTTAAGGTCCAACTCTTAAAAATTTAGGTTTAGAATCATTTTAGTGTTGCACTCCTCTATAAAAGGAAATGTGATGAATTGTATAGTCATGTTCACCATCATAAGCTCGGTCTTGTGCTTTTTGCTTGAGAGCTCTGAAACTAAGTCTTGTTCCGTGATGTGAATATTGACTATCTTGTTTAATATATTTTAATTCAAAGGGTAATTTTTTTTTTCTTTAAGAGATCACGAAAACTTACTCCTAACTTTTATTCCATACTCTCATTTCAGTTGGACCCATTTGGAGTGGAAGTTTAGATATTAGTCCTAGACCTATAATTTGAAGGACAAGGTAATCCTATTTTAGTTGTATTTGTGTTAAGAACCTTATTATAACTATTTCAAGTATTTTTACAAACCCGTGCTATTAGACAGTTCACATTGGCATTAGGAGAGTAGAATTTTATAAGTAATTTTTTTACGTAATAGAGTTATATAAGATTTCTACATTCACCTCTTTTTATAAAATTAAAAAAAATAAATCAAATCCATGGAGCTGTACTGAATATTTTACAAGACAGGGCTGTCCCGGACAGCATGAGTCACTATCTGATTCGGTTTCCAGTTAAAAGGTGAATTAATGCGAATAGTCAAATGTCTTTATCTGGTCAACAATTATCCTTTTTTTTCTTTTTTTTTCTGTTTGATCCAACCCTGGCTGAATAATAATAATTAAAAAAAACAAGTATTTTTTATCTAGCAAAGTGATTATGAGTTTTCTTCTTGGTAACCCAATAAATAAAGTGAAGTTCAAAAGTTGCCACATGAACAAACAAACACAAACACAAACACAGGGCTTACCAGTCCCACCAGCAACTTATTTTCTGAAGTGAACAGAACAACAGTACACCATATTGATTAGTAATAGTAATAGTAATAGTGAAATTACCTAATAATGAATGCAATGCAAGCATGACATTAGTTTTGGAGTTGAAGACGATGATGGTGAAATGTTTGCCAAAAATCTCCCAAACATGACATAAAAGCAAAGAGACCAGAATTTGCACCAAACCACCAAAAACTGCATTATTGCAAATCGGTGAGATGTCAACACGTCAACTGCATTCTATTCTCACTTGCCATTGCCTCCCTTAAAAGCTCCGTTCTCATATTCACCACCCGCACTTCTACTTCTAACTTCTATATCACTATCACTATCACTATCACTATCTCACGCGCCTAACATCAAATGTATATGTATTTTATTTTTACACTATTGCTTGTTACTATATATGTGTTTGGATTTAAACTAACACAAATAACATGTTCTTTTCAAACTAATTTTTTTTTTTTTAAATGCAATGAAATTATATTAAGCAAAAGCAATAGGAGCATAGTCCAATACATCCGATCCGTATGAAGAAAAGAAATAAAACAAGGGGAACATCCTTCACTCAAATAACATAACATCTTTAGAAATAAAATTAGTTGTTTGCCCGAACGCTTAATTAAAGTTAAAGGAAAAAAGTCAAAGAAGACTTTAAAATCCTACAATTCTGCAAGACGCCAAGACAGCAGCAAGATAAGATACAACTATAAAACATTTAATAACACCTGACAATCCATCTCAAAAATAAAAAGCTGAAATCCAATATCATTGGTAATCTGCAAAGCTCAACAAAAGCATAACACCTCACCACGAATCACCGACCCACAACCCACGGCTAGAGGATGGCCCTCACGATCACGAACCACAAAGCCTAACCCCAAATGTTACACGTACATTAATGTGATTGTTATTAACACATTATGCATTGTTAATTTTTATTCCTCGTCTTATATTCATAATCTTGATTGTTTAGTTGGGTATAGTTAATTTGATTAATACAGTTAGGGCTAGAAGATGGCTTCCATCCATGTTCCATGGTCCATCTATTGCATAAATTTTCCGTACATAACTTATTTATTTATTTATTTATTCAATGTGGAGAAAAGATGCACAGCACGTGATATGCTAAGATTTTGCAAGGCCTACTGCATTGCATGTGCTTGGCAAGTTAGAAAAAATAAAACAATGATAAACTTAGGTTTGAACAAATAATCAATATTGATAGTTATAATTATTTAATTTACAATATTAGTATTCTTATTATTTATCATCGTGAGAATGTAAGGAACATGGATATCCTCACACTATGCGCCACTTTCATGTTTCACCACCGATCTAGACAAAAGAAAAAGAAGCATGGAGCAACTTATAGAATAACTGGCTGTTCTATCATGCCTTTTGTAATCCTCAATATAAGAAAAAATTAACAACCGTTAATCTTTTTTAATTAAATTCCTAGATTTTACGGGCTAACTCAACTATAAAAACTAACTTAAAAATTGAGGATTGCTCTATCCTTATAAGGTTATCTATGTCATACCCTAGGCAATGTGAGACTTCTAACACCCCTCCTCACACCCAATATTAGACATTTGAAGCGTGGAATATGCACCGAACATCCGTAGGTATTATAAATACGGAGAGTTTCTACCAACTAACGGATGTAAGATAAACTCTAATACCATATTAAAATTTGGGAGATGTATCAGAGTCTATCATAAATCCATTTAAATAGAGACAACTCGTATATGTTCATTCTTGCATATTTTACGCACTTTATAAGTGTGAAGTGTTACAAGTTTTAAGAGGTGTTCTTCATGGCGTGAAAACTAAATCTCTCACTTTAAATAAAAGTGTTTACTGTTTAAGTTAAATTACAACATTAATTAATTAATAAACTCATGTGCATAACTTTTAACAATAATTTTTGTTGGAATGGAGGGAGTAATTAATGTGTTACTGAGATACTATTTCTGCTCCACGCACACACACGCACACGCACTAGTGCAGCGTGTGCTTTAGAATATGTTCCTTTTAAGAGTGAGTTCCCACACATTTTCCTTTTCATATCTCTCTCTCTATGCCACTATAGCATGAATTAGTAGTAGTTCGGTTCAGTACCCTCTTTCTCTCTGTGTCCTCACCTTTCAGTAGCGAATGTGAACGTGAATGATCACAATAACTGAAACAGAGGAGATATGGGTCGTCTTGCCACGTTATCAGAAGAACCCATCAATGAGCAAGACTATGATGGAAAAAAGAAGGCACATTGGCGCAAATGGAACTGGATATTATTCAAAACTCACTTCTTCTTCCACAATAAGCACAAGCCTGTTGACCTCAAAATCCTCCTCAGCGTTCTTGCTTGCCCTCTCTTCCCTGTTCCTCCCAAACCCAATCCACCCATCATTATCAATCAGGCAAGCCACCATTTTTCTTCCTTCTATTTGTTATCATCATTTATGTATGTCTTGTGTTTGAATAAAGTGCAATGCGAACCACTTTTCATCACAATTCATAAGAAACGACTCTAGCTATTTCTTATCACTTGTCTTTCTTTTTCCAGTGATTTTAGAAGCATGATAACTTACTTCCTTGCTTCATGAGTTTTTTAAGCACAATACTATGTGTGTTACTATTTGGTATTAATGATAGCAGTGGATGTATATATTCTTTCTTCATCTAGCACTACTAATAAAGTTAGCACAAAAATTTAAAAAATCTCTGTAATGAGGGGTATTTTATATTTTGGCCACTTTCTGAACAATCTTCATCACTTCATGTGTACCACCAACAAATAGGTTGTCATTTCTCAACCCCACTTGCAGGCTCTCTTTTCTTTTGCACCAAAATGAACGCGTCCTTCTCTCTGTTTTTCCCATGTGCATCTGACTCGCACTAAAGATTGAAACTTTTTGCTTCCCATCCACTACTAACTAGCAAGTTTAAGGCATTTGAATAATAATGATTGATTATCATCTTTGTTGGTTGTAATTAGTTGTGGCCTTTAGTATTTATTTATAGCATGTTTGTATCAGTTTTTCTTTCATCAGAATCAATTCTAAAAACACAAAAGCTACTCGGAGAAGCTACTTCATAGAATTGATTCTGATTTCAAATTAATTGTAGAAGGGTTTCAAAACATTGACTTAATTACTTGTGATGTGATAGCTAGGTGTCAGGATCAGCTCAGTATATCATTCAACACTTCACGGCGGCAACAGGGTGCCGGAAGTTGGAGGGGATGGTGAAGAATGTGTTCTCAACGGGGAAGGTGGCGATGAGGGTGGTGGATGAGGTTGGAGGAGTATCTGAGAAAGGGTGCTTTGTTATGTGGCAAATGGTCCCTGACAAGTGGCAGATTGAGCTGGTTGTGGCTGGCCACAAGGTTATTGCTGGTTGTGATGGAACCGTTGCTTGGCGCCACACCCCTTGGCTTGGACCTCATGCTGCCAAAGGCGGCGGCGTGCGCCCTCTTCGTCGCGCTGTTCAGGCAAGTCTATTCACTCTTCACTATGCATGTTTGGTTACACGGTAAAATGTTATGCAACCACTTGTGTTTAAAAGTTCAAATTTTAGCTATTGACTAATGATGACTTGGTTTCTGTGCAAATTGTTATAAAATTTGTAAGTTCTAACAACTAGGGTGTTGTTGGTTTGCTTGTCTGTTTGTTAATGTCCTTGTTATTGCCTAGGAGTACTATTTTATTTCAGGGTAAGCAAGGTTTGTTGATATTTAATTCTGAAATTGTTGGTGGTGTTTTTTAGCATTTCTAATGTTTTTGGACCCTAGTTCCAATTTAGGGAGAGACAATTCAATGTGATGCATGTTTTGAATCGTGATGATGCTTGGCTATATAAATGTTGTGTCACACTCCGTGTGCGTATTTGGAATTTAAGATACACGATTGAAAATTATAGTGAGACAAAATTATTGTGAACAGAAGTGACTTCTTTTAACTTTTGTGGTTTTCTACTATGATTTTGGCTTCACCATTATTTTTTATACTGTGCTCAAACATGCACTCATTATCCCAATTAATGGTGTTAATGGCACATGAATTGGTTCATCTTTGTTTATTAAATATTCATATGAGGAATGAACCCCTTCAAGAATGGGCTTTGGTCGGGTTTGGAATTTAATCACTAGAGAAAAGAGATACTTAATCTATCTTATTTGTCTTCATTCAAAAGAAATACTTTATGTCCACTAATCTAAGTCAAGTCAAATAAGATTGTTTAAGGGGACAACATTTTGTAGGGTCTGTTCTTTTTTCATTTATAACTAAAATCAAGATCTTGCACGAGGAAAATCCAGCTTCTTATTACTTGAATAAACGGGTGTTGGTGTCTAAATTTTCTTCTAGATTTCATATAAGTGTCGGTTGATGAGTGTTTTGGTCCACTTTAGTCTTTAATTAATGCAGTTGTTGTTGTTTTTCCACATTACCGGCCAATAAACTGGATCTTTGTTTCCCTTCTAAATTCCCTTCATCTGTTTGACCTAACCACATTTTCTGCTTCCTTTGTTTCTGTGGCGGAATCAATCATCACGTGTAATTATTTTGGCTTGACAAAGATATTTTAGATTCTTTGATTAAAAATACAAAGCTCAAGATGACAAAGGCAAAAGAATTGAATTTAATGTCACACTGAAACTTCAAACTACTTTTTATGGAAAACGTTGGCTGTTGGCCAATCTGGTCCACCCTGCAGCTATGATCTTGAAAATATATGGTATAGTGACTTGACCTCATCAGCATCTACTATGTTACCCCTGCTGTTACTGTTTTTTTCACCTTTAAAGGACAAATTGTGTTTGGTTCCTCTTTCAGAACCTCATAATCCATTTTGATTGAGTAAAATCAGACAATGTCCGTTTGTTTACTGATAATAACACATTCCAAAACATTTTTTATTTAAGTAAAAGTGTCTCGGTATGTGTTATTTTTCTGTTTTCATACTTTCTAACAACAAAACAAATATGTGTATATTTGAAAACTCATTTGAGAACCATTAGGTGCTTTTGGGTTACCAAAATCAATTCTGTCTATCCCATAATGAAAACTAAACATACATATAGATGTTTTGGAGTCATCATGAAGAATTGATTTTAGTTAGAGAGTATAGTTTTTGCGTTCAACATGAAAATCAACTATTTCCTAAATGTATCGAGACATAAGTAGCTTCACTTTCAACTCATTTCTATGATAATAAATTTTAGTGAAGTGAATTTTACCCAGAACCAATTACAGGGAGGCTGATACAAACATGCACCTCTACCTGTTGTAGGGACTAGACCCTTTGGCAGTGTCTGCTGTATTCAGTGCTGCACAATACATGGGAGAAAAACAAATCTCAGGCATGGATTGTTTTGTATTGAAATTATCAGCAGATCAAAAGGACCTGGTTGATCGCAGTGATAACACTGCAGAGATGATCAAGCATGTTACATTTGGTTACTTCAGCCAAAGAAATGGGTTGCTAGTTTACTTGGAAGACTCTTACTTGACCAGGATTCAATCACCAGGGACACACCCCACATACTGGGAAACCACAATGTCAACAACAATTGAGGATTATAGGCATGTGGATGGTGTGATGATTGCACATGCTGGCCAATCAACGGTGATTATCACACGATTTGGCGATAATCTAAGAGCAGGCCCTGCCATTACACGGTTGGAAGAATCATGGATTATTGATGATGTAGCATTCAATGTTCCTGGCTTATCCATGGACTGCTTCATACCACCTAAGGAACTCCAGAAAGATTATCCACAAGAAGATCTAGATTGGAGATCACCCTTGCATAGATGATTTTATGGTGATTTCTCAAACTGTTCAGGAAAGTGTAGCTGTCCCTCCCAACAAATGATTTTTCTAGATCATGGTTACGCAGAACTAGCTTCTTTACTACTAAACCAATACCTTGGTGGACTTTTTTTACTTTTTTGAGCTAAAGATATGGTTGATGCTTATTGTAGCATTACATGTCAGAATGCTTTGTAATTGTATTACTGGATTACTAATTCTGTGCATAATAAATGTCAGCTGTTAATTGTGTCTGGAATTTGGTTATTGTGTTCCTTGTTCAATCCTGGGTTTGTATCTTTTTTCTGTGGGTGCTTTTTGGCTACCTAGCCTCTAGACTCTATACACACACACACAAAAGTGTGAAGCTCGCGCTGTTGCTCTATGCATGCTTGTATCAGTTAAATTTTCCTCAGGATTAATTCTAACACCTAGAAACTATTCACATAAGTTTCTTGTAAGAATTGATTTAAATTTTAGAATTAAATGTAGAAAAATTTCCGAACACTAACGGTAGCACCGACACTAAGTTGGCATGGATCATTTTGTGGGGGGACCAGCATCCTCCATCAGGATCACCACATTAATAAGAATGGAAGATGGCAAGGAATATTGCTCTATGCATTTTGATGCTTTCCTCGATGACAGATAAGTAACACTTATTGATTATTCAGTACATGTTTGAAATTTTTTCAACAATTGACGTAGAACACAATTAATTTTGATAAGAAATTTTTGTGAAAAACTTTTGGATGTTATAATTAATTTTAAGGGGGAAAAAAGTTGATTCAAACACACTATAACTTCTTATTATCAAGATTTGAAGGAGAGAACATGAGTGTCGGCAAACTGTATTGGCATTTTCTTTCTTCAGCTTACATCTGTCAAAGTCTATGGTTTCACTTCAAGATTTCAGCCACAAAAGCACTTATCTTCACATTCTTTGTTCCTGACTACAACTTATGTTCTTATTGCAGTTTTTTGTGGTATTTCTCTCATGAGGGTTCAAATACTCTAGGTTTTATGTTTGAATATATATATTAGAACTAAAATCCTGTATTACAAGAGTCATGTAACAAATGATTCTTATTTCAATGATACATAATTAAGATCAACATGAAATCAAATTCATCCTAACCATCCTCCACTATCCCTAACTGACAATATTTTTTTAATTAATGGAATGAAAAGCTTTAAGCATAATTTTGACTTTGACTGGAGCATCTATGGCAGCCATTGACTGGTCAGTTTTGTATGGCGTCAAATGGGTCAACAGATTTTTTGTTAGGTATTATCGTTAACATCGATATCTCGTCACTAATAATAAATCTTTAAGTTGTTTTGTTCAAACAAATACTACTAGATTTTGGACACACGAGGTAACTTGTAAGAAGAAACAACAACACAATCCATCCCAAAATATTATTGTATTGCAACTTAATTGTCAATGCAATGCATTTCATTGTATCCAGCAATACCATGTCCTTTGTTAGGAAACGTATTAAATAAATGATGTGAACTACTGTGTTTTACTAGTAGTAAGTAATTAATTATCTATAAATAAAACCTGATTTTTTTATATTAGAAAAATATTTAAATTTTCTTCCAAAAATTAATCCAGGACCTTATCTCTCTAATTCATGTCATTAGTTCTTACCATTCGAACTATCCTATACATTTAAATAAAAACTGAGCTTGATTTATAACCTTATTTCTTTATGTTTTTGCCTTTTTAACCTCCCGAAAGAGGCATTCTGCTGTTGAAATTTTCTAATAGAGGCATCATTTATAGATTATTGCATTGAATATGTCCAACTATGGAGTGTGGACCGAGAGAAAATAAAATAAAGAAAAAGTGAATGGATGTTGCATTTGTTTGTATTTAGATAAAAAGATAAAATTGTAGGTTAAAAAGACAACGTGCCAAGACCAAACCACAAGAAGGAATTCTTTTTTTCATTTACTATTAAATTAAGCTCAAAATGAAAATTGTTGGTGATTAATATTATTTTTCCCTCAAAAAGTAGGGGATTGTTTGGCTGAAAGTCTAGGGGTTTATCGTTAGGGAAACCAAACTTATATTGGTCCAATTTTTTTAGTTAATCGGTTCACTTTATTTTTAACTAAGGTTAAATCAATTGTGATGAGTTCAGTTCTTAAATTTATTTTTGTAACCCAAACCGACCTGATCACTTGATTAATATTTTTTCATATTTAATTTTATATTTATACTTTAAACATTATTATTTATTACTCTTTTCTTAAAATTATTTCAGTTTTATCTTTTAAGTTATTCAATTTTACTTTTTAAACATTGTTACATATTATTCAATTTTATTATCATACTTTAGATAATTATGCTAGTAAGTTATGAAAATTTATAATTATAAAAATTAATGTTAATTAAAGAATAAGAAACTCTTAATGTCAAAATTTATAAATAAAAAGTAATGCGAATAAAATTTTAAACATTGATTATTTAAATTTTATATGTGAAACGATGACCTAATTCAAACCAATACAATTTAATCTGTTTAAATTTGTTGAAAAAAAATTACAAAATCAAATCAAATCACTTAAATTTAATTGGTTTAGACTATGTTTTAAACCAAAAATTAACCAACCTAATTTCCCAGATAGAAGCCTGTTTGATTAGTTCCACAACTATCATCACTTGTAGGAATATTTTATATTTTATTTACTTGGAAAAAATGTGGATGTTAGCTCTTTGAGCTTTAAAAGGTAATCAAACAAAAACTGAAAAATTGACATGGCAAGGCTTGTTTTTGAAGTGGAGTTGGAAAGCCACTTTCATTTAAACTGTAAAAAAGATATATAGATTTTAGTAAATCCGTGTTCCTCACATTTTCCATGAAAAATCACCGTTGACCCACTCACTACTACTTTTCTAGTCACGTTATTGTAGTGCCACCCAATTCCAGCGAATTCCAGGAACAAAATTCATGGCTCACAAAAATCGAAAATCTTATTTTTATATATAAAAAGGAAAATAATGTTGAATATATTATGCAAATGCCGTTGATTCCAATTTTTCATTGTCTCAATTTGATTCACCCCTCGTTTGTTCTTTCTTCGGTTCCTCTCTTCCGAAATAGAAAGAACAACAATGGAGGTTGCTGGTGCAGCAGTGTGGCAAGGTGCGGTTCTGGGTGGAATTCTCTTCTGGGTTGTCTTTTCTTCATACCTCAATCTCACTCGCAAGCTTAGATCTTTCCTTCAACCCTCTGTGACTCACCTTGTTGACACCGGAACCCCTCTTATCCTCCAGATCCAGGTAACTTTCAAAATTTTCAAAAAAGAGAACCCCAGATTTTGATTCTCCCAAAGTTCTAAGCTTTTCAATGTTTCTGTTTTAAATGCTGAATTTATTTTTGAAGGGTTACCGTGCTGGGTTGCTGGATGCTCTTTTCTCTGGGTTGTCCTGTGTTGTTTCTGTGCCCTTTTACACTGCCTTTCTCCCTCTGCTATTTTGGGTACGCACGTGTTGATGATGATGTCATATTCCACGAACTTGTGAGAATTTTGTTTTTGAAAAACTGAAATTGATTGGGTTTTGGCTTCTATGTAGAGTGGTCATGGCAAATTGGCAAGGCAGATGACGTTGTTGATGGCGTTTTGTGATTATATTGGCAACTGCATAAAAGTATGTTCTTACTTTCATTAGAATTTAGAATCAGTTCTTAGTAGTCTATGTTTGATCTCACTTTATACCAGTTATATTAAATGCTTGCGGTTGTTTTCACTCAACAGGATGTGGTTTCAGCTCCAAGACCTGCTTCTCCACCTGTCAACAGAGTAACTGCTACTAAAGATGAAGAAGAGAATGCATTAGAATATGGACTTCCTTCTTCTCACACGCTTAATACAGTTTGCTTATCTGGGTACTCATTCTTCTTTTTATTCCTAAGTCATCCTTCTTGCTGTGGTGTGGGGATTATAAGGCATTTCTAGCATGTTTGGATTAGCTTTTCTTTCCTAATAATCAACTGTGAAGCTGAGAAGCTACTCGCATAAGCTTCTACCCTAAATTGATTTTAGCTTTAGAGTTAATTATAGAAGAATTTTCAAACATGCACGTCATTAGAGTTTATAGGGCAAAGTTGTCTGTTCTTGAGGCTGTTAGTGTGTAGCAGGTTGGCTTTTGAGATGTTAGATATGCATGTCCAATAGAGAATTCGGCGGGTGGCATTCATGCGTTATAATTCAAGTCATATGGTTAAACTTTCTCTTTTTTTCTATCTATTTTCTGGATCAACTAAGGAGAACAGAGAACAGCTTAATAAGTTAATGCATTTGCAATCAAACATATAATGTATTGTCTATCATCAGCTTGGTTTTATTAGAAGCATGAAGTTTTTTAAAGTCAAATTATCTGTTGAGAAAGATGAAAACTTCGCTTCCAGTTCTCTTTGTTTGTCATTAATGGATGCTTTTCCTCGGAATGGGTTTTTATCAGCTACCTTTTGCACTATGTCCTGACTCATCCTCAAATTCAAGGTGCCTATATTAATTATCTTGGAGTTTCTCTCGTTTGCTTGTTTGTGGCTCTCATCGGTTTGGGTAGGTCTTTTATTACTTTTACATTATTATCAGTTTCCTATTTTTGGCCCACTCCACTGCAAAACAATGAAAATTGTTTGGTATTTTTGCAGGAAGAATTTATCTTGGTATGCACAGTGTCGTTGATGTTCTTGCTGGCCTTCTTATTGGACTCGTGGTCCTTCCATTTTGGCTTACAGTTGACGGATACATAGACGATTTTGTGATTTCAGGACAAAATGGTATTCTTACTTCCATTGAATAAATTCAGCATAGCATAGCTTCATCCTTTATAATGACCAGTAACCTCAGCAAATGCTGGCAACTGGCTCTCAGATTGTGCAAATTTGATTACATTTTTAGCTATATTCTCGAGGTTTTTAGGATTGTTTTCTTATTTCTTAAGCATCTTTTATACATAAAATGATTAATAATTTTTCAGTGTTTTTTCTCCTTTCTCCCTTTTTCTTGATGAGTTTTCCTTGTATTCTCTCTTTATCTGAATCTGTTTTTGTTGCAGTTACATCCTTTTGGGCTGCCTTGAGCTTCCTCTTGCTTTTTGCTTATCCAACTCCTGAACTTCCAACTCCAAGTTTTGAGTTCCACACTGCTTTCAACGGTGTTGCATTGGGAATTGTAAGCAGTTTCTCACCCTTTGACATCATCTAAACTTGCTTCATCTTGCCCATTATGAATGAATATACACAAGTTTACATAATGTATTGTTGGTATAAGGTTAGACATGAAGAGAGATAACAAAATCACAGGCCAAAAGAAGACGTCTGGTAGTCCTTTTAGGGTTTGTTTTGGTAGTCCTCCAATACCAATTAAATACGTCATAGGCTAGACCAGAGATTTACTTAGTGTAGGTTTCTCAAATTACTTTTAGTTTTGGGGTGGTACTTATTATTCTTATAGGGTTTATTTTAGGATAGGAAAAACTTCAATGAAAAATATTAGGACTCAAGATCAAGAGTGTGCAATTGTGTCAAAATATTTACTATATTCACGCAGGCAGCACGCCCCGTGTTTCGTGCTAAAAAACAAAATATACTTTGCACTTGCAAGAGAAAGGAATACATAGGGAATTGTCTAGTGGTTTGAGTAGGTCAGAAGGAAAGAGACAGGGATGTAAGTACTCTTTCTTATATAAGTTACTATCAGCATACTGCATCAAAAAGTTCTGTCAAATGCTAACTACAACATGAGTACATGAGTAACCCATTATATTTTCACTCCCTTGTTAGAGTAGTGTGAGTAGATGATGTTGTTACAGAATTCATTAAGATGGGAAATGTGAAGACATGAAGGAGTTGACATCTCTATTCTCAAGTATTTGATTAAACTTTTTGGCCCTTAAAGTTGCAATTTTCTTTTGTTCGATCTTTGGGCCAGTGTATAGTGCTTACTGCTTAGGTAAAGTTATCCCTGAATTGTTGGATTCAGGATTCAAATCTGTAAAATTATAGGTAAAGTTTGTTTAGGGGTCATAGTTGGGTAATTACAGTTTCTAATTTATTATAATTACTAGTATTATTGACACATTCTCAAGAAATAGTGCAGTCTTGAAAGCTGGTATCTTGCTGAATAGTAGAATAATTTTTTGCTGTGCAATATCCTGAGCTTTCTGCGTTGAGTTTTGTGTTCTAACAGTCCCTTGGCATGTCACTCATTGCTTGACTTTGCAAAGGGGCAAAGTGTGGTTCTAAATTCTTTCACTCACTAGTCACTACCCTACCCCCCTGAATTATCGAATCAACATGTTGTGGAACTATACCCCTATGTGCTTCTGCCCTATTCGTTTATTCTATATCTATTAGTCTCAAGATTTTTCCGTGTTTTATAGCAATCCACTTCCAAGTCATTCCACTTACTAGTGACGACGACTTTCGTGTTACTTCAGTTATTCGCATCCTGAATGGCAAGTAACTTTGCAGACCGTTCAGATTTTGAAGAAATCAAAGTTAAGATATAAATTAAAGGAAGAAGAAATAAATTGAGAGGAACTGTGTAGAATCTCCAGATTCTATCCTTGAAATAGGCTTGACTTTCCTCACTAAAGTGAGATTCTTTTTCCTCATTACAGTCGGGCTTTGGTGTATTTCTTTGTAGTTGTTAGATGAAAGTATAAATCATTGGCTTAAAATGGTGCTTGTATATATATGCAATATGCTTTTTCAAGTGACATTACATATTGGCCATCCCAAGGTATAAATACAAAATTCAGGTATGGCTACCCCATTATTCTGTACTAATTTCAATGCTGCTTTTCTTCAGGTCTCTGGGGTACAGCAAACTTACCATCTATTTCACCATGATTCTGTTCCTCGTTTGTTCTCTTCAGAACTGACAATACCTGTATATGTGGGAAGAGTGTTGTTGGGAATACCTACAATTCTAATTGTCAAGTTCTGCAGCAAGGCTCTTGCAAAATGGACTCTTCCTGTAGTAGCAAACACTTTGGGCATCCCAATTAAATCAACTGGCTATATCCCCACATTGAATGGATCCGTGACGGGGAAAAAGTCTGATAAGCTCAAACAAGGAGGTTACTTGCAAAAGCTCCTTTCCCATAAGGCATTCGACGTTGATACCGGAATTCGGTTTCTTCAGTATGCAGGCCTTGCGTGGTCTGTGGTCGACCTCGTGCCATCTCTTTTTACATACATGAGCTTGTGACATTGAGATTCTTTATTATTTTATCAAATTTTTGTACAGAAGAAGAATTCATCCCATTTTGATCGTATTAAGTCAAAATGAGTTATCATATATGTCAACAATAGACCATTTTCACCCAGTGAAATTTAAGCTAGGTGAGAATCCCATGAAGGCCCTTGCTGCTTTCCAGTAGGTTTCACAAATTAATCCACGGAACACATTTATTCAACTTGGCACGCCCGAAAAAAAGTAAAAACGTGCTTGCACTATTAATCTTAGTTCAAATCAATTTTTCTGCAATCTCATGCTTCAATTCGCAGTTCTGCATTTTTTAACTTAAAAGAGTATTTCCGAGAAAGTACCTCTTTTTTAAGTGAGCTATTATAGACTTGCAACACATCCACAGTAAAATTTTATATACATGCAAATATTTATAATTATAGATTCTCTATGAAATGATCCATATCTTATCACATAGATTTTAGCATGCATCTGGCTTTATAGTAAATAGTAAATACCACTCATTTATTGCTGTTTAAACAACTTGGAATTTCCATATTCGTGGCAGAAGAATACAACTTAGATGAGCAAAATCAAAATCAGCACTAACCTGGTCAAGAATCATAGTTAGCAACTTATTATGCATTTACGGAGGACAGAAGATGCTACTATTATATAGAGATAAACGGAGAATAAGTTAGATGAGCGCTGCTGAGTTAAATCGAACATAATTCATAAGAGCAGATCGAATCACTATTATCATGCGACTTTTACTAAAAATTGGTAGAACATAACAAAACATAGCAAAAACATCTGAAGAGTTCAAAAAAAATCCAGACATAGTCCCTAAAACCTGGAAAGAGGTATAAAACATGAGAAAAATAGACAGGTAAAGCTAAAACAAAAAATATCCACATTTTGTTGGAACAGTACATATTCTGACATTAGTCATATTATCTTGGCGACTGCTCCAGACTGGGTGTCCAGCAAGTTCTTTAGTGCAACAGATCAGTTGAATGTTACCTGCCTATTATACATCAAAGCAGTGTTTGGACAACCATAAAAGCATAGGCCGTGTATATCCGTGGATTTAAATGCTTACAGTAGTAATCTCTCCAATGAGGATGCACAACTATCTGAAATTAGTGCATAAGTAGCGGTAACCATGATATACCAGTATAACATTCAGCGCAGCTATATTACAGGAAGTAATCAGGCGTTCTCCGGGTCACGTCAGGTTCTCCTCTTCTTGGAGCAGGCTCAAACTGCAAGAAGTATTTCAAATTTAAACAGACTATTTTACCAAACCATACGAGCAAATTATGTTGAATGGCAGTGAAAGAGACCTGGATAAATGTGTGGCCCTTGCAATCATCAACCTCCAATATGGAAGCCATGTTCCCACATCGGTAACAGTAGTTAGGTGCACTAAAAATGGTAACCACCTTTTGTTCCTGTTTCAACAAAACAATGCACGTATCCAAAACTTTACCCCTATAAACGTAAAGTGAGCAAATGAAAAGAGAAGATCATTTCACAAGAAGGACATTACATGAGCCCAGTTAAATCCATCCATAACCAGCTGATGAGCTCTAGCGATCAACTTAAGGCTGTTTGTGTGGTTGAATTGTTCAGATATATCCTGAAAGAAAGAATGTGAATTGGAGTTAGCAAAATAAAATGAAAAACAACAATAGATCTCCTAATGCTTTAAAAATAACATATTCAATCGTGTAGGGAGTCAAGAAAGCTATGCTTACCTGGCCAAAAGTATATCCAGCACCACGAGGAGATATCCCCCAGCCACATCTGTCATCTGGGTCAGACCACAATAGATCACACATGGGCCCTTCATGAGGAACCTCTTGAACACGGTCAAAGTTCCTTATGTTATCAAGGGTCTCAATTGAAGGCGACAGTCCACCGTGCAAACAGAATATTTCTGATTCTACCTGGAAAGGACTATGTTAAATGAGAGGCCAAGTAATCAAAAGCTTGTAAAAAAAACTTAAACTACAATTTCTAATTTTGTTATGTCAAACAGATGAAGGTTGTTGAACAGTCAACCGAAAATCTTAAAGCATGATAAAGACAATTAATCTCAATTGAACAAGCCACAAAAGATAAACTCTCGTTTCAGAAAACTAAAGATACCTAATGGCAGAAATATTGCAAAATTTCAATACCAATAAACATATTATAATACAATCATATCCATGCTATAGCAAAGTATATGAGTTTGTCAAAACTTACCACTTTATATCTGAGCCTATCATCAATCTACTCAAAAGTTGAAGCATTTTATTTTCTGAATATAACAGAAATTTGGGCTAGTTTGTCATTTGCAAAATGAGCAGAGCTCATCAAACAAGTCATAAGACAATAGTAAAATAAGGAGTGGTTTTGGCATTCTGTTGATTTTAACTACTAGAGAAAAAAGATCATATACCATGTGAAAAAGATAAGAGCCACATCTTAGTTCTTTGAACCTCTTTAACAAACAGGTAAATACTGATACTTTCAACTCATTGCAAAAAGAGAATTTATTCCAAAATTTTCCTCCATCTTCCAAATTTTCCATTTACATAATAACTTGCATGTATAAACAAGACATACTCCAAATTACAAACATAATGCATAAATTGGGGGGAGTACTAACCAATGCAGTCAATGGAAAAAAATCAAAAAGGTCAGTAAAGGTCTTCCAAACATTAGCATTACCATACCTGCAAAAAAGGAATAAAAAACTATCATGTAAGTGGGAGGACAAAAAGAATTAGATTGTTTAGGTGCAAGAAAGCAAACCAATAAGCTAAAATCTACATATCAATTAATCAATAACCCATAAAACTGAGCCTAGCAAAGGATTTAATATCCTTTTGAAAGCATTATTCACTTCAATGTCAATTTACATAATATCAATGCATCCTGAAGTAATCAGTTTGTCTTCGTGTTTTAGTCTGCAATAGTGGATCACACCGAACTTCCTTATTTAGTTATTTTGTTCTTCAATTCAAACCAAAATTTCCACATTTCATAAATTCAATATTCTTATTTTTTGGGACAAATGGGCATCCACAGATTTACACATTATCATGATCACTCATCAGTAAGATATTTTATGCCATACAACCAGATGTCATATTGCCACTTATCCATCAATATGAAAAATTGAAGATCTCTAAACTAAGAATCACAAATCAAAAGGCTAAATGACAGACTAAACCATCAGCAAAATTCAGATGTTCATCCCAGAACTCCAGTTCATTACATAAAAGTAACAACTACTAAACAAGAAACTATGTAATCAACATTAAAAGTCAAATTTCTAAATGGGCATGCTGAATGCGAAAAGAAGAAGGATTTTGCTGCAGTTCACATTTAAAAAGAAGTTTGTGACTCCACCTCACTAATACTATTAGTCTTAACAAATTTGTAAATTAGTATTTTAATACATGGATTACAATTAATAAAACTACAACATACACGTACAAATATTTCTTGACAGAAGCATCTTATGATTTACTTCATAGGAACTCTAAATGAAGGTGTTGAAAACTCACTTTCTTAGGCATTCATCATAAAATCCATATACTTGAGTAATCTGCATAGCAGAAAATTGATAAAGGAACAATTAGCTCTCTGGAAAGTCTTCAAACCAAAGCCAAAACTTTTAGCACTAACAATATATTATACGATAAAACGCCTCCAGGATTAGCTTCTAGCTAATTTCTGCGTCATTCAAGAACTAGGTTACAATTCGTTCAGAAATAAATGCCATAGAGGACCTCAGCAAAGAAGCAATTCATAATTTTGAAATAAGAGTTAAAACACAAACCTGACGGCTTTCATGGTTTCCCCTAAGAATAGTAATTCGCTGATGATACCGCACTTTCAGTGCCACAAGGAGCTGGATAGAATAACTAATTAGTATGTCTATCATACAAAACTGTTTATTAAAGGAAAGTTAAGAAACAAAGATAGTAACCGAAGCATATATGAATGTAACTTCACCATCACTCCACATCCCACATTAAAAGACACCTAAAGTGAGCTAAAATAAAACAATCATAGTCTGACTGCATAAGTAATACCTAGAGAAATGGTCCAATCCTCTAAACAAGTATGCATCTTTCTATTAACTAGAGAATAATTTAATCTAGTGATGATAAAGATTCAGTAAATTATTCACATCATTTCAACCCTGAAATTATGACCAGAAAATTAAAATACCAAAAGCTCAAACAGCTCTCAAAGATTGAACTGCAATATTGCACGTTGGACATTTAATCAGAATATGACTTGTTTAAAACCAACACAACGCCCAAAGTTGTATGTGACCACCTATATCTGATATACACAAGTAGAAAAGTTTGTGCTGACAAATTAATTATACAATATGATCGCGAGATAATGAAATTATTAAATAATTTTATGAACATGCAATCCACTTTTCATCTCTTTGAGCCTTCTATATCTTGACACATCGAAAAACCTCTGCTTTACATTCTAAAGCTATTCCCTTAAATATACGTGCTTGCTTGTGTTATTAATATGATAATTTGAAGGCAGTTATCGGCAATTTGGGAATTATCCCATCTTCAGTTTCATCCTAATAGCAAAGGACAACAGAAATGAATCTCAAAGCTCACCCAAACTTCATCAATTAACACTAAGAACAATTTTCCACCTGATTCTTTTGTCATCATAATGCAAGAATACCATATAAATACTACGAATCTTCAAAAATTAACTAAAAGCTAAAGAAAAATCATATAAGTTTATCTTGGTTGTACTTACAGTTACAGTCTCAACTGAATAATAACCCCGGTCCACATAATCGCCCATAAATAAGTAGTTAGTATCTGGACACTGTAAACAAAACAGGTTAATTTAGATATCAATGATAAGAAAATATAATATCCAGAAACTAAGGAAAATTATAATCTACTCATAATACATTTTGCACAATTAAAATACCGAGGAGCTGTAACGAAAAATTAGGCTCATGGTGAAGTCAACGAGTAGTTCCTGCACTATACAATTCACTCCTCTATACTCTATACCTCTAACGCACTTCAATCTTCAATAGCTTTTTATTTGACAGGTCTCAATTAGTTAGTTAAGACATTCCCCAGCAGAAATAGAAGATGAAATACAAAACAACTTCATAGTCAGAAATGATACCTTCCCTCCAATTCGAAATAGTTCAGCAAGATCATGAAACTGGCCATGAATATCACCACAAATTGTGACAGGGCTTTTCACAGGCTGTGGTACAGGAGAGAAACCAAAAAATTAATGTTTTCTTTCTTTGAGATGAAAAACTAAGCAATCAAAAGGTGCATTGAAATACAGCATTGTGCTGTTAGCATACAGCTATGACGCACAAGCAAATTAAGTATTTCAGAAAGATAGAATGAATTACATCCTTCTTCCATAAAACAGGTATTAAAAGCAAAATAACATCAGACAAATGAGCCAGATATGAGGGGGGGGGGGGGGGGGGAGGGGGAACTGAACAAGATAAAGTTCAACATCAACTCGTTACATATTTAACAAAGGATTACTTGTCATACAACACAAGTAGAAGATCGAACAGTAGTGATACAAATGAGATCAATATTCGCATAAACAGAAAAAAGGCCTCATTGAAAATTAAGACATGAAGAAAGAGACACACCTGGACATTACTTTCATCCATTAAAATCTCCTTAGCCTTCTCACATAATTCTCTAACCTACAGATAAAGCAGAAAACAAGATAATTAGTTTGTTCTTATATTTATTTTCCCCAGTGTAATAATACCAAAAGGACCAAGGAGTAACTACCCAAAAATGGGCAAACTGTTTAAAACAAACAACAGAAAGACAATCAATATAAAATGACGTTTGTAAGTTGAATAAATACTGAAGGAAAAAACCTTCCCTATGATAGATCACTCAGATAGCAAACAAAACCATACATTTTCCCATCTCAGTAAATTGTAATGTGTAAGCAAACGAACTTCATTATCTAAGGGTCTTTTGCACAGGAAAAATAAAGAAAGCAATATTTCTGCAATAAGAGGAACAACTACATGAAACCACTAAAATAGCAACAAGAATGTATCCATCACCAGCACTCTTTCTTTTAATCTGATCATTCTTCAAACATATCCAGTTAACCACAGTGTTCTTCAACATACAGGTTAGAAACATAACACATAGTAAGCCAAAATCTATTGTATTAAGATGCCATACAAAATCATGACTTTCTGTATCTAAATCTCACCAGTCACCACAATGTTACTATATGCAAGGAAACACCTCATCTCCCCAAATATCTTAGGGAATTAGCAACAGTACAAGAAATATCCAAATTCCAGTGTCATAACATTTCGAATACAGAAAATCTACGTCTTCAGATGTCAAACCTCCACATGCGTAACACAGCACAACAACATCTCCGCAGCGATTAAGAGCACATCGAAGAAATTTCACAGCTTAAAATCGAAGAAATTTGATTTATCTCTTCCTATTTGGCTCAAATCAGGCCAAAAAGGAAAAAATCATCGCATCTCAGTCTCCATTTCACGAAATCAACCAAACATTTCACTCACGCGGATAAAAAACAATCCAATTCACCGCAATAGAGAACGGAAAAGTAAAAACTAAACAAATCAAGGCTAAATCGAGAGGTGCGTGGCGTGTTTGTTGGATCCTGAGAAATAGAGGGAAATCGGAAGGGAACCTGTTGCTCGGAGAGTGGTTTGCACTGCGTGAGCTGGGAGATCTGCTCGTCGAGATCGTGAGTCGACTCGGACGGCAGCGAGTTGGCACCCATCGTGAATCGGAAAGCGGTGAAGGAAGAAGAGAGAGAAGGATGGAGGGTTGGATTATTCTCCGGCCGCGCGCGCCCTTTCTCGGTCGCAGTGAGGAGGAGTGGACGGAAAAGAAAGAAAGGAACTCCAAAATGGAGAAGGCGCGTGAAATAACAAGATTTGCACGGTGCCCAATAATTCGCTTTTTCTTTCTTTTTGGCTTTTTTGTGAATTTAACATGATGATGCGCTTAGAACGAGGTAAAGTGTTCAAAGCCGTAGGATCGCGATCACGGCTAGATAATTGAGTTTTTTAAATATTTAATCCAAGTATGTATGAAATGTAAGAGCTTCTTGATCATCTAATTCAAGTTTGATATTTAAATTATGTGTATGGAGAAACATTTATTTTGGAGAGGTCCTTAATGTGGGTTGTGATAGATAGTTGAGTTTTTTTAACATATTTGATACTTGAGCGACGTGTATGAAGAAACTCCAGCTTCTTAAGCATCCAATTCAGGATATTTTAGAGTGTAAAGAAACATTTAATTTAGAGAGGTATATCTGTTTAACGTAATATTAACAATTCAAGATATTAGTCTTATAGATGTTGGTTGTCCCGTATACTTTAAAAACTATCCTTCCAATGAAAATGAAAAGTTACCAACACATTCTCAAGAGAACTAATAATGCCATGCATGTGCAGTTGTTTAGTACTAATACTAACTATAATTAAATGAATAATCATACATTGGATGCACTTTTCGCCCACAGATTCAACTCAAAATAGCAGTAGTTATAAATTTGAACGCCAAAATATCAAGTGTCAATTAAGGTTTTTGCACGAAGAATTAAGACAAATAACTACATAGAATCATGGCTTTTATAAAGTAACGAACAATCTTCATCAATCATAAGCCTTTTTGATCTCCCTGGATTAAATTCTACCTCAAACAAAATATAAACTAGCCAAATTCCTTATAGAGTGATGCCAATTATTAGTTTGACATTAGCTTAAGTATAAACCCATGTTAACATTGCATATTCATAGCCTTCTAAATACTCCATCTGGTCATTATTATAAAAATTAAGGATTTTTTTGACTATAATTTTTTAAAACTGTTTCTATTTTTAAAAATTTTAAATTTAAAAACATGTTTGTTACAACTTATTTTCTAAAACAGTTTCTAAAAATAATTATTTTCTAACTTTTAAAACTAATATACTAGAACAATGTTTTTCTATTTCTATTTTTAGTTTCAAATTACAATTTTTTAAATGTTGAAAAATATTCCATTCAAAAGATTTTTTACTATTTTTCTTTTGAGATATAATTTTCAAAAACTGCAATAAAAAAAATCAAATAACTATTTTACGTCCTATAAAAAATATAGTTAAAATTGTCATTAGCATTAAATTAAATTTATTATCAATTTATATAACTCTCTAAATCATCTTCGACCATTTCTCAAATTTGAAAAAAAGAGTCAGAAGAAATGGTTCGATTCTCTTATTTTGATTTCTCGAACACTTAATCGTAGAATGAAAAAAATTGAATAAAATTTGTTATTCTATTAGGATGAATTAACATCATGGAAGGTTATCCACTAGTTAAGTGTAGAGAATACAAAAAAACACTATAGATTAATTCATCAATAAAAAATTATAGGTAAACCGCAAACCATCTATCTATCAATTTAATATGTAACAGTGTTATCACATTATTTGTTTGAACTTATGAATCGCAACGCTTTTTGATGTGTTAAAAATAATAATATACAACTATACATGTGGTTCACATGACTTATGTTTTTTAGATAATTGGTTGTTTGTCGTGATATCAAATGATCAAGCGATCCAAAGTTAAATCTTTATTACCTCTAATTCTTTTAACAAAAAGTCAAATGGGTGAACTTATGTATTGTCTACGTTTCAAGCTCAAACGTATTCTTGCATAAGGAAGCATATTAAAAATAATAATATAAAATCATTCATGTAAATCTTATCTAATAACCTAAGTTTTTGAACTAGTTGATTGTTTGCCATGGTGTTGGTGCGGCACCCATCTTTGAGTAGCACAATAATCTGTAAAAACGAGCACAATAATGTACAATCGTAGATTCGACGACAGTGAAAAAAGCCTCATTTACACCCATCTTTTTTTGTTGTTGTGCGTAGAGCTGGGTATATGAGCCTAAGCCCGCGAGCCCCGCAACCCGCGCGGGCTATGGCCCGGAAAATATAAGCTCATTTAAACGCGGGCCTACGTGAGCTAGCCCGCGTAGCCCGCGAACTTAATGAGCTAGCCCGCGGGGCTCGCGAGCCATCCGCGGGCCAATGAAATTAAAAAAAAAATTAAAATTAAAAAATAAATCTGCACAGTGCATACACAAACACTTACGCAACACATAATGTAACCAAAAAGCAAATTCTAACTTTTGATTTTGAGTTGTACGATTAGGAGAGAAAGAAGAAGAAGATGAAAATGAGGATCCAATAATAATGGAGCCACCTACTACAACAATGGGAGAGTCAAGTGTTATATGAACAAGAAGATTGATGCGTGTTTGAATTTGTTATCAACTTTTTATGTTTGTTTTGAATTATTATGGTGTTTGACTAATTGTAATAATTGATTTAGTATAATTAATTTGGTAAACTACCAAAAAGTTTGCAATGAACTCTTAAATTGATGTAGTATTTTTAATGAACTCTTGATTTTAAAGCTTGTAGTAGTATGCTTGTTAAAATTTGATTTTTAAGTTTTTTTTTTAACATGTTCTGGCCCGCGAGCCAGCCCGCAATTAGACGAGCCGCGGGGCGGGCCTCCTAAATAGGAGCTCATTTAGAAGCGAGCCTACGCGGGGCGGGCTTATGCGGGGCGGGCCGGCCCGCATACCCAGCTCTTTGTGCGTATGTCTCCGTGTGAGCAATATGTTTGAGCATTGTAAAATTGCTCTTTAGAAATTGTAATTCCCTTTCTTTGCTATTCTCTAAGGTGCATTAGGCATTGCACCATACATAATTTTTTTATAACCACTAAAATGGAATATTACATCAAGATGCCACTATTTAAATTTATAGTTAATTATAATATTATTTTATTTTGACATTAATGTCCTTAGTCTCCTTCCCTCTCCTTCCTCCTCCTTCACCCTTGGTGATGCTGCTTAGCCACCAAGTTGCCATTGCCACCGACCAGCATTCCACCGCCGCGCCACCGTGGCCATTTTTGGCCTACCTCCGCGCCACCGTCAATTTCAAAAACAGATCGAGTCGATAGATGATCAGAGACTGTAACGACTCTTCGCCAGATCCAACTTCTCACAAACCCCGCCACCCACAACACCATCGTCTTTAACAGCGTATCCAAATCCTGAATTTGGTTGTCGCCACCGCCATCAAACCCAGCCAACAGGGGGATGGGTAGCTCACATGGTTGAGCTAAAGGTAATTGTAGGTGAAGGGTCATGGTTCGAACCCTGAGGAGGGATAGTTTGTACTAATTTACTAACAACTAACATTTACCTATCAAAAGAAATCTTAGCCAACATATCCCTTTTAGAAGGCTGAAACATCAACATTTTGGAAAATGCAAGTAGATGACAAGCACTCTTCAACAGGAAAAGAGGCATAGATCATAAAACAAAATTCACAAGCCAGAACACAAGGTTGCTTTAGTGTACACGCAGATACAATTCGAGCAAAGTAAAATAAATGGGAGGAGCAAAGAGAAACCTGACAAACAATTGAAAGAAGAAGGGCGGGAGAGAAATAATTGAGACGGAGTTCGTAGAAGGGAAAATATTAAAATAGTTTGAGATGATAAACTGAGAGGCAGGAGGACGATGACACTTGGGTCGAAATTAAAATCGATGAAGATGGCATTATGAATGGGTCCTGCGACAAGTGAAGGACGATGGCTCAATCCCGATAAATCCTTATGAATGGGTCGAGGAAGATCTTGATGATTTTGGAGGTTGGTGATGATGAAAAAAGGTAAGAAATTGGTGGTGGTGGCAGTGGTTCTCACCCATATGTACAACGCTCCTCATCTCACTCTCTCAAAATTGGTGTCGACGGTGGCGCAGAGTATGTCGCAATACTCACCTTTGAAGAGGACAGCTTGTAGCGACGGTAGAAGAGTTCCGGCATAGAAGAGGTGAGCTATGGCGGCGTGTTGTGCCATCAATGACGGAGAGGGAGAGAGAAAGGAGAAGACCGAAGGGTTATTTTTGTAAATTTACTTCTATTTTTTTTAGTGCTCTTGCATGGTGCAAAACCTAGGATGCACTTGCACCCTAGAAACCACCAGAATGTAGCCTTAACACTTCAATTACATCTCCTTTGACAAAAAAAAAAAAAAGAGAGAAGGTAAAAAAAAGAGAATGTAAAAAGTGCAAAACTGCGAAGTGCGAACAGGCGAATAAGAGGGCAGAGGGAATGTAAAATATCCAAAAGTACAATGGAACTAATTTCTAGCTATTGGTTGAAGATACAATTGGTGCAAAAAAAAGTGAGGCTAAAATCTCACAAAAATAATGTTTTATTAAATGTACAAAAATGTTACAGTTCAACACTTCTTTTTTTTTCAAAAAATGCTCCCCTCACAAATTTCACTAATGTACAATTTATTTTGCGAAAGACCTTTTCCTACACTATAATTTCTGAAAATAACAACAAATACAGGGTCAAGAGAACTATCTGGTTCAGAAGATGGCTGTAACCTCGCCCAACCATCTTGCTACCCGTGCAACTGTTGTCCAAGACTTGCCAACATAATTAGATTGTTCCACAACCAGTAACATTTTCACATGATTGTTAGCTTTAAGGGTGGGATAACCATAGGTCCATGTTCCATATCAGACAACACATTGAGGGGCAGCAACCATTCATGGACAATATAGATTAGAACTGCATATGGATATTCCGCTTTCCAGGTTCAGTTGTCAAAAAAAGACGCACGAGGAAAGAACGGTGTATTTTAGTTCAGTGCATAATGAACTCGTTCAAGAAGTTGAACCACTTGATTAACAGAAACATGTGGAGGCATGAGTTGTTTCAAGCTTGGTTTTGCCATATCCGGTAGCTCTGAAGACAATATGGTATTTTGCTGCATACTTGTTAGCTCTAGAAACTGAGTCAACATGTCACCATCAAGTATCTTGGGTACGCCAACCTAATATAAACTTGATGTAAGCAAAATAAATACTGACATGTTTCAAGATCATTTAATCAATCAGTGTTTCATTTAGGTATATGGAATTTGATTTTAAAAAAATAAGGAAAATGATGTGATGGAAACACATGCCAACATTCTATTAAAACCCTGTACTGAAGTAATTAACCTAGTGAAAAACTATTATGCAAGTTATTTTATAAAAAATACTCCGCAATTGCAAGCATTGAATGCCACACTTAAACAAAATTCAGTTCGTAGTTCTTACTGGACTTTCACGGCTACGAAACTCATTATGATCATTTCCAAGAACAGGCGCAGTCAAATGATGGAGAACAAGTCTTGCTTGCAAAGCTTCTAGGAGCTCGTATTCTTCCCTGCACACGATAAAGTAAGTTTCTCAGACATGTCAAATCTCAAACACAGGCCAAAAGGACTAGGGCATTGTCCAAGGCCCAAAACTGATCAATCCATTGAGTTGAAGATGGTTTATGACAATACACAGCGTGAAAAAATTTCAACAGAACACTATTACAAAGATAATTACAAGTATGGTTCCCTGAAATATGTCTGTTGTTGCAGGAGCGGATCCTGCAGCTCATATTTAAGTTGGACTCACATTGTCAAGATCGCGATCGTCCTCAGAGAAACCACGGCAGAATTGAAGGAGTGACAATAACATTCTAAAGCTTGTGGCCTTGGAAAACACCTACAATCTTCTGTTTCCAGGTGATGAAGTTTTTCTCATCTAATTTTATTTCGATTTGATATGAAAATGTGACACAAACTGAAGAAGAGGTACAATTTTCCAGAGGCAAATGGATTCTGAGTGGAAGCTATTGATGCAGATAAAGAGAAGCCCTTGATTATACCATGTTTAGATTATAGAGTGAGAGAAAATCAGAGAGAAAGTGAGAAAATATCCATTAGTATTACTCTTCTGATTACGAGGCTGAGATGAATTTATAGATGAGAGCTGAGACAAGAGCAGCTGTAACTAACTCGGTTAGTGTTACAGAAGTTAACAGTGCAGTTACAAGTCAGTTAGGCCTATTGTCTCCACAATGACATATTTTAACAGGCCAGATAACATGGTCCATTAAATTTTTTTAGTACCCAATTGATCAGGACTGGGCTACAATATTTATCTCAACCAACCTTCATACATTATAAAAAATTCCAGGCAATAGTTAAACTGCCCCAAAATTATTTGATGAGACCCTTGAGCCTGATATAGCGGCTGATGTTACTGCCCCAATAGCACAGTAGTTAAGCCATGGCCCCAAGATATGGTAGGTACATTCCAGAAAAGGGGAAAAAGGGGCATGCCGCATGTGTAAGACAGTTAGGGAGGAGGCAGTTATGCTAAGTGGCAATTGAGTGGGCCCAGGAGGAAGGTGGACAACTGAAATAGGAAAGGGACATAGAGGGATTGGCCAGACATTTGGACTTATAGAAATCGGCATGGGCTTGGGGTTTGAAGTTAGCATTCAGCAGCTACTTTTTGTTTGTTTTCATCTTATGCTGATATAATCATATTTTTTTCATTTTGAGTACAATAGAGTATCCCTCTAATTAAGCAGTAAAGTACAATCGATCTCTTTGGTGTTATTTCCTTTCTAGTCTGTATCATTATTCACCTTGATATTTAGAGTTGCAAAATTATTTGGTACCTGGATAAAGGGATGAAAATCATTATGCTTCCTAACATAGTACTGGCAATGATGGTATTTTGTAGTGTGTCACCAGGGGCATTGCCACCTGGTAAAACATCATAAGCCGGAAGTCTGTATGAATATGAGCCCTGCAATAAAATAAAAACCAAAAATATAGATTACATTTAAATTACACAGTACACACACAAGCAAATTAACGGGGGGACGGGGAGGAACGGCAACAAATTGGCAAGTTACAAAGCAAAACATTCCTAAATCCAAGAGCAATAAATGAATAGTGTGAAAACATATTAATGCCCTAAGAGCGAAGAAGCTTATCATAAGTAAAAAATCAAACCATTTGGATGCAAATCAAAGAGCACTTATTGAAGCTTATTTAGTGCTTTTTCTAGTATATAAGCTCCAAAAAGTTAGTATCCAAGCAGGCTCAATACCCAAAACATCATGCCAAATCATACTTGGACAGAGCTTCTGCAGCCTCTGTTTTCAAATCGAATTTACACAAAAGCAGATGATATTTCATGCAGATTAATAACTGATCTTTCAAGGAACTTAAGGGATTCACCTTCCGGATGCTCATAGCTACTTCAGCCATGAAATAAGAACAGCTTAGCTTCAAGTTGCATTCTGGACTTGCATTGTCTGATGCAGGTGACCAATAACAATAACAAAATATGGTCAGAATTTTATTTTCATGAGGAACAAATTAAAACCCCAATAGCTTTAAGCATGCCAAGAACATGAAAATAGGCTTTTTAAAAATCATAAACTCAGCCACTTTCCCTATACAGCATAAAAACTTTCAACTATGGTACAAACAGCACAATCCACTTACAATATGAACAGTGAAGGGTCTCAAGCTGTGAAAAAAGCTAGCAATCATACAACAATACAAACTACAAGGTCTTAGATGTATTTGCAAATCTAGTTGTATTCATGCCATGAGTAACTACGAGGACCACACTGTATAATATGATAAGGCAAATGTTCAACAAAATTGATTTGATTTGATGTTCTTCTCTAAAGTTTAAATATAACACAACCAGAAGGACACCCTTAAATATTTTGGTTTATACTTAATAGCAAAATGTAATAATTCATATCTTGAAAATACTGGTCCCAGAGAGAACAAAACTCCAAAGATGCAGTAACCCCTAGATTAGAACTAGGAAGTGACTAATAAGAATCAAATTACGTAAAAGACTTATTTCAGGCTTACCTTCCAAATGGTCTGAGGATAAAACAGCAATGCTTCCTTTACGATCTGAAACAACAGCTGTATTATCATCCATGAGAATACAATCAGCAACCACCCTCACTGATGGGTCACAATAAAGTTGCTCCAATTTTCTTCCTTCCTAGCATCGAAGAAACATAGTAAACAAAATATCAATGCAAGCTTTGTCAAATATAATCATTATAAAATAATTTTTAATACAAAAAGAATGAAGGGAGGGTCTGAAGCATAAAATATATGAAATTTATTATAAGGAAATGACTACAAAGGATATGTATGGTAAGTCAGCCTCAATAACAAAAACAGGAGATAAGTGAACTGCCCTACAATACCAACCAAAGAGATTCCATGAAAGCAAACCTATAAGTTATTGTTTTCGTTTGATTTTCTTTTTCTCACAAAAATACAATAGAGACAGCCATCATCACTCACCTCATGGTAAGAAAAAAATAGGATACCATCACGACAATCACCAACTGCAATTCTAGAAAAATGTGCAGTCAAAGATGTAATCATGAAACGCGTCCTTCCCATAGCATACCTTCTCACTCTCCGAGGAGTGTCATTTGGGAAACCACAAACATAGAACTGAAAAACAAGAAAATAACTCAATGAGAAGACTATAATTGAATGTAGATACAGAATCATCTGATGTGGAAAGATGAGAATTTGAGGAAGGATGGGACAGTGAGGAAGTAACAGAGTGGATGGAAAAAGGTGAGAATTTTGCAACTTACAGCATTGCCAGCAGATGCCAAGAAGTAACGATCAAGATAAGGAAAGATTGCAAGTACCATTCCCGGCCATGTAGTTGCATAAGCCAAACGAAACTGCCACACTTCATTTTCATCAAGTTTGATGCCATCAGAACTATTATCATCAGGGCTGCTGCCAAGGCTACTGCATGATAGCTGTTCAGGAGCATATGCAACAATTTCATGGAAAGGAGAAGTTTTTTGAGATGATGACTCTGCTTTTGAACAGAATGTCATAGAACCACTATCTGAATTTTGCACATGATCAAGACAGAGAACAAGAAGACGGCCTTTAGCACTGCCAGAGAAGCATTATATTAGATGTCAACTGCATAACTTTCCAAAACAACAACTATTGGAAAACGGTTTGAACATATTAAATTGTTTAGCTATCATATTTGCAGTGTAGGTTATCGAAGTAATTATGAAGATATGTAAAACAAATACATTGCGATTAGGTTATCGAAGTAATTATTTAGATAATTTTGAAAATTTCACCCCTGGCGCTTCGCAATATTATTCTTGAAAAAAAACATATATATATACATATATTATATTTCTCTTAAGGATGTGGCTAAATTGAGTTTTGTTGGCTGTGTTCCAAAATTATCATACCTAAACTGGAGATGATAGAAGAGTCTATCTTGGAGGCCAAACAGCTTCCTTCATGCATTTATTAATTGTTGCTAATGTAGTTTGGAATTTTATTTTATTTTTTCCAAGTTCAAACAATGATAGCTGTTATGCAAGCCACACATTGTGAAAATTCTCAGTAACGTTGTGTAGTTGTGTTTATATCTGTCAGGAAAGGAGGATGCCTATTCAGAAGAATACGCTGCCCCTCTCAAGCAAATGTACAAAACCATATTTCAAGAGGAAAAACGAAGGTTTTAACTTTGAGGTCCAATATTGGTTGGTGAAAGGTATGTCCAATATTTACTACATAAAAATACAGAGTGCAGAGTATATTTTTCTTTAGCATACAGCATTATTGCACACTTGTGAGACTCAAATTTGTCATGAAGCATGGGTCAAAATGTTCTTTTGGTGAGTTGACGTATGTACACTCCTTGAAAAGGAACTTGCAAGAAGCTCACTAGCAGATTAGCTCATTTAAGTAATAAAAGCTATATGCAGTTCAAAAAAAAAATGAGTGTCTTGCAGTTTGATTGTAAAAGGCCATCAATTAGGTTGTGATATAAAACTATGGGGAAAGTCAAGAGACAAGGAAAGCTAAATGCAGTACCTCTCAGCTTCACCACTGGGCATTATGGCTGGACCAGAAGACATACTAGTTCCAACCACAATAACTTGCTCACTTCCAAACCTGACTAATTCCATGGATTTTCCTGTTTCTCCAGGTTCAAGTCTAAAAGAAGACAGTACTGACCCGCTAAGGGGGTCCACACAACTTATGTCAGACAAACATGTACCACAATCCAGTTCAGTCCTCATCACAAGCAACATCCGGCTTTCGTTGTGATACAGGACTTTCCGTGGAGTTCCCTCTAAATGAAACTTCCGCATATTAAGTCTCTTGCTGTGGACCATCTCCACCTAAAGCGTCAAGTGATAAATACAGATTAAGTCAAGACAGCAACACGTACAATAAAAATCACACACATCATGAAATCAGGAATAAAAACAGTGGTTATTGCTTGGTGAGGAAATATGTTAAAAGAGCAAAAGTAAATCAGTCTGATCACTGAAATACTCTATGCTTCTCACTTTGAGTATGTAAGCTAAATCCTATAAATGAAACAACACTAGTCCTCCCCATTCCCCGTAAAAAAAGGAACAAGAACAATTAGTACACACCATTAAAAAACAGGACCGGCAATTTTTTTGTAAGAAATACAATGAGACCCTCCAAAAAATGTATATTATATCCAGCATCATGTGTTAGACAATTGACAGTAATCACAACACACATAATATATCTTAGTACTTTTCTACAATATAAAAAGCATCTTCAAGTGCAATATAGGTTATAAAAAAAAGAGCAACCGAACAAATAGAGGAAAAAAGAAACATGGCAGCAAGCATGCAGTACGATTTTCTTACCAGATGTAAACTGTCTTCTGCAACAAATAAAATTCCTCTCGGACACTCAACAGAGCATACAGGAGTCACATGTGAGGATGGTTGAAATGAGATAGAAGTATAGGAAAGGCTATGTCTTGCACTATGCAACAACCAAGGTCTATCACTCAAAGCAATTATGTCAGCATCAAGTGTGTCATTCAGGGGCACCAAGAAAACTGGAGTAACACCAATGCGACGAATGGCAATCAATTGAAGCATGGAAGGAAGGTCATTTCTCTTCTCAATAGCCCTGGTCATAGAATTTACTAAATTTATAGAAGATAAAGCAGTGTCCACCACATTTATTGGTGATGCAGGAGATGGTTCTGCTGGCCATTCAAACCGAAGGAGCATTCCATTTCTCAATCCAGCTAGAACATAATACTTATCAACAAATACAAGCCGTACATCTTGAGGCACACAAAAATCTATAGCAGTCCCTGTCGTATTTGTTAATGAAATTGTCCCACAAGCAATTACTTTAACTCCTCCATCTGGTGCAAAAGACCAGATTTCCACGGAAGGCCTATGTGTGCCAATAACAAAGGTTTTATTGACATCCACTCCACTTAGAAACGAAGAACTGCAGCTATTATTTGCTGAAATGGTTGAATTTGATTGTGTTTTCTCAATTTTTTGTGTAGGGATGGAAATGCATGATAATTCGTTCAGCAGTCCCAAATGTTGCATTTCATAAATTTCATATTGATGAGTTGATAGCAATCTAACCCCAAGGATAAATAAAAAGCATGGGTTAGAGGTTGATACAACAATGAAATCATGCCCAACTACCCCCAAACTGATATTCAAATTGTTAGGGGACCAAGATGTGCAAATGGGAGAGGACAAAGGGATGCCTTCAGAATGAGCGGCCTTGGTAGGTAAACAAAGCTTAACAGAAGATTGGTAGATCTGAACAAGCAAACCATCACTCACAAGGCCACATGCCAAAGTACAGACATTAGGTTGGAAACCAACAGAATCAGTCACATCAGTAAAACTTAAGCCAACTGACAATATTCTAGTCTCCGCAAGAAATGATAAAACTAGAAAAGAGTGATATGAATCAGTAACTTTCATTCGAACAGTCCAAGTGCCAGATACCCCCTCATAAATAGAAGGGGTCCTAAGTAGCTTTTCTACATTGATACCACTTTGAATAATCCTTAGTGACCCCTCAGGTGCCACACCACAGCAAGCAAACATTTGGTCATGCTTCTCATCATGATAATCTACAACTGCCACATCCAAGATAGGGGCAATGTTTTGTATAGGGTTTGTATAGCATAGCCTTCCATCTTTCAATTTCAGGACCATGCCATCCGCCATATCTACAAAAGCAGCTAGATATCCACCTTCAACCCACAAAAGTGCGTTACAAGGAAGGCCTTTATACAGACACTCAGAGAGACTAGTTTTCGGCCCATCAGAATCAGAAAATATTTCGATCATAAAAATTTCTCCAGTATCTACACAAAAGATCATCCTCGGATCTCTATTATTTTCAGGTTCCCAACTCCAAGAGCATACATACTTGTGACCTGAATTAGTGCCGTCATTGTCACTGTCTATGCACATAGGATCATAATCACTCAGCTGCAACAAAGCACAGGCAGCTACACTAAAGCGTTCATCATCCACATCGTGTAATTTACAAGAGTCTTCCATGTAAGTCTGCTCTTCCATGGCACTAGGTAAAAAGTTTAAGCTAGTCTTGTAGACACAACATGGATTGTGAGGATCTTTAAAATCCATTAAGAGAACATCACCATCCCTAAATAGAAGTGCGAGTCCCTGAGAGTTAGGAACTTCAACAATGTTAAGTGCTAAAGGCCCAGCTTCAACATTTGAAGAAATAACAAAGATTGTCTGGGCTTTAACATTCCATTCCAATAATAGCAATTCATATTCTCCCTTCCTGTAAGGCAAAACAATGCGTGACTTTCAGCAAGTACATCACAAACATAGACAGCAGAAACAGAAGCTAACTTCCATTATAGAGCCGTGTTTAAGACCTAGAACAAACTGCTGACAATGGCCAATATATGAATCAGCATACCTATTTATAATAACAGCTAGTACTGGACTATGCTCCTTGCTTAGTTGTCTGGAATCTTGCGATATAAAGCACATACTCCAAATAGCGCCGTGTATAATGGTTTTCGGGATGCTTCTGGAAGTACTTGCAGTCCCTTGACTTTCTGAAGGATATACTATTCTCTGAAGTTGAGCAAAAAAGATCAGATAAATATATTTCTACAGACAGAAGAAGAAATATATCAAAAGTAAACAAATAAGAAAATACAAAAATGTGAGTATTATATACTCCGAGAAAGTATAGAACATCATGAAAAGGAGAAGAAAAATAAAAAGAAATGAAAAGTTAATGAAGGAAACAAAGACAATAAATGCTTCCAATCTCTTTGAAGATCCATCAGAAATCATTAACTGAACACCATAAAGATAACCACAAAAAACTTTTCTGATATGTATGTCTAGTTGCTAACCAGATAACCTATACCACCAGAAAAACAGTACTATGATCCTATCATATTTATACATGCATTTTATTGACACAAAGACCCACATGCAGCTTTTCTAAAATGCAGGGTGATATAGTAGTTTTGGACCTCATCAATGATATCATTGCCAGTCATTGACATTGAAAACAGAGCCAGCCGACCTTCATATGCACTTACAGCAATAAAACAACCACTGCATACAGAGAACCAAGAGAGTTAGTAATATTCACAAAAAGATAACCATGTTTTTTCTCTTCTTCCAATTTAACATTATTAGATGAAAACCATTCATGAGCCTTCACCTATCAGCTTAAGTTTTTAGAAAAGATGGACCTTGACAAGACATCAAAGCCTCCCTAACCAGGTGGTCAGTAGTCTCCCATGCTTCTAATAGAAGATGAACTTTCAGCTCAAGGTAGGGTGGGCCTGTTCATTGTTCACACTTCAAGCTCAAAGGACTATTGCATGAGAGCATGCTAGATTTAAAATCATTCATGAGTTATGAACCTTAGCCTAACAACTTAAGTTTCTAGGAGAGTTGGCCATTGGCATACATAATCCAGAAATGCACTCTATTATGGACGAAGATATCTTAGCCAAAGAATTACATAAGTATATTTCCATTCCATAAGCAACACATATCACTCACAAGTTGTTAACCTAAAGTGAATTAACCGACTATGCATTAGGCTCTCCTTTATTAGAAGGTTTTAATTTTGATCCATTGATACTGTAAAAAGTTTTGCACTATCAATGAAACATAAGAAGCCAAATGTTATAAATTAGCTGAAGTTTTTGCTAGAAGTGAAAAATCTTAGTAACTATGATGATTACCATCACGTTTGTACTGGATGTAATTTAAAATGTGATTCCAAAACTCACTATAGTTTTCAATGGAAAGATGTCTTAATATCAAACCACACTGTCAATACAGTGATTTGTATATAAATTTGGGTTTAACCAGCATTAAATTGATCGTTAAAGTCCCACACGTCCCTAGCCCTAACATGGGTCGTTTATGATCCAAAACTCTCAAAGCAGTGTTCCAAACATGCAGAGAGCCAAGAATTGGTTTCCATACAAAAATAAGCAAAAGCTACCAAAGAACACAGCAAAAAATGCAGGTGCACCAGAATTACAAAGACTAAGCTCTTTGGGGACAGAGGTTCTTCCAAAGAGAAGAAAAACCTACGCCGGAAGCTTAATGAAAAAAACTATTTCAACTTTTCTTTTTTCTTTGAAAAAATGGAAAGTTTAAATAAGAGGGTTGCCACTCTTATAATTAGTTGACCACAGGCCAAGTGTCTAATGCTGCTATGGTATATAGTTGTAACTTCCACTTCCACCATTCCAAGCATATTTATGGCGCCACTCCGTCACTGGATTCAAGAATATTAACTTCAGATTTCAATAATTTCTAATTTAAAATTCTTCGAAAATAAATCTTTTAGTGAGAAAAGTTGTATGATATTACAGTTGGAGTTTTTTTTTATTATAAAAATACAGCTTATTACTATAGCTTGAAGTTCATGCTTCACAATCCAATACCAAGCAAACTGCGATCCTAAATAGAAAACCAGCCAAGTCTACCCCATGTATCCTGAAAAAAATCCATACCATATGACAGGAAGGTAATTTAAAATCTGTAGTAAGGTCGTTAGGTGTTGCAAATTTCAGTCACTGAGAGTGCTTAGTGGTATTAGGATTAGGGTTTGTGTGTTGAATGGCTAGTCCTTGTAATGTTCATTGATCATAGTGAACTTTGTCTGTTTTGCCAATGGAAGTAGGCCTATAACTTGTTGCTGGCCAAAACATGTTAAATTGTGTGCCTAACTGCCTATCTCTATTCATTATTCACCATATCCTCTATTCATGCAACTGGTTACAACACATGAAGCAAAGCAAGTGAACCTGAGGTACCTATATAGCTGGGCTTAGTTTGTATTTTCATAATATTATCACATTGCCTTGGATTTTTTTTAGAAAAATAAAATAATTATTATTAGAGTTGAAAGAAAAGAGGCAGTACACATTTCCATAAAATTTACTCACCTGGAGCATTATACATATAACAAAGTAAAAACAAATATTGTATTTGTTAAGGTCCAACATTGACTAGAAATAAGCAAGAAGGGAGTAATACATAAATGCTAGTCCTATCTCAATATCAGTCCCAAGCCCAACCACTACAACAGGACCCTAACCACAAGCCCACAAGCATAAGTCATCATTACTTGTAGACATCAAGAGATCTTAGAAAGTGAGAACAGAACGCAAGAGAGATAGTAACTCTTAACCAGAAAAAGACATCACCTGGAATCAACTGCTAGCATTCTTCCCGGAACATCCCTAATGTTTCCAGGATTAGATAGCTGAACGTGTGTTACAGGAAAAAACCTACAATGACATGTAAAGAAAAAAGAAGAAATCTTAGTAGGGAATAACACTCACACACACACATATATATCCACTGTGATTAATACGACTTAATTACTTCCTGTAAAATGTGGTTCCTGATCTGTAACAATCAGTAATCATGTTATAAAGATACATTATAAAAAATCCTAAATAAAATACCTCACGGGAAAAAACATGAGAGATAAAGACAAAGTGAACCTGTGCATTTCATTGCAAAATGTGAGCACTGACAGCTTCCCAGAATCAGATAGAGCAACTAAAAGGTCTTTACCCCACATCTACAGAACAAAAGGAGCAACTTATTTCATACAAAACAGTTCTAAATCTTGACAAACAAAATTAAGCAGTAAAGAAGTATAGTGTGCAGTAAGACGCGCCTGTGGATCGCGGGCGCGGAATTTCTCGTTCCAGGGCAATACAGCAAGATCTTTAATGGTGCCAAAAACAGGCTGATCACAGACAGTTAGAACATTCCCATCCTCACCAATAAGCACCAATTCTATAGATGTCTCCTGAAGAACAAACAGTGATAATTAACAAGAGAAGCACGATTCAGTTGGATTAAGCTATAAAGGACCAATAAAACTAACCACGTAATAACATATACACACAAATTTAGACAAGAAATTCCAAACCTAGCCGGGCTTCATATAGAGAAATAAAAAAAATAAAATTTGGAATTGGAGAGGGAAGAGAGAAAAGGACCTTGGCCAAAACGACGTCGTTGGAGGAGGGAGAACGGATGCGAGCGTAGAGGACGTGGAGAATGGCGCTTGGTCTGAGGAGGGACTTGGAGAGGTAGTAGCGGGAGGTGGAAGAAGAAGAGGAAGAGGGACCGGGCTTGGCGGAAGAGCATTCTTCTTCGGAAACCGCCATTGTTGGAGAATTTAGGTTCCTGAGAGAAAGAGGGGGATTGAAATAGCGTTCAGTTCATTCAGACGATGAGTATGTGATTAACAAAGGTGTAGCCTCACGAACACGGTGATGCGTAACAGTGCAAAGTTCAGAGTGTTTGAACTTGGAAGCAAGACGAAGATGAAGAAGAAGAAGAGGGGTTTTCCATTTAATTTTGCAATCCTGGTAGAGGAAGGTTGGGGAAGGGGGGTTGATGCACAATCTAGGCCTCTGTCTTCAATTTTAAATTTATTAGCCTATCTCAAGTTGGGTCGGCTGCTCAGATTTCAAATTTAACTCTCACATGAGGTTAAGTTTTCAGTTGGTGAACAACCCTCCTTACGAAAATCCCCCGGTGTTGTTACCAAAGAGCGAGCCTTTGCTGACCTCTCCGCAAGTGTTTTCTTTCTGTTTAATCATTGTTAGAAAAAATTATTAGGTTGTAACTAATTTATAGTTTGTGAAAAATATTATAAAATTAGAATGTCATAATAATAATTTACTTGCTATTATCATTTTTAAAATAATGAAATGATTTTACTTTTTACAAAAATAAATATTGTAATGATTTTATGTTTAAAATTATGGGTGTGATGCTCATTTATGTCATTAGATTTTATTTTTTTTAATACCAATTCATATCATTGAATTAATTAACTACATTTATCTTTTTCATTTTTAAGATTGGATTTCCTGAAACCTTCATCAAAAACTAAGAGTAACTATCTCGTTCTCCGCCTTGTCGTACTGCTGGTTTGGCGTCTTCTTGGTGCAAGCTGAGTGTGAGGGTCACAAAATTTAACTTCCATGCTTCATGGAAGGAGGGGAATGTGGTTGGGTTTGGTTTGATCGCTAGGAATGGGGTGGCGAGGTTATGGCAACAACTATTTGCGACCTTTTTCCTTGTCTTTCTCCTTTATTGGCGAAGGCCCTTTGCTTACGACGGGCGTTGCGCATAGCGATGGAGTTTGGGTCTCGTCGGGTGTGCTTCAAAATTGATTGTTTGTAACTCTTCCAATGGTGGAAGCGTGGTTCCCATGGGAGCTCCTATCTTGATTCCTTAGTTCGTGATTGCTGTAATTTTATTCTAGCTTTTGTTTCTTTTGATTTTTCTTTTGTTAAATGTTCATGCAATTCGGTGCCTGATTTCTTAGCCCAAAATGCTTTTACCTACCCTAACCAAGTAGGGGTGGAAGAGGTTCATTTAGCAGCTATCTGTTTTGTTAACGATGATGTATTGGCTTCGTTGCCTTCTTCTTAATTTATGAAAAATTAAAAAAAAAAAACTATCTCATTTTCGTATGATTCTCCTTGTCGGTGCTACCATTGCTTCTAGCGGAAGGCCATATGTTTTGGATAAGCCATCTCTTTGGTCATGGATTTATAATCTATTTTGCATGCTTAGAGAAAGATTGCTTGTAGCTCTATGAGCTTTGAAGGAAATAAAGAACAGGAAGCTCTTATGTTTTCACTGTGTTGAAAGATTCTCATTCTCTCATATGTAATTTTGATTTGTTGGAACTTTTTTTTTCCACAAAAGTGGCAGCAGTGCTGTGAATTTCTGGGTTAAAAAAGCATATTTTATTCCTAATTTGGTTTGGATTGAGGAACACTCTCTTGTGGTTAGTTCCTATCATCCAAAAGATCAAACGATATATTAGCTTATGGTCATAAGAAATTTCTCTCATAAAAACTTATGTAACTTTTAGATATCAAAATTGATTATACGGATAACAAATCTGATCCAAACATGATATGCTTCAAGGTTTTTTTTTTTTTTTAATTCAAGCTGTACTTTTTAAATTTACAAAATTTATAAATAATATTATTCCCTTATTACTTCTTATAATACTTTCATTTTTTCATCAATAAAAAAATTCAACCTAAGACAATTAGGTACAGAACAACAAGGAGTCATAGCAACAAAAACACTACTCTTTATATTATTTTCTTCATAGTTAATGATGTAATAAATTTATTTCATTAATGTAGTAAAATTACATATCAAATTCAGAGGATGGATTTTTAACTTCAATTTTGTTCATGGATGTTCAAAGAAACCGACAATTATTCTATTTTTACCACACAAAAAAATAGTAAAAGAAATATTGCTTGGTTAGAAAGAAGAGTGAGTATTAAAAGGAACAAAGACTCCATTTCACCGCCTCAAAAATCGAAACAAGCAAATGATCTTTCAGAAGCTCGCATTGTAGATCTTCATACCCATGTCGGTAAGTTCTGTTTTTTCTGCAATTTCTTTCTTCATACTGGAAAATCTAGAGATGGGTAATTTGTATCGTGAAGATTTCATCCAATTTGGGCTGTGATCATAGAGTCAACTCAAATTGGGTTACGATGTACATCACCTTTTACATTTGATTTTATAAATGATGATGATATCTGGAATCATAAATGGTGCAATTATGTCTTCAACATTATGCATTTGATTCTTAGATCTTTATTTTTTTGCCTCATATGAGAGCTAGAAACCACTGACTGGATAGTACAATACAATGAATTTAAAGAAATTTAAATGTGGTTTCATTTATATAATGATGATCTATTCCTGAAACTCGTTTCTAGATATCACCAAACATGGATTTGCCTACCATTGATGTGGACCTTGGGCCTAAGAAGATTGAGGATGAGAGAGAGGGAGGTCCCTTGTTCCATTGTGATCTTTGTGATACAGAGGTAGTTCACAAGCTGGCTCAAATGTTCCTTCCAGGACTAGCATCTGCATGTGTTGATAACACCTCAGGAGACCTCTTCAAAACTCCTGGGTCAATGGCTAATGATTTAAGAAAGGAGATGATAGATTATCTTACCCAGAGAAGCGAATCGTTTGTTGCCGAGTCTGTTATCTTGGAAGGCGGTCCGGACGGTGAAGAATCAGATCATCCTTTTGATATAATTTCTAATTTTGTTGATGACTTCGCGAGCTCAAAGAGGAATTTGTTTAGTCGGGTTTCGGGATGGTTGCTGAGTGAAAAGAGAGAGGACAAGATAGACGATTTCGTCCAAGAGATGGAAATGAAAGGCTTTTGGACACTTGATAGAAGGGAAACCATTGCAGAAAATTTGCTTAAGAATGTGGACTTTGAGAACTCGTTTCATTGCAGCATGAATTTCAACTCTGCCGAAGAGCTTGCAAACCATGTTCCTTGCTGCAACTTTAGAACCATGATCTGCCAAAATGAGGGGTGCAATTCAAGATTTTGTGCAGGACATTTGAAGAAGCATGATTCAACATGTCCTTTTAAGATAATTCAATGTGAACAGAAATGTTCAGATAACATCATGAGACGGGATATGGACAGGCACTGTATAACTGTTTGTCCAATGAAGCTTGTAAATTGTCCTTTCTTTGCAGTGGGTTGCCGGTCAGCGGTTGCGCAATGTATGATTGAAAAACATTTTTCAGATGATGTTCATTCTCACTTGTGGCACTTGCTTAAAGGCATCCACAAGGAAGCATCTGGGGAAGATCTTAAACGACGAGTGGACCAAATTGTAGAGGTAAGTCTCTGTGAATAATGGAGACAAATGGTGTTTTTAAGCCTAAATTTTCGTCCACTGAAATTCAGCACTGCTTTTTTTATTGCTGAAGTTGTCACAAAATGTTTTATTGAGAAATTTTGAACCATGAATTCATAGCAACTGGAAATTATTTTATTTTAATTGAGGCATTTATGAATGAAGATAATTATGGAAGGAAATCATTGGTATTTGGATAAAATAAGTTGTATGTCAGTGGAGAAAACCATTATTGATGTTAAAAGTGTGGCTTCTATCCCCCATTCACACACACACATGTTTTTAATTATTCAAAAATCCTAAAATTTCCAATGCTAGGACTTTTCATTTTAATCATCTATGTAATTTATAATATGCATTGCAACAGACAAATCAGATATTACACCATCTAATTATTGTTAAAAGATTGTATTTGGCAACTTTGTACTTTTATGAATTCTGTATTAATTGTTGTTTACTATATCATTTATATTTATTTCTTATCTATGCAGCAAGTGTACAATAAAAAAAGGCAGCATAATGTAATTGATAGTATGAAACATCTATATTTTTTTTATTCTTTAATCATGTTGATACTGTTTGTGTTAAGCATTTGTTTTTCATCTTCAAACGAAGTTTACTTCCACTATTAGAGAGAGCAAAATGTAGAGTAATATGGACATCCATCTTTTCCAGTGATCCCTTTCAAACTAACATGATATTTGTCAACATGGTTGTCTTAGTTTAAAAAATTTGATATGGCGATGTGTTAGACCATTAGTTTAAAATTTAAAGCCTAAATTATCATAGCTTTGTCATTCATAGCATGCATTGATCATTATGAGCACCAGATAGGCTTCATGAAATGGCTAGAGCTGATATATTCCAATCATTTCCTTAATTGGATTCCAATAGCAACTTTATGCTAATGTTCAAGAAAAGACTGCAATTCCATTCATTGCTAAATTCACTTTCCTCCTTGAGAAAACATAACGCGCAGAAAGGTTACTTGGGTAATTGAGTTTGCTGCCATCAAACATTTCTGAGGTCATTTGCTTCTCTTACCTTTCTTTTGATAAAGACAATTGAACATGCAATTCATTTAGCCTCATTTCTAATATGATTTAACTTTTTTGATATTATTCTGACGAAGAGTTTGAAGGAATGAATTTGGCATTATCTTGGAGTTGATAGACATAGTTGTTGGCTTTAGTTAAAATCTATTTTACCTTATTATCTGGGAAGAGATACTCAGTTACTTTGTTATGATCAATATTCAAATTTGTCATTTTGTGATAGGCATCATCAAGCAGCAACTTAGCAAAGGCTCGAGATGTTAGATCTTTAACCTACCTTGTCAAGAATCTTGAAGCTAAGCTAGGGCCTTTTGAAGTGAGTGTTGTGGAGAAAAATAACGCAGAGATTACCACAAGAAGTGATGATGATAGGGAAGACAGTGACGCCAATACAAATGGCAATGAACAAAGCACACAAGCTTCACATATGGCTAATTCATCAGATACGTCTCAAGGGAGCGACATTGTAAATACGCACAATGTAGAGAATATTACCAAGAATGAAGATAGTGAACACAGTCGCGTTGAAAACAAGAGCAATGAAGAGACGACACAGACTTCAAATGAGTTACCTGACAACGTTAAAAATGATCTTGTGAAGGAAGACAATGCAAAGATTTACAAGGACAACAAAGATGTTGCAGCTGGTGAATTAAAAGCCACAGGCAAAGAAGAGAACACTCACACATATATGGACAATTCATCTGAAAAAACAAGAGTCGAAGATGACGACAGTCCAAAGAATAGCATAAAAACCAGATCTATTGATGGTAGTAACTTCAAAGATAAGGATAATGAACAAAGCATGCAAAATTTGAAAATAGAAACTCAGAGTAGTGAGGAGAATAATACCAAGAACAGGAGTGTTGAAGGTGATAACTTAAAACAGAACACAGAAACTTCAAAAGTGTAAAATCTATCAGATTAAAGGTACATGATGGTGGACATAGTGCAAAGAGTAATGTCACACAACATGCAGGCATACTTTCAAGTTTCAACCAGGTTCAGTTCATCAGATAAACCTGAAAACTGATTCAGGCTTCCAACAATGCTCTCATGCTGAATCTTTATGCAGAGAAGGTTTTCAATTTTACAAGTAATTGATGGCACATGCTGATTTCTTTTTTTGTTAAGGTCTAGTATCGTTAATCATTTATATCTCTTCCTTTCCTTTTTCATTTCAATGGTTACATACATTTCTTGTGTTGTTTTTCTTCAACTTCTTGTGATGAACTTAGGTGGCACTGGATCTTTTCATCTCTGAGCTATTTTTGCTTGGACCTTTATTATTTCCCCCATTTATCAATTGATCATAATGTTCCCTTTTGCATAGAAGCATTTGCTGAGAGTTTTGAACTGTTTAAAGGGGGGTCCCTTAGATTCAGAGTGTATAATATTTTAGTCAAAGTGATAATATTTACTGAGCAATGTATGTGTCTTTAATAACAGAGTCAATTATAGTTTAGATAATTTCATGTTTTATTAACCTGTTTATTCCATAAATTTACTAATTAACAATTGTAGTATAAAATATAGTTATCAGAACTTCTTGCATTGTGCTTAGTATGTGAGAAATGTTTAACTACAAATCGTGGTTGTAAGTATACCCTACCCAACCACTCTTCCATTCACCTCTCATGAAATCAACGATTCCACATTCTTCTTCATTACACTAATATCTCCTGTCTCCCACTAGCATTTCTCCCTCCAGTACAAGTGATCTAAACAAGCCCCACTGCCAGTTTGTCAGTTACCACCTACAAAATTTGAAAGTTAATGTTAGAAACCGAAAAAACATATAAATTTCAAGCACTCAAATAAAAAAAAGCTTAAATATGTTCGGGGTCCCTAACATTTGAAAGGGAATTAAATTAGGTCCCTGAAAAAATAATTTGCAGAATTTCATCCCTAACAAATATTTTTTAATCAAATTAATGATAAAGCACTAGCCGATGATAATCCTTCCTTGAGCGTCTTTATCATGCTCAGTAATAGCCAACTTGAGAATCCTATGTGGCTAGTCCACCACCGATGAGTCAGTGGGTGCCGAATCTCATGTAGTCATTTGAGCAGATTGATTCCTAAGCGCATAACACCAATGGATAAAGCACTTTAAACTACTAGCAATACAATATTATAGTTTCATTAAAAAAAGGTAAAACAATGAAGCTATAGATCCAGATCATTGATTCCAAGCTTCAAAGAATGTGGTGCATCAATCTCTCCCGTTTGCTTTGTAAATCTTAGAGCAATGAAAACAAGCTAAACCGACTCTGACTCACCTACATGTTGACGCCATGTAATTTGTAAAACCTAGCACCTTGCCTCTTGATTTTATGTTTCATGTTGCAATACCCTGTTATTTCTAACTATGGGTTAATTGAATTCTCTCAATTAGAGTAAGCTTATGGACATGTGACTTTTAAATGAAAAAATTACTTGAATGAGCTTTTTTATTGTGTCCCTAAATGAAAACTCAAGTGGTAAGAGTTGGGGACATATGAATTGGGCAGAGGTAGGTCTAGAGTTCAATTCTTAAAATAAAAATTTAAATGTTTTTCGATGAAAAAAAAATGTAAAGCTTTTATCACCTATTATGACTTGGTAGTGGATTGTTGTTGTTTGTTCTAAGTCAGAGAAGGAACACTTTGTGGTGTAGATGTTGGCTAAATTTTTTGAGTTAACTACTTATTTGGAGACATGAAGTAATTGTGAAAAAACATTAAAATCGAAGCCCAAAAGTCGTTTTGCCAAAATCAATTGTCATTCAACTATTTTGGTTCAAAGGTAATTCTCTCCACGTCATGTGGTCAATCTATGGTAAGATGATTGTCATTGAACTATTTTTTGTTCCAATCACAAATTTGGACTTAAAAGTTCTTTGTGGACGCATGTAGTTCTATATGCAACCATCACAAAATTTTGTATCAAAGCTTTCAGATGGTAAGGTGAAAAACCAGAGAATCCTAATCCGTTTCAAAGCTTAAATGACAGACTCAACTATTGATCAGTAAAATGAGCAATTTGATGATTTTTTTGTACAATAATATATGAAAACTTATCACCGATAGTTTATCAACATCAACCAATAAAGAGGGAAGAACAATGACAACGTGGTTTTACTGCAGCAAATGGTACCTCATTGCTCGACAATACTGCCAAAATATCTAACTTCAGAATACCCTGATGAAGAAGGAAGAACTTGCAGATACAATTACAATTTCGAAGTTATAAACCTAAATTCCAAAATCAACAATTCATATTATGATAAAATCTATACCAAAAAATATGAAGTAAAATCTCAATCATAAACTTTTGAAGTAATAATTATAATAATCACTTTACCCCTCTAAAGCACAATCCTAAAAGGGCAACAGAGAAGAAACCACGGCAAAAATGAAGGGATGGATGAAATTAAGCTCCCATATGAATAAAACTTCATAACTTTATCATTGCAACTTTAGATGAAGTACAAATAAAAACGGTGCAACAATGAGAACCAGAATGTCCTAGTGCATTAGTCAAATTATCAATAGTCGGGATACAAAAAAAAAAACTTCTTAAGTTTTCTCAAATAAACTTCTTAAGCACGAACTCCCTTAAGGCTAACCATGCGAGTAGATACATCCCCCTGGTGTCCCCTCAATGCTGAACCCCCATGGTGAGCCCTCCCTGAACCTCCATATGCACTCTGATAGCCACCCCCACCACCGCCTCCTCGTCCAGTTCGATCCCTTGAATAGCCACCACCCGCTGCCTGATTGAATGCAAATGGCCTTCCACCACCACTACCATAACCTGCACGTCCACTACCTTGCCTAGGCTGAGAAAGCGACAAATCTTGCCACCTTCCACCTGAAGAGGCCGTTCCACTACCACCACCAGCTGCAGCAGCAGCATAGTCCTGACCATCTCTTCGCCTTGGAGGCAGATCCAATCCACCACCACCAATCCTTGCCTCTGCGGCTCTTTCATTACTCTCCGCAAAGATAGACAACTTCTCAGTCAATTGGAACGTTAATGCCTGCAACCTAGAGAGCTCGACATTTTGGAAAACAATACACCCAGATGGCTGGTCCCAGCTAGCATGAAGCTCCTCGTTGATCATCAGCTTGCTGACAATGCTATGAATTCGGGGAACAGAGAGGTCGAAAATTTTTGTGAGTTGGTCCACACTCAAAGAATCATACGATGAGGAGAAGGTAAACAAATATGTCCTGAGTGCCTCCTCCTTGATTTTCTCCTTCAACATTTCAAGCACGGCGTCTCGATTTTTCACAAATTTCCATGCATCAAGAGACACAATAATTTCAAAAGCCTTGTTGTAGTCTCCTTTACTAAGAACCCTTGTGGCAGCCATAACGTGATCTCTTACATTCTCAGGTGGACCAACGAATGTTTGTTTATCATTGACCTCGAGCAAGCGACGAAATGTCTTACTGATGACCTTGCGCTTTGCATCATGAGCATTGGCTGCCATATTGGGAACTTCTAGCAGCATAGCAGATATAAGATGAACTGCCTCCAAAAGCTCAAGATTTATATGCATATGATATGGCATTTGACGTCTTCTTTCCAACCTTTCCTGAAAGAGGATTAAAAAGAGTTAGCTGTATGTCAAACATAATTCTCAAAATTCTGAAAGAATTGCGAAAAATTGTCCTAGATGGAAATATGTATTAGAAAAAAGTAGAAAATAAAAAATAACTTGACAGTTGCAAATCATTTATCATACTAAGAGAGACAACATCACATTAGCATGGTTACAAGTTTACGAAGACTGCAAATTTGATACAAATTATGCTAACTTAGCAAGGCAGAGATCATCGCCAAAGTATATGGTATCAATGATATTATTTTCAATTATCAACAACTAAATGGAACACACTGAATACGGCAGCTAGAAATTGTTTAAATAGTTCTACATTTAACATAACAAACCTAACACATGCATAAGCACACTAGCAATAAATGACTAGTATTGCAAGGGAATCAACCACATTTCTTCAGTACGCGATAGCTTGATTCAATAGAGTCAACCTCAAAAATTAGAAACGGCATAGCTATTAGGTTCCCCGTTCATGAGTATCTACCTCAATTCCCATCAGTATGCAGGTAAGAAATGTGCCTTGGATACCCTAAAGCCCCACTAATTTTACAACTGATAGATCCTCAAGCCACAAATGAGATCCAAGAAAAGGCAAGCAATACAAAAACTTACAAGTACAAAACTTCACAGAAGAATCACATGCCCCAATCTTATAGCTTCTTATAGCTCACCTTATAAAATACATTGGGAATTTTACCATGCCTCAAAACTGAATTCATATAACAAAATAGATAACTAATAATTTTGGACTGTTAAAAAATATACAGCATGTTTGTGTAGAAAACTAGAAACATGACAATTGCAGAACTGGAAGGGTAAAAAATCAGCCCTTGGTTGTGAGAAGCAGAGCATCGGCATCCCAAAGGGGGATGGACCAGAGAAATGCTGGCCCAGTTCCTCTTAACAAACAATCATCAATAATTCTTAACATCCCATCATTTTCAATTAGGTAAAGGGTTTACCTATTCAGGGTTGAACTGTTGATTATAGTGCACAAAAGCAATTATCATCATAGATAAGATCAGTTTAATGTCAAATACAATGCATGTATCATATGAAACATAGATATTCACCAAACAATAGTATATAACACTTAATGCCTAGCAGTAGAAGTGCCTTAACTGACACCTAACAATGAGGGGCCAAGGTGAGTAACAGACAAACCGATGACCTTAGTCACTTTTCATTTAGGTGGGGAGGGGGGACAGTACCTGTTCGGGGGTCTTCTCATGATAACGACTTTGTGACACGCCTTGTGCAAGCAACTCTTTCACCCTCCCACCAGAATAAAGTTCAGACAAGCATCCATGTGCTTCAGAAATCAGACCAACCCGAAAAGCACACAGACCTAATTGTGACATAGCTCTGTTAAAAAGTATCTGGGTTGAAATGTCCATATGCTGAACATTATCCTGTAAATGACTCATAAGCAGTAGATCACGGGCTATTGAGAACTCATCACGAAGAGCATGGTGATATATATCACAAAGCATTGCACGTGCTTTAGTGCGCTCCTCTCCATATTTGTATATCAGAGATACTAATGCATCCATTAGAGTCCTGCTATTCTCAGGGAAGGTGGGTTTCCGGGCAACAAGCTCTGGAGTAGCAACAAATGGAGTAGGAATTCTTGTTTCCTCAAAACCTTTTGACTCTTCAGCCTCCCCTCCATTATCTCCATCTTCTGTCAGCTCAACCAATTTTCTCATGGCATCATAAACCCCTTGTGGTTTGTAGTAAATGAGTTCAACCCTCCTCAAGGCCACCTTAGAAGCAGCTTTGAAATCGCCAGTCCTTTCAAGATATTCCTGGACATTCTGAGCAAGAACCAAGAACAAGGGTTCATCCCTGAGTCTCTCAACATACTCGCGTGTATGAGGATCTATGCATTGCAGGCTCTTGAAAAACTCAGCATCTATTCTTTCTAAGAAAGCAACTAAGTTACCCCAAACCCGAATAGGTCCATCATAGTTTGACCCTTTCTGAGTTTCATTCTCATCTGGCTCCACTGAATCATCAACCATTATGTTTGGATACTGCACTAGAACATCCAGAATGATCAGCATATTATGCACACATTTCTTCCACACATTTATGGGCATATGCCCATTGAGGCCAGGATTGACATCAAACTGAGCAGAGACCACACTGAAAAGAATTTCCAGCTTCTGTGCAGGTGTTTTCGCAACTTTTGTTAAGAAAGTAAGCTGCTCAACCTGTTCAAACCTCCCAGTTCCCTTCCTGCCCCTAGCAGCCACAACCTCTTTGAACTTCTTGTTAACAGTGTCCCAGGTGATCTCGCTAGGGTCTTTCATGAACTGCCTATCCAAAAGCCTGTCTTTCTTACTAAGCTTTTGATCCCAGGGTCCTTCGCCGTCATCTTGCTTCTCATCATCATATTGAGAGGCTTCCGAATCTGATTGCGGCTCCCGCTTCCTAAGCTGCTCAGGCTCGATAATCTCACCATCACTCTCAAAATCTTCCTCGGACTCCTCTTCCTCTTTTTCTTCCTCACTCTCCGGACTCTCCCTCTGCTTCGTAAGCAATTCCTCATATTGCTTATTATTCTTCTTCAATTTCTGCTTCATCGAGTTCAAGGCCTTGGCATTGCTGCTACTCATCTTCTTCTTAGCATCCTTATTCGCCAAAGCCTGAGCCAAGAAATCTTCCAGCATCACAAGCGCCTTGAGGTAAAGCTTGGGGACCTTTTCAGACTCTGTAACACGCATAACCTTCTCAAGCTGTTTGTTAATCTTGTCAAAACTCTCTTGCAGGCTCACCCAGTCGTTGATCTTCATGGCATTCTTCATTTGGTCCACAGTGGACGCCATCTCCTCGAACCGCTTATCTTTCGCCGACCTGACAACACGCTTTTGGTCATCAGAGTCATCACTGTCGCTTTCATTGTCCTTAAAATACTTGCTTTGAGCCTCTTGACCAGCAGATTCGCCTACGGCAGTTTCAACCTCCTCATCATAATCACTCTCCTCCTCCTCGGAATCACTACCGCCCTGCCATTAAAAAACAACAACAATAAAAATTAAATCAATACAAATTCATCAGTCATACCGAGCGAGTAATAGAAATTCACAATATGCCAAATATACCTGAGTCCAGAATCTCGAAGCCATCGTTTGTCAAAAGTTATGAACAGAGTCAATAATCTGCAGTGGAGATAACAACATCAAATCAAAACTGTACTATGATTCCATAACATGAAATCACAACCTAGTAAAGAGTGAAAAAAGAAACAATTCAGTCACAAAAAAAAAAAACATAAAAGCACGAGATTTAGGCGCACCGTTTTCGCAAAAACTAGGATTCGGTCGCCGTAAGCTCTCTTAGATGGAAGACTGTTGCAGCTCTGATAGCACTAATCGACGAATCGGGGGGAAGACGAAGATGAAGCACAAACAGCGGCTATTGTTTCATTATAGTCTTTTTTTTTTTTTAGGTTAGGGTTTTGGGATATTTGGGCCAAGCCCATTAGGTCGCCAATTAAAGCCTTTTAGAAAAATATAGGCCACGGAGAAAAAAAAGGCTAAAGGATAAAAAAAAATATAGGCTTTACTCAACTGCAATTATTTGATAATAGGATAAGAGTAGGATATCATGTGTTTTTTTTTTTTTGTTACATAAGGAAATAAAGATATCATGTGTTTGAGGTGCATAAGATAAGATAATGAAAAAAATATGATATATAATAAGAAAAATTTACCAAATTTTCCTTTGAATAAAAAATACAAAATTCTTTTTAAAATTTGATTTTTAAATTAATTTTTTTTAAAAAGTGATTATTCTATTAATTTTAATTTTTTACATTTTCAAAAATGAGTCTATGTTTTAAAATAACTAAAAATAAATTAATTTATATTAATTATCCTATTATATTTTTTGAAGAGATCCTATTTTAATTAAAATTATGTAGTTAACCAATTGGTTTTAACTTAGTCTTGACAATTGATAAAGATTAAAAATTAACTAGTTTAAAAAAATATTATTAAAATTATATTTTTTCAAAACTAATAAATATTTAAATTATAAATTATTATATAAGTAGAGAAATAATTTTAAATAATAAGAGATGATAATAGAAAATTAGTCTATATTTACTATTAATGAATTAATATTTATAAGTGAGTAGTCTATTTCACTGTTAATGAATAAATATTTTATTTATTTTTATTTTAATATAAATAATGAAAATAATATTAGCTAAGTAGTAGTAAGTGATGATGAAAATTTTATAATTTTACATGAGTAAATTCAATATTTTCATCATTAATAAATTAGTTCATTTTTTAATTAGCAATAAGAACTAATAATTGATAATAACCAATTATTAAAATTAATATTTTCATATTTATTAATTAATATTATTATAAACTATATAACATGTAAATATTGAAATAAGTTAATTTGGGTTAGGATAATGTAAAATAATATATAACTATTATCTTATCGTGTCAGGATAAGTTATAACCCAACTCCCCCTCAGGATAACATTTACACATGATAGACATGGTAGGATAAGGAAGAGAATAGTGTTATCCTATCCTGCTGGCGCAACTATCATATATTGTCTCTGCTTATCCTGTCCATCAAACGGGATATAAGAGGTTTTCCATGGATTGCTGAATAAGGGGAAGGGATGAAGGACTACCTTACCATCAAACATGATATGAGTAAGGCTTATAACCGCTGGGAACGGGCTATTCTAGAGAGAGTTTTCCTGGCTTATGGTTTTCAGGAGTTGGGTTTAGGGCCATCCTCATTGGACCTGCCACCACTCCTTTTTTGTTTAATTTCAAATATACCCCTAATATTTAAAAAAAAAAACAGAAATCCATTCTACCTGCCACAATCTTCATCCTTCTCCTTCTTGTCGCAGCAACTGTTTCATCCGTTTCTTCTTCCTTCGTCATTCTGACAACCATTCTACTATGTTGTTTTGTTGTTGCGGGTTAAATGCATGTCGAATTGAGTTTTGGACCATGTCTTTCACGATTTCAGTTCCAGATCTGGTAATGAATTGCACTTAAAGGTGCGATTTTCGTCTTTAGGTCGCACCTTAAGGTACGACTAGGACTATACAATCGCACCTTAAAGTGCGAACTATATAAAAATAATCTATTTTATTTTGTATTATATTGGTCGCACTTTAAGATGCGATCAGGATGGAAAAATCGCACTTATAGGTATACATCGATTTAATTAAAAAAAAATGTCAATTTCACACTTGTAAGTGGGACTGTGGATAAAAAGTTGAACTTATAGGTGCGATACAAATTGATTTAATTAAAAAAAATCAAATTTCGCACTTGTAAGTGCGACCAAGGAGGAAAAATCGTACTTACAAATGCAATTTTTTTAGATCGCGAAAAACTTAAAAAAAAAGGACGTTAAATATGGGGGGGTTGGAAAAGATGTGCGGAAATGCAAAGAAAATCCTCTAACGATGATGGGTAAGATGGAAATGGTGGTGGGTGTGAGAGAGAAGATGATGAGTGGGTGAAGATGGGAGGAAGGGAATGGGGATGGGGATGGTGTGGGGAATTGATGAATGAAGGGATGGGGATATGTTGGGAAGGATTAGTTTTTTTCAAGGGTAAAATGGCAAATGACCATATTTAGGGGTGGTGGAGGGTCCAAATGGGGTGACCCCAAACCCAACACCTATGGTTTTCGTCCCACTTGGGTGTCGGGTGTTATGACTTTGGTTAGAGGTGCCTCCTACAAACTAAAGGTTAATGGATGTTCTCTCCTTTATGTTGTCCAAGAGTCTAATGGAGGGTAAGCTATAAGGAATCAAATTGACCCCCCAAACCCCAAGAAATCACCCACCTCATCCAGATTCTAAATTGCTTTTCTCTTGCTTTTGGCCAAATAATAAAAACCGCTAAGTCAGGGATTATTTTAGTAGGTTTACCCCTAGTCATGTGAGGAATGAAATATTTGGATTTTGAAAATGCCTATTTGGATCCGGTCAGGACAATATTTGGGGCTGCCAACGGTTTGGGGAAGAAACAAGTCCAGTGCTCTCTCTTGGGTGAAGAAAAGGATTCAAGAAAAATTGGACATTTGGTAGGAGAAGTTACTTAATCAAGAGGGGAAGGAGGTGTTAATTAAGTCAATCATCCAAGCCATTCCCACACATGCAACGGCTATCGTTAAATTCCCTAAGACTTTCTACGCTTCCCTAAGTGCCTTTGGTTTCTAATTTATGGTGGCGAAGCTCGGGGAGGGATTCATTGGAAGCACTAGGACAAGATGACAAGAAGTAAAGATGATGGAGGCATGGTCTTTAGAGACTTCATCTCCCAAAATGTGGCTTACTTGGCTAAACAGGTCTCGCGTGTTCTAACAAACCCTGAGGCTCTATGGGTAAAGACATTGAAAGAGATATACTTCCCAAACCACAGCTTTCTGGATGCACCTATTAGTAATAAGTCGTGATGGATGTGAAGGAGCTAATTGTTCTTGCAATCTTTATGAGTTGAGTTTGATTGTATAAAGACTTCATAGTAAACTGGTCATCCTTACACCAACTCCACATCAATATATCCTCCATTCCAACCCAATACAAATGTATACTAAAACATGACTTAGATTATTGGTCACTAAAGAATGTACAAACCAGCTCCAAATTCCAACTTGAAGGAGACTCATCATTTGTCAAGTATGTGCAGATAAAACGCGACATACTGATGGCCCTAGCAGCCAAGCATCAAAAGATATCTTTATGTCCTTTCTACTCGTCACTCTACATTTTGTTCCTTCAAGAATTTCGTGTTTCTCCCCCCCGCCCCCGCACACTCCTCCAAGTATAGCTTGGACTATAGCCCCATGGAGCTTGTAGAAGAGAGGTTTTTGAGAAACACTTAGCCTTCCATAGTTTGAAAAGTAGGGAGTTGTAAATGCTTAGTAGCCTTTAGTACTGCTTCCCCAATAGAGCTGGGTTAAAATCCTCCAGGTCTTTGTGTCCCAACACACCATGATACTTGTGCTTACACATATTCCTCTGATTATTTCAATTCTTCCCATTGTCTCTCCGCCTACACTATAACTTAGCAAACATATATTCCATATTTTGACAAACTCTTGTACAAATTATAAAACAACTCATAACATACGTGGAAATGCTCCTGCTACCAACTTTAAGAGAACCTCCTTACCAACACGTGAGAATGATTATTCTTTCCAACCCTTCAATTTCTTCCACAACATATCCTGAACCTTTGCAAGTATCTGTTTCTTCGATTTGACAATGATGGTTGGTAATCTCAAGTACTTGTCATGGACCTCTACATACATTAATTCTTAGTAATAATAATAATCAGCGAAAGAGTTTATTTTAATAGTAGTAGAAGTTTAAGGACTAATTAGGACAATATGAAAATTCATAGGGCCCATTTGTAAAAGTAGAAAGTCTATGGTGTAAAGACGAATTATTCATTTTTAATGGGCGATGTCACTATATAAATACGTAAAACTAGGGTTTTCGTGCTTGTCACAGTTGAGTTGCCCAGTGAGCGAGAACGCTTGGAAGCACAGAGCCGCCTCCTCCTCCTCTGTAACTCAAGTAAGTTCACCTCCTCTCTTCTTCATAGTTTTCCATCTCTTACTCTCTCTCTTGCCTTCGCTAACCATCTTTCTCTGTTGAATCGCTCCTCTCATTTCAGCAATGGCTGACACCGTCGCTGTCGAAGTTGATCCCTCCCAAATCGATGTCAAGCTCTTCAACAGGTGGAGCTTCGACGACGTTCAGGTCTTCCATCTCACTCATTTTCTCGTGATTCGTGGTTTTAGATCTTTCATTTATCGCTTTTTTCATTCCAATTTTTCACATAAATGTTAGCATTATACCTAATGAAATGAAAGAATTAGATTCGATTAGGATTAGGACAAACACGCCTCTTTATTTCACACTCTAGAATCAATTATGTATATAAATTCATAGTTGTTCTTGTTATTAGTCGTTCTGGATGAGTGTTTTTTGGGAAATGTTGTTTAATTTATTATGTAATTGATTTTTTTTTGTAGGTGAATGACATATCTCTAGCTGATTACATCGGAGTTGTGGCGTCAAAGCACGCAACATATGTTCCTCACACTGCTGGTAGGTACTCGGTGAAGCGTTTCAGGAAAGCTCAGTGTCCTATCATTGAGAGGCTCACTAACTCCCTCATGATGCACGGGAGAAACAACGGGAAGAAACTCATGGCTGTCAGGATTATTAAGCACGCCATGGAAATCATTCATCTGCTGACTGACCTGAACCCAATTCAAGTTATTGTTGATGCTGTCATCAACAGGTATGTGTTTTCTTTTCATGGTCTGTATGTAGATTACTGAGCCTTTGGTTTTTTGGCGTAATGATTGTTTGTATAGTTGTATGTAATTGTAGTTTGGGATGCTTAATACTTAATTTTGGAGGAATAAATTGTCAATGTAACATGATAATTGCATGTGTTTCCTTGCTTAATATTCATATAAACAGAGATCTGTCAAGGATAAGTTAATCATGCCAAGACATGGGGCTCATAGATGACTGCATTTGATTTGATTCTTTGTTTCAATTTTGAAATTTATATTGAGAGCTACCTCTCTGTATTTATTTGGAGAATGGGATGATGATTGTTTATTTCCCTATTGGTTTGATTGCCTGAATGATGGCATATTGTATTAGCTCTATCTGACCATTCTCCCTAAAATTTATGTACCTTGTATTTTGATACTGGTATCATATAGAGTTCATCTAATAATATCGCTTAAAAAACAATTTTTTTCAAAGTGTGATAAAAAAGCATGTTAACTTCTTTCATTGCTTGTTTTCCGTTGTCTTAGTGTTTACCTGTTGAGTTTATGCTGTGAAGAAAAATAAACAAACTTGATACTGAGAAAGGAGTCTTAAATTCTTAACATTTGCATGATATGGTAAACTCCACTATGAAAAATTTGACCTACTATTTCATGATTGGGAGGATGAAGTGATGATTATTTGTTTCCCTATTGGTTTGATTGCCTGAATGATGGCATTTGCGTATTAGCTCTATCTGATTATTCTCCTGATTTTGTTATATGGGTAAAGTAATATGTGGAATGTTGAGAGGATATTTTCAATTGGTAATAATAACGAATGGGAATTTTTATGATTGTCTGTTTCTTCTCCTCGTGATTGGTTGTTTTTTAGGTATCTGGTTCATACTTTTGGTAAAAAAAAATTGAACTTGGCGTTACAACTAAGTGAACTAACTTTTAATATTTGAAGTTGGGAGCCTGTTGGAGTTGGAGAATGAAATGATGATTAAATATTTCCCTATTGGTTTGATTGCCTGGATGATGGCATTTTGTATTAGCTCTATCTGATCATTCCCCTTACTGTATTATATGGGTAAACAAGTACATGGGATTTGTAATTAATTGTTAATAATAACGAATGATAATTTTTATGATGGTTTGCCTTTTCTCCTTGTGATTGCTTATAGGGAAATAAAATTGAGCATGAATTACAATTGTCCTTTAATCTTTGAAATTGGGATCTTGATTGCTGGAAGTGGAGAATGAAATGATGATTAATGGTTTTCCCTATTGGTTTGATTGCCTGAATGATGGCATTTTGTATTAGCTCTATCTGATCATTCTCCAAGATAACGCCCATAGTATTTTTACCTTAAGCAAATCAGGAGTAACAGTTCTTCACCCTACATGATTGTAGAGTATGTGAATTTTTGTGGTGGGATGCACTCTTTGTTGTTTAGATGTGTTGGTTTCCCTTGTTCTCAGTTCTTCACATAAAAATTATTTCAAAGCTGAAATCAACGTGGAATCTGACTTTTATAGAGCAAGTTTAATTGCCGTTCTTGTGCAGTTTTCAATTCTTAATTTTTGTTCTTTTTATTTAGTGGTCCACGTGAAGATGCAACTCGAATTGGTTCTGCTGGAGTTGTTAGGCGACAAGCTGTGGATATTTCTCCCCTTCGCCGTGTTAATCAGGCCATCTATCTCCTAACAACAGGTGCACGTGAAGCTGCTTTTAGAAATATCAAGACAATTGCCGAATGCTTGGCCGACGAGCTTATTAATGCCGCAAAGGGCTCTTCCAACAGGTATACTGCTACATTTGTATTCATGGCATGTTTTTTCCCATCTACAGTATCCTTTATTTGTCTTTGATTTTTGGTTTCATCATCTGTTGATTTGCTGAAAAAACATTATTCCATTTCAGCTATGCTATCAAGAAAAAGGACGAGATTGAGCGAGTTGCCAAGGCTAATCGTTAAACAGCATTTGGAAGTAGTCTTAGTGATGAGAAATATTTTGTTTTTGCCTTGGTACTTCATTTATTAAACTTTATTGTTTTTCAAACTTTGTGTAATACTTTTGCTGGTGGTTTTTTTACTTGTCTGTTGGCAACTTCACATGTTATGAACAATTTTGTTGCGTAGAAGATGACTTTGTTTTCCTCAGATTATGGTTTTTTCTTAAATTCGTAAATGTTAGGTAAAATCGTTTTCTCATAATAGTGATATTTAAATTTTTTTATTATATATTTGTCGTTGAATTAGTATTAAATATAATCGATCTTGTCACAATTTGTTAAATTATTTTTAATAAAGTATTTAATTTATGAAGTAGATTTTGATAAAGTATTTAATTTATGAAGTAGATTTTGATTATAAAATATTATGAGCACAGACTAAGCTAATTCAAACACGGTTCTGGACCCTCCTCTAAATATGTGAAATTGAAAGTTACTGCATTCACCCGATAAAATGGTTCGACCATGTTCTAAAAAGGACTCGATGTATTTTGTCACAGCCGAGTTTGAACTACGTATGTTTTCTGAACTTGGTTAGAAGTCGTTAAACATAATTTATGGCTCTTTATATTTTATAGTTTCTTTTAAAGTTATTGTGGGGTTTACATGATATAAGTTCTTAGGTATGTTAGCTAGGAACATCGAGAGCAATTATTAGAGGGGTGTTGGTTTTAAGACCACCCCAATTGGTCTTAAAACCACCCATTATATGTGAAAATACATTTTTACCCCTTAAAATTTATTTTCATTCCCTTCATGTCCTTCTTCCTCTCCCTCCACCCACCACCCCCTTCCTCATTCTTCATCTCTCACTTTCCACCACCCTCATTTTCCATCTCATCACCATCACCATCACCACTACCACCACCCTTCTTACTCCATTCCAATCTCCATTAAATCATTATACCTTAACCTCCTTCACTTCCAACCTCTAATCAAACCTCTCATCATCCCACAAAACAACTCTCCCTGCCAAACCAAGGTCTATTTCGTTTTTCATCATCTTCTACTTCTTCCTCGTTGTTTCTCCTTCATAACGTGTTTCTTGTTCGCTATGTCTGTGTACTTCTCGCACCTTTAAGTGCGAAATTTATACAACATTCGCACCTCAAGGTGCGATCAAAATATTATATTTTAAAAAACTCAATATTTTTATTGTTTTCGCACTTAAACGTGCGAAAATTCATTTTATTTCGCACTTAAAAGTGTAAAAATTGTATTTTTACTTTATTTTTTAAGTTTTTCGCGAACTGAAAAAATTGCACTTAAAAGTGCGAAAATTACTCTTTTTTAGCACTTAATAGTGCGAAAATTGCTTTTATTTCGCATTTGAAAGTGCGAAAATTGTATTTTTACTTTATTTTTTAAGTTTTTCACGAACTGAAAAAAATTGCACTTAATAGTGCGAAAATTGCTTTTATTTCGCACTTGAAAGTGCGAAAATTGTATTTTTACTTTATTTTTTAAGTTTTTCACGAACTGAAAAAAAATTGCACTTAAAAGTGCGAAAATAACTTTTATTTTAAGTGCGAAAATTGTATTCTTATTTTTTTTTAAATTTTTTCACGAACTGAAAAAAGAATTGCACTTAAAAGTGTGAAGATTACTCTTATTTCGCACTTAAAAGGAAATGGCCGCTTGTGAGAGGATTAGAGGGTGTTGGGGTGATTCCGTACAGGAGATGACAGTTTGTTTGGGTTTGGGTGTTGAAGAGAATCAAAGAGGGAGAGAAGAAGATGAAACACGCAGCACGCAGAGAGAAAAGGGGAGAAGATGGATGGTTAATAGATAGGGGGTTGGGGTTGGGGTTGGTGGAGCCCGTTAATGGGTAGGGTAGTTGAGGGTTTGGATTTTTTTTTTTTAATAAAAGGGGTATTTTGGAAATTCAGATAAATATGAGGTGGTTTTAAGACAAGGAGTGGTCTTAAAACCAAGGGGGTTGGCAACCCCCTTACTAGAGGAATTTGTTTGGGTATCGATAGTTTTTAAATAATGTTTTAGCAGTATCTTGAAGTAAGGTGGACGATAACAATGTCTTTAAAAATATTAAGTAATAGTACTATTTTTTTGGTTAATTAAGTAATACTTTTAAGTTGCTGATATATTTAGTATTGTGTTTTTGGAGTATTAAATTGTCATCGAATTTCAATTTCAATTCCCCTTAAAAAAAATCCTTTCAATTCTTTATCCAGGTATATATACACTTCCTTTTTTTAAGGGAATATATACACTTCATAATTGTACACGGTGTTTAATATTAATTATTATCAATATTAAATTACAGTACACCTCTAGCGATGGGTTTGCCATAGTAATGGCAATTCACATACGAAAAACATATCTTGTTATAAAAAAGTAATTAGAATATGTAATTACACGAGCTTGTTTCTTTCTAACACTCTCCATTAAAATAAGTTGATGAATTTTAGAACAATATCTACAAGCTATTATTTACATAGCACCTTTGTTTTTTGACATCATTCACATTGTATCCTTATCTACATGCTAATGGTATTTAAGCAACTTTTACATAGTTTCCTTGATGCATATAGTTTTGCATTTCTTTACGTATCATAATCTTTATTGAGAAAAATCTAATGGTGAAATATACCTTTCATTTGGTCACTTAATATTATCCATTTTCATGACCAAACTTCCCTTCATCATATAATTCATAAAAATAATTTTGACTGAATTTATTTTGAAAAAAAGTGAAGATTGTTAATTTGTACTTGGGGTTCTAGTTCTTTCGGTTTTCGAAGTTGGCGACACAGTAGTGAGATCCGAACTCGAATAGCAACAAAGAGAAGGTTACGGTTTTCGTGAGTCAAGTGTGTTTCAGCATTCAGAAACTGAATCAATCGCCAACTCCAATTCGAATTGAAAATCTTCTACTGTTAATCAGAGCTGATACCATTGCGAATCAGTGAAGTTTGTTGCATGCGAAGGCCACGAAATATGAGATCAAATATCGTTTCTGAGGTAAACTCCCCAATCCAAACCCTATTTTCTCCGATTTCGAATGCGTATCTGTGTTGAATTTCTTGATTTCTCCATTTCTGATTGGAGATCTATATCGTCGTCGTTTCGTTTATTGTTCTGTTCGATTCATGTCAAAGCTCTGAGAAAGGAAGCGAATTGCGAAATCAACTTGATTATCGCTTAATTTTATAGTTCGCTGTTCTTCGCAAATTAATTTAATTCTCACTTGATGTCTTACTTGACGCAGGCAGGGGTGTCTACTAGGGTGAATCAATGGTGGGAAAGTATTCCATTCCTCACTTCTGCAGTGGTGGTTGTGTGTGGAGTAATTTACTTGGTGTGCCTTTTGGTTGGATATGATTCCTTCGCTGAGATATGCTTCTTGCCCTCTGCTGTTGTCTCACGTTTTCAAGGTATAGAATTTTTTTTTCATCTTTATTATTATTTTTCAGTCAATGTAGTTAATTGCTTGGATTAGCTTATAGCAGTGTTGTTAATTGCGGATGGCAGCCTATGGCGGAGGGCCAAAATCCTGCCATACATGACAAATAATGGTGGCCATATGGCGGGCTATCGGCCATGGCGGTGAGCAAAAAAACCGCCATGAGAAACCGTCATGGCAGATATTTGATAACACCGGCTTATAGTCATTTAATTGCCGCTTGTTTGTTGCAGTAGGCTCTTGTAGTGGTTTTTGTAGTTTTATTAAGCTGATCCTCCCATTGTTCGTAGATTTGAACACGTTTGAGTTCCATTCCTTATTCCATTTTTAGCTGCTCTTTTGATTTCCATATGTCAAATTCAAATTATAAGTTTCCCATTACTTTGTGCCTCTTCCTATTTTTTCCTTAGTTTTTCTATTTGTTATTTTCCCTGAATGATTTGAAAGAACAAACCCGTTGGTTTTGTGAGGATTTCTCTTCTTGGACATGTTGAACACGATTTTAGTGAGCCCTATGAAAAATCCCTGCTTGAAGTTTTATTGAACTGCTATATCTGAGATACATGTTTTCTAAATATTGTTGAATCTCATGCTATTGTCTTGTTTCTCTTGTAGCAGTTGCTTCCATTTTGTGAATGTCAGATTGTTCTGCTGAGAATGTATATATTCTTTCCATGCAGTTTACAGGATTTATACCGCCATTCTTTTCCATGGTTCACTACTTCATGTTCTCTTCAACATGATGGCTTTAGTTCCCTTAGGCTCTGAGCTGGAGAGGATCATGGGCTCGGTTCGCTTGCTATATGTCATTGTTTTGTTGGCTACAAGCAATGCTATATTCCATGTTCTCATAGCACTGCTGGTGGCACACAATCCTTTTGTTACATATGATTACCTCATGAATGAGTGTGCCATTGGCTTCTCAGGAGTTCTATTTTCCATGATTGTTATAGAGACTAGCCTGAGTGGAGTTCAATCCAGGAGGTTGGCTTTATAAATATTGCTGCTGTCAGGGAATTCACCACTTTTGGATTAATGCAATTCAATATATGAATAATAATCACCTTTTCCTGTAAGATAATTTGGTAGAAACGGCGTTTTGGTAGCTCTTCAGTCTTCAAGATGCTGAAATAGTAGTATTATTGAAGACTTTTCGTTGATTATGCTAATTATTTTGATGATGTCATCTCTGAAATAAGAGACTCGATATTCTGTCTTGCTAATGCACCTTTGGTGACCAGTTCCCTTTGCAATTGTTTTCTTTGCTTGTTTTACTGAAAACACACTTTACATTTGATATATGTGCCATGTTACATAATGTGAGTCTGTGAGGGTTTACTAATTTACTAACTTATTCTATTGATTCTGCAGCGTGTTTGGGTTGTTTAATGTGCCTGCCAAGTGGTGAGTTTGGTTTTTAATAATATTAATTTTATCTTGATGATTACCTTTTATCATAATGATAATTGAACATATTATGTTGTAGGTATGCATTCTTTTTGTTGGTAGTGTTCCAGCTTCTCATGCAAAATGTCTCACTGCTTGGGCACCTTTGCGGCATTTTATCTGGGTTTGCATGTCAGATTTCACTCCTTTTGCCTCCTTTCTTTTTATTTTCTATTAATGCCAATATTTGAGCAATTCACATCAATTTTTATACTGCGATGCTTAATGTTCCAGATACGTATGGCTTGTTTAATTTCCTCATACCTGGGACAACTTTTTATTCTTCCATTGAAGCCTCTTCCTTGCTTGTAAGTAACTTTTTATACTTGCAATTGCTAGTTGCATGATTTAATTTGACTGTCTAGGGGACTATCAAATCCATATCTGATTGCATTATCAATTGCTTTCTACATCCTCCTGCTGTTATCATTGGACTTGATTTATATAGGACAATATGATGTTGTTTGGTCCATATAACTGACCACATCTCGTGCGAAAATACTTTAATTGTTGTTGTCTTGGGCGTGCGTTTGTGCACTTATTATATAAGATGATTTTTTGAGACAAACTGTTTTCGTTCTCTCTTCCTCTATTTCTTGCTGTTATCATAATTTGAGATGTTTGACGAGTTTGTCTCACATGCTTCATTGATTAGTCAATTGGTGCAGAAAATCTTCAGAGTTCTAAATTGATAAGTGTCCAAACTCCAAATATCAATTTACTAAAAATGTTTTAGCAACATAAACTACTCAAGCGGTCAATAGTGTTCAAAGAATGATTAAATTCTTAACCACTCAGTTGACCCCTGGAATGGTCTATGTAATCCCCCCTTTCATTTTGGGATACGGTTGGGGGGGGGGGGTAAATGAATTGAATTACTGAAGAAGTTATGATTGACTGGAATATTAAACATTTGTGTACTATATCTTGGTAACTACTTTATTTTAAAATGGAAAAGAAAAAAAAGAAGGAAAAAGCATCCAATAGCCATTTATTTTGTGAAAATATATGTCTAGATACAATCTCATGCGGACCTTTACTAATGTATATGCTTGTGCTCTTAACTTTCAGTCATCATGTGTAAGACGGCCTAAATTTATTGTTTGCACTGGTGGAAATCCTTCTGGTTACATCCCTACACATACTAGCCAAAATTCAACAACCACGTAAGTACTGTGGTTTTCACACTAAACCTTAGTGATGGCATATATATCAACTAATCCACATTTTAAATCTGTGCTTCATGCGGCAGTGGATTACTTTCTGGAAATATTTGGAGGAACCTATCATCATTGATGCCTCAAAGGGAAGTGTCTGCTCAGGTATGTGATCCTCTTAACTTATGAGTGCTTACGTGTTTGTTGGCATGATAACCTTGGTTTTTTGCCCGTTATGTGAACAAATGCAATGGAATTGTTATATAATTACTAATTACTAATATGTGATTATCAATTGCAAGTTTCTAATACCAATTGCAATTTTCCATTGCGTATTCACATTGATATTCTCCTCACTAAGCTGCATTCTTCAATTCATGGACATTTGATTGTATTATGTGATGCCTTGCAGCCAGCTGAGGACAGCAGGTTCCCTGGGTCGGGAAGGACCCTCGGTTCTACTCCAGCAGGTTCTGGTCTTCAGTCAAATTCAAATCTTCAAGCTAGACTCTTGGAGGATGGCAGTCCAAATCAGCCTTCAGAAGGAAGGTATGAGAGATAGTTTTGAGAATAATTGGTAACTTACAGTTACAGCAGTCGTTCAAAGTGAGTAAAATTCAGATATCCTGGTCACGATCATCTTTTCCTTTATAGTTTAAGCTTGTTATAAATTATAATACCTTGAGTGTTAGGCATAGGCTGATGAACTTATAGTGTTTATTCTAGGAGTGGCAATTTTCAACATGAACCTAGCTCAAGTTACATGGGCTTCGGTTGCAAATAGGATTCCTGTTTGACATGTACATTAAGCATTTGTTTTCAAGCTGATCTGTCTAGCCTGTTTTAATCGTGTTAATATATATTTATCCAATTTTTAATAGTTAACTTGGTTTTGATTTTAAGGTATATTTTAAATTTTTCCTCTGGCATAAATACATATTAACTTATAAGGCCATAATTGTTGACACCAAGATATACGCATAATTTATGTATAAAGTTATAAGCTCCCCATCTGGAGTTTAGGACATACGCCTACAAAGTACACATTTATTTATAATCTGAAGCCCATTAATGGGCTGCTCATACTATATAAGAAGTTGAATTCCATATATATTAATGGTGTTCGTTGAGTGGTAAGTAGGTTGATTTTTAACCACGTACCTGTTTAACAAACATGTCATGTTTGGGCTGGGAATTAGACGCGCAGACATTCTCCCCCTGTTATTATCTGTGGAAAGGGGAACTAAACAATGTATGATTACTAATATCAAAATGTAGTATCTTTGCTTGGATTAATAAGCTGAAGTAATATTGCTATATTTCAATGGATAGTTTAGTATTACTATTGCATTATTCAAAAGTTAGTGTTACTGTATGAATGATGTTCGCTTATTTTTCTAATTAAATATAGGCATGCAGTTGATAATGTTGCTACAGAAGCTGCAGGTGTTCCACATCATCAGGTCCCTTTACTTTGAAACTTTCTCGTCTTCTTCTGATTAATCTGGTAGTATTGAGTATTGACCTGTTTTTCCCCTATGAATGCAGGGCGCAGCTGTTTCAGAAGAAGAGATTAAAAAGCTTGTATCAATGGGCTTTGATAGGGTAAACATCGGTTTCCATCTTTAAAATGGTCATGAAAATGAAACTTTTTTGAACTTCCGTTGCACATCTGAGAACGTTTTCTCATCTAAGAGATCAAGTTTGTAAAATTATCATTGTTTGATCTCCTTATGAGTCCTCTCATATTGCTCATCATTCTCATCAATAAGATCAATTTGCTTTTTAACCTAACTATTGTTGGGTAAATATGCATGTGCATCGACTGTAAATGAAAATCTACAGCTCAATTGTGTTTCTTATGCATTTTTGTCCTGGGCTGCTTTCAGACGCAGGTGGAAGTGGCTCTGGCGGCTGCTGATGGTGATCTTAACGTGGCAGTGGAAATACTCATGACCCAGCAGGTTCTAGTTGACTAGTCTTTTTATTATCTGCATCTTCTCGCTGATTTGTTTATGCCTCTGTTTCTTGATTCTTTTTTGCTGAAAAATACTTGGGGCCATTGCATTTGCAGGGTTGAAACGTGAAAGCTTTTCTCTTGGATTCCCAGTGAACTATTGATCGAGTATCTGTCTGCGCTTTGTTCAATCACTGTCTGTGTTTCATCTTGCACCATACCACTAACAGTTCGCTACACCTGACCCCAGTGAGGAGAATGAACATGTGTAAAAAGCTCAAACGATACAGTGGCATAACAACGTTGAGTATATGATGTTTTAACTGAAGAAATTCTGGAAGCGAAGGTTTTAACCAAATTGTGGGCATTTTGTTCCTCTTCAATTTGTTTATATGTAACTATATATAGGACCTTTGATGCCAGTAACGGTTACAGTAGAACTTAGATTCAATCTTCATCATTAATCGAGATGAATAATACTTTGGAATCACTAATCGAGATGAATATTGATTTATCTTAGAAGTTGGAAAGAAAATTGACAAAATTTGAAAAATGCAATTAATTTTGTCAATATTTAATAACCAAGCTAATTAAAATCTATGCTTATAAGTATTTTGGTTATTTATTTTATTTAATATTTAGAATATTTAATAATTAAATAGATTAATTTAATTAAGATTAAGAGATAAAAAATATAACTAAATGAAATACATAATATTGCTTTTTTTTTGGTACAAGTAGGTAATGAAAAAAAGTCAAAAAGACAAAAAAGTCACCCCAGCCTAGGAAACTGCATCATAGGAAAACTAGTTCCTATCACATCTGCCAATAGAAGAGGCACAAGATCAGTTGGACCGGTGGATGATCCTGAACAAGCAAAAAGTCCAAAGCTTGGTGCGCATCCGATTTGGTCAGAAAATCTGCACAAGCATTCCCCTTTCGGAGAATATGCTTTAATCTAACCTTCCAATTCCGGCCACGCAAATCACGAATGCCCCAAGTCAAGGTAGCATAGACATGATGTCTCGATGGGGGTCTCAAAATAAGCTCTACTGCATGAAGGGAATTAGACAGACAAAGAACCTTATGGTGTCCATGCTCCTAAGTCACCCTCAAACCAGAACGAATGGCAAGTAGCTCCATATGGAGAATATCAGACACTCCACCAAATCCCATGAAACCCATCAGCCACGTTCCATTGCTATCTCGCTCACAACCGCCATAACCTAAACTCGACGGAGACCCACCACAACTACTGTCACAGTTGATAGCCACCTCCGTCAATGCGGGAGCTGTCCAAGAAATTAAGCGAGGTTGCACCGCCTCAAGCACACTCGACCAGGTATAAGTGAATATATCATGCTAAGCTAGAATCGGCGTGCAAAGCTAATCATCAGGCACCATCCTTTGCTCTATGCAAAACAAGTTGCGAGCACGCCACAACCCCTACATTGTCGCCAAGTGCAAGCTGCACTTCCCACAACACATAGCTCGAGCCCACTCATAAGCAGAACTGGCAACGAGGGATGAATGAAAAGAACCCAACCCAACTCTGAACCAGATGCGACGAGAAGAGAAGCAATCACGAATACAGTGGATATTGTCAACACATAAGATTGTTGCTAATTAGGAAGGTTAGTAACAACAAAATAATAACAATGATAAATTTCTTTTTAGAAATTTATGAAGAAATATCATATATTTTCTTTTGTAAATCCTAATATAGCATATTTCAAATTTTAACATTGAGACTTTTGATATTCTAAAATTTAATTCAGATACTTAAAATCAATGGTAAGCAATACTTTATTTTGATTTGATTTTTTAATAAAATATTAATATTCTGAATTAATTTATTTTCAAAAATTAATTAATTTATGAAATTGCCACAAGTGTCACGAACTCATTAAATACCTTCTTCGACACTATTACCAATACACAATTTATTTATTTATTTTATTTTTGTAAAATTCAAAATAGAACAATTCATTTATTTTGTTTAATTTTTTTGATAAAATATTGATATTATTATTTTAAGAAATCAAACGATTTTTTGAGAATTGAAATAAATAATTATTTATTTATTTTCTAAATAAATTTGTTTATTTGCTTCATTCTTAGCATATTTTGTTTTGATTTTTTAATAAAATATTAATATTTCTAATTTATATTTTTTTTAAGATCGACTTATTTATTTTTATTTTATTAAATTCGAAATAAATAAATTTATTTGTTTTATCTATTATTTTCAAAATAAAAACAATAATTTAATATATTGTAATAGCTAACAAATTCAATTGGCAAAACTCAATACAATAGTTTAAATATTTGTAAAAAAGTAAAAGATACCCAATCAGTTGATGCACCAACAGTGTAAAAAGTTTTACATTCAATCACATCTCTTTATTATTCATTTAAAATAATTTTAAATTCAATTTTAATTATAACATGGTAAATTGATGGATTCTAATTAGATACATGTATGTCAATGCATCAAAATTAAACTCTAAAATATTCAGTTCAAAAAAAAAAAAAACTCTAAAATATTAGTATTAAAATACCCTATCTCTTTAAAAATTAGTATTTAAATATACTTTAAAATTTTGTTATTTAAATGTAACAAACTAAAAGATAGCTGATTGGCAAAACACAAAACAATAACAATTATCTAAGCACGAAAGCTAGGTCTGTATGTGCTTTCCCCTCTGGTTGGAATTCCGTACCTGGTTTTAACTGATCACCGGAATCGATCATCCTCACCTTCCTCCGCCTTATCACCGGCAATCTGCTCACGAGGGTTGCGGGACTTAGCCCAATTAAGCCTTTGAATTCAAATTCAAATTCAATTCTCCATTGGAATGGACGATCACGCTAGCACCGATGAGGAGTATAATTCCTACGATGAGGATGACGTCGACGGCCAAGATTATGAGGTTCTCTCTTCCAAGGCTCCCACTACCACTACTACTCAGGTGATTACAAAGGAATCGCTGATAGCTGCACAGAGGGAGGATTTGCGCAGAGTCATGGAGATGCTATCTGTGAGGGAGCAACATGCACGTACACTGTTAATTTATCATCGTTGGGATGTGGAGAAATTGTTTGCAGTGTATGCAGACAGAGGGAAAGCATATTTGTTTTCTGAAGCTGGTGTTACAGTTAGTGCAGATGACTCTGATTCGTCATCATCGGTTCTTCTTGCTTCGGTAATGTGCGAAATCTGCATCAAGGATGATGTTCCGAGCCATGAAGCAACAAGAATGGATTGTGGTCACTGCTTTTGCAACTCCTGTTGGACAGAGCATTTTGTTGTCAAGATAAACGAGGGGCAAAGCAAACGCATCAGATGCATGGCACACAAATGCAATTCCATTTGTGATGAAGATGTGGTGAGAACTCTCCTCGGTAAGAAGCACCCTGATATGGCGGAGAAATACGACCGCTTTCTTCTTGAATCTTACATTGAAGACAACAAGAGGGCTAAATGGTGTCCTAGCACGCCTCATTGCGGGAATGCGATTCGCGTCGATGAAGAGGATGACAACTTATGTGAGGTGGAATGTTCATGTGGTGCACAGTTTTGTTTTAATTGCTTGTCAGAACCACACTCTCCTTGTTCATGTTTGATGTGGGAGCTTTGGTATAACAAGTGTCGAGATGAATCGGAAACTGTTAAATGGATAACTGTTCACACAAAGCCTTGTGGAAACTGCCACAAACCGGTGGAGAAGAATGGTGGTTGTAACTTTGTTAGATGTATATGTGGCGGAGCATTTTGTTGGTTGTGTGGTGAAGCCCTCAGCGTCCGAGATCATGGCGCTGCTCATAGCTGTGGTCGCTACAAAGATGAAGAGAAAACCGTTGAACGGGCAAAAAGGGATCTTTATAGGTATATGCACTATCATAACCGATATAAAGCACACACAGACTCCTTTAAGCTTGAAAGAAAACTAGAAGATAAAATACAAGGGAAGATTGCTATCTCAGAAGAAAAAGATTCTAAACTCACAGATTATAGCTGGGTATATAATGGACTCTCCAGACTTTTCAGATGTAGGCGTGTCCTTTCATATTCATATGCATTTGCATTTTATATGTTTGGAGATGAGCTTTTTAAAGATGAAATGTCAGAAGCTCAGAGAGAAATAAAACAGAACTTATTTGAGGATCAGCAGCAGCAGCTTGAGGCCAAGGTTGAAAAACTCTCTCAAAATTTGGAGGAGCCTTTTGAAACCTTTCAAGATGAAAAGGTTATGTTGATAAGAATGCAAGTAATCAATCTGTCAACAACTATTGACAATATTTGTCAGAAAATGTATGAGTGCATCGAGAATGATTTGTTGGGTTCGCTACATGTTGGTGGTGCTCATAGAATAGCACCCTACAAATCAAAAGGCATAGAGAGGGCTTCAGAACTCTTAGGTGTAACGACAGAACTCGATCAGCCTTCTGGATCCAGGTGTTCAGAGAAGAGTGGATGTTCTTCGCGTAAGCGTGCTAGAAAAGAGGGAGTTGGAGGTGGTGGTGGTGGCTTTTTTTGACCTCAACTTACCAGCAGAGTTTGTAGACAGAAATAGATTCTGAAGGAGACCTTATATGCATACAGACGTACAGGTCTAACATAAATCGCTTTGCTGCTTTTGATGGAATTCATCATTTTGGGCATCACATGATGTTAGTAAAATCTATAGCTAAATTTTAAAATCCCACCATTTTATGCTTGTGCACCCTTGTTCTGATCTATTGCACAGTCTTTTTCTCATGGGATCTGTTAGGTTCTTAGATTCAAGTCGTAAGATACCATGATGTTACGCTCCCTCACCCATGTTCCGATTTTGAACCGGTTGCATAATCTCTTTCCCATGAGATATGGTCAGAGCTTGTGACAAGGGCTGGAAGTTTTTCCATCTGTTGGTGAAAATTTGGTCACTCTTATTGGACATTTATTGTTTTCTTTTCTTCTCTTGTGTTTTACTTTCATGTTAGCGTGCAGGTTGTGGTTATGGATTTAGTTTATGACTTATTAGGGTGTTAATCTTATGAATTTTTATTTCAACTTTAAATTAATGATAGGATTTATATGAAATTTTTCCTATCTATGCTATTTTTTATGGGTATGTATATTTTTAAGTGTATTTTTATATCTATGGTAGAATCTTAGATCCGATTTACGACTCTAAGATTTACAATCTTGCACGCTCCCTCTCCAATCCCAGATAGAATCTCAATTTTCACAACATCCATCAAATCCATGCAATTTATACCCCTACTTGCTGCTATATATCTTTTCTTCTGCCCATGTCTCTGAGATGTTTCCAAAGATATTCAAAAAGTTACTTGTCTCTGCATAATCTCTGCATAATCTGCCTTTCTGTTTGAAATCCTAACGCATAAATGTATAGCTTGGGGCATTATTTCCTAGTAGTCTATGTAAATGTCTACTTGGCTTTCTAGCAGCACACTTAGTACAACTTTGAGGGCATTCCTATGTTATGGTTTACAAGTGAAGGTAACTTCACTGGTTTCTCTTAAAAAAAAATATATACTGATCTGTTTTATACAGATTTATTTATCATCTTTTAAAAAATGACAAATCATCTTCATTTTTATTTATTGGTATTCTTAAAATAATATTTTATAAATTCTTCATATTCTTATTTCAATCCAAGATTCATAATCAACAAATTAGGAAAAAATTGTTGTTGGTGCTACAATTTTTACAAGAAAACACACGGGGAATAAATACTATGATTCTTTCTAAGTCTAACTTGCCCTTCAAATTTTAAAGGAGACAATTCCCATTGTCATTATATTTTGAAATGACAATTAACAAGAGTCAATAGTAGTCACTTACTCAGGACATTAGATGATGAATGCAAAGTTTGTTGAATGGCAACGGTTAGAAATATAATCGTTCATGTGTCATTTACCCAATAGCTTAAACTTTTTGGATAGTGAGTTATTCACAACCACCAATGCGGTTTATAAGGATGTTTTTTTTTTTTAATATTTGATAATTTTCTTAATTTGTTTCAATTATTATTATTTTTGTTTCAAGTGGTTAAATTAATTTTTTCTTAACGGTTGTGTTTATGATAAGAGTTTCATATATGGATTTCTATATGACATTCTTATATTACAATTTGCTACCAGTTTTCTATTTTCATCCGCAATTTCTATGACACCAAAATATTATTCAGACTATAATTTTCAGTTAATTTTTTACCATTTACATGATTTTCATGGTACGACATACATACACAAGAAAATAATTCTATTTGAGGTATTTCTTTCCAATTTTTAATCCAGGTGTCAAGAACATGTCATTTAAAATTTCATTATTTTACATTATTCTATTTCTTCATTTGTTATATATTCTTATTTCATTAGTTAATAAGCGAATCCATGAATATATTCACGAAAAACAAGTGTGTTTCTGGAATGAATGGTTGACCCGATCTATCTACTTTCCAATGCACCAGATTTTCGTCCATCTTAGAAATTCTATTTGATTAAAGGCTAAAAGATTCCTTAAATTATCAAATGAATTGTGAAAAGAGAAACTAAACCATATAAAGATTAGTAAAGAATTAAAGAGTCAATATCGTGTCTATCTGGAATGCTCTCTATCACATATAGATCTGTTTGAAATTTCTAATTATTTATGTATTGTATCGACTTCTATCCTCACGAAACAAAGCTAAGCAGGTTGACTTGACTTCACTTATTTTTTTTCCCATAGATTCTCCAAAGCCGATACCCTTCGAGACTTAGAAATCACATTAAGTAGATAAATCTTTCCTAACAAATCTTTTTCCTAATTTTTCTCCTATGGTCTAAATACTTAAGAAACTCAACTATCTACCAACTGTGTTGTGACTTGACTTCACTTTGATTCTAATTGTGCATTGCACTACTTATCATTGCTTTCAGTTCCTCACATCCATGACCCTCTTCAATTTATATTGTGGAACACATTTAAGTTGTTCACTTGCAGTTGCACACATACTTCTATTCTTAGAGCTTTTGGTTTCATCAACCTTTCTCTTTTTTCTTTTCTTTTCTATCTTGAAGTATTCCTTGTTTTCGTTTATCATTTATCTACTGGAATGGATAGTCAGAAGGGAACGAGTATTCAATTTCAGACGTTCAGGTGGAAGATTGAAAACTTCTCAAAGCAAAACACCAAGAATCTACAATCGAAGGCTTTCCGAATCGGATGTTATAAATGGTACTTGCTAATGAAATTGAAGTCTTCTAAGTTTTTTAATTATGTACTGTTGAATAGCTGTTTGCTTAATAAAAATTAAAATGTCTTCAACAATGATAGAATGTAGTTTGAACTTTCTATTTGTACTTTTCACTGATTATGTTGTAACTTAATCATGTCTCAGGCGGATTCTTTTGTATCCACTAAGGAAAAACGTTGATCATTTTTCATTATATTTGATGGTTGCGGATTCTTTACCTGCTTATGGATGGAGCAGAAACACGTATTTCAAGTTGGCTCTGATTAACCAGGTGGATGGCAACAAGTCTGTTGTAAAGGGTACATTACTACACATCAGTCTTAGTGCATGTTTGTAAATCTTTTTACAATTAGTTCTAAAGTCAGAATCAATTATGAGTAACTTCTAAATCTCATCATAGATTTTGAGGATAAAAAAGCTAATCCAAAAATGCTACTATTCTTTGTTCTCTTCTCTTTGCTTTTTCTTCCCCTTTCTTATATTGTATGGTTTTGGCCTTGGTATTTGGTAATGATGTTTGACCATTTGAGTTTATATGCCTATAACAAAAGTTTAAATTGTGCGATGAAGACACGTGAAAAATTTCATATCATATTTCTGACAATATTTCTATGCTTTATGTCTACTTTTGATTGACATAAACATTAACTACATGCTGTAATTCTAAATTTCTGATTCCTGACATAAATTTTGTACATTCCCAGAGACTCATCAGAGGTTCAATGGTGGATATCGCAGCTGGGGCTCATCATTCCTGAATCTCAGTGACTTCTATGACTCTGAACAAGGCTACCTTGTGAACGACACATGCATCATTGAAGTTCATATTTGTGTCTCCAATCTTAATAGTGTTCAACCTAACAGCTTTAAAAAGGTTACTCCAACCCATGACTGTAAATTAAGTGATCAAGAAACAGTAACATCAGAAGAAAGTGAGCCACCTAGTTCCTCAACCTGTGGGTCTAGTCTAACGGAAGAGGAACTTCAAGCTTCAGATTGGACACTGAGAGACCTCTTAGATTTGGAGAATTTAGGAGCGGAAGAAGAAGCTTTTGTTCCACTGTTGGAAGAGGCCTGCACTTGGCATCCTTCCCTGATAAGGAGCCTGAGTAAAAGAACTCCAAGGTTCAAACTATGGGCATTCACATCTTTGGGTCAAGTTCTGCATATCCTCAAGACAAGTAAAGTGAAGGATATGGATGAGGATGCCAGCAATCAGCTTCAAAGTTTGTGGGAGGAACTTGGTGAGGTCTCTGGATTTGACTTGGCTTGGCTGAAGCCTTATGTTGAATCTGCATTGGGTTTGAGAGCCCATTTGGAAAGAACAATGGCAGTGAACAGGCTGAAGGACAAGGTGGTCTCTATAGAGATGAAAATGGAAAATCTGAGGGGAGAATTGGCTGCTGCTCAAGCTGAGTTTGAGGTGGCAAGTAGAGACTTGACTGAGGCTAGAAAAGGTTTCATTGAGGTTGATTTGAATGCTGAGTTGGGTTATGCCATGTTTTAGTCAAATGTGAACCTAATTTTGCTGAAGGTTCTCCAAATTCAATTTCCTAACAAATTATGCGGAAAAAAACAATTGGTGTCCGCTACGGTGCTGCTGCTAATATCATATGTACTTTGTATGATTCTTCTTGCATCATTGAGATTGGAAAATGATTTTTGCAGAAAACTTTTGTTTACTCTATATTTATCACATTCATTCTTGCATGCTGATTGATTCTTGTATAAAATTGACCCTAAACTAGTATATTCTGTGTAAAAACTGAATAAATTCATATATACGAACTGGAAAGATGTAGAAAAGAAAGGAGTGACACATTCCATCTGTCGGTGCCACTCGATACCCTCCACCATCACTAGACCTTCACCACTGTCATGAGCTCTTCACTATCATCATCACCAACCAATCACCATGACCACTTGATACACTCCTTTATTGAGACCCCCCACCACCTGAAACATTCAATTGCCACCATTACCTTCACCCATTACCTTTTATTTCCTCCATTGCTCGAACCCTTATTTTCCACTCTCCACCTTCCACCACCATCTGACGTCATCGTGTTCTACGGTTCTACCTTAAGATAATGGACATTAACACGAAGATGGACATAGTCTAACACAAATTGTCCAACATATTGATGTTTAATGGTGTCAAAGATGACCAAGGAGGGGCTCCATAATTGTCAGATCCAGAGTGCCTATGATAGCAAATGCTGACATCATGGCCAAACTCAAAGCAAATTTGAAATTAAACGTTTAAACGTCCACCACAGCCTCAGCCGCGCCTAAAGTGACCACCACAACTGTGGTAAAAACTAAAAAGCATTACCACGTCCAGAATAACCATTGAAGGACGTTTGATGATGAAAACCAGAATCTCCAAAGGATTGTGAGGAGTAGAATGAGGATATAAAGACGGTTGAGACTGTGAAGTCTGAACATTGTGAGTGTGATTCTCTGATAGACTTTCGATGAGTGCCTCTTGTTCTTCTCAAGGGATATTCATAGCAAGCAAAAGTGACTCAAGTTCACTCAACGAGGTCAGATATGGACCACGGTTAATAGCAGCAACAACAGAATCAAAATAACTAGGAAAAGCTTCAAGAACAATCTCAAACAAGTCTCGCATATGAATCAGATCACTGATTGAAGACAATGAATCAACGATAGCTTGAACGTGAGCAAACAACTTAGTGATAGAACAATTTCCTTTAACAATAGAGTGCAGTTCAGATCGAAACAGAGAGTCGTTTTGCTCCCACTCAGTGTAAAGAGGATTAACCCTATCCTTTTATCTAGCAGTATCAGTGAGACAGCAAGAAGGAATAGAAGGATCGATGACAAGATACTGGAGTTTATGGCAACGATGAGACCTTCAACTTGCTGACGCCATTGCAGAAAATTCTTCTCATTCCAATTTGATAGATTGGGGTTGAGAAAGAGTGAATTATACACTTGTCGGAACAGACTTTATTGTCACCGACGTCTCTATATGAGGTGGAGTATGTGGCGGCGAAGAAGCCATGGTTCATCTCACAAGCTCATGTGACCATATAAGAAAGTAGAAACAGAGGAAAGAAGTAATGAAAGAATGTGTAATTCTCATTAGATGTGAATGAGTTACATCACCAGTTATATAGAACAGAGAAAGCTTAAAGACAGGGTTGGGGAATAAATGTTTCTAGAATGAAATATTCTTCTAGTCCAAAACTGAAATTCTTTGGAAAAACAAAAGAGTAACACTGTGTAGAGTTTTTGAATTAACTATGGACCACATATAAGCAACTCTGAATTTAAATTATATTACGAACTTAGGTTATCTGATATCTCCTCATGTCTAGTCTATTATTAAACAAAAACAGAACTAATTTCCACAGAGCATAAACCAATCCATCACACTCATCATGCATGAACTGCTATAAAACTGTACAAGGCCAAAATAGAAAACAAAACCACTTTTGTTTTATAAAACATTCCATGGTAAAATTCATCCAATTTTTGTGAGGCCAAAATAAAACGATAGTGATTATTTTTAATGAAAGTAACCAAGAACCTGACCACCCACATTCTTTTTAATGGCCTCTTCATGATCCAAAACACCATCAGGCGTAGAAATCACAACATAACCCCACTGCACAGATAGAAATAGAATGGCATGGTTATCCTTTTCTCTTAGCTTATATTTGTTCTTCGAAACTCAAAATTTATACATAAAAACAGAAAGGAACAGCATCCAACCTACACATTACTTCAATTGAACACAAAACATTAAGCATTAACCAACCTGATTAGTTGGAAGAGTCTGTAATCTGTAAGCTTCAATATCCCTTGCCTTGAGGTCTTGTCTGTATGTGAGGGCCTTGCAGTCATTAATTCTACCTTGTAGCTCAACCGTAATCCTCCCTACTCTATGTGGATCATAGACTTGAAAGTTCTTGACATAACCTTTCAGAAATCAAACAAAATAATTTAGCTATGCAATATTTGGTTTTTAGTTGAATCCAATTGAACGTGAACGGAGGTTCAAAGTTCCTTAAACGTTTTGCGCCTTACAATGCATCGTAACACGCATTCTCAATTTTTAATGCATTAAATGTGATTTTCAACTAAAAACAAAACATGACCGTGGCACTACCGTGATAATGTATGTTTGTTTGTTTCTGTGTTGATGCAAACACAAACGTCTCAAAGTACCAATGGAGAAATAAGAATTTGCCGATGCAAGATTTCGCCACATTAAACTAATCATGAAAATGTTGAAGACAGATTTAGGGTTTTCATTTTGATTCAATCAAGTAGAGAAGCTATAACATGCTCCTGCAGAAGATAATTCATAGATTGGAAGGTAAATTTACCGCGGTTTTTCATGATTTGGAGAAAAGAGGAGATGACGGTGGAGATGTGGCGGAGCTCCACCGCAGCTTTGCCTCTCCTCTCGGCATTGACCATCGTCCTCAATGCATCGTTCAGAATCCTCCTCCCCATCCCCCCCTCTCTCTCTCGACACCACAGCACAGACGAAAACAAGTGAAGTGCAAGGCAATGGTTTGAAATCGCAGCCTTGAAGGGCACATTCGACATTCAACGACATTCTACATGACAAAGGGTTTGAATTTGTTAATAAAATAAAATAGACTTTAAAATTGAATTGAATCTCAAGATGGTATTATAATATGAAAAATAGAATTTAAAAATAAAGAATGTTTTCGTAATTAATTGAGTAAATTGTCATTTTGGTCCCCCAAAAATACATACGCGAGCTCACGATTTCGTCCGTTAGATGAAGAAAATGGTTTAAAAAAACTTGGAAAACGAAAATGAGGCAACTCTGATTTACAATCACTGACTAGCAATTGGTTTGAATAATTGAATCATATTAGATTTTTTGGGTTACAACTTGGAAAACAAATCATATTAGATTTAAATTTAATTAACAATCAAAATCACAGACAAGAATAAACAATACTTCTAGATTTAAATTGAGTAATTTTTTCCATCAATTAAATTTTAATTGAAAAAGATTAGAATATATATAAATTTAAATAACAATCAATTTAATGGAATGAGATTAGATTAGATAAAAATTTAAATCAAACCTGATTTGATGATAAAATAACAAGAATATCGAAACTGATAATAAGATTGAAGGAGATTATTCTTGTTTTATCTTTTAAGTTTATTTTAGTAAGTTTCTTATATAAGCATGTACGCAAGTGCTTATTATCTTCGTATTCCCTCAAAAGCTACGTTGAGTTTTAGCGGTAATTTCATATTTTTCCACATCACCATTCTCTTATAATTTTTATTTTACCTCTCTTTCTTCATATTTTTCATCATATTATTTATCATATTTCTCTTTCTCAATCTTACTTTTGTAATCTGTTTATTGTTTCTTTTTTCATTGTCCTTACAGTGGTTATACAAATGGCTGAACAAAAATCAAGGGTTGATACGTTTGAGAAATTTACGTGGAAAATTGAAAACTTTTCTCACTTGGACGCCAACAAGCTTTACTCTCACACTGTTGTCGTTGAAGGCCAACCATGGTATTTGATATTTTGAATGAATTCCCACCACTTATAATTTACAGGATTATATGCTCTACGAATCTTGGGACACAATTTATAATATATGTTTGTATCAACTTATTTTTCCTCAAAAACCAATTTTAACATTTAAAAATTTCTGCTCAGACTTGATTTTGACTAGAATTAATTCTAAAAGGATTTCTAAATGTGTGTTTTGATCTGCTTTGGTTTTGCTTGTAGGAGGATTCTTCTGTATCCACGTGGGAACAAAGTGAATTACTTATCAATTTGTTTGAATGCTGTGAACTCTGATAAATTGCCCTCTGGATGGACCAGAGATGTGAGATTCAAGTTGACTGTATTTAATCAGGTCAATAGCAACATGACCATCACAAGGGGTATATATTTCACTTTTATTTTTCTTTGTTTAATTAGTTTATTTCTTTTCTAATTTTACAGATTTCATGGGCGCAATTTTTGTTTATTTGTAATTTTTTTTTTGTCTTGATTTGAGTTTTGCATGGTTTAAAATTATGTCTTCATTCTTCGTTCTAAATACATTGGAACTTTCAGAGGCCAACCGCAAGTTCAATGCCACAAAGTGTGAAAGGGGTTTCACATCTTTCATGCCTTTAGGTGAACTTCATGATCCTTGCAAGGGGTTTCTTGTAAAAGATACTTGTATTATTGGTGCAGAGATTTCTGTCACTAAGTCAAGACAAGAGAACCAAGCTGCTGTTTTAAGCCAATCTGAACACAATGAACTGGCATTGTTCTCAGCTTCGAGTGGTAATGATGAGCTTGTGGATTTCCTCAGTTTAGGGAAAATAGAAAAATCTTTTGTTCCGCTACTAGTAGAGGTGTGTTCTAAGCATTCGTCACTGATTGAGTGCCAAAAGAAGAGAAGTCTCAGGTTTACTGAATGGGCGTTCACGGCTTTGGGAAGAGTTCTTTATTTCCTCAAGACGAGAAAGGTGAAAGATATGAATGAGGCGGCTTGTAAGGATCTTCAAAGTTTATGGGAGGAGCTTGAGACATTTAAGTTTGATTTAAGTTGGTTGAAGCCACATGTTCAGTTCGCCTTAAGGATGGAAAATTATGTGGAGAAAGTAGCGGGGGCAGAAAAGCTGAAGAAGAATGTGGTGGCTCTAGAGTTGGAAATGAAGGTGCTTGAAGAAAAGCTGGCCGCTGCTAAGGCGGATCTTGATAGAGTATCATACGTATTGGAAGAAGAAGGCTTCAATGAGATAGATTTGGATGTTGAACTAGGATATGGAATTCTATAGACATTATTTTTTTCAGTTCAACCTTTTTTTTTGTTACTATAGACGTGAATTTTTTTTCTATTTTTATATCGTCAATCATTTGGGATATGGTTGCATCTCCCTTCCAACAAATGTTTTTTTTTTGTTTTATTACAAAAGATATGATTTTTCAATGGCTGAAATGATTTATCTATAATTTTTTTACTTGAAAATGCATATTCTGGACTAATTATTGGATTAAAAGCTTCATGACGCGATGCATGTTAATATGTTATTAAATTTATATAACGAGTTCGTGATGCAATTAGAGTACAGGTTTTCAATCTCGGGCTATTTTTACAAAATATAAACATTATAAATTTGAAAACTATTTTATAAAATTGATATAATTGGTAGAGAATGATTTATAAGCCTTATTATTTCTAATTAAAAAATTCAATGTCAATTAAAGAAAATAAAAATTTGCTTTGAGTGACTAACTGATAGATCAAAAAGAAATATCAATAAACCCAAATATCTTAATAATTATATCTGATTAATTTCAATTAATTTAAATATAATACTATTTAGTTCCCGTCATTTCTAGATATTTTGATTTTCCGTCATCTCCTAGGACTTGTTGCTTAATTTTTTATTTTTTTGTTATTTTTAGTTATCTTCTAAGATTTGTTTGTTACTTTCTATTTTCTATAAATTTGTATTTCCTTTCATTGAATAATATGAGAAGAATGAGAAAATTGAGCATTGCTCTACCAAACTTGACTAGTTTCTAACTATTTTCCTAACCCTCAACTTTTGTTCGTGATAGCCTCCACCCCGAGTCTATCCTTTGATCATTTAGATATTTGAGTTTATTGATATTTTTTTTCTCTATCACTAACTTATACCGCGTAAGTTAATCACTCCCTTTAATATATTATAAAAACTTATACTGTAATAATATAAAAAACACATACATAAGATACATTCTAAAATTATCTCACTCAAAACAATATGAACTTAAATTCAATATATTCCATCATATTTTCTATTATCTTCTCCTTTCTCACGAATCTCATGCTTCTTAGAGTCTAGTGGAGGGAAATGGAACACAGATAGAGGATTGGTCCAAGATGATTAAACACTTCAAATAATGAGACTATACTTTGTTATGATTTGACTTTTCTAAAGTGATTAAAGAAAGTAATTGTAATCATTGATTAAAAAGATTAATGATTAAGATTGTAATCATATTAGTTTAGTGACGTTTTCATGTCCTGTGTTGTTTTACTTAGAATATAAATGACTACAAAAAGGTAGAACAGGTGAAAAACCTAGTTCTCCATTGCATCTCGTATCTACAGTACTCTGTATGATAGTAGACCGTCAATCGTCTCAACAGCCAATCTGTTCATGCGCACTAAAAGCAGCAAATATGATCTTGCTTTAGGACCTGAAAGAACAGACAGCATCAAGAACAAAACAATTATTACTCACTCAGAAGGGTTGTTGGTCAGGTCAGGTGCAATGGTGTTCTCTCTCATAAACCACTGTAAAATAATATATTGGCTTCTGTGTGCGGAGTGGCTAATGTATAATTATGGTAAGTTGCTTGAACAAAAACAACAACTAATTTCATTTTCATGTCATAAGGGTAATTAAAAGATAGCAAGGAGGGGTTTTAGTATTTTAGAATGGGAATAAATCACAAGAAGTGAATTGAATTTGTTATCTGGTAATGGCCAGAATCAGGAAAAAGGGAAGAGCAAAGGTGGCACAACATACCTAATTCTAATGAAGGAATTTCATCTTGACGGAGGAAGTTGCATCCATCGGTCTTCTTGCTTAAGCTTGAATTCATCTTATCAACAGCTATAAGTAGATCCTAGGAGGTCAAATGCACAAAAAACCACATAAAAAAATTGCAAATAGGCTAGCAAATTTCTAAGGCCTACCTAGGTGTTAAGTCAAATTACTCTTGAGTTACATTTTGCAGCTTAACCAAGGGAAATAATGCAACAAATTAGGTGAATAACAAAATATCGGACAAAGGGCAATAACTCACAAAGCTTAACTATATATCATATATGTAAAACGTGTAAAGTACGATAGAAATGCGTTGAAAACCTCACCTCCCATGATGCTAAACCCTTCATGTAGCCGGGAAGACATTCGAATTCACTCTCAAGTATCTTTAACATGGAGCTGTGAGCTTCAGATGACTTTAAGTTCTCCTTGTCCTCCTCTAAATTTTATTTTGAAAATAAATAAATAAAAACTCCGTGTGCTGAAGGTTAAACTCTTGAAACAGGAAATAAAATATTCAATTACCATAAGACAAGAGGTTCATTCCTTCGGATGACACCATTTTGTTCAGAACAGGTTGATGCTGCTGGTTAAACTCTTGTAGTCTATTCACACAAAAGCTTGGCGGATGAGAATCATGCAGCAATTATCAATAGAGGTGCAGAAAGTCTCATAACAGGCAAATGATATTCAGAACTTTTAACTTACATTTCCGGTTCTTGTGGAGACAAATTATCTGCATGTGGGGATGAAAAAAAAAGATAGAAGTAAAAATGGAATTAGTAACATACAATTAACTTAAGAAGCTAAGGCTAGTTACACCTAGTTTTCATGCGATCAACAAAGTGGCAATGGAAATGGAACAACATTAACAAGGAAAGAAGAATCCTGCAACTAAATAAAAGCATGGCTATGGAGGCAAGCGGTATTCACTAACCTTCGGAAGCTAACGTGGCAAGACATGCATCTGATAGCCCAAGCTTTTTCAAACTCAGAGATTCATCAAGTCTGAAGAGAATTAAGGGATATCAAAAGTTTTTGAAGCACAATAATCAACAAAACTGGTCAATCAACTTGAACAGTTAATCATTTCCAGAACTTAAACACACAATTTCCAGGAGGAAAATGTACCAAAACAGATTAAAAAAAAAAAAGAACTGTGAATCGAAAAGGCAATACATATGTGATTTTTACTAGTTATTATCCAGGACGCAAAATCTAAAATCAAAATAATTTCAGTATTTCATCAGAAGCTGAAAACCGTGGTAGTTCTATGCCTGCATATTCGAAACCTATGGAACCTGAAGAAAAACCTCTGCATTAAAACCTAAAGTTTTCTAAGCAAGATAAGGATACAGTGCATCTTCTTCGAAACTCTTGAAGCCAGAATCGGATCTATCCGATCCGTCTTCTGGAACTTGAGGTCGTATATCCTCAACTTCATCCTCCTCCTCCTCCTCAACATCTGAATCTAAATCCAGAAAACGAAAGAAATTTCAATTCAACCTAACGAGAACAGATAAATTACGATCGAGAAAAAAGGTAACAAATCCTTTTTTTTCTGTGAATACCGGGAACGTAGCCGTAGCTCTTGAGATGATCCTCGAGTTGGAGCAGATCGGTTTGGTTCTTCTTGTACAACTCGTTGCAGTGACCTAGGAGTTCTTCGAGAGAGACGGTGCCGAACGACATAGAATCGAGCAGGTCGAGGTCGGCGCTGGCGGTGGATACGCGGCGATTGAGGCATTGCACGAAGGTGGAAGACGCGGAATCTGTGACGACGGTAGCAGGATTCAGATTTTCTCAGCAAACAAAGGGAATAGTCTGAGAGAGGATCGTACCGAGAGGAATAGGTCGTCGATCGATGGATTGTTTGAGGGCTTCAGAAGTGGAGTGAAGGTGGTTGCAGAAAGATGCTAACCCGTTGCAGAAGCTTGAAATTGGATCCTCCGCCATCGTCTTCTTCCTCTATCTCCCCCCCAATATCATTTGCAGTTTTGCACAATGTAGCACTAGCTCGGTTTTGATTTTTGAACCTTTGATAAGCGGGAACTCCATGTGTAAAAGTTAAATAATAAAATATCATAATTATTTAACAATTAGCGCTTGTAGCTCAGTGGATAGAGCGTCTGTTTCCTAAACAGAAAGTCGTAGGTTCGACCCCTACCTGGCGCGATTCTTTAAGTTTTATTTTGTTTTCCCTTTTTGCTATGGAATAGTAGTAACGTTTTTTTTAATAAAAAAATTGTAACGTTTTTAGGCCTTTCTATGTTTTCATTGACATTGAAAATTTGTCATATGGCCAAACTATATGCTTGAATGTTGGATAAAAAAACACATGTTTATAAAAAAAAAACCACCTAAAATTTGTTTCTTTTTTCCTTGCCTGATTTGCTACTATAATAAGATATAATGTATATAGTCCTATCGCCATCATTTTCAGAATAAGGTAACATCGACTAAAGAAAAATCATCACTCTTAATTATTCTCATAAAAATCATGTCGTCAATCTTTATTATTTATATAAGACGTAATTTCCATAAAAATATGATAAAAAATATCTCAAAATAAATTAAAAGTTGATGAGAAATCTCATTCATTTAAAATTAAAAAAATGAAGATGAAGTCCGATATCAGATATCAAATAGCTAAAAATGAAGATGAAGTGTGATATCTCATCATTCTCTTTTATTCTCATTTATTTTATAAGTTGTGTTTAAAAAAAAAAACTATATAAGTTGGAGACAAGATCTCAAAATATTCTATCATATTAAAAGAAAAATTCTCATATAAAAAAAAATTGTAGTCTTTCACTTGTAAAAAAAATATTAAAAAAAATCACCTTAATTTGATTTCAAATATATGATCATGTTAATAAAAAATTAAAATGATATGAAAATTGAAAATCTTTATTTTGAATTGAATTTGTAAGATAAGAATAGGTTATAAATGTTTCAAAAAGTAAAGCTTTTTTTTAAGGGAAAAGTAAAGCTTTCAAAACCACTGATTGAAAAGGTAATCAAAGTAACATCTCGCAATAATTATAAATAAGATCAATTTTTCAATTAAGATTACACTAACCCACTAATTAATTGTTTATTTTTAAAAATAAATGTGATATTTCCAGAGAAATTGTGAAACAAACAGACTCCGTAACACTTTAATTTTTTTGGAAAATCCTCTTACCAAATCCATTCCCATTAGATAAGACTTCTTCTGTAATATCTCCATTAATATCTCATTTTCATTCTATCATCACTTTATATTTTTATTTCTGTAATATCACGATAAAAATAAAATTGTTTACAATATCTTTTATCCATGAATGGGAAAAAAAAAAATCAGATGCCTAATTGAATATATTTTTTTTGGTTACACCTAATTGAATATTTGATGATAGATTTATTATCACGTCAAAGATATAGATATATTTAATTAGTTTTTTTTGGGTATTTATTTAAACTAACTAGTTACTTTCTATCCAAGTATCCATCACCTATAAAATAAAAAAATCACCTTCTTATAAACATCGTTTCCCTAGCTAAGAAAAGTTTGCACGGAGAATTTGAAGAAGACAAGCAAGCAAGTATGATTTCAAAAGAAGGAGAATCAACCATGCCTTCTTTAATTTCTGCACAACCATCACAATCAACGCTTACCTTTACGGCGTGCGTAGACTCCTTAATGCTTATGAACAAGTGCAGCAGCGCCCGAAGCTCATGCCCAAAGATGAGTTCAACTCTACTTCAATGTTGTTTCGCGCTCTGTTGATTCAAACTTTGTGAGGCGCATCAAAACCTTGCTCAACCATCTTAACAAAATCGGCTCCAGAATGTTCTTCCAAGAGAAGGGTCAGGATTTTCTTCGGTCAAACTTATCTCACAAAGACTTCCCCAATGAATGGCGCGAGCAGATAATACAAAGTGTCGTGCCTCAAGTTCGGGAACTATTCAAGTTCGATGATCAGAGCTTTGCTGTTACTGCTGATGGAGATCAAGGAAATTCTAGCAATGATTCTCAATCTCGTGATTTCTCTTTACAGTTGGAAATTATATTAGTGGATTGAGAGTTAACATATGCCACAACCAACTGTGATTTCATTTTGTATCATGTGTGGCAACCTCTATAGGCTTAATTAATTTCTACTTGCTTTAGTTCCCTACGTTTTTTCCTATACAAGTTTTTATTAACATTTGCAAAAAAATTATCATGTTATCATATAGTGAAACTGTATGATTGGATTTTGGTTAAACAAAAACTGTTGAAAAAGTTCTACTTATCATTATAAGCTGATTGTAATTACAAGATTGGATGTTATCTATGAACAAGTCTTCAAACAAGAACATCGAATATCCTTTTCGAAAACTTGATTTACAGTTATACACATCAAAATGCAGCTAACTACTCTTGAGACGTGGAAAAGAGCACTGATATTTACATGTGACCCAAAACATAGATTTCTTCCATCTCCTCTCTCTTGAGTTCCCTGCTTAGTTTTTAGGTGAATTCTCCTCTCAGTGCAGAAGCAGCTCTACCAATGGCTCTAGCAACCCTCCAGACCTCATGTTGAATTGCTGACACCCTTTCTCCTTCACTTATACCAGTTGACTGAATCATGGAATCACTAATCCCAGGGAAGAAATTTAGCCTTTCGTGGTCGCTAGAAGGCCCGAACACCTATGCAAAAGAACAGAAACTAGCCTTTCAGATTTTCGGATACTAATTGAACACAATGTAAACGGATTTTTATCTTAACTCATAAGAATAGTATCATTCACTTTTTCTCTTAAAGTACGTATAACTAGTTTACAATGATGGCAAATTACACTATTTGTTATATAAAGATGAAACAAAATGACAGCTAGGAATCTTCAGCCACGGTGGTGCTCAACTTCAGCTTATAACATGTGTTCCAACAGAAAACTAGTGTGCTAAGAATCTAATACATAAAATTTAGGAGATGCAAGCTCTTAGAAACCATGTTAAGCCTGACTCTATTCCAAAAGCTAGCTCAAAGATGAGGGTTGTTGTACCATTTATAAAAACAATTTAGGCCGTATAGGGGCGAGGGTTGCTCTACCATATATAAGGACTTATTTAGGCTTAACTTTACCCCAAAAGCTAGCTTAGAGGTGAAGGTTGCTCTACCCTTTATAAACACTTATATGGCCATATCTCTAGTCACAATGTGGGGACTTCTCAACACAATCAACATATAAGTTACACACCTACACAAACATCAGATTTTGCTGAATTTTTTTAACTTTGATATTGGTCAAACTGAAGGACAAGAAAACAATAACAATTAATGGTGCTAGTTCTCAAGCAATTTAATGATTCAACCCTAATTCTTACTGTATCATATAGGTCTAGCTATAAGGGATCCGATCAAGTAATGACATAGTGTGTGTTTGGATACCAGTTGAGTGCAGCTTGAATGTACTTTGGTCCCAATCCACAAGAGTCCCGCTCAATTTTTATTTCGATGTGAGTGCGAACGTTCGTTTGCACTGGTCCCAACAGGTATCTAAACATAGCCTATAAACTAGAGAAGAGTTGCAGAGTGGGGGATAAGGAGTATCAACTGCAACATTAGCATCCAAATGATGATGAAATTTTTCAGAGCCATTAGAAATTAGAATGTCCATATAAGTCAAGCCATGAAGAGAGGTCTTATTTGGCAAATTGGCTCAGCCTTTGCTAGATATAGTTGAAGGTAACTTGAAACAGTTAAGAGTTTTAACCAGCGTTTCCAAGGCAAGAAGGTGAACACACTTACAAGATGCTTGAACCACTGCCTTCCTTGAAGTCCATCTGCATCCAGGAAGCCTTTCTCAGCAAGCATTAGTCTATCATTCAAGGCTCGCTTTCTCATATCTACAGAACAACCTGCAGTTTCTTGCAATCTCAGTTTCTGCAGCTCAAAACAAAGACAAGTATGTGAGATAAGAAATAACAAGTAGGAGTGATTAAAGAATTATACGATATATCAATACATGATCTCGCTTGCGGTTATTTTGCTTTACCTTACCTTTAATTCATCATCAACTTCTTTGGCAGCAGAAGCAAATTCTTGAATTGCCATAGCTAATGGATGCAGAGAAATATTCTGCTCTAACAAGTTTCCTAACATGGTATTGTACAACTGCCCAAAGCAGGGGAAGATTATAAAACCAATATATGAATGCTCTGTAATTGATGGTAGCAATTGCACATGTAACATCAATATTGCAAAAACTTTCTTCAATTCACTTCTCAGTTGTCATTTTCTGTCTCTTCCCATTAAATAAAAACAAACTTTTTATATAAAAATCAATATTTTAATTAAATGAAATTATTGTAACTTCAATGTTTAATAATAATTTAAGGCAACACAAAGAAAACTGTTAAGATTTAATAATCAAGGAAAACTAGCTCATTGTCCACCCACTATTAAGGCAACTTTCATGGAGTATACATCATACATGCCATTAACTAGTAGCAATTAATTTAAACTTGTAATTAACCCTCAAATAAAATTGCCTAGTCTGTGTGGAAGCTTAACATTCTATCCTAAAAGTCAGTAGCTAGCAAGAAGTTAATTAAAATAAGAGGTGAATATAAATGCACACCTGTAACTCATTTGCATATGAAACGTAATTGAAAGGTAGAATAGAATCATCAGCAAGGTGAAGGGCCAGAAGACCCCAAACTCCAGTCACTGATAATACAACAAAGAACACAAAAGATAAATTTTATGATTGCCGCATGGATTAACTGTTCATAGAAAGAAAACCAATTTCAAAGCTCATAACGCGAGAAATCTAACCAGCAACATGGCGCTGGAAGAATGGATCCCCATGCTCTGCCATCCAGTTATAGGAGTCAAAAGCAGTGTGATAGACAGGGAAATCTGGAAAATGGAAAGAGGTTATTTCATCAAAAGATATTTCATATCCACATCTGATTTTCCCAATCCTTCTACTTGCACCATGGCATGGCTTTCAACAACTCATACAATTGCAGTATTATTTAGTTCATATGGATGAGGAATGTACCCCTTCCATAATAAATATCAATAGATGGGATTCCTGCATGTTGCACAAACGGAGCGAAATCAGAATCAACTCCACTGAGCCTCTGAATCTGCAATACAACAAAACAAAAGCTGCTAAGCAACAAGGATATGAGAACATAATCGAAACCTACTTTAACAAACCATAGTAAGCATAATATGGCTATAAATTTAAGTGTACTACATCATATATATATATGCCATATATCATATCCTATGGAAAAAAATGTCATCTAGGGAAACAAAAGAATGCCAGTATCATATAAACCTAGGTTGTCAATCCCGGCGAGATCCCATCATATCCCAGCGACCCCCTGGGATTAAATTTCCCATCCCAGCCCAGAATGTCGTCCCGGCTGGGATCTCGGCAAATCCCGCCGGGATCGTGATTCCCCCCCCCCCCTTCCAAAACTCCCATTTCCCTAAAATAACCTTAATATTTAAAGGTTGGGGTTATATTTTAAGGGTATTCCTGGGATTGCCTAAGATTGCAGTGGAATAGCTTCAAAAAACAGAAACATATGTTATGAGTATGCATGTTATGAATTTCAAGTAAATTTATCATTGTTTTTGTATATCTATATATATATATATACATTATACATGGTATAAATTATATAAAATATAAACAAAAATTCACTATCCCGGCCATCCCGCTTTCCGGGATCCCGCTATCCTAGTTTCGGGGCTGACTGGGACGGGCTGGGAACTGGGATTGACAACATAGATTTATACCTAGTTTCAGCTTGAAAATTTAGGACTGCAAACATTCACAAAACTTGTGAAGCCCCAGATTACAAGCTGGCACCATCAAACTATGTTGAGCTATGCCAGCTTAAAACCCAAGACAAGTTTCACTAAGACAACATAGTTGACTGAGGAGTCACAGCAGTGTTCTAAAAACCGGACCGGAGTAGCTGGTCGGACTCGTTCAACCGGGAACCAGATATATGGTCGGTCCTGTCAAGGAAATAGACCAGACTTGCTAATGAACCAATGATGAAGTAGTGAACCAATAGGAACCGGCCAGGTTCAGGTTCAGCATAAATGTTGCTAAAAATTCTGAAGTTGCCTTGAGAGGGATCGGACCAGGGTTAGCACGATACATGAACATCTTCACCCAATACGCCAAGAAACATCTTCAGCCACTACGCCAAGCTTGTTCTCTTAGTACATACGTGCAAACAATTATGTATATGTAAAACTTGGAAATTGGGAATCTTAAAACCATGAAAAGTTTAGTGGAATCGAACCTTGAAAACATTGCTAATTGCAAATGAAACTAACCATGGTTATTGGATCCATATTCAAATCTTGAATCAGACCTATTTTCCAAATCGTGAATCGAATCTTATGTATCGTACGACGCATAATAAAAAAAATCAAGTTATAAATTGAAACATAAGGTGATATATCATAGGGCAAAACTATCCATGCCACCCCTTTACCTACTCTCACCACCCAATTTTTCCAATATTCCGCATTTATGATTGCGGAATGTATAATTTGTATTCCACAATCTTAAATGCGGTATGTAATTGATTCCTTATACATTCCACAATCATAAATGCGGGATATTGGGATGGAGAGAATATGTGTGGGGATGACATTAATAGTTTTGCCCTATATCATATAATGAACCTTAAAATAATACAAGATCCAAGCCATAAATCAAAATAAGAAGAAAAATAGTGGGTGCTTGCACAAAACTTAAGTATTCAACACCTTCCAAAAACATCAATAAGATGACCAAATGCAAATTATTTTCCTACTTCCCATACTTAGATTATGGTAAATAATCATAATCTAACTAATTGAATCATTCATAATAATCCCTGAGGTCAACACTAGCTCGCATCAATAACAAAACTCGCACAACAACATTTAACGAATATCACAGGATGAAACACGTTAATAGACGAAGAGAAGTGTAGGACTCAAACTGATAAAAAAAACAACAAAGGAGAAATGTTTCTTTGGGGAGCCAGAAATGTCAAATGAATAGACAGAAGTGAGCCAAAGTATGATATCTTTTTTTGAGAATGTGACGTGGGCCTTTTGGAGAAAAACTAGTCGTCTATTTCTGACCTTTTTCGTGTAAAAGACTTTTATAAAACAGCCCAAATGCACCTGAAACCTATATGGGTCAGTCAACACGACCCAACTAAAATGCAACTTGCACACAACTTTAAATCGTAATATTTAGCAGCGAATCGTGAATGTACGATTCAGCTTTCACTTGGAGATACAAAATGAGATTCAAGTTCATTTAAGATTCACACTTCTATACATATCGCTGCCTCAATAATTTGTATCGTATCGAGATAGGTATGGTAAGATACTGATAACTATGGAACTAACCACTATACTGCCAGAGTGCCAGTTATTCTTCTTGTATATACATACATGCTTCAGTTTTTTTTTTCATATAATATTAATTATCACCGGTTCAATTAATGACTCGTTGGTTCGACCAGTGACCCATTGACTAAATACCATGACCAAGTTGATAATCAGTCTTTGTTTTCTATCACCAGGTCATAGTTTTCTGGAACATCCTTACAACGATAACTAAATGAAGCAAACATGGGGAAAATGCAAGTGAGTCAGAAAATGCATTACTGCAAACAAATACTTCACCAGAAGAACAAAAGCATTACATTATCGCCTCCACCAGCTGCAGCCCAACTCTCATATACTGATACATCTTCAGAATCAGGATCTTTGACCTGAAATAAAAGTAAATGCGGAATGTTTAGAATTAATAAATTACCAGGAGCAAGCATGATATATATGTCAAGAACTATCGATGCGTACGATTGCTCGTGCATTTATAAATGGCAACTGCTTCATATACCTTTTTTGTGACCTCGACAATAAGACTGTCGAGCTGAGGAGTTGAGCCAACAAAGAAACCAGGGCCTTGAACAGCACAGTCCACATTAAGGTATGCCACGGTTTTCGAACCCAGATTGATAAGGTTCTGTTCAACCCACTCGGTGGATCCTATCTGCATGAAAAGATAAACTTGATTTAGAGACAAAATTACAGGAAATAACACCATAATTGAAAGAATGCAAACCCATTTAATTCAATAATGAGCATATCTGCGTATTGAATAAGGCAACTAACAATGCACTGAAGAAAATTGAAGATATATATGCATAAAGCTTGAAAAAACAGCAATCAGTATCAAAAAGACTTCTGCAACAGCAAGACAATGACATTTAATTTAGGGAAAAAAAGACAAAAGATAGTAGAGTTTCACATCAATTGTCCAAAATTACATATCACTCGCTTATCAACAACCAGTGACACTGAATCGATATGAAAGCAGTTACAGCAGAAATTAACAGTAATAAGAAATGTTAAAACCAAAGAACCTAGCCCAACTGCATCCCAGGTTTCTGGAATAAAAAATAAAAAAATCATCACATGGTTTCTGGAATCACAGTGCATATAAGTTATTACAAATAAAATACCACCTACCATTCCAAACTCCTCTGCATCCCAACTGCAGAGAACAATTGTCCTCCTTGGCTTCCACCCCAAACCCAAAAGAAAAGAATATCGACGAGCAATGTCAAGTAGGGCAGCAGTCCCACTGCTCGGATCAACAGCACCATAAGTCCATGCATCTCTATGGTTCCCAAGCAGAACATATCTATCTGGTTCTTCCGATCCGTTTATGACAGCAAATACATTTTGAATGGTGGCTATCTTGTTTTCACCCTGAAAAATAGAAAACAGATTGGAAACATAACCAAACAAAGGAAGTACAGGCACTTTAAAAGAGTAGCTGTGTAGTCATGTTTGAGAAACTGAGAGGCACTTATTCAGTTATTCTACTAAGACACTTCTAGTTGTATATAACAATTTTTTTCCTTTACTTATTAAGACTTTTATATTAGAAAAAACTTGTTTTCCTTTACTTATATATTACCATTCCTAAGACCTTACAAGAAGCTTTCTCCCATCCAGAATGGCGACAAGAAATGATTGATGAGATTGCGGTTTCAAAATCCAACCATACATGGGTGCTAGTTCAACCTCCCTCTATGAAACTTGTTGGTTGTCCCCGAGTCTCCTGACCTACTTCACGACATCATTGACATCCAAGTTTAAACACCCTAAAGCAGATCGCTTCAGACCTTTTAATTTGTGTCCTTTGAGTATGAGTCTTACCAACCTGGAACAGATGTTACGGTGCTCTTTCCATGTAGAGTTAATAAGTCAACTTTGTTTCCGTTTGATATTGTTCAATTGGATTTCTGGAGCGCAAGTCGTGTTCCTTCTACTTTAGGCTATAAATATTATGTCACCTTCATTGTTATCTTCCAATATACCATCATCTATCTCCTACCTATTATGACTTTATCTCTGATATTTCATCTATTACCATTCCTAAGACTGTTCAAGAAACTTTCTCACATCCATGATGACGACAAGAAATGATGGATGAGATGGAGGCTCCAAAACCCAACAATACATGGGTGCTAGTTCAACCTCTCTCTAGGAAACTTGTTGGCTGTCAGTGGAAGCTCATCTTGTACTTAAAGGACACACAAGTATGTGATTAGAATAACAACGATACATTCTCCTCAATTGAGAAGATGGCCTAAATTTGTCTCTTTTTAGCTATGGTTGTTGTTGCCAAATAAAAAACCGTAAAGACCAAGTGTGAATCACAATGACTCAAACCTAACCTCCAGAGCACAAGTGAGCATGTTTTTACCTATTTGCTCTTTTCCTTTTATACATAATAAACCTAGCCCATTCCATTAAGGATAGAATCAAACCTCCCTCAAGCTCAGTCTAATCCCATAATTCTAGGGATAACATCATTGGCCTATTCAAACTCACCAAAAATATATATTTACAAATACACGTAAATAACTTCCTAATTAAGCAACTGCCTCCCAAAGACTAGGGTGTTGGAGTTGGGCTTCCAATTCAGCTTTGACGTGTTGGTCGGTTGTTGGAATATATCCCCTGTCCGAAAGCAATGGCCGACACTCTATATGGGTACTTGGCAACATTCAGCCCTATGCTTGAGCACCTAGTCTTCTATATAGTCCACGAGCACCAAATCTTTAAGGAAGACGAAGCGTGTCTTGTTAGGTCAGTCATCCATCCATGCTAAATATATCTCGGTCCTCCATCTGGTCCAGCTGCCATGAAGCATTGGCCTTAATTTCACTTCGATATTAAAAATGTACTTTTACATGGTCAGGAGATCTATATGGAGCAACCCTCTAGATTTGTTGCTCAAAGGGGCTTGAACCTGATATGTGAATTGCAGAAGTCCTTAAATAGCATAAGATAATTTCTCGAGCTTAGTTTGGTCGGTTTAGAAAAGTTATACAACAATGCGAGTGACAAGCATTCCATTTTGGTTATTATGTTCTTCTAGGTGGAAATCTTATCTTGAGGAAGAGTAAGAAGAACGTGTTGTTACCAAGTACAGAAGTTGCGTATAGGGTTAGATCTTACACAACATGTGAGCTCTTGTCATAGAAGTATTTACTTCAAGAGTTGCGGTTCAACAAGATTGGTAACAAACTTACCGATATCTGCACTAAATCTTTACAAGTCCTAGGATAACATAAACTTTGAAGGTATTTATACTTCAACATGAAGGGGAGTGTTGAGATGTTATTATGATTTTATCGAGGTTTGATTTATCCTAGTTTCGTTAGTTAGCATATATATTAATCTCTAATATTATTATATCAAGGGATTGGTTCTATCATCTTTGTATATAAATAGTGTACAATTTACTCATGCAAATGCATAGAAAATATCCATCACTCATATTCAACTACAATGTTCATTAGAAGTGTCAATAATCAAACCATGACGTTTGAGACATGATTAAGAAAATAGTTTGGTTCAAATTTAATCATGAGACCAATAGTTTTTGGTAAAACCAAACCATGTCCAAAACTTTCAATGATCAAAGAAACACCATTCCTTCTCTTCTCACTCCCCGGGGTTTAGCGCCCCAACAAGTTTTAATCGCATATCTCATCATCGTTGAATCTAGTGCATTTTTTAAATTTGAAAAAGCTCTTGGCTCAGCCAAAGAAGCAAAAACAGGAATGTAATGGAATGTAGAGTGAAATAAAATGAAATAAGATAGAATAGGAGAGAGTACAATGGAATAAAGTTACTATTCCAAGGTGTTATAATTTCATGTCTAAAGAGGGCAAAAAGGAATGGTTCCACATGAGTCTCATCACATATTTTTCATCCAAAAAATTATTCTACTCTAAAGCACACACAAATCACACCTAACATGTCTAGAATGGTGTGCCCATAAAATAGTGAGGAAATAGTGAGGTATTAAATGCAATGAAATATATTCCATCACATTCCTTTTCATTCTATCCTATCCTATCCTATTTAAAACAAACGGAAGAATGGAACCTAGTCTTATTCTACACCATTTTGATCCATCTATGCAACCTTTGATTTGCCTTACCTTATCCCCTATTGTTTTTCTTCAGAAGTACAACTTGTATATGTTTGTTTGACATTCTTCTTTAGAGATGTGAAAACAGAAAAAGGAGGAAAGAGATCCTTCCTATATATATAAACTGAGCGCATGTTTGGAAAAATCAATCTTCGAAACCTGCTCTAAGTAGTTTCTGGCTGACAAAATTAATTAAGATGAAATATAAGTTGATCTAAACATGCTATGAATATTTTTCAACTATTGATTTATAAGTTATAACAAACAGTCTTTTAGAGTTTGAACTATTTCTTTTCTTTCAGCAAGTACAGATTTTGACCAACTAGTCTACTACAAGTCTACAACAGAGAATATGAGAAGTAAAAGACACTTCCAAAGTCAAGATTCAAATTACAGAAATGAATAAAAGCAGAAGACAAACTGAGGTGAAAACCACAAAGGCTTTGACTTCAAACAGGGAAAAAGTGTCACCATCCACATTAACACTTACCTGGTAAGTAAAATTCAGCATTGTGGGACCAGGACCAACATGGCTAACCTTCGATCTCAGGGTACCCTTCCACTCCAGGGGCACCGGAGCACCTCCAAGCGAGGACAAAATGGTGTCGGCAACATCAGCAGAGAGGGGCATGGATGGAATTTTGGGGAACCTCTTCAAAACCTCACTATCATCCAAACCCAAGTTTTCACCACCTTCAACCCCAGCCCAGCCAGGACTAAGTGGGTCCCCTACACCCCTCATCACATTCCCCCTCTCAAACCCATTTCTCCACGTGTCGCCGTCGCCGTAAATCAGCACCGCGGCGGCCCCATTCTTCTCCGCCGTCTCAACCACCGCGCCTCTCCCAAAGTCGCCACCTTTCCTCGCTATCACTATGCATCCGCTAACGTTCACCCCCAGAGCACGGTAGTCCCTCTCCCTGCCGAAGTTCACGAACACCACCCTCGCGTGAACCGAACCGGACGGGGAATACGCGTGGTAAGGTTGAACCACGCCCGGTCCGGCCGGCTCGGCGAGGGGGAGGTCGACGGAGGAGCCGTCGCTGAAATGCGCGGTGAGGGAGGAGTGCAGAGGGTAGGAGAGGAGGGCTTTGTAGGTTGCGGTGTGGGCTTGGAGGCCAAGGGAAGTGAAGTGGCTGAGGACGTAGCGAGTGGTGTCGGCGGCGGGTTTTGTTCCGGCGAGGTGAGGGTGCAGGGTGAGGGCGCGGAGGTAGGAGGCGATAGTGGAGTTGGAGGAGGTGGAAAGGAAGAGGCTTTGGAGGTGAGAGGAGTTCAGGGGAGCGGAAAAAGGTGCATTTGAGCGAGGGAAATACACGGCGTAGAAACCCAGAATGCAGAGGACCAGTATCACCACCAAAGTGCTCAAAGGTGAGGGCTTTGCGGAGAAAACGTTGATGGGTCTCGCCATTATGTTCTTCATCCTTTGCAGAAGTAGCAGATGCAGGGGAAAACAGAGAAAAAAGAAGAAACTGAACAGATTCTGTTTGACTATGAGAAAGAAAAACAGTGCTGTTTTAATTAGTGTCAATATTTTACATGGGAAATGATGGTGTTGTGCGAGTTGGGAAGAGACCAGTTACTCAAAATTCGAAAATCACATTAAATGAGTAGGGATCAAATATTGTATTAAGATGTTTAAGAAGTCTAATTATCTTATAATGACCTTATTGGTGACATAGGAAATGAGTCTTTTAGTAGTAGAAAAAGGTATTACATCGCACAGGCCACTACCATTATAAAAATGTTTGGTATTCAATTCCCGCCACTTATGTGAAGTTTGTATTGGATGTCAATGTATAAACACTTTTATAAACAACATATGGTCGTGAATGTGTGTTGAACGAAGCCGAACGCATCTAAATTTCTTTTAAAAAAAAGAAAAAGGTTATAAATTAGTATATCATTATTACTACAATTATTATTATGTAACTGATGATACTAAGGGGTGATTAATTCACTTGATACATGCCTGATTGTATGAATGCAATGAATTATTGTGTAACGCATGGGATATGGGATAGGAAGAGGTGGATGATAGTAACGGGTGACTGTGTGCACATCCATGCACGGTGGAGGTTTGAGTCACATTCTGAATTTGTCCCCAGAACAGTCCAAGAACAGCAAAACCAGCAACCTCTGTCGCTACTCACATGAAAAATATTGATTTTCACTTCAGGGACATATCTTCTATAGATACTGAGAATAACCCAAATTCGTGGCAATAAATCAACAAAAAAATGAAAAGTTGCCCTGTGGAGGTAGACGTGAATACTTTTGCCTTTTCTTTTACCTTAATTCTTTTAATTTAAATTCATCTGTGTCTGGCATGAAAAAAGGATGAGAATCAATATCCCTTTTCTCTTTCCCTGCGTGATCCATGCCAAAAGTAGTGTGGATGAGTGGGGAGAGCATTAGCTCTTGAGCATCCATTATGTCCCTCCCATGAAAAATGATTTCATGACATGCAATCATTATAATATGCTGTTTTTTCTGCATAGGAACTTATTAGAGACCCAAGCTGTTCCCTAGGATTCTTCTCTAGGTCCAAACATAGCCCTCCACGTGTCATTTTATTTTGGGAGTATTCTCTTATCCACTAATAATGTAGTGGTGGCAGAATTATAGTGTATTTTGGTACCATCTATTGAAACTTTCTCTAGAGTCCATGATATGATGAAGAGGTACCATGTAACATAATGAGACATTTGAAGAAAAGGACTCGATGGCTTTGTGAGAGGCCAACCTATGAAGATAAGATTCAGTTAGGATTTTTGGAAGTGACATGTTTGTAACTTTGTAAGTGTGTCCAAGCACAGTTGATGTCCAGACAAAGGAGCAATTTATTCTTGCAATTTCCTAGTGCATGTTTGTAAACATTTCTACAACTGATTCTAAAACTATAATAAATTTTGGAGGAAAACTTACGTGAGTAGTTTATAGGTTTCAGAATTGATTCCGATAAAAAAAACATTGATTCCAGTGTAGGTTAAACTCTTGTGGGTCACTCTGAAGCAAGTTTCATAGATGGAGCGGAATAAGTTACTCAAGCCAAAACCATTATATTGCATGCTTCAATTCACAAGTTGATCGTGTCCTTGAGCCTCAAATGAGTACTCTTCTGACCAAAATTGCAACTGATATAGGGAATCAAGTTTCTCAGTGCCACTCTTGAACTCTCACATAAGAGCAAACAAATATTGAAGTTTACCCTTTTGTGTTTTTTTTTTAACATTGAAGATAAACATTCTAGGTTAAGGTTACTGAACTGAAGAAACTCAATTTAAGTGTGCGTTTGGATTCACTGCGTGCATAGAATCCAAAGCGCGATAAGTGCAAAAGTTACTTGTAGTTTCAATTTTAAAGGGAGGCTTTGACGTGGAGATTTAGTTTGCATCCAAACACAATATAAGCGCTTTGAATTATAAAATTAACTGTAACACTTATTTTATGTTACATAAAAATCACTACTGAGTTCTATAAAAGCTTCAGCTAAGTAAAATACATGCATACATCAAACTCCAACGACTGTGTTGTAAGTTCCATATACAGCAAAAAGTAATCCACAGATTAATACAATAGAATCCAAGGCTTTTTGCCATATGCGTAGAGAAGAACCAAGTAGTTTTAGGTGAAATATGGCAGGCATAACAAATGAGAGCATTGCACATAAGGTACTCCCCACAAATGAGGCAAATACACCGAATTCAGGCACAAATGAAGCTATGAAAGCCAGCAGAACCACCACAACGGCACGACTGATGTATATGTAAATATTTCCTAAACCTGTTGAATCATTGTTGTTTCTGCAGAGAAGTTTGAGTTTTCCTTCCACAATCTCATTAACTGGGTGTACCATGATAGGGAATGTGAACACAAGCCCCAGACATAATCCTACCTGTCATCAGATAAAAATTAGGCGTTAGACTCTCCGGCGGAGCAATAACAAAAACAATAAGAATTTGGAGATAAAAAGTGAATTATTAAGAACTATCAGTGAAAGAAATGTAGGTTCATTTTACATTCAATCACTGTCTGTAAACACTTTGTATTTGGTAAACAACTTAATAGAGCATTTATTGCCGTAAGCGCTTATCACATAAGGCTTTATAGGTAGGTCATAAACTATTTTTATAAGCTCACACAAACACTTGCATAAGCATTATGGTATTAGTTAATATGCAAAGCAGACTTATCACACTCTAAGGACAAATTACTGATGAGTATATGCACATGATATGTGCACACAGCATCACATGCAAAACCAGATATGCTAGAATAAACAGATAATTCAGGAAGATGCTCTGATGTAACACAGATCCTGATATGACATCAATTGACACATACAACACAGAAAGTGAAAATCATGAGATTATAGTTGTTAAAGCCATCACCTTTAATCACTAGGTGCTTCAAGTAGTATCTTTAAATGCGCTTATAAAAAAAAAAAAGTAGTATCTTTAAATAACATGGATGCAGCAAACAACATGAGAAGCGGGATTCATTTAGATTTGACCAAGGGTTTTCGTCTGAAGTAATGCCAAGTGCTAACGAGCCATTTTGGAAGGGTGGGTGTATGTAATATATCCATAGAAAAGTACATGTCACCACTGAATCACTGATAAATGGTTTGTGTATGCAGAATGGTGAAAGCAATACGTCATTCGCTTCCTAACCTTTTTTATTCATCTACTAAAAAAGTAATCAAATCAACTATAACTACAACAATGCGAAAGCATACTTCTGGAAGTTGGTATCAGCCAGGTGTTTTCCATTATGAAATCAACTAGTCAAGATAAAGAAAAACAGAAAAATAAAGGGCACTGAAATGATCATCTAACTACAAGAACACTAATAACCATGTTAAGTAAAAATATGAGCAGAACATAAGAATGGATTTCTTTGCTACCTGTACAGCAAGAGATGACCAATTTCTAGGGAGATTAAGGGTCACAATGTCTTTGGTTTCTTCACCAAAAGCTATGTAACCACATAACCCAAAAAGAATATACACCAGTGTAATCCCGCTAAAAGTCTGAGCAAGCAGTTTTGGGAATTTAGCTTTATCCTGCATAGAATTCTCAAGGGCCAGAGTCATTCCAAACCCCTCAAAACAAAAAACAGCCATGCCTGCTGCAAATGGCAGCCCCCTAATGTTGGATGTGATTGCTGTTCTTTGTCCAAGTGGAAATCCATCTCCTAGGGCCTGTTGCACATCTTCCTTGACAACAATTCCCATAGCCAGGACATTGCACACGTCTGCAAAAATGCTAAATGGTGCTAAAGCAGATAGGCTCCCTATCCATGACAATCCAATTTCAACCGGTACTAACATGAATATGTAGGAGGTGACTGAGAGTTCCTGGCTTTGGAATATAGAATCAAGGTTTTGTCCAATAAATACCAAATACGCAATAGACCCTGCACATTGTGCTACTAAAATTACAAGTTCTGTCAGAATCCGGCCTGAGGTTCCAAAGCTCCTATAACCCAGGTCTCCATATGTCCCTGCTTCCCCTAGTGCTTTTTCTGATGCCAACTTATCTCTGCAACTAACCTGTTCCGTGAAATAACAAAAATGATTCATAAACATATAAACAATGCAACACCCATAAACACTTTCATTTTTCTCTCTATCTCTCTCTTCTTATCACATCAATCATATATCACATTCACTGCTTATCTCTCTTCTCTTCATTTCTCTTTCTAGGTGTCTACACCTAAAACATGAATCATAACTCGTGAAATAAAAATCAAACCTTGTAATGACATGACACACGCATAATAAAGGCAGGAACTCTCAAATAAGACATGTATAGTGTAAATTCAACTAATAGTGAGTTTTTTTATTGGTGGTGATCACACAATCCAAAGCACGGTAACCTCAAAGCGACACTTTGTAGTTTGTAGCTTCTATGTATAAGTGATTATGGGACTCTCAACCGCAGAACCAAACACACTATAAGTTTCTTTTCCTTTTGGTAATGGAATCATCTAACTTGGACAAGCAAAACAAAAAGGGAACCCCACACCTCAAGAGGACTTTAAAAAGATAACTATAAAATTTGTGAAAGCAGGGCATTTATTAAATATGATCATTCATAATAATTTCTGCCCCTATATTAAAAAAGAAAACTTGATGAGGAACAAACTTTATGATTCCTTTTTCTTGCTTCTGGGATTATGATTCCAAAGGAAAGGAAAATATTCTAATGCTATCTAAGCCAATCAACATTATGTTTTTTTTTTAAAAGCGCCAATCAACATTATGTGATACTGATATATAAATATAATTCCACAAAGGATTAGCCAACCGAGAAACAAATTCCCAGAGCAATACACTATGTTTTACCATAAAGCATCAAATCCCCAATCACCTAGGAGAATCAAATCCAAAGTGCATATTTACTCAACAGTGGAAAAGGGATCAATTTCAGAAGCAAAAGGTGAAGATTACGCACAAGCAGGAGCATGCAATAGTAGGTGGAAACGCCGACGATAGCAACCCCGAGCGATCCAGCAACCCACCCAGCTACCCGAAAAGCAAAGGGCAAACCCAAAACCCCAGTTCCGACAACGGTGACGATGATGTTCCCCAAAGTTTGGAGCTTTGAAGTTTTTTTGGAAGATTCCAGTAAAGGGATTCTTGTGTCATGCTCCATCTTCAATTCTTGTTGAGACTATAGCAGATTTGCAATTGGGGTTTCTAAGATGAGATGTTTGAGATTGGTTCCCGTGAAATTTGAAATTCAGAACCTACAAAAGGGCCGCACTCTGTTTTGCCCTGTTTCATTTCAGATACGCATCATTCACACCTTCTCAGAAACAGGGAAGGTGAATGCACATGGAAGAAGCATCACTGAATCAGAATCAAACCAGTGGAAGAGATAAGAGTGGTTTGCATGGAATAATAATTAAAAATTCAAACGCGAGTCAATCCATAATTAACTGCATGTGGAAACATGGGTGGAAAAGAAAACAACTGCTTTAATATATCTCATAGTCCCACCACAATCATTAACGTGTATTTCTAAATAATAGCACAAGCGCTAAAAACTCTATAAAAAAAACGTATTAAATATTAAGTAGTAGGGGCTGATCGAAGTTGCACAAACAATTAAATAAAATTAAACATTTATTTAATTAATGAATGAAAGGGAAACATGTATGAAATAATTTATTAAATAGATTAAATATATTGAGAAAATGAATAATAAATTTGATAGAAATAAGTTTTTCTTTCTTTTCCTCATAACAAAAAAAAAAATTGATAAAAATGAGCACATTTAAATTGTGTCTAATCTATATGTTATAAATTTAGTAATGGTCAAAAAGAAAAGAAAAAATATAGTTTTTTTTCCAAGGTATTTACAGTCATGTGCCGACACCTCAAAAAGTTATAGATACAATACAAGATCACAACTAAGAACAAAAATTACTGCTTTGATCAAGAAAATTAGAAAAAATATTTTGCAAATAAATATGATTGACTGAATACATTTAAATGAGACGTACTGGTATTTTAAAATATATATACTAAAACAAGGTCTAATCCCAACTACTTCAAACCATGTCCTACCCACTTTCACCCTACTCTATTCTATGTGACGGATTTTTTTCAGTAATAACAAACATAATCAAATTTTAGAGTACTTCTAATTGATTTTTTTAAACCCTTTCATCTCATTTATTTTATTATTATGATTTTCAATTGAAATATCTTAATTATGACAAATTATCATCTAAATATGACGTAGTGTTAGCTTACTTCGTCCCTTGATTATAAGGTCGAGGGTTCGATCCTTAACCACGAGAATGAAGCGCAAATTGTCGCCAGCCGTTTACCGCTTAGTGTGAGCACTAACGACAATGAGATTAGTCATTGCTGTCGGCATGGATATCCTAAAGTCACCTTTTTACAAAATTATCATCCAAAGCTTTATTTAATTTAGCAGTAACATGACTTTAAATATACATGTCTAACAACATTTATATTTTTTTCAATTAAAGGTCTTAGACGTTACAAAAATATACTATTACACACATTTTAGTTTTGGTTTATCAAAGTCAAAAGTTTAGTTTCATCATCGGAAATATGTAGTATATTTGGTTGCTGTTTTCGCATGGATCAGAAGAAAAAAACAAGTATATTTGGTTGTACATTTGCACCATGCGAAGCATGTTTTCAATTAGAGATGCATAGAAATATCATGCCTAATTGCCTAGCATGTAGATATCAAATCAACAGTTCAGGTACTGAATGGAGAGAGATGAATGGAGATGATTCAAATTGAGCTGCCTCCTCTTTACCAAAGGGTGAGAAGTACTTAAGGACAACAACCTTGAACCAAAAACACCCTTAAGGACAACAACCCAAATAGAGTGAAAAAAATGCCTCAGCGAATAATAGAATTTCAGATATTAACAAAGTGATTACGACTTCTGTCTTCTGATAATTGGAGCCTAAAGAGTAGTTATTGGTTCATTGCAGGAGATAGGACATTTTTCTATGTTCAACGAAGAAGTCATTATTGCCAAGTCACTTGCGTATCAGCCTGCGCAAACATTTTTTTATGTTCAATGAACATTTTACTATCAATAGCTTGCGTATCAGCCTCCTCTACCAATTCACTTGTTACTAATCACTAATTGCTTGTGCGCAAACAAATCAATAATCAGAGTTCTAATCATCAAAGGAACTCACCATAAATTCCCACATCCTTGTAAGATTATCTTTTCCAAATGAGGTTTTTTCAATAGACAAAACTTGAGCTTGAGACATTTTCGTACTCCACATAGACTAACTTCACATTGAACGTTTCCATTGTAACAAATAAGGATTATTTAGCAGTCTCAAAAAAAATTCAAATTAGTCATTTTTTTCCAGAGATCCTGTTCTCTAAGGGTCTCAGTTTGTAATAGAAGCACCGAAGGAAGTTTAGCCAGTGAAAGAATTTCTCACCTAAAAAGGGTCTTGTAACAATAACAATATTTCTCAGACTGTACTTGTTTAAAAATATATACAAGACCAGCAATCTCTTCAAGAACTATAAAGGCCTAGTGCTAGTATAGCTATGAATCATCACAAGAGTGCCCAGAAACCAAGTTTTGCATTTGGACAGTGCCAAGGAGGCTTGGAACGTTTGTGTATCTTAACAATTTCCAGATCCTACAGGTTTTTATAACGCCTCGAAGCAATATGGCTGGCAAACACAGTCAATGGCATGGATCAGTTTCCTGCGAGGTCCCACTGCACTGGTGCCCATATCCTTGAGTTTTTGCATGGTGAGGTTAGCTAGTTGATACTTGCCGACACTCCTCCCCTGAAAAATTCTCACAAACTGCTCCAGTCCAAGTGATGCTAGCCACCTACTCAACCCACCGGCTCTTTCAAGCTTTCTTGCAAGATTTGATGCCCGCAGACCACGATTTAGAGTTACCAAATTGGAAGACATTCTTGGTGCAAATAATGTTCTGGGCTGCTTAATAGATTTTGATGCATTAGATACTCCAAGCAAATCATGTGACTTCAAAGTACTCGTTTGATGTGGATTTTCTGGTTCTATTCTTTGATCTACCCATGGTGGATTGGCTAAAGGTGATTTAGGTAAGAGAGGAGAAGCTTTTCTCACAGCACGAGTCTCCTTTTCGGCAGCTGATAGAATGGCCTTCTCACGTTCATTGCCTGAAGGATTTAGAGTAGATGTCTGCACGGGCAGTTCCACCCGGTTACTACTTGACGTTACAGGAGGCATAGGATGCACGTGACTCGGTTCTTGATATCCTTCACCAAGAGGTGCAGCAGACACCAAAATGGTGACTCTCTGCTTTTTGACTATAACCCAATCACCATATTCATCCTGATTGTCAAGGCCTGGAGAATCAATAAGGTAATGTGAAGTACCACTCTTTTTACCAGGAACTTTTCCTGTGTTCCTTTTCTTTGTTTTCACCATTAGCTGAGAACCTGTTTGTAAAATGCAGCAAGGAAATATAGCATAAGCCACTAACAACATTCAAGCTTTGCGTTTGATCAAAAAGTCATGAAACCAATGAAAAAGAATTATTTGAAAATCATTGAAAAATATAACACAAACTACATCCGAGTGCAAAATAACTTGTAATTCAGTTATAGCATTTCAGTTTCACAAACAATATATATACACACACACACACACACACACACATATATATATATATATATATATATATACACACACAAGAAACTTGCTTGAGATGAAGAGACTTGAAATCAAAATGGGCATAAAAACAAGTTTGAAAATTAATTGTGACCAATCTGGAATTAGAATCAATTAGAAGAGAATAATAACATTCCCTATAATTTGCAGATGCATATGATATGAAATGCAACAAAATCTTCAGACCTGTAACAGAGATTCTTCCTGACTAAAAAATTACAAATAAACAAGCAAATGGAAAGTCTGTAAGCACAGCAAATTAGCCTAACCACAAAGAGTAACTGCAAATTTGATATAGATACTTCTAATCTAATCTTTTTTTAAAGGAGATATCCCACAGCAGATAGCCGATGGACAAATCATTCGCCCCACTGTCAACGACTAAGGCTGATTAATAAGTTATTTCCATACGCAAGAGTTCCAATGACGAAGAGCTACACTACTATGCTAACCCAGTTGGTTACTTCTAATCTAATATTGGGTAGTGATCGGCAAGGGGTAGAAACAACGGTGACTATAGCCAAGCAAAATATTGGTAGCACTGAAATTAAAATAGATTTATCAGCAATTAGATATGAAAGATCCTCCTCTAACTTGAAGAACCACGTTCCATTGTAGTGAAATAGGAAAACCAAATCTACAAGCTGCTACAGATAGATCGAGAAGAATGACAAACAGAAAAACAAAACGTACCTTCTCGATCGCACCCTGTGTTTCCTCCTCTCTCAAACTCGATCAGCTTTTTGACACGGTTCCCCTTTCTTTTCTTTGTTCAACGGGTTTCCCCTTTCTTGAGTTTTTTTTTTTTTGGTCAAACCTCCCATGAGCTATCTCCACTGATTATTTTGTGGGCCTAGGGTTTGTGTTACACTTTGGTGTTTGGCCCCTCTAACTTACTAGAAACTTTACAAATTAAATCAATTAAAAAATATTAACTGAATTTTAAATATTATTAGGCTGTAAATAATATTTTTTGATACACTTCCCAACTGGATTATTAAAATTTAAATCATATATTTTAAATTAATGGCAAGTGTTAATATGTTATAATGTTCGATTACCTTTTTATTTAAATCATGTATTTAAAATTTTTATAATTGGTTTGAAGAGTTTTTTTTTTTTTTTAAATTTAACCAATCAGATATCTTCAAAACTCGGCTACCTTTTAAATTCTATTGATTAATTTTTATACAAAGAAAGCTCATATATTAAAATTTCAGTTACCAATCAAATATATGAAACCAATCAAATATTTAAAATTCAGTTTAAATAATAAATTTCTATCAATTACACAATGATAGGATTTTAACAAAATTCGTAATCGTGACATAACTCCTGAAAAAAATTAATGGAAGTTGATAGCAAGGGTTGTGAGACTAATGTTTATTACAGGATAAATAATGTATATAAAGAGTAAAGTGATGACCAAGGAAATTGATTTAGATGTTTATCTCTCATGTCATTGTTGATGCGACCTCTAGCTACATTAAATTATCCACGTCATTGCAAAGTCAGCAAACACAGTTAAGTAATAGGTTCCAAAACTTGTGAAATGGCCAAATTAATTTGATTTAAAACTTAGGAGCACTAAAATGAAAATAAAGTGAAGGGAAGGACTAAAAATGCAATTAAGGCAATTTAAAATAACGAAACTCCTATGATGATGACAAAATATTTTGGTCGCTACAAAGTAGGAGCAGTACTAACGTGGTGCATTCCTTAAAAATAAAAATAAAAAAACGTGCTGAATTGCATATACTAACAACTAACACCAACAAATCACTAAAAAATCTGTTACTTGTTCAAGTAACTCTGCTACTGAATTCCGTTCACGATACGATAATCCCTCTTCATCTCTGTTTTCTCATCATCCAAACACGTTTCTCTCACAGGTTTATGCTCTCTCTGTATTCTCCTGATTCGCTCGTGATTATACTTATTGATTGATTAATCAATTAATTATTATGTGGAAATTGCTCATTTGATTGATTAGGATTTTGAAGTGATTGAAAGGGGCAAATGAAATTCGGGTATGCATTCAAAGAGTACCTGCAGGAGGAGCGGTTGTTGGACGAGAATTGTGCTCACATTGAATATATGAGGTTGAAACAAGTGTTGAAGAGTTGTCAGAATTGCAAAGACAACACCAACACCAACACCTCTCTCGACAAAGATCAGTTATGTCAATGTCAGTCTTGCCCAGGTATCTGTCCTGCTCCATGTTTATGTTTGTTTGGATTGGGACCTTTCAATTTGTTAATGATTTGTCATGTGAAACTTGTTTGGAATGGCATTTCACCAAAGTTTAAGGTTCCATTTAGTTAAATCATTCTGAAGTTAAGTTATAAGGTGGTTATTTTATGCTTCTTTTTCATATGGTATGGTGCATGTTTGATTCCCAGTTGGGTTTGTGAAAGAATTAACATCTTAGATCATTAGATTGCCTAATCAAGGGTAAAAATAATTAGTCATATTAATGTTAAGTTTAAGGATGCATGACCCCTTGGTAAAAGTTCATTTGCGAATTTTATGAAAAGGGAACAATGAGAGGGACATTTTTACAGGTTAGTTGGGGGAGAGGGTTAAAATGCTCATTTGACGCATTCACTTGGTTCGAGTTGCAAATCGGCTCACGTCTGGAAGCATCCCCAAGATCATAGCATAATAAAGCTTCGTCAAGTCTTTCATCACCTGTTTGGAATCGTGTTTCAATATTTGAATTGTAGGCTGTGCTCTGATGTGGACTATTATAATTGTAGGAAAGAATGGTGCATCTTGAAGATGTGGTTTAAGAATAAGATGGCCTGCAGTGTGTTAGGCTCAATCTGATATTCTAGTTTCTATTTAATTTTTTTGATAGTAAGGATATCTGTAAGGCCTTATGTATAAACCCTTCCATAGCTATCACAGTGTTTAAATTTGTATATGTTAAGATTCCATAATGTTAAACTAAATGCTAAACTGAGCTCATATGTTTGCTTGATTTTTAAAAAAGAATAAAAATATTCTTCTACTAGGGACTAACTTGCCCGTCGTTTACACTTTCAGGATGAAATTGAACCTTTCTCTAGTTTTAAAGCATGTTTTCAGCAAAGTACTTGTCCAAAATTATAACTAGTCTTGTTATTTGAGCAGAGCCAGAGGGTATTAGTTTATACAGTCTAACGATATACTTTTTTTTCCCACTTGTAGTGTGTGATGAAAAGTTCTTCTCTGAGTTAATGAAGGAAGCATCAGATATAGTAGGGTACTTTAATTCAAGAGTTAAGCATCTCCTTCATCTTCATGTTGCAAGGGGACTGCACAGATATGTGTTGCGACTGCGCCAGTGCTTTAAAAATGACAAGCAAGCCCTTGCCCAAGAAGGAAGAATTCTAATTGAGTACATTGCAATGAATGCTATTGCAATGAGGAAAATACTTAAGAAATATGATAAAGTATGCAACAGATGAAACAATTCTTCTCTTTATACTTCTCTGGTTAAGTGTTGTTTGGTTCACTCCATCATTTTCTATTCTACTCTAGGTACACAGCTCTATGAATGGGAAGAATTTCAAATCCAAGATGCAAGCCGAACACATAGAACTTTTACACTCACCTTGGCTAATTGAATTGGGTGCTTTTTATCTGAATTCAAGTGGTCGAGATGGTTGTGAGCTTGATGGAGTCTACGGACACTTTTCATGTGATCTAGATGTAACTAAATCTTCAATGACATTGATTCTTCCAGATTCTATTAAGCTCGAGTATGATCTAACTTGTGCAATTTGCCTGGTAAAATCCTATCTGTATGCTCTGTAGTAAAAACCAATTCTTTTATTTATCAGTATCTCTTATAAATGCTGGGACTGTGGTATGATAGGATTTTGTTTTCAATCCATATGCTCTCGGTTGTGGCCATATCTTCTGCAAGTCATGTGCTTGCTCAGCTGCTTCTCTGATGATTTTTGATGGCCTTAAAGACGCAAGTCCAGAGTCAAAGTGCCCTATATGCAGAGAGGTATGCATTTTGCAGTTAAGTATTTATATATCAAAGAAAAAAAAAAACTCTGCACAGCACATGTTAATTAAACAATTAAAAGTGGAACAAAGAAGTATTGTTAAAAAATGATAAAGAGAATTCACTAGTTCGATAATGCACAAAAGCATGGCCACCTTATTATAATAAAGTACAATGATTATGTCATTTATCTTTGCTTTTGTTTTTAATTACATAGACTTGCTTATATAGAAACTACAAATACTCCATCGTTTCTTTCATGCAGGTTGGAGTTTATTCCAAGGCAGTGCATATGTTAGAGCTTGATCTGCTTATTAAAAAAAGGTATTACATGGTACATGATAACATTTCCATATCTTATTCTTGTGTGAACATTATCGTCACAGTAACTTTCAATATTTCCCAGGTGTAAAGGTTATTGGAAAGCGAGGCTAGCTGATGAACGAGTTGATATGTTGAAGCAATCAAGGGAACACTGGAATTTACAGTCCACATATGCAATTGGATTGCTGTAGGTTTTGTTATGCTTTGGCCATGGAGACACTTTTAACAAAAAGGTTGGACTTTATTTCTTAAGACCTTAGCAAAATGAGAGAATTAGTAAATAAAAGCGGGAATTTTAGAAAGTTAGCTGCGCCTTCAGCCATAATTATTCTAGATAGAGCTGGTGATAACCTGACAGGTAGCCAGCATTTTTGTCTTGCCTATAAGTTGAAGAATTTTATGTGAACAATTGTCAGTGCTTGCATTGGTTTATTTTATAATCAAAACAACTTATTTTGTGTTTTTTATTTTTGGTTTTCCAAATTATCCTCCCACATGGTATATGAGAAACTAATTTTATAGTGCCATAGCAGACTTGAAACAAGAACACACACTGTCGAGGGAGAGAAAGAGAGGAAGAAACAATTGATATAAACTTGATTCTGAGTTGATGAAAAAAAAGGTACATCACTTGGCCTTTAATAGGCATTCTACTCTAATATTATATTGTAAAATACAAAGTACTTCATGGTTAAGGAATTGGACTATAATTTTTGTGGTCCAGTTGTAAAACTAAACACTGAAATTGATGAAGTTATGGTGCAGCAAAAAAAAAACTGAGTGCCTTGGAACTTTGCAATGAAACTTGCAGTGTGGCGCCTACAATTTATCTGTTGTGATGTAATGAGGAAAAATATCATGTAACACTTGATTTATTTTCTGACAAGCGTGATGTGGTAACGCAGTACCAAACACCCACTATCATTTGACATCCAAGTTTCACTAAAAAGGGGAGATTAAGGGGGTGCTGGTCTCTTAATCTCAGTCGCTTACATCCCTTGGAGAGCAATTTTTATCCTAAGATGCCAAATGATATTTATTTTTTTATCAGTTGATGACTCCTTGCAAATATTTTCAACTTTATCCACATACTATGAGAGATAATAATGCTCTACACACCCTAGAGTTACCATAAGTGAAGATTGCACAAAATGTCTCATGCATGTCCTGCAAAAGACATGGTTTTAGCCCTCCATTCCGTAAGTTTTTCCTACACACTATCTATGATGAAGGAGTACTTGTTCATTGCGATTCTATTTTGTGGATCATAGGAATGCCAAGGTAGCAATATCCTCAATGAGTAATTTGTTGCCTAAAATTGTGGTCTTGTAGCAGGTCCATAGAGGCATTTTTTTTTATAAGTATACCCATGATTTATATAGATTGAGATTCTGTATGGTGTCCAAACAAAACATGTCCAACAGATTCTTAACTAGAGATATCTGATGAGGGGAAGCTTCAACTGTATGTCCTAGGGTTCAAAATGAATAAATTTAAAGTCAGAAAAATAAAAGAGGTTGGTTGAATGGTCCAGTTTATTCATCTTAAAGAAAAGATAAATTTTAGAAATAAAGTGATTATTATTAATTTTAGAAATAAAGATAAATTGTGAAGAGAAATCAATTAATTTTCTCAACTTTGTGCTTGTGTGGAACATAAGCGACTTCTTTCGGCACCAGTGGCGAGTGTGCGGATTATATAGCCAAAGTAGGCACTCTTCAGGGCATGTTTTTGTGGTACTCTAAAAACCTCCTGCTGAGATTGGACCTCTTTTTCTATTGATGTTTTAGGGGTTTCTTTTGTTAGGCGTTAGGTCTTTTTTTTTTAAAAAAAAATCTTGTAACAAAAAATGATTTGAATCAATTTGATTGATTTACTTTAAACTATTTGGGTATACCCCTAAAGAAAAGTGAGAGATTTCAAAGCCTAATTCAACCTAATGTTTTGGATGAACTAGATACAACACTGATGCATTTGCACATATTTATTTACAATATCTTTTAAAATTATATAAAAATTACTATAGTTCAAATAAATAAATAAATTTTTAAATAAATTTCAATTAATAAAATATAATAAAATAAAAAATAAATGTACCGAAACATTTCAATAAATATTATGAGAGTTCTACTTGTATAACTTAATATTACTCGCACTTTATAATTAATATTTAATAATTACAATTGAAGTAATTTTAAAATTTCATAAATTATTTATTTAAAAATATGAAATATCATTAAGTGAGTTTAATGTAAATCAAGTAATAAATTTTTACAGTTAAAAAAAAACATTTTATTTAATATTTTTATCAACAAGAAAGTAATTTTGACTTTTCAAATTATAACATTGTATAAATTTAATAGCTTTTTATCTGCAAGAAAGTAATTTTGACTTTTCAAATTATAATAATTTATAACTTTAAAATATTTTAAAATATCATTTAGTAAATTTAAATAATATATAATAGATCAAGAAATATATTTAAAGATTTTTTTCCAAATAATACGCACGTACATTATAGTTAGTAATAAATACCATATATATGATGACATTTGAAAAGCTTTTTTTTTTTAATGGGTCGTTTGAAAAGCTTAGAACTACATCTTATACAATATTTGTTAGTAAATATTTTTAGATTATATTTTGATTCATCGGAAAGCAAAACATTTTTAGATTATTAACCAATATTAATTTTTAATTTATTTATATTTAAAAATATTACTTAGTTTCATCTTAAATTTTAAATTTTCCCCTCAATTTATGATTTATAAATAACATTCTAACTAATTTTCTTACCAAAAAACATTCTAAATAAATTCAATTTAAATTTAATAAATCAATTATTTATATAAGAAATTTAAAAGTTGATCATTAATTAATAGTTAATACATTTTTTTGATAATTAATTAACATTTAATACAATTAATAATATAAAAAGCTTATCAATAACTAATTACTATTATTATTAATGCAAAGACAATAATTAATATATATTTTTCGTCAATATTAACATATTTTAAAATTTAAAATTATAATAACATATAACTTTCAAAATATAAAACATTATTAAGTAATTTTTGTAGACATGAATAATTCTTTCTTCTGTGTTTTTTTTAAATTTATTTTTTATAATAATATGCACATACATAAGAGTTAATAATTAATAACATATTGTATCATTAGAAAATTACAAAAGCATTTTTTTATAATAATTGATAGCATGGTTAACAAATAGCATTGTTTCATTAAATAACTTTAATATTTAATGTGTTTGTTTTATATAACAAATATTACTCAGTTTTATTTTATTATTCTTAATTTTTCTGACTAATAATTAATATTTTAATATTTATTAATTTTATTATATATCTCAGAAGTTTAACAATTAATATTTAATATACTATTAATAACATAAAAATTCATCAATAGATTAATATTGTAATTAATGCAAGGTTGAAGTTAATTTTATTTTTATATATATATAGATATAAAATATAAATCTAATACCTTTAAAAAAATATAAATCTAATAGGTGAATTTAGGATAAATTATTACATGTTTATCCAATATAAATTCTAATAGATCATCTTCTTGTTTGATTTTGTTGATCACATAACTCTCTTCTCTCATCATAACCATAACCATGTCAAATTTCTCATCTTGGTTCTCTCGCTTTCGTTCTTCCTCCAAGTTCTTGTTCCACCGCACTCTCCACCAAAACGCACCCGCCACCACTGTCTTCAGCTCCCACAGAACAAGGACACCACCATGGATGCTTCCTCTAGCTCTTGCTGCTTCTGCTGGAGCACTTGCTCTTCAACCCCATTTCCACCCTTCCCTTTGCGACGCCCCTCATTCCAATAACAGGTGAATTTTCATCCTTATCCCACCCCATCATTTTGTTATGCCAAAGTTTATCTCTTTTTATTCCGTCTTGTCGTTTACGATTAAGAAAAACTGTAGCTTGGTGTGTTTTCTGGGAATTTGCGTGAAAGCTGTCCTGATTCTGATACTTCCTCCATATAGCAGTGAAGTCTTCCGAGGTCTGATAGACATGAAACTTGTTATGATTTTAGTGGTTTGAAAGAGTCATTAGTTTTGACATGAAGCTTAATTTTCACTTGAAACGACAAGTATAACTGAATAGTCTCAACAAATTAAGTAATTATTTGACAATAACATGCAATTTCTTATAATGGATGGTAGAGATGTGAGCATTGGGGGCAAAGGTAGCACCCAGTATGTTGTTAAGGGATCACAGAAAAAATTTCCACAAGAGCTTCTCGAGGAGCTGAAAAACATCTGTCAGGTACTAAATCTCAACTTATCTGATATCTCATAAAGTTGAATCAAAGACAAGAAGATTAAGAAATGCTTGGGCTGGTTCTAAATTGTTCATCAATTATATCTGAAATTTCTTTTTTGTTCTTGTGATTTCTCATTCAGAAGATTGATTATCATCTCATTTGTTAAATTTGGTTTGCACTTTTTGGAAAGAAGGCTGGTCTTATTAATTGGTTTGTCGTCAATGTTTGAGAATACTTTTTTTTTTGGTGAAATAAGAATGAAGTCACATCACATGAGCAATTGTTTTGGACCTTCAACCTGTTGTTTATCAGCCTGAATTTTTATAATACTTCATTTCCTGATTTCCTCAGGACAACATATCACTTGATTATGATGAAAGATATGTCCATGGAAAACCACAAAACAGTTTTCACAAGGCTGTCAATATCCCAGATGTGATTGTTTATCCAAGGTGAGACAAGCTCTGAACTGTTGGCTAGGATTTTTGTTTCATCATTCATCTTTCCGTAACTCTTAAATGCTGCAGCAATTTAATGTAATACTGTTAGATTTTAACTTCATCACAAATTGTTACTTGCATTGAGAAAGGCCCAAGAAATTTCTCTTGAAGTGTTTTTCCATATAGCAATTTGGTCTAGTGATATTTTGTTAGTTGTCGTGATGAACTAATTCTCCCAACAGCTTAAACTGTTAGGTAAAGTATATGAATGGTTTTTATATCTAACATGCCCCTGTACACTAGAGCCCTTGGGGCTTGAAGCTTGGAAAAATGTAGACCCTCCCAACTTTGCGCTGATATTTAACTTCTTATTTAAAAGAATGAGGTTGTAAGGATCAAACTCTAGACCATTTGGTCTAGAGACTTTGATACAACGTCGTGGACCAACTCTTCCAAAAGCTAAAGTTGTTAGAGCACATATATGGTTTTAATATCTTATCGTTACAACTGTTTTGAATACCATTTTGATGCATCACATGTTCTAGTAGAGTTATTTTTAAGATCCCACATCGACTAGAGATATGACCAAAGTAGCCCTTAGAAAGACTTGGACAATCCTCACCTCTTGAGCTACCTTTTTGATTTGAGTTAGGTCTTGCTCAAACACTTACCTTTTTCATTGCGTGTGTAAAAAAAACTTTATTATGGTCACCCTCATAAGAAAACCCTAGTTGCCTTCGTTGTGGCCACCTTAGATTGCCTTCATTACAACCGTCAATCCTACAAACTCCATGCTCTGGATGTCCAATTCTGGGCATGAGGGATGTGTTAAAATCTCACATTGACTAGAGTTTGGCTAAATTAGTCCTTTAAAGGTTGGGCCTAACTTAACCCTAAAAGTGGCCACCCTAGGTTGCCTTCATTGCAACCGTCAGTCCTACGAACTTCACGCCCCAAAAGTCCAATCCTGTGCATGAGGGGGATGTGTTAAGATCTCACACTGACTCTAACATATGGCTAAAGTAGTCCTTATAAAGGTTTGTGCAATTCTCATCTCTTGAACTAACTTTTGGGGTTGAGTTAGGCCCAACCCAAAATCTAATGTAATGCCATGGTCTTGATCATTTTTGCTTGGGGTTTTTATTTGTACCCTTACTTAACACGTGTTTATTCTATGTTTGACTGACCTGAATGCTGTTTTTGGAGACAGCCCTCTTATAATGTGGTCGATATCTTTGTTAAAGTAAATTTCTAGTTAATATTGGTTAATCTGTATGCTTGTGCAACAATATTTTGATTCATCTCCGTCAGGTCTTTTAATCCTGCAGAACCATATAATCACATTTCCTAATGTTCAGTTTTTTTTATACCCATATGCTGTTATATCCTGTTAGAAATATAATCTAAAACCATTCATGTGCCTTCACCCAACAACTTAAGCTTATGGGATAGTTGATTCATGACATGTTATTAGGGCCAATATTACCAAATAGTCTAGAGTTTGATCCTTGTCGCCCCCTTCTAATTTCAGGTGGGTTTGTCCATTATCCATGCCTCAAGCCCAAAAAATTCATGCGCGAGGGGGCATGGTAGAAATATAATATAAAACCATTCATGTATTTTCACCCAACAACTTAAAAGCCTTTGGAATAGTTAGTTTATAACTTTTCTAGTATCTAATTTTATTGAGAATACATGCAGTGACTTCTATTATGTGCATTGGAGTATGCAAGGAGACTGGGTCTGAAATTCTTACATCTGACTTTCTGACGAGTCATAGGGTTGATTGCAAAATATACATATATCTTGTCTGTCAATTTTGACAAAAAAAATAGATAAGAAAAAATATTTTTACACAGAGCATCCACCGATATTTAATTTCTTGCATTGTACTTTCATTTGCAGATCTGAAGAGGAGGTCTCCAAGATTCTCAAATTATGCAACAGTTATAAGGTTTGAGTTTTTCCAACTCATCTGACATTGGTGAGCATGTTTAAGCTGATTGTCTTACCTCCACATATCTCTTGTAATCTTTATTTAACTTTTATTTATGTAATTTTTTGGTAACAGATTCCTATTGTACCTTATGGTGGAGCTACATCAATTGAGGGTCACACTTTATCCCCCAATGGCGGGGTTTGCATTGACATGTCATTAATGAAAGTATGTACATGTTCTATTATGATAGTGACATATTTGTATATAGTTGTTTCTTGTAGGACTACTTTGTTATTAAATATATATATTTGGTTTCAATGGAATGATGTGTAAGACTTTTTTATCCCATGTCTACTCAAGAGTTACTGAGTATACTCGTTTTAGGCAAACTAGAATAAATCTGGCACAGTAGGTTTGTTGAAGTTTCAGATGCCTTTGTTGGATTAGAATTTTTGTTTAAGCTGTAGTTTTCTGTTTTTCGCTTTCCCTTTTCAATCCTTCTTGTGAGCTTTTATTGAGAGGAAATCTTATCCTTCCTCTTTGTTCTCAATCTTCACATAAAATCCTTCCCCTCCTGCCAAAGTAAGATGTCTTTCGTTTGAATTCGGCATGTTTCCAATACTAAAACGTAAGCGCCTACCGTACCTCAGTCCTTAAGGGGATAAAATATAAAAATGAGAACACTAAGATGATGAGTTTTGCTTAGTTGGAAGTTCATTGTCATATGCGTCTGTGTCTTCAATCTGCTAACCAGATAGCAATTTTACACATTTGTTCTTAGTTCTAACAACTATTATTTTCTCTTTAAAGTAACTTTTGAGGTTTGTATTGCGTTAAGCAGTGAGATACTGAGATATATTGTGAAAGTGTTTGTCTTAATGACAGAGTTGAAAGTTTACTGACTTGATATGACTTCCATATCTATGTCCTAAATATATTCTCCTTGACTTCCGATGTAGAAAATCTGAAAAAATAATGCTATGTCATAATCTATGTGGTCATTATCAGATGTACTTTTTCCTTTTGCAATTTGCATTACAGGAGGGTTCATACTAGTTATAAACCCATGAAATGCATAATTGTAATGTTGTAGTACTGAATTGTAACACCACATATGTCATAATCTTTATTGGTTACTGTTGTGAAGCAACTATTTGGTTAAGACTCATCAATGATTTTTCATTATCTGTCAAACACACCCAACCATTTGGGTTTGAAGCTTGGGAAATATACAAAGCCTCTTACTTTTTGGTGAAATTCAGCTTTTTATGAGAAGAATTGGGTGGCAAGGATCAAACTTCCGACCACTTGATCAAAGAGGCTTGGATACGATATCATGAACTAACCTATTCCAAAAGTTTAAGCTATTAGGTGAAGACACATGAATGGTTTCCTATTGCATATATAAGAATTGCTTCAAATTTTGGAAGTATTTCCAGTATAATTATTAGCACCACAAAGACTAAAGACACTGTTGCGTGGATTTCTTACTATCTTGTGGAGTTAATTGAATTTGTGATAATAGGAAATTGTGTTAGGATCTGAAGTCATACTTTTTTTAATGATTAATTCATTGTCCACTGCAGTATTATTCATTCGAGTAATCTGGTTATCTCCTATCTATGTAAGCAGTATATTTGCTTATATTTGATATATTAAACATGCAGACTATAGAACACATGTGCATATAGGCACATTGGACATGAAAGATGAACTTACTTTAGCTTTTTAACTTACATTGCCCACTGTTCAATCTATAGAGGGTAAAAGCATTACATGTTGATGACATGGATGTGGTTGTTGAGCCTGGAATTGGATGGATGGATCTTAATGAGTTTTTGGAACCTTATGGCCTATTTTTTCCACTCGATCCAGGTTAGTTGAATATGTCCTGAGAATATCTCTGACAGTTGATGCATACAAAAGACATATATGCTGGAACAAAGCATTATTTTTGGATGCTTATTCACTGAACATTGAATTTTTTACTTGTTACAAACAGGTCCAGGTGCAAGCATCGGAGGCATGTGTGCTACACGCTGTTCTGGTTCGTTAGCTGTAAGGTGGTCACTTTTCTGTTATGTTTGTTTTCATCTTTTGATGGCAAACTGTATTACATGCTTGTTTAAATGTTTCACCTGTGGGGGTGTCGAGCTGTCAGGGCTTGCAATTTCAAATATTTGGTTCCACGTCCAAGGTTTTTTCTTGTGGATTATTAATATAGATTACTAAACTCGATGTCGACGTAATTCTGTCACTCAAAATTTTCGGATGTTACAAAGTTTTTTTTGAAAAACAACTATATCACTGTTTCATCTTACTGGGCATGATTGTTCCCCGTACTAATTTGCAGGTATGGAACTATGCGTGATAATGTCATCAGTCTCAAGGTTTGTTAATCCCATATCTGGTCTGTAATGCATTTCTGTGATGATGTATTTACAGTGCTGACTGTGTTCTAGGTAGTTCTCACTAATGGAGATATTGTGAAGACCGCATCTCGTGCAAGAAAGAGTGCTGCAGGGTTTGTTATATTCCTTTTTCCTTTATCTATTAATCAATTTCACTTCTAATTTCTTTCCCTTCCATGAGTTTTTTGAGAGGTCAGACAAAAGGAATAATATAAGTAAACTAGGAAGGGGAAAAAATGTAGAAAATTACATCCACAACACAAGAGAATATCTTAGACACTTCTCTACTTCATCCATCCTGTTTGGATGTGATATTTAACATCATTGACAGTCTCTCCATCTATTATGATGACAGTCTCTTCATCCTCATTTCTTGCAACATGTCGTCCAGCTGCTTTACTGGTTGGATATTGAAATCCATATATTTCGTTACTCTTTTTAATGTACTGAATCGAAATCCCTTGGAATTCAGCACCCACTCGCCCAAACAACATCAGCAATAAGAAGCTTGCACCTTGGCACTTCATCCCAAGTATGTCTAGTAAGTCTGTCCATTAGGAACGGAAACAAGTACTTCATCCCAAGTATGCCTAGTAGAAATTCTGTCCATTAGGTACGAAACTAAGTATGCAGGCTTTAACATCAAGCCTTGATTAAATACTTGTGCTGTAATACTCTTCACTTAAACCTCCCCTTGTCTGAGCATTTGTCTTCTTTTGTCGTACATATGCTTGGTCACTAGAAGCATGCTATACTACTTTATGTTACATTGCAAAATACTTCCTAGAACCCTCATCCAATCGCAAGGTATGAGATAGTCATGTTTTTAAGGTCTTGGGCTCTTCTACTACAACGACTAGCTTTTGTGGTATGGTTCTCATAAATTGGTACCAGAGCCTTCCGCCATGTCTCTCAGTTGCAAACGAGCGGTGCAAGTAGTGACGTCGGCATTGCAATGTTCGCCTTAGACTAGTCAAAGGGGCTAGTGCACAACCAGCCTGCATGGGCGCTAGGCGCCGGGGCTGCAGAGCGTGGTGGGAAGTTAGGATCAAATTGTAAGGTATGGGACTTCAGTCCCACATTGGAAGTATGAGATTCTAGTGCGGCCTTTATAAGGCCTTGGGCTCTCTAATTACAACGAATAGCTTTTGTGGTATGGTTCTCCTAAGGTTCTTATCAAGATGTGTAATGACATGCTATTATTATTTTTCTTTGAACTATATGCTAGGTATGATCTGACCCGCTTGATGATTGGGAGTGAAGGAACTCTTGGTGTTATAACAGAAGTTACATTGCGGCTTCAGAAAATTCCCCAGTGCTCAGTGGTACATTCATTATTTCCTTTACTTTTTGGATGTATCCTCCTTTCTCTAAGTTTGATCTAGTCCACTGAACTTTGTTATTGTCATCAATTTATTAAATCTAGATGTTACATTCTCGTCATTTAATGTGATTGAAACTCATTAAAATGTTTCTTATTTGTTATGATCCTTGACATATATGAATGCAAGCTGTATCATCCAACTTCTAGACTTGGATTGCAAGGTCACTTGTTTCTGGTTTCTATCCTGGAAAAAGTTATTTTATAAGCTGCAGTTAATTTAATCAGTGCAGCTTGCAATTTAGAAGTTACTTTTAATGTTTTTATGCTCTGGGGATATCTTAACATTGCTCAATACCTGGTGTTACAATGCTTCTTCCTCTTGTTAGTTTTCATGTTATCTCCATATCATATGGACAAATCAAGCTAGAAAAAATACATTATATACATCCTTCCATAATATCTCTAGGTGTATTAAACTATGTACTTAGTAGATATTGAATTTATTTATCCTGTTATTCTACAAAATTTAATATTTAAGTTTCTTAAAATGGGTTAACTTTCCATATCAATTTTATTTCGTGGGAAATCTTAGCAGTTGGCCCAGCCCATTCATATTATGTAGATTCCATTTTCTCACTTAATGTCTTCTGGTATTTGCCTGTTGTATTTCATTGTTAGAGATATGTGCTTATATTCCTTCTCTATTATTGCTATATTTGCATATTGTGAGTTATTTGGGATCATAAGGATTACCTAACTAACCAAAGAACAGGTTGCAATGTGCAACTTCCCTTCTGTGAAGGATGCAGCTGATGTTGCTATTGCCACGATGATGTCTGGTATACAGGTAGGACTCTGGCTTCAAATATTTATACCATTCACTATCCAGTTATCATGTTTCTGTAATTCTATTTATGCTGGTTAGGTGTCAAGGGTAGAGCTATTGGATGAAGTTCAAGTGAAAGCTATCAATATTGCTAATGGCAAAAATTTGCCTGAATGTCCAACTTTGATGTTTGAATTTATAGGAACAGGTGAACATAAGATATAGAATTTGTCTTACTCTCTTTATTAATCATTATTTCCCACATACATCAGTATTGCCCGTTGACCATGAAATTGTAAAAAAATTATGTCAATGAGCTCAACCTTTGAAATGACAATGGTAATAATGGTTAGAACATAAAAATAATAATGATTCCATTAGGCAATGTCATTATTGGATACTGTCTGAATCTGTCATCTATTAGCCGAAAGGACACTCCCATGCTAATGATGTAAGCTTCTCATACAAGAAACGTACAAGCTACGAAGTCTTAAATTGATATTGGTTATGGATAAAGGAAAGAACATAATATATTAAAAACAAAAGAGGTAAGGGAAGAGGACATGAAGTACATGGACCAACAAGGTCTTATGCAGTCTTTCCCCTTGTAATTCTATGATCTAAATGGGAAAATGGTAACACACATTGGTCTTGCCCTAATCTGCTCTATAAATGTAACTTTTTAAGTGTCAGCATAAAATCTATTACCTGGATATATCAAAATATCATACGAACATGAAGTGCATTGCAAATCACATACTTCAAATGTATAAAAAAGTCAGAAGCTGCTTGGAAAATTTGGTAATGTTAGGATTCAATTTCGAGGTATAGGATTTGAGTCCAACATCATAAGTATGGAATGCCAATGTAGGGCTTATAACTTCATATGTCTTTGGGTTCTCCCACTATAATAGCTTTTCTGGTGTGCTTCTCCCGAAATTGTTAAAAGGTAAACTGTCACATGGTAAAATATCCAAATCAAATGAGGGAAAGAGAGAAACTTAAATTTTGTAGTTTAACTTACTAATTATGTCTTCATATAAAAGAAAAGCCGCAAACTTTCTATGGGATATACTAAATACAGTATTCCTGTCAGTATGAAATAAGGCAGTGTCCTTTTTGATGAATGCACCATATTTTCCTAATCAATTGCAATTACCTAACTGCTAATTCACTGATCTATTCTTTAGAGGCATATGCACGTGAACAAACACAAATTGTTCGAGAACTTGTTTCTGAGCACAATGGCTCAGATTTTGTATTTGCAGAAGAGCCTGAAGCAAAAAAAGAACTTTGGAAGGTAGTGATCTTTTACTATGGTTAGCTGTCCTTTTTTTTCCCTTCCCCTCCCCCAGTTATTTGCATATTGGTCGTTTACAATGTATACATACACAATAAACAAGATTAGGAATCTGGATAACATCTTCCTAAGTTATTCTGTTGCCACCCCAATTTGTAGTTTCAATCCTATCTTGTTCAATTAAGCATATTGAGTAGCAACCTCATTATTAAATAGTCAGTATTACTATTTACTTCCACATTTTGGTTAATATCTTGTTCATGTGCAGGCAAGGAAGGAAGCACTATGGGCCTGCTTTGCATTGGAACCTAATATGGAAGCAATGATTTCGGTAAGTTGGATATGAAATATAGATTTTCATTTCCCCATTTTGATTTAGATGTTTAGCTGTTGGAAAACAACTAAAGAATTCCATCTAACCCTTGAAGAAATGTGCTTTAATCTGATTTAATTTGAAGATATCCATATAAACCAAGTCAATGTGGATTTAAGACTGTATGTGGTTATTGTAGACAGGAAAATGGAGGAAGAATGATTTATTTTCTTTCTTAGAACATATATTTATCCTTCTTCTCTTGCAGTGCTGCTGCCTTTCCTCTGATAAACGTTGGCTGTTAACCCCTAAGATCAAAGGAATAGAATGCCTGTGTGAAGACTTGAAATAGAATCACTTGAAACAAATTTTTTCCCTCACATTCCAAATGATAAGAGTTCCAGTTTCCAACTGTTCTTGACTTCCTATTGGTTCGATTCTCTAAGGACTTTTTTTTTGGCATTCTAACTTCTGCAGGATGTATGCGTTCCTTTATCTCACCTTGCCGATTTAATTTCAAGGTCTAAAAAGGAGCTGGATGCATCACCACTGACTTGGTATGACAGATCAGGATTATTTGGTTCTGAATCAAAATCTGGATCATGAAATTAGATTTAATTGTTTATATTGTTCATGATACTTGATGATGATGGATGATCAAAAGACTGATGCGTAGTGAATGTACTTGTTGTTTCTTGCCAGCACAGTGATTGCCCATGCTGGTGATGGTAATTTCCACACGGTGATTATGTTTGATCCTGCCCAAGAAGAGCAGAGGAAGGAGGCAGAGAGACTCAACCATTTTATGGTTCATGCTGCCTTGTCATTGGAAGGTAATTACAAGTTGTTGACACAAAGTATTGCCTGTTAGTGTGATATTTCAGGTTCCTTTTAGCATTCAGCATTTTTCTCCTTGAAATCCTTCCTATTGACATTAATAAAGCAGTGTAAGTTATAAAAACTGGTTTATTTTGCTTTAAAACAGGAACATGTACTGGTGAACATGGTGTTGGCACTGGAAAGATGAAGGTACTGCACACTTATCTATGATTCTAAATTTCCCGACATTACATAATCTAACAAATCATTGAAATTGTGGACATAGTATGGTGTCGATTACCTTTTAAAAAGCAAGCCTTCACCATAATCTGGCTACACAGTTACAGCAGATTGTTTTTGCGTTGTATGAATAGGTTTGAACAAGTTGATCCTATATTTCATGATTGGTTGTTATATGAATCATGATTTTCATGCAAAGTTTGGCTTTGACAAGAGTCAATCATGTTTTGATTTTTCGTGGTTGTTTTTTTATGGTATTTTTGTTCCAAATTTTATTCTTTATTTTAGAATTGAGTTTAGCTTTCAAGTAATAAAATTCTTATCCCTGGTCGCTTTTTTCAGTATCTTGAAGAAGAACTCGGAGAGGAAGCATTGAGAACTATGAAAAAAATAAAAGCAGCCTTAGATCCCAACAATATTATGAATCCAGGAAAGCTCATCCCTCCCCATGTTTGTTTGTAGCAGTACAAGAGGCAAGTTCAATACTAACAGTCATGGATAAACATGGTCTCCTCAAATTTACAAGTTAACGCATTGCAGTTTCTAGCATCAGGAAATACCTGTAGAATCTGCTTCTCGCTATGTAAGGACATAAGGAAAAAGCTCTTCTGAAGTGAGTTTGTGAGAAAGCAAGGGTTTATCTGTTTTGGATCGTTATGGATTAATTCTATCATGCACTTTAAAATAAATGAGTGGTGGATAACCTCTTGTTTTCTCAATTTTACAAACATACTCACTTTAGAATATAGATAAGCCTTATCCAAAGGCTGTAATGTTTTCATAGAAATGCTCAAGGCCATTTCAGTTTTTGGCCACTCTTGTTGTGTATGAGGAAGTCTCTATGAGATGCTAAATAACACTCTTCTCGCCTTCAGACCATATCAAGATATAATGCATAGTTTTATAGAGGAATGTTTTCAATATATTTTCTAGCAGTTTCTTTTTTACTGAGTAAAATCTATGTGAATCTCACAAAATAGGGAACGGATCTCACTAAATAACATGCGTGAGAAACATGATTTAGGGGATTGACATCAATTGCATTTAATAATAGTGTGTTGAAACTTGAGATAATGGGATACTTCTATATTCCCAGTCTCAGTGATTTTCATGCAGTCACTATTCTCTTTTTGTTTACATATAAGACAGCTGTACTTAGGATATGACAACAATTGAAGATCTTTTCATTTGTAAATCTTAACACTATGTTAATATTTTTAATTTGTTTTGAATATGATTGGGAAAATAAACAGTGAGGTTCTGTACATCCGTTGTCAAACTTAAGTGAGGTTCTTAAGTTAATATACAGCTGCATATATAGGTTAAGTGTGATTTTTTTGTCAAACTCAAAAACAAGCATGGATTATAGTTGGTAAGTGACGTTTTCAAAACGTAAATCTTTTGCTGTCTCGTGACTGATACGACAATTGTATAGTATTTGTTTTGATTTGAAAGTAAACTATATCTAATTATACAATGGGACAAAATTAGATTTGTTTCACATTGCCCAAATGATGTGTAATAGTGACAAAATAAGAATCTCAAAGTAGTTGAGAGTGATCTTAATAAAACCGACGTGTAATTGTATCCTCAATTTCAATGCAGGTTGTGGAAGCTGTTTGATGAAATAATTGCATCTCAGTGACACTAGTTGATGAAATAAGTCTGGAGATGCATCTCCTTTAGCAATTGTATATTAATATTCAAGATACACTCCACCTACCCTATAACTACTTGGACCTTTTAGCAGCAGATCATGTTCTGCCGCATTTAGCAGGTCCTTTTCATCGTTGTCGCAATCGTTATTTTTCCACTCCAATTCCAAGTCCAATGTATGCTCCGTGTGCTTTTCTAAGATACTTTTCCTTGTGCAACGCATGCTTCGTTTGAGTTTGATTTTTATTATTGTTGTATTCATATGAGATTTTATTTTTCTTGATTGAATTCTATCACCCAAAAAAATACCCACCCCTCTTCTTGACTTTAGAATGAATTCTAGAGGATTTCCGAACATGCACTTATATAACTCTTAAGCTACTTCAAGTTTTGAAAGAAAACAAAAATTCAATTTCAAAACTTGGAGTTTCATAAAAAGCAATTCACTCCTAGAAGGCATGACAAAACAAACAAGCGATTTTTTCCTTTTGCATTAGGATCTTCATATGTGACTTGACAATGTCACGTGAAACCTTGTGCGTATATCTTTATTCATAAATACACTAAGACTACGCATTTTTTTTTTTGGTTACATGAAGAGCTAACGTCCGAGAGGTGACTACAAAGGAATAGAACGCGGGAAAGAAACTCCCGTACAATCAAACATGACTAAGCTAGAACACCAAGGAGGTGTAGTGTCCCAAATATAATTCCCCATAGCTAGACTGTGAGCCATATTAGCTAGGTTATTCGCCACCTGATTAGCTTCACGATAAACATGACAACATCGAACATCTCAATTACGCACCATATAAGCTCGAATCTAAACTATTAAGGAAGCATAAGGATGGAACTCCAAGCATAAGACTATGCATATTTAATACATATGAAGAGAGATTAAACATAAAATTTCAGCTTAAGAAAATTTAAGGCAATTTACACGTGAGAGAGGAGCCCCATCCTTTCCTTTCTTGTTTCAACTTCAAGTTGGGATGCATGCAATTCTAAACTACTATTTGTATTGCGACGTAGAAAAATGGCATTGACCAATGGAGTGTGTGACTGGGCCAAGGGCTATGATGAGGGGAGGAGTCTCTAGGAGTACTCTGTTTGTCTGGTTCCTGTTCCAGAAGGGACATTGATAAGGATGAAGAAAAACAATAAGACAAATTAAAATTATGCAAGGTAGCTAGCTTCTATCTTTCTAATAGATTCGGTAGGGACTTTTTTCTCCTCTTATATTTTGTCTCCTATCTTTTTGACTAAATTATCAATAATAATGATTCGTATACATCTAAATAGTATAAATATCTCTGGACACCATTTTTTCTCTTTATTTATTTCTTTCAATTACATCATATCATATCATATATCACACTTTTTTTCTATCTCTTTTTAATGATTTACACTCTTTAAGTATACACCAATCTTTATTCTTTTCTCAATTATACATATCCAAGTTGCAAATATCCATATAGCGTTTTTGGTAGATACATTTATGTCCTGTTTTGATGCTCTCTAATACATCCGTCAACTTGTACATGGTTTGCCGACAATAATTAAATTCAACATTTATACGATAACATCATATAATTATAAATTTGCACCTAATGTCAACTTTGAACCCTTTTTTTTCTTCTAGATGTGCTAAGTGTACAAGAGACGATATAAGGGCGCATGTATTTTGCATATGATATAATCTTAGTTAGAATTGATATTGATACATGAGATGAAAAGGAAGTTAGAGACATGTGCACAAGTTTTGGAAGCACACAGCTTCCGCTTAAGAAGAATACAAATAAAGTATGTATGTAATGCAATATTATAAAGAGCTTACAAATTCACATCATTGAAAAATGTTAAATCATATAACTTTAAAATGTGTAGCATCAGCTTTCATAGCTCAGTTGGTTAGAGCACCCGTTTAGTAAGCGGGAGGTCTTGAGTTCAACTCTCAATGAAAGCAATTTTGTTTTTTTTATTCAGTGTGAAGAGGTTAATTTAATCATTTATGATTAATATTGTAAATTTTTTGGTACATCTTGTACTCAATATTTATAATATTAATTTTGTTGGCTTTAAAAGTGTTGAAATAAGAGCGAAAGCATAGAAGACGCATATATTTATTCTTTTTTTCCCTGTCAAGAGGTTGGCATCTTGTACTTGGGGATGTATTAGATCGAAAACATAGAAGACACGATAACTCTATTAATTGGTTTAAAAAAAAGTGACCATGATAGTGGGTTTGACACCAAAGTTTAACTAAAAACTTCAAGGCAATGAAGCTATGAGTATTTACTATTTACAATTATGTTGTCTCATAGCAGGCAACACCTCAGCACATAAAATAAACATATAAATAGATTAGAGATTTCTCGGTCGCCGACCTCTACGAAAAGAGAAGTCATGGTATAGTTTCTCATTCACCATAATAGAGAATTTCACACTAGATACACGACTCATGATAAGAGATGTCCAAGAGGGTGGAAACCTTATTTGGTGGAGGATACTCTTAAGCAAATGTCACTCAAGCCGATTATAAGCCTTTGACATATCAAGCTTAAGAGTCATCACCATTTTCCGATCATATGTCTTCTTCATATGGTGGAAACATTCAATAGCGATGATGGTGTTATTAGTTATTAACTTGTCCCACACAAACGCACTCTGAGTCTCAGCAATGAAATTAGGGAGCACAACTTCCAGTCGATTAGCAATGTTTTTGTTGACCAATTTAAATAGTACATTGCACAAACTTAACAAACGAAACTAGCTAGTATGGACCGATTTGTTAACCTTAAGAATGAGCACAATGAGGGTCTAATTAATGGGCGCCGGTGAAGACCCACCATTCAAAATAAAGGAGTGTTAGCCACGCTCACTTTGACACTCTATTTTTAACACTCTCACATTGATTGGTTGCAAATCATGTAGATCCCACTAAACTGAAAGTGGGGTCCTTTTTTTAGTGGACCCCACATGAACTTCAACCACCCAATGAAAGATTATTAAAAATAGAGTGTTAAAGTGAGTGTTGCTAGCATTTTTCTTCAGAATATTAAGATAAAGTTGAAGCACATTCTCACCAATCACATGCCAAGACTTCTTGTAGAACAGAGCTGGCACACCATCCTTACCTCAAGCCTTTGTAGGGTGCATATAATAAAGCAAGATAATCATATTCTCTTTCTCTCGTGATAAACGATTGGCCGCCATGGAGGAAGCTTCCAACATGCCAGAAGGATTTGAGGAAACAAATAGGTTCTGGACAAAAACCCTCAAGACGAAGGCAATGTCCTTCTCTCCCACAAACACTCTCCCTTCATCATGTTGGATCTTCTCAATGGAATTTTGTTTAGCTCTTTGAGAGGCTTTACGACGAAAGAACTTTTTTTTTATCCCCGTGATGGAGTTAAGAAGCATGGGAACGCTAAGCCCACTTCACCTCCTATAACTCCACAAATGATCGAGCCTTACCTATGGTATCACGCCAAGAATCAAGGGCAACAACAGTAGTATGAATTTTTGACAATACATTTCTCCTGCTCGTGTAGCCATGACTCTTTGAAACTACTCATGCTCGTGTATCCATGACTCTTCGAAACAGAGCATCCTCTCCCTCTTCTTGCACCGCCGTTGTAACCTGTTGAAATCGCCCATGGTTGGGCTATGGTCAAATTTATGGCACTGCAAATGGAAGACAAATATGGAATTCCATAGAGCACTCCACTTGGCATTAGGAAGGAAAAAATCCAATCACTCTTCGACGGAGAAGGGATCAACTATCTTATCGGACCATGTGAATCAGTAACTACAACACCCAACATCAGATAAGATGTAATATGTCAACATATCCTAGAAGTTAGTACGGTTGGCCAAGTCAGGAGGTTCCCACCCAACTTATCTTAGGGAGACAAGATATGGTTAAAATCCCCGAAGAACAACCAAGCCCTATTTGGATCTCAGATTAAATTCATTAGCAATGGGCACACCCTCCACTTATTGATAGCTTCGGCCTTCGGAGAAGCCATAGACTCCAATAAGTAGCATATGCTCGGCCACGCTTGAGGATATAGGATGATGAGATCTCCTTCGCACCATAATAATAGCACCAACCCAAGCACGGCTTCGACCCCTACATTGACAATCGACAAAATATAAGTTCGGTAAACCACCTAGCTAATCCACATAAGTTTTACATTTTATGAACCTTTTTTCTTGCTTCCATTAAGAAAACAAGCATGAGGCCTTTAGACGAAATGAGCCTCCGCATGGATCGAACCACATGGGGGTTCCCAAGTCCCCTACAGTTCTAAGATAGGTTTTTTATGGCTGCGTGGGACAGGTAACACATGCCACTAAGTATAAAACCAAAACATAATACCATATATTTTTAGCAAAAGTAAAACATAATACCATATATTTTTAACAACATAGCACCTTCTATTTTAAGCTATTAATGTAATCCACTCAAAAGAGACTTTAAGCAAAAAAGTTATTTACATTTTATAAACATGGCAGAAAGATACATGGAGCCCACGTAAGTCTGCCAACACATACCACTAATGACTTAACACATCAGCAGTGACCTTAAGATGTACTAATATATTGCTTAATTCATTATTATATGACCATGCTAGAGCCACAGGATAAGCCATTTTAATTGACGATTGCTCTTAGCACCACTAACACTAGTAGTTGTAGTACCACCATATAAATGATCGAAACATATACCTACATGGATCCAACTCCAATCTTCAAAGAACCAATCACCACCCCTTTTGGTGCTCTATATATCTGATGTGGCTAATCATGATTGTTTGTTAATTCTACCCGGACAACTTATCTAAAAGCATACTATTAGTAAATTATGTAATTACACGCTTATTATTCACTTTAATTTAATCATGATGTGGTTAGATAATAAAACCCAATGAATGTTTGTATAAAATTTATTTATATTATTAATACATAATTATCTCAACCGTGAATTTTTCACTGATATTTTTATTTATTTAATTTGGAAGGGTGAATTCTTTATTTTATTCCCCAAAATTAAATTGTTGCTATATTAGTTTTTAAAGATATTTTTATCATTAAATCATTCACAGAAGATTTAGAAAAATATGCTTTATATTTTTTAAAATATACTATCAATAAATTAGTCCTTAACAATTTTTTTATGATCAGTTTCATCTTTTCAAGTAATTAAACATTTTTTAGGATGGTTTAGCTTTATAGTTGTTCTGTTATTTTTCCCATTCACAAAAAGTTTTAAAATAATTTTTATCTCCATTAATCATTACGAAAATGTCACTTTATTCTTACTTATTTTAGTTTTGAAGTACTTGAATATAAACTAATAAGAAATTTTATTTATCATTTTCTTATACAAAATGAAGAGACTCATTAAAAATAGGAAATAAAACCAAAATAGAATAGGTGCTAAATTTAGTTTATTATGTCATCACATTATTGGATAGTCTAAGGCAAAGGGATTGATTTTATTTATTTAGAACCAATTTATTGAAAGTATTTGAAAAGTAAATTTATTGAATTCGGTGCTTCCCATGGATAGTGGTAGAAAGCTAATTGGGTCAGCTCTAATTATTATAATAATGACCTAAGAACATGTTGAAGTGGTTTTTATTAGTTACTAGTTTTATTAATTAGAATTATTATTTCTTTTGTTAGTTGTACATGACCACATTTTTATTATAAGCCAAAAGTTGATTAAAGGAAATGCAAGAGGTACTTCAACTCAAATACAGAGAAAGAAACAAGTGCAAGAGCCCTGAACAAAAATAAAAAGCAAAAATACAAGGAGAGAAAGACCAGAAAAACCACAGGTGGGTTGAGGATAAAGAATACAATACAGCAGCAGAAATGACCTTAGAAGTAATTCTTGAAACCAACAAGTGCAACATCAGCTATGCTTGACCACATGTATGGGTCTTCTTTCATACATTGTATTGTTTCTTTTATGAATGAAAATGAAAAAATTGGCAAATGCTTTAGTTTATTTTTTTGTTGTTAGGATTTTTGTTAGCTTTTCCTTCTTGTTTCTAGTGATTCAACCTTGGTAGAGGTTTTCCTTTATGAGATAGCTACGTATATGATGTTTATTAATATTATATCATGTGTTAAAAGCAAAATCAAATTACAAAAGATGTGGTCAATGTCATGCTATATATTTTATATAGTGTGCAAATTATAACATATATAATAAGAAATAAGTCTATCTATAAATCACCAGGCGCACTAACTGTTTCTTGAGAATTTTAACTTTACTATTATATCAACTATTATACATTTTACTCAATTTATTTTCTAACTCAATTCTACATTTTTTTCTTCTTTTCATCTATCTGTGGTTTTTTATCATATCATTCATCAAGTCTCCTGTAAATATGTCTTTGTGACTTTAGATACATGTAAGTGAAAATGAGATTGATATGACCATAACATTAGTGATTAGTATATATCTGGTGGTCTCATCCCAATCCAATCCGAATTTGTCTGAATGATATTATATTATGCGCGAATCCAAATCGTGTCTGAATTGTAAAGTGTTATAGTGCATCAATTTATATGCTACTTTTTACATAGATAATATATTATATGAATTAGCTAAGAAGACAGAACATCTACTATTTATCATATAAGTACTTAAAAATCTCTATGTATCATATAATTGTAAGTCCTTAAAAAAGAGAGTGAGACTCTCAAATAGAATACTCTCCCCCACATTTAGCCACCTCAGCAATTTTTAAAATATCACCTTCTCTCTCCAATTCCTTGCATCCGTGAGTGCCACGCTCCTATCTGCAGTTGTTTTTCTTCATCTTCTCTTCATCCCTTTAAATGTGTATCTTTCAAAATTCCGAAATTATCTATACCTCCCCCAAATCCCTTATTTTTAGCAATAATATCAAACAAAATGGTATGAATATTTTATTTCAATTTTTTTTTTCAAATCAACCTCCCTTAATTTCCTCAACAATCATCCTTTTCACCAAATTCATACGCGGTAGACAAATATTATGTCTAAAAATGTTTTTCTTCATCTTCTATTTCATGTGATCGTACACATGTCTAAAAATGTTAGACTTATGTCATATATTTTCTTAACTTTATAAATTCAATTAAATAAGAATGTTGCAAATTAAATATTAAAATTACCCGTGCATTGCACGGGCTACTTACTAGTTCATAATTATTTAACAACTAATTTCCAAACAACTATTTTTCCAAACTATAAATGTTATTTCATATAAATCTTATGTTTAGAAATTATAAGTAGTGGATTTTAAAAGCATCGAATCTTTAAAACATCAACGTAGATAAAAAGGGGACCAACACTTCAATGCTACATTCCATGATTTGTGTCTTATTCTAAAAAAGCATTGCTGTTTATAATATACAACTCTAGATACCCGGATCTTACTTTCGGCCGGAGCCAAAACGCAGGGTATATACCAACACATTACACAAGCACTTGACTATATTAAGCTCATATCATACTAATTAATCTGCTAATGCATAAATACCAAACAATTTTCTCCAATAGTTTCTTAACCTTCATATTAACGAATTGAATACCCTTATTTTTATATAAACCAAAATAGTATTAATAGAAATCATAAGAACCAACAAGGCATAGTATAAGTAGTAAATATTTGAGCTCCTTAAATATCTAATTTAAGGTTTGATCTCTAACAAATGCGTATGAAGAAGCATAAAGTGTTCAAGAAAAAAAAAACTGATCTTAACACATGACCGGTCAATGCTCATGACTAGTACCTCATCTTTATTATATAATCGCATCTATACTCCATAGAGAACCTTTTAATAAGAAAACTCTCATATTATATGAATTGTCATGTGAAACCATATATTAAATATCTCACTATTCATATATATTTTAACATGTCGACTTACCTGCACTTTTAATAAGTTAGAATATTTACATATTAAGGTTAGCCAGCTCTTATTGAAATATTTACTCCCTACATCTTTAATTATAAAACCTTTTGAAAATGTACTTAATGTCCTTTTATATAAAATTTTCTAGTGGATTTTAGAAATATTAATTAATTATTCATTTTCATTTATACTCTTTTATTTACTTTTGTAATTCCAAAATTTTAATTACAACTAATAATTAATGATTTTTCATACTACTAAATAAATAAATTAAAAGTAAAGATGAAAGATTGCATTAATATTTCCAAAATTAATACAATAATTACTCTCATTATAGATTTTCTTAATAAACATAATTATCTAAACATAATTATAGGTTTAGTGTTTTTTTTTTACATGACTCGAACTCCCACAAATCAACCAATGCACCACCAATTGAAAAATCACATATTCTCCTTGGAGGCAGCTCAACTAATCTAACTACCTAAAATCCAAAAGGAATACATAAACAAATAAACCAATAGCTTGGTGTACACGTGCCACACCAAATTGAATCACCTTATCCTTATCTTTAAGAGTATTGGTTTATTCATATCACACTTTCTCTTTTATATCATTTTCATTTACATTCTTACCATATTATTTACCATATCTCTCTTTTCTTCCTTATTTCAATAGGTGTGAGAGTGTAATACAAATATTAAATAAAGCATTATTCTATCTTGAAATCACACAATCACCCTCCAAAATCCACAACAATAACACACCCACGTCCACCACAAGAGGCAATATTGTAGATTTGCATTATATATATCCCTCCATCTTGGAACGTACCTCCCCTATCCACATATCAAATTTGCATAAACACACAAATTAATGGGTTCCCTCCCCCACGTAGTAGAGGACTGCATGGGCTTCCTCCAACTCTTCAGCGACGGCTCCGTCCACCGCTCCAACGACTTCAAATTCGACGCGGCCGCCGTCGACGACAACTCCGTCACCTACAAGGACTGCCTCTTCGACAAGAGATTCAACCTCTTTCTCCGCCTCTACAAACCCTCTTCATCACCAAACACCAACAACATTAACAACATCAATAAGAACAACAAGAAACTTCCTGTGATCATGTTTCTCCACGGCGGAGGCTTCTGTTTCGGCTCCCGCACGTGGCCCCACATTCACAACTGCTGCATGCGCCTCGCTTCAGGGCTCCAGGCTCTTGTGGTAGCGCCGGACTACCGCCTCGCGCCGGAGCACCGGCTTCCGGCAGCGGTGGACGACGCCGTGGAGGCGCTGAGGTGGCTGCAAAGGCAAGGGCTGAGCTTGAAGGAGGAATTAACGGAGGGTGGGGACGCGTGGTTGAGTGACGACGTTGACTTTGACCGCGTGTTCATCATGGGTGACTCTTCTGGCGGGAACATCGCGCACCAGCTCGCGGTTCGGTTCGGTTCCGGTTCGAATGAGCTGGACCCGGTTCGGATACGTGGTTACGTTTTGTTGGCGCCGTTTTTTGGTGGGGTGGCTCGAACCAAGTCTGAGGAAGGTCCTCCGGAACTAGTGTTGAACATGGACTTACTAGACAGGTGAGTCATGAGTGAGGGTAACCAATTACTTAATTATTATCAATGCATGCTAATATTAATTTTGGAATTTAAATATTCCTCAAATACTTTTATGGGTACATATATTATATATGAATTATTTGAGAAGTGTCATAGTCAGCCTCATCATCTCATTCCAACTTCTTAGAAATGGACCACACTTCTCAATTCATAATTCTAGGAGTGGAATCAGTATCTAAAGTTATTTTGGGAGTGGTGTGTAGCAATTGAATGAATAATAATCAATAAATATCGGTAAACATTTAAAGGGTGTAGACCACTAAAGAGATATAAAGAGATGAGAGATAAGTGATAAATGTGATATATGATTTGATGTAATTGGAAGAAAAAGATATAGCGAGAAAAAAGGTATCCAAAGATGTTTTTACTGTTTAGGTATACACGGATCATTCCCTCGTAATAATGGGTGTGAATTCTTCACTCTCATAGTTAAAGAATATTCCCCTTGAATGGACCTACTCTCACTACGCATGTTTTAGTTTTGGCCTCATATGGCATAGGATAGCGATATCCTATGATATATACATAACAACTTAATAACAATTTGGCCACTCATCTTAATTACACAATTTTCGTGCTAACATAACATGTTTCCATCGCTTTCTTAAGAGTACTAACACTACCTTTGACTAGTCAACTCTTTCATATACATACATACATACATAATACTATATAGAATTTGAATAATTGATTTTTGAAACGTGAGCAATTAAATTAAATCAAAAGGGGCAATGATGGTTTGAAAGGCCAAAATTGAAGTGATTAGTGATAACACTTAGCTAGTCCATCTTGCACTCTTCATGCTGTCACCTTGTGGAGCCACTGCGCCACCATAGGCGACATCAAAGAAGCTTGTCCATTCAATTATATATGGAGAACATAGAAATGTCATTGTCGTGAACTTTTTTAATTTTGCCTTTTTTTTTCAAGATAGATTTCATTACTTTCAAGATTACTCATATGAGAAAGTTATACAAGAATGAAGGAACGAATGAAACGATAAGGATTTAAAACAAATAATACTATTTATAGCAAATTCAATATTTTCTTGTCTAACCTATATTATACTTTTAAGAGATTAATACTGATGTGTTTCATTAAAAATCATTAATTAAAATTAGTTAATTAGTTTGACATGGTTTGGAGTTAATTACACAATATTTAGTAAATGCATGCTAGTATCCAAAATCAATTTTAACACTACAAAACTATTAGTAACTTAGTAAGGCTACTTATTAGTAATTGAGAAACCTAACTCAACCACAAAAATTAGCTTAAGAGTTAATGGTTGTTCTACCCTTATAAACACTTGATTGACCATATCACTAGACAATATAAGACTTCTAACCCTACTCATTCTCATCTACTCTGATTTTGATTGTGTTTAATTTCCAACCTACATTAAATAATCTAATCAGTTGTCGACACATTTCAGATTCCACATTCAAATAACATCATTTGGAACCTTTTCCACTTTCTAGAGGATACATGCATATCCAATGTAGTGCCAAATTGCAATCTTTCTATATGTTCCATGCATTCCAATTCCATATATATCATTTGTTTTTTCCGAGCCTTATCCAATGTGCTTCGCAACAAATCAAGTAAACTGTTAATACCTATATTGTCAAATAGGTAGCAATGAAATAAAGTTTTTTTTTTTACATATTTAAATTTCTGATCTGGACCTTATCTCTCACACTCATATATCTTAAACTCTTACCACTTGAGCTATCTTTTGGGAATAATGAAATAAAGTTTGCTATAGGATGATGATTAATGTGGAAAGGGGAAAAAAACATTATATGAGAAAATGAGATAAACAAAATTTATTAATTTAATATATATCCTCACATAAGCTAAAATAATTAAAACATGAAGTACAAAATGGAAAGGTAATTAATATTTTCCTTTACATACTTAATGCAGTTTAATGACAAATAATAAATTATGTCTTTCTATTGCTCAAGCTTTATTCAATGCATTATATCAAACCATGCAACTAAATTAGTTTGGAGTAGTGAATCTTTGAATCAACGACTTGTTGATATAGTGAATTATTGTGATTAATGTTCGTGACTCGAATATGATTAAACAGATTTTGGAGGCTGTCTATGCCTGTTGGAGAGAGCAGAGACCACCCACTGGCCAATCCTTTCGGACCTGATAGCCCAAATCTTGAAGAACTAAAGCTTGAGCCTATTCTGGTGATAGTTGGAGGCAATGAATTGCTCAAGGATAGAGCAGCAGATTATGCAGCAAGGTTAAAAGAACTAGGGAAAGACATTAAATACATTGAGTTTGAGGGGAACGAGCATGGATTTTTCACACATGATTCGTACTCTGAAGTTTCAGGAGAGGTCATCCAAATCCTTAAACGATTCATGCTTGAAACTTCTAGTTAATTATAATTAGGAGACACCTCAAACTCAAATTAGTGGCACTGATATGTAAAGTTAATCTATCCATATTTTTAGCCTAGTATAGTATAGTTTATGAGAATGAATTATGTTGACATTAATGGTGTGCGCAGATTGAGTGGAGTTTTTTTTTTTTCTTTTCAATTAGACTTGAGTGGAGATTGTTGTCAACCACATTTTCAATTTTAGTAATATCTGGTATGGCTTGTGAATTGTGTAAGATGTTTTGGAGTGGAAATTTATAAAATTCACATTGGTAGAATTCCATTATTCAGTTGTACATGTTAAATTATAGTCTTTTTTAGAGTAAATTTTTTTTTACTATTCCTTAATGATTAATTAATACCATTTTAGTATTTCAAATCTTAAAACTGAACTTAGTTGAATTAATTGAGATAATAATTTTTATAAATGTTAATTTTTTATTTTAATATACTTTTTTTTTACTTGTATTAATTATGAATTTCTTTTATAATTTTAAACATTTTTATTTTAATATTTTCAAACACAATTTTTTTTATCAAATAAAGAAACCTTGAGAACAACCTCTCAGGTGAGATTTTGAGTGACAGAAAAAAGATACAACAAAAACCCTTACAAGAAAATCCTAAATACCAAACTGAACCTGATGGTGGATTGGTTGAAATTGAACCAAGAATCGATCAAGTGAGTAATTCATTTTAATGATAAAACTGGATGGTTTGAGAATTGAGTCAAAACTGGTGGGTTTGAACCGATATTAATCAGTCATATTTTTTTTAAATATATTTTTAGTCCCTACAAAATATAATATTTTTATTTTTCGTCCTTGAGATTTTGTTTCCAGGCCTCCGAAAATCACATGTTTTATTTTTTATCTCTGCAGTTTGTTTTTCAATTCAATCCAAATCTAAAAACACTCACACATATTTAAATTTGCTCTGTGAGCCGTGAAATCTAGTTCAACCATATCAACTTTTTCCCAGGTCATAAAAATCCAGATATGAATTGGTGAAAAACAAACGGCGGCGACGAAAAATAAAATATGTAATTTTTAAAAAATTGAAAAAAAATTCAGAAATGAAAAATAAAAATAATGTATTTTATAGGACTAAAAATGTGTTTAGGCCTATTTTTCTTCTTCTTCTTCTACTAATTTTTGTGTATCTTTATTTAACAAAATATAACTTCTATTCAAATAAGTGTTTACACCAAGTTAGAAAGACCCGTATAGATAAATTATGTATTTATGTTTTCCTTATTAATATTTATCTTATGCATATGATATATTGTTTATTTTAATTTAAAATTGGATTTGACTTAATTTTTTAATTTTTTATGTAAATATATTTTTTACTCTATGAAAGGTTATTATTTAATTTTTAAGTTTTTTTATCAAAAGTGCTAGCTTATATTGTATTTGGCTTGACACAAAAAAATTATATATAAGATCTTGTAAATACTCCTTCTATCTTTAATTATAAGACATATTTGAGCCTTACTTGATATTACTTAATATAAGAAATCTTATTAACTTTCAGCAATAATTAATATATTTTTTCATATTTGCCCATACATTTATTATTTTTACAATTCTAAAGTTTTAACTAACACTCACTTTTAATTCTCTGTCATCTAAATGTTATCTTTAATATGGGTAAATATAGAAGAGTATATAATATTTTAAAAATCAATGTATATTAATTAATCTCATCTTTTATTTTTTTATAAGCGTAAATTTTATGAAATGCGTCTTTAAATTAATTAAGGAGGGTCGGAGTATATGACAATTGTGATTTGTCATCTGTTAGTCAAATCACGATTTTTCAGTTGCACTAGTATCGAACCGATAATCTATTTGACAAACCACCACTTAACAATGATATTTTAACTACATAATTGCATGTTTGACACAGTTTATTACTTATGGAATTCGGGAAATCGATTTGGATATTTTCAGAAGATTGGTGAAATGAAATAGTGATCAGATCGTGGGAAATCGATTTGGATAATTGATACACATTGAGTGCAAAATGATGACGATCGATATATATAACCCCAATAACATATCAGTTCAGGGCATTATTTTGTGTTCGAAACTTGTTGATATATTCGAAGACATGAATGACTTGCTTTTATCCTTTCTCTTTATTTCTTCGTTCTGTTTTTTAGTACGTTCTTGAAAATCTGCTGGTAGGGTTGTATTTGAGAGAAATTATTAGTGTTCTGAAAGAAATTGATGGGTTTAAATTAAATAAGCTTTTAGTCCTTGTTATTGGTGCAAAATTCACTTTTACTGTCGAAAGCAAAACTAACAATGGATAAAAAGTATGTGTCATGTTTCGTCTATAATAAGGTGTTTATAGACAAAAAGAAAGCATGGAAGGATGAAATGGCAAAATTCCACAAAACATGACGGTGGAATGGATTTGTCGCAAACAAATTTGAGAAAGTTAAAATCAATTCAAGTGTTAGTGTTGAAGAAGTTCAAACCCGTATGAAGAATTCAAAGCAGAAAATAGACGTTACATTAACAAGTTGGAAGAGAGGGTATTCAGTGAAGTCAATTCAATATTTCAGAAATAGAAATTTAAGAATTATCAAGCGTTAATGTTGCGTTGTAACATCTTGCATTTCAACATGTAAGATGGAGAATAGATCCAGTTAAATAAGAGCTAATAAATGGGATACAAAGAAAATACTCTGTCACACAATCGCTTAATTTTATTTTAAGTGATCTATTTTTTTTACCATATCGACCTTATAATAATATCAGCCACCACCGGAGGAGGGGGAGGAGGAGGAAGAAGAAGAGCTCACCTCACCATAGATAGTGGTGGCGATGGTGGCTCTAACTCACTATAGATGGTAGTTCATGACAAAGCTCATCGGAGTGTTGTGTGTCACGGGTAACCGCAAGAGCCTAAAAAACCACCTAGAAAGTTGAAAACTTGTAAAATGGTCATTTCTTGTTGAGGTGGGTTATCTCATATTGTCGCAACTTAGGTCGCAGCGCGACGATGCTAAAAGTTATAAATCAAAGGAGTTGCAACCAATATTTATTTAAAATGGGAAACATTGGAAAACAATGGATTTATAATCTTTGAAACTAGATTAGGATTTGTGAGTTTATTACGCGTAGGGAAGGTACTAGCACTCTATGATGTCTGTTTATAACAACAGTCACCTCTAATTAAATGAGTAAAATTTTATAGCTATGAAAAATATTTGTTTACCCTAAGAAAATATTTTTCATATCCTTTATTATATATTTTTCTGTTTAGTTTAATTAATAAATAAAATTATAAAAATGATTATTTATGAATTCGGAATGACAAACTTTTAAAGCTCGCGCCTACATATCCCCTAGAGCAATGAGGAATTCAATACCATATAGTTCTTATCGTTTACATGTAATTTAATTTGGAAAACGGAACATGACATACAAGTTCTGTTTTGTGTGTTGTCATGTTTTTAAGGTGGAACGGAACATGGCATAAGGCTCATGAAATGAGACATTTTGGTAATGTGAAAAATAGTGGAATAGAAGGGAACACTCTTTTAAAACCTTTACACGGTGAAAAATGTCCTTAATTTGTATTTGAGCTTTTTGTATCTAAACAGTTTAAATTCACTTTTTAAAGTGAAAAACACTTATTATATTTGTAGGCAAACATAAAGAATTTCTACTTTTTTTTAAAAATCACTTAAAAAATAAAATCAATTGTTTTTCAAAAGTAAAATATTTTTTTAAGCAATGACAAACAAGGCAATTAGAGTGCGTTTGTTTCAACTTTGTTTAAAAAACCCACTTTTTTTAACTAATTATTTTTGTCCTAAAATTTGTATATGCTCCTTTCAGCTTTTTAAAAATTATTATTTTAAAAAAAGATGAAAACAGATTATTTGAAAAACCACTTTTGGATTTCGTTTGTTTCAGCTTATTTTTTAGAAAAAAAAAATCATTTTTCTAATGTTTTAAGATGTTTGTTTAAGTTTTTTTAAAAATTATTTTTTCTTAAAAAAGCTGCAAACATAGTATTTGAAAGAGCTACTTTAATTGGCTTATTAGGAAATTTATTACAATAGATGAGAGAAAAAAAAAAAAATTATTAGTGTAGTCAAACTCAAATCAGTTTATGCTTTTCTCAAAATCTCTAAAAATTTATCTTTTTTTTAAAGCTAAAAATCAATATTTTTAATCTGAAACAAATGATTATAAATAAGTGATTATATAACAAAATAAACAATGACAAACAGGTTCTGTATATGACATTCAATTGAGTTCAATGTTCTATACTCAATCAAATATTAAACTTGCAGAGTTATATATGTAATTAAAATTATGTTTATGTTATAACGACTCCAAGTTACCAAACACAACACACATGACATGATTGTCTTGTTCGGTTCTATAATGCTATGTTCCGTTCCGTTCTGTTCTATCATGTTCCGTTGTGTTACCGGACATCGCTGAGTTTTTGTTTTTGGTTGATGGATCAATATTCATTAAAAACAGGCCGAGGCCCAAAGCCCAGCCCTAGTATCCATTTCTTTGTAGCAGCCCAAGCCCAGCCGTAGTTTCTTTTTTTTCCCTCAACCATTTCTGGTTTGTGTGACCTAGCACCCTTGCCTCGTCATCATCTTCAAGTTTTGTTGTTTCAAGCTCAAGCTCTTCTTCACCAAAAAAACTGCAACTACTAAACCCTAAGGTTTACAGACACCGCCGGCGGCTTCACGTTTTCCTTCCACCGCCGTAGAGGCATGGAGCAGAGGCTAGCTAATAGTTGGCGAATGACGGTTAACGAGAAGAAATTCATCCAAACCGCGCTGCTATCGGAGCTTCGAGTCGACGGTCGCGGCCCCTTGGAGTATCGCAAACTTACCATCAAGTTCGGTAACGATGATGGCTCAGCCATGGTCCAATTGGGGGAGACACGCGTCATGAGCTTCGTCACTGCTCAGCTTGTTCAGCCTTACCGAGATAGGCCCAATGAAGGCTCGCTTTCCATCTTCACCGAGTTCTCTCCCATGGCTGACCCTTCCTTCGAGCCTGGCCGCCCCGGAGAGTCTGCCGTTGAGTTAGGGCGCGTTGTAGACCGCGGTTTGCGAGAGAGCAGAGCTGTTGATACTGAATCGCTCTGTGTTCTTTCCGGCAAGCTCGTTTGGGCCGTTCGCATTGATATCCATATACTGGACAATGCAGGGTGAGACTCCGCTTAGTGTGTGTTTGAATTTCTGTTGAACTCAGATGATGTATGTTGAAATTTGTGTTTAGTGAGAAACAAACATGCCCTTTGTTTGCTTTGTCTCAACCGAGGCTAATTAATATGGTGTTGTGAATTAGAAATCTTGTTGATGCTGCAAATGTTGCTGCTTTGGCTTCTCTGATGACGTTCCGAAGGCCTGAATGCTCGTTGGGGGGAGAAGATGGTCAGAAAGTTGTGGTGCATCCTCCTGAGGTTGGCTTCATCAATTTAACACTGCTTCTTCTCATGCTTGTTTCCTATTTATCTTCCGTGACTTTTTTGTATAAATTGCATCTCAGGTGCGTGATCCACTCCCGTTGATTATACATCATCTTCCTATTGCAGTCACCTTTGGATTTTTCAGTGATGAATATCTTTTGGTATAGATTCCTCTCTCTCTCAATAATGCATGATCATCTTGAGTTTTGTTCAAATATGAGGTGAGGGTCATTTCTGATTTTATATGTTGCTCTATAGATTATGGATCCCACATACCAGGAAGAGTCTGTAATGACAGGACGCATGACTGCCACACTTAATGCAAATGGTGATGTTTGTGCCATTCAAAAAGCTGGAGGACAGGGAGTCCTTCAGCAGCTTATCATGCACTGCTTGAGACTTGCTCATGTTAAAGCTGGTGATATTACAACCAAGATAAAGGAGGCAGTGAGTTCTCTTTTTTATGCTTTAAGTTTCTATGATATTCCTTGCTTTTGATACTTATGAACTGAATAACACATTTAGTTAGTATCACCATCCATCTTGTCTTAGGTGCTAAACTCCTATGGTATGAAATAGTGGAACAAGTTTAATACCTATTAATCTCGCTTAAAATTCTGCTGTTAAGTCCTGCTGTACTGGGTGGTTTAGTTATAACTATAAGGACTGTGGTATAGTTGACCTCTAGTGGGTTATGCATTTCAATAAATTGCGGGTTTCAATATCCTATGTGTGAAAAATTTTCTGGAGGCCATTATGATAATTTTCCTGTTTCAATGTGTCTTAATTGCCAATTGCCATATCGATGTCCCTTAGAAATAGAATGTATATCTTTTGTTAATTCCTTTCTGTTGTCCAAATTGATGTAGGTTGAAAAACACAACACTGAAAGGGCACTACGCAAGATTAAACGCCATTCTTCTGTTTCTGTAGATGTATGTGGAACCACTGCCAGGTTAGGGGAGGAACAAAATCCATTAGATGGTGATAAAGATGGTAGTTGTTTAGACCAGTTGAAGCTGAAAGATGAGGGGGATTTGATGGAATGCGATGCCACATCATCAAGACATGTACAAAGTAGCCAGGGGGATGGAGTCTTGAAGAATTTTACTGGTGGTCCCTCTAGTTGGTATGTATCAGCTTTTCAAAGAACTAGCTTCCTTTGGATTGGTTTTTATCCATAGTATAGTTCTTTCCCTAGTTTGAATTATGTGCGATTTTGGTCCCCGTTCCTTTTTTTAGCTAATCAAGTCTATCTACTTTAAAGTTGAGCAAATTTGGTCTTTTGGTTAATTTTCATATATCTAAAATCCTTAAATACTCATTTCCTGTTGAAATATTTTGTGGTTTATGATGGAAACTTGAAAGTACAATTAAACCGTTTGTAAGCCCATATGAGTGTGTTAAAGCAACAGAGTGATAGAAAGTATACTGAAATTAATAATTACAATTACGGGGTCAAGGTCCTTCTATTCTGAGTTTTGCCTAACATTATTGAAGATGAAAAGAAGTATTCTTGTTCTTTTGAATTCAATAAAAATGCGTTTGATAGCTTCCAACTATTGTTCCTTCACTTCCTCAGGGATCCCTACTCGGAGTGTGTCAATTCAGATCTTCTAAAAGCTTCTCTAGCTTCACGTGGTAATAACTTCTCTTTCATCTTTGATTATGATCTTGGCTGTTATGTGGCTTTTGATTGAATCAGGGGCTTTACTTGCTTGCACTTAGTGATATTGTCAAAATGCTGAACACTGAAATCATTATAGTACTCTGGCTTCTCATTGTCCTGGGTTAAAATTGTCCAATTGGATGTTTTAGTATAATTTAGACATATTCTGTTTGACTTTTACTTGCATATATTATGAGCGATTGGGGGTCTGTTGATGGTAGAATTGTGCACAAACCCTTCATAGAACATTTTATTGGGTTGAGAAGTGAATCATGCATTGCTTTACACTGCCAAAATTTCTCAACTGCTCATTCATTGTTCTTTGAAGGGTTTGTGAGGTTTTTGTCTACGTATGCGTAACTTACTTTTTGTCTAATGAGCATTGAGAAGATAAGACTACATGATGTCACTCATTAGAATTGTTGTAAAAAAAGCAGGACCGTCAGCTCCTGTTAAACAAAAAGACACAGGAAGGGCACCAAAGCCAGAGGAGGCACCACAGGAAACCAAGAAAGAATCTTCACCAATTGACACAGGTGTAGCTGCTGGGCTGAACTATGAAGGTAAGACTCTGAAGGATGCTGTCAAGCCCAAGAACAGGAGAAAAAAAAAGAGCACCTTCCAATAGTGGAAATTAAGTGATTAAATCGGTCGCTGTCAGTTGACCATGTATGTTATCTAAACTGAGTCTCTACTTTTGTTGACCCAAAAAGAAGCTTTCTGTACTTTTTTCTTGCATCCTTTTTGATGTCATAGACAGGATGCTGTAAAAAATCTGAGGGACAATGAAGGAGTCTCGTTAATTCTTCCTTGACAGAAAGTAATACTTCATAGTGAAAAATATTATGAATTGTTCCTTTAATTCTTTAGGCACATTTTTCCCCTCATCACTCGAGTTTAGTATTGCCTTTTTAGACACAAATAGATGAAGGCATTGGATTTGTTGAGCACTAAGTAGTAAGTACTTGTTTCTTCATGATTCAGTGACGCGTATGTTTGCACAAACCAAACATTTTTCTGTTTTCTTAGTTTTTATATTTTAACAGGTATCTAAACGGAACGGGCTCATAAACGTTAACTAGCAAGTTTTAATAGAGCAGTCTTGTTAAGATAAATATATTCTTGTACACTCTTGGGGTAGAAAGTGTGATGTAGATGGGAAAAGGAGTACAAATTTGAAACTTGAAAAAAAGTTTGGTTTCCACGGTTATCCACTTCAACAACTCAAACAAAAAAAATTAATTTGACTAAGGTTATAATTGTGATTAAATTCTTGTTTGCAAGAAATGTCAAGATGAAGACCTATTTCCCCAACATGATAATAGTTCATTCGTTGAATCACAATGAAAAAGTTAAATATGAACTTAAATGATTGTACTAAAAGTATAATTTGATTTTTGAATTTCCTACTTTTATAAGGTTCTTAATATCTATTTTAACTATTTTTTTTTTTACATAAGGAAATGAAAACAGAAAACAAATGTAATTAATATATGATTTATTTACATAAAAATGCACAAACAATTATACGAAAAAACAGAACAGGCGCAAGGACAGTTTCCGGAGGGGTCTTAGTTAAAATTATGGCCTCCATAGTCACTAGTCACTCCTAAAGTACTGTTTTGCATCAACAAGTCATTGTTATTATATGGGATTACATAAGCAGTATGATACAAAAATCATTTGCAAACTTCATTTTTCATTATTATAAGTTTAGAAAACTGCACTAGAATTGATTCCTACCATAATCACGTGAGTAGCTTTTTTTAAAATAAAAGCAAATCTTGCCGTATCAACTGCAAATCCAAACACATTGTTAGACAAAAATGCCTGACAATTTATTACTTACAACATATTACATTGATTATTGATATCATTATACAAGCAATACCTTTAATCACCAGTTCAAATAATCGTTTGTTGAGGTATACAAAAATCATGTTTCGTAATAAAATCTAGTTCCACTACATAAAACTAACTATTGTTTCACCATGAAGGAACTTTTACAACTGCAACCACCAACTGCGCTAGGGTTTTCTGTCACCTGCAAATGAAACCAGAAACTACGTGTAAATTTGCCCTTGGTTAAATGTCTCAAGAATGCTATTCAACCTTATAGACGAATGTGATAGCCACATACACCGCTTTTCCCTGACACTCATAACATGCCCATGGAATGATGCATTTGAAATTGGAAGTTTCTATAGTGCTATGAGTATGCATATTTTCGCAGCACATCATGCTCTGAGTTTTTAACAAAATACAAAATGACATTTAGCCTTGGTTTATGGTTTAGTGCTAAAGTTGCTCCTCTTGGCCACTATTTTGCCATGAACAACTCAGTTACATTTTACAGGAAGATTCATATTATAGTGGCTGCTCTAACTTTGTTTGACTGTAGATGGAGGTGTGCCTTGAACACGAGTCATGACTAGTGTGCCTTTAAAAGATTGAACCAGACCTTATTGACATTGGGTTCCAATTTGAACCAGAATAGGGCTGTGAAGTTTTCTCTAACAATTAGCAAAAGTCATTAGTATAAGTAACTTGTGGAAATTGACAAGGACCAACTCTCATAAAACTATAAAAGCTCAAATTGTTTAGTCAAGGCTCAAACGATTTTATATCTAACATGTTCTCTCGTGCAAAAGCCTTTTGTGCTTGAAGCATGAACATGTGCACACCTACTCTACCTACCTTGTACGAAAATTAGAAGAATGAAGAAGGTAAGGATCAAACACTTGATTACTAGATTATAGAGACTCTAACACCATGGAACAACTCTCCTTGTTAATAGACGAAGGCTCATAATTGGTTTTATATCAAACAGAAGTTCTCAAATGTTTCATAATTTAACTAGAAACCAAGATGTGAATTGTCATTTGTACTTTAGTTCATAGAAAACTTTCCAAAGAGAATACATCCTAAGAAACTTTCTCCAATGATTATTACCATAATCTAACTGTAGTAAAGTTTCACATAGTAATCCCTGTGAAGTACCAAGGAAATAATGTATAAGTATGCTAAAATTGACACCAAAGTACTGTGGATGGATCCTTACAAGTTTCAAATAAATTTATACATGACTCACAAGTGCACTTGACTTACCACGAAAGCCGAACGGATCAGTTCATCAACATAATCAACAGTCGCGCCTTTCACGAAATCGTACGAAACATTGTCAACAACCAGTTTAATTCCTTCCCTCTCAAAAACCCTGCCAACATATTAAGCAAAATAATTTGTAATTCATAAAGGGCAAGGGTTTAAGCCTGTTCAATCCCAATACACAAATGGCAACTATATCTCAATACCTGTCATCTGAGTTGATACTGTCATCCAAATCAAAAGCATACTGAAATCCAGAACATCCACCAGTTTCAACACTCAAACGAAGCATTTTTCTACTTGTTGATGATGATTCGCTGGCTTCCAATTCCTTCATTCTCTGTTCCAAAAACAAGTTGCAGAAATAGATTGAAATTCATAATATGTGTGACTGTAACATAATCCATTCCATCAATCAATCAAACCAAGGGCGTTGCTATTGGCACCGCCCGATGACTATTGACGTTATCCCAACTTTTTGAAAAACCGAAAATATTCTTTTAAAAAAAAAACCCAACTTCCCACCACCCCACTTTCCCTCCTCAAAAAATCTCTTCTTCTTCTTCCCCATTGTTGTTCTGACTTCCTCATTTCCCCTTCCCTTCCCCATTTATGTTCTGACAATCCACCCACCGCCGCTGTTGCTGGTCCGCCGCTCTCCGTCGTTGTCGCATCCTCCGTCGCCGTAACTTGCTTCGCCTCACCATCGCATCCTTCCTCCCCCATTTCCGTTCTGGTTTTTCCGCAATTTTTAAGTGTGGATTTTTTTCCCGTGTTTTTAGATGCAGTTTAAACGGCAGACGTTACACAGTTTAAACTGCGACTTCATCGTCCTCTCTCTATTGTCTGCTCTGTTTTCTCTATCGTCTGCTCTGTTTCCAAGAAGGTGAACAAGAAAGATGAGTCAAAATAATGGAAATTTCCTAACAAATCTCCCCGCTCTCAATGGCAAAACTGTGATTGTTGGTGAATTCAGATGACCTTAAACGCAGTTTTAAACTAGGTACCTATTTGTACTGCGGGCAGAAAAAGAAAATAACTTTATAATGAGATCCCTCCGCATTTTTGAGATAATATGAATAATTATGGGGATGATACCAATAGCAATGCCTCAAATCAAATGTAAATTTCATGAATCTTTTCTGTTTCAAAATCAGTGCATCGTAATTAACTACTTCAGCCATAGCACATGAAAATTCCCTTTTAATTATTAAAGAAAATAAAAAAAATCTGCTGTTAGATCATAGAATTATCGATTAAAATAGAAAAGGAAAACGAGCATACCCGAACGCAGTTTTCGGCGATGTGAACGGGATCCACGTCAGAAGAAGAAGAAGTGGCATGGTGAAGAGCAGAAGCATGAGAAGAAAATCGCGCTACCAATGACGGAGACAGGCGTCGAATCAGGGACATCTCTCTCTCTCTCTCTCTCTCTCTCTCTCTCTCTCAAACCATCATTGATGAATCGCTACGTTCTCTGCGAATGCGCGATTGCGTTTTTTCTTGCGGAAACCCGAACCTTAGTTTCAGACGATCTGACGGCTCAGATTCTGCCACTTCATCAAATTGAGCATCAACGGTTCAGAATTTACCAACCCGTCTCCGAAATAAAATAAGGGTTGGTTTGGTTCCTGAATTTGTATTCAGAGTTTGCAGCAGTAGCAATTTGCTGGGGGATTTGATCGTGCTTGTGAAATCAAACTGTAAGAACGTGTGAAAATCTCTCAACTCTGTTGAATTGCAATTTCTTTCGTTTTGTTCTCTTTCTGTTTCATCGTCTAATTGTTTTGATTTTGATATGCTCAGATTTGTTATATCATATATGAGGCAGTTTTACTGATGTTGTTCATATCATAGTTTACGAGTGAAATTTCGTCCATTAAAGTGTAAGCGTAGTCAAGTTTCGTCCTCAATTGCCTGATGCTTACAATTTTAGGGAGGAAATCTTCATAGTTCACACACATCTACCACTGGGTTCCCTTTTCTCTTTTGGATGAGCTCATACTTCTTAGCTCAATATGTTGTGTATTTCTTTGTGAAATGTACCTTATAGTTGCTTGCTCTTAGTAATAATTACTATAGCTGATTGTGACAGTATAGCTGATTGAGAAGTACTAGGCACTATTTGATAGGTTTTTGCTTAACAAAGACTATGAAGTGTGAACTGGTCTATTGTTGATGTCATTGTTCTTGGTTTCAATGGATCTTGTAGCTATTCAATTTGACAAGGATACAAGTTGTGCTGGAGGAGATGCAAAAGAGTGAGGAACATAAGTTTTCAGTCCGGAAATTAGAGATCTCAGACAAGAGCAAAGGTTTCATAGAGTTACTGCAACAGCTTAGCGTTTGTGATTCTGTCTCTGACAAGGAATTTGAGGATCGGTTTCGGGAGCTTGGTTCTCTTGGAGATGACCATGTTATCTGCGTCATTGAAGACGAGCTTGCTGGGAAGATCATTGCAACAGGGAGTGTGTTTATTGAGAAGAAATTTTTAAGAAATTGTGGTAAAGTTGGGCATGTTGAGGATGTTGTTGTGGATTCCAATGTTCGCGGGAAGCAATTGGGGAAGAAAATAATCAACTTCCTCACAGATCATGCTCGTTCAATGGGGTGCTATAAGGTGATTCTTGATTGCAGCCTTGAGAACAAGGTGTTCTATGAGAAATGTGGCTTTGAGCAGAAATCAGTTCAGATGGCTATGTATTTTGATTGAGAAATGGATTTTCTAGTTTCCCAATATCTTTGGGTGCAAATTTATTTCTCACATGACAGCAAAATTTACTTCCTTTTACTTATGAATGAATATCTTGGTGGAGTGGTTGAGTATTTGATAATTTTTTGTTTCCAGCATTTAGTTCAGCTGCTAGTATGATCCAGGGGGAATTAATTTGAAGATTTATTTGTTTAGCTATATGTTTGGTTGGAGGAAGCTGAATGAAGGTGAGGAATTTTAGTGAAGTTATTTTGTTTGGCTCAAACATTTGTAAGAGGAGGGGATGGAAAGTAAGGGGAAAAGTGGAAAATTTACCTCCTCTCACCTCCCCTTCATTTGAAACAAATAGTTTGTAAAGGAAATTACACATTTAAGAAGCTATTCAGAAATTCACAGTACTCTATGTTTCTCATCTACAATCATATAAGAACAAAAGTACAATCAAAATCATATCTCAAAAGAAGAGCAGTAGCTAGATTGTTGACTCTTATAGCTTCAATTTCTAACTCTTTTTTAATCTTTTCATGTGGTCATTTTAATCCTAGTGCCATTTTTTTTTGTTAACTTGTATCTATTAGTTCAATTATATCCTTAGATGAAAGGAAAATAGTAAAAACAAATTATTTTTAAAACAACCAAAAAAAATAAACACTAAGAGAAGGCTATATACAGTGCACTTGCATTGCTTGCTGGGTGGAGTGAAAGATTACAAGAAAATGTAAAGGTGGATACCCTATTAGTTTCACACTTCTTTCTCTTATTTGTTTTTTTCTTTGTTGTACAGACTTTTATATAGATATTAGAAGTATTACACTTTAAAAACATTTTTTTCTTCATTTTCACTAGTCTTCATTTAGAACATCCATGACATGAATAACATGAAAATACACAAAATTAAGTAACGGAATTATGAGTTTATAATACACAATGTTTTTGAATTACTAAACATGCAACTGAGTTAAATATTTAGCAATTAGAGTTTAACGCAGCCCATAAAAATTCAACCCGACCCGAACAAGATTCGGAAGATAATATCTAAACATCATCATAACACAAAATTTGGTCCCGTGGACAACAAACAAATGGTTAATATGATATAATATAATATAGTTGGGAAGGTGTTTTTGACCCAAAAGATAAAAATAAAAATAACTGATAAATTGTTTTATCTAATTAATTAACACTTTAAAACATTAGTTAGCAAGATTATATATTACTAGTCTTTTCTTGGGCCCGTCATCTATTACGTAACCATTTAAGCTTTTGTTATAATTGGTTCGTGCGACTGTTTCAACAATATAACCATGGAAATTAATTAATAATAATAAAATAGATTTTCGTTTATTATTTGCCAACCAGTAGAGATTATTAGGAGTTTAATACACGAGGTTTGTAAAATCATAACGAACTTAATAACCGTTGCAGTGTATTTTTTTTTACTATCCATACATTAATGCGAAATGATTTAGTTTGTAAGAACCGTTCTTGTAGAGAGAGAGAGAGAGAGAGAGAGAGAGAGAGAGGTGTGAAAATTCAAATGAATCAGGTGCAAAATTTACAACAAATTGTACCTTCCAAGAAAACGGGTTCACCTCATTCTCCATTCCTCAACCACACCTCTTCTTCTTCTTCAAGGTCTCTCTTCCTCTTCCTCTTCCTTTTCTCTGTATATTCATACGATTGATTAGCGTTTTTTTTCAAAATCGAAAGGTGAATAGGATTCTGCGATTTCTTCATAATATTATTGTTTTTTGTAGGATTGTGCCTAATTGGTTGATCCAATCGAAGTTGAAGGTGTTTGCTGGGCATGGAGAAAGGTACATGTTGAATTCAAACAATGAGACCACATCAGACATCTTTTCCTTTTCGTCAAAAATTTTGTGAATTTTGTTTTAATTTTTCATAAATTCAAAACTGTTCCGGTTCGAATGAATTTCAATTCATGGATTCCGAATCTCCGGTGAAATGTTGCAAATGCAACAATTGCGGTTGTGATTGCTCCTCCTCCTCGGCGGCAGCAGCTGCTCAATCTTCTTCAGGGAGCTGGCTCCGTTCCGTGAAACGGAAGATCGATGAGCTCGAAAAGGACACGCGATTCGCGGTCCTGGAGCTGGATTCCGTTGACGAATCGGTGGCGCGGGTGGAGACTAGGAAGGAGTGCGCCGCGTTGCGGCAAAAGCTCACCACTCAGCAGCAGGCCATACAGAATTTGTATGCTGAATTGGAGGAGGAGAGGGATGCTGCATCCTCTGCTGCCAATGAGACCATGTCAATGATACTGAAGCTGCAGAGCGAGAAGGCTGAACTTCAGCTGGAGGCGCGCCAGTTCAAGCGGTTCGTGGAGGAGAGGACCTCACATGATCAGCAAGAGCTGTTAGCATTAGAGGATTTGTTGTATAGGAGAGAACAAACGATTCAGTCGCTCACTCTTGAAGTTGAGGCCTATAAGCACAGGTTGATGAGTTTTGGCCTCACTGAATCTGAAGCTGAGGGTGATGAGTATGAATTTCCCCCTTATGAGTACCCTCCTTTGAGATGTAATGTGATGCATCCTGCCATCGATAACAATGACGATGACGCGGGCGTTGAGAAATATATGTTTGGTGAAACTCCTAAGGACCGTTTGAGGAACTTGGAAAATAGGATATCTCAAATGGAGAGAAGTCCCACTTATAGTCAAATGGATGGGGATTTTACAGGAAAGAATGTTCTGGAGAAGGTGATAGTTGGACAATCCCCGCGACGAGGTAGACATTCTCAAAAATTTTCCTGTGACTCATCTTCATTCTGCCGTGAGATTATGATGGATTCTCCGAGGCTCAATGGTAGCTTTAGGAAGATAGATACTGTATCGGAGGATCTTTCCAATTGGAAGAAGGTAGATAATGCATCAGAAGCTGGTGATGATATGACTCCAAGGGTGTATACAGTTGACTCTGTGTTCAAAGCTGGACCTGGTGTTTATGATGATTATGTAAACACTCCAAGGGACTTTGAGAGCCATGGTGATTTTGAAGATCCGTACATGAAGAAGCTTTACTTGAGGCTTCAAGCACTTGAGGCTGATAGGGAATCAATGAGGCAGGCAATCATTTCAATGCGCACTGATAAAGCACAGCTTGTTTTGCTGAAGGAAATAGCTCAACAGTTGTGCAAAGAGATGTCACAGCAAAGGAAAATGACACTGAGATCCTTTTTTGGTGGCTTTTCATTCTTGACAGCTTTTAAGGTAATTTAAAAACAAATATTGTAAGATTTATCCGATGAGGTAGTCTCATATCCTGTTTAGTTTTTCCTTTTTTCAGTTCCATGTTCCATTGAGATATATCTTTATCCATTTCATTCATCTCATGATTGAAGCTGTTGATAGTAGCACTTACCGTATTTCATTTTTATTTTTTTTCAGTGGATTGCTTCAATTGTTTTCTGGAAAAAGAGATCTCGTCATCAAATCAAGTAAGTAGTTAGTATCTGAAATCCTTTTTTTTCAAAATTTGTGGACCACACATAATTCAAACATAATTCTCACTCACAATCACCTTAGTCTGAATCATTTAAAAAAACAACAGTTCAGACTTCAAGCAGCCTATCTCTACTCATAAATCATAATGCAATGTTGTCATATTGGTCCTGGAAACATATATATTTCTAAAGGTTCTTTATTTTCATATGAAATTTCATTGCAGTCGTCTTTGATGTTTGACGTGTCAAATACTTGTCAATCGCCATGCACTTAAGTGTTTGACATAATCATAATTCCTGAAAAATTAGTTTCTGCTTTGCAGCAAGAGTGCAACTCCAACATTTTAATGTAATAATCTTTGGATGGTAATGATATTGGATAATTCTGTTCAAGGGGGAGGACATCTCTTACTAATTTCTATGGCTGAACTTTTCTGGTTCTCTGAGAATATGTGATTGCATAATGCATATTAATACTATTCTCTTAAAACAAGCATTGTGTTCTTATATTGTGTCTATCAATTATGATACTATTTCTTTCAGAGTGAGTTTAGAGATTACATATGTTGTTATGGGAACCTTGTGTTGCTTGAGCAGAAGTAATTCATCATCAGAACTGCTTGTGACTGTAGGTCTTTGTTCGGGCTTCCATCAGAAAGTGTTGGCTTGCTAACGCTCGTTGACGAAGAACCTCAAGTAAAGTCATGGAGGTATCTTACAAGTACACAAGTGGAAGATTAGTTTACAGGCTAAGCTTGTATTTGGGAGCACCAAATGAGTATTAATCACACTCTACGATGACATTTACCCTTTCCTCTTTTTTAACCCTAGGTTTTTTTCTTGCTGAAGTTGTATATTTTGCTATGATCTTTAATTTCCTTTGTAAAAAGTTGAATGTAATCTGTTGGTTGGTTGGTGAAATATTTGAACATGCGAGCGAGCGAGCTCGCTTGCTTTGTTAAGGTTGAGAAGGTACCTATTAGAAGTGACCAAAAAAAGATTAAAGGAGTGGATACCTTTACAAAGCCAAAAATAGGTGATAGCTAATTTTAACATTGGATCAAATACCCTGTCATTATGTGTAAACTTCACGTGACAATATCATGTTAAAATCATGAATCCACCTTTTTTTTTTGTAACTATTAAATAAGTGAGACTTTCTAAATTTTTATCAAGAGAAAGATATCTATGATGTTTCACTTAGCATTCTCATGTGAAATGAGGTGATCTTGATCTTGGCCATCAACATTTTTTGTTATGTTTGCATTTTCTACTATCCTATTTTACCAAACTTCATACAAGATTAAATTAAATTTTATTACAATGAAAATAATAATTTCAAGTAAATTAACATTTAAATAATGTATTACAACTCATTGATAATTTTTTTTTTGGTGAATGGGAAAAAAGGAATTAATTTTATGGTTTTTAATTATTTCGAAAAATTCAGAAATACAATTTAGTTTTGTATTGAAATCTCCTTTATTTATGTTAAATGTATAAATTTACCATTATTTTTTGATCAATCTTAGCCGTTCGAATATTATTTACTTTTGTGATTTACCTCAAAAATAAAAGGATTTCTTTCATACCATTGGATTTTAGATGACATTGGAGTTAACTTTACTTGAATTTCAAGTTTCCAGTTATTTTAAGTTTTCTTATTCCAATGTTAATTATTTATTAATTTTTTACTATACCTATACCTTAAATTGCAGGTCATTAATTTTTGTCTTTTAATGCTTTAAATTTTTTTTTTTGTTACATAAGGAAAGAATTTAGTGCTTTAATTTAAAGATGACATATTATCATAAAAAACATAAACAAGACCAATTTTTATTTCCTAAGTATTTCACAGCAGGCAGTCATAAGACTAATTTCATATAAAATAAGTAGATTCCTCCCAACAAATTATTTTTCATACGCACGACCTATAAATCAAACTCTGGACTCAATATTTAAGAAGCTGAGTTATCTACTCGTTGTGCTAGATGTTCTCGGTATAAATGAGACCTTTAGTATTTCACTCATGTTAGGGTTTTCCACTCACATTCATGGTGAGAAAGAAGAAAATGAAAGATATAATAAAAAAAAAAAAAAATAGAGTATAATTCGTTATTCGGGTCAAACATTCGGGTTCTGGTAATACCCTGCAGTTGCATAGTCTCTACTCTCTACTCTAGAGCAGAGTTCTCAGCCACCAACGAAATGCGGAGCTTCAGAATGAAGAAGTTGTTGTCCCATGTCAAAAAAAGGATTAACAAAAACACCAGAAGAAACAGCAACAAAAACACCAGAAGAAACCAACACTGCGTTCCCATCCCCAAACACTTACCTTATCTTAGAGAAGAAGAAGAAGAAGAAGAAGAAGGTTTCAGCATCAAAACCTCTGCCCCATCACGCTCCCACGGCGTTCAGCCCTTGGGCAATCTCTACCTCAACCCATCTTCCATCAACTCCAGAGACACCGGTTTAGGTAATCTTCATACCCTTTCAGATGAGCTTGTTCTCGATATTCTCGGGTTTTTGGACGCTGCAAGCTTGGGGGTTTTGGCTTCTGTGAGCAAGTCCTTTTATGTGTTCACCAATCATGAACCCCTTTGGAGGAATCTCGTGTTGGAGAATCTTCTCGGTGGTTTTCAGTTTAATGGGTCTTGGAAATCTACTTATGCTGCTGCTTGCTACCCATCATTTGATATCTCAGTTACTGCTCTTGGGGGTTTCAAAGTTAGAGACTTTTATTCGGATTATCTTTTTCAGAGCTGGCTCTGTGCTAATCTTGAAATGAAGCCTGAATGGTTGGAGAGGGATAATATAGTTCGAAAAAGAGGGGTTTCGGTTGAGGAATTTGTGTTGAAGTTTGAGGAGCCTAATAAGCCTGTGTTGCTGGAAGGGTGTATTGATAATTGGGATGCATTGAGAAATTGGGATAGAGATTATTTGGTGCAGTTGTGTGGTGATGTTAAGTTTTCGGTTGGGCCAGTGGATATGAAGCTTGGAGACTTTTTTCGGTACTCGGATCTTGTTAGAGAGGAAAGGCCATTGTATCTGTTTGATCCGAAATTTGCTGAGAAAGTTCCGAAATTGGGTTCTGAATATGAAGTTCCAGGGTATTTTCAGGAGGATTTGTTTGGTGTTTTGGGCACTGAGCGACCTGACTACAGGTGGATTATCATTGGACCTGCTGGTTCTGGATCATCTTTCCATGTTGATCCGAATTCAACTTCGGCTTGGAACGCAGTGATCAAGGGGTCCAAGAAGTGGATATTGTTTCCTCCTGATGTGATTCCACCGGGCGTTCATCCTAGTCCCGATGGCGCAGAGGTGGCATCTCCTGTTTCAATAATGGAATGGTTCATGAACTTCTATAGTGCAACAAAAAGTTGGAAAAAGAAGCCAGTTGAGTGCATATGTAAAGCTGGGGAGGTCGTCTTTGTGCCTAATGGATGGTGGCATCTGGTGATCAACCTGGAGGAATCTATTGCCATAACCCAAAACTACGTTAGTAGGTGAGTTTCTATATTGCTTCCTGTAGGTTTCTGAAGTTTGATTGATAAAATACTTATTTTATGGGTTCCTCTATTGTGGCAGCGAAATTTCAACCCATTGAAACTGATTGTTGATCTTCAACATCTTTTAAGCTAATTTTTTTAGGAGAGCTTGATGAAGTTATGTCAAACCTGATTTGACTCGGTTTATGATAGGATTTACTAAAAGCTATGTCAACCCTGATTTGATAAAAGCTATGATAGGGTTTATGAAAAGATCAATTTCTTCTTCTTTCAAATGGTTGTAGTAGGGTACATGTTTGACTTTCGATTGATATCATGGATTTACTTAACATTTTTTGTTCTGCAAGTAATCACTTCCTAATTTTAGTTGTATTCATTATATATTATATGAACTGAAATCTGAGAAGCATGTAAGAAGCAGATATTTTGATGGAAGAGCAAGCATGTCCCTGTGAGAAATATATCATCAGAAATTCAGAATGTTTGTGTCAAAACATCCATTGGTATCTCAGAATTTGGCACCATATAGTATCACCTTTTAGGCTAGACGTTTGAAAAAAATATTAGGACTCGCATTGCGGTTATGAAGGGTCAATAAATGATTATTGATTCTCTTAGTCCATTATCCATCCCTGCTCGTTTTATATTGAAGGGGGGAGGGGGGTATTTCAACTTGCATGAATTCCTTTATACTTGTAAGTTAGGGTGTGTGAGGAATTATCATGACTCTTATGTATGCCAAAGGACAGTGGTGCACTTGCCGGGTTAAGTCACCTATGATGCTGGCTTGAACTTGAACCTACCGAAGTCTGTGTGCTTCTTCAAGGAATTACCCATATTCTCCTGAAGAAAAGTTAGTTTTTTCTGCTTCCTGTAGCCGATGCATGAGATAGATTTCTAATTTAATATTCTATCATTAATAATCAAAGAGCAACATGCATATCTGGTTAGCAACTGTATGTGCGTACTTGTCGTGATAACCTGAGTACTTATTGGAACTCATGAAATGATCTTGATATATTAGTACTAAATTCCTGAATCCTGATAATTTACTGATAGTATTTCATTTGTGTAGTATTTCAAGTTTGGATTTGTCTTTGTATTTTGCATGTCATTTGATGGTCTCATCTCAAATGGTGTTGGTCATTTGTTGCAGGAGAAATTTGTTAAATGTCTTGGATTTTCTCAAAAGGCCAAATGCTAGCACACTGGTATCTGGAACAAGGGATCGAGTGAATTTGTATGATAAGTTCAAGAATGCTATTGAGGCTTCTTTTCCTGGAGAAATTGATGAATTGGCCCAAAAAGAACATGAGAAAAAGCTCCAGCAGAGGAAACTTTCCTACTGGGATACTGTTACAGATCCCAACATGGGAGCTTTCAAGTTCTCTTTCTAAGAAATATTTAGTGACAATTGATGTTGCTGATCCACATTTCAGATAGATGATATAAATCAATTTTGACATTTTGGTTAGTTTTTGATTGATTGTACTCTTTCTATTTTTTTTAGGTGCTATCTACAATTAGGTGATATGTTACTAATTAATTAGTAACATCAACAATTTTAATTGTACCTGATGTTGATTATCAAAACTACCATGTCATGAACTCCCTCTGAAGCTATATTATTTGATGGAGGATGTCCGAAGAAATGTGATGAAGGAAGCAAGTTATTTGAGTATTCCCTGGTTATATAACATAGCACTAAACAGTTGAATTGCATAAAAATAACTTAAAACAGTTTGCTACATTGAACTGAAACTCCATCACTGCTGAAAACCAATGAACAGATTGCCGTTTTCAACATCCAAGATTCTTTACTTCCTTTGCAAATACTCTATTTGCTGTTGCGACAGCACATTCTAACGGTGTTGAATCTTTGCAAACACAGTTCTCTAATTCTTCTTCAAGTTTTTGAAGTCTACATGCTGTAAATAGCTCATGACCTCATGCCTTCTAATCCTTCAACTAAGCTCTTGGTTCTCTAATTCTTCCTGCCTCAACATTTTCCTTTATCATTCAACTTTCAAATTTAATTCTTCATAATACGGGTAGGGATGGCAATTTAACCCGCACCCACCCACGGGTACCCGCACACACATGACCCAATTTTACGGGCAAAAACCGCTTTGACCGAGTTCAAGTTCGGGTTTCATCCAATGTTTAAAGCCAGGTTTGGATTTGGTATTGGCTATGCATGCACCCGAACGCGACCTCGTAAGTACCTCTATATATGTATTTGGGAGAGCTTAGAGCTTCGACGCCAACAACATTGTAATCAGAACATGCGACAAAGGAAAACAGGGCAGAATAAAATTTCCAAACTTTGATTCTGAAACAAACCCGTGTTTTCTTGCTCTTGTTGCCTTAACATCCAGTGATGATTTTTTTGCGCCAAAAAACGAGTCTTTGAAAATGAGTAGCAGTGGTACTAGCAACTTGGTTCTGCAAACGCTGAGGCTGAAGAATCCCAAGCTTACGCTACTCGAGCAATGCTCCAACATTCAGGACCTCAAGATCATCCATGCCCACATGCTAAGAACCCATGTCTTCTTCGACGTGTTTTCAGCCAGTCGCATCATTGCTCTCTGCATAGACTCAATCAACTTGCTGGGTTACGCCATCAGGGTCTTTAACCAAATCCACAATCCCAACCTCTTCATCTACAACGCCCTCATCCGTGGATGTTCCACCAGTGAAAAACCAGCGAATTCCATTCACTACTACAAGCAGTTGCAACGTGTTGGTCTCTTGCCTGATAACATCACTCACCCTTTTCTGGTTAAGGCGTGTGCTCATCTTGAATCTGCAGCAATGGGAATGCAAGCACATGGTCAAGTAATCAAGCATGGGTTTGAACAAGATGGTTATGTCAAGCACTCTCTTATTCATATGTATGCTGCTGTTGGGGATGTGAATGGTGCAAGGTGCATTTTTCAGAGGATGGGTCGCTTTGATGTTGTTTCCTGGACTAGTATGATTTGGGGATATCACAAATGTGGTGATGTTGAATCTGCGCGTGAACTGTTTGATAGAATGCCGGAGAAGAATTTGGTGACTTGGAGCACGATGATCAGTGGCTACGCGAGGAACAATCGCTTCGATAAAGCGGTTGAGCTGTTTCAGATTCTTCAGGCGGAAGGGGTGGTGGCTAATGAGATTGTCATGGTGGGTGTGATATCTTCTTGTGCTCATTTAGGTGCTCTTGCAATGGGGGAGGAAGCTCATGAGTATGTGATCAGAAATAAGTTGACTCTGAATGTGATTCTTGGGACAGCTCTTGTTGACATGTATGCAAGGTGTGGGAATGTTGAGAAAGCTATTCAGATTTTCGAGCAACTGGAAGAAAAGGATGTGCTTTGTTGGACAGGTTTGATTGATGGACTAGCTATGCATGGTTATGCAGAGAATGCACTTCAGTATTTTTCAGAGATGGTGAATAGGGGGATAACTCCTAGAGACATTACATTTACTGCAGTGTTGAAAGCTTGCAGCCATGGAGGGCTGGTAGAAAGGGGTCGGGAAATATTCGAGAGCATGAAACGAGATCATGGGGTGGTGCCGAGATTGGAGCACTATGGATGCATGGTTGACCTTCTTGGCCGGGCAGGGAAGTTGTCAGAGGCAGAGAGCTTCATTCTTGAAATGCCTGTGGAGCCAAATGCTCCAATATGGGGAGCACTGCTAGGAGCTTGCAGGATTCATAGAAATGTAGAGGTGGGGGAAAGGGTGGGAAATTTTTTGATTCAGATGAAACCAGAACACAGTGGTTATTATGTGCTGCTCTCAAATATATATGCTCGCACAAACAAGTGGAAAGATGTTACTGTCATGAGACAAATGATGAAGGAAAAAGGAGTTAGAAAGTCACCAGGATATAGTCTTGTTGAGATAGATGGTAAAGTTCATGGATTTACAATTGGAGATAAAACACACCCAGAAATAGAAATGATAGAGAGAATGTGGGAAGAAATAGTCCAGAAAATAAAATTAGCAGGGTACATTGGAAATACAGAAGAGGCATTGTTTGATATAGATGAAGAGGAAAAGGAAGATGCACTTCACAGGCATAGTGAGAAGCTGGCCATTGCATATGGGATTATGAAGATTAAAGCTCCTGGACCAATTAGGATTGTGAAGAATTTGCGTTTTTGTGAAGATTGTCACATAGCTACGAAACTTGTCTCAAAGGTTTTCAAAGTAGAGTTGATTGTGAGAGATAGAAACCGGTTCCATCATTTTAAAGATGGCAGGTGTTCTTGTATGGATTACTGGTAAAAGAGCTCAGTAATTTTATAGAATTCAGGGTTTAGGATTTTGGATGATAAATTGCAAATACCCTAGTTCTTTGTGTGTGCTAGTTCTTCAAACCTTAATTTTAAAGAGTCACACAAGTGAAGCACAATCAGGATTTTATACCCACTCAAATTTTGACCCATTCTGTAGTGTTCCAGGGGTATTCTGTTCTTTCTAGAAACAAATTATTTGGGAATGTTTGTTGACTCGTTATTTGTTGAACTAGACTTGAACCGATCCATGCTTCCTCTCTAGCTGGCTAAGGTATAATCCTCCTGATATCGTAAAACGGACACAATTAAAAAATTTGGTTAATCATATTTATCTTTAGTTTGAAACTTTCAATTTTATATTTAACAAGACATTAAGTACAGTTCAAGCAAGAAAATATCCCGTAGTTACTCAACGAAAATGGCTATTGGCTATTGCACATCCAAAGTTCCCCTCAAGAAGTACCTGAACGAAGTATTCAAATTATTTCAATTTGCTAGAGTTCACAATTGGCACAGATATTAGTACAAATACATGGTTGGCAACACGTTCCCCCAGGTATTGGATTCACAAATACAAAACCCTGTTTTTCATTTCTGGAGGGTTATGGTAAGCTTTTAAATAAATTAGGAATCAATTTGAGAGAAAAAAAAGTTCCTCTTGCTTGATGTGATTATACAAGGGACAGGGATGCCGTATAAGAACCATCGCAGTACTTTAAGCTTTTAACTGAACATGACCACATGTTAGACGCGACAACGGCTTCTGGAATGCCAAAGGTATCACTGCATTCTGGCAAGCTTTCACTACCAACAGCTTTAGATTCTGACTTCTCACGAGTTGGTTTTAAAGCGACATTCAAGCCAATTGAGCTAGGTTCCGACACGAAACTGTACATCACAAGACAGAACAAATATCATTCAGGCTTCAAATAACTAGGTAAGGTAGTAGATTTAATTGGATGTGTTGCGACAGAAATCTATAAAACCTATTGCAGGATCAAACTTGTGTAAATTCATTGGACCCAGAAATCTACACAAGTTTTCTTATTCACGTATTATACAGCCTCGTTACCAGAGCTCAACACATCAATTTTATTCTATCCAAACAACTCAATTTTAACAATTTAACAAATATTACCAACCAAATTCTACTCATACCTTGCTTCAAAGCTTCTCCCTTCAGAGCCCATCAGTGCACATATACCACAAATAATCCAAGGCGGAATAAGTGCATCCTTAATTTCTATGCTATAACAAAGGCCATCTGTTGATCCTGGTGCCGGTTCACCGTCTTTCCCAATAGACTCATTATAAGGAGCAGCAAAATGTTCAGCTCTTCTTGTCTCCATGCATTTAATCTGAGAAAGAGAAGGATACAGATTCCAAAATGTATTCTTAAATAGCTAGTGAAAGAAAAATGATTATTGTAGCTTTAACAAATGGTACAAAAAGAAACTTTAACTTCCAAACAATTGACTCCTCTAGATGGCTTTCTGAACGATACGTCGAAGCTAGACCCATGCAAAGAATGAAAATTAAGCAAATGCTAACAACAAATATTTGCAATTCAACAATAAGAAACACTAGAGTACTAACAGAATTTGTGACTCAAGTAACCTAGGTAAAAAGATTGTTGTGATAGTTTGATAATTTACTTAAATTGAAAAATTGCAGAAATAAAGAATGAAAGAATAAAAGGAAAGGAAATTAAGTCCAGAACTTATTAACATACATCAGGAGAAGACAAAGCAGAATTTTGAAACGGCACAGGAGAGCACAAGACAGGTACATCAACACCAGACAGAGAGGACAAGAGAGTTCTGCAAAGTGCGGACAATAAAAGTTAGTAAGCAACAAGATTAAAGATACGAGAGTAAACATCAAACAAGTCAATGAAGTGTTGAAATTGGATAGGAAGCTAACAAGAAAGTTAACCATTAGTTAGTCACCTGTAATTTAGCAAAAAGTCATATAAACCATGTACATTGTTGTTGCCACTGAAAACCAACAAAGATTCCGGGCTATTATCAATATCAGAGAATGCCCTTGTCCGTCGGGTCTGCATTATTTCATATAAAAAAACAGTAAAAACTTTATGAGTAAAACTTAAAATACAGTTTTGGAGTTAATTGACACAGACTTTTCAGAGCAGAAGGCATAATATATACACAAGGGTAAATCAACTATTAAGATGAAAACAATCAAGAACCGCTGGACAGTAACTGATTCGAAAAACTTTGGCATGCTTTTAGCAATGAAATTTCATCTATCAACTAGTTGAATTTAATTTAGCAAACTTGTAAAAGTTTTGTACACTACTCTTATCAAGTATTATCAGTTATCATATTATTCAAGTAAGCATGCATGGAAATATTGGCTGTATCACTATCATATCATATTTGTGTAGGATACGTATTTGAATGCTTTTATCAATGAAATTTCATCCAACAAATAGATGAATTTAATAGAGTATCTTGTAAACAAAACCAGGAAAAACTTGACATTGATATCTAATCGTGTGATAAAGGGGGAGCCTTGGTGCAAATTGGAGTCGTTGCTTCGTGACTAGGAGATCAGAGGTTCAGCTCACAAAATCAACCTCTTACAAATGCAAGGTAATGCTGCTTTTAACACATCAATAGCAGATACAGCCTTCCTGGACCCTGCCATAGCAAGACTTTTCATAGCACCAGGTTGCCTCCTTTTGTCTAATCGTGTGATATCACATTATCATTTTTATTGATTAAGATAGACTGATAGGTCAAACTCTTTTAATGATGTAAGTTGCAACCACATATAATTAGAAGATAGTGTCTAAATACATTTTAAAAGCTGATTAATTTAAACCCCAAAACTTTCAGTTAATGCTAGCAGGGAGCCAAAAAGGAAATGTGTATCTCCATAGAAACTATTTAGTACATATTCTTCAGTAGAATCACAAAGCGAAAAGCAGATTATGTAAGGGAATAGCTCACCATGATCATTGAAAAGGATTAAAAAGATATCCCCTCGAAATACATATGATATATGAAAGAGAAAATATAGATACAAACCTGTCCTAAGTTTTGTTTCTCTATCTCTGACAGCTCAACTAGATCCTCAGTAGCAACTTGTTCCACTTTCGAACGGCAAAGAGGCATAGAAAAACAAAGATCCTGTCCAAGAGTGGACGCAGCCAAAAATAAGTTCAGAAATCATCACCCAAGTAAATATTAATAAAAAATTCCAGCGTAATAAGTTAAAAAGGAAAAACCAGGAAGTTCTGGTAATCAAGCAGTATAAAATAAAACCCTAATAAACCATAAGTAATTATAAATAAACTGCACACATCTTTATTGGTTAGCCAAGGAGATGATCAGTTATTGGCCACAGGCTCTAACGCCCAATACCATAGAACCATAATGCAAGTCAATTTGTTAAAAGTTAAACTACACCTTGTGATGTTAAAACTACTAGTAGTCACAGTCATTGAACAAATTCCGGAAAAGTTCATCCCTTATTCAGTTACGTGCCTTGCCAGGGTCTATTTGAGTTTTGAGAAATGCACACAAAAAATAAGAGAAGGAATTAATATACCTTACAAGCTTACACCTACAACACTTTAACTGATTACCCTAGAAATATGTTATAGATGATGCATTCTTATCCATAGGCAAACATTACGAAAAAGGAACTGCCATTGATTGATTTGTAATTTATAGATAAACTGCACAGGTCATAATATGTTATACGAGAACAACTTACATGCTCTTTTAACAATGATCTCAAACCTATGGTAGATTGAGAGATATAAGCACTGCATGAGCATTTAGATCTCCCAGAGCTATCACCACCAGTGAACATCACCACGAACTGGGAAGTGCAAACTGGAAAACAGAAGGGGCAAAAATCAACACCAAGTCCCATACAATATTCCTATATAAATAAATAAATATAAAGGCGCATAATAAAGCACAAAGAAATTGGAAGGTTCCTACATTAGCAAAACTAAGTCTGAATTAATGATAACACAGGAGGCTACATCAATAAGTGAAACAAGTTTGTTTTCATGAAGATAATTGTTCACTTAGAATTCAGGTTAGGCCTAAGCTTTTATAAGCTCTATGTTGGCAAAATGTGCGATCTCAAGAGACACCCCCTCACGCATAGGAGTGGACATCTAGAGCATTGAGATTATAGGAATTTTTATTTGCGCCAGAAAGTAGAAATCCATAGGGCTAGGTTGATTGCACTGAGAAAGTCACAGGCCAGTTAAAGAGAATGTTGTGAACTATCTGATTTAGGATAGGCTTTAATACTATCTTTGAAATTTAGGAGCCTAACTCTACCCCAAAAGCTAGCTCTAAGGTGAGGACTGTCAAAGTCTTTATAAGCTCTATGTTGGCTTAATCTCTAGTCAATGTGGGATCTCAACATGTTCACCACACAGAAAGATTTAAAATCACAAAAGGGCAACATAAAATTACATAGTATAAACAAATTTCTATAATCAGTTCACCTTCATTCAATAAAAAAGATGGTCATGTATAATTACCATAAAAGAGGCCACAGATGTTCTTCCGAAGCATATAATAGAGGTCCCGAAAGGATTCTTCCCAAGCTACTTGTCGCTTTTTTAAGAACTCCAATTCTATTGCATAAAAAGAAAATACGGAACTTGAGAAAAATAGAGAAAGGAAGAGGACAAAGAAGAAATTGAAATGGGTTAAGTTTAAAGCTGCTTGATAACCTCCATCTGTTGTTGATGAGCTCAACACTGATATCAGAGAAGGTGGTAGAACAGATTGAGGATACAACCATGAGTGCAAAACTTTGAAGCCCTGTGAACCTCTCATGTTTTGACTTTTGATAGGATATTGCTGGAAAGTTAGCCTAGGCATGGTACCACGCATAACTGACCTTGTATTGTGAATTTTGGAAATAGAAATAGCTTTAATTAAAAGACAAAAAGGACACCAGGGATAGTCGACACCAAAGCAAGTAGGAAATAAAATTCCAAAACAAATCACATAAAAAGAGCAGGGCCTCACGGAGCACAGAGATAACAGAAGAGCAAGTTTCCTGTTTTAGGTATCAATGGCTACATAAAACTGTTCTATGTAAGTAAAATAGGTTTTTATTGTAGAAACATGAAATTTTAACATGCCATGGTTACTGAGATAGAAAAAAGAAGAATTATGTAACCAATATACTACTTAGTTCATTCAACTATTGAGAATATAGAGAGCTAGGAAAAAAATCAAAGAAAAATACTAGTTATACCAGACACTGTGCATGAATAGTGCGTTAATATTCATATCACAACAAATGCCAACATTTTTCTAATCAGTTTCTGGAATATCATGAGATAGGACCCAATCTTATAGCCCAGTTTAATATCTTTTGTATTCACAAATAAACATGTGGATGTGGCATAAACAAGAGAATACTGTCATTTTTACTAAGTTTTCACTGCCAGAAAATCTATTGAATATTGACATAACTCTGATTAACTTGGGGTAAAAACATATGGTAAGGACTTCATCAGACTCCATATCAGCATTGAGCACAATTATTCTTTATAAAGAGGCATTATTATGGAAACATAGAAATACCTCCCTTTAATTATAAACTGTGAATCTCAGTGTAATCTTTCAAAATTCAGTCCAGGGGAAACTATTCCTACCAGGTTTGATGCCAAGATATTAGTCAATCCTATGCACTCACCAATTTACCGAAGAGGAAGAAACTATTCGCATACTGGTTTTTAGAGTAAGATCCAAAGGAGCCTTCTGGCTGGGTACATGACATTCAGAGAAGAAACTTCCATTGATGGTTGATTTCAGATCTCCACATCCTTCAGATGAATCGTCAGCTAAGCAATTATCAACCCTTGGTTCAACTGCAGCTAGTCCTTTAAGTGCTTTTCCCTGCAAAACATTTTATACTTTATGAGTAAAAAACATATTAATGATACAGCCTACACGGATTGCAATGTAGGTAAACAGATAAGAAAAGGTCTGATGCTTCCATTGTATACCATGTCAATAGATTCTGCCAAGCCAGAAAATTTATCAGCAGCTGATGAAAGCTCAGAAACACTAAGAAACTTTCCCTGGCTGCACTTTTCAGTTGTTTCACAAGCTTGCAATAGACCATCTTTGCTGACCTCACTGGGAGCAACAGAGTTCTCCAAGCTGACAACAAATTAGGAACAGAATCATCATAGGGAAAACTTAGCTAGCAGGTGAAGCAAATGCATAAGCTATGAGGCAAACCATGAAGCTCCTTGCTGTCTCTTAGCTTCGAAAGTAGAGAAAACAGACAGGCTTTTCAGATTACTAGTTTTCTCCATACATGAATTTTCCTGAACACAGCAACAGGTTACTTTGTTCAATCTCAACAACATTAACAACACAAGACCAATTACTTCATTAAAATGTCAATAGAATAAACAAAACATTAGTCAAAAGTTGGGAAAATATAATAACCTTTGCATTTTCCTTTCCAGATACAACTCTAAACCTTGACTTTTTGGCAGTAAATACTTCATCAAGTCGTGTATCAGTGTATCTAGGAGGCTTAAACAATCCTGGTTTTTTAAATCCATTACCCACCTCAGTGGCACTGCAAACATAAACCAAGCAAGTCCTTAGCAAATTATGAAGTAATAGATTGAAAGAGGTGCAAAAGAGGCTTACTTAGAAGAACCGGCCAGAGGGGATGGAGATTCGCCAGTAAGTTCCGCAACACTTGCTCGCTTCAACTGCTCTCCCTGCCAAGTTGTATGGATAATTGGATATCAGAAATTCTCTTGCACCTCAATCAAATGCTAGTTATTAATATGGAAAATATATATATACATGACCATTGGGAATTTGGATTGAGAGAATGCTACTAAAAACAGATAGGAACGTTGAGGTAAAAACTCCATTTCATTCGCGGTGTGAAATTATAAGGTGTAGTACAGCATGATGAATAATGAAGATGAAACTCTTCCCAAAATATGAAAATGCATCACTCACCCCCAAATTATAACTAAGTCGAGGAAAATATGCTATTTCAAGGCAACCATCTATGCATCATCTAAAATCTAGAATTCTAATCTAGATGCTTGAAATACTCGTGAGACTATTGCACCTAGCCAAGAGTGGCTCCGAGTGAGTGGGGCAAGGCTATGCTTGTCAAGGGTTTTTCATACTTTTAACCCCCCTTTTTACTCACATTCACCATGAAGGCCTTCCCAGCGGCAATTGGCCCCGCGCGGGGGCGCGTGCGCATTGATAACTATGGCCAAGACAATATAAATCTGATAGACCTAAAAGAAGCATCAATAAACCCAGATACCTAAAAGATTATATCTGATTAATTTAGATATAATAATATTTGGTTTATTGATTTAGTTTGTTATTCAGTTTTTAGTTTGTTTTTAGATATTCGGTTTCCTTTTGTTATCTCCTAGGTTGTTACTAGTTTGTTATTTTTCATTATCTTTATCTTCTATGACTAGTTGTTACTTTCATATTTCTATAAATTGTACTTCCCTTTTATTGAATAAATAATCAGAAAATTGAGCTTGCTCACCAATTAACTGTCTCTTTAACTCCTTCTAATTTTCTTAACATTGTTCTTGATAGTCACCATCCCGGTGCCTATCAATTGGTGCTTTCATTGTGTTCTCACCCGCCTCTCCAAACGCCGCACTAATTTCTCATGCCTCCACACTAACTCCGCAATGTATTCCCCATATTCATCTCTTCTCCACGCACCCCATCACTACCCATACAATTTTTCGTCACCCAATCTATATTATCCACAATACCTACAAAATGACTCTGATGTCCATTCACACCCCAAACCATCTGAGACCTATTTTCCCAACCATGCTCAATCTCAAATTCCTACCCATTTTGCCCCTAAATTGCAACTATCAGTGTTCATTGGTGATGATCCTCTAGGCTGGCTTTTCAAGACAGATCTCTATTTCATATTACATCCTACACCACTAGAAACTCGTTTCCAGATTCTTGCATTGCTTATGCGCGGTGCAGCCCTCACATGGGTAAATCAATAAACCAAATATTATTATATCTAAATTAATCAGATATAATCTTTTAGGTATCTGGGTTTATTGATGCTTCTTTTAGGTCTATCAAAATCATAACTGAACGATAATGAATTCACATCGCATTTCTGTCGAGGATTCAAACAAATTGGATAACCACAGGTAGCATTTCCCATCACAATCAGGAAAATTGAACGTTCGAAATAGAAGGCAAAATGCGTGTAGAAATGGAGGTCTGTGTGCGCGGAAACTCACCCTAAGTTCAGATGGCGTCTTTCTTTTAACCACGGATCCACCTTTGAGAGGCCCTCCACTGATTCGGTGAGAGCTCGGAGGCACGGAACTTGCCGTGGCTACTTTCGCCATGTCGCGTGTTTCGGAGCACCACCACCACCACCACCGCAAGCGCGTCACCGATCAAAACACATCGTTAATAGTATTGATCTACAGCAAGCAAATTTTGAATAGATTTGATAATGAAATCAGAAATTGCAGAATCGAAGTAGATGCAAACAAATATCCAGAATGCGAAGTGTAAAATAAATAAATTAAAACTAATCATGAGAAATGGAATTGAAAGGTGAATCTGGAAGAAGAAGAAGAAGAAGAAGAAAAACCTTCGAGAATCCACAGTGCCCTAGAATGAGATTCAACAGCGGTGAGTGCAGCGGCGTCGTATCGGTACTTTCACCGGAGAGAGAGGGAGAGAGTGAGCGAATGAATGAATGAGCGGGACCGAGTGAAAAAATATTTATTTGATTGTTGTTTTTTCACATTTTAAAACGAAATTTGATTTCCCTCCTGTTTCTGGCGCCGTCAGAGACGGCGTTCATGACCTTTCAAAATTATATTGGGCTGGTCAGGGTAAACAAGACTTGGGCTGGGAGAAAAATAAGGGTTTGGGTTCTAACAAAAAGTTTAAGTATAATTACAAAAAAATCCACAACTGTAGTAAATAAATACCACGGCAGGAAACACGATAGTAGAAATTTCACAACAATAGTAAACAAATATCATGGCAATAACAAAAATTTCATATTTATTTAAGATTTGCACTACCATATGTATTGCCGCCTCAAAAAAAATCGACCTTATCGAGATACTTGTCGTATGTATTGTAAGATGCTGATAATCATGCATAAGTGCGCATGTTGTGATAATTTTTGTAAATAGCTTACAGATTACTTATAAGTTATTTTAAACTTATTTTAATAAGTTTGTTAAATTAGCTTGTGAATTAGTGTGCATGTTATAAGTGTTTATAGTCATATATGTTTAATTAAATTGTTTACTCCAACACACCCTAAATAAGCTTCAACGGTGAGGTTTTAGATTTTTATCCTAATAGTCAATAATAGTAGTATTAATGGGTGCCCACTAGATTGGACCTATTTTTTTTTGTCCACCGTGGACCAGGATTAAACACTGTTAGATCTAAGCATCTTGGAATATTCTTTAATTAAATGGTTTGGATTGGATGAATAATCAAAGGGCAAAAATGTAAATTGACAACCCCTCTTCTTTCAAGCTGGTCTCCCTCTTACTCTCCCTGCCACCGCGACGTCAACCTCACCAACGCTTCCCTCCCAGCACAGGTGTAACAATAACGTTTGAATTTGTACAAAGCCCATATATATATATAGCAAATTATATATCTAAGCTAATTAATTTCCAAGAAAAGTAGCGAAACCTAGCAAAATCATAAATGAATTTAACTTATACGACGATGATGAGAGAAAGGGATGGGCGAAGGACGACGAGGACAACAATCGACAGCTTGTTGAATTAATCATTTCATTCATAAATATTCTACCATTTTGAATAATGAAGCATGGAGATTAAAACCATTACTCTCACTACAGAACGTAGATGATGGATATGCTCCAACTCCAACATGGGAAGAAAACGTACACACCCTTTTTGCATGCAAAATTCCAAAACCCCCCCTAGCTTCCCTCTTCTGCCGGTAATCTCGGACGCAACCAACACCGTAAGCTTTCACACATGTGGATCCCTCCAACCTAACTCACCTTCATTCAAAACCTTAAGGTTTTAAACCACCAAATGGGTTATTTTAGTTTAACCAGATGTCTCAGTTTAAATTCTTGTAAACTTAGTTGCGTTAGATATTTAGTAGACATAGTTTACCGCTTGTAGCAGTTATACCAGTTGACTCAAACATGATTGGTTCAGTAGAGAATACTTGTAGTTTAGACTAAATGAAAAAAACCCAACATTTGTATGATATGAGCTAACTACTTGATTATGATCATTGAATATAAGGTTATGAAAAATAGTATGTTGTCACTTATATTTCACCTTCACCAAAAGACAGATATGGGAAGAGAAGAGAGAAAATTTATTTATTCACGTTGAGTGAAACAGTGAGGGAGACTAAGCAAAAACCCTAATCGGAAGTTAGACTTCTTAGAGCCTAAGCGCCCTATTTGGTATTCAAGTGAACATGGATAATACAATAGGTTATCTCCCCTTTTATAGATGTGTGATGTGTCTAACCCTAAATACACATTTGAAATTTGGTGCAAAAGGTCTCTACAGACATAACTCGCCCAAAAAGGGAGTAATGGTCGCATAAAACTCTCAATAATACATAATTTGTCAAAGAAGCGGTAAATATACATAGATAAAACAGATTCGCCCACATAAGAAAAAGGTTTCCGCATCATGATTAGGAAGTCCCGATTAATGAGCAAAAGATAGTTGTATTTTAAAGCAAAGAAAAAAAAGCCTTACATTTGTAAGGGCTAGCTAGCTACACTTGATTATGATGATCCAATATAAGGTTATGTATAAGCCAAAGTTCATTAATACGAAAAGCTAAGGTTTGTGCTAGTTAATTGACGCGCGTGAGTGATGTGAAATTAAAACTCCAGCTAGTTGTGACAGGCACCGCCCTAAGTGAGTCCAAAACCCTCCGAACTGCATGGAAAATGAAAACAACCACACATGCCTAACACGTGTACGGTAAACATTATGGCTCAGCTCCCCCTGCATTTATGCAAGGTCAATGTTACACACACAAACACAATCTTCATCTACATGTCATCACGAGTCCAAGTATATACTTATCACAACAAATACTCAATTATATGAGTAGCCAGCTTAGCTACAAAGGGTAGTTTGGTAATCTCACATTCTCCTCTTAGCTGGCCTTTATAAATACCTGACTACTCCCCATACATACACTGTAAATGCTTTGTTCCATTTTCATATAATCCACCGAATTTCTTCTCAAGCTATATTCTCTTCTGATTCTGCTTTGTTCTTTCAGAAAAATTAACGGTAAGATGAATTCAGTTGTCTGTTATACTAAATTTATTAAATCAGTGTAGTGTAGTGTAAGTGGCATAGTGACTTTGTTGCCGTGATCCATTGAAAAGATGATTATTTCTAATGGAGTACAACAACGAACGATTGTATCACAATTAGTAGCAACGACTTAAAATTCTAGATAATTGGTTATGATAATATGTGAATTATTTAAGTTATTGTTTTTTTTTTGTAATAATGCAGTTGGTGAGTGAGAATATGGAGAGTGCAAGCAGCGGATCAATAGGGAGAGGGAAATCGGATGAGCTAGTGGAGGCGGTGGGGGTGGTTGTGGAGGGTGGTGGGAGTAGTAGTACTGGGTCAACTACGACGCCGTCGAGGAAATCGAGTAGGAGGATGTCACCGAAGAACACGCACATAAGGAAAGCGAGGAGTGCGCAGTTGAAGGTGGAGGTGGATGAGGTTAGCAGTGGAGTGGCTCTTAGTCGAGCTTCAAGTGCCAGCTTGGGCCTCTCATTTTCCTTCACTGGTTTCACTCTCCCTCCTGATGAAATCTCTGACACCAAGCCCTTCAGTGATGATGATATCCGTAAGTACATTACATTCATTATTATTTAACACATAGATTTCATTAAAATGTGTTCCCTTTTCTTTTAAGTTTAAATGTGTTCCCTTGCTATAGAATAATATAATTAATTATTCTTTCATATATAAACTTTCTAAAATGTTCACGAGTTTTGATTGAGAAAAAAGCTAGGTTGCATAAAAAGATGTGATGTAGTGATCAGTTCGCTCCATTATTTAATTATAAGGTTGATGTTTGATCTTCGCTCATCGAATAGAACACATATGGTGCTTATTTGTTTACCACTTAATATGACCACCCGCAACAAGTGGATTAGTTATTGTTGTGGGTTGTGGTTAAAAAAATCGCTAAAGACCCAACGGTTGCCAGTCGTAATGTTAAAAAATAGTTGTTTAAACCCTTAGGTCAAGAGTTCAAATCTTGGGAACCACACTATTGGGAAGACTTTTAACTTGCACCACACTTGAGTCAAAATTGTGAGGGCAATTTAAAAAAAATGATAATTAAAGAACTTGTGTGATGTCATTATGGTAACCACAAAATATACCTTTTGGGATTAATTAGCTTTGATCACGTATCCTTGCTGATTAATGAGATTGAACCTTGAAGACGTATTGTTTTTATTTTCGACAAACGACAACACGTATATATGCATCTAGCTAGAAGAGTAACCTGAGTAGAAGGTCAAAACAAATTAATAAATAAAATAGCACTCTGTTTTTATAAGGGATTTTATTGGTTGTAATACCAACAAACACTCTCTTAAAATCTATATAAGGTATACTAATCTCACACAGTTAATTTGACGAGACGTATATAAATTTTAATCAATAAATAAAAAACAAAGTGTTAGAAAGAAATAGAATATGAAAATGAGTATATCTAACACTTATCTTCTCACTTTTTGTAATCCGAAGCAGATGATGTCTTACTTGTATTTAGTTACGTGGAGGTGCCTAATTCGGTTGGGTCCAATCCAACCAACCAACCAAATTGTAACCACAAACCCGTGATTAACGGTCCAAAAAGCAAGTGACTAACAGTCCAAGTGTGGTTTTCCTAATGAGCCACATGTATCTATGTAGACCTCAATAAAAACAAAATATCTATGCCTATATGGCCCACCAAGGCACCAACCATATATAGTAACTTAGTTCTAATTAATTATGGCAATTACTCACTTCATGCATGTCTATAACACTCCTAACGTGCGATCGATCAATTGGTACTGTTTTATCACACACTTTAAACTTAGCTTATTAAATAGCTCAATAAGAATAAGAGCATCCCTTAAAAAGTGAGTTATTAGCATTATTCACGTGAGTCTCATGTGTCACGTATGATTTAAGACGCTCTTAATAATTGATGCAGATTTCGTTCCAGTAGTAAGTTCTTACTTCTAATTCTTAGTACTATTCATCCGGTCTCACACCACCATGCACATTTTGGTGAATGAGAGAGAAAAAATTATTTTTTAATGTTTAAAGTGAGTTCTTATTTAAAAAGATCTTGCATTTTGCTTCGATGGTAGTTCTTACAAGAACTCAGTTCTTAGTCTAAGAACTGCCTCTAAAAATTGCCATGGAAATGCTCTAACAATAATAAAATCCTTGTGAAAACAAAAATTGGCTGATGAAAAAAAATTGTTATTTATCTAATTGAGATGACCTATTTTATAGACTATGGTCGTGAACAAGTCACACTTTAGGTCCTTTGAATAATTGGACCTAATCTTAGGAGAGTACATTGTCACATTCTCGGGCCCTCATTAAATTTCGGGTTGACTTTTCTTCATTGCTATTGCCTATGGGGAATTAGCTAGCTTGACTTGCTAAGTCAAGTGTCATCATCAATATTTTATCACTCTAAGACTTTCATGATTGGTGCATAAGATACGCATTTTTAACAATTCTAATCTTTTACAATATTTTATGGGGTTAAAAACGGTTACAAAGATGTATGTTTAAAACATGTCAGCAGAATCAATATGTTCATGTTCAGCAATTATTTTTCTTTGAATAATGCATCTCTAAGGCGCAAAAGGATATGATCTTCTAAAGCATCAAGCATTCATGTGTAGGTTTTCAGAAATCATCATTTTTAGACATTAGTCCTGCTAATTAATCAGGCACTATAGTATGATGAACATACATTTTTAATTTGTACTACATAATTGCACTAAGTTAAACTACTAATTGCCTGGTAAAGGCTTCAGCATGAAATAGCATACTTCATTGCCTCTGAGCGACTTATATAAAAAGGGTTACTATATATGTATGTTGCACTTGCAGCTGAAGATATTGAAGCTGGAACTCATAAGCCAAAGCTTCAAACTGAACCTACTCTGCCAATATATCTTAAGGTAACACATTCTAAGTGTTCAAACCTTCAAATAGAACATGAGTTTGATTTGGTGTGTTATATATGTATTTGGGCAGGGAATGGTGAAGATTATCATTTAGCAATCAACGCCACCAAAATAGAACATGGCTAGCAATATAGCATGGTCAGGTTCAGTCTTGTACAGAGTTTCATTTGATGTGACACAAAATGTACAAGACTACCCCTTCTTTCCAGTGAACCACAGAAACATGATAATTAGTACAGCAGACACAACGTATATATGATATGCCTAATAAGTTGGTACTAAAATCTTCAAATTGCTTTTTGTTTTGATGCCTACTAACAACAGGGCATCGACACTTTGAGGCTTTATAACATGGTTTTGCTGAGAAAGAAGGGTATGGAAATATCAATAGTTAGACACAGAAAAATTTGTGCCTTAGTGCATTGAGTTTATTTTGTGCTTTATTTTAAGTTTTATTATTATGTGTTTGTGTTGGATTCTACTAAATTAGTTAAATTGTTATTCTTGATTATGCAGTTCAAGGATGTGACATACAAGGTAGTGATTAAAGGCTTGACCACAAGTCAGGAGAAGGATATCTTGAAGGGGATTACTGGTTCTGTAAATCCAGGGGAAGTTTTGGCTTTGATGGGTCCCTCAGGAAGTGGAAAAACATCTTTGTTAAATCTGCTTGGAGCAAGGACAAGCCAGTCCATAAATGATGGCTCTATCACTTACAATGATCTACCTTATTCCAAGTTCCTAAAGAGCAGGTAATAATCCGTTCATGTTTGGAAATGTTTCTATAATTGATTTTAAACGCAAAAAGCTTTTGTAAATAGTTTCTGAGTGCTAGAATCAATTCTAAGGAAAGAAAAGCTTATCCAAACGTGCTATAAATGCATGTTGGTATTGAAGGTAAATGTATTTTTTCACCCATTTCATGATTTTCAAGGCGTTACATGCTAAAGGGAAAAATGTTAGATTAACCTTCAAAGTCCTTTTTTCTTACTTTTTCTTTGAATCCAACTGTTTTCCAGAGATACCCTTAAGTTTACTTGCTAACTATCACCACTTTACCAAGTCAAACTACCACAGCAAGATCAACACTTCAACAGGAAAGGTACTTTAAACACATAGATGGCTCTCTCAGCAAGTCACAAGACTATAAATGTAGCATGAAAACTAGCTGAGTTTTTACTGATCAAAATTGTTTTCAATCAATAAGATGGAAGCTGTTGTTAATTTGCTTTCATCTCAGATGATCCTTACTTCTTTGTATTTGTCTAACAGACTAACACCATGTGAAAATTTACCTCATTTCCACGTATATGTTACTTACAAAAACCACGCATTTCGCAGGATCGGATTCGTGACACAAGATGATGTTCTGTTTCCTCACCTAACTGTGAAAGAAACATTGACATACGCAGCCCGCCTTAAGCTGCCAAATACATTAACAAGAGAGCAAAAGGAACAACGAGCTTTAGATGTCATCGTTGAGCTAGGCTTGGAGAGGTAATTGCTTCCATTCATAACAATGAATAGCATGTTTGCAATGGCTTTTTTTTCTCTCAGAACCAACTCTGACACGCAGGAGCTACTCACCTTAGCTTTTGTGCATAATTGATTTTGCCTGTGGAATCAATTTTATAATGATTTTCAAACATGCTATAACATCCTAATTATTATGAGGTTAGAAGCCATAACCATAGAAAGAGCATAGAAAACATTATATGTTAATCATAAAAGCCAATCTGTATGTATTGTGTATATGAAAACAGGTGCCAAGACACTATGATAGGAGGTTCCTTTGTTAGAGGAGTATCAGGTGGAGAGAGGAAGAGAGTTTGCATTGGCAATGAGATCCTAATCAACCCTTCTCTTCTGTTTCTTGATGAACCAACATCTGGTTTGGATTCCACAACAGCCTTGAGAATAGTTCAGATGCTACATGACATAGCAGAGGTATTTGTTCTCATGCTCCCCTTCAAGATTAATAAGATTAATTAAAACTTGCATCCACCATCCGAATTTGAACATACAAATAAATATCAAAACTTTCTCTCAGAAATAATACATCAAACAATCATGACAATGACATCCTTCACAAACTTATTTTGTCCAATTTGGTTTTATCTATCCATAGAAATATTTAATTCTACGCATGCTTTGTAATAATCACTACATATTTTCTAATTCTCATCATCACTCACCTTTTTTGGTCTTATTCCAGGCTGGGAAAACTGTTGTGACAACAATTCATCAACCATCAAGCAGACTCTTCCATAAATTTGATAAGTTGATTCTTCTAGGAAAAGGTAGCTTGCTTTACTTTGGAAAAGCATCTGAAGCAATGGACTACTTCAACCTCATAGGGTGTTCTCCTCTTATTGCCATGAACCCAGCAGAGTTTTTATTAGACCTTGCAAATGGAAACATGAATGATATTTCAGTACCATCAGAATTAAAGGATAAAGTACATATAGGTAATGCAGAAGCTGAAACATGCAGTGGGAAACCATCAGCTGCAGTTGTACAAGAGGTAAATTCTCATAATTAATTTTGACATCATTTGATTAGAAAAGACACACTTTCCGATCTAATTATTCATGAATTTTAACAGTATCTTGTAGAGGCGTATGAGACTCGAGTTGCCGAAACGGAGAAGAAAAAATTACTGGTTCCTATCCCTCTTGAAGAAGATTTGAAATCCAAGGTTTGTTCTCGGAAAAGACAGTGGGGGACAAGTTGGTATGAGCAATTTTTCATATTATTCTCTAGAGGATTCAAAGAAAGGAGGCATGACTATTTTAGCTGGTTGAGAATCACTCAGGTTCTATCCACTGCTGTCATCTTAGGATTACTCTGGTGGCAATCAGATTCTAGCAACCCAAATGGTCTACAAGACCAGGTATTGCATGTTTGCATATCCTTCAACAATTAATTGATTTAATTCTAATTCCAAAATGAACTATGGGGAGAATCAAGCTCTTGCGAGTAGCTTCTAAGTGCTAGAAGTAATTATGAGGAAAGAGAAGCCGATGAAATCTATTTCCTCAAGGGCATAATCAAATTTTTATAACTCCAAAGTTTTGGTTTTTCCTAGAATAATTTTTTTGCAAGTTAACATCTTCATACTACACTTTTCTTCACTGCAGGCAGGACTTCTTTTCTTTATTGCTGTCTTTTGGGGATTCTTTCCTGTTTTCACTGCAATATTCACATTTCCTCAAGAGAGAGCCATGCTGACTAAGGAGAGAGCATCAGACATGTACCGACTAAGTGCATATTTCTTGGCTAGAACTACAAGTGACCTTCCACTTGATCTGGTATTGCCAGTGCTTTTCCTCCTAGTTGTTTATTTCATGGCTGGTTTGAGACTGAGTCCAGGGCCCTTTTTCCTCAGCATTCTTACAGTTTTCCTCTGCATTGTGGCAGCTCAGGTATGCTCTTTTTGTCTTTCAGAATCCAACTACTATGAAAAGAGCAAAAACCAAAATGACTTACTAATTATGGCTGATTGTGAAGCAGGGACTTGGACTTGCTATTGGGGCTACACTAATGGACTTGAAAAGAGCAACAACTTTGGCTTCAGTGACTGTGATGACTTTCATGCTGGCTGGAGGTTTCTTTGTGAAGGTACACTTAATTAACCACTTTTTCTTGGGATGCAAAATCCTCATTTCTTGACATTTGTCCAATAAACTTTGGGCTTAAGTGACTAAGAGTTTGTTTCGGTAAACAACATTATAAGCTATTTTCATAAATTTAACCAAACATCTATTAAGTATTTATGCGATAAATAAACTCGAATAATCTCTTCTAAACACACTTTAAATTGATTTATTGGACAACAAGTCAAGCTGAAACTATTCAATCTTGCTTGAAATTGTACTAATGTTAGAAGTGAATTTTGGCAGAAAGTCCCAATATTTATATCTTGGATTCGCTACCTATCTTTCAACTACCATACATACAAACTTTTGCTCAAGGTGCAATATGAACACATAACACCTAGCATAAATGGGATCAGAATTGACAGTGGTTTCACCGAGGTTGCTGCCCTTATAGCCATGGTTTTTGGATACCGTTTACTGGCATATCTTTCTCTGCGGCGGATGAAGCTTCAACCCGGAGCTTAAAACTAGCCAAGCATGGCAGGTCTAATTTGGAGATATTGCGCTTCCTCTCTACTAGCAAGAGTGATATTGAATCACGGCTCATCATCAAGCATTGATGTTGGTTACAGCTTCTGGTCCTTAGTGATATGTATAGTGTGTTTCATTTGGCATGTTCAAGCAACCAAAGCATGTGGAATGTTATCACAGGCACACAAGTAATAACAGTTTGGATCTCTTTATTTTTCCTCGACTTTGGTACTCAAAAGCTAATCACTTTCAGAATTGTTTTAGACTTTGAATTAATGGTAAAAAGATTTCCAAACATATCAGCAAAGTTTAGAAAATAGATGCTTTTTATGCAAACTTCCAACTCTAACTCTTAGAAAGGAACACTTTTTTGGAGCGATTGTTAGAATGTTAGAAAACACATTCCCCGAAATATGATGGTTGGGAATGCATATTCCTGCGTTTGTTATAAGGTTGAAAAATTGATGCCCGCGTATAAATGATTCCCGGGAATAAAATAACTTCCATAATTCCCTTCATTTCATTCCCATGAAATTGGTTGGGAATCTTACATTCCCATTGGAAAGTGTAAGTAATTTTCCACTACTCTCAAATTCTATCGCATTTTCTTCTATTTTATAATTTTTAAATTAAATTAAATTAAAAACATTCTCAGAAATACTATATACTAACCAAACACATTCATAAGTTTTATCCGGGTATAACATTCCTATTTTAATATTCCCGGGAATTCTGATGCCTAGGAATGTTTTTTTATAACTTGTAACAAACGCCTATTTAGGTAGGAGGAGAGTTGTTACATTAACTCAAACTGCTTATCTAAACAAAAAAAAAACATTAACTCAAACTGGTAACTCCGGAAGTTTTCCTGTGTAAAAAAAAAACTGTAACTCCGGTGGTTAGAATTTAATATATCTATGCTATATATGTGTAACTTTTAAGAATTAAATAACACATAATGTTAATATCTTTAGTTTATGCTGCAAGACTATGCCTGTACCAATGATAAAAAGAATTACATTAATAAGATTTTTTTTTGGTAATGCACGAAAATATGAATAATATCATTTATCATTATTAATACAGATAATAACAATGAGATGAACTCATGCGATGCATGTAGTCCTTTTTTATTTTTTGAAATTGAAGTTTAAATTAATATATAGCAAAATATAAAACAACATTAAATTTTACAATTATAATCATATCGTAAAATTTAAATTTACTATTACATGGCTTTTGTTTTCATTATATATATGAGGAGAGTTCTACTCACACCCATTTAGTGTCCATTGCCCCATTTTAAATCCAACGTTCTAATCTATCAAAATTAGTACTTATGTGCTACTATTGCTTCCTTTTTTCTCATCTCTGTTGCCTTTTATGGCATAAATCTGTTTCAGTGACGCCTTACATTCGCTTCTACCTCTGGGCAAGCACTTATCATTAGATTTGAAAGTTTCTTCTAACATTTATAGCATACGAATTGTATCTTCATTTGCAGAATAATTCTCAATCGTAAGAAAAATGTTAAAATCTGAATTAGCAAAATAGATTTTTCCATTATGGGTAAAGTGGGTGTGTGGTTGATGATAATATGGTATCAAAATCTGTTTTACACTCGTTTGTTGAAGACCCCTATATAAGGGTTACCCCACAGATGTCCATTATCATGCAAATTTTACACTTCAGATATTCACCCTTAGACGTGAAAGTGTATTAGAAGTCTCATACTAACTAGAAATATAACCGAGACAATCCTTATAAAGGGTAGAACAACTCTACCTCTAAGCTAACTCGAATAACAGACATCATATGTAAATTGTACAGAGTAAACTTTTCGAGCTCAAAACTTGAACTTCCATTGGCGCAATGTTAGTAATATATTTGAAATTTCAAGTTTCAAAAAAGTTTAATATCACAAATTCACAATAATAATATAATAATAGTAATAATAATGGTCTAGAAAATGAAACATCAAAAAGAGGATTCAAATATAGATAACAACCCAAATGTCTAAAATGGAAATAGGCGGCCCATAGAATAAACCCTAATTCCATAAAATTCCCCAAAACCATATATGTATGTTTCGTTGTACGTTTGGAATATGTGTTAGACCTCAACATCATATTTACAATATAAAGTTTCTTCACTAATGTGTTTTAGAATCTGTGATTGACACACATCACAAAACATAAACCCTAAACAATGGTTGATGATGAAATATGCGTTCGATTTTTGTCATTTAGATTTAGAGAAAGAATGTCAAATAATTGAGAAAGCGTGAAATGAGAAACAATATCAAATTGGGAATCTCGTTTTTAGAATTTATATTTTTAATTTTTATTCTAATTAAGAATGTGAAAGGTTCTTTAATTGAAAATGCGTTTTAAGAAAATATTTAAATTATATAAATAACAATTTTATTTGTGTTTAAAATCTTATTTTTGTTCATTTAATTCAAAATTGGAACCAACATACAAATCTTTCATGTTCCAAATATATAAGAGTCTACAATTCAAACGGTACTTTTACCGTTCAAATATGTCAAATTAATTACAACGGTAACATGATGATAGTATATCTTATTATATATATTATGATAATAAATTTCTGATATATATAATAATACTATTATAATATTAGAATATAATATAATAAACAAATCTACAAATATATTTAAAAATATGATATATTTTTCTTTGATGAATAAGATTGGCAAAAGTCAAAGCGGCTAGATAAGTCCAAAAAGCCAAAAGGAGTGCCCCACTCGCAAAACGACGTCAGTGAGAAAGATGAGGGTATTTCCGTCAGGCTAATTCTCAACGGCTACTTCCATATAAATTGAACATTCTTTTTTAATTTTTAGATCACAATCATCTTCTTCTCACATCCAACCTTCTCTGAAATCTCTCTCGATCTTCGAAACTCTGAGGCTGAATCAATCGCCACCACCTTTCTCACTCTGTTTCTCTGTTTTTCTTTATTATATCTTTCCATTGATTTTGTCTTCATCTTCTTGTGTTGTAGGGAATTTCTCCGATCATGGACGCGGGATCGTGGACTTCTCCGATCAAGACCAAATCTCAATCCCTTTTCCATCGCGGGAAGAATTCCCAGGAAAACGTAAGCCCTCTTTCTTTCTCTTGATTTTCTCCCCTGCCAAGCAACAAAGTCTTGATTTTTACCGATTTCTTGTGTTTTTCTGGGAACAGTTGGACAGGTTCATTCCGAACAGGTCCGCCATGGACTTCGGTTACGCTCACTACATGCTGACGGAGGGAAGCAAGAACAACACTAAGAATCCCCCGGTGGTGACGTCGCCGTCGCGTGCAGCCTACCAGAAAAAGCTCGCCGAGGCTTTCAACATGAACCGGACCCGAATCTTGGCCTTCAAGAACAAGCCCCCTGAACCTGTTGAACGTATGCCCAAGGATTTCCTTTCCCCTCCTCCTCAATCCAAATCTTCCAAGCCCAGACGACACATTCCTCAGGTATATATTGTGCTTTGTGTATTCTAATCAATTTTTTTGAATTGCACTCAAACTGTTTGTTTGTATTTTCAGAGTTCTGAGAGGACCTTGGATGCCCCTGATATGTTAGATGACTTCTACTTGAATCTACTTGACTGGGGTAGCAATAACGTGCTTGGCATTGCCCTTGGAAACACTGTGTATCTCTGGAATGCCTCTGATAGCTCCACTGCAGAACTCCTTACCTTGGATGAGGAACAAGGTCCGGTTACAAGTCTTAGCTGGGCCCCTGATGGCCGCCATATAGCTGTTGGTTTGAACAATTCCCTTGTCCAGTTGTGGGATTCTACTACTCTTAGGCTGGTAAATACTAAATACCATGCTTTTCATTTGTCATCTTTTGTGTTAAACTGTTAATTATTGTAAAAATTGAAACTTTGCTGCTGATGATGCATTCTGATGATTTTTTTTATCATGCTTCCTTTGTCATCTTTTGTGTTAAACTGTTGATTATTAAAAAATTGAAAATGCTGATGATGATGCACTCTGATGATTTTAACATGGTTTGATTTGTTGGGTGCAGCTGAGAATACTTAGGGGTGGACATCGAGCAAGAGTAGGATCACTGGCTTGGAACAATCATATCCTCTCAACAGGAGGAATGGAGGGTAGGGTTGTGAACAATGATGTGAGAATAAGGTCTCACATTGTTGAAACCTACAGGGGGCACAACCAGGAGGTGTGTGGACTCAAATGGTCTCCCTCAGGACAACAATTGGCAAGTGGAGGCAATGACAATCTTGTTCACATATGGGACAGGTCCAGGGCCTCTTCGAACTCGCCGACGCGCTGGCTACACCGGTTCGAGGAGCATGTAGCTGCTGTGAAGGCACTGGCTTGGTGTCCATTCCAGGGAAATCTGCTAGCTTCTGGTGGAGGTGGGAGTGACCAGTGCATCAAGTTCTGGAACACTCATACTGGTGCATGTCTGAACACTGTGAACACTGGCTCACAGGTGTGCGCTCTGCTTTGGAGCAAGAATGAGCGTGAGTTGCTTAGCTCGCACGGTTTCACCAATAACCAACTCACTCTCTGGAAATATCCCTCTATGATGAAGATGGCAGAGCTCAATGGCCATACCTCCAGGGTGCTGTACATGGCTCAGAGTCCAGATGGGTGTACTGTGGCCTCTGCAGCAGGAGATGAGACTCTTCGATTCTGGAATGTTTTTGGAACTCCAGAAGTAAACAAACCATCCCCAAAGCGAAACCGTGAGCCTTTCGCTGATTTCAACCGTATTCGTTGAACCCATTGAAGATTACATATGAACTTTGTGGAGTGCTGTAGTTATTGTTATCTGAAACATGTTTATCCTATTCTTTACAGAATTGTATACACAGTGCGCAAATTGGTTTGCGCAGTTTATATTTTATATCAAATATCAATAATTGATTTTTTTCACTTTGGTAATTACAAACAAGTCACCTTATATTTTAGAAGGCACTGACTTAATTCTGATATTAACTTTTGAAACAACTGTCTCTTATATATCATACTTAGCTTCTCCAATACACAATACTTGTCCTTTGTACCTACAATGTTAATTTGGTTAATAAACTTCAATTTTCAGTACCTTCTTTTGTCTATAGCCTTTATTTGTAATTAGAGTATGTATCATTATGACCAAGCAGTGATGTTGTCGGCATAGTAAAAAAAAAGAGTTGGATTTGATTATGAGTTTGTGAAGCCCATATAAAAGGAGAAACTACTTGAGCATATTGATTATGAGTTTGTTAAGTCCATGAGGTGCCTTTGTGAACTTGCATACATGATTTGAAAAAGAAGGATTTTGAAATACTTGAAGTTGCTTCATGTAAACTTCTCCTGTGATGGTTTTATACTTTTATTAGAAAAGCATTGTTAACTAACCTTTGGAGAGAAAAATACTCAAAATAACCTTGGTTGTTTGTGGTTTGAGAGCAAAGCTGAATATTTCATTGTAGTCTATATAGTTCCTATTAGAGATAGCAATATTTCACTTTGACTGAGTCATCTCAATTCAAGAAAGTAATGATAAAGGGCCCAAGTTCTTAGTTTATTAAACACAATATCATCTAGATAAATCACAAGATAGACATGCTTGTTTGATGGTAAATATTAAAAGAAACCATTTTTATTATCTAACTTAAATAAGGTTCAATATTTTTTATGTTAATGTCAGATCTAGAAAACACAATACTATTTATAATATACTCATTTTACAATGACTAAAATCTATCTGAGAATCTAGCGGTCTAATGAATATTAAGAGACACTTTATAGAGAGAATCGATAGATTCTAGATGGAATGAGAGCCGAAATTATCAAAATATATAAAATAGCACCCTTTAGATTCACTATTTAAGGCTTTTCCTATATTGAGATTATTGCATTGTTAAATTTTCGTAGTTTTAAAATAGGTAAGCAAAAAAAGAGATTCTTTTGTTGTGAAGATCGTCCATCCCTCATTCCATATATTAGCACCAACAATCAACAACCACTATATACTCGTCATTGTTTCCTCCCTCATCATCACAAAAATGATTCATTCTCTCTTTCTTCCCACCTACCCATTTCCATGTTCATCATTTCTTGGAGGATACATGATGTCTATGCAATTCACGTCAATGTAACACAAACCAAAAGTCCAATTACAAAGAAAGATGGAGAACTCCATGAGATTTGGATTGATGGCTGTGTTTGCTGTTTCCGGAAGCATGGTCTTCTTGGTACATCAAGTCCATAAACGCATATTATCTAACTTCATGAAGAAAATTGAGTTTGAAATGGGTGGCATCTTATACCACCCACACGGCCACAAGAATTTGGGTGGTATAGTGATTTTTTGCATTCTTTAAATTTTAATTCTTTTTTCCCTTGAGTCGTGAATTCTTCCGGACATGTTCCATTTTCCTATTTCACTAATAAAATTTTGATATGTAAATTAAAAAATCATGTGTGTTGCTTTGAAACTTCAATAGATAAATTTTAATTGACATAACAATTTTATTAGTGAGATAGAAAGATGAGACAGAAAATGAGTACAGATGCGTTTCTTTAGATACTTATAAGATTTCTTCATTTGCATTTGCAAGGTTCTGAGAAACATCAAGCAAAGAAGAAGGTGCGGTTTGCAAAACAAGGGTTGGAACTTCAATTAGAGAACAAGGGTAATAGTAGAAACATGGCAAGGGCACAGAGGGTGAAAGATGAGGAGGTTAGGGTCATGGAGAATATCCAGAAAAGGAGGCAAGGGCTGAAATTAGAGGACATCATGCCTCCTAACAGGGCAGTTCTATACAGGGATATTTTGAAATATAGGACTCTCAATGGGAGACTTCATTGTTAAATAATTTCTTCTTTTTTGTGTAAATAACTCATTTTAATTATGAGCTTGTGTAAATAACTTAGTTTATGTTAGAGTTTCACATATTTGTATGCATTGAAGAGAACACAGACATGCAAAAAGTTGTCTCAAGATCCAAATTCTGAATTGATGCAATTTCAAATTTCCAATTAATTTTATGGTATCAGATTATGAATATTATATTATGTATATACTAAGGTTTTCAATGTTTTTCTTTTTCTTTTTTGACATGTGTCAATCTCAACATTTCGACTGTGTTTGGAATGACTTTGAATGACTAATATGTAGATGAGTTCAAAAAAATTGTTTATCGTAACTTGTTTGATTGAAATTGTTTTCAAAACTTTTTAATCTGTTGATAATTTCATATTTAGATTAAAAACCTGTCAAAAATCAAGAAGAAAAAACTAAAGAGCATATCACATGTGGGTTTGGAAAAAGTTGTGTCAAGGTCCATCCCAAAACAATTATAGTTTAACTTATTAGCCATATATTAAGAAACTATTTTAAGAAAAATTGGCATTCATTAATTTTGACTTATTTAATTCTTCACCTTAACTATTCTTCACCTTAACTACTGAATACCTAATTATTTTTTTGGATGTTTTAATTTGTTGAGTCATTAAAGTTTAGAGTATGCTTGAATGGGTGGTAAGAGGTGAGATGGGATGAGAAATTTGTATGTTCTATTGTTTTGGTAGCATAATGAAGAATGAAATAGAATGATAAGGAGTGAGATAAATACCACCAAATTCCATAAAATCCCTTTATTTTTGTTCTCCTCCAATTCGGGGTATGGAATGGACCAAAACTTTAAAAAATTTACCAATTTACGGTTCTAAACCTTTTTTTTCACTGCTTGTTCCTTTTTGTCGTTGTTTTTCAATTACTGTGAGTGTTTCTCGTGCTTGAATTCTTTTGTTCCAGCCTTTTTCGTTCTTTTTCAAATCTTCTGTCTTGTTCCAATTGTTAATTGCAACTTATTATTCAATTGTTCAATGTGCTTGAAAAACTGCAACTATTGTTGAATTGTTCCTCATTCTTGCTTTGTCAATTGCTTTCAACTGATACTTCAAAGCTGGTTAAATTAGAGTATTCTTTTCTATAAAAGATGACTGAATGTCAAATACCAAATAACATGAGGTGGGGTATATGATTTGAGAATTATATTTGAGAAATCATATGCATAAACTAAAAGAAATATAAAAAAATAAAAAACTGTAATATTAGAATAAAAAAGTTATAATTCATTCTACTCCGTCTAAGATCCAAACAATGGAATTGTACACCTGTTATGCTCCATCATAAAGTATCCAAATAATGCAATGTGATTTTTATTCCATTTCATTCTACTCCATTTCGCTTCATCATATTCCATTCCGCTCCGTTTTGTTCCGTCAATCCAAACATTTTGATGAAATTTTAGTAAGCAGTTGTGTGTATTAAATATATACACTTATATGAAATACTTACTTTTCTAATTATACAGATTTATGGTATAAAATATTTATCGATGTGTATTATCTTAAGTAAATGTGAAGAGTATAAGTTCCTTAAGTACACATGGCCATGAATTAATCAATAACTCATGTATGTAGAGAAAAATATAACAAAAAGTATCTAAGAAAAACACTTATTAGCGTTGATCAAGAGCTAAAACTAACTAAGGAAAAACCAACTCTACATACAATTTAACGTTAGGTTAGCGTCAATGTCATGACTCACGTTAAATGATTTGAACCTATCGTTTTAGCATCGGAGTCTGTGACCAATATAGAGTTAGAGTAGAAAAAATCAACGCTAAGGCGACGCTAGTCACCAGCATGAAAGACTAGTAGTAATGGTTTAATATTACCGTCGACTATAATGGGCGACACTAGTCACCAGCATGAAAGATTAGTAGTAATGATTTAATATTACCGTCAACTATAATGGTCGACGCTAATGTTGCATGTTTAACGTCAATTTGGCTAATGCTAATTCTCACAACACTCATTCTAATTATGAGCTTGAGTCTTTGTTTATTATTTGAGCATACTTGGGTTGACGGAAATTGGTCACTAGCTCTTAACTGGAGCTCCCATGTCAAGTTGTTCTACAATTCAGCATGGATTCTCGAAATGCATTGCATCCCAAAATGGAAATTGCTGCAAAAAATTCTCAGTTATCCATAAGAAACTAACTTTTAAAACCTAACTCATTATCTAAATTAGTATTTCTGATCACAATGAAAGAAGCCGAAAAGAATAGAAGTATACAATAAAAAGAGACGAGTGAATACTAGAGAGCAAAACCAATATACATATATGCATATTTAAGGAAGAACAAAAACAAGAATATTCAGTTGAATAAGGAGAACATTGTATTTGTAAGTCAATATTCTGTCCAGAGGAGAACGAGGTTGTCACTGTTTGTGGTGGAGTGTCGGTTCCATTTGAGGTGTTGGGAAGGTGCTCACCCGATATCCCTTCAATATAAGGACCTCCAAGAGCGTCTTTTCTCATTTTCATCCTATTAGCTTTTTGTAATGTCATTTTCAAAATCATAACAAAGACTTTGACTAATAGGCTTAACCACTTGTTTCCTCATATTATTATTATTTGTGAAACTCAAACTTCCTTCATTCTTGATTGTCTTCTAGAAATATACGCATCATGTAAAAATATACAAATTTAGCATCCATTATATTATTAATTTACCATTTTACTTGGTCATTTTTTTATTGTTTACTAAAGCGCTATCGTCTGTTATTTCAAAGTAAACGGGTCCTAGTAAGCTCAATGTATATTTAAATATTCTTCTACAATTAACTCTAAAATTAGAATCAATAATTTTTTGAAAATAGAAAATGGTAAAAGAAAAACTCACCATTTTTTATTGATACTTAGATATCACTTAAATATAAATGATTACAATTCTACCCATTAAACGGTGGAAGAAAAGTAGAATAACATACAATTAAAAAAACAAAAACAAAAAACCAAAAAGGTGAATAGAAATATTTGGTAGGGAGAGTTTTGCCGCTTACAGTGGTATTGTCCGACTTGAAATTGTGAAAATAATTTAACAAACCAAAACTAAAATTAAAAAAATAAAGAAAATAACAAAGTGAGTGAGATAACTTTTAAATTATTTAATGGAAAAAAGATGAATAAAAGTATGTGAGAGAAAAATATAGAAAATTGTTAATACGACACTCTATTTTTTCTAATGAGAAAGTAATGAAATCTCAAATCTCCATCAACTTCAAAAAGCTTTGACAAAGAGCCTTACCCGGCCCCTTGGTTTAGATAAAAAGGTTTAAAGAAATAAATTAAATTTTGCATGTAATTACTTTATGTATTTACTCCATGTATTAACCAATATAGATTAATTTCTGTTGCTTTTTGGTAAAAAAAAATTGGGTGTCGGGTTTGGGGCCACCGTCTTTGGACCTTCTACTACCCTTGAATATGGTCATTTACCATTTTACCCTTAAAAAAATAAAATCTTTCCCAACATATCTCCATCCCTTTCCTTTATCAATTCCCCACCTCATCCACCATCCTCATTCCCTTCCTCCCATCTTCACCCAATCATCATCTTCCCCAAACTCACCCATCATATTCTCCCTCACGCCCACCACCATTTCCATCACACTCACCACCATTTCCATCTTACTCATCATCGTTTAAGGGTTTTCTTCGCATTTCCACACACATTTTCCAACCTCACCCATATTTAACGTACTTTTTTTAAGTTTTCGCGATCTGAAAAAAAAATTGCACTTGTAAGTGCAATTTTTCCTCGCTGGTCGTACTTCCAAGTGCGAAATTTGTATTTTAATTTAATTTTATTAATTAAATCAATGTGTATCGCACCTATAAGTGCGATTTTTCCTCCCTAATCGCACTTACAAGTGTGAAATTGGTATTTTATTTTTTTAATTAAATCGATATATATCGCATGCGATTTTTCCATCCTGACCGCACCTTAAAGTGCGATCAATATAATACAAAATAAAATAAATTATTTTTATATAGTTCGCACTTTAAGGTGCGATTACATAGTCATGGCCGCACCTTAAAGTGCAACCTAGGGACGAAAATTGCACGTTTAAGTGCAATTTATTACCAGATCCGGAACTGAGATCGTGAAAGGTATGGTCCAGAACTCAAATTAACATGCATTTAACCCACAACAACAAAACAACATAGTAGAATGGTTATCAGGATGATGAAGGAAGAAGAAACGGATGAAATGGTTGCTACAGCGAGAAGGAGAAGGAAGAAAAAAGGGATGGTGTGAGGGGGTGTGTGGAAACGATTGCTGTGGTGAAAAAAAAAACTATTGCTTCTGTATTTTTTTAATATTAAGAATATATTTAAAATTAAGGAAAAAAAGGGTGATGTCAGGTCTAATAGGGATGAGCTCCGATCCAACTCCAACAAATTTTCTAGTTTCACGGGTAATAGAATAGTTATCCATAACAAATATATACTTATTGGCGTTTTGAGATTCGACAATATTACAAATAACAAAATTTACTTTGTCGTGTAACTCAAAAATCATCACCTCCCAAATCAGATTTTTAGATTATGGGACCCACTCTTTGTTTTCACCCTCTGCCCTATATTCTCATCATTCCCAAAGGCCACTCTCCAAATATAGTAATTGCTGGCAGAAGCCTTGTTAACAGTATAGTTTTGAAACTTTGTTGACCGTAATACAGTAAAGGTATCAGTTAAATAAATAAATAAATAATCACGATATTAATAAGGCCAAATTACACTTATCTCCTTAATATTTATCACTGTTGAAATGATTTCTTCTCTATTATTTTATAACACATAACCACCTATTTATAGAATGTTGCATTAACCCCCTCTCATGAGGTTTATCTTTATTGTACTTATCTTTTCCTAAAATTTATCATTATAATAACACTCAGCACTCATCTATTATTCATATTCAAAATAATACAGTATGAATGATGGGAGGTCAAATGTCTTTTATAAACTAAATGGGAGGTTAGTGCAATAATATTAAACCTCAAGGAAAATAGGTGCAATTTCCCAATTAATAATTGTGATAACTTTTTTCATAAGTTTTTCCTATTTTCTTTTTTATGAAATATATTTAATCATACAATTATAAATAATTTTAGCTAATATTCAATCATACTACATCACATATGAGAAAAGTTAAATTCATTTTTATAATTTTTATTCAAAATTGGAAGATCAAACGGCCCAAAATAACCGTGAGAAGCTACAATGTGATAGGTTTCTTTCCCTTATCGAATATGTGACCTTCATTAGTAAATTCTTTTTTGTGGTTTCTTTGAACAAAAATATTTTTTTACTTTTAATTAAAATAAAAACATATTTTCTAATTTAGTATAAATTAATTAGGTTTTCGTGTAAGCAATATTTAGATTGACAATTGCATATACCTTTAATCCTTAAATATTAAGCTTAACTGTGATTTAGTGTAAAACAGTTTTACACTAACATCCAATCATATTATATCACATAAATTATAGTTATATTTATTTTTAATTTTAATTAAAATAAAAATATTTTTCTAATTTAGTAGAAATTAATTAAATGTTTGTTTATTTTACACTCGATCACAATGCATATACCTTTAATATCCTTAAATATTTATTGCAAATTATGCAAACACATCCATAAAGACTCAAATCAACACAACACATCTGCTTTCAGCCTTTCACAAACGAAAGATGTAGTTGAAAGTTTATTATACTTGTTTAAAATCTAGATTAAGTGAGAAGGCAACATTAGAAACAAAAGTATTTTAAAAGAAAAATAAATAATGATAGATGCAAAACAAAGTAGAAAATCTTAGAAGCAGGAGGCTCCAAAGATGAATGGAGGTGAAAGTTGATGGATGGTGATCATCCCCACACGTGGATTCACACTTATAGTACTCATGACTGGTCAACCTTATTTGTCAGACCCTTTCTGGCACACAGAAAACATTTGGAAAATTACTACTATTACTAATGTGCTTATATATATGTGGTCTTAATTTATATTTAAATAATATTTGCTTTAATTGCTATTAATGTTATTTTTCCCCTTTTACATTTACTCATTTGGATCTTCCAGCTCTTCATATACGTACAGTCAAAAGTTAAGCGTAAATAATATGTAACTCTCAACTTTCAAAATGATTGATGTAATGTTAGTGCAATTTATTTTTGTTTTAATTAAATTTAAGAAGAGATGTAATTGTTTGGTTATACGTATCATAATGTAATTAGACGTAAGTGTAAAACTTTTTTATATTACATATCCATTCATCACTTTTTTTTATTGGGATATTATCATATTCAACAATTAAAAAACTAATTCACTTAAAACTCGTAAATCACACTAAATAAGTAGGTAACAAATTCTTCTTAGAAACATCACTAAAGGATAGAACCTCAATTGTTGGAAATTTTATTAGTTTATTTTAAAGTAAATGAAATAATTAATTTCAAATTAAATAGAAATTAATCAATATAATTTCAATAAATCGGAGTTACGGTTTGTTCTGTGTTTTTGTAACCATTAATTCGATTTTCATTGCATACGTTTCTAACGTTTCAAGGTCTCATTTAATTCGTTAAATAACCTTTATTTACTTTAGTATAGAGCTGGCCATTTACTTCTTTTCAGACGTTGGGTCTTTGCCTTTTTGTTCTTTGAATGTTAATCTTGGTCTTCAAATATATAAGCATGCACGCAGGTATGAGAAGGAGAGAAGATAAATAATATTGAGAGTGAGAATATTACATACAAGAAGGAGAAGAGATCACTTTTATAAGAGTGATAGTTTTCTAATATGGAGAGAGCATGAGAGAATTGTTCCGAAAATATAATGTTACTATATTTCTTATTTTATATATGTGTTTGTTGTTCCCTTGAGCAATCTAAGAGAGGTGTTTTTTAGCCTAGTTAGGTTATGTGCAGAGTTAGTTAGAAGTGATTGTTGTATCCTGAAGAGTATTAGCCTTGAGATCATCTGCGTCAAGTAATTTGCTTGTAATTGTGAGATACCATTAAACTCAGTGCTTTGCGCACCTCAGTTATATGATAACTTTATTTTATATAATATATTTTATATTATTTTGATTCTATTTTTTATTTTAATTAGCTAAAATGAGAAGTGTATTTTATTGTGTAATTTTGTTCATAATTTGTTGTTATAATTATTTATTTATTATAATTTTTGGTGAAATATTTCCTACACTTGATACATACAAAATTAGCTATCAACAAATTGTGTCGTGGCTTGTTGGTATTTTATTAAGTTATTTGAGCGTTGTTTTCAAGAAAAGATAAGTTTTAGAGAAATATTAACACACTTTTCTTTAACATTTTTTTCATTGGTTAAAAACTTAAAATTCATGTCCATTAAATTGTAGGTTTTACTTTTAATTTGCTGGGACTTATATAAATTTTAATCAATAAAAAAAATATTAGAAAGAGAGAGTCAAATACAATGTTACTATACTCCTATAATTTTTAATTTTTTATGCACATCGTGAAAGATTTTTATAGAAACAATCGATAAAGTTACAAAGTTACAAGAAAATTGTTTTTTTATTTAGTTTAATTAATGACGTAGCACATCCTTAATATCCAATCGGTTATTAGTGTAAAAACTTTACACTGTGCATGTACTTTATTAAAATATCTATTTTATCTCCAAAATAATTTCAAATGTTTCTTATGCGGTGGCATGAAATTAATGGATGATTTTGTAGAGTTGTACACAATTGTACTTTTTCAAAAATAATTCTTCAATTCATTGTGTAAATCCTATCATTTGTAAGTTTTTTTTATAGTATTATATATTTCATTGAAAGTTGTAATATCATTCGTATATATTTTTAAAATCAATAAATGAACATATAATGAAAAGTAAATAAACTAGTGCATTCCTATTTACCTTGATTTTTTTTATAGCAGAAGAGAAATGTATATAGAGAAGTGTGTGTTTTAAAACCTATTTTATTTCATATTTAAAATTAAATTTTCATAAATTTATCCAAATAACCTTATTTTACATAAATTACTTTTCTACCAAATAGATCTAAATATAAATTACTTATTATGAAATTATTTTTATCATAATAAATTTATCTGAGAATTATTTTCACAAAGCAAACTTTTATCAAAAAGTAATAGGTGTTATATTTTTCATAATACCTTTTTGTTTGACTCGGATTTTAGGTTCCCAATAAGAGGATGACTTTTTTTGCATGTCTAAATCGCTTAAGGTAAATATTGTAAAATCACTTTAATTTTAAGTAGCTTATAAAATTTTAACATGTATTAAGAGTCATAATCAAACCTTAGTTTAGAGATAAATTTTGAGTGAATTAGATAAATCTTAAACTAAGGTGTGATTGTTCATTAAAAATATTTTTTTTCGAGAATCATGCATTTAACTGGAAAAAAAACCCATGAGGCATACTTGAACATTAAAAGGCCTCACCATACAAAGGCGCGAATCATATCCATTAGTTAAAACATGTCAATATCTTAGGTACAATTGTGGTTTCTTATTTTAATTGCTTAACACTAATTAAATACTACATAAGATTTAAGTTATAAGTAAAATTATGCAAATTTTACTCGTGATTCCTTAATTTTTTTTTTGGGTTCACAAAAAATATAATAAATTATTGATGCACAAGAGGTAATGAATTGTATTTTAGTCACAAAATACCATAAGCAACTATCTCTGTCGCACAAACACTCCTCTTTAATTAAGTGTTTCGATGTCGGACACTGGCACGACTTACACCTGTACTTTAGGTGTCATGCACCTTTTTTGTGATGTCTCATTAACATATTTTTTTCTTCGGCTTAGACACTCGAATCCAACACCTCTTGTTGGCTGAATAGGCACGTTGTTGTACTTCACTGTATATGTGATCCTTATAAACTTCTTTAGGTGGACCAACAGATCTTTGCCTTAGAGGTCATTGAACTATCAAGAATTATGCACCATTGACACGAGCGTCGACTTCAATTCAGAGTTTGCAGTTGTAACTGCAGGGGGAGATGCATTTTGTCTATCACTCCAATGGTGGGAGTGAATAACTTGTGTAGTGTCTCCTCTCGTGGCGGTGATTCTATCTTTAGCTTTGTATTTGACCTCTTGCTAATTTACAAGTCGTCCTTTCAATTTCACACTCAGACTGCAAAACAACCTCACAATAACGGATTGCCATGCACCTGCACCACACTAGATAAAGGAAAACAAAAATAGAAAAAAAAAACAAAAACAAAATCGAACAAAATAAGAAAATGGACCTTTTTTAAGAAGCATGACCGTGTTGAGTTGAAAGGTTGCACACTCGAACTTAATTAATTTATTATGAGCACAACCATGCTTGATGACGTGCAACCGTGCTTACCTAAAAACACATGAAAACAGAAAAATAGTAAAACACTAAACCAATGAAACTCTAAAATTAATCATCTAAGCATAACCATCGACAACAACGCTAAAAAGTTATTATGTTTCAAACGCACGTGCAAAATAGCAAGTGCACTCTATCGCAAAAGTAGCAAGGAAAAAGTCTCGGTTGTTGGATCAATAGACTAAGACATGTACGTCTAGTGTTAGAAGAAAACTCATTTTCTAGGTAATTAAAGAGTTGATTGGTTTGAAACTTACAATTAAAACAACACAAACAATAAAACAAGATTGGAGAATCAGATAAGAGAAGCATCGAGATCACTAAGTAGTCGAATCACATCACTCCATATTTATATATGTTACCTAGAAATCATATGTGAGTCAACTATACTTTTCAAGTGCCAATAAGCCACCAAGCTATCCCGAACTACCTACTCAAGGACACTACCTAGTCGAAATCATCGTGCGGGCGTGATTGCTTGAATATGGGTGATAATTGGAGAATCTACCTATGAGACGTTTCATGGTCCGCAATGGCTAGATAAGTTGACAACATACAAAATTAATCCTAAAACTCCTGTTACGAGCGATTCATTACTAACTTCCTATACCCTCCTTTTCAGTTTCGCTGAATCAATCCCTCTCTCAGGAGTGAATTAACCTGCTTGTTATACGGTTAATTACGTCATAATATTATTAAGTGCGAGAAAGAAACACAAGCACAATAATAAACTGAATGATAAACATATATAAAAACTAGGGTTCATCTCTTACATCGCAACCTCGAGAAAGAATGTTTAGCGACTCATGTTAAACAATATAGAACAAATAACCCTAGTAGCTGACATCAACATCACACACAATAAGGATAAGAAAAACTAATCCTACAACTTCTATCGCGAAGCACTATAATGAACTTTTGCTCCAGATCCTAGCTCTAGACTGTGTTTGTCCTATAACTTCTCAAAACTATGAACTTTGGTCGAATTCGCTCTCTTTGTGGTTTGGCATGCTTCCCCTTAAACAACAAGTGATTTAGGGCTTTAAACACAATCTAACGGCACCAACATGCACGTCCATGCTCCTTGGGATGCACGGTCGTGGTTCTCAAAATCAATGAGGACATACGTGCTTCTGGGATCCATTGCAGTCGTGCACTCGTGCTTCTCACTTTTATTTAAGCACATCTGCACTCTGTGCACTACACGTTCGTGCTCCCTCTCCAGCATAGAGAATTTGTGTTTTTGTCTCAATTTACTTGTTTTTCTTCCATTTTTCGTCGGTGACCTGCCTATAGCACATTATTCATAAAACACATGAGTTATGCAAAATGCGATGTAATATTTAGACACAAAATCATGGGAAAAAACATAACAAAAATCATACAATTTAGACGCGCATCACAGGCTGACCGCATGCAAATAGTTGCAGTAAGGCAATTCAATGACTGAGTGTGCATCAAGCCATACCACACCACAAGGACCATCATCAAGGCATCTCGCCTTATAAAATCGACCGAACACATCCTTAAAAGAGTACTTCACACAAATAAGATTGCTTGAAGTCTTAGGGAGTTGTGTGCCATCCGGGTATTCCCTACACGATAAGTCGACCCAATCTGTGTCCGAAGACGGATGCTTCTCCTCAAATCTCACATGAACATTCTCTCAACCTAAAGTCATTCTAGATAAGGAAGGAATCGATTGGTATCCTTTAGTTCCACTCTAGATCAAACAACGGTCACCTTGCCATAAGAAGAGAGTGCAACAAAGAAGAACCCTAATTTGGTCCTATATAAACATATGTAATATTTAATATAAGACACAATGAATACACTACTAAAATGTGCAAGAGAGGCACATCCGACCTACCTTGCTTCTAGATTTTCTGTGAACAAATAACAAAATGAGTTCCTCATTCTATATTATCCAGTTTCAGTCATCAAGAGGTGAATGTGTCAATATTATTATATACTGAGAGAGTGGGATACCACTGCCGCTAACAATGTCTTCGGTTGAACACTGAATCCTCTATTAATTAAAGAAAGTTTGTAAACTTTGTGTTCGCCTCTCCCATATTAATTAATTTAATCTTCTAGAATTCTCCAACTTCTGTTTGATAAGACCAAAATGTGTTCGGTCACCGTTTACTGGTGAATGGTTTATTTTAACTATCCAAATTATTTATTACTAATATAGTCTCTTGTTTTACAAAAAATATGAATGACTAAATATATAGAGCACGAAAGATGTGGCTTTGTGGCATATAATTTCATCTCATTCACTAAAGAATTTGAAGGGAAAAAGAAAGACAATTATTTAGTCAAATATAAAGAGAAATTATCAGCCATGAAAAAAGACAAACTATGAGATAAGTATGGAACGAAAACAGAGATTTTAATGGTTTTCAGTTAGATATGGAAGATGAATAAAATCTCAAATGTGATTCAAAAACAATTCAAGGTCAAATAATGATTGCAAGTGGAACCGAAGGAGTTGATCTTTTTGCTCGTTAACATTATCTTAAATTAAAATGCTAATTAGTTATTATTTTTAAAATGAATTCCGGGCCCGAACCGGACGCGTGGTTGAGTTGGAAAAAGAAAGATAATGTCGTTATTTGTTGGGAGGTTTGTTTACGTTAAAAACCACTTTTATATGCTATCAATTCTCTTTTCTGTTTTCTTCTCTTTTTTCATAAAAACAAAAATTACGATAAGACCTCATTCTTTTTTTCATAGGTATCACTTATTAAACTAATCTCATCCTCAAAGATTAAAGTTATTAAACTAACAAATGTATACCGTTCTCAGAATTTCAATTCAGATTTTCTCTTATTCTTTTAATCTCACATTGAGTCATTCATTTTAAATCAAATATAATCTATAAATTTTGTACACTTAAATAATTGGCTTAGATCATTGGGTGAAGTTTAATAATTCAACAGGTCCCTAAAGTTGTAATAAAATATGTGTTTGGTCTCTTCTCGGAAAAAAATATAAAAAGTTTGCTAAAGGTCTGCCCCAAATTCTTATTTAGTTCCTGTCGGAGACCAGTGTGAAGGGAGCTATAGCAAATAAATTGAGACTAAATAAAAACTTGGTGCAAACTGAGAGACATTTTCAAACTTTTTATACTTTTTTCAAGGAGAAACCCAAACAAATTTTAGTACAATTTCAGAGAGGTTTTGAACCGTTAACCCATATTTTAAAACCGTTATATTTAAAATTAAATGTTCATATATAAGTTTGAGAGATAATTGAGAACTTTTTCAATTAGATTTTTTTTTGAAATACATACATATACATCCATTCAATTATTTTTGTTTTGCTTGGCTCAAAATATTTCCGAAATCAAATAAGAAAAGAACAGCTAATAACGTGAGTCAGAGAGTAATGGCCCTCACAATCACATCACACCAAAATTCAACTCATCCCCAACTCATAAAACTCTCTTAACTCCGTTTCATTTCACATCTCACACACCCCCTATATTCATTCTCCATAACCACCATCATCACTCCATCTTGGACCTCCCACATTTCTAGGACGCCACCGCAGCACCTCCGCCACCAAAATTTCATTCTCGTCCTAAAATTGGCACCGCAACCTCCTCTCTTCTTCGCTGTTCCCATCGTTTATAACACCATCACTTTCGTCACTTCAATCTTCGTCCCTCACCCACTCTGAAATTTCCTCTTCTTCTTCCTTCAACAGAGCCTCTACCCATGGAAGAACCCAATACCAATGAAGCTTCGTTGTGACGTGAACACAGGGTGTGGTGTGGGTATTTTCTTCGTTTTCTCATATTTTATTCTTGAATAGAGGATCCACACCTAGGGTTCTCTGTTTTCTCAAGAACAGGGGAGGGTGCTCTGTTTTCTCAAGAACAAGGGATTCTCTTCATCACAGAGTCAAAGACTGAAGACCCAGATCAAGATTCGTGGAAAGTTTCAATCTTTTAAATTCCCCATGTCGAACAAGATAGTTCTGATGCCGACGGGATCGTCGACACGGCGGCGGCAGCCGCTTCTGAAGAGCCAGCCGTCGTCGAACCGAGTTGGGGAGGTGGTGGGAAGCACGACGGCGGAGTGCGTGGCGGTGTGCTGCTGCTGCCCCTGCGGCATCGCCAACATCCTCCTCCTCGCAATCTACAAGCTTCCCGCCGGCCTGTACCGGCAGATACTGAAGAAACGGCGACGGCGGCGCGTGATAAAGGAGGGGATGGCGCCGCCGAGGCGGCGACAGTGCTCGTGCGGCTGCTGCGACGACTTGAGCGGCCCTCGCATCCACCCCATGTGCGCCAACGACGCCTCCGACATCAGCCGCGTCCACTCGCCGGAGCTCTACCCGCCGGAGCTTGATAACGAGGCGCTCGCTCTGGAGAAGGAGATGTGGGAGAGATTCTACAACACTGGCTTTTGGAGAAGCTCTTCGAGAAGAGAATCAGAATCTTCCCCTGAAACGCACCAGCCTCAATACCAAGTTGCAGTTTCATTTTCTAGTACGGAAGACGAATCATGAATGAGAACCAAGTTGCCTCTGTTTTCTTCTTCTTCTTCTCCTATTTGGCAATGCAAATTTGTGGTTCTCACTCTTGTTTTGGCTGTTGTTGTTTATTGAGGACCGTGCATCACTGCATCGTGACATTTGTTCATCCCATGTTTCATTCTGTGTTGCAAGAGTGATGCCATTTCTTAATTTCTGTTTTTTTTTCCTTCCACTTTTTTCCATATGATAGAGGGATTCAGTAGTACTGTTGAGATTTGCTATGTGGATATTAGGTTATGGTCATTTAACCTTTGGTCACTCATGCTTACATGGACTAATAAGATTATCCCATAATTAAAATTAAAAAATAATGTGGAAATAAATAAAATAAATAACACAATCTTATTGATCTATATGTACATGGGGTTGAATGACCCCAATTAATAATGAAGTCATTTAGCCGACTCCTTTTATAAAATAATCGCTAATGGAAACTCAGGTTTGAAAGAGCTTATTTAATAGTTAATGAACTATTTATTAGTTGTTTTAAGTTTAAGAATAATTTATAAATAAGAGTTTATGTTTATATATGTATTTCAATAAATTCCACATTTATGAATACTATGAGATAAAATTTAATGTCATAAGCGTCTCTTGTATTGAAAACCTTATTAAGCGTTTATTGAAAGATTTTATTTGAGCTAATCTTATAATCTTATAGTTTTGAGTTTATTTATTTATAACTTATTTACAGCTTATTTTAATAAATTTCACAAATTAACTTAGGTATTGTAAAAACACTCGTTTGAGAGAACTTTTACTATGCGCTTATGACTTTACATATAAATTGTTTTAAACTTATTTTTATAATTTATTATATTAGCTTTTAAATATCAATGTATGCTTCTATGCGACATATTTTTAGGTAATTTTAATAAAAATTTCAAATTAGTTTAAAGATAATTATTTACTCAATCCGTTTCAAAATATATACTGTTTTAACTTTTGTTCTATTTTTTAAAATATATGTGGTTTAATAATATATCTTTCACCAACCACCTTATTTTTTCACTAACTATTATTATCTCTCCTTAATCTAACTCAACTTTAAATAAGAATATTTTAATTAATACTATAAATTATTAATCTCTTAAATTGTTTACATCTCACGGCAATTAGATGTGGGGATAACTTGATCAATAAAAAAACAACATATATTTAAAAATAGAGGGAGAATGTGATAAACCCTTATTTTCATAGAAAAAATTAAATTGTTTCTCATATGTCTTCCATGAACACTAAATAGCTAAAGTGTTTACTCAAAGGGGTCTTTCCATAGTGTGTTTTGTGCTGCTGTGTACGTAGATTTCATTTCAATTTCCTGTGGAAACTAGCTATGCCCCTTTCCTTTTTTAGTAAAGAGAAGAAGATGTAGTTTTATTGATTGCAGCGTCACGTGAACTTATGAAGACCTCTTTAATTTTCTCCCAACTTTTGACTCCGATTTTAATTTAGCTATTATTGCCTTAACAATAAATCATTTTAGGTTTGATATTCTTCAACGTCAACAGAAATTGAGCAAATTAAAAAAGGAAGCTTAAAAATGCTGTTTGTAATTGAAACAGCAGGAATACCCCCTCTCTCTTAGTCAATAGGATACTGCTGACTGTACTGTTATTGCCATGTCATGTGACATGTCATGTGTTTGACTAGTCAAACTTAAGTCTTGTCAATTACTAATTGTAGTCCTTTGAACTTTTGTAATTTTTATTTTATACCCAACATTATTTATATTGTTTATTTATTTTATAATTTAGAAAACATAAATATATTTTAACGATGGAGCACGATGCAGGGAGGAGGGAGGAGGAAAAGAGGAATTAGGTTATTTTGTCCAAATCAAAATGTTAATAGTTAATTTCAATTAAATTAAAAATCAATTTGAAAATTAGAAAATAAACATTTTCTGAAAAAAAAAGATTATATTGTTTATTTATTTTATAATTTAGAAAACATAAATATATTTTAACGATGGAGCACGATGCAGGGAGGAGGGAGGAGGAAAAGAGGAATTAAGTTATTTTGTCCAAATCAAAATGTTAATTGTTAATTTCAATTAAATTAAAAATCAATTTGAAAATTAGAAAATAAACATTTTATGAAAAAAAAGATTATATTGTTTATTTATTTTATAATTTAGAAAATATAAATATATTTTAACGATGGAGCACAATGCAGGGAGGAAGGAGGAGGAAAAGAGGAATTAGGGTTTTTTTTCCCAAATCAATATGTTTTTAAGTTAAAAATCAATTTAAAAATTAGAAAATAAATATTTTTTGAAAAAAAAAGATTTTAAAAAAATAGCGGAAGGACTAAATGATGAATCTTATAAATAGTTGAAGGATCAAATCATGTATTTTATAAGTTCTGCTGACATGGTACTTTGTTATTATGACATGGCAGTTTGTTATATTTTCATTGGTTAGCTGCTCAGGGGCATCTTAACCCCCTCTCATGAAACAGCATTTTAAAGTTTTCCAATTAAAAAAGGAACAATTTCATTTTGGTACGAATATTCTTCAAAATCAGTAAAAGATAAGTCACAACTTTTGTCGATTAAAATTTCAACCAAACACACAATTTTCTAATCGCTTCATTTTATCTTCAATCTTATTTTCACAAATTTTCCGACCTATCCTTTTTTTTCTTCTTTGTATCAACTCAATTATTATATTTTTCATTTTTTTCTCTTCAATTCTAATCTCTCTCTATGTTAATATCCAGAGTGTCAATTAAACTGTAACATACAAAAAAGTGTCAATTAAACCTTTTAATTATTGTACAAGCAAAAATCAGCTTACGACAAAAGCACCTTTTTGGTCAACAGAAAAATCACTTCAGAAATGGAACTACATTTAATGTGTGAGTAAACTAAAAGTCTCACTTTTTAATGATTTTTCTTTTTTCTTTTGGATAGATTTTTAACCAGAATCTTTTTAGAGAAGTAGAGCATTTATTAGCATATATTACTTACACACAATCTACTAAAAAAAAAATCTACCAAAAAATAATAATATTACTTACAAACAATTACACCTTCATCATAATAGGTTACTTCCTGTTTAGTTTCACATCATTTTTTATAAATAATCCTATTAATTAACTAAAAATGAAGCATTATATATCCATAAAATAAGTTAAACAACCACTCTTAATCAATATAGTTTTTTAGACACATAAACATAGCTACACTTCACACAGACTTATATTTTCTCTATCATATTTGTTTTTATGACATTCATCATTAATTTCATTTCTCTTTCCCCCCCTAAAATAGATATATATGAAACATTATTGAATCTTAATATTCATAAAACACACTGGTTAATGTGCATAACCGGTTCACGTTGTGTATGGTAGCATACGCAAAACGATCAGCTACACCCGACTTTCTGGTAAACGTGATTTTTCATTTTTAGGCCAAAAGATGTGATTGAAATTTATAAATTGCAAATAAAGACAATTCAATTGAATCATACTTGGTATCATCATCTCTTATGAACATCCTTCTCTTCACTGCTGAACAGGTTTTTCTTCTTCCTTAAGTGTTTGAGTCAACCCTAACCTAACAACTTTTTTCTTAAGATGGAGTTTTTGTTTATGTTGCAAGCTATGAAAAAGGCTTGGATTTATGACCTATCAAAAGAAACAATTCACACTCACCACATAACATGCAATATAAGCATCAATTCAGGTTTCTATTCTCAAGATTACGGAAATTTCTTTCAACACATCTAGAATTTTCTAACCAACAAAAGGCAATACATAGAAACTCAATTTATTAAAAAAAATAAAACAAAGCATTGTATTTCTTAAGCAATTCATCAATCGGGAACAACTTTGAATTGCTTCCTCTGCTTGGACTTGGCAATCTTCTTCAAAGTGTTAGGGTTAGCAATCTTCTAGAACTTGGTACCAAACTTTAGGATGTTCTCCTTCTCATCCCTCTTCTTCCAACTTCTCAACGTTTTTTGTCTGAATTTCCTCCTTCAACTTTGTTATCCTCTCATTGTATGCCTTCTTTACCATCCTCTCCCTTTACTCAAACATCATCCCATTTTGACCCACTTGAATGGTCGACACCATCGGCAACCTCACTTGCTTCTACTTTCGCTCGGCCGGGCACGTAGCTACCTATCACACAATCGTAGCTCGGCCGCCCGAACAACAACTTGTTAGTATCTTTTGGTGATGGCAAAAAACCCACTTCACCACCATAGGACCAGCCACCCCATCAAACGAGAAACCAATAATATAAAAAAATGCATAGAAAAAAACAGGACCAAATAGCTAACTAGGTTGCAGCCGGCATTGCTAAATAAGAATAATCAATCTGAATCGTTGAATATAATAACATTAAATTCAACGGTGAAAAAATGCTGGTGTACCCATGAGGATCTAAACAAGTATTCTACAGAAAAGGTATTAAGAATAGATATTTTAACTTGTGAAGTGAATAAAGAAGGGTAGAGAGAGATCACGCGAGCATATATTTGAGGCTAATTTTCTAACCATGCCCTTTCTTCTTGAAAATTAACTTTTTTCACACACATATATATATTTGAATGAATGAATGAATGAATGTCATGTTGTGTGTGGAACAGAGACACAGCACTGTTGAATCTAAGGAAATGTACAGGGTCCAGGTGCTTCAGATCGCAACAGCCACCGATTCAGGTGGCCCGGGCGTGCAAAACGTCCACGTTTTCACCCTTGTCCCCCCTGTGACGTGGGACCTATGAACTTGTCTCTGACATGGATAACATGCTGCTAATTATTTTCTTTCTTTTTATGTGCTCCTCATTCCAATTATTCTGACACATTATTTTGCCCCGTGCCATTTGAATGCAAAGTGACCTGGGATAAAAAATATTAATGTGTGGCTAAAGTTAGTATAACTAGTATAGGTAAAAAAGGCCAGATCTTGTGAAAGTGATTCAGTCATAGTTACTTGCAATTGAACCAACATCATAATGGATTCAGATTCAGATTGAGATCGATGCATATAATGGATATGCCAAGTACAGTGGTCCACTAACTTTAATTGTGAGTGACCAACCAGTGTTGATTATTGAGAGAGAGCAAGATATTATAAGGAATCTGCTTGAATATCAATTCGCATTTGGCCAGGTGGGATCTCATGGTCTTGTCAAACCAATCTCAGGTTGAGGCAAATTTCTTCACCTTAAATGTAACCATTAAATTATGTACTACAACAAAATTGAGTGTTACCCATGCATGGTCGACAATCATCAATAAAATCAGTAAGTATATGCCTCATCGATTAATTTTATTGATGGCTTTTCTTATCATTGTTAGTAACTCGGTTGTCGGTAGCTTAGGTTGTCCGTAAATACCAATGGACATTGGTGTGAGTAAGTTATTGAAAGTCTAGATTACCGGTAGACAATTTGGTCTTCACAAAAAAAACTTCAGCTATGGGTAGATGTCACCATTTTGGAAGGAGCCCTTTCATAAAAGCGTGGTGCTATAAAGCTCTCGCTATGCGCGTGATTTAAGGAGATATTGCACTCACTTTGTGGATCTAATTAGGCTGTCTTACGTTGCCTTTTGCAAGAGAGTGATTTCACGGCTCAAACTTATGATCATAAGTCATATGGTAATAATTTTACTGTTTCGCAGAAGCTCGCCCTTATTCCTAATTATACTATAAAAAGTAAAATTAAAGATGATTGAATAACAAAAATAAAGGAATATTGAATGGAAAACATATGAGAGGAAGAAGATCACGGATCCATGAGGAAAATGTTATGCAAATACTAAATGACCTGCTACAATATGTTTTTTTACCTGAATTTAAAAAAATTGAAAATAATAATAATAAGTCAATACCATTTTTACCCCTTTTTTCACTAAAAAATACGACATACAAAACAAAAAAATTACAAAGTCCCTCTATTTTTAAACTGGTACTACAAAAGTCACCTTATAACATTCTCATTTCTTTAAAATCGGATTTACTTGTTGTTTATATTACATTCAGTCCCATAAAATAATGCATTATTTTGATTGTAGATCACAAATTTAAAACTAGGTTTAAGATTCAATTTGGATAACAACATCCCAAAATTAAAGAAGATAAAAATAGTTATTTTCATAAACCCAACAAATATTTGCCAAAGTTAAACAAACAAATGAAATGATGCAAATATGTTGCTAAAAGGAATACAAACATTAACAAATGTTGAGAAATTTCTCTTTTCCATTTTTCTATGAATGGCATGGATCATAAATCTAGTTAGAATTTTAAAAAAGAAAGATAAGTAGAAAGGACAAACCTGTATCGATTAATACATGGTTGAGAAAAGCGGACAATACATATAAAAGGAAGAGGGATCGAGTGAGAATTGAATGAAGATGCCAAAATGGACGTTTTAACAGCAATTAATTTTTTTTTCAATGAAAAAGGCTAAAGATATAATTTAAATACAATAAATTAATTAGATTTGTCGCTTCCATACTTCGAAATTTATAATTTCGTTGACAAAAAATATAGAAAGAATAATAAGAGCTAGTGTGTAAAATTAAAATGTTTTAAAAAAATAAGAAAAATATATTAATTGATTAAATGGCAAGTTGTATTATTCTTTTCTTTGACGGCATGGCAAGTTATCATTAAAATTAATAGTTTAATGGATGTGAACAAAATAGTTTTACATTGATAATCAATCACAACATGTCATATATGAGAAAACATATAATTGTTTTTAAATTTTAACTAAAACAAAAAATATTTTATAATGTAGCGGAATTCAATTGAATAGATATGTAAAATTTGTTTACACCAACGACAATGATGCACACACATTTAATTTCAAAATTAAATTGAATTGTAGTTTGAATTGATTGATTACAAATTGAAATTTTTGTCTTCCACGCTTTTATTTTTATGTATATAATATTGACAGCTAACAACTGGTGATGCAATAGTATTTGATATTTTAACGATTTATTTTTGGCGTCAAACTGATACAACCACGTAAATATTTTTAAATAATAACAATTTGCTAAAAAAATGATTTATGAATACCAGTGGTACAGAGCTAATCAACATGCGTGAATATGATAGATTCAATGTTGTACGGCCTACGAGAGATCATACTATTACTAACAGGGTTTCCAAAATTCTTTTTGAGTCATGAATTGTGACATATTTTCTATTTAATGCGAAAGAGGAAGAACTGGTACACAAAATATTTTGAATTTTTTTCACTTTTATATATTATATATTTGGTTTCAACTTCAAGCAATAGTTGTATGACTTGTATCCACGTATCATGCTAAACCTGGTGGCAAGTGTGTGTTTAAAAAACTCAATACCAACGCTAGGATCATGCTTTTCAGATTTTAAAAAAAAATTAATTGCAACTTTAGTCCCCCACTTATACACTTTATGCGATTTTGGTCACTAAAAAAAAACACGATTTTGGTCCCTCACGAATGCTTCCGTCAGCAACTTTGATCTTCCGTCTAGATTCCGTTCAAAATCTAACGGTTGCTGGGATTTCTAGAAAGATTCTTCATTTCAAATCCAAGATTCAACACCCTCCCAAATTAAAATTACATATCCAAAGATTCCATCAAGGATGCCCATGAATCTAACACCCCCTCACACCCCAACAACAATTCAAATATTCCATATTTTTTAAATCTCATTCTGGCTTTTCCTCTTCATCATCAATCACCACTGTTAGCCATTTTCCTCTCTCCAACCACCCACACCCTCACCCCTTTCACATCCTTCTTCCTCCACTTCAAACCTAAGTTCAGTCACTTCTCTCTCAACAAAATCGTCTTCTCCGACTCTAACACCGACCTTCTTTCTCTCTCCATCTCCCACAACCACAACCCATCGCTCATAACCATACCCACGTGCACATCGGAGCAGATCTGAGCAGATTAGAAGAGGAGATTGAGGAAAAGATTGAACCTTTGCTGTCATTGGAGAAAATATGAAGGAGATTCAAGCTTGTTGAGATTGACCTGCTCTACAACTGCGCCGCCGTTCTAACCCATACGAGACCTGCCATGAGGCACCTTCGCCACCACAACCTTCACTACGTCGATGCTTCATTGCCATTGTCGAGACTGGGGTTCTAATCCATGGGGTTTGATTTCCTTCCATCGGTCTCACCTTCCCACTCTTAATTCGTGGTTTGAACCAGTTCTGTCTTCCTTTCTCTGTCTCTTGTTTGGGGTTTCTTGCTTCTAGGTTAGGGTTTTTGGATTTGGGGTTTCTTGGTTGAGGAGCGGCAGTCCTTCCAGATCTGGGTTCAGTGTGTTTTTTTGTCGCATCTTTGTTCTTTCTTCTATTCGAGCAAGGGGGCTCACTGGAAAACTGTGGGTTTCATTGTAGATCGGATCTAGAACTTGGTGGCCTGGGCTGTGTTGGTTAGGCCTAGAAAAACCTATGACCGGTAACAAGTCAGATTCAAACATTAAATTTACTCAGCAGGTAAACCTATTTATGCAAAACTTAGTCTAGACTAGCCTATTTCCACCATTACCGGTACACACACTCTCTAAAGAAAATATTTGAACTATATATTACAATTTCACATTCTCCAAAACATGAGTATGAGAGAGAAGAAATATGAAAGATAAATACAAGTTTAAAGTGTTTTCAACTGTACATTTTCAAACAAAGAACTTTAGTCAATATATAGCCTTGACTTGCCACTTCATTCACCACTCTATGCATTATATAATTTCTCTAAAAGTTTCATTGACTTTTCTCTTGATTTGCCGTAACAAGCGATGTGAGACTTGTTCTACAATTATAATTTACTCAACAAAAACCCCATCTCATGTTTTTAACTTTAGGCTCCTTTGGCCATCAACTTTTTAAATTTATCTTCTACTATTTAATTTGTGCGAATCAATATATGCCTGTTGATTCTATTTCATGTACTTATTATTCAATAATAGCAAAAGCAAGGTTTGGTTGCTAAAAGTGAAAGAGACACGCGAGGTTGGGGATGGCTCTGGCCTATGGTGAAGAAGCTCTTTAATGTCATTGAACACTTCTTTTTTGTTTTTTTGTTTAAAATGTCATTGAATAAAATATCACCGATTGGTTTGTAAAAGAGAGTTTATTGACAAAAAAAATAGGCTTTAGTTTGGCCCAATATGATTGGAGGCTATAACTGGGCCCTTCTTAAGCCATTTGACATTAAACCTTTCTTCTGGGCCATTGGTAACTGATTGAAGGACCATGACTCTTAACAAGTTTAAGGCCCCTTTTTTCTCTTTGCCACTCTCTTAATTATTTCGAAAATTATTTTCCAGAAACTTAACTAAAGTGACATGAGTTTCAAAAAAAAAAACAAAACTAAAGTGACATGAATGAAAAAAGTAGTGCAACAAATAATCTCCTAAGATTTTTTTGGTTCACATTAAAGGGTTGGGTCAATAGTTTTGAACCCTGCACCTGAAGTTTGTATCCCAAAATTTAATCACTGGAGCTACTGAAGGGACAATAATCATGGCCTAGTCCCCCTAAAATAAGAACAAAGTAAATTTGTTGAAGTGATCAACCAAATCTGGTAAATATGTTTGTTTTTTGAGTTTGTAATTGTTGTTTGGCATGATTTTTGCCTTAATCTCATGAATTTTCGACAAAAAGAAGGCATTTCTGAGAAATAATATATTCAAGGAAAAGCATAATTCCAAGCATAAATTTGTTGAACGGTTGAAGGGGCGAACCATTTCAGCCAAATAAGAGCACGATGCTTTACGCACTATTTATGATTTATATAACTCAAAAACCAATAATAAAGAAAAGGTAGCGATTGCATCATCATATTATCTTGAATATACGCTTACACAAAATATAAAATATAAATAATAGTAGTAGTATTTGAGTGGAATAAAAAGTTACAACTTACAAAGCAGCACAAGTTTAGAAGTTATTATGGGATGATGATGGATGAACTCATCCTTTTATTACATCTTTATTTTTATAATTGTTTATCAGAATGGTGTAGAAACTGTCATATACAGTCAAGGTCCACATTTTCAGTTTGTATAGAGAAAAATTTATTGGTAGAAACTTTACCTTTTTATGTCCGACTCTCTAGAAAATTAGTCTCCTAGAATAAAAATAAAAATAAATAACAGCATTCAATGAAATCTAAGGCATATTGGAAGTGTTGTTTTCATTTTTTAATCTTCCCCTGAAGCTGCAGGGGAAGAAGAGGGTTTGTTAAGGTAAAGTGCATTACATGTGTCATTCCCTTTCTCTGTTTTTTTTTTGTTGTTTCTTTCTTTTATCATCGTTTCTCTCACTGGGTTTCCCTTTTCTCTGCAACAATGGATCTCTAGCATTCCAGCATAGTTCTCCTCTTGATGGTTGCGCCCTCCGTTTCCTGACCCTCTACCTACTAATTTTTTTCAACGGAGGTATATTTTGTTGAAATTTGATCAATTTCTGCACTTCGTTGTCTCTCACAATTTCTTATTGCAATTTCTACCGCAAAGATTTAATTTTTCTGTGTAAAACATATTAATTTTATCCGGGGTTGGTTCTGATTGCTTCCTTGCATGATCTAGTTGCTTTAGAATGTTATAGTTGTATTCTTCTATGAATATAGGATGAACAATGATGTTCCTCTTGATGGCTAACAATGGTTTCCATCTACCATCTGAATCTGATTTTTTTCTGGATAATTAATTATCAATTAACGATCAATTATTAAGGCACACTTCCGAGACGGATTTTTTTTAAACAACTTATCAAATAAACTTAAGACTGTAAGAAAAAGATAGCTGCTTTTAAGTTATTTGGTCAACCTGTGGAACCATTGCATGAAGAATTCATGAAGTGCACTGGGTTGTATATTGCTGGTAGAAGCTGCATTTGTTATCATTATGGTTGATATGAGCTTTTTTGTTTGTTTGCTAGCTTGCTTATTTTCAACATCATTAGCTTTCAACTCTCTGACAAACTTTCTATTATTTCTTAGTAATTTTAACTTTTGGTAATAATTGAGAGGGAGATATGATGCACTTAGCTCAAACTAGTTGGGGTTTGGCGAAGTAGAATTCAGCTAGTAGTAATGTCTTGCATTATGTCCTTGTCTTCTTCCAGGTTCACTAGATGAATCCAGTAGAATCTGGGTTTTAATTTTACTTATTGATATGAGTTTTGGGTAATGGCTTGTTTGGATTAGCATCTAACTTATGCGAGCTTTTCAATTCAATTGAGATATGTATTTGGTTCTTAGCTTACGAAAAAGCCCTTATAAGTTTATAGGTGTTTAGACTTTAGATAAGTTAGATGAGGAAAGTCTTGAAAAAGTAAAGATGAAGACTTCGATCGATAAGTTATTACTCAGAATGCTCATAATCATCGCAAGATTATTCACATTTTTTTCTACCTATAAGCATTGGTTAAGAAGTTTATCCGAAGTGGCTGAACTGAATGACTCGAATGAATTTCCTTTTCTTTTGGTTTGCAAAATTGTGCATTCAAGAGCACCACTTGCACAAGCAAAAACATTGCAACTGACTCTGAGGTACTGGGCTGATATGTAAAAGGTTCCAGAGATGGAAAGCAAAACTGAAAGTCATATGACATCAGCTGCGGCCTTTGTTGAAGGAGGCATTCAAGAATCCTGTGATGATGCTTGCAGCATATGCCTTGAGGACTTTTGTGAAAGCGATCCTTCAGCGGTAATGTGTCGCAATTTTTCTTTCACAAATATAATTGTTAAGTACAGTTCACTTGAAGAGAATTTACTTGCTACTTTTCTTTCTCTTGCTTTTCAGGTCACTGCTTGCAGACACGAGTTTCACCTGCAGTGCGTTCTTGAATGGTACATCGTATTATCCATTAGTATTTTCATCTGTGTCTCACAGAATTCAGATTTTTAGCTGTATGTTTTTCCCCTATATTCTCACAAGGATGTAAGTTGGTTGACCTGGTTATGGTAGATTTTGCTCAATATCATTTTAGTCTGTATCAATAATTGCAAATGATTTAACTGGTTTCAGCCTTTCAATATTGTCAAATACCCAACATTCCTACCATTATTAGAAGGCTGAATATATTGGTTGTATGATATTTCTTTCTTTCTTGTTTCACTTTTTTATTTTTAGTGGGGGTTGAAGGTGGGAGATTACGAACATTGGGCTAGGGAAATAGCCAACCAGCATTGATGTGAGTCCCAGCATAAAGGAAGAGAGCTCTTACTCTTGGTTTCTCTTCTTGACTGTGTGATAATTTGTCAGAAGCCTTTTTATATAGAGAGAACTAAGTCGCCTTTGACATAAGTTTGACTTCCATATTAATGTCCCTTGTAATAATTTCTATTTTAATTTGTGATTGAGTTTCCTCTTATGCATAGAGTCCACCCTCACTCTGTCGTTTTCATATCAAGCTTGGTGGTAAACATATCTAGAACTTTCAAATTTACTTAGCCAAAACTTCTAGGTCTCAGTCCCCCGTAACAAGTAAAAAAAATTGGGAACATAATCCTACCTGTATAGATGCACGTGTGAATTTTGGTTCCAGTATAAAATGGCATCTATGCTGCTATATAATGATGATTTCTTTATTGAAAATTCATGGAAATCATAGTTTTATTAACTTATCCAATAGTATAATTTGGAATGCTATCCCATGTTTTTGGTTCTGCCTGACTTTTGTCAATGCAAAGGTCAATAGTGCTGGTTATGGCTTGTGGTCTAACAACTGGACTTTGCTGACACCATTTTGGCTGGAAAATTAGTGAACTAGCTTTTGTATGTGTGTGGGAAGAGAGTCGGTCCATGGTCCAAAATATTCTTGTATACATTTGAATACATTAAAAGTTTTGGCTCTCATAGACATATTTTAAAATGGAAGAATGTATTATAGCAGTTGTTGCCGGCTCTTCTTTGTAGGTGTCAGAGAAGCTCTCAGTGTCCTATGTGTTGGCAACATATTAGCTTGAAGGATCCTACCAGGTTATGATACTTGCTTTTAAGGATCTACTTTGTCTATTTTATCATTCTTTAGTCGATTATGTTATAAATAGTACGCATTTTATGGCAGTCAGGAATTGTTTGAGGGAGTAGAGCAGGAGAGGAGGTTGAGGGAGACTCCATCAAGAAATGCTGCTATTTTTCATCACCCTTCCCTTGGTGGTTTTGATCTGCAGCACGTCAGTTATCAGTCTCTGGGTGTTAAATACTTCTTTGCCTGATATCTCAAGCACATCTTGATTCTACCATTTGTTTATGTTATCACTTTTTCTTATTCTACAGTTAAGCATGGGTGTTAATGATGATGATTTTGAAGAGCGAATAATTCAACATTTAGCTGCTGCAGCAGCGATGAGGAGAGCACACCACCTTGTTCGGAGGGAAGGGCCGCGAACTCGGTCATCAGCTCATGGTCATCCCCAGTTTTTAGTGTTCTCAACTCAACCTATTGCACCTTCATTAGGTCCTGATTCAGCTGCTGGAGGGGGAAATGAACCAGCTGTAATTCCTATAGGAAGTCCATCTACCCCAGTAACATTTGATGGAGATGAACCATCACAGCAGATCTCACATATTCGAACCCAACGCTCTTCTTCATCTTCTAGATCTGGCATGGCAGCAAATCGCCAAGGAATTTACTCTAATGACAGGTAGTTATGGCCGTTCCCAAAAATTATTTTCCCCTCCTCATATTATGTGTTTACTACAAACGTCCTTTCTAGTTCTGAAATTCTACTAAAAATTACTTGATTAATATATAGCGCTTCAACTAAATCCAAAATGCTGTCAAGCCTAACGGACTAATTATCTGAATTCTGAACTGTTTATTCACCAACTCTGTTAACAATTTTGGTAGCTCGAACAATATCCTGGAGTTAACTGTAATTTTTGTGGTAAATATGTCTAAACTTTCATCATAGGGGGAGGTATTCATAGCAAACATAAAATACAGGAGTGGACTCGAGAGTAATTTACTCTATTCATTTTGTTATGGATCATTGTTGGTTCTATTCTATGCATTAGTGAAATTATATGCTGTGCATTTACTTGCAGAGGCTCCGCTGCTCCTTCACCTGCAAGCGAAGATAGAGCAGGGCCATCGGATTTCCAGTCGTTTTTGGATTCTCTGCGGTCGAAACTAAATTCAGTATCCATGAGGTATTATTTTTTGGGAAACAGTGGATGTTCGCGCAAACTGTATTTTGTTAAATCCACTTATTTGATATTAACCTGTTTTTTTTACCTAGATACAAAGAGTCAATTTCAAAGGGTGCTAGGGGATGGAAGGAAAGGCTGTTCTCTCGAAGTTCTTCCATGTCTGAACCTGGTTCAGAAGCTAGGAGAGAGGTGAATGCTGAAATTGCTAGTGTATCCCGGTTGATGGAATCCCTTGAAACTAGAGAAAACAATAGAGCTGTGTGCACTTCTTTGTCAAATCATTCGGAGGATGGTGGTTCCATGGCAGAGATGAACAACCAGAGCAATGTTGAAGCTAGTGGAGAAAACTCTTCACGTCATGACAATGCTCCAGCTGCTTTTTCTGCTAGCTCACAGTCAAGTTGAGCACTTTTTTGTTTCTGTTAATGCATCTTTCCTCAGCATCTCATATTTGAAGGTGAGCTTTGATCTTCGTCCAAACCTTCATAGCAGGATCAAGAAATCTTCCCTTCCATTTATAAACTCAATAGTTTTGATTCTTATGATAAATGTCACCAATTACTAGTTTACCAAAATAAGTGTCACCGATCACTATAATATGTATATGTAATGCTTTTGCGTTTCCATCATTTGGATTCACTCGTCATTTCGAGCATGTTTGGATCAACTTCTCTCTACCCAGAACAATGTTATCAAATATCCGCCGTGGCGGAATCTTATGGTGGGTTTTTGGCTCTCCACCATGGCTGATATCCCGCCATAATCCATCATTATATGTCAAATATGGCGCGTTTTTGGTTCTCTGCCATAACCTGCCATCCGCTATTAACAACACTGACCCACAATCAATTCTAGTACCTAGAAACTAATCATAGAAACTTATCCATTGAATAGATTTGACTTTAAAATCAATTGTTGAATGGTTTTTCTTCACTTCACGATGTAAAAACAATCTATCATGGCAAGCATAAAATTGGGATTGTGATGGATGCGTGGTAGTTCATCTTATCTGAGAATGCAATACTTTGATGCGTGTCACATATTTGGTCTCATTTGTGTTGTGTTATTTCCCTCTTCAGGCTAAGTGTTACTCCGGACATGACATGCTGAGGAGCAGAAGCTTTGGAAATAGTCATGGTTGTTATGCAATAAAAATCAGGATCTGAGACACCTGTGCATAAAGCTAAAAACTGTTGTTTTCTATGCGTGTGTATATATTATTATGCTGGGAACGGTGAAGAGTTGTACGTATTTAAAGTGTCTGGGTGAATGGCTTTTTGAATTTGAACTTGCATGTAATCTGGACATAACTGTATCCCCATGTGAGAATACTTTTTGAAATTCAATGAACTTATTCCCGTGATTCGTCATGATATGCAAGATTAAGATGGTAACTAGAGCAATGAACTTATTTGAGCTTATTTTGTGACATAATTAGTGTTTGAGATTATATAAATAACTTATGACTTATTTATAAGTTGTTTTGAGCTTTAGCTTATATTGCTTCAAGTGTATAATTAAACTGTTTACACATACAAACCCTATGAGCTGTTTCTGTTGGTTTGTTAGTGTTAGTATTAGTATTGTTATGATGACTTATTGTAGTTCCATTTTATTTTGTTGAAGTAGCAATTGTACTTCTCATTTGACTTTAAAAAAATATAAAAAAATAAATAGCAGGCTTTAGGAAAAAATTAGTTAAATTAAATTTTCTCCCTTCATTGTGTCTGTTTAAATGTTTCTCCATATATATAAAATGTGATATTCGAGTATTGAAAGGATTGGTCCATGACTAACAACGGTAGATATATTTTGGTAATACTAAAGAAAATATGCCAAGTTAATTATCCACAAAGGTTAATTAAGTGGGTTGACATAGTGATTTAATAAACTTTTTCACTTAAGTAAGTGGTAAAAAAATTCATTAGACAACCTTCCATTGCGCTAGTTATAGGGTGGAACCTTCCATTGCGCTAGTTATAGGGGGATATTAATCTCACGCGGAATACATTTGTGTGACACATAATACAAAGTAATGTTTAATTGACACATAATAACTACTACATACATAAAAAAATACTTATCATGAAATTACACCTACCTGAGCATGAGCATAGGTCCAAAAGATATTTGTCATTGTACAAAGTTAGATATAATAAAATGAGACACATGATGGTAGGTATGACAGTACTATAATAATAATTTGTCTTTAACATTTTGTGAATTTCTATAGAAGAAAGTTTTAGTATGGGGAGGATGTGATCTTATAAGGCAAGGCAAGGCAAGGCAAGAGAAGTCTAAAATTGTTATAAAAGTGAAATGAAAAGAAGTGTGAAAGGTGACAATTGACAGAAGAACCACCGGAGGTGGAGAAGTCAGCGTCTTGAACTTGATGAAGAGGAGGAGTGTATACAATACATAATACATTGGTTGAGGAAGATGAATGAAAATTGAAAGGTTAAATTTAAAAGGCAATCACGGGTTACGGTTGAGACTTGTAAGAAACAGAAACAGAAACAGAAAGTAGAAAATAAATGAGGTCCATTTTCTATCTTCAATTCACTGTCTCCTACACCGACACTTTGCCAGACTGCCCCCATTATCATCAAGCTTTAACACAACACAACATTCACGTTTTGGCGCGGCTCCTTTAATAAAATATATTACATCACCTTCCTTGCCTTTGAGCCTCTTTAGCTCCACTCATTCATCAATCCATCCTAGGCCTACTGCTGTATAAACATTAAACTTGCTGGCGTAATATGCCATTTTCATTAGTTTAGGATGGAATGTTCATAATAATTAAACTATGCCCCTGTTTGTTTTGTTTTAAGTTTTATGTTTTTCTTATTTAACATATATATGCTCCACATGAGACTATATTGTTCGAGAGCCCGGACATCTAAGGATATACGCACTGTCCTGCATTTATCGCCCTTGATTGAGATCATCGAATCTTCAAATGCGAACTTCACATAGATCCCGCCAGACGCATACTTGTTGTGTCCTTTGCCGCAAATCTCGTCCTTAAGCTTTGCGGTCAACTGCAACCACCCGAAGATGGAAGAATAGCAAATAGGGTTCACTGGTATCACCTGGTAACGGTCAAACCTCTAAGGAGGATAAAACGAGTAGAAACTCTAGCTTTTTACTATATGAACACATGCAACTCTCAATGTAGAGCACGCTCAATACAATAATACACTTGATTAGAAAAGTCTTTCTACTAACGTTTGTTCTTTACATAAACCACATTCATCTTTGACTCTTTACAATTTTTACTTTTATATTTTGTGCATAGGAAAGTGTGATTTCGCTTTTCAAAGCAAAATGAACGCGCTTTTGATCGAAATCAAACATGCTCGCTCATCTTTAGGAGGTTGCTATTTTAATAAGAGTTTTTTTCATATAAAAACTTGAACACATAACTTTGTTTAAACATGATTAAACATATATCACTTGAATTCTTGCGTGTTTATAGTTTTGTCCACACACATTTTAATATAGTTTAAATGTGATTTTGCCCATTCATATCTCTTATGTCATTAGTGTAAAGAAGTAACTAAAATACAAACACACTTACTTGTTTTAATTTACATATATAGGATGCCCCAAAATGGTGTCTTGTCTTGGCTTGGGTTGGCTTGGCTTGGGTTGGCTTGATTGAAAGCAAACACATGGAGGTGGGAGTGTGATAACAGCACATAAGTTTGCGTGTGGTCCCTTAATACAGGCTGTCAAAGAATAGTACTACCTATTATGCTCATGCTTATGCTTATGTTTATGTTTATGCTCTTCCTCCTCCTATTCTTCTTCTTCTAATTCACATATGGAAAAGGATTCTTCTCACTCAACCCCTTCCCATTAACCAAAGCAAAGGCAGTAGTAGTAGTGACCCCCATTGAAACTAGAGAGAGAGACTTTCAAGACTGAGAGAGACTCACCAACTGTACCCCACACCTTCCTCTTCTTCTTCTTCTATTCTCTCCTCCTCACTCCTCCACTTTACCATTCATCACCAAAAAAACAGACAACAAAACAAAAACACAAACAACCCTCTCTTTCTCTTTCTCTTCATGAGAATGAGCACCATGGACTCCTCTTCCATCTATGGTGTCTCCTTCTTCTTCTTCATTCTCCTTTCCTTCTCACCACTCCATTCCGCTTCTTCTTCCTCCTCCTCCTCCGGTCAGATCAACTCCAACTCCATCCTCGTCGCCCTTCTCGATTCCCATTACACCGAACTCGCCGAGCTCGTCGAGAAAGCCCTCCTCCTTCACAACCTCGAACAAGCCGTCGGCACCCACAACATCACCATCTTCGCCCCCAGAAACCAAGCTCTCGAGCGCGACCTCGACCCTGAGTTCAAGCGCTTCCTCCTCGAACCGCGCAATCTCCGCTCACTCCAAACCCTCTTGATGTCCCACATTCTCCCCGCCAGAATCTCCGACATCAACTTCCCCGCCACCGACCGCCGCCACCCTACCCTCTCCCCCGACCACCACCTCCACCTAACCACCAACCCCACCTCCGGCAAGAAATCCGTCGACTCCGCTCAGATCCTCCGTCCAGACGACGTCGTCCGCCCCGACGGCGTCATCCACGGGATCGAGCGCCTCATCGTCCCTCGCTCCGTGCAGGAAGATTTCAACCGGAGGAGAAGCCTCCGCGCGATCTCTGCGGTGCTCCCGGAGGGAGCGCCGCAGGTCGATCCCCGAACCAACCGCCTGAAGAAACCAGCCCCCGTCCCCGCCGGCGCACCACCGGTCCTCCCGATCTACGATGCATTAGCACCAGGACCATCCCTAGCTCCGGCGCCGGCACCTGGACCGGGAGGAGCCCGCCACCACTTCAACGGCGAGCGTCAGGTGAAGGATTTCATCCAAACGCTCGTGCATTACGGCGGTTACAACGAAATGGCGGATATTCTGGTGAACCTAACCTCCCTCGCCACCGAGATGGGGAGGCTGGTTTCCGAGGGTTACGTTCTCACCGTTCTGGCTCCCAACGACGAGGCGATGGCGAAGCTGACGACGGACCAGCTGAGCGAACCGGGTGCGCCGGAGCAGATCATGTACTACCACATCATCCCGGAGTATCAGACGGAGGAGAGCATGTACAATGCGGTGAGGAGGTTCGGGAAGATCAGTTACGACACATTGCGGCTGCCGCATAAAGTGTTGGCGCAGGAATCTGACGGCTCCGTCAAGTTCGGTCACACCGACGGCTCTGCTTATCTTTTCGACCCTGATATTTACACCGACGGGAGAATCTCCGTTCAGGGCATTGACGGCGTTCTTTTCCCTCCCGAGGAGAACGAAGATGCTCAACGCACACGCACAACAACCCCACTTGTTAAAGTTGCTGCTAAACCCAGAAGAGGTAATCTAATCTATTCTATTCTCAATGCTCTGCCCCTTCCTCTGTTTTTCATTTACTCTGTTTTTTAGTGTGATTTGCTTTCTTTCTTTTAATCTCTTACTGGATTGTTGTTCATAATTGATTGATGAGGTTTATACTTAATATGGGTAGATTAGATTAATTGCGGAAGCAAATTTGGGGTAAAAAGTTTGGATTTTTGTGATTTGTTTCACTTTTACATTTCTGATATTGGCTTTTCACTCTGTTTTTCTCCCTTTTTAGCTAGAATGTTTAAAGGGGTTGAAATGAAAGCATTTGGTTTTCACCGCACACCTTGATTATTTTTGTGTGAATAGTAAAAGGAGGAAAGTTTTCCATTATTGATATAGTATTCTCTGGTGATTTCAAGAACTATGTAGTATGTTATGTGCTTTGGAGAATCAAGATCATGATTAAGAGAATAATGGGGAAGGGGAAAGGAACTTGCCAAAAAAAGTTAGATATGTTGAGACAAAGGGTGTGTGAATACTCTGTCCTTTTGTCTCAAGACTCAACTAGTTCATGTGATTATTAAAGAACAAGATGCATATTGATAATTCAGTGTGCCAAGCTGTTTAAGTGTTAACCAATTATTCTTTTCTTTCCCACCCTACCAAACCTAGGTGCTGAATCTGTCGGTGCCTTACAAATTGCTTCATGTCTTTTTCTTAACACTATATATTAAATGCATAGTCAACTAGTGTATTATTGTGGTTACTTGCTTTTACAATTTAATAATCTGATGCACTTTTAAGAGGGATATAAAATTCACTGGCTTCCACAATCCTCTGAAATCTGAATATATAACTTGTTTTTGTTTTCAATACATGTGAAAATGTTAATTGAATTGCCTCGGTATTAGTTGACTAAACATTTTATTTGGTATATGCATGTGGCAGGTAAATTGATGGAACTGGCTTGTAGCATGGTTGGAGTCTGCTAATGAAATCGCTTTCTCAGCTAATCCCTTAAAAAAATAGGGAAAAAAATAAAGAGTGAATTTATGTAAAACTTGAATGGTAAGTTTATGTTTACCCACTACTATTCTTTAATTGGGTTGTTTTTCATTCAATTGGATTGTAGTTTGATCTCAACCACTTTTTTTCACATTCATTGTGCAGTTGTAGAGTAATCATCATCATCATCATTTCAATACAAAGGATGCAAGCATTCTGAATCTATAGCCAGAGAGAGCGATTAAGTTGCAGGACTTCCATGGAAACTCACAGAGGATAGCAAATTTTCTGTCATTTTGTTTCATACTGTAATTACATATCATTTTTTTATTAAATTTTTATTTTATGTTGATTCACTGTCTCTGTATGCATAAATAACCTTCAAATACGACACTCTCCTTCTTGGTTGCATATTTTTTTTTGTTTCTTTTCCTGTTTGTTTGTGAATCAAATTCATACATAATCTATTTTATTATCACGGCTTCAAGTTCCAACTCGTTTTTGTCAACAAAGTTATTTTTAAAACTAACTCCGAAATGGACATCTGAGCAGAAGAATAAAAAAAAAGGTGTCGGTTGTGGTGTATTGTCACGTTTTGTGGGAAACATAATGCTATGAAAGCGGTGACCCCAACTACAGAATTACATTATATGGGCTTTGATTTCACACTTATATTATTATTCATCATATCTCATTTTTTTTCTTTCTCTTTTTCTCTTTGCATCTCTCCATATTTGGTGGAATTATAGTGTGAATAAAGTATTAATGTTACATTATTCCTTGATTACCCACTAGACGAAAATGTTTGTTGGACACCAATATAGGGATAGAGATAAAGAGAAAAATTGTGTATGTGAGTGTTGTTACTTTTATGATGTACATAAACCAAGACTCCCCAACAAATCATTCTGATGTAGACCCACCACCAATCACCATGGATCTTGCTTCTATTTGTCTTGGATCTAGCTATACTTGAAGGGAATCACCAAAGGAAAAAGGAAAACAAAAGCGGAAGGAGGAAAGAAATGGGATTGGTGCCACAAATCTTATAGAATGAAGTTTTGATAAGCCTAAGCGTGTGAATGCCACAAGTATGATGCATACTTGAAAATTTTCAATCGGTTTTCTCAAAAGAGAAACTACAAAGAAAACTCAACTCTCACTACACTCATTATTTGTTAAATGCTTCAAATGAATACAAAGATGACCGGGGTAGGGGGGATACAAGGGAGCAACTATATATAGCTCCTCACATCATATGCCACGTCCAAGAGCTTAGAGGGGTCTCACACTCTCATATTCTAACATATTGGACCAAAAATGTAAGACCCAACCCTAAATCATATATGAGCCGAAATACAAGCTCTAAGAATCAATTACTAAAGCCTAAACTTAAATCTTAAGTAGGTCCATAAACAAACCCAAATCAAAATACAAACCAAAACCAAAGCAAAGTAAGTACTACTTAAAAAGGAAAATGCAAATACTAGCAATAGAAGCTATAATCAAAATTATGTTTTTAACGATGATGTCAACAAGCCTTCTAGTGTTATTCCTCCTTTTTCCATGCATGAATCACATTCCCGTCAACCCTACACCTTTTCTTGAATGAAAGGAAAACTCTTCGATCCTTATTCATAAATCACCAACGATAGCCACACAACACTGCACCTAATTTTTCTCTTTATCTCTCTCTTCTTATCATGTCTCATCACATCTATCACTAGACCATTGGATTAATTTATTTACAAATCATTCCTTTCTATTTAATTCTTCTTTGGGTGTCTACCAAATGTTATTGAAAATTCTTTAACAACGAGCTCAAATGCAGTAGTGAGCTACAAGATTTATGTGTACTGCAACACTGTAACATCCCGACTTGACGACTGGCCTCACGGTAAAAACACGAATTTTTTCAACACGCTTTTTATCCTCACTCATGTGCTTCTTGAGAGAACTTCACAGGAGGTCACCCATACCAATATTGCTCCAAGGAAATCCTCCATAACCTTGGAGTTTTTATGAGTTGGGCTCCCGAAAAGAAGATGCATCTTGTTGTAATGAGTAGTGCAAATCAAATCTTATGTGCCCTCTTGAATTGTATAGTCTCATACCTATACACTTTTGGATTACATCAAGACACATGAGAGATCAGTTCATTCATGTGTCTCTTCGCTTAGAAGCTTTCCCCGGAGCCGCTCCTTGTCTATGCCTCATTGCACCGGCATTCACTCCCCGCCCTCGTCTGCCTGAGTGTCACATGCCCACAAGCTTCCACTTGGTTCGTCTCCGAACCACACTGTACTGGGAGATGTCAGCTCTGATACCATTTGTAACATCTTGACTTGACGAGTGGCCTCACGGTAACAAGACGAGTCTTTCCAACACGCATTCTATCCTCACTCACATGCTTCCTGAGAAAACTTCTCAGGAGGTCACCCATCCCAATATTGCTCTAAGGAAATCCCCCTTAACCTTAAAGTTTTTATGAGTTGGGCTCCCGAAAAGAAGATATATCTTGTTGTTATGAGTAGTACAAATCAAATCTTATATGCCCTCTTCAATTGTATATTCTCATACCTATACAATCTCGGATTACCTCTTGTTCGAGTGCAAGATCGGTTCATTCATGTGTAAACAAACCTAAATATATGCTCAAATCTCAAATATGAAAATATTTTCAAAATTAACCATATCTAATAGCTCGAGATAAAACTCCCTAAGCGTAAACAAATGGGTTGAATATGTTTTTAGTCATATAAAATGGTGAAGTCTAGGGTGGTTCTTTTTTGTAGAACCACCATAGACCCAAAGTTATTTTGGACAACGAACCTAAAGTTATTTTGGACAATGTTTTTTTACTCTTCCCGTACCTTCTCCCTCTCAACCCAATCCCGACCAACCACTATCCACCACCACCATCGCCGCCATCCCTTCTCCTCTTTCTCCAACTACTACCTCCACAACCACCACTCAGCTCCCACCCAAGCACCACTCAACCTTCACCCAACCACCACCTCCCCCAAAATTTAATAGGAAGGAGAAGAATGGCATTTGCAGAGGCACGATTCCTCAGGGCACACTTTGTTTCCACCTCTTCCCCCTGATATGGTGTCTCCTCCTCCTCCTCCTCCTCCTCCTCATCCTTCTCCTTTCCCTCTCACCACTCTATTCCGCTTCTTCTTCTTCTTCCTCCTCCGGTCAGATCAACTCCAACTCCATCCTCGTCGCCCTTCTCGATTCCCAGTACACCAAACTCGTCGAGCTCATCTGAAGAGAGAAATGTGTGATAGGAATAGAAGAAAGATATAGGAAGAAAAAATGGTGAAAATGAGATGAAAGAGAATATAGAGTGTGAATATATTAAAGTTGTTCCAGATATGTGGTTTTAATTTTTTAGTTCTGTCAAAAACTAATATGTCTGATATGGCGATATAGGTTCAAATATGTAATTTTTTTAGTTCAATATTTCTTGGTGTTTCTTCAACAAGATGTCAAAACAAGATCATGGCTCGCTAATTAATGAATTAACAAGCATTTTAATAGACATCAGTAAAGGGAAACACTTAGAAATCAAGTATTATTTGCAATACACGTTCATGATGAACAAGAATTCAAGAAAGCAACCTCTATATTCACAATAACAACAACATAAGTAATAAAATAAAATCCTAATCTTACACAACTATTAACTCAGGTGTAGTTACATTTAAAAGCAGAGCACTATTTGGAGGATTATCTGTTTCTGATTTTAGCTCCATGTCATTTTTCATTCAGAATTGTTAGCATGTGGTTGCTGGCATTCTCCATTGCTTTCTGTGGTTGCATTTTCCTGAGATTTCAGCTTGGCCTGGGTTTTCTTGATTGGTTTCTTTGAAATCACATCATTATGACCCTTTATTTTTCCCTTAATTGAATCATTGGAGCAAGACTTATCTTGTTCTGATTTGTAGTTCATAGCAGATGCTTTGTGCCTTCCAAGCTTTGGGGATCTTGCACGCGTTGTTGGTATCTAATTATTAGTAGATAAAATACATCAGAATTTATAAGAATGAAAGAATGTTAGAAAGCTTAGAAACACTTTACCAACATTGACTAATAGCATGTTTGGAAAAACTTGTACAAATGATTCTAAAGTCAAAATGTATTCTATGCAGAAGCTTCTCTGACTAGCTTCTGGATACCAGAATTGGTTCTGACAAAAAATAAGCTGATACAAACATGCACTAAGTTTATTCCAATTAAATGAGCATTAATTACCATAAAAAAATATAAGAAGAAAAGATAGATTATGCATGTAGACAAGCATTTCTCAACTCCAATTCAAAGTCACTATGGGAGTACATGTTAATATGTGATACATTGGTTAGTTTACCTTCTTAAGCTCAACCTTAGGAGGTGGTTCCTTATAGAAACTTGGCATTGGAGCAGCTTTGAATGTCAAGCTCTTCCTCAATTTCTTGATCTCTGCCTCCTGGTTTTCCTGCCACAAAACCAGAACAGAACATGAGAGAATAAGATAAGCTGTTAGCTGAAAACACAAGCCACAACATGGAACAGAAGTATGGTAAGTTTATTAAGTAGTCAGAGGTGATATACCTTTGATTTCTCTTGAAGGTTAGTTTTCTCTGCTTCCTTGGCTAGAACTTTTTCCTCTAACTTTGAGAAAAACTGAGGTACAAAGACATAAAAAAGAAGATTAATATCTGACATTTGCTATAAGAACATCAATAGGGTGTTAGGTTCCAGCAGCAACCTCCTTCCTCTTTTCAGCTCTTTCTTCCAATCTGAAGGAAAATCCACTCCCACTGTTCCTCTGATTAGCACTTCTGATAACAAAAACACAAGGCATTTATGATGAACATTTTAGCTAAAAAGCAAGAAGAGTGGAAGATAAATTAACAAGAAATGTCCATGCCACAGATACTAACAGAATTTAAACCCTTATAACAAAAATAATGGGAATGGTTGATAAAATCTTACGATGTTGTGGAATGAGAATCATCTTCCTCTTTAATTGATGTTGCAGTTTTTGCTGGGTTTGAATTCTGATCAACAGGTCTGCAGTAATGTGAAAAAAACATAAGATGATATATACATGATTCCATTCAGCAGAACATGAATTCTTCAATTTCACCTTAAACTGAAAATTATTGAGAGAAAGTACTATAAACCTTAAAGACTGAAACAAAATGTAAAGAAGATTAAGTTAATGTTGGTAGGTTAGGACTTACAACAATGCCTCAGATGTATGGCTCTTGGTGAGTGCAGTAACTGGAGTAGACCTTCCAAACTAGTAAACAGAACTAATGTCATGAATTGAAACCAATATAAGAAGCTACACAAAGAAAGGCAACAAGGTAAAAAGGATCTCTACCGCGGAACGTTTCAAACCAGGCATGGATGTCAAAGAAGTTTTCTGTTTAGAACCTCCAGAACGTTTCACAAGATGCCCATCAGTGCTTTTATGCATAGCGTCTTCACGAGCCGATTTCGCTGGGAAAGAAAAGCTCTGAGAAAGGGTTGGCCTTTGTTTTTGAGATACTGAACTTGGCCCCTTCAAAATTGGTTTATCTTTTGCAGTTTTGTTGTTCTTAGAAGCAACTATTGCTCTGCCACCAGGTTCCTAACCAAGCCAATTCTAATTAGTAATCATGTTGTAACAGTAAATAATCATCACCTATGGTATAGTTTAATAACATGTTTGGTTGCACGGTGGAATGTTCTAGAATCAATTATACTTAGAAGCTACGAGTTTAAGCTTCTGAGTAAACGTGTCTTGTATTCCGTACAAATCATGAAACCAAACATGCACTAAGAAAAAAATTTGTGATATATTCTCTAAGGTACCTTAGTGCGCTTTGGATTTTTACTTGCAGAAGAAGTTTTAGAGGCTTCAACTTCTCTAGTGTCATCAGAAGAAATGTGGCTTTCACTTTCAACCTCTACTGTGGGTTTAGAAACTTCATTCTTGGTCTGAAGTTTTGCGTCACTACAATCGTTTACAACTTCTTCTTTCCCTATGTTCTCCTCAGTTGTTACCCCAATAACACGTTTCTCTTCCTCCACAGCAACCCCATTTTCAGAATCCATAATGCTATATATAAAAGTTTACACAAAGTAACTGAAATTAGCATCATAATGTACCTTGTGGATAAAGTTACTCTAGAGTAATCATGTTTATGCACAAGCATATAAACTCAGTACAGAATAGCTTGGTCTACAAACACCCAAATAAGATTCACTTGATCTAAATTTAAAAACCACAGATTTCAATAAAATAAGCACTGTAGAATCAAAATCACAATATAAGAAGGACAAAATGGATCTGGAAAACAATCATAAACATGGAAATTCAGAACTCTCTCAGATACCAGAAAAGGGTGCGTGTCATGAACATCATGGTTACCTCTAAAACTTGTGTACTTCTTGAGTACTGGACTTGATTTGTTAACAGGACTTACTCAGACATTCTTTGAAATGAAGATCAGGTAGACATTCTTAGAGAAAGAGAGAGAGAAAGAGAGAGGTTTTTCAGTTTTTGGAAATAAAGCTGAAGTGGGACGAGGTTTCAATGAAGGGGAATTCATAGATAGATTAATAGCAACTGCCACAATGACTTTTCTACCACTCTCTAAATCAGTAACTGTCACCCACCACAAGCAATCTTTTTCTTTTCTTGTTTAACTGTCACTGCAACCATTTTAAGGTTTAATCAAAAGTGAGAAACGAGAGGTGACATTCATCCTATTCCTTCCTTTTATAATCTTTCTTTCTTTTTTCATATTAATGTGTTGGGCTCACCACTAAAAAATGATTAACAATGTCTGTTCAGTGTATGCATAAGTTGATTAATCCACTAATTAATTGCTAATCATTTGATTCATGTGGCTTTTTCATCATTCATTGGTATCAATCCCTCAAACCAATTACTAGAAGAGTCTGCCAATGAATGCCAGCAAAATTTAGATTTATTAGAGAAAATAATAGTGAGAATTAGGAAGCTTGTTAAACATGTTGTGTGAAAATGGAAGGCTTCTTTATGATATTCGGACATGCATGGACCTACAATTCATACAAATAGACATAATTAACAATGAAAAGGACAGTGTTTCTTAGAAGAGAACTTTGTCCACATCCCATGAATTATTTTTAGCTGAACTTATTGTATCTGATTGTATTGTGGGACCAATCACTATTTTGGTGGGTACATGTAAATACAAAGATTATTTAAAGTTTAAACTATCTATTTTTCTTCCTTCTTTCTTAACTGCACTGCATGTACAATGGAACCCAGATACATTTGTTTAAATTTATGTACATACTCATTAAGTTGATAATTAGTTGTATTGTATTATGATATTTCATCCAAACAAAGACAAAAAATAGTGACGGTGTGTCCTGGCGTAGGTTTACACTAACACATCTATAACAAAAATACATATAAAATTAAAATAGAATATACTCATAATCATTTTCTCTTTTATCTTATTTCAACTAACTTTCTTAACTTATATATCTATTCTTTATTTCTTTTCATATCACATCACTTATATTATATCTCATTACCCGACTAGGGTGTGAATGATTTTTTTTATATATTTATTTCGTTTCAAAATAGCTGTCCACTTAGAGAGAAAAATTTTGATTCATAATAACTGTCCACTTATAATTCTAAGGAAGCGTTTATTGATGTTTTTTTCATATAATACACCAATTACAAGTATAAATGATGAGAGATAAAAACACAATTCAAAGGATAAAATAGAAAAACAAGTCATATATTTAAAAAAGTTAACAATATTAATTGCATTTCTTGATACGCGTGTTTTCTCTTTTTCTGGACAGTTATTTTAAAATGAATGAAATAAAAGTTTTGGTTTTTGTTGGTAAACTATGCAGTGTTTTGATTCATTCACATTTGTTTTTTTTTTCTTTCATCTCATGTCCGCTTACTTTTCCTTCTTATATCTTTTGTCTTTTCTTATCATATCTTTCATTTCTCTCTCATTTCATTCTTTATTTATTTCTCTTGATGGATGTGTGATTGGAGTGTCAATAAAAACTTATTGAGCCATGCACGGTGAAAAGAGGCCACAAAGTAAATGAAGGATTGAGAATTTGGAATGAAAACGGGCAAGAAGGGTTTTAATTTGTTCGGGTCGGCTTCTATGTCATAAGACCCAAAAACATCTCACTCGACCAAAATAACTTGTTCTAAAGTAAGTGTCGTAAGGGCGGACTGAATGACTAAGACAATAAATGGTCTGTCTCGATCAGTGTTTGAGCGGCCACATAAGGGTCGAGATATGACGAGCAAAGCAAGGCAACCTAAAGTTGATCGTGCGCTCGGAAGCTCCACTGAAAGGATTTTTCTTACATTTGCAAAGACAAACGCCATAGACCTCGAGCCTATAAATACATGTGCAATCGATCATTTACATAACATGCTAATTATTTTAGCATTCCTTTGAGTTTTTCTCCAAGACCCAAGGATTCTCTTCTTATACTCTCACTTATTTAAGCATTTGAGTGTCTTCATACCCTCTCACACTGAGGACTAGCGGCACCACCACCACACTCTCATAACTACACTTGGCCGCACTCCGCCGTTGAGACAAGGGAGGATTTCCCAATTTTATTTAGGGAAGAACATATTTCATTCACATTTATTTACTCTTTCATCTCACTCCCACCGATTATTTTTTCTAACTCTTTCTACATTAAATTACGTACCATATCTCTATTTCTTCTTTCTTCTATTTCTATATATCTCTAGGTGTAAGCGTAATTGGGGTCTTGATAAATGATTATTGGGGGCAAGAATAGTGTATGAGAACATGGGAATGGTAAGTGGTGAGTGTTGGTGTTAGTTTTGGGATGACATGGAAGGAGCAAGCAACATGATTGGTCGCACGTTAGGCCAACCTTGACAGGTACCCACCAACCGCGCATGAGTTGTCAGAACGTGAGGCATAGACAACGTGGATCATAGCAGGGTCCAAATTGTTCTCTACGTTCCCTGTTAATTTGTCTCCACTTAAAATGTCTATGTTTCTCAAGATTTTAAATTTTCTTAACATGGTAATGATATTGACAAATACACTCAACCACAAGTGATGCACTATCTCTATCCATTTTGCTGAAATAATTTCGGGTTTGCATTTTCTAAAATTACTTTCCAACATCAGAAGGCCAAACAGAAAAAAATAATTTAGGCCCCAAATGGAAGGCATTGACCACAGTTCAGTGTATCTTCCATTGTCCTGCGTGGGATGTTTCTCTTTTTGATATATAATAATAGGGACAATAAGGTTTATACGTATGGACCTTATACTAACTGCACTCATCACTAGTCCAATACTAGTCAAGTAGAGTGCATATATTTATTTTGGTTTATTAAATTACTTTCACAATTTCGCTTCGAGTGTAGTGAAGACTAATCTTTTCCTTCATAATACGGCTTCTAAGAATCGAATTTTCAACCTTAGGGTTCAAACGACTACTTTTTACCACTGTGACCGGCACCTGCTGAGTTAAGTAGAGTGCATATGCTGAAAATAATTCTCATACTATTGATCAGATTTAGGACAGCATTATATGTAGGTTTTCTGTTCCGATTTGCCTTTTTGTGTGATCCCTTGAAAAATTGTGAGTATTTCAAAAGTTTCTTGTACTACATTGCTTAAATGATAAGCTTCCTAATAGTTTATATAGTAAACTTCACTTATTTTTCCGAAGTTTCATACGATTAACACATAAGTTAAATCAAACCTCACTGAAAATCAAATCCTAGATAGAACACTACAACATAAATTTTTAGCTGATGGCCGCGGACAGTGATGAAGTGGTTGAGGGTGGTGTCGCGTGGTGGCCGGTGGCTGTGACCGCAAGTTCCAATTGTAGCCGCAAAAACAGTGGAGGAAGGAATAAGAGAAAAAACCACACTAAAAGACAAAACCCACTTATTCGAATAACAAAACACCTATGGTGGGGGGGGGGAGAAAACCTTCTATGGAGAAGAAAAAGCCTCTCTAAAGGAGGAAGAACCCTCGGATGGCTACGCAAGGAATTTTCCCTCTCCACTTTGAGATGGTAAAAAGTCTAGTTAAGAAGTTGACCTCGCGACTATGAGATTCGGCTTACAAATTTTGGGAAAACATGGGGAGCCCATGACTAAGGAAACAAGACACTAAGTCACTAAGAGACTCCGATGCCAAATTTTTACTTAAAACCTTAAGGCATTGGTTTTATGGTCACATTTCTTATAAAATTTTCGCATCACTCAAACTTAACCAATGTAGAACTTCAACTCACATGAATTCTCAACAAGAAGCGTACTCATAAAGTTTCCTTTCATGTTTTTATTGGAAAGCGTGTTTTTTTTTTATGATTTTTCTCCAAAAGTGGGATAACACGCGGGATCAACTTCCTAAACATGCCTTTAGAGATACTATAAAATGTTAATGGAGCCACTAAGTTCCTTTTACTCTCTCTTAGAATCCATGTGAATGTGCTTTCACTTCGGAGAAAACAAGTTTTTCAAATATAGCCCTTATGAGTTCTACATCACAAGTATCCCCTATAGAACTTAATATTACTTGAATTAAATAGAACTATAATGAGTGGCAAAACTCTAAGTCGAGTATCCAAAATTTGGCCATAAATCTTAAATTCTAAATTGCAGGGAAGTCAATTGTTTTTGTTTTCCACCCTTCATTGATGGGTTGTTTCGTATCCATGTAACATTCATTGGTGCGAAAGAAATAAAATCAAGATAGTGATGTTTCTGACACCAGACAGTCATTATACTCCTTTGAACCCCAAGTATTAAGCATGGCAAGTACCATTTGGAAAGCTCCATGTACCAACTCCATAGTCAAGTCATTCTTTCACCAAACCATGTAAAACTTGTGGAGATGAATTGTCCTACTCCAAAAAAATGCATTCAATTACGCTGGTGTGGCTTAAATTTAGATGTAACCAAGTCGAAACTCAAGAGACAGTTGGCATGATAATGTTTCCCTCTATAATTTACACAACATATGGCAAATCCCACAAAACAAACCTACAAACATTTTTACAAAATTATAGTCCCATACAATCAATTTTTGGTGCAGTCACTGTAATTAAGGAATCTCAGTCATTGGATGAAAATTGGACAGCTCAAATTTCAAGAACATGTTTTACAATGATTTATGACTTTAAGTGAGAAAAATCTCCAAATTAATGCGGTCAGCAAATCAAATAAATGACTCAAGAATCACAATTATGAAGAGTATTAACATTTAGTTTCTTTCCTAGTATAGGATATATCCGTTGCAATGTCTGTGCCTTATCAATTGTTGTTTATGTCGCTTGCTGTATCATGAAATGGCAATGAGAAGGAAAATGTAGCAGTGTTCACGTTTAATATACCACCATTGTGTCTTCTCCCTGCTTCTAATTTTCTTTTACGTCTTCATGTGAGGTCTGTTAATTGCGGTGACTGCATCAAAAATTGACTCCATCAAGCACAATCCTTCACAACACCATGGGGAAATGCCAAGTTACCAAAAGCAAGAAAAATTTATCACTTTTTCTTAGCATACTGATAGTGTCACTGCCTCACTAAATCCAATTCTAAAACTAGGGCTAGTGCTACCCTTTACACTGTGCTTACTACCTAAATCTGCATTGCCTCTCTGCATCATAGCCACAAATTCATTGTAGTCTATTCGGCCATCCTGAAAGGGTAAAATATGAACACAGCAACATCATTAAAAGATGAATGAAAATTGGAACTTTTCTGGTACAGCATAACTTTAATTTAACTTGAAATTATGAAAACACCTAATATGAACATTGAAAAATGTACTCACATTATTCTGATCAGCTTCTTGGATCAATTCCTCCAAGAGAACATCCTCCATGCCGAATTCTTCACAAGCTTGTTGAAGCTCATCTTGAGTGATGTAGCCACTTCCGTCTTTATCGAAATATGAGAAAGCTGCAGCTAAATGATCTTCCCTGTCAACATTGTTTAAATGCAATGTTGCTGCTATGAATTCTACATGGTCAATTGTGCCATCTTTATCAACATCTGCCTGCATTCAGAATCAAAGTTGGGACAAAGGGAATAGAACAATCTGCTACTAAAAAAGATCAACACTACCTTTACTATTATTTTTTATTATTATACTTTCCCCCATTTTGCATAAGAATGATCTGTTATATGATTCTCAAAGTGCCCTCTTGCAAGATTAATCATAAAAAATAGAATGAGAAACACTAATCTTAATCTAGGTCAAGTTACAGCCAGAAAAAATCAAGTTCAATAGGGACTGGACTACTACTTGTATAAGAGTCTACAATGAGAATTCTAATGTTCTAAATTGGAGAAAATGTTTGGCCAAACAAAAGAAAAAAGGATAGAGGGTAGGTTGATTTTGTGATATTAAGGAAACTAAAGATAGTTCTAAACTAACACTTACAGCTTGCATTAGATCGAAAATTTCGGATTCACTGAGAGTAGCACCGAATGTTTTCAGCCTAACCTTGAGTTTTTCAAAAGTAATTTGTCCACTGTTGTCTGTGTCTATCATCTTAAACATTTCTTTCAATCCAAAAATTTCTTCTTCAGAGAGATTCGCTGCAATAACCTGAAGAGAGGAGTGTGGATAATATTACAAGAGCACAATTTGACTATTTCACATTGAGGTTAAGATATTGATCATACATTCAATTTTGCAAATAAAATTCAATATGTGACAATCTTCTGGTTATCATTTCCAAAAAAAGGGGGAAATACATGCTCTCATGGGACAGAGTTAAGTGATAGAAAAATTACTTACTCTAAGAGCCATTTTCTTAAGCTTGTTCATTGCAGAAAACTGTTTCAGGCGACTCAAAACTGCATAATCAAGAGGCTTGTCTGTAGCAATGCCATCAACCTGAATCCAAGGATGGCCTGCAAAGAATCAAACATAATAATTAAAAAGAAGGTAACAAAGGCAAATTCTATGATGTTGTGACAATGACAGTTAGTACTCACAAGTCAAAAAGTTCATCCAAAATATGTAAGAAATTACAAAATCTTGACAATTACAAAAGTTCCTTCTTAAGGTGTATTCAATTAAACTGAAGATTTACGAGTAAAGAAATTCTGGTGATGAAAAGTTAAGCAATAAATATGTAATTTTTTTTAAAAAATTCATTGCAAGTCCTGAAGCTGTATCAAAGGAAACAGTAGGCAATGAAAAAAAATAAGGCTATGCTAAAGAAAATATGAAATGTGCTGAAACTTACGAAGAACTTCATGAGCTGTTATCCGTTTTTGAGGATCTCTAACAATCATCTTCCTAACCAAATCTTTTGCACTTTCAGAGATATTAGGCCAAGGATCTGAAGAGAAATCAAGATCACCATGCAAAACCTCCTCAAATATCTCGTGCTCTGATTCTATTACCAAGGAACAAAATCAAATTCTCAATTTTTATGACAAGGAGAAACCTAGAAGTAAATACAAATTTAACAAAATGATTAGATATCTTAAGAACTCTTACCTCCCCAAAACGGAGGCGTTCCGCATAAGAGAATGTATATGATTACACCTGCACTCCAAACATCAGCTTCTGGGCCATAACGCTTCCTTAGAACTTCAGGTGCAATATAATAAGGACTTCCTACAACGTCACTAAAAATGTCTCCTGTAAATGAAGATTGTTAGTAACTAACACTCATAACAATGATGTATGGAGAACAATGCAGAAAGCTTTAGTTTTGTCAAACTAATTATATTAAGGGAAGTATTCTTCAGGAAAGCTTTACATGTTCTCATATCAAATTATCTGGTTATTTGATTCTAAGTTTTCAACAGGAAGGGAAAGTAATTATATCTTACTGCAATAAATATGACTCACATCAATATGACAAAAAGACTAATTGCATGTTTGGAAGTCCTTGTATAATTGATTCTAAACTCAGAACCAATTTTGGTAGATTAAGGGTTTCAGAATTGATTCTGAAGAAATAGAAACTGGTCCAAACATGCTATAAGAGACAGACGGTAAAGTGTAGCTACATAAGTTAATTACAGTAAGATATACCCATTATTCTTACAAAGAGGCTTAACAGTAAAAATGTTCCATAATGCAAAATGCACTATATTCCTACAAAACATTAGAATAAATAGCCACAGAAAGAATTGGAACCACAGAAGGAAAACAAATTGAGATAGATGTTGATTGGACAAGGGCAAAAAGAAATTAAACAATTTTCTTTCCAAACCTGGTTTAAAGAACACTGACATTCCAAAATCTATTGCCTTAAGGTTCGAGTCTTCATGTTCATCAACAAAAAGAAAATTCTCAGGCTTAAGATCGCGATGCATTACTCCAAGGGAATGGCAATTCTCTACAACACTAACTATAGTCCTTGCAAGTTTAGCAGCCTTTCTTTCTGTGTAATGCCCCCTTTCCAGAATCCTATCAAACAACTCACCCCCAGCACAAAATTCCATGACAGCATGAACTGCAACAGCATCCTCATAAGCCCCTTTAATGGAGATTATGTTAGGACTCCCAGCCAAGTGGTGCATTATCTGAATCTCCCTTCTCACGTCCTCAACATCATCATGTGTTAGCAATTTCACCTTGGGAATAGACTTGCAGGCATAGTTTTTCCCAGTAGCTTTCTCCAAGCAAAGGAACGTTGTTCCATATTGTCCTTTCCCAATCTCAAGCCCCAAATTGTAGTGCTCTTTCAGATGACAAGTTTTTCTCAGCAAAACCGAATCTGCTTGAAGTCCAGCACTTGATACTACTCCTACCCTCTTAACAAAAATTTCCCTTTGTCTCGTCGTTGGTGTTGGTCTTGTTGCATCTTCCTTCAACCTTATTTGTTGCTCTTGCTCATAAGTCTTAGTAGTGCCTTTGTCCTGTTTATTGGGTTGAACTTGCTTCATCTCCTTGTTCTCCATTTTCACCCACTCTGGTGCATTTTGTTGAACAGTTTCTGGACCTTTTTTGTTTGGATTTTCAGTCACATGTGAAGGTGCAGAGGAAATTTCCATTCCCTTCATTGGCTGTGACCACCAAAATGAACCTGGAAGAGCAGAGGGAAATAGTGCATCATCGTTCGAGACTCTTGACCCAACACAATTGTTTCCCATTTTAAATGTAACAAGTGGATCGGAACAGTAGTTAAGGTTCGATTCTAAGCTATTGTAAGCTATTATGAATGAGAAAAACTCCTTAGTCAGCTACGGCTTAGTACCCTCAGTGTGAGACGAGGTATTCATCTCACGGCTACGGGTTAGTGTCTGGTTTTGAGCATCGAAGAACCAAATGAAGCCCCAAAAATCTTGTTCTCTTAGAGTGAGAGTTAAAGGGGGAAGGGATTTCTATCTACCTTATTAGCTCAATGGGACAAATGATATTGTAAAGAAAGAAGCATGAAAATCTGTGAAGAAGAGAGTGTCTGAACATGGAAAGAAAATCTGTGAAGATTTGAAGAAGCATGAAATTGATTCGCATTAAAGAGTCAACACCCATTATGGAAACGAAAATGGGACGAGTAAAAACCGAGTCAAGGGATGGTTTTTGAAGGTATCAAAGTGGAAACTTTCTGTCTCTGGTGGAAAAAGTGTAAGAGGAATTTTAGGTGAGAGAAAACGAAGAAGGAGAGAGGAGGGAAAGAAAGTCAACCGTGTGACAGGTTTTTCTGTTTACAGAGAATGTTTCATATTTTTGAAATTTTAAGGAATCCAACGGCGATTAAGGGATGCCTAATCCTGATTGGACGCTCCAGATTTCATTATTTTATGTCCTAAGCCGCCGGCTCTCGCCGGTTAATTTTTTTAATTTAAATAACTTTTTTCATTATCTTTAGTCATCTCCTCATCAGCTTTTATAAGTTTTCATAGATAACATAAAAAAATGATGAAATGTATTGTTTATTACTCAAAAAATGATTCATTTTTGTAACCAAAGAATTTTTTTTATTCATTTATGAATACTCGTTGTTTTGATCAATTCAAATATATTATCAATGTAAAGGTTGACAAATTAATCTAGGCCTACTTTTACACTCCAAAAAAGTGACCCATTCAGCACCAGTAAAAGCAACATCAAATTTTTAGATTTGTTAATTAATTTAGATTGAAAATAAATAATGAATAATTGGACACTCATCAATGAATACTTTGATAACTCTTTGATAGTGTAACAGACAGGTCATCACTAATCTGAAATGTTTTTTATAATCAATGGATCAAAAGTTTAAACATTTAAGGAAGAAGTGCTAAAATGGATTCTACGATAGTGCAGTTAACTAGTTAAGTGGTGCACAACGTTCTAAACGTGCGTTTTGAGAGGATAAGTCACAATTAGGCACGTTCGGTGGAGGACTTGAGGTCTTGAATGAAAGCAAATTGCCAGCCATCAATGAAATGATGAAACACAAGGCCACTAATAAGTTAAAGGGATCAAACGAATCACATAACTCATACACCATGCACTTTTACTTAGAAGTTAAGACTTGTGGTCAGAATAAGATAAGATAACAACAGATATAGTAAATGATTGGATAAGCACATGATATGATAAGAGCAGAATAAACTATTGTTTGAGGTGGACAGGATATTAATAGGAAACATAATAATATTGTTTAAAATTTAATTTTTTAAATAGTTTTTTTTTTAAAAAGTGATTATTCTATTAAATTTAATTTTTTTACATTTTTATAAATGAGCTTAAGTTTTAATATTAATTAAAATCAAATTTATTTATTAATTCGGCTATTTTAATTTTTTTAAAGGGAGTCTATTTTAATTAAAATTATTATATATGTAACTAATGGATTTTAACTTAATAGGGATAAGTAATCAATGATAAAAATTAATTCAAATTTTTAAAAAATTATTAAAAGATATTATTCTTTAAAAATAATTTAAATTTAAATTATTAATTATAATTATATAAGTAGATAAATAATTTTAAATAATATCATATGATAATATAAAACTAGTCTATATTTACTTTTAATAAATTAATATTTATATACATGTGAATAGCTTATTTTATTTTATTTTTAGGGAATAATTATTTTGTGTATTTTTATTATAATATAAATAACAAAAAATAATGTTACTAAGTAGTAGTAAGTGATAGTGAAAATTTAATTATTTTATATTAGTAAATTCACTATTTTCACCATTTATAAATAAATTTATCTTTTAATTAAATTTATTAGTAACTAAACAATTTTAACTTAACAATAACAATTAGTAATTGATAAGTAATAAAATCAATATTTTATTAAAATTAAAATTTATATTTATTAATTAATATTATTATAAATTATATAAAATATAAATATTGAAACTAATATTGAGTTATAGTAATAAACAAATAAAAAATTAATATCTTATTCTGTCAGGATAATTTATATCTTAGCTCCCCATCAGAATAACTTTTACCCATGATGAACATGATAAGATAAGATCATAAGAGACAAGTCCTTCTGGCGCAACAAACAACAGATAACATGATATGATTATTAGAATATCTCTACTTATCCTGTCCACCAAACGGGGCTTTAAAGAATTTTGGTGAAACCAAACAAGCTATTGTACACATTTCACAAATGAATGCAAATACCAATATCTTTCCATCCTGCACCTGCTGAAAACATGGTTAAGCAAATGAATTGCCTCCATTTCATACTGCCTGTAACTGAGAGAGGTAACCGATAAAAATTTACACGCCACATCAGCTGCAGCTTCAAAGATGCACGGAAACATGTTATTTAGAAGACATACTTTTAGTTCAGATGTCCATTACCTAATACAGAACTAACAAAATTATGTTTAATATCCAGGACACTCTATTTAAACATCTTTAGCCAATGCAGCGAAATCAGTATCCATTGATTCCTTTTCCTGGGATTTAGGAGAAGCTTCTTGCCGATTATACTCTTCAATAGGGATCCCTCGTCTCATAGGCAAAGATGGCGATTCAGCATCTAACACGTTACCAAAAACATCAAAGAAGCCATTCTTCATTTCTTCAGCTGCTTCGAAGAAACGACTAAGACCACCAAAGAGGCTTCGTTCCATGACCTCAATATCACTTCGTAGCCCAGGGAAGTCAAACACATTGCGGTCTGATGAGCTGCTTGAGCTACTTGATGAGCCAAATGTGACAGACCCTCCTTTAAGTACCTCATCTGTGACATCCTCTTCCGTATACTCTTTGTTTGATTGCAACACTTCAACAGGCCTAAGAAGAATGGAAGGTAAGGTGAGACTAGAATTTCAGTCGAACTTCAAAGAGTGAGAAATGCAACAGCTACAGTGATAGGGCAATGGGATAGTGCAGCCAAATTATAAAGCACAGAACCCAATGCCCCCAAAACAAAAATGTAAAGAAGCACATATGCACATACACAAATAAAGCTGGGTCCATATCGTTGTATCTTAAATTCTGAGGAACATATGAAAATTTAGACTCATCATGTCTATGATTCTCATGAAACAACCCCTTAGAGCATTTAAACCAAATAAGTAAGCACTAATACTCTTAACACTCAGGCTTTTTTGCCCATCAAATATCATTATCAACTACGAAGTATGAACCACTTCACTAACGAAAAGCTCAATTGCAAGACTTGAGCATGCACCCCCACACATGACCCCAAGCATTCCCTATGTCCTCTCTGTGTAAGACTAAGTCATAGTTCAAAAGTTGATGCAATCACTTTAAGCCTCTTAACAAAGGAAAATAATATAATTGGGATCATTTGAGGTATCTATCCACCATAATATTATCATTTTAGAGAAGTTCTTCCATTTAACCCAATTTATCGACTCAGATGAAAAAAGTAACAAGGTAATAGAGTAACCTCAATGTTCCAAAGACTCTGCTGATTTCAAAACTCTATCAGTTGTCAATTTGTGACAATGCAGAAAGAGCCAATATGAAGTTACCAATGCAATCATCTCAAAACATCTTAACTAACCAGTGGTCATTAAGGCAGTACGCAATCATCTTCTATGTTTGACAAAATTCGAGCCCAAACTCCAGAAATGGAACAATAAGCCTGCTAGAGCGTGGCCTAGAACGAGCATAAAACATTAAAGTATAACATCCATTTATGATCTAGATCAAACCACTGATCACTTAATATAATGCCCCAAGCTGTCATTCTAACAAGCAATTAACCACACTTGGACACTAATAGAAAACCAACTATCATTCAGTCATTCTTCTACCACACTAAAAAGCTAATCAGCCAAATTACATCTTAAAAAGATTTAAAACTAATTCGACCCATATATATTACAGGACACCCACTTGCAACCTGTTTGCCTAAGTTACACTAAACAAAAAGTACTTTCCACCTGGTTTCGCGCGAACAAATACATGAAAAGAAACAAGCTGGAGACAGCAGGGGATGCAGAACAAGGGCGGGTCGTTATTATAGCTGATATTGAATTCATTTTATGGCAATCTTGAATATATATTTGTACTTCTGTTCTGTGTCAATGGAAGAACAGGATTCAGATACAAGACCTTAGATACATGATATCATTTTGAAAACTTCATGGAAGTCAAGTCAGTATGTTTCTATTCTATGTATCATGTATCACACACCTTGTGTTGTGAGTAACCTTACTCCTTCAGAACAGGATATGCCATCCATATTCATATATAGTTCTCCATGTTTTTCCAAATTCACAGTTACAATCGAAAGAAATAACAGTTTGTAAACAAACTTTTCCATTGAAAATCTATACCTCCAGTCTCTACTACCCTAATTCTTGAATGGGACAAAGATGTTTTTTTTTTTTGGTGCGAATGGGACAAAGATGTTTAATTTCAAATATTCCAGATAGGTAGTAATAATTATAGGTATAGCAAACCCTAAAATGATTATATTATTATATGGCATATAATTTGAGATAATGTCCGGCGATAAAGAATGAAAGAGAAGAAGAGTATTGGTAATACTAACCTTCCGACGCAACTCCGGAGAAGCTCTTCGGTTTTCTCACACTTCCTGACGAACTTTCCCGATTCGACCTCCTCCGTTCTGCACTGCGATCTCACGATCTTTTTGGTGGAGCATCGCCCTGAGTCTGAGGAGCCTGAACTCGGGCTACCAGAAGAGATGTTGATTTGGCCATCGTCGCCGCTGTCGTCGCTCCAAACCCACCCCATTTTCAGATTGCAAGTTGCACCGCCACAACGAACGGTTTCCGTTTTGTTCTACACGCGGCGGTTATACAATAGCATTCGTGTTGAGAAAGAAATCTATTTTTTGCATGTGAACAAAATAGTCCAAAAACAATAAATCCATATCTAAATTCCTACTTGTCTTTAGTAATTTTAATTGATTGATGGATATGTACACCATGAATAATGAATTTTTTTATTTAATTATATTCATTGAAATGATGGATTCTTTAATACAACATACAAATGATTGATAACGTTTGATAAAATTGTAATGTATAAGTTACTTAAAAATATTTAATCCAGCACCATCGCCACCACTATTGTCACAACTGTCATCGCTACATTGCCGTCATCACAACTACCACCTTTGCCCCTGTCACCGCCAGCACTACCACCACTACCACTGCCACCTCCACCACCACTGCCACCTCCACCTATCGCAACCACCACTGCCACCACCAAAACACTACCCTTCGCCACTGCCACATCCACCACCATTGCCCTCGACCACCGCCCTATAACACTGCCACCACCACACTCTTCACCATCATCGATATCACTGCCACCACCGCCACCACCAAAACACTACCCTTCGCCACTGCCACATCCACCACCATTTCCCTCTATAACACTGCCACCACCACCGCCACCACCATCATCACCACTACCCTCCACCTCCACCACCGTCCTCCACCACCATCGCCACCCTCCACTATTGCAATTGTTACCACCACCATGTCGCCACCATCACCACTAGTCTACAACACTAGTACCACCAGACTATCCACCACCCTCGCCACTACCACAACCAGACTCTCAAGTGTCATTTCCACCACTACTTTTCACCACCACCAACACAAAAAATTTAAAAGTAATGTATTTTTAATTAAAGAAGACTTTTGTTAAAATATTTAATTTTTATAGTATCTATAATTCACCAAACATAGAACTATATTAATTTAAATGATATAATGAGTTATACAATATGTTAGTCAGACGCTATATAATATTAATTTCGTATTAAGCTTTATCCTATCAAACCTTATTTTATAGATCATATCAAACGGGTTGGGTTTTTCAGTTAAACATGCATGGCTAAATTCAAATTAATTTGATAAACAAAAATCTTATTTATTGCGGTGATTTTTTAAATGCAGGTTGAGTTAAAAGTCTTACATGTTTATGCCTTAGCCATGCATAAGAAAATATAATCATAAGAAAATAACTACATATTAATAATCTAAATAGTAAAATACGAAATAGAGACTCAAATCCTACTTTTTTTTTCAATCGCAAATCACTTTGAAAATACAAAATTCCGAAATGACCGATTAGTGTTTTTGGAATTTCATGGTTAGAGAAAAGTGATTCTAAAAAGAAGCTACACTTTTATGGAGGGAGAAAGTGGATACAAACATACTCTAAATCATCGTAAGTGCTTGTGAAGAAAGACACACTTTCGTTGCATAAGGATGTAAACTTGAAGCTACTAAATGAAAAGGTTAGCAAAATTCAAAAAAATGCTATACACTAATACCCTTCATCTGCAACCAAAACAATCTTTTAATCATATGAAACATCTCAACTTAAAACAATTTTGATTAGCTTAGGGAAAACAAAAATGAATTGGAATGTACCACCACACCTAACCAAAAAGGATTAGCCACAAGCCAATTACTGCAAACCAAATTAATAAACATTCTAAGAATAACCTGAGACATTCCTAAACCCTAATGTCTTTCTATGTTGGATAACTTAAAACAACACTGATCGCATTTGCTTAAAGAAATAACAAAATTGAACAAATTTACATCAGCCTTGCCGTATAAATTAACTTGATGCCAAAATTCAAACTTCTCTGCCTTCACCATGCATGCATTCCAATATTATTAGTCTTGTATATATCAAATAGGGTTTAATTCATCTAAATCACAACCCTTCATCTGAAGTTTCGCGTTTCGAGCTCTTATTTCTTCTTTTCTTGGATGATGACTTGCTTCCCTCTTCTCTTGATGCTGTCTTCTCATGTGCATCATTTCCTTTAAGCTTTTTGCGTTCTTCACTCTGCTTAGATCTTTTCTTTCTTTCACTGTTATTTGTGATATTCTCTTTGTTTCTAGAAGACTTTTTCCTTTTCAAAGATGATGGCTCAACTTCGTCCTCAGCTGTGATTTCATTCAGATTTTGTGCCTTGGTTGGTGGCAAATTCGCTCCTGAGGGTGTTTCTGCTTATATATAAAATTAGGGTAGCAATTGATAACATATGGATCATGTGCTATGTTGGGTATATATTAAAAGTAGAATAAAACAGGATAAAAAATGAAAAAAGGTGTATATATATATAATAGTTAGTTACCATTCCCAGATCCTTTCACAAGCAAAAAATAAGCAGGTTTTTAAACAATGTCTTGTTCGAATTTTCAATCACAAATCTAATATAGGCCCTCTCACTAAATTCCATCGGTATCTCTCTTATTAAGAGATAATTTTTAATAGGATGGATACTGATATATCCCCTAAAATCGTTGTTTTAGATCCAAACTTTTTGCTGTTCATTGAACCAATGCTAGGTTGTGATACAAGTAATCTATTCTACCATCAAATGCCAGTAACACTGCTCTTCAATGTCTCCGTTTTTATATTTCATTGAAAATCCTAAAATACTACATTAAGAAACAAGAAAAATACTAACCTTCAACGATGAAGCTGGAGTCGAAAAGAACATGCAGAATAGGTTGCTTGAGGAAAACCTGCGACCGGTGAAAATATATAAATGATAAGGACTACAATAAACAAGAACACGTCATTGATTGAAGAACCACTAACTTTACAAACCCATTACTACAAGCAGAAAACCAGAAAACAATTCAGGAAGTCACTGGACACCCTAGCTAGTTCAAGTTTAGAAATGTTCACATAAAAAATAACCAGGCTTTTTCACAAGCTACTGTATTTTTCCTTCGCCGTCAACTATTTGCAATAGGGGAATAAGCCAAACTGTATAGAACAGTCTCTATGAATATAGGTTTTAATGGTCTTTTGCTCATAGGTTGTTTCTTCATCTGATAGTCAAAGTTGGATTCATTCGAATGGTCAAATATTCTAGAATTCTTTTAGCTTACAGTAGCACACATATCGCCAACAACATGAAGCAACAGACGAAGAAGGGCATTAAACTTACCGCAGAAAGAGGCTGCCTTGTGTTGGTATCCCAAATTCGTAAATAGCTGTCCAGTCCTACAAAAATGATCCATGATATTATGAGCACTAATGATGGGAATGACAAAAAAAGTTGCAACAGGAACCTAATATATTTTTATCAGACCAAGAAATGACGAATCACTCTTTATGCGCACAAAAAAAGTGGACCAGTAAACACGCCCTGTACTTTTTTTGAGCTTCAGAAGCAATCATACACAAGGTAGATAAGGTAACAGAACACTATAAATAGGTTCCAGATCCACACTTCTAAAAGACAAAAGTAATCTCAGAAAGAGCCAAAAAGGCAAAAAGTAAATTTCAGTGGTCCAAGATTACATCAGAGAACCCCATGTATAACTTATGCAACATACAAAGAGACTCAGAATGCTCACCACATGAAGCTACCACAGGTAGCTCAGGGTGCCTGACTATGGATCTGATGCTTCCAGAGCATTTTCCAGAAAATCCTCCAAGCATTTTTCCTGACATGAAATTATTTGTTAAGATAATAACAAAATAAACCCATTCGAAAAGGTCAACTAAAAGATCACGGAAACAATAAATTGTAAAGTTCATAACTATTAGAAGCTACAGTGTAATGCAATTGCATCAGTTGGCAAAAAATTGTCTAAATAGTAGGAACACCTCCTAAAATATAAACCACTAGACCCAATGAAGCTTTTCATCTTAGTTAGACTTATCTACTTGTTCATATTTTGAGGGAACTGTTTTTTTATCAGCAAGATTTAATTGAGGGAACTGTTAGTATGCAAATTCATGCAGACTAGCATACAGAATACTCAATACTTACAAATTTGACTTATTAGCAGGTCTTTCGAGAGGAGATCAAGCTGTAAATTACCATTCCAACATTGGAAAAAATGACCTTTGATTATATCAATTGCTTCAGTGCACATAACTCTCCCATGCGAAGTGCAAGGTGCATTTTTAAAGGGACCAGGTTCAAGTTTCAACTAGTGGTGATAGCTATTAGCTATTATATAGTATTATCTAAAAGAAAAGAAAAATTCGAATAAATGTAACAAATAAGTAAGACTTCAATCAAGTAGATAGTGTCTGAAAATTTCAGTCATAGATGAAAGATAAGCAATATCAATGAATAATGTATAATGTGGAAGCAAGTCAAACAATTTTATAAATCACTGTTCTTGAATTTATGAAACCTTTATATAACTTTGGGATACCTGTTCTTATATCAAAAGAAGCCATGTCACCAGATCCATTCCCTACATAGATTGAGTAGCCATCTATATCCTCAGCCAGTGCTTTGATTGGTGTCTCACGAAAATCAAAAGAGAGAACAGGCCTCCTCTGAGCAGATATGTCGTAAAAGCGAACCTGTTCAAAAGACCAAGGTTGTAAATTAAAGAGTAATTAGAAAATGTAAAATTAGCGGAGATAGGGGAAAACAGAAACAGTGAGTTTTTCCCTTTCTAAATTAAAGTTAAGTAAACAGTTCATATGCTGTTCCAAACCATATTACTCTCTTTACGCCACTCATTCATAAAGGATACAATTTTAACTGAATTGAAATCCTTCACAGTTTACAGAACAAATTAGCTATAGCCCTTAACAAATAAAGTATTCATACATAAATACACGTTGTGGGAACATGCATTCCTCTTATACAATATCATTCTATTTGTCTGGAATTCCATATTAATAGCAGTTATTGCAGAAAGACTAGAAGATAACAGAGCGAGAGAGAGAGAGAGAGAGAGAGAGAGAGAGAGAGAGAGAACTCGTGAAGTGAGATTCAATGAATGTGAATTCTGTCATTGCTTATGTTGATCAGTTACACACTAGTATATATAAGATAGCTAACTAGAACAAACTGTGCCAGCTAAGCTAACAACCTCTAACCATCCCTAACTGACTAGAGACAATAATCAGATACATACAGGTGTAGCTGATACCCGTGTACACCAATAGTTATTAATCCTTCTCAAGAGTCTACAGAACACCTTATTCACAGATATATAAACATCAAAAAGGAGTATTTTATTAGACATCAAAATTCTTTTTCTTCACTTATTTTAAATCCAGTGATTAAAATTACCTGATGGCTATTGGTGCCTGCAACAAACTTTCGATGGTCATCTTTGCTTAGAAATGTACAAGATGTGAACCAGGTAGGTGTAAATATACCAATGCTGTCTTTACGAGGCTGCATAAGCCAAGAGAATTGGTGAAATCAAACACAGAAAACAAATGTAGTCTAGTAAAAGACAGAGAGAAGATAAGGTAAAAATTAAATAACCAAGGTAAAAAACTGAGGGGTGAGGTAAGGACTCACAGGTTTGGAATTCCAGATCTTAGTGAGGTTATCAAGATCCCAAATATTGGCTTCAACGCCTTTCCTACAAATAAAGTACTAATTCATTATTTTTAGCTCAATATATTTATACATAACAGCTCTACAAAGATGAATTGTTTAGATTCTCAAATTAAAATATTTGTGGTAAAGGGTACCCATTTTTGTATGTTTTTGCATTGCACCTTGCACTTGTTGCATAATCTATCTAATTCCACTATTTGAACATCATTTCCTCTTTACAGTTCTCTCTTTTACCATGTTAGATGAGTTGTCTTATATTTCATTCATCTTCTGTATTAAACTTATATTTCGTTAATCTCCTTTGTATTAAAAAAGGTTCCATTACCAAAGTTGAACAAATAAATTATTCTAACAGCTCAATAGTCATTCACATTCAACTTAACTTTCAAGTTTTGATGCCATACTTCAGGAAATTGTAAATACTCACCCTCCAAATAAAGCAAACTTCTCATTTCCGTCCACCTTGCAACACGAGATGTTACCACTAGTACATACATTCCAGGTTTTTGAGGAACCAATACAGGAAGATTCTGTCGAAGAAACTTCAATGGACCTTATGTATGCATTTCCTTTGGTTGTGCATGTAAGTAAAGTACAAGACCTAAATAATAATCACCACATCCGAATGATTTTGGAAGTACACAAACACAAAGTCAAAAAAACATACACAGATGTATAAACACAAACATAAGAGTATAATGAAAGTAATTAAAGCATCCCAAACATGAGAGCACAAGTTCATGCACACGCGCACATACAAGATTAACGCATTTTGAACATGAGAACCTAAAAGCAAGTGTTGATGTTCTAGAGCTTAGAAAATATATGCATCAATATTAGCAGTATACAATTGCAGCAGAATCTCTATATGCAAACGCGAACATATTAAAGAAGGCATATGTGACAAGGCAATACATAAAATGAATACACTGGTGCAGCCAAAGGGGTTTAGTTACAGTTATATGCTGGGTTACGGTTTAGTCCATTATATATGAGCAAAGTACTGTTCAATCTAATACTGCAGAAAATATTTTTCATGATACAGTAACATGGGGTACTGTACAGTATTACTTATTATATTGGCAGAGTACTCTCCCCTGCCCCCCTCAAAACCTTCACCTATTGGCAAAGTACTAAGTAAAACAAGATTATGTTTCAACTATCAACTACTGAAAAAATTAAGGATTCATGAACAAAACACAAAGAGAGAGACGGCAAAACCGCAAAAGTATGGTAACAATGAATGTAATATATAATTTGATAGGTGTGATACAATACCTAAACCTGTTATTCTTAATTACGCTAATAATTAGCTAAAGTACTAAAACTATTAGAAGGATTACACATGAGAACTAAACTCACAAAGCAATCTAAACATAACACGAAGTCTCATGTACCCCCTATCCTGTCGAACTCACATAGTTGCACGATGAAGGACCAAGTCGATGCTCATGAAGAAATTTCAACACGGTAATTGCTATTCAATTCAATTTATTAAGGACAGAATCAGAATACAATAAGGATAAGAATGGAAGACAAACTCAAACTGTCAAACAGCAGTGGTATATATACCTGGGAGCTAACTCAAAATTTTGTTTTGCAAATAAATGCAAACCAACTATATTATTCTCTTCAGACTGAAGTTCTAAATCATCAGTATTCGAAATTGTAGCCTGAACATCTCCGCTTACAGCGCTCAAAACCTCAATCTGTAGAATGAATATTTATATAATACAGTGAAATACCTCAATATTCAAGAACAAAGATTGAAATCCAAAACTGTTCCAATACCAAATTACCAACAATAAAAACGTGAACTAACTTACCTGGCCATTTTTCCTTGCTACAGCTAATAACTGCAATACAAGAAAAAACATGAAAGTAATAAGAATCCTATTCTTCTGTTCCATTTCTTTATGGTCAAACTAAAAAGGGAAGTTCTACCTAAGAAAACATTAGGACATAGAGACTATTAGAAACAATCTAGTGCTAAACAGTCTAACTCAAGTTTGTCAATAGCCGCCGCGCTATAACTTTTTTGGGGTTGGCCTCTAAGGCCCCTATCCCGGATTGACAACACTGGCTTTACTTTATATTTGGTTTTTGATAGAACTAAATGGCATGAGTTGTTCCATGCAGCCACTCCTTAGTTTTTTTATAGAACTAAATGAGAAAAATATTTAAGCAAGCTGCCTAAACCTATTATACAATCTATCCAGTGGCAGGTACAGAGAAAACTACAAGTACAACTAAAAAGAAGCAATGAAATATTGATAACTACTTAATCTGAAAGAAAAAATCCATTGAACAAGCATGTATTGGGGAATCAAATTTTCCCACTTTTTATCATAATTTTTTTTCAAGCAACTCTATGGACATGAATATTTAAGTCCCACACTAAAAAACACGAACAAAATAGAGCTGAACTCAACCAAAAAAACACCCAGAGAAAAAACAAATTTTGAATTCCCTTATACCAACACAAAACATACCGGGTGAGACTTGCGGTCAATCATTGAAACAGCCATCACAGATTTGGATGAATCCGGCTCACCCCACCTATCTACCACTCTGGGAACTCCTCCTTGCTTTTCACGGACTTCCAGAACTAACAACACAAACCAAACCCAGAGAGATAAGCAAAAGTAAAGTGATAAAATTGATGGAATAAGAAAAGGGTATGCGAAAAGTCATCACCTTTGATGAGACCAAGTGTGTCGAAGGTTAATGCACGAAGCGGAGGGCAACCGGGGCACTCGATAGTCGTTGTACGAGGCATTTTCACAGTTGAAGGTAGCTGGGAGCGTTAGTTCTGGTTTGAGGAAGAAGAAGGAACCGCCAGGAATAAACCTATGCGGCGGCACAAGTGATTGTCTTAGAGGGTTCTTTTTTTAGGGTCGTTCAAATTTAAAATAAAAACTATACTAGACTCTTGTTAAGGGCAAAAAGGTTATTATGTTTAAAAAATAATATTAATTCAAGCACATATTTAATATTTTGGTGTTTTTAATTATTCTCGGAATCCGATCCGAGTGTGGTGAAGGTCAAAGCTCTTTTCAAGAGTGTGGCGATTCGAGCATTCAACTTAAGAGTTCAAACAGTCATTTTTTACTATTGCGTCCGGCGCCTGTTCGGTCATATTTAATTTTTCAATGGCAATAATCAATTTTACATTATATTTCAGATATTTATATAGCAATTTTTACTATTATAAAATAACATGCCCAAGGCTTTTTTAATGATACGTCATTATAATAATATGATTTATATACAATTTTTTTTATTGATATGATATAGTATGTATTAAACACAGAAATGTTCCCATGCTTAATGTTATTGATATTTAGTAATATTTTAATTAAAAAATCATTTTAGTTATAATAAGTAAATGTATTCAACCGGAGATTCTCATAGTCATTAGCTTGGATGCAAGCACCATCTCAAACCCTAATGGAAACATTAATTACATTTTTAAAAATAAAATATCAATTAAGTTTTTTAATAAATTAATATAAATTTAGAGTACATTAACAATGTTATTTGTAAATTTGAGAGGGTTTATAACTTTGTCAAGTTCACAGCATAATATCAAAATGAGCAAAACATATTTTGTTTCATATTATTCAATATCTTTTGTTTCATGGAATGTTTAGGTTAAAAATCATACGACCCATTGAGATTAACAAAATAGGTGAGCAATGAGCTCATGCTCTTGCTAAGTTGCTATATGAATGTACAGACTTTGATGACCTTATTCAAAAGACTAATAATACTTGAACAGACTTTATTTTCACATTTGCTGTTCAAGTCATTTAATAATAGATTGATTCTATATATTTCTGTTGTAAGTTTTTCTAAATGGTCAAGATAATTTTGCCAGGAGCTTGTGAAGAGATAAGTATATGACAAGTACTATTTCCATAATCCAAATATTGTGGAGCAAAATGCACCTTGAAATCCATTGAGAAATCCCTGGCAACAAGAACTCTATGTTTTTATTTATAACTTTTAGATGCATCAAAACACATCATGTTCTTCTGTTACTGGCCTAATGTAGAAAACAACAGTATATATAATTTTTGTGCCTGCTTGACTTTTTTTTGTCATCTGAAGACATATCATGTACTGCATCAAAGTCTAATTGCTTGTTATCACTTGTTGTCTGGTCCACTGTTGTCTCATTTTTCAAAGAAAATGAATTAGCCCTGCTTCCGTCAAAAAGTCTTTGGAGATTCTGCTCTGTTGAAGCTGGTACAATCTTGTTATAGTTAACTTCCTTTAAGTTAGGATTTGTTCCTGTGTGCCTACAGAAACACCAAAAAGAAATATATATTTATATATTTCATAATCAAACTACATTCTTTACAAATTGGCTTATATTTCCAGACACACCATATGGAAGGATACAAAAATAACTTTTGTTTAACAAGAGAAAGAGTAACATAATCACCTAATGTTTTGGATTTCAGAATTAGCCCCAGGTTCTTCTGATCTTCCATTCAGAATATTGTTGCTTGATACTTCAGCACTAACCTTTGAAGATAGCTGAGAAGGTTTTGCAGAATAGGAATCAACTGTGCTACCTTTTGTCTCTTCATTAGCAAATCTAGAAAAGGACCTGTGAGGATGAAATCCATATTCGCGAACCATCGAAATGGCCTTCTCTAGAGTTTCTAGAGCCTTTTTTACATCTGAGTTGATGCTTACATTCTTCTTGCTCTTTAGTACATTCATGGCATTATCTTCCTCAATTGTAGTGTCATGTACTTTCTTGACAACCTCTTCAATTTGTACAATCTCTTCATTTTCTGCATCTAGAATCTCATCATTCCTATTACCCTTCAGAACACTCCATGTTTTACCATCCTCAATTGGAATTCCATGTACTTTGTTGACATCTTTTGCAATTTGTACAATCTCTTCACTATCTTCTTCTACAATCTCTTTTTCTGCCCCTAAAATCTCACCATTGTAATTATTTGCAGATTGGTTGCCTCCATCCTCCCAAGATACATGTTTTACCCCTTCTTGCTTGCTTTGAGCATGTTCTTCAAGAGGAACAATGCTTTCAACGTTCTTAGGCTCTTCCCTATCCATAGCATTTGATCCATTAATGTTGTAGAGAGCTTCGCGAATTCCAACATAAAGTGAGTCGCCTAAGGTCTTGCTGATTTCATCATTGTTCATCATAGAAGCCACAGCCTAAGACAATATCAGTGGTTGGTCAACATCAAAATATGACATACAAAGTTACGAAATAACTACGAAAGGATGTTATATATACATGAGCAAGAAGAAAAAGTAAATAAGCTAATAGCATGTTTGGATCAACTATTCTTTTCACATAATCAATTCTGGTACTCAAACGCTACTCACACAATAGCTTCTCCCCAGATTGATTTTGGCTTCAAAGTCAATTGTAGAAGCATATCGAAACATATACCTATTTTTTAAACAAGCTGGTGCAAATAAAATTGACTCTACGTTCATGAAGGCAGGGAATATCCTACTCCATCAGTTAAACATATAAGAATCTAGATCAATCCTTATCCTCTTTTTCTTTGTAAGCCTGATTTCCTCCTGATAAAATTAACTCTTTTATCAAATAATAATAAGCAAGAGAAAGAAAGCAAACATGAAGCTGATGATTTGGATAGAACTTAAAACATACTGCAGCCTTACATGTATTTATAACTTGTTCCTTTGTTTTTAAAAGGATTACCTGATCTTATCAATTAGATCCAGAAAATAAAAACAAAAAAAAATTTGATGGGTGCCTAATCAAAGTATATTGAAAAGAATCTACAACCTTCTGAAAAAGTCTGAAACCGCTTCCGATGAGTTGCCTTGAAATGAAATTTATAAGGGATGGAGGTACGAAGTCCAGCTTTATATCCAAATTTGCCATTGTCCTGCAAAATTTGGCAAATTTATAGACAGCTAATCAAAATTCAAAATCCCTTCTCTTTTTTGGCACCTTCTTCATTTTTTCACCACATTTGGAAGTCAAGCCACATAATTAGTCTATAAACTAATATTTCTTTTAGTATCAATTAAAAAATGAATAAGTAACTTACAATGGAAACATTATACAAGTTACCAATGGAAACAAGTAAAGTAGATTCAATAATCAAACCAGGTATATATAACTGCTCATAGAAACATCAGCAAAGCCAAGTCCGCTTAGTGTGATGAATATCATGTCGTGACAGATAATAATAAATTTCAAATATGCATTTTAGTGATTAACAAGTAGAGGAGAGCACAAGCCTCTAAATTAGACTATTACTTAAAACTCGGCGAATATACTTCTGACGTTTGAGTATTCACTTAAAACTCACCGAAAGTAGCTTCTTTCTGAAGTCACCTTTTGCAAAACAAAGCCTCCGACCAAATCAATTCTCACAACATCCTTTGCTTCAGGAATTGCATCACTGTTAAAACCATCAATGGTTTCATCAATGCTCTTTGACTCAGAGACCTGAAAGCAAATCAAGCAAATTTCCTGAAGCTTCATAATAAGCTATTTTTAAAGAATAGAAAGGAAGAGAAAAGGATCATCCAAGTGACTACCGATTTTAGAAGAACTATTATCAAGTCTTCTTGAAAGTACTCAAACAGATAATAATGCACTATTGCCTCCCTCTTTGACAGCGGCCATGGAACCTTCATCCTTTCTTCCAAAATTTGGAGCAATAGTATAAGCATTTAAAAGTGAAGGATTATAATAGCATGGTGGTGAGTGACACTAAAAGAGAAAACTCTATAATTGATGCTGGCAACACAAACCTTACTAGTGAGATTTGTTCCCCAATCTGGACCTTCTGCAAACAGTCAGCTGCTAAAACTTTGAAAGGGGGAACAGTAAACTGAGGCCACCTAAAAAATGAAATTTGTGAAAAAGGGTATAAGCAATGTATCACGAGATTTTTATAGTGGTCCCCTAACTTAGATTCAAAACATATTTGTAACTGGAATTTTCATTAATTGTTGTAACTCCATCCTTAAAAATAAATTCAGGAGTGAAAAAATGACACTAGTGTTAAGTGTCATTAAGAGACAAAATAAACAGAAAATGGAAAGCACATATTGCACTATGATTCTCACCATTTTTGGTAAAGGGATGCCTGAAATGAGAGGCATAAACCTGCAATGAAGAAAATAACTTGTCAAAGCTTCAGATGTTAAAAAGTAAAAGTGATAATATGGCCTTTGTTATTAAACTTAAAAGGGTGATGCCAAAAATATTGGCTGATCTAATGTGACTCACAAACATCAACAGGCCCATCTACATAGCCTTCAACCAGCAATGTATGAAAGGGAGTTCCTTCCGCTCCTTCACGATACATAACACGGTACTCTTCATTGTCCTGTTTTAACTGTTGAAAGAAGTAAAATTATCAAAAATTCCTCTTAGAATTTAATTGAAAAAGGCGTGGATCTAATGCAGAAAGCATGATCAGAATTCAGAATACAAAATTTTAAAAAAAGATTGCATTATTCTATTGGATTTTTAGAAAAGGGTAAACCACTGAAGCAAGAGGTCAGTCAGCTAATGTTAATTCCATATTTCTCTTAAAGGAAGTCATCAATTGTATAAATAAAACAAGTTTAAGATCTAGTAAATGGAGGATATCAGCATAGGGCAATAAAACATCAAGAAATGTAAGATGGCTGAAACGACAGTGTGTGTCTGGATACAGTTGCGTGCAAAGTGAACAAAATTTTATCTCAATCCATAAGAAGAGTTCCGTTCACTTTTTATCCTAGAGTCCGTGCTAACGTCAGGGCAAAATGCAAACAGATATCCAAACACAGCCAGAGAAGACAGCATACCTTCCAATCAGTGTGTGATGTACTAGATCCTCCACTATTATCTACAGAAGAAGCACTACTCATCATACCAAGAAAGTTTGTTATCTCTGCAGCCTTTTTTTCTACAAGTTTATCTTCATATCCTGCAAAAACCAAATATACAATTTTAAACAAATACAAACTGAACTACCTTATATAATAATTCCAGATAGCTAGTACCATTAAGCTAAAATGAGATTAAAGCAAATTATGGAATGTAATAAGCCTAATTACCTTCAATTTCAAATTGTGAAGAGCGTCGGATTTGACTTTTGACAAGAGTTTTGAGTATCTGGCTATTTGTGAGATCAGGGGAGGCAAGGGCCTTGTCCAACCTCTCCCTATATTGCACAATATTTCGTTTTTTTGCCATCTTTGTATCTCTAAGGAAAGATGAACAACCCATCCATCAGAAAGTACTACAAATATTCTCCAGAATCATATAAATCCACTGTAGGTAAAAACAAGATTACCAAGCACAATTCATACCTGAATTGTAAGTGTAGAAAACAGAAGATTTCACCCTTTTATCAGCCCAACACTAATTTTAACCAAAAGAAGAAATGCCTAGAAAGTCATCATTAAATGGCACTGCTACAAAGCCTTTATCTGCACGACACCAACTTGAAGCTGAGTCTGAGCTGCAATAAATGAAACCAAAAAAAAATCTTGAAAATTCTTATCTTAGCCACTCGTTAACAGAATCTGTTCAGGGAAGGACAACTACCACAGCTACACCCCAAAAAAGACACGTACCAAAATTTATGGGAACACGTGAACAAAACCAGAACCAAAACCAAACTTAAGAAGGAAGATGAATGAAATTCAATTCATAGCTAAAACAGAAGCACTGATATTATGATATCCTATCCAAGCTTTAAACTTTATGAAAAACCCACTTACATGAAACTTTCAGCAGCTCAAGAAAAGCTGAAATTTCCACAGACCCAAAAATGCAGATCTCAGTCTACAAAGAGGGGGCACAGCCACCTGATGTAGAACCCCAAAGCAAAATTGGAACAATCAAAGGAAGCTATTCTTGGGACCAGAATTGGTAGTATTTGATTAACATAAAAATATGATCTTTTTTGGAAAAAGGAATTGACTTGGGACCAGAAAGGAAGAGAAGAATCATACGTGTGTGTAGCAACTTTTAAGCATGGGAAAAGAAAGTTTGAAAGCGTCAGAGTCAGAGATTTGGTACTGTGGGACCACCTCACCCATATTCACAGCTAGGATTGGCAGAGAGACATTGAAGAGAAGAGGAAGTGTGTGCATGATTGACATTCATATAAAATTGGTGAATGCTATGGGAGGTTAAGATGGCAGTTACAACTTACAAGGTGAATAGAAGTTTCAATGAGTGTTGCAGAGTGAGGGTCGAAGGTTCAGGAATGCAATTTGCAGAACAGGCCACGTGTGTTTCTGTTTCTTTGTATCATCATCGATCCTCACGAAACTGTATACAAAGACAAACAATCTGGTTGTTGTTGATTAGTAATGAACAATGTTTGCATTGCGATGAATATAAATACTTTGCTACTTGTCGAAAGCTAAAGAAATTATATTATGCCGCACACGTTGACTATTTTTAACATAACAAAAAAACTTAAATTCATTCTCAAACGTATTAAATAGATATGCAATGCAATCAAAGCACATCACTAAATTTTTAATTTTTAACCAATATTTAAGTTTATCCAATCAATCCAAATTATTAGTATTAATTACATTTTTAAATAATTATTCAATTTAATATTTTAATTTTTCATTATTTTTCAAGAATTTCTCTCATTAATTAAAACTAAATAAATTGATATATTTATAAATGTTTCAAGAATTTCTTTCATTAATTAAAACTAAATAAATTGATATATTTATAAATGTTCATTATAGCAGCACTTTTTGGGAGGCTTTTGACCACCACACCCAGATTAAAATTGCGAAAGTAATTTAACACGCTAAAAAATACATTTCTATCAGTAAAATTATTCTTTAAAAATATTCAAAAAAATGTTAAATTCCTTTGTGTAGCATAATTGAGATTGTTTGAATCACCCAAGATAAATATTAAGTAAAATCACTCTAGCCTTAGATGACCTAATAACATTTTGACATGTGTTATAATTGAAATTTTCTAAAACACATGTTAAAATATTATTAGGCCAACTAGTTAAGAGATCCCAAGTTAAAACTTGAGTGATTTAGAAAACTCCAACCTAATTCAATTTTATATCTCAAAAGTTAAAATGTCATGCATTACAAGTGAGTTGGTGATTTGGTAAAGAAAATGGGTCACATAAGTAAAATGACGTCACATCCTTATGTCAAATAAAAATCAAATAAAAAAAGAGGGACAAAAAACGGTGCACAAATTTTATAGGCACTAATTTAGATTCATCCCTTTTTTTTTTACTTTAATAAAAAAAAAATTACAATTCACCTTACAATCACTAAAAACATATTTACATCTTAAGTTATTTTTAAATTTTAATTATATATTGTTTGAAAATACATGTGAACTGAGTTTATAAACATTTTACCTTCAAACGCATAGATCATCTACTGTGGATTTTTCTAAGTAGAGGTCGTAGGTTAAATCTTTGAAGGATACTTGTGATTTACAACAGCGAAAAAAAACGTTATAAACATTCTGAAAATAAAACAATAACAGCAGAAATGACTTGGCAATTGGCCAATTATTAAAATAAATAAATTACCTATTTTCATTAATTACAATAATTTACGCACAATAAGAGAGATGTGATGTGAAAAACAATGAGATAAAGAAAATTAAAAAAATTGGTGACAATGAGATAGAAGGGGAAGTGAATGAATCAAAACACTTCTTAAGAGTAACTTAAAATCTCAGCTCAACTTAAAATCAAAACACTTTATTGTTGATGAAAATTCCACTTACCTGCAGCCTACGTTATTAAGACATTGATTAGGAGGGTAATTACACAAACATAACACATCATTCTTTAGCACAATTAATTATAAAAATATAACGTTTTATTATTATGATTAAAAAAATTGAGGATAAGAAAATCGAGGTTCACAAGTCAAATCTTGGAAAGGAAATATCTGTTGGCCCTAGTTGCAAGTATAAGAAGATTACACATGGGTGGTTAGAAGAAAACCTACCCATAACTCTCACCCTGCACAATAATGCAGATAAAGGAACATCTCTCATTGTAGGTGAAAACTAAGTCTAAGTTGAGAAAAAAATGTTTCTAGTGACCAAAAAAACATTTCAGCCTAATCTACTCAATATCTTGAACAAGTCCAAGGATTAACGAGGCAAAGATATTATTTACAATGAGAGGATGGCAATTGACAGATACAGTGAAATATATGGCAGTTGCATTTACATCATTAAGTAAAAAGAATAAAAGGGGATCATTTTTCTGCAGATATGGTTATCAGAATTACTTCAGGTTATATACCAGACATGGAACACGATATAATACTGGATGCGTGTGACTTTTTGGAAGATAAGAATAGAGCAAGAATGTTATTAATGTTATTACATCTGTATCAAATGTAATTACATCTGTATCAAATGTAACTTGAAGATATATAAAAAACCTGCAACAGCTAGCAGTGTTAAACATGAAAGTTCTAGTCTGGCAAATCACTTCTGCGCCTCAGAATCTCAACCCCTAAGTAATCAACTGGACCTCGAACTGCAACATGAGGCTTTCCAACCTTCACGCGAACAGCAGATATCTGGTGATGATTTTTCAGAGTAGTGATTGCAATTTTATGGGCCACAGATTCCAGAAGGTTGTGAGGTGACTCTTCAAGAACTTCCTTAGCTACACTGCATCACAAATTCTTCATATGTTAATTAGATTACAACTATTAAATTGTCATGAACAGACTACTAAAAAAATTTATGCTGTTCGGTGAAGAGACACATGAATGATTATGTTTCTAACACACCGCCACGCGCAAGAGCTTATTGGGCTTGAAGCGTGGCAATGCACATGCTCGCCTATATTATGCTGAAATTCAACTTTTTTATTAGAATAATACGACAATGAGGATCAATCTCTAAACCAATTGGTCATTGAGGATCTGATACCAAATCATCCACCGACTATCCTAAAAACTTAAGTTGTTTGGTGAAGAGGACATGAATTAATGGTTATATTATATTTCTAACATTGTGCCCACATGCAAGAGTCTATTGGGTTTAAAGCGTGGCAACCCACATGCTCACCTAACTTTTGCTAAAATTCAACTTCTTTATTAAAATAACGGGGCAATAAGGATTGAGCAATAGACTACTTGGTACCATGTCATGAATGAAGGGTCTATTAATCACCTAAACTAGCGTGAAATATAACAATCCTATCCACAGTTCCACACCAATGCAATTAATTGATACAAAATGAGAACAATGAAGTGCTGAAATTGATGGTCACTGACCGATATATTTCAGTATAACTAACAGTATCAGACAAGTGGTCAGATTTTCCAGCTGCCTTGAGATCCATCCAAGCATCTATATCTAGCAGAAACTTCTGGCCCAGCGTTCTTTCTTCAGCCTTTGCTCCATGAAAACCATGAAACGACAATCCCCTCAATATGAGTTTGTCTCCCCACAGCAGGGCATTATCAGATTCCATTTCTGCTGCAATCAAATGGCAAATAGCAATCTCAAGTGACAAGAATTCTAGAATCCAAAAGGTAAACACATAACAACAAATTAACAAGCATAAAGTATAACCTAAAATTCAGAAACCAAAATGACAACAAAAAAAAGTGCAGAAATATAACCTCAAAACACTGAAATAAGAAATCTGAGAAAATGGATATGCAGTTGATACGGGTATAGAAGAACTCACCGCCGACTCGTAAAACATGTGGGGGCAATATACACATAAATTTGTAACATGGAAAATATAACATAGTACTATTAAAAAATTGAAAGTACTATTTTTCCATTGCTGGATAAAGTTAAGAAAAAAGGAAAATTGTTAGCAAACAATATTGGTGCTAAACATTCACTTAGGCTTAGCCATCCTCCTAAGTCCTATGACCTCTCAATCTTATCCTATTGCTATGGCTATGATTCTATCATTCTGGTGCAATGGTGCCTAAACAAACTTCAATTCAATCAGGATTTGGAAGTTTTAGGTAAAGAGATAAACTGAGGGTAGGAATTGATTGTAACAACTGAAATGAGGATTAAATAGGAGTCACGAATTATCAGAGGATAGTCACAGTAGTGGGACCAAAACTACAATTCCTTTCCTGAATTTCAAACAAGTAAATGTTGGATACATTTTATAAAGGAGTGCAAAACTCTCTTCAATGAAAGAATAAAAAGTATGCTCAAACGAGCACTTTCAGTTCCCAACAGTTGAAACAATACACAAGCTTGCAAAATTCAACACAGTAAAAAAAAAAGTCTATAACCTCCTTCTTCAATTCAATCAGCTACCAAGTACCAACCAAACACAAAACAACAGCCAACAACAACAAGCAAGTAAAGTAAGCAAGTAAGTAAGCAGTGGAGACAAATCAGACAACACAAAGGATTGGGTTACCTACGCGCGAAAGAGGCTGGACTCTGGAGCGGCGGCGACGCGAAGGGGAGAAGAGGGTTGAAGCAGAGCAGGTGGAGAAGGAGGGAGTGCCGCGGAGGCAGACGCGCAGAGGAGCCGCGGAGGCAGACGCGCAGAGGAGCCGCGGACTGGCGGAGGAGGCAGCGGCGCGCGACGGCGCGAGCGAAGGAGGCAGAGCCGCGACGGCGTGAGGAGGCAGAGCCGCGACGGCGTGAGGAGGCAGAGCCGCGACGGCGTGAGGAGGCAGAGCCGCGCGAGGGAAGAGAAGGAGGCAGAGGCTGCGAGCGGCGGCGAGATACGGCGCGGCGTGAGGAGGCAGAGTCGCGCGACGGCACGGCGAGAGAAGGAGGCAGAGGCAGAGGCTGCGAGCAAAGGAGGCGAGAGAAGGAGGCAGAGGCAGATAATGAAAGAGGAATTAGGGTTGGGAAATAGAAAGGGCAAATAAAATAAGTAATATTACTTTTTTTTTTTTTTTAAATCCTGTGGGGGCACTTGCCCCCTTTCCTTGCACGTGGATCCGTGCCTGCCGCCGATACGAAGATTGAGGCAGCGTCGAATATGCTGGAGAGTGGAGAATGTCTTCTTTTTGTACCGTGCGCGTGCTGCCCTTTGGGCTTTGTGGCGGTCACCAACTATTATTGTAATTGTAATATTTATTATTTATTATCTATAGTAGGAAAATGCTTTATATTATTATTATTATTATTATTATTATTATTATTATTATTATTATTATTATTATTATTATTATTATTATTATTATTATTATTATTATTATTATTATTATTATTATTATTATCTCACCTTAGGTGGCTTCTCACTACCAATAAGCCCACATACAGCCCAATTCATATTTTTTTATCCATTATGATGTTTTTCCTTCTCCACTTCAGTTTTTTTATTTGCTTGTCTAATTAATTAATTACTAATATGTGAGCATATTTGATTTGATTTACATAAGACGTAAGTCACATTGCAACTCTTTGCAACCCTAAGGGGTTGGTTAGTGGAGCAAAACAGGATCTTCAATCTTATACTTGACAGAATGCAGATTCAAATCCCTATTAATTTTTCTTGCCTTGAACTGGAGCATTATCTCCTAACCTAAATTTTTGTAACAAAAAAAATTGCAACTCTTGCTTAGCTATATAAGTTGTAAGAGTTTGAAGCGTTGATTAAAATAGAATAAATTATTTATTTTGCTCAAACACACTTATTTTACTGTGAAATATTGGAATTTAGGGGCTTTTGTATGGAATTTAGAGTTTGTTTTGAGTTTCATTGGAGTATCGCCTCTTTGCGAATATATCTCACACGTTGTAAGTGTCGTTAAACAACCTTTTGCGTTAATCCAAACATCTTTAAAACAAAAAAGAGATAAGATTGATTTGATTTTCATGTATACAAGGAAATTTGATTTAATTTGCATCATTCATTTTTTATGCATTTTATATCTATAGCAGCCTTTCATAATAGAACATTCAAAGATAGATACAAGAAATATTTTTTATTGATTGAATTTCTCTTTGCAAAAAGCTTCTAACATAGATAAAAAGATATATTAATTGGAAAGTTAAAGATAAACATTTACCACAAAAACAAACATGTAAAAAAAATTCCAGCAATTTCTCAAATAGTAAGAAACCTTTATCAAAATCTCTTTATTTTACAAATCAATCTTTTCAACTCAAAGTACACACTATGATAAGCAAGCGCAAGGCTCTACTTGAGCAACATATTTTAAACCGTATGAAAATCGTATAAGAATACCAGTAAACTTATTACCTGGTTTATTCATTGGGTGCTAGTGAGCTACAATTAGCAGTTTGGAATTAATTTTCTAAAGCAAATAAAAAAGGTAGTTTCTATAAAGTCTACACTTGTTCGAAAACATAAAAGAAGTGGCATGTTGTTCTGCAAATATTGAAGACGAACATCTATACTCTCTAGGGAGTGGAGAAATAGGAAAACTACAGATTTTTTTACTTAAGATAGGAAATAAATATAGCACTGAAGGAATCAGTTGTACTTGTACATCTTGAATCATTGTAAAATTTGACCTGACAGAAGAGCACTCAAAATGAGATGAACCCAGGAGACAAAAAATGAGTAATTTCCCATATAATCATGGCTGAAAAAGAACCCAAGCTACATCTGCTAAAAATTGGTTAAATATTTTCATGTTGCATATAATATATATACATGTCGCACAACAGCTGTAATAATCTACCCTCCAGGTTTAAAAATTTAAGATCTACACCTTTCCCCTGTAGCGCTTCTAAAAGCTGTACAATATCAAATCCTTTTCTTTTTCTCTTCACTAATCTCAGTAAAACTTAACCAGAATCGCTTCAACTGCAATTTTGAGGAAGTTAGACAATTGTATAGGCAAAAGGTCTAAAGAGCCCCAAGATTTTCCATGTTGCTATAACAAATTGCACACTTACATCTAAACTTTCCTGTAAAACAGAACATAAGCAGCAGAAGTCTTTATCTCCTCCTCATTAGCAGGGGCAACCCTGCTGTCATCAAACTCGTACCATTTCTGGTGGCCATACTGCACCGAAATAAAAACAGTTGGATAAGCATACTTAGAATGCATATATGAAAATCTGAACAGAATAAACTAGGCATTGAAAAACTCTCTCTCAAGATTCTTTGCCACTCTTCCCCCAAAGAAAGTAATATCTAAATATATGTAATAGCTAGTGGAATACATTTTTCTTTGGGTAAACAATGCCCTGTAAAAAAATGGAGAGAAGACTTAATTCTAAAGTTTTAACAGAATGAGACATTACAACTATGAGGTACTTACACGGACAAATGCTGTATAATGACCGCCTCCCAACCCTCCATAGTGACAACTAATTGCATACAGCACATAGCGATTGGAAGACTGACAATTCCTGTGAGCAATATAAGTTGAGAAGTCCAGATCATTAACTGGGAAGTCAACAAATGTTTCCAGCTTGTTCTTGAAGAATCGGCTGAATGAAAATCTCTTTAAATGGATAACAACGATTTCAGGCAATCTCCACAGATCTAATTTTTTAGTTGCTTGCTGAGGTTTCTTGCAGGTAGGACAGTACCTTTTGTACACCAAATTGCAATATCAAACATCAGAAAGACTGATATACACCTGATCTTTTAGTACATAAGAGACAATGATTTTGATTCAAGACAAACAGATAAATACTGATGATAAATTCTATTGGAGATATAATGTTCTCAGAACATGAAAATATTCAAAGGTTAAATAACAGACTGGACATGTGATATATCTACTAACCACATATCATCTGGTCCAAGAGGTTCCTCTTTCAAGAAGGCTTCAAGGCACTTGTAAATAGAAATCGATTCTTGTGTTCTCTTGGTGAATAGCTGGGGCCAGAAAACCTCAGGCAATGAGTTCAGCAGGTTTGTATCATACTTTTTGAGCATCGTATCCGGCCATGAAACAACTACCTCAAGCCCTTTGGACGACAATGTGACTGGTAATGGTTCGCTCAGTGTCATCTTACTATCTATTCCTGACCCAGAAGATAAGTAGAATTCGAAGTCGGTACACGAATGTATCACATCATCCTCTGCTCCACTGCTTGAGACTGCATCACTCCCTAATGCTGCAGAGCCAGTAGGATCGCTTAATTCATCATCATTATGTACTTTTTCAATAACATCATCATCATTGCCGTACTCATCTGTTATATCTTCAGTGTTATGCATCAGAAATGGATTGATTAACTTCAGAAACTCCTTATGAACATCATATCCATAAGAAATACTGGACAACCTTGTCACGAGTGGAATACCAACCAATATATTTTCAAACCTCTCATTCTCACAACTGTAATACAAAATATAAAAAAATTAGTACATCAAATAAGAGCAATAAAGATCACTGAATAGAGAAACAGACACATTTACCTAATTACCTAATATACACATTTGAAATTTGGCACCAAAATTTGTTTTATGCGAAGTTCAAAAATGACAACTACCATAGAAGACCCGGACAATGTGCATCTATTTTATACTCAAGACAATACAAAGCATTCATATTAGCATTCTTAGATTCATATCTTCGGGTGGTGAAAAATGTGAAATTAGATATTCTAGGAAGGAGCATATGCTCCCACCAGTCATGTCATGTCAGCTGGGAGAATGTGTAATTCAGGTCCATGGTTACATAATAATTATTAGTGAAAAACATTCAGAAATGATATCATACGAACAGAACTGATATTACTCCAGTCTGTAAAAGGATTAGAATTAGAATAAAGGTATAGAAAAGCTTACTCTTCCAACAAACGAGCATGCATGAAAACAACCAAGGGACTAGCTTCGTTATGCTTCTTTAATCGGTAAGCCACAAGTTTGTCTTGATCTCTGATATCGGCTAATTTTTCAGATGGATCCTCAAATTGTCGAAAAATCTTATTCTTGTATATCTGTTGATAGCTCCATAAAGTCAGACTTCAAATTAATGTTTAAAACATCTCATATGATAATTTATTTAATCAGTGATAATATGCAATACAAAACTACAAAACATATGACTATTGTAGGATACCTCAGCCAACAAGAGTGTTTCATCTTCTCCCAGAGAACAAGAAGCATTTAAGGCTCCAACAAGATTTTCAAGTGTACCATATTCAGGCACTTTTACAGTAACACTAGAAGGCAGTTTAATCCCATCAGTGCTCATGACGGTTACAGTCATGGTCCGTATCGTTGTAGAAGGTAAGGGCAGAGACAGATACATAAATGGGTCAAATGTGATAGAAACCTTCTTGCAAATAGGGCAAACCAATGTTGACCGGAATTGACCCTACAAGATAATGGAATCAAACAGAAATTTAATTTCAAAGTGCGAAATGTTAAATTAGAGGAAATGTAGAAAAGTTTTGCTTGCAAATAACTATATTTTTTTCTTTAGAAAAAAACTAAAAATTGTACTTAAACCTCACATGAAATGTGGTTTAACCATTTAATAAAAAGTGATTTCAGTGGCAGCTAGTAGCCAGTTCTACATAAGAACTACTTTTTCCACTACACCAAATTGTCCTTCTTTTAATAGAAATCTGGCACAACAAATTAAAATCAGAGGTATACACATGATTATTTCCATCAAAAACTTTTATGCACCACTGATTAGTAAATGAGTGAGATTCTCGCAATAGGGGAAAAAATTACTAGACTCACTTGACACAAATCAACTATTATGGAATCGTTGCGAGCAAGGTGATTTCGCCAATACTCTTCTGCAACTTCTTCATCTGGACGGCCATCCGCATCCTTAACTTCATGATATGGCTTCCGTTTTACACGATTAAGGTCTTCATGCAGTCCATCCAACAAAAAAGCAAGAAGTTCCTGCATGCCAAAAACTTTAATATTTTATAAAGTTATTTCATCTCATGTCGCAACAATGGAAAATTCATCAATGATAAGATGTGCTCGAGGAAATTACAATTGTTATTGCAGTATTTATTTATTTAGATAGATAGATAGATAGATAGATAGATATATAGATATATATATATATATATATATATATAGAGAGAGAGAGAGAGATATGAAGGTATTAACTTGAGAGTCATGCTGGCTATAACCACTAAACTGAGGGGCAAAATTAGCTAGTTTCATCTTAAATATTCTTGGTGCAACAGGCCTTTGCCCAGGAACCCACAACTTTCTAAGCAGATCTCCAAAAGCTAGAGCAAGTTCTCCCTGAAAAATATTTAGAGAAAGAGATAAAATAAAGCGACACAAAATGAAAACCTGCATACAATACAAATGAGAATAAAAGAAAATATAAATAACATACATTCATTCCCAGGGGATTTTCATAATTTATCTCTTTACGGTAATCTCCGAGGAAAAAATCAACAAGCTTAGGGGTGTGAGCCAAACACTGAATGGCACTATTCATAAAACAGGTATTTCCAAGATTTTGTAGCCCTGTCAAGCCCAAAGTTCGAACAGCTCTATAGCTACAGCCTTGAGAATAGTTGGATGTTGCTACATAAGGGACCACTTTGTCAGTGCTTCCATTCATCACAATAGAGCTACTGCTAGAAGAACATTCCATTTGAGACCTATCTGAAATCATCTCATCTCTCCCATTACCCCTCACTGAATCTGAAAATCCATGAACTTGTAACTCCAGAAGAACCTGCTTACACATTTAGCAGCAAAACCTCTATAAAAAGACTGAATAACTAAATTTCATGTTTTCAAACTTCAAAACTAACAATAGATCTTAAAAAACAGATGTCTAAAATTCAAAACTATCAGGAAAATAGATTAGTTTAAGTATCCCAACATCAACTATCAAGCAACTAGTTCCTTGATGGACCACCATAAACTTAAAACTTAAGCAACAAAATTATGTAAAAATAAAGAAAAAGAAGAATCAGCAACTACCTCTTTTCCAGGTTGACCGGGAGAATCATTTGGCAACCTAACTTTGTCATTCATAAATAACTGGGTCGTCTGCCCTGAAAAGTCCCAAATATGCACCTGTATCATCAATAACACAGAATTATAAATAACCAAGGGAACATAGACAACCTATAAAGAAGATCAATTACTAGCTTACTCACTGGGTTATACGCAGAATTGAAAATGTCACAAGCTTTCTTGTAGCATTCAACCATGTTTTCCTGAAATCACGCTACTTACTATTAACAACTGATTATACAAAACTACTTTAAATAAAATAGAACATAGATTTCAAGCTCCTTTCAAGGAAAATCCATAACCCTGACCAGACACCATCCAGAAAAAGAAAACAAGAAAATCATTAACTAGACCTTTTGGCTTATCTTTGCTACCAGTGAACTGGTTTCCCGTGAAACAGATATCCTAACTTGTAAGGGGAACAAATCCAGCGAACAGTCCTCTTCTGAATTTACTGCATTATTAAAATCATTATACCTACAAAAGTAGTAACATGGATCAATTTCCACACCTGAATTTTATATGTGATTGTAAGAACCATTCAGATGTATTTTCTAACTGGAAATGGAAACAAATAAAGAATAAGATCTTCTACCAGTAAAAGACTCATAATATCATTCACCGCTGTTCTAAAAGTATCGAGCCCGTGTAGAAAGCAACAAAAATCAATGTTAAAGTTTTATAATATGCATCTGGAATCATCCAGAAGATGAGTATTAAGTAAGTATTATCTCAATTAGACAAACAAGAAGGAGAAGAAGCTGAGACAGGTAAAAGAAAATGGCTGACGAATTTAATATCACATTTCACAATGGTGTTAAAGAAGGGTATGCACACTGTTCCATGACCTATGCACTGCACTCTGTTCTCCCTGAAACTAGTTTTGTTAACATCATATTTTAATAACCCACAGGACTACAGCAGGTATTGGATGAATATTTATTAGCACCACCAACAATTCATACACAGTTCTCCACCACTCCAAAAGGATTAGTGTGGCTCCTAGTCTCCTACCATTGACCTTGTGTTGGACATGCCCTGCATAATACAGTTTCGAGGATCTCTAGTGAAACACTGAAACTTAATGGGGAAGGCACAGCCTGGAGACACATTTTCGGGTCTTATAGATCTACCTTCTAGGGCTGCAACTACGACTGGAACATGGCAGTACACCTATTGGAAGCCAACCTGGTGCAGTTCGACCTGACAAGGTCAAGGTCAATACTTGGTGACAAGATATCGAAATCATCTGGTTGCGTAATTCTGACACATGTCATTCAAAAATAATGCCTTTGAGAAGGAACCAGGAAATCACAGAAATGCAGCTGCCCAAAAGAGGACAACGTGGCAACCGCTCCTCGGAAAAGAATCAGCGAACAATCACAAAGCGAGACGGAACACTTGTAATACATAAACAACATGATCATAATTATATCTCATGGCTTCCTGAACTGCTAAGCCCTAAGAAGACCTCAAAATGGAAATTCTGCTTAAACTTCAATAAAACAGTACCTGCAAGTAACAACTACAATGGAGAAGAGAGAAAAAGCATATCTCACCGTTTGAGAGCACGCAGCCACATTCCTTCAGGAACCAATGCATACTGACGGCCTGAAAACCCTACCTCCACATTCTTAATCTTCTCACGGCTCTCTTCCAGACCCAGATGAAGCAAAATCTCAGAGTCGGAATCAGCATTGGACGTCGTCACCGTGTACAGAACACCTTCTCCACGATCAGCTTCACCTTCTGCTTCAATCCACCACCTTCACTCCAGCAACAACAAAAACAACAAATCAATTTCGCAAAAAAACAAAATCGCGGATTCGAATTGTTTGCGGAAGAAGAATGAGAAAACCCTAACTTGTAAGGGAGCAAGTAAACCCTGTCGTCGACGAAATCGCGGTCATCGTTGTCTCGGGAGAAGCGGCGGCCGTGGGAGTAGGAGGAGGAGGAATCGAAGTCGTCGGAGAAGTAGTAGTCGGAGGAGTTATTGGAGAAGAGGTTGTCCATGGAGAAGAAGGGTAGGGTTTGGGAGAGTAGGAAGCGAGCGAGGGACTTGCAGAGACGGAAGAGAGAGAGAGTAGAGAGAGAGACTAGAGCGAGAAAACGGGTCGGTTTGAGGAGCAAGGAACACAAACGGAGCTTCTCGGATAAACGGGTCATATCATGGAGTATCATTCATAACTCGCCCTTCCTTCTTGGGTCAGTCAAATACAACCACGTTTTAAAACGCACACACTTCAACGAAAAATATATATTTTTCAAAATATATATGTTATGTTATGAATGTAGTATGTGTTCGGGGAATTGAATACCAACATAATTGAATTCTGTAACGTGAGTTTAAATAATTTGATTTATATTTAGATATAATAATTATTTAAAATTGATGTTCGTAACTAAATTTTAGTATATTTTCATAAAATTGGATCAGTTAGATGGAGAAGTTACCATGAATCAATTTTCTTAGATCCGAGTCAAACTTGTAAAATCGATTTTCAAAATTGGTTCTCTAACATCTTCAAAATGATGAAGATCAACGTTTGAGACTCAGATCCACGTTTTGGGCTCAGATCCACATTTAGGAATCGCAACCAAACACGTTCTTAATGTATTTTATCTCATTTTCTTTTATCTATACTCTCATTTAATATTATATATCTCTTACCAACCACCTTTTTTTTACTTATGGCAATTCTCACAAATTACTCGGGCAATAAGGTGTTATTCTCCCCTTTTTCTTTTTGTCTTGACAGGTGTTATTCTCATTTTAATATAACTTAACTTTAAATAAAAGTATTTCGGACAAATTATACTATTATTAATGAACTCTTAAACAGTCTTGTCTTAAACTGTGTGCATAACTTTAAATAACATATATTTTGAAATAGAGTAATAATTACAAAAATTAACACTAAACAACAATTTAATAAAGTTAAGATGATCTTCCTTTTAAGGATTAGAGCATAGGTTCAAATTTCAAAAAAATATTTATTGGAAAGAACCTCGAACGGTGGGAACATTCGTAAGAACTAAAAATGAAATATTTTTGTTTTTTATTCTTTGTTTTCATCTTTCATGATGGAAATGTCATTTTATTAGCAGTTTCATTATAGAGAGTGAAAACAATTCCTCTATCATAATTAGGTTATGTTTGGAAGAACTTATTTGAGTTTATTTTATAGCATTAGCACTTATGCAAGTGTCTGTGAGAGTTTATGTAAACAGCTTATGACCTACCTATAAGCTATTTTAAGCTTATTTTCATAAGCTGATGAAAATAGTTTATGAAAAAAAAATTATATTTATTTATTACTTAGTTTATGAAAATAGTTTATGCTTATTTATTACTTATTTTCAACTTATTTTAATAAATTTCTTAAAATAGTTTATGAATAAACGTTAATGCGATAAACTCTTTATGGGTACAAGCGCTTAAATAATAAGCCGCTTTTTCAAATGCATCTTTATTCTACTTAAAAATCAATTTTCTAATAAAAATATCCACAAATTAAATCAATTTAACTATTTTAGACATTGTTCTCCTCATTAATCAATATATTAAATTTCATTCAAAAAATTTAAAAACTCAATTTCCAGTTCTTTTAACCATAACCTCATATCCTATATTCAAAATTGATCAAAGTTTAACCTAAATTTTACTTTTAAATTTTAAAATTGAATCATGAATCAAATCCATCATTAAATGAAATAATTAAAAAAAATATTTAATAATTTTATGCTTATGAGAAAATTAACAGAGACTAAATTTATTTAATTTTAAAAGTATAGGAACTTAATTTTCTAAAAAATTGAGGGGATCAAAATCACACATAGTGCAAACTATTCGCACCGGAAATGCAATTAAGTTTTTTCATTTCAAAGTTTTAGCATAATAAACAATAAATAATAGTGTTACTCACAATGTGTGATGTGGTAATTATTTATCTCGTAAGATTGAGATTCAATCTTTACCCAAAGAAAATATTTCATCAGCGATAGATAATAATAAATAAATAAAAAATACTAGTGTTGTTGCTCATAATGCGGAGCAGTGGAATCCATAGGAAATATCATCTAGTGGATTGGAGTAGAGTTTGTGCACCAAAGGATTAGTGTGATATCATTGATGCTTGTTAGAGACCATACAAAGATTTATTGAGATTGTAAGCCATGTTTTCCCAGTTTTGCCTTTAGCTTCTTTTGTTTTACTTTATCCTTTTCCACTTCTACACCAGTATCTATATACATTATTGTTCTTGTTCATTTATGGAGTAACTGTATATATACATAAACTAGCTAGCAAGTTAAATAGCACATGCATATTTCTTGATTTCTTGGCTTCTCAATATATACAAGTACCAAAAGTTATACCCTTGTCACACGCTAAACTGTATCTATCTTGTAGGCTGTGGCAAACGAAGGCTTCAAATTAAACTTCAACAATTGAAGGGAATCAAACCACATATCGACCTAAGTATCTTGATGCTATGACCTTTTTTTGGGGTGTTTTTTTTTTTTGTCAATATAATTTTTTGGTCATGGGCTTCTATGGATTGGTGAATTGCCTGAATTCCAAATTTATAAAATGTGTTTAATGAATAACTTGATGGTTCACCTAGATGATCATAAAATTATATTTAATTCATTATAGCCTGAGAATAATATAAGAAAAAATCTCTAAGAAAATGATAGCAATGTCCCACTCATTATGAGAGAGGACAATACTCTCTAAAAATGAAAAGTGTATCTTCATGGAACTATCATGTTGCCATGAATAAGTTATTTATAGGAGATTCAGAATAACACATTCATTCATTGATCAACATTAATGTGAAATGTGTGGTGACATTATGTCCATGACTAAGGAAAATATTACTTATTGGGATCTTGTCGTGGTTGGCATTGATACACTCTAGAGTGCGTTTGCTTCAGCTTATTTTGAAAACAAATGTATTTTATTAATTAAATATTTTTAAAATTTTAAAATATTTGTTTCAGCTTTTCAAAAAATCATTATTTAAAAAAAAGAAAAAAATTTATTTTAAAAAGCTATTTGATTAGCTTATTATAAATATTTATTATTATAGGTGAAAGAAAATATAAAAAATTAATTTTCATTAGTGTAAATAAACACAAACCAGCTTCTGTTTTTCTTAAAATTTCTAAAAATTAATCTCTTTTTTAGACATTTAAAAATCATTGTTTTTAATCTGAAACAAACGCAATGATAATACTGTGTAAGTTATGTGAAAAATGTTTATTGTTATAAATTTTAAGTGAACATATATGGAAAATATAGAGCTGGAAAAGCTAATGAACAATTAATTTTAATTATGCTGCCAACAGTGGTGTGAAGTGTGAAAGAGGTTTCTTGGAGGCGTGGAGTATCCTTTATTTCCATTTTAAATCCATTGTCAATCCGTTGACCATGATAGACATACTATGTATGAATAAGAAGACAAAAGTAATAGTACCACTTACTTTGAAGATATCTATTACATTGTGTGAGCTGACGTAACTTGTGTTGTGTGTGTCCATAAAATAAATACCATGATTTCCACATTTTATTTGTGATAAAACACTTACCACATAATGTGGCCTATAAATGTGTTGTTATTTCATTCCATTTTTACTTTGATTGTGTTGGGGTATCTCACCAAAATAAAATAATTAAATTAATTTGTGAATTGAACTCAAAGAAATTCTAAGCAATGTAGGAACACCTTATTTAGATAGATACATGGAATGATTTTGATAGTAAAACAACTTTTAACGAAACTCTAAAAGAATAAACTGAATTCAAATGTCAAGTTAAGATTGTCCCGTGGATCGATGGAATGAATATAGTAGTAGTTGGATAAAAACAACAAAAAAACGATATAGCTTCATCGTGTATCTCGGAAAAGGATAAATTCGTTAGTAGTATTATATTACTAATTACTAATGAAAAATCAATAAAATTAAAGTCTTAAAGATAAAGTTAGTCAGCAAGTATAGCATTATCCCAACCCAACCATCAAGTAACGAGAAACGAGCTGCTCAATTTTAGAACGTGAGATACTTTTAAGAAGAAGATAAAAAGAACGAGTAACCTCTAACTCTAACCCCCAACCCCAACACATTTGAACTAACCATAGTTAACTTAACTTTACCCACTCCACTCCTAATCCGTTTTGTTCTGTTGTTCTTCTCTCTATTCTATAGTAGTAATAGGCTACCTGAAATAACGGCATATTCTACTCTTCCTCATTGATCGACCAAGTCTTCCTTTCTTTCTTGCATTCTCCGAATTGCTTTGTTTCCCAAACATTCATTCATTCATTCTAGTAACCTCTTCTCTGGTTTCCCCTCTCTTAAATAACAAACAAACCAACCTTAAACGCTGCCTGTTTCACACTCCTTCTCTCTCTCTGTTCTTTCTTCACTCTCAATTTTTCCGGTAAATGGTGGTGAAAATGATGAGGTGGCGCCCCTGGCCGCCGCTCCTGTCCAAAAGGTTCCACGTCAGCCTCACCGTCAGGACCCTCACCGGCTGCGATCTCCTGCGGGAATCCGCACAGAAAGGTTCAAGATTGACGCTTCAGATTCGCTGGAAGGGTCCAAAATCCACACTCCCCTCCTCCCTGCGCTGGAACTCCGTCGCCAGAAACTTCACCGCCGAGGCTGCCGTCGACGCCGCCGCCGGCACCGTTACCTGGGACGAGGAGTTTCAGACCCTCTGCAATCTCACCGCCTACAAAGACAATGCCTTTCACCCCTGGGAAATCGATTTCACCCTTTTCAATGTCAGTCCCATCTCTCTCCCTCACTCTCTTTGGAATTTGTTTCAAGAATATCTCCGATTATTCAAAAATTGTATGTGTGAAAACGTGATTAAAAAATTAACCGTGTGAATTTTTAATTTGGATTCGTAGAATACTATTCATCTTTGTTACGAATTTTCGTGAATTATTCTAGTTTTTTTTTTCTTCTTGGTTTTCTTGGGTTGTGAAGACTCCAGAAATTTTGGATGGTCCTTTCTGTTGGGTTGTCTTCGTCGTTCTCTTTCACGCGTTTCCTTTTCTTTGTGATTCACATGTGTCTCTGTCTGGGTCTTGGAATTTTGTTCTCTATTTTCTTTCACCTCTTCACTCATGAAGTTGATTTTTGGTCGGTGTTAAATTGTATGCATGTGTTACTGTTGACGATTAACATCGCTATTGACTTATTTTCTGTGCCATAAATTGGGAGGAATTTTTTTTGGAATTTTCCTTCAGATAAGGACTTTTCTGCACTGGGAGGACTCATCTGTCATTATGATTTTTGTAACTGTTCAATTGGCTAATCTGAAATTTTTTGTTGTGTTCTATGGGCTAATTTGCAAGGCATATAGATAAAGTGTGATTACTAAAATAGAATTTGGAATCATCTCTGTTGTTACAGGGATTGAATCAGAGTATAAAGAGAAAAGTTCCTGTTCTTGGAACTGCTTTATTGAATATTGCTGAATTCGCATCTTCCACTGATCAAAAGGATTTTTATTTAAACATTCCTCTCATGCTACCTGGGGGTTCTGTGGAGCCTTCTCTTTCACTTTGTGTAAGTTGCTCCCTAATTCTTTCCCTATTGTTATTTTCTTCATCCGTGTGCTTCTGGTTTTTGTCTTTGTTCTTGTCATAATAGCTCTTGATTGTGTGCAGATATCAATTAGTTTGGTGGAGTTAAGAGGTGCTCAAGAAAGCCTGGAGTCAGTTCATAGAACAATAGTGCCTGTCTCATCACCCCCAGCCCAGTCAGGAGAAACTGCAATGATGGAAAAGGACGACCTTTCTGCAATTAAAGCTGGTCTTAGAAAAGTAAGGATTTTTACAGAATTTGTATCCTCCAGGAAGGCGAAAAAGGCATGCCTGGAGGAAGAGGGAAGTGAAGGCAAGTGCTCTAGGAGTAGTGAGGATGGTGAATGCAACTACCCTTTGGACTCCGAGTCGCTTGATGATTGTGAGGGAGGAGATTCAGATGAAGGAAAGGAGGATTCCAGTTTCAGGAAGTCGTTCAGTTATGGAAAGTTGGCTTACGCGAATGCTAGAGGAGCTTTTTGTTCCAACATGAGGGTGAATTGTGATGATGAAGGCTGGGTTTACCACAGTCATCACAAGTCGGATGCTGGGTGTTTACGGATGGAGGATTCAACTGCATCTTCTTCTGAACCTAATGTATTGCAAAGTTCAAAGCGCAGCATACTATCATGGAGGAAGAGGAAGTTGAGTTTCAGATCTCCTAAAAAAGCTAATAAGGGAGAGCCTTTGTTAAAGAAGGCCTATGCTGAAGAAGGCGGTGACGATATAGATTTTGATCGCCGGCAACTTAGCTCTGATGAATCCCTTTCTTCAAAGGTAAGAATTATTTCTTAACTGTTTCCTTTTCATTGGACTTATCACTTATCAATCCAAGTTTTGTTTCAACTCTTTGCAGTTGTTTTACTTTTTTGACAGTTTTGGCTTAACCCTCTGTTGATCTGGTTGTGATGGTAAACTAACAAGTAACAATGTTAGTGTACATATCTCCATTGTTCAATGAAAGTATGCTATATAAACCACATATCTACGAAGGAATTAGTGACACTAACTCCTGAATGTTTCTTTATTTATTTATGTTGCTACTTTTATTGATTGGTTTATTCTATTTTGTCTAACCAGCTATACAAGACTGAGGATGATTCATGTGCAAACCGGTCGTCAATCTCTGAATTTGGTGATGACAATTTTGCCGTTGGGACTTGGGAGCAGAAGGAAGTCGTGAGCCGTGATGGGCATATGAAGCTTCAGACACGGGTCTTCTTTGCCTCAATCGATCAACGCAGTGAACGTGCTGCAGGTGAGAGTGCATGCACAGCTCTCGTTGCTGTAATTGCTGATTGGTTCCAAAACAGCCCAGATCTCATGCCCATAAAGTCCCAGTTTGACAGCCTAATTCGAGATGGGTCCTCAGAATGGAGGAGCATGTGTGACAATGAAACCTACAGAGAGCGGTTCCCTGACAAACATTTTGATTTGGAGACAGTCATTCAAGCGAAAGTTCGTCCGCTTTCTGTCGTTCCTAGCAAGTCCTTCATTGGTTTCTTTCATCCAAAAGGAATGGATGACGAAAAATTCGACATTTTGCATGGTGCGATGTCTTTTGACAGCATTTGGGATGAGATCAGTGGTTCTGGACAAGAGTGCATCAGCAGTGGTGAACCCCATGTTTACATTGTTAGCTGGAATGACCATTTCTTCATCCTCAAAGTGGAAGCTGATTGTTACTACATCATTGACACTTTGGGGGAGAGGCTCTATGAAGGATGCAACCAGGCATATATCTTGAAATTCGATAGCAGCTCGGTGATACACAAGAAGCAAAACGCCGCTGAATCATCAGACGAAAAAACAACCAGTGATCGGAAAACTGTTGCAGAAGTATTAGAATTAGAGCATGGTAACAAAGAGCAGAATGGTAAAAAGGTGGTGGATTCTGGTGCAGAGCAGCAAGAGGAAGAAGAGGTTGTATGCAGAGGGAAAGAAGCATGCAAAGAGTACATAAAAAGCTTCCTGGCTGCAATCCCCATCAGAGAGTTGCAAGCAGATATTAAGAAGGGTATCGTGCTTATGTCTTCGACACAGGTTCATCACAGATTACAAATCGAGTTCCACTACACACAACTGTTACAGTCTTGTCCTGCAACTCCAGGGGTTGAAGTTGAAGCATCCATTGTGGCCGCACCGGAGACCCTTGCACTTGCAATAACCGAAACTAGTTTCACATAACATTACTGTAAATTGAAGATAAGTATCTCAGTAAGTGCATATATGCTAACTATTTTAACAATTGGTTATTTGGTTTTGAAGTGAACGTAACAAATAGAGGCTCATTTTTAAAGCTTTTGATGCCGGGGTCATGTGGCACTTACCTTTGATCTTTCTTGGGAAGGGTATATCCTGTAAATGGTTCTGTAATTTTCCTTTGCAAAGTGTGTGCTGCACTTTTGGCATCAGACATGTAGTTATGGAAAAGATTCTACTCGTGAATGGCGAGTGCAACTTTTTACAGACTTCTTCTCGCATATTCTGTCTTCCTGTGGTTTATAAAAGTCTCAGGAACTTTATGTTAGATTTTGGCTTTCTTTTGATTCTGTTTGTCTTTGTAATTTGTTCATTATTGCCAGCTCATTATTATTTTATTATGTGTTTTTTTAAGTACATCGGAAAATTATTTTACTATGCCTTTGGGTATGAAATCAGGAAAGGACGAATATATTCATTTATTATCGTGCGACGACTGTTATGAGCGTGGAAGAAAAGAAAGTGGTAAGTGGGAGGAAGAAAATAGTGGATAATGTTTTTTTATGTTGTTTGGCAATTGGTATGAATGAATATAGAAAAAAGTAGTGACCAAAAGAAAAGAAAAGAAAAGTATTTTTCTTCTCCTATTTATGTAATAATAAAAACACTAGGATGCTCTTATGTGTAAACATTTATTATGATGACCATAAACAAGTTATAATAGGTTAGCGACCATAATCTTCTGCATGTGATCTCAACCCTTAATTTTTTTATTTTCTATAATGGAGTAATTTAAAGACACTAGTTTATATAATTTTGACCCCGTTAGATATTGAACTCCAGAGGATCCATTTCCAAAGGTGTATTGATGGACATGCTCTTGTACTGCTAAACTTATTAGCATTATTAACCTGTCTAATCTGGTACTGCTTTGATCAGTAGCATTTATGGCTTTGGTGGCTCAAGGAGGAAAACAGTAGAAAAAATGGAATATAGAGGTAGTTCCTATGTCAAAGCCAAATTTTGTACGCTACCCTACCAACCGCCACTTTCATTCACCTCTCCCTCTCCCTCTCCCTATGATACCAATGGATTTGTAATGTGTAGATAGTGCTTGACATAGCAGGAATATCGTTGAAGGGAATTGCTACCAAATGAAGTCTGGTTCAACTGTTACTGGCTCTAGCCCATGTAAGAAAAAGCTCCATAAGAGGAAGAAGGGAAATGAAGCTGAAGAAGACATATTCAGCAAGCTACCTGAATTTCTTATAGGTGGCATACTCTCGTTTCTCCCAACAAAAGATGCAGTTCGCACTAGTGTATTATCCAAGAGATGGTTATCTCGCTGGACATTCATCAACAAGCTGGACTTAGATGATAGTGTGTTCTATTCTCCAAAGAAGAAAACTGGTGGAAAATTGTACTTTATCAACTTTGTGTACAGGGCACTTCTTCTCACCAAATCTTCAACTTTGGACAGTTTCTCTCTTGTGATCTGTAAAGATTATGAAGCGTGCCTTGTTAACACATGGATCTCTAGTATGTTGAGCAGGAATGTAAGAAACCTTCGTATTAGTTCACATTTGGTACTCTCCTTGGCCCCTCTTACATCTCATTCACTTTTTGAGTTAAAGTCATTAGAAGAATTGGAATTCAAAATGGGTTTATGTGCTATAAGCGTTCCCCCCACCCATATCCATTTTGGATGCCTCAAACTGCTCAAGTTGTGTGGAATTGTATTTAACATTGACTCTTCTGTTAACATTCTGCGCCTTAGATTACCAGTCCTGAAAGAGTTTGAGACAAAAAACTGTGTTTGGTTAGGTGCAAAGGAGGTTAGTTTGGAAGCACCTCTGCTTGAAAGTGTTTACATAGAACAAGAGAGTAACTCAGTATTACATAAGCAACATAGCTGTGCAATCAAGATTTTTGCTCTGCATCTTTCAGAATTCGTTTATTGTGGTCATGGGATATCACAGGTTATTGTTCTGTCTGATCCATCATCAGCTTATAACGCTTCTGCTATTATCACTTTGAATCAATCTAGCTTGGATTGGGATCCAAGAGTTCCAGAAACAGGATCACGTGCTTCTCTGCTTCTCAAACAATTCAGTCAAGTGAAGTCTCTCAAATTTGATGGGTCAGAGGTAAACCTTCAATTATTCTTTCTAGCGAGATCAAGGTCATACTTTTATATAATCTGGATTCCCACATGATGAATAAAAGTAAAATGTCTCGAGAAGAAAATGGTCCTATTTGACCGCTATAGAATAATTTTGTATTCTCAACTAATCGGCTAAGTGCATGTTTGGAAAACTCACTGGTATCCACGTTTGGGCCAGACCCATTTTTCCAGGAGCAAGAGATAGTTGCTTTTGGATTGCTCTGGCCTCTCCAAATGTGAAACTAAACACCTCCTAAGCCGCCAAAGTAGCTAAAGTGGTTATAAATCGCGTCAATAAAATGGGTCTTAAAGAGAGTCCATCTATTCCGAATCTCCAGTAAAAATCAGAAAATTTGATCCATTTATAACTCTTTCAGTTGAATTAGTGGATCATCCAAATGGAAATGATAACAAAATGCATAGGTTGTTAAAAGGAGATCTATTAAACATATACAAACAGTATACATCTAATTACCTTATTATTGAGAACCTGTTATCAATATTTAAGTTTCATACACAAATTAGTTAATAGCATGTAGCCTATATGAATATGTTGACTTGGCTTAAAAAACTAAGGGTTGGACTATAGTAGTGGCATGTATATTTATAAGTTATAACTTTAGGACTTAGGAGGGATCCATGTTTTTTCACACATGAGGTTTCCATCTGTTGTAGTATTAGCATATCAGTCTGTTTATTTGTCATACAGGTTCTGACACAAGAAAGAGTGGCTGCTCTACCTGAATATGGTATGTTGAGCCATTTAGAGATTGGGTTTGTTACTGGTGAAGTTTTGTTAGGCCTACTTTTAAAGTCACCAGTTCTCAAGATTCTGCATTTCAAGGTTGGTGCTTAGTAAATGAAACTAGCAACACTACTGTGGCTGCACTTTTTGTCAATTTAAGTGCTTATTTGTGACTCATTGTGATTACTTACCACCTTTTGTTCTATGTTTCTGAACACTTTTTATTACACTTTTCATCAGGGGGTATCTAAATTCGAGCAAGAGCTTTTGAATTCTGCTATTGTGCCTGCTTGTTTGGGAGCTACCCTGCAGGTTGTGAAGTTTGAAAAAGTTAATGGACTCGAGCATGAGCTATGTTTTGCTAAATTTCTGATGGAAAATGGTGTGGTGCTGGAGAGGATGAGTTTCTCCCTTGTGAGGACTCGGCTTGGCAAATCGAAGATCATTGAAGAATTTAAAGAGAAGTTGTTCTCATTTAAGAAAGCTTTCTCTTTTGCTATTGTGGAATTTTCTTATGATTAAGTTACTACAGAAATCTGAGGTACAGTGACTACTGATCTACAATGTGTTTTTTTTGGTAGTGCATATCATTTGACCTAGTGAATTTGTACCTACAAATTATCGAGAAATGGTGATTCTGAATTTTGGGCCAAAGTATATGTGCCAGTATTTTAGTAGGAAGAATATTTTGATGCTAATCTGACATTTAACTTTATATTTATGATTTGAGTTTGGACTTTGAGCATTCTGTTAGGAGAGAAAAATCACATCCTATTTTTCTTAATTCGTATGAATTGAATATATATATATATATATATATAAGTATTAATTTGTTTGACACTTATTACAAATACTCCTAAAATATCTCTTAGCTATTGTTATTTCTAAAATATTTGTGTGGATTTCATGTCTAAATTATCTCTTAATTTAATCTCGATATGTTGGGATAGTTGTATCAATGTATCTGTAATGTAGAATATTTCTCTATTCTATATTATAGGATTACATTACATCATACCTCAAGTTGGAGTATGCAAATTGCATGTCAACCTTGCATAATAAGCAATTAAATTAAGTAGCCCAGACTGCTTTAGTTAATACATGATTCAATTGTGAAGTGCTATAAGAGGTTCAATACTTTTCTTTAGAATCTCATCTCATCTCGAGCAAATGACATTCACCTTTAATGTATTAGGTTCGCTCATGGAAAAACATTTTTGATAGATGCATAGGTGTAGAATGTGAACACCGAAGTAGGAAATGAGTCTCTTGAAGCTGCTTTGCCATCACAAAAATAAATAAAAAATGCATAGGTGTAGAATGTGAGACACCAGGGTAGGAAATGAGTCTCTTTAGCTATTTCAACTCACAGTGATGGCCATAGAATGGTATTTGACTAGGGCGGATGAATGTGGAATTAAACATAGAGGTCGTCCCAATACCGTATCGAGCCATGGGGCAATGATCACATGATGAGAGGGCTGACTTTTTATGAGTTCGAGGAAAATTTTGGCAAAGGATAAGATCAACGGCTTCTAAGTAATTCATCTAATTTTTGTACCATTTGATGTTTCTCGGGGATCTAACTTGCCCGAGTACTGCTTCAGGGTCAATGGCCTACAAAATGCCTAAGGGATGGTGGTGATCTCCTTTAAAAGGGGGGGGGGGGGGGAAGCTGATAACGTTTCTGCCTCTCCATCCCTACTAACTGTAGGTTCGCGCTTGGGAGCTATGTGAACCAAGTTGTGGTGATCTGCATCAGATTTCAAATGACGGCATAAGAAGTGGGAACACTCTAGTTCTGGAACTTGATGACATAAATCTGTTATATGTCATCTCGAGGCGACTCTTGATGTTGTTCGTGTTGGATCCTCATCGACGCGTACATTCCCTTCTACTCATCGAGTCGTTGCAGGAGTGGCTCTCTCAAGGCTAGTTGATGGTCCAACTCATGGTTTGCGCTTTCGATGACTTCCTCGGTGTTGTTCGGAGTGAGGTGGCCATCTCCTTGGGATTGCCTAAGTAGTGATCTTCGACAACCACTTGTGTCTTAAGATGCTCTAGTTGGATGGACCGGAGGAGGGGGGTCACCTGCAAAAGGGACCTCGACGCCTAAATCACTAATTGAGAGAGCATAGAGTCAATACAGACAATGAGTTCTTACATTTTTTTTAAGAGTGACCCTTTATTTATAGTTGGTGATGACCAAACAATTGTAAGTGGTAGAGCCTTGTTTGTTATGCTCCATGTAGATGAAATGCCCTTGTTATCCGGTGAAAACTAAGATATTAGGCGATATCTTTAAGATTGTTAGAAATTTCAACTCTATCTCTTAGGTGTCAAACTTTAAGTGCTTCATTCAGATGATCAACCTCTGTGATGTGTGGGCCAAGCATGTACGTTATGTCAGTCGCGTGTTGGGTCCATCCGATCGGCCTCTGTAAGAGAGTGTGGTTGCACAATTGGTGACCTGATATTTTTATATACTCCATTCGTTTCCAAATAACTGTTTAGAAATAGAAGAAAACGTATATTAAGAAATGCAATTAATACTGCTAACTTTTTAAATCTGTTTTTTTTTTCTATTTTATCCTTTAAAGTGTATTTTATCTCTTCTCATTTATTATTCACATATGGACATTATATGGGAAAACATTCATTAATACTTAATTGAAATACTAGGTGAACAATTATTATGAAACAATTTTTATTTTATTAAGTGAAAAATTATTTTAAAATGGAAGAAATATTTCTTATATCTATATATATATATATATATATATATATATATATATATATATATAGTTACTAGTCAACTTCGTTTTGTTTTTTTTATGTATTTTGATTTCGAAATGACTACCGCTTGTCCAACTAGCTAGTTTTTACGAAGATTATCACTAACAAAAAATGGTACAAGATCATCACAATACATAACCAAATGTAAAAAAAGTCATATTTTTAGTTTTAAAAAACCCGAGCTTGTAATTTTACATCTAAACGAGTTTCATATATCCAATGTCCATTTCAGAACTCCATAAAATAGATAAGGCACTATGTTACATGCGATGCGAACCACGAAAAAATATGAAAGAAGGGAATTAAATTAAATATATTACAAGAAGGGCGTTGTTTTTTTATGTCACCCTCATAGTTATTGACGTCATCTCATTTTCATAGAAATGATTAAAATACTCTTCAATTAAAAAATAACTTCACACTTCCTCACCACCCCACTTTCATAACATATCTCCTTCCTCATACCCATTGTTTATCATCCCACCACCCCCTTCATCAACTACCTCCTCACACCCTTGCACCCACCATCTCCTTCTTCCCTCATTCCCAAATTCACCATCTCCAACGTGCTGCCGCTGCCCGAAATCACCATCCATTGTTGCTGCTGCTTCTGCTCGCCGTCACCATCTCCAACCTCCATCCCAACCTCGGGCGTTCAGTTCTGTGGAGGTAAGCACCTCGAATTTGTCGCCCCTTTTTTTGTCTCTATTGCGATCTTCTGCAGTTAAACTGCGGAAGGTACGCAGTCTAAACCACGGGTCGCCTAACAAATTTATTTAATCATGGTTAAATATATTTTATTGTCATATATAGTTAAATTTATTGACCATAAACAATGTCTTGTTGGGTTCAGATATTTGAATCTTGGGATGAGCTTATTGACTGGGCTAGGAATATAGGCAAGGAAAATGAGTTTGTTGTCACCGCAAAATCTGATAATGGGAGCCTTATAAGGAAGCCAATTTTGACATTAGGATGTGAGCGCGGTGGGAAATACAAGCAGTACAAGAAGGTGCTGAAGAGCAAGGGCACGAAAACTAGAAAATGTGGGCGTCCTTTCAAGTTAAGAGGGAGACCTTGGAAGTTGGACGGAGGTTGGAGGCTGAATGTGTTGTGTGGAAAACATAATCATGAAAGAGCTGAAAATTTAGTTGGTCATGCTTATGTTGGTCGACTAACAAATGAAGAAAAGACGATGGTTGAAAAAATGGTTGACAACAAGGTTAGTCCAAGTAACATGCTACTTTCATTGAATAATGCCAATTTTGGTAATCTGACTACCACCAAGCAAATATACCATGAAAGTCAAGCCTACATTAAACCAAAGAGGGGTCCTTTAACAAAAATTCAACACCTCATGAAATTGTTAGAAGAAGACAAGTATGCACATTGGAGCAAGGTTGAAATACATCCAATGTGGTTAAATCACTTTTCTGGTCACATCCACATGTTGTTCAATTGTTTAATCAGTTTCCTACAGTTGCCCTCATAGATAGTACCTACAAAATCAACAATTATAGGATACCCTCACTAGAGAGGGTAGGTGTGACATCTACGGACTGTACATATGTTCCGCATTTTGTAACTCCGAAAAATAAAAAATTTCGCAGTTACAAACTAAGGACAGAAAGTTATTTATGGGTTTTTGCAAACTTGGGATGATGCCAATAACTATGACTATGAGAATGACACAAATAGCAACGCACGTACAAGAAGCTATAAGGGGTGACATTTGGTTTGAGTTTTACTTTTATTTTTGGCAGACATATTTTCACAAACAATTAAAAAACACCTCTTAATTTTTACTTTTATTTCTCCTTTTCACGGATTTAAAAAGAAAATTAAAAAATATTATTTCATCTACTTCCTTAATAAATTCACAAATGAGTAAATTACACTGACTCTCAAAGTCCGTAAAAATGGTACTCCGTCCATTTTTGTATAAAATATACACTCCATTCACCATTTTGAATTTTGTGACGGAATATCAACATCCTTCACAAAATTCTTGGATAATAAATAATAGAGACATAGTGACAGATTTTATGAAGGACAATTTTCATCACAAAAGTCGTCACTAATTTAAATCTGTCAATTTTAGCGATATAATTATTTCCATCTTCAAAAATCATCACTTTAACAAATATTTTTAAACTATAGACAGATTTTAGAGATGGAAATATAAGACGTGGCTAAAATAGACGAATTTAAATTAGTGTAAACTTTTATGACGGAAAACATCCATTTATAAAATATGTTACTAATTCTCTCTCTATTATTTGGACTTTGTGACAGATTCTGATAATTCATTGCAAAAGTTGAAAGGGGATGTGGTGAAGTGTATGTTTTCGATGGAATAGTAATCATTTTAATTTTTATCCACTAATTCTAAAATTCCATAAAATGTTTTCAAGTTTAAACTTACACTACAAGAAAAATGCTAATCATCTAGGATTAAAAAAAGTCAACGATAACCACTAAAATTTTGGTTTGTTTTGGTTTATGTGCATGTTTGAAAAAATATAATGAAAACAAAATCACGGACCACGGTGAACAACCATAAAAACTAATTTTTTTTATAAACCTTGATTTTGCTTTAATGTAATTTTCCATCTTGTAAGAGTCATGCATTATGTTTTCTTTTCACTTTTAACTAGTGTATTTCATAAATAATTACAAGATCATCATTTTATTTTTGTTTATATCTTCTTTTTGTGAAGGGTGAAATACACTCATCCTCTCAAAAATTGTTAAAATAACGCTTAAAAAAGATGTGCATGAGAAACAAATATACTACATAATACATTTAACTTCATTTGATGTAAAAACCCCCCAATAGGCTAGATTGCTGACATAGAGATCTATGACCTAGTCCATATCAGGCCTAGCTCAGACCAAATTAATAAATAAACAACATTAATGCTTTTCTAAAAGTCTATTTAGTTAAAAAAAATCAACTTAAGTTACTTAGAAAGCATTGTAAATCTAATAAATCGACATATTTAAATAAATATAATTAATAAAAATTATTTTATTATTTTTATACTAAATTTTTATTATAATCTACAAATTATATACTTTATTGACTTATTTATATGTTTAAGCATGTTGGACTATATTGTTATTTAACTATATGGATTATGGTGTACAGGACTCGACCCTGTCTCTTAACTCGTCCGAACCCATGTCCCTTAAACCTGCATCTCGTTGGGTTTCTTCGAGTCTAGGGTCGAGTTCGGGTTTATAAACTAAACCCGGTTGATATTTAGGTCCGGGTGGAAGTCAAGTCCAACCCATCCCAACCCGTCCCACAAACATCATTTACACACTCGCGTAAAAATATAGTTTTGTATATTTTCATTAATTGTCAGGTTTCAAGTGAAAAATTTTGGTATATTGTATGAAAAACTTCAATTCTATGTAGTTTCTTTTAGAATTTGTTGATAGAATTAAAAGTTAGGTTTTTAATAGAATGATGTGCATTTTTAATTCTTTAGTGAGATTTGAAATTGACATTTAATTTGTCCTTCGGGCCAACCTGGACCCGTCATTTTGCGGTCAGATCTATGTTAAATCCGCACATCATTGGGTCTCTTCTGGTATAGGGACGAGTTCGAGTTTAAAGTTTGACCCAATCAATATTTCAGATTGAGTAAAAGTCAACAAACCCGTCTCAACCCGTCTCATGATCACCCCTAATATAGACCTCTTTAAAAAGAGACTAATGACTTATTTACTTTAACTTAAACAATATGATGATATTAATATATTTTAACTCGTTAGTCTATAAATCTATTGACATGTTTACATATACATTTTTCAGTCTACTTGGATGAATGTCTTATAATAAAATAGACTTTTAAATAGTCTATCACTCATACCAATTTTTTTAACAAAACAAGCTCAAACCTCAAAAAGCCCATGAGAGATAGCTGGTTAGACTGGATTTAGATCCTCTCATGTGAAATTTCTTTCATGTGCCATTATGTGAGGGTTTTGTGTCAATCACTCTTCATATATATACATATATATATGTATATATATGCATTAAATAGATATAATGAGACCATTTAAATGTTTAGGAAGAGAGAGATAGACACAACTCTCACATGATGACACATTAGTCAAACGTATTCAAACAAAGTCAAACCTAGCCCGAACTATTTCAAACATTGCCTCATTAAAAGGTGATGCAATTATTTGCTACGTTGCACGGGTATGCGTAGGGTATCGGGTACGCAATACGCCATTTTCAGAAAATCCTGGGTACGGGCACGTTAATATATATATATATATATATATATATATATATATATATTAAATAATATATATTTATATATGTTAAATAAAAGGACTAATCTATTCCAGAAAAACATTATAATTTCAAACAATATCACAAATTAAAATAACATTAAGAGTCATAATCAAAACATTCAATATCACTAATGTTGATTAAAAAAAACTAAATGATAGATTGTTCAACAACCAACATTACAAAATCAAGCGTTCAAAGTTCAAACATTAAGAGTGTCAATGTCATCAGAGAAAAGAACACCCTCCAAATCTGGCTCATCAAGGGAAAGTGAGGCAACGTCAAGAATACTAGAACCTTCAAGATAAAATTCATCGCCACCAATGTCCCACATTTGGGTTTCACCTTTCTTATAATGATCGGACTTTCTTGAAAGAAGACGAAGATTTGTATGTATGTAAACAAGGTTCTCAGCTCTTGTAGGGTGAAGTTTATTCCTTATCGCGGAATGAATGAACTTATATGTACTCCAATTTCTCTCAGCACAAGAAGAAGATGATGGCTGTGAAAAAAGCTTCAAGGCAATGGTTTGAAGCTTAAGGAGTGCAACTCCATACATGGCCCACCATTCCTTTGGCTGGAGGTCCCATCTATGTTGTAAGCAATCAAATTGCCTAAGTTCACCGTCCCCACTTGAGAATTTGGCAAACTCATAAGCTGCCTCTATTTTGTCATTTCCATCCAGAAAGTAGCTTCTTGGGCACTTGTTTCTTCCCATGCAAATTTCATTGTCCTGATTAGGAGCTACTCGTTTTGGATCTTCCTCAAGCCATTATGTACAATAGTACCTATTATAGAAAGCATAATCAACAAGTTAAAGAATAGATGCTCAACTAAGAAAGAGTACTATAAAAATGGAAGTTACAAATGAATCAAGTTTACCTTGGATTAAGTGAATGAGCTAAGCAATGAAGTGGTGTGTTACCTTTAGTCCATCTATCAATAAGGATATTATACACCACTTCATAAAAGGTGGAATGTTCATCCAACTCCTTGCCCTCATGTTGATATATTGCCAATTTCACTTGCTCAATTATGGTATCCCATTTCTCATAAACCAAATGCAGAGTGGGTTCATCAGTATCACAAGCACGAAGCATGTCATATATGGGGCTTGTAAAGCTTAGCACATAATCAACTTTCTCCCACCAACTATCATCTAAAATTGTTTCTTTCACAAATTTTGCTCGTAAAGTATCATCTTCTTTATAGTTAGACCATGCTTCGTTAATGACCATAGATAGAAGACCTTGCTTAATGGTTGTCAACCTTTTAAGCATGATAATAGTTGAAGCAAATCTAGTCTCAGCAACCGCAAGCAACTTCAAACTCACAATCCAAATGATCTCTAGCTTCATTCTGGAATAGATGTTTTATTGATCCCGACAAGCCTCTTCTTTTCTTGTTCCCATCCATTGTAGGTGGATTCATACTTGTTGATCCCGTGGGTAAAGGAACTTGAATAGGTTTAGTTTTCTCACTTGCCTCCATCTCAACTTGTCTCATCTCTTCTAAACAATCTTTTGGGACTCTCTTACAGAAACCAATCCCTTTTGATGCGATGCTCAACAAGCGAGCCTTCACTCTTAAATAAGAACTCTTATGTTCATCTTGACAATAGTTGCAACGCCAAGATGTGTTCCCTCTTCAATCTCTCTTATTTTGTATTACAGTCACAAAACGCTAAAGGGGTGTCTTTCCCCTCAGTTGACCCGAGTGCAAATTTACTAGATACAGTAGAAGAACTGGATTCTTGAGAAGAATTCATTTAGGGACAATAATAAATAAAACATCAAATTGGAATATATTCAAAATCAATTGATGCTCTCCTATCCTATAGGTTCAAATTCTAAGTTCATCAATCAATTGTAATGAACAAAACAACAAAAATAAAAATGAAAATGAACAAAACAACAAAAATGAAAATGAAAAACAACAGAAGTAGAACAATCAGAAGCTTCCGCCAATAAATCAACACCAAAATTTCCAAATGGGGCAAAAATGAAAATTAAAATGAACCATAAATATCACAAGTTCACAATTTTTTTTTTTTTTTTACTGAAGTTCACAACCTAAAACTATAATAGAAATTAAAAAAAAAAACAGAGGTTAAATAGAAAAGAAATAAAGAAAACATCCGTACCAGAAAGAAGCGAGGCGTCAGGCGTCGGGCGTCGTTTCTTGGGAGAGTCACCGGCGGAAGGAGGGAGATTCGACGGTGGAAGAGAGGCGCCGCTGGTGGAAGACGAAGTTTCGAAGGAGGAGGAACAGAACAGAACAGAGCAGTAGCGCCGGTGGAAGGAGGAGCAGTAGCGCCGCCGGTGGAAGAAGAAGCAGAAGCGCCGCCGCTGGAAGGAGAGTCTTCGACGGAGGAGAGCGCCGCGCAGTCCAGTCAGGTTCGATTGAGTTTTGATTTGGGTAGGTTTCCAAAACTCCCCCTTTTGTCCTGCTGAACCCCTTTTCGAATAAAATAAAAAAAAAGAAACGACGCCGTTCCGCGTGAAAACGCACCGGGTGCGTTGCCATCAAATCCGGCACGCAGCGGCGCGTACCGGCCGCGCACCGCCGCGCACCCGCACCGGGGACGTACCCGGTGCCGGTACCACCCCATTTTGGGCGTACCGTTACGAATAACAACCGCAGACATGTTTTATATAAATTTATGCATTTTATGTTGCGTTTTGAGATTTATCGATTGAACAAGCATCTAAGCACCGATTTGTATACGCATAACTTGAGAATGCGTTACATTGTTACAGGCCAACATTTACAAATGATAAAACCCTAAGCCCTAATTTTAGGTGACAAAAAGAAACCAAATATAAGCCCTAGTTGTGTCTCTAAGCACCTCTCGATCATGAATTCATGATGCACTAGAAAATTTCAAAGCTTAATGATTTTATGTTGCAATTACAGGATTCGGGTGAGTGAGTCTTAATTCTTAACTTGCTATTATCTACTTTAACTTTTGTTACACCAATTTGAAGATGTTCATATGTAGATAGTGCTTGACATAGCAGTAAATTATTTTTGTTGAAGGGAACTTCAAATGAAGTCTGGTTCACCTGTTACTACTGGCTCTAGCTCTAGCTCTTGTAAGAGGATGAAGGGAAATGAGGGTGAAGACATATTCAGCAAGCTACCTGAATCTGTTGTAGGTCACATACTCTCTTTTCTCCCAACAAAAGATGCAGTTCGCACTAGTGTATTATCAAAGAGTTGGGTATCTCGCTGGACATTCATCGACAAGCTGGACTTAGATGACAGTGTGTTCTATTCTCCAAAGAAGAAAACGGGTGGAAAACAGCATTTTATAAACTTTGTGTACAGGGCACTTCTTCTTACCAGATGTTCAAGTTTGGACAGTTTCTCTCTTGTGATCTGTAATAAGTATGATACGTGCCTTGTTAATACATGGATGTCTAGTATCTTCAACAGGAATGTAAAAAGCCTTCGTATTAGTTCACGTTTGGTACCCCCCTTCTCCGTTGATACATCTCATTCACTTTTTGACTTGAAGTTATTAGAAGAATTGGAAATCAAAATGTGTTTTTGTGCTATAAGAGTTCCCCCAATCTATGCCCATTTTGGATGCTGCCTGAAACTCCTCAAGCTGTGTGGAGTTGAATTTATCATTGATTCCTCTGTTAGCATTCTGTGCCTTAGATTACCAGTCCTCAAAAAGTTTGAGACAAAATACTGTTTTTGGTTAAATGCAAAGTATGTTACTATGGAAGCTCCTCTGCTTGAAAGCATTTACATAGAAACAGGACTATCACATGAGACACGTAGCTGTGCAATTAAGTTTTCTGCTTTGAATCTGGCAGAATTCACTTATTGTGGTTATGGGATATCACAGTCCATTATTCTGTCTGATCCATTATCGGCTCATAACGCTTCTGCTAATATCATTTTAGATCAGTCTGGGTGGTATTGGGAACCAAGAATTGCAGAAACAGGACTCCGTGCTTCTTTGCTTCTCAAACAGTTCAGTCAAGTGAAGCATCTCAAATTTGTTGGGTCACAGGTAAACCTTGAATTATTCTTTCTAGGAAGATCAAGATCATACTTTTAATCTGCAATATCAATTGAAAACTTGTTATCAATATTTAAGTTTCTTACACAAATAATTAGTTAATAGCATGTAGCATATATTAATATGCTGATTTGGGTTTTAAAACTAAGGGTTGCACCGTTGGACTATAGTAGTGGCATATATATTTATAACTAACTAGAATTAAGAGGGATCCATGTTTTTTCACATAGGAGATTACCATCTGTTGTATATATACCAGTTTTTTGGTTGTCATACAGGTTCTGACACAAGAAATAGTGGCTGCTCTACCTGAATTTGGAATGTTGAGCCATTTAAAGCTCGGCTTAGTTTCTGGTAAAGTTTTGTTAGGCCTACTTTTAAAGTCACCAGTTCTCAAAACTCTACATTTCAAGGTTGGTGCTTAGTAAATGAAACTAACAACACTACTTTGGCCGCACTTTTTGTCATATAAGTTGCGTATTATATTAAGTTCTGTGAAGTCCCTGTTGTGACTCATATTGTGATTAATTACTTACCATATTTTTTTTCTATGTTTCTTAACACTTTTTACACTTCACACCAGACTTATATTTGGACTTTGTGTGATGATTTATCACCAGAGAATATCTAACTTCGAGCAAGAGCTTTTGAATTCTGCTGTTGTGCCTGCTTGTTTGGAAGCTACCTTGCGGGTTGTGAAGTTTGGAAAAGTTAATGGACTCGAGCACGAGCTGTGTTTAGCTAAATTTCTGATGGAGAATGGTGTGGTGCTTGAGAGGATGTGTTTCTCCCTTGTGAGAACTTGTCAGGGAAATTCGAAGACAATTGAAGAATTTATAGAGAAGTTGTTCTCATTTAGGAAAGGTTCCTCTTTTGCTATTCTGGAATTTTGGTATGATTAGGTTGCTACAGAAATATGGGGTACAGTTCGTACAGATTTACAAAGCTTTTTTTGTTAGTGCATATCATTTTACCTTGTGAATTTGAACCTACAAATTATCCAGATATGGTGATTCTGAATTTTGGGGCAAATACATTCACATACATTCTTCTATCTGAAATCCACCTCTTTTTTCTTCATTTCTCTCCTTTGTTTTTTCATCACATCATCAACCATATATCTCATTTCTCTCTTTTTTTTTCTTTCTTTCTTTCTCACTGAGGGTGTGAGTGAAGATGGAGTTGACCATAACATTAGTGTTTCATATATAAGTCACTATATACAGTGTCCATTTCAGAACTCCACCAGATAGATAAGTCACTATGTTACATGCGGACCAAGAAAAAGATGAAAGAAGAGAATTAAATTAAATATAGTACAAGAAGCTAAAAAGGGTGACATTTGGTTTTTACTCTTATTTTTAGCTGACACATATTCACTTGTATTTGAAAAAACATCTCTTTAGTTTTGCTTTTATTTCCCCTTTTCATGTACTTACATAAGAAATGAAAATAATTAAGTATTTTCTCCATTTCCTTTATAAATTCATAAAAAGAAGATATAAACAATAATGAAAATTATGTTTTTGTAATTATTTATGAAAATGCACCAGTTAAAAATGAAAAGAAAACATAATGCATCTTTATTCCACGGTGGATAACCATGGTGAACCGAAATCACCGTTGATAAAGTTAATGATTTTGTTGCGGTTTTCCACGATGTATTGAAACATGCATATATAAACTTAAAACAAACTCACCCCAGGTTGCAGTGAGATCAATTTCTAGCAGCAAATGGGGCATTTAACCAGCCCATTTTCATTGCACTCAGCACATCTGAGGAACAATTGATCACTGTTGTCACCATTGTTGGTGAAGACTTTGCAGCTGCCACAACAGGCAGAGCAAATAGCAAATCTTATGTTGGCACAGCCAATGCAGGAGCTCTCAGCAGAATCAATTTCTGTTCCTTCCATAAGCTTCCCAAGCCAACCCATCTCATGTAATCCAACAACTTCATCAGCTCCTCCAATGTACCTCCCCTTGATAAAAAGCTTTGGAGGAATCACTTTTCCACCAAAGATCTTCCACAGCTCCTCCCTGTATTCCAAGTGCAGAGATACATCCCTTTCATGGTACATTACTTTAAAGCTTCTTAGCAAGAACCTGATAGTGCTGCAATCCTGAAAGGTTTTTCTTATCCCTCTCAAGCTTGTTGTGTAGAGAATGATTGAATTGCTGCCTGATCCTGGTGGACAAATCTCTTCAAAATCTGTGAGAGATGGGTGTTCTTTGGTGCATGCCACTTGTTTGCTATTTGGCCCCATCATGGTCTCTGACAAATTAGGAGCCGCCAAGTTCTCATTTGACAAATTGCTGAGACTGAACTCTTCTTCCTCAAAGTACTTTTCATCCTCAATTGCATTGAACTCTAGCTCAGCCAGGCTGCTTTCTTTGTTGTCATCATCATGGATTGGTGGGGTTGGACATTTCTTGATACAGAACACATTACCTGGGGGGTTGAGCTGAAGAACAAGGCCTTGTTTCAAGTTGGTTATGGTTGGGATGAGTTTGAATTTTCTAAGAAAAGTTCCTCCCATTCCTTTCATGTCTTCTAGCTCTGAAAAATAGGATGGCATGTGAGATAGGGTGCTACTATTGCTAATGCTAGCCAGTTAAGGATTGAAGAAAAGAAAGAGGGTGAGAATGACTGGTCTTGAGGGTTCTGGATAGAGAGAAGACAATGGGGTTGATGATAAGTTCACTCTTTTAGCTTCCAATGGCTGCTATATAAATCAGCTTTTGTATTCACATAATCAAATCTGACACTCAGAAGCTACTCACCGAAATTTCTTCCCACAAATTTTTTGGAAACTTGCACAAATTAGAAACTGAAAAGCTCTGTGATGTTGGGTTGCTTTATAAAGTTTTGAGTGATCATTGCATGGTGTGGGGGCATGGATATACCCACTCTCCTCCATCTTTTATCATATTAGAGTGGACTGACCCTCTACCAACCATTTGGTGCCTCAATCATGGTGTGAAGTATGAAAGCATCTGTATCTGGCAATTAAAAACAATAAAGTGGCTCAAATTCTCCTGTATCAGTTTATCCTTTTTTATGGGGGGATTATGTCAGCTTTAATCTTAATTTAACACAGGATTCAGTTGGTTTCATACCAATATTTATTACAGTTGCCCTTGGACTTGGACCATGCCTATTTATTTACCAATTGTAAAGGTGATGGTGTGTACCTATGGTCATAATTGGACACAATTTGTTAAGCGGCAAATGTTTGACTTATTTTGTTCGAGTTTTGTATATGAAAAAAAATTATTATTAAAAGGTGGACATTTTCCACTCATTAAAATGTGGACATTTTCCACTTTAATATGATTAAACACATGGTTAAACAAGAAAAACATCATTTGTGTAAAAGTAGCTTCGTCCTCAGTCAAATTAGAACCCTTGGGATAAAAAAATAATATGCTATGCCTTAACTTGTTGGGAACGAAAAGGAGAAGGAATGTATTCATTTACATGCTCAGTCGTAATTTTTATTGGAGATTCAGAATACATATGCAATGTTTACATTTTCCCTATATTTTTCTTTTTTGGTATTTAAGTTGTAGCTGACCGCCGAAATAGTTGACTCTATTAAGATAATGTTTGACATCTTACACAAGGTTGATCTTATATTATTTTTATTAAGCTGACATATATTAAAGTAAGCTGACTTTATATTATATCATACCTCTGATGTAATAATACATATAGAACAAAACTAATACATCGTAGTTTTCCTGTTTTAACATTTTCATCTAATGATTTATTAAGATGAGGAACGTACCTTAGAATATCAAGTCTGAAATTTGTACCACTAATTAAAAACGTAAATGATTCGTGGTCATACAATTTTTCAGATATCTTTTAGACATACATATTTAACCTCCACAAATTATAAGTGTATATGTCTGAATGATGTCCGCAAAAATTTATATGCCTTGACTCAATTGAAAAACTAAGTATTTATATTACACCAAGTTATTCCTTGAGATGCCAATGTAAGGACAAATATGTCCAAGGACGGCTGCCATTTGCATCTCCTGAGTTGAGACCATGATACCATTGTTTAAGTCCTCAATAATTAATGTCTTCACTGCCAAAAATTTCAAGAAAGAATTTTGGATTTTTTTAACATGATAAGTTTATAATTTCTTCTCATTTTCTTTGCCTCATATTTCACCCCTATTTATCCCAACTATCACCTTTACTTTTTATTACTCCATCTTCAAAGGGAATACATATCAGTGAACCTTTTCAGCATATACTTAGATTTTTAGTCCTTCCATCCGGAATCAAATGCAGCTATCACGCACATAAAGTGAAACTGGATAGTCTTTAAGATTGTTCCAAGTAAAAATTAAGAAAAAAGTACCAAAGTTTGCAATCAATTATATATGTCCATTACCAAAAAAAGTGCATCATTTACCCACCAAACATGTCGAAAGTTGAAGCACTTTTGTGACCAAGCACAGTATACACCCTTACATCCTTGATTGATTGCTTGATAATCTTTAGATATAGGAATAAGATTTTGGATGCAAATTAACCAATCATTTGAATGCAACTCATCTTGATACTCATATCAGACCACATATTTTGTGTTAATCACCAGTAAACTTTAAAGGAAGTACTAGAAATATGTTTATGATTTGTGTACCTCAAGCTTCTGGTCAAGGTGAACTATAATACAAGGAGCTACATTATTGAAAGGGTTCTTTGCTGTTTCTAGAAATAATTTATATGGATCTGATAATGGAGTTCAGGTCTGATCAGCTCGGGAAGGGTGTTCTGAAGAGGTAGAGGGTGTAGACGGGTGGTGGGAAGGCTCTAGGTAGCTTGCTGACCTGGTTTCTTGCCGTGGTGGAGTGTCGGGAGTTCCTTGCACGTTAGCACTCCGAAGCTTAAATTAGTTCCGGTAAGTGGAGAAGTTGAGTTACCTTTGTTCATGGTTTGGTCCTCTTTACATAGCGAAGGGTTAGGCCACCGGGTATGAGGTTTGGTCCACCAGGTACGAGTCTTCGAGGTTTTCCCTTTTAACTGGGGGGTCGAGAGTTGCTTGGGTTGTGGAGGGCCGTCATATTACTCTGACCTCCGTTCCATTGGATGGTTCAGCACCAATTGCTTGTGGGTATGACTCTCTCGAGTGACGTGTTTGCAGCTTGACAAAACGTTCAAACAAGACGGGTTGAAGGGATGTTTCCATAGTCCTTGGACATCGCCAGGCACACGGGGTCCCATACGCATGCTTAAGTGTTTTCCGAGCATTCTGATTGCCGGATTAATGCTATATAGATTCCGGTTGACTAATACAAGTCGGAATTAACCAAAAACAATAGTCCTATAGTTCTGACATTGGCGTAGCCGATGATGAGAGGTACTAAGCATTGTAGGGTGAACGATGTTATTGACTTTGGTTGGAATCGACCCGGAACAAGGGCCTATACCTGTGATCACTCAGCTATCAGCTACGGTGAAAAGAAAAAACAATATCAACTCATGTTTGTTTCCATCAATCATTTTCATCTTCAAAGACTAAGAACCCTGCAGTAAAAGTGAAATATGGTGAGAAACAAGACATAGCAATAACACACAATAGTTCGCTATAAATAAGTAATATATTAATAGCCATCATCAGATTCCATTTGTTTTCCAGTAAAAGTTCCCAATCTTATAGTGTCAACAAGCCATAATTAACCTGACATTTTGGGGTCACTAAATCAGGATACGATATCTTCCAAGTTCCAATGATCATAGTGTGTGAGTTCCTCTGCATTTTAAATATAAAATAATATAAACCATAGCCATCAAAGGTGTCACACCCAGGCCTTGCCAAGTGCAGAACCAATGTCTTGGTTTCTTCAGAGATGGCCAAATTGACATTCTTTTGCTTCGAAAAGCTATTCTACAGTGGAAAACACTTGTTACCGCTTCAAATCCACCTACACCTAGTAAAATATAAGAATAGAAGAGAAAATTAAATGAGGTAATAGAAAAAGAAGAATTATATAAGAAGATAAAGTGGACGGAGATGAGATAAAAGAATATATCAAAACTCTTCTATAATTTCCTCTATCAATTTTCTTCAATTTTTGATGTTTTAGGGTCCCAATTCAATTACAAATGTAATAAACTTGAATGATTCAATTTTGAAATGAATTCATTTTCGTCATTTCATTCATATAAAAGTGAAATGAGTAAGATACTAGCTCAATTCTCCATCATCTCATTTTCTTAGTCACAAAATCACCCAGTCCAAACATCCATGACTTGCAACCAGCAAGAGAAGAATTCTGCAATCCTTTTCTTTAAGATCATCACAAAAACAAGTCTTGAAACTGGGAAGCTGGTAAATATTCTCTCCTTCATCTCCTCTTTTTCTCATTCTGCTCATTTTCTATCTTCTTTGAGATTTTTACTACTATCAGGTGGAAACTATACAAGACATACATGCATGGTCCCAAGTATACACAAAGTTCCTCCCTTCCATGCATTTGGAGTGATCATTCATGAAATAGAACGAAGTTATTAGTACAATTGATTAAAACAAATTGAATTTCTCTGATATGCTTTTGTGAATTTTATCATGCATGCATGCTAACATTAAGCTCTATGCAGAGGGTTCCAAATGGTTTCACTACGAAACATGGTGGTGATGTGTCAAACCCAGTGTTTCTAAAGCCTCCAGATGACAAAGAATGGAAGATACACTGGACTAAAGAAGATGGTTATCTTTGTTTTGAAAAGGGTTGGAAAGAATTTTCTTCATACTACTCCCTTGATCATGGCCACTTGGTCTTGTTTGAATACAAGACAGCTTCTCATTTTGCAGTCCACATATTTGAGAAAAGTAGCATTGAAATAGAATATCCTTTCCATGACAACCTTGGTCAGATTTTGGAGGAGAGACCTCCATGTAAGAAGAGTAGACTGAAATCACCAGTGTCATGTCCTCAACCAAGTAAGAAATTGAGAACTTGCACAAGTGGAAATGTTGGAAGCAGCTCCAAATTGCCAAAGTTGCCTAATCAGAATGTTAAAGGGACAGAATTTGAGAAGTCAACATTTGCAGATGGTATGTATTTCATAATTCCATTTAAGAAATTGAGGTTAATTTTCATAACATAAACAAGTTGTTCAATTTTTCAGGGAATGTGGGTGGTGGTGCCCTTGAATGCCTAAAAAGGAAGAAGAAGTTAACTTGTAAAAATTCTAAAACCCCCTCTTTCAAAGTTGTCATGGAACCTTCCTATGTTGATCAATACTTGGTGAGCTAGCTTTTGATTAGCATCATTTTTGTCTGTTAAGTTAGTTTCATAACATAACTTGTTAGTCGTTATTTTGTCATGAAAATCCAGCATGTTCCATCAGATTTTGCAAAAAAGCATTTGAAGTACAACCAAAGTGATCTCATCATCTTTCAAGACATGGGTGGGAAAACTTGGCAAGTTAAATATCTTCTTGGAAGAAGCAGAATCGGTTCTGGATGGAGGAAATTTGTAGTAGACAATAATTTGAAAGTGGGGGATGTTTGTGATTTTGTGTTAACCAAAAACCAACCTCTTTCTTTCAAAGTATCAATCTTGCGACTTGGGGGAGATCAACCACATTCTACTCCACCACAAGGTAAATCCAAGTTGATCTTTCTTAAAGTATTACTCTGTTTCATCTTCATACATAGTAATGGTTGTAGTTTTCTTCCTCAGAATCTGGAGTTAATGGCTTAGACCCTGCAGCAAGAATCATAGATGAAGAAAGTGAAACTACTATTAACAGGAAAGGTAAATTCAAAAAAAAAAAAAAATTGTTTCAAAATTATGCTGAGTGCATCCCTAAACTACTTAGTTTTGTTGTGTTGCCATACAACAGCTCTGAACCAAGCTAATAAATTCACCTCAGAATTGGAAAATCCCTATTTCACCATCCATATAAAGCCAAGTAACCGGAGGGATTCCAGACAGGTAAAGGTTTAATTTATTAAGCAGCAAATTGAAGAGGTGAGGTAATAGATCCTCTCATGTCACATAATATTAGTATTGCCACATTCAATTTTGTGTTTATTGTTGGGTTTACCAAGTTGTTTAGAAATGAGCTAGTTGAAAATTATGAGAGAATAACCCACAAACCCAGGTTTTGAGTAAAGATACGATGTTTGGTTATCTTTGTGGTCTTTTGGTGTTATGGTGCATTTAGGTAAACAACTTAATTAAGCAAGCGCGTTAATGGAATAAACTCACAAACCCACAAGCTCTCTCAAACATTTGCATAAGCGTTTATGCTACAAGATAAACTCAATGTTGAGTTGATTTGTGCATGTTGTACTCGTTTGGAATCAGCTTGTCTCCCTAACAGATCTTGGTGTGAAGTTGATGCAGCAGGAAGTACCTAGTGAGTTTGTGAGGAACTACTTGAGTCGGAAACAGTGCTTGATGTTACTATTTGAAGGGAAACCGTGGCCTGTGAAGTTGAACCGTTATCCAAACGCGGGTACAAGCAAGTTGTTTAGAGGTTGGTCCAGGTTTGCAAGAGAAAGTAAATTGGTAACCGGAGATGTTTGTGTCTTTGAACTCATCAACAGGGGAGATGCATATACTGTGCCTGAGCTTCATCTTCATATTTTCAAAGGCTAATTAATGCCTAATGCTATATAATGGGTTATCTATCACTAAACTTGATCTTTTATGGTAATGTAAGTATTAATCCTGAACACAGTTTATCAGGTTTTTAATGTAACCTAATCTAGAAATCTACATTTGAAATCTCTTCCTCAACCAATCCAATCATTTAACTAAAAGGCCAGTTAAGTTGGACCTACATAAGCCCAAAAATAAAATCAGTTATCAGGTGAATACTATGATTTGAGTTTAATTATAGTTAATTAAACTCTTCACTTGAGTTGAGTGTCATATTATTAGCCTAACCCACGAACACATTAACTTTAACTATATATTAATATTTGTTAGTGTTCTTTACATTAGAGGTCACGAACGTTATCATATATCTCACCACTCCTTCAGTGCTGGTATCGATTAGGACTTAGGAGAAATAAGAAAGTACGGTGATTATTTGGTTGAGAAGATTCTAACGCAGATTTTTCAATTTTAAAAGCTTCATATCCTAAAAGTGAATCTTCGTTTTTTATTTTTATTTTGTTATGGGAAAAGTGAATCTTCATTAGAACTTAATTAGTAAGTGGGGATGACAGATTAAGAAACACTAATATCCGCTTGTAAATAAAAGCTTAGTGGCAATCCCTCGTTTTCATTTGAATTTATGGTACTTTTTTAATCATCATCAGGGACAAAAACATAGTTTAGCATACAACTTTTCACCGATTAAATATAGAACAAAATTGTCACTTTGAAATTGTTAGTTTATCCACGTAACTCAATATGTAAATTTACTTAGCTTTTCATTTTCATTTAAATGATAGAGAGAGACATTAAATATTGTAGCTGACATGCACAAACACAACACACGACCGCTAAACAAATAAATTTCTTTACTAATCATATAAGTTTTGCATCAAATATTTTGTTTTGCCTTTATTAATTTTTTACTAATACATGTATCTTCTAGGTGGGACATTCTTATTGAGACTGAGAATATCTACAACATAGTTCAGCAGCTCTTCTAGCGCGATATTATTATAACCAGAGACATTGTTTAAGGAGAATTAAGCATGTACCACCTGTTTTTCTTTTTATTTAAACCACAAGTATCATTATCATCCACATAATCAATCTTGTTCAAGTCGCATAAGACTATTGTAGGTTAAAGTTACAATCTTATTCGAGTTGTATATGCCTATTATAGGTATAAATTTCTCTCCACAAAATATTTAATGTAACTTTATTTATAGAAACTCGAACCCGAAACCTTTAAGAATAATAATGTGTCAATTGATCTACACATTTAATGGTATTCAATTTGAACCAACCATTAATTTCCCCCGATCAGTGTTGCAAAATCCAATATTATGACCTTTTTACTTATTTTTGGTTTGCAAATCCAGTATTTCAAAAGTTCTCAAGCCACGCATTGCCTAAGTATATATGAATGCTAAGATTTTTTTTTCTTAAGGTATCTCATAGTCGACCGTCATAAGATTAATCCCTTGAGGCTCTGAGATCACATTAAGTGAGTAGGTCTCTCCCAACAAATGTTTCTCCATACGCACTGCTCAGATGGCGGGCACTATGGGATCGTATCCAAACGAGGGAAAATCTGTTAAAAAGAGGAATCATAACAGCAGATGCCGAATCTCGATGCCCCTTTTGCTCACACGAGGTAGAATCCATGGATCATTTACTGTTTACTTGCCCCTTCTCTTCCTCAGTGTGGATGTCTTGCTATAAATGGCTGGGACAGATTACAGTACTGCCAGGAAACTGCAGGATGCACTATCTCCAACACGGATTCGGAAGCTGGAACAAAAACCAACAAAGGGGAGTTTGGGCAATTTGGTTTGCTATTGTGTGGTCGCTGTGGCTACACAGGAACTCCACTGTGTTTAGAGAAGGGCAAATTGATATGGACAGGGTGATTGATGTCGCTCAATACCGAGCCTGGAGTTGGATCTCAGCAAAGTTTAAAGAGTTTCATTTCTCTTTGTATGAATGGAACACAAACCCAGTCTATTGCCTTACTCAAATCCGGCATTGAGCGCTGATGGATAACAGGGAATGCAGAATCAAAATTGAATTCAAGGGAGGAGGTGCTGCTGATTACTGGATTTAAACTCCCAAACATCAGGACAGTTCACCAATATAGCTGGTATGCATTGCGGAACAGAACATATTGCTTTTTATGAAGGCTCGTGGCTAGTGGCTGTAAAGGCTACTGTTGGAACTATCCATTGGCAATATTGGTCATGAAGGCTTATTAGAGGATGGGGTAGTATTTATTGCTGTGAGCTGCTGTAATGTTAGCTGCTGCAATGCTAAAATTGGTTGAAGCTTTCTTATTCACAGATTTAGGAACAAAGGGCCATGTTAATTCTAGACCAAGTCTGTCTATAAATTAATTTGCTCTAGTTGTAGATCCCTCCCCCTCTCCCTCTCCACACTTCTTCCCTCTCTTTGTTCTCTTTTCTCCCTCTTCTCCCTTCATATGTATTATGGGTTGGGTCACCCCTTGTGCCCCCTTTAATGCAATTCTTTAGCTTATCAAAAAAAAAAAAAAAAAAAAAACTTAAAGTGCTCAACTATCTACTGTTGTACTACACCTTATTGGTAAATTGTTAAGATTAAATGATGATCATTATTTCCTTAGTATCTTCTAATATTTGAGATACTTCAAATATACTGCTTCCATTTCTTAATAACTGTGCATTCAGAGAAAAAATATTTGTTTTTATATATATGCGCACTTAGAATTTTAAGAGAATACTAATTGATATTTTTCAAGTAATTCCCCTTGTGAGAATAATAAATGAGGAGAGATAAGATATATTTTAAAAGGTAAAATATGAAAATAAATAATACTTTTTTGAAAAATGAACAAAATTAATTGCACTTTTTAATATGTGTGTTTCTTCTATTTTTTAAACTGTTAATAAGAAACGAAGAGAGTAGTTGCCATGGGATGCATCATATGGTGATGGATAAATCTTAATAATTATAACTAACTATATTCGGTCAATGTGAAAACACAAAGTCATGTGTTTTTATGCACACATACTAGTTTTATTGACAATTTTCTGGTGAATACTTGTATTTATACACTCACATTATCTTTCACCCTACTTTCATCTTCTCTATTTCTATCTCTCTCTTTTATATCATGTAATGAATTATAACGCTCTGTCACTCTCTTATCTCTCTTCAAAAGTGAAGATGCTTACTACTAGGGTAGTCGAATAACATTCGGCCCAATCCGAAACTACTATATTTGAGGCATTTTTTTGTCCAATTGGGTGATGCGGTCGAAAAACGGGTTCATAGGTGCAAAAAGTTGGTTTTTGTGATCTTTTGCGGTTGGGATTGAATTAACAAAGAAAAAGTCAAAAATTGGCTCGACTGATACACACCTAGTTATAACAAAAAAATTATGCAACCCAACCATATGAAGTAGAGAGGCAACTCATAACCACTGATCGAGCGGTAACTGTTTATGTTTTGCGTGCCTCAGTTTTCATTGATCTAGCTTTTTTCGGCCTAAAACTGACTCTAATATATTGATATGCCTACTCACTGCAATGTGATATATGAAAACATTCATTTACAGCTTCGACCGACCTAGGACTAGGACTTTGTAAAACTCGTGTCATGAAATTGGGCTTTGAACTCAGTATAAAATTATCGCAAATACTGATGAGACGTTCTATAAGTCGTCGAAAAATCACATTGTTACCATCGGTAACCCTTTCCTTTAAAAAGTAAAATAAAAATGAATTATTCACACCATGCCTGTCAGCAATTTGAATATATCAATAACTTACGACCGACATGATCGTCAATAACTTGGCCGGCTTTTCAAATTCTTGATGTTAGCTTACCGGTGGTCAAAACCAATGGCAAGTCTACCGTAATTTAAATTTTTTTCTCAAAACGTTCTCTCTCCATGCCTTTCTCCAATTTCCTTTCTTATACACTTAAACTTTCTTCTTCTTCCAGTTTCATGGTTAGTTAGAGTTAGTTTTTTTTCTTTCGTTCAGTTAGCATAATAACTAGCTGAGCTTTTTGTAATGACTAACTGAGCTGAATGAATAGAAGAAACACAATAATGTTTCTCCTATTTCTCTAAGTTGTTTGAACTCCTTCAAGAACATGTGCTTGATCGGACAAATTAAACATACAAACAAAAATCCCCATCAGCAATGCAAGCACACTTTTAGGAATGGAGGTCTCTTTCTCCACGCCAAAAACTGCTTTTGTTTGTTTTTTATTTGTTTTTTCCTTTTTGGCAAAAGCTTTTGTTTCAAGCAAGAAAAATATTTTGTTGCCACTTATTTCACACCATCCTGATAAGAGAGATAAAAAATAAAATAAAGAGATATGATAAATGAAAGAATAGACACAAAAAGTGGGTGAAAATAGAAAAATAAAATAAAATAGTTTGAATATAATTATTATCATTTATTTAACCACATATGCCTTCTATTGAGATAACTTTATTCATTTTCTGATATAAAAAAAAAACTTTATTCACCCCGTTGCGATGTGGTGAAGACAAAAGGTTTCCTCAAGCAATTTTTAAAAATTGAAATATCAATTCTAGACGTTCAAATAATTATTTTTAACCACTACAATCAACACTTATTAATTATATAATTATTTTTTAGTTCTTGTCAAACTATTCGAATACAATGGTAATTTCTCTCAATAAATAACTTTTAGCGCTATAATTATTTTTATTGAAGATATAGAAATAGAAATAAAGGTAAAAACTAAAAAGCAAGAGAAAGGTCCCTTGGCGTATCCATATATATAGTGGTAGCTAGTGTCTCTCTCATAATCTTTTAGCAATTGCAAGTGCAAGTGCAATCATCCGATGTGGAATGCAAATCTACTTGCCAAATACAAACACGCACCTCTTTTTATTTAATTCCCTTTAATATTATCAAGTGCGTTAGCAACACACACTCACACATTTTTTTATTTCTAAAATGTTAAACATATTTTCATCACTTCTTAAAAATTATATTGACTTTTTAAAAAAAATAAATAAGAGTGTGTTTAAAAAAATATGTTATTATATAGCATTTTTCTAATATTATTATTTTTCTACTTGGATAGCCATTGTGCTTTTGGGTCACCACTCACCACACGCCACAAGTGACGCTTCATTCCTCATATCAGCTTCTTTTAATTTTTCTTTAAATAACATAAAGTCCCAAAAGGTTAACTTATGACTTAAGAGATGGGAATAAACGACATTAAATTGTAAGGATTAAGGTTATATATCTTTCAGCTCAGCTAGGATAAATCTACAACTAATGTTTCATTCTTCTAAAGGGTTGGATTTGACTTATAAAATATATATATAGTTCCGGTAACATAGAGTTAAATTGAATTTCAACTTCAAATTCATTTTATAATCTATAGTCTTTAACTTTAATAAAATAAATGAATTTAGTTTTTTGGTGCAGGCAGTTTAAGCTTAAGCTGTTATTAATTCATTTTGTGTCAGTTAAAAATCGCAACTATAAAATTAACACTAGAGACTAATTGCACATATTTCGTTAATATTAGTGATTAAAAAAATGATTTTTTTTTTAAATGGACCAAATTTAATTCACTCGTATTTTATTGGGTGTAAAAACATACTTAACAAAAAAATACTCCCTCCGTCCCAAATTGTAGGGTTTTTTTCAGACAATCACGTCTATTAAGAAAACATGTAATAAACTAATTAATATGTTGGTTTTGTTACTTTTTATACAAATCTTCCAAATATGCCCCTATTTAAAAAAAAATTGTAAATTGTTAATGTAAGTATTGGATTGGATATACCAAAAGTTGGTTGGGAATATGAAAGAAGTAATTAGTAGAGGTGATAATTAAAGTTTTGGAATTTAAAATATAATGAATGCAGGGGGTAAAAAAGGAAAAACTTATTTTACTTTTTCCTGAAATCTAGAAGGGGTCTTATAATTTGGGACACCGAATTTATCTCTAAAGGACCTTATAATTTGGGACGGAGGGAGTACTATATTAGATTCACGAAATATATCTACTCCCTATACATTAATTAGGTTCCTTCCATTTCAAACCACATTAATTTGCTGGTTGAATGTGCGAAAATGGAACAGTATTTTGCTCTTTTTTAACCCAAATTATAGTTTTTAATTAGTCAGCCTCCTGTACTTTTTTATTTTATTTTAAAATGGACTAAATATATAAAACAATTTAACAATATAGTATAATATTTCGTTCTGTTTTACTCTCTCCGTTCCTTTTTATAACAGTTAAATTGAGAAGTGTTGTGTTCCTTTTTATAAGAACCGACTTGAAATTTGTAATGCATTAATTATTTTTTGACAAATTTACCCTTGCTTAATTGGATTTTCTCTCTCTTTCCACTATGTAATGCATTAATGATCAATAGAAATTTTAAAAAGTAAGTTGGGGCAATTGTGAAAAGTTAGTGTAAATTAAGAATAAATTAAATATTAAAAACCACCTTAACTACTTTTCTTAAGAAGTATGCAATAGTTGTTTAACTCTTATACAAAGTAACGGATGGAGTAATACCTTTATCAAATCTTACCTTAATAATTTGAAATGCAAAAAGTTATGCAAGGATGCTCGTGGCAGGATAGTGGAGCATATGAAGATTAAGATTGTAGAATGAAATTTTTTCCTTTGTAGTGAATGATAGGTTTGAAGAATTAATTACATTAATAGCTGAATTGATTAATATATATTACTCTTCTCATGATCAACTAGTATATGATAGTAGAATCTTCTACTTTTTACTGTCTAAAAAAATGTATTATGCAGGCACATAAATAGGTAGGAATATATTCCTAAATTGGGTTATTATAGACTTATATTATATGGACATGTTTGGCATCACTTTATGGACAAACATTTACTTCCTTTTTTTTCACATTTACTATAGCAACAGATTCTTCTACACATTTCAATCATTTTTCTAATAATTTAATTATAATATGATTACAAAACCTAATTAATTGAATATATCTTTAAAACTTACTCAATGACAATCAGTGTATACTATAGAGCTTTCCCCCTTTTGGTTTATAGATTAAACAACAAGTTGGATCCAATCAAGCAACTTATTATTCTACGGACAATTATTAAGACATCTTTAAAGTAAACTACTTTACTACATGCACCTTGCGCCTTTTTTGTTTATTACTTTATTATAATTTATTCATCCTTCTAACATGAGACACACCTTATTATAGTGAGCTTATTACTAAACAGAAAGATATATATATAGCTATTAATAGAAGGACAACTTTCTGCTTAAAGTCCATAAAAATGAATCACATTTCACTTTGACTTTTTAATCCAACAATAGCTTGATTTGATTTAATTCGATTCAACCTTGTTAGGCCATGAACAGTTGTAGAATTTAATTTTGTGATTTAATATTTCTCTATTTGATGAATATAAGTGGTATTAGCAATTATGCAATGTATAGATGAGAAAGTTGTTATCATAAAATTTCATAACATAAAGGTTCTTTTTTTAGAAAGGAGGGGGAAAAGTAGCAAAGGGTCATGATAAAGGAGCCGGATAAGGAAGGAGGTGTTACTAGGTCAAAGTTAACTTTAACTTGTAAAGCTTCCTTAATTAGGCAACATTTGTCATTTGGTGGAGAAAGTTAAAAACAATTTAGACGGCTAATAATGAATATATATGAAGCTCAACAGTGAAAGGTGAAGGGAACATAATTTATACATTATCACTACAATTCAAATGGCTCGTAGAGCCACCAACTCCAAAGCATTAACTATATTTCCCTCCTAACTTCCTGTTATTTAAGGCTCCAAAACATCTTTTAGGTAAATTATTGAATAAATTTTAGGTTTTAAAGAAGAAAAAGAGTTTTTTTATAAATTAATTAATTTTAATAGACGATGAACATATAGTAAATAACTCATACTAAATATTGTTTTTTATAACAAATAGAAACATGATTGGAGAGTTAGTAATGTTTTAATATGATCTACCATATAATTGCCTAAAATTCAAACAAAGTATGTCATTTAAATATTTATTTATGAATCGCAACCTAGCCCCTCATTTAACAAAAAAAAATAATATTTACTTACAAATTACCTTCAAGTAATAGTACATTCCAAATTACCTTCCAAGTCATTCATTTACAAAATATCTTCCATAAAAAATGAATAATTTTATTTTACCACCACCTTTGTGTCCACAACCTACTTAGATTTACTTGTGAAAGTACCAATATTCAAAAAATCAAATCTGATTAAGCAATATGAGCTATAACTTTACCCATATCTGTCAAAAAAATATGAGCACTCTGCTTATTTAACATTGCATTCGGGAGCCGATATAACGGTTCTAATTCATTTAACACTGTACTGAGTTGTACAATATACTACTTTCAGACAGCAATCCAGCATTAATTAACGCAAATGCATTCTTCTAAACTTAAATCTTTCTAACTTAATTTTGTCAAATCAAAATTCTGCTCAATTTCAAAACCAACTTAAACTATATCCTAGCACTTAAAAGTTTATAGCCGGCTTTAAAATATAACCCAAACATGAAGCTTAAGGCTGATCCCAAAGGTTTATAGCCGGCTTTAAAAAAAAAACCCCAACATTCGCAGTTACTAGGTATATCATTTTCACCTTCTCTTATATTTTTAGATCTCTTGAGGTAAAACTCGAATTAAGGTTTGAAATATAATAGTTTCTGTGTCAACTCAAAACACCAAAATAAAGAAAAAAGCTAGGGCCTAATAGAGTGGACCCTGTTTACACACCATCATCTCATTCTTTGTAGTTTGTAGCAGGAAAAACAGGGTACTAGACACCCACCCTGTAATTTGATGCCCTGAAACAACAACTTGTATAACGTAGGCTGCAACGAAAGTGATGGATTACTTGAGTAGTTATGTCAATTTAGTTTTTCAAAGGGCTTGAACGGTTTAAATGTTGGAAGCAACGAGCTATTCACATGTGGCAAAGCACTTGAAATAGAAATGACACATCTAGACAATTTTCTTGAATAACCTAAATTTTCAATAGAAAAAGTTATGCTGTATGACAAATTTTGGTCCACCATGGCTACAGCCCCAACTTAACGAATTTTGAATTCTCGTTAAAACCGCATCTACGGTTGTACCAACTCTTGTTGGTATGCAATTCTCTTACATAGCGGCAACCGTGACTGCAGTTTAAAATAATATTAAAGAAGATATTTTCTTATTAAAATTTCATATAGTTTTTTATATGAATTTTTTTTATCTATCTCTTTTTTCATTAAAATAAAAAAGAGATATATACAAATTATATAATATAATGATATCACATGAAATTTTAAAATAAGATGATATGCTCCGAATGGAACTGGCCTCTTTCATGAGCTAAGCAACAAGCATGCAAATTTAGGACCATTTCTAAAATATCTAAAACGTATCACGAAGAACATCATCAAGTTGCATTATTAGTAGAATATAGAATTAGAAAGCATTCAAAAGACATTGCCACAAACAGATGGGTGGACAGTTAAAAAATATAAGTCTAGTTTGGCCACTTTACCCAACTTTTTGTTGCACAATCCTATTTTTGGTTTAAGAATGTACAAAAATATGGAAAAAGGTAGACCAGGAACTAGTATCCCTATAAATAGTGGAAAAGGATTAGTGGCAATGTTTAGAATACTAAATTACATCTTTGTATTTGTATGATAAAGGAAGTGATTGAAGAGAGAGAGAGAGAGAGAGTAATGCTCAGCTGTTCAAAATCATTTATTTAATGATAAAATATTGAAACTAAATTTGATTGAGTGGATATTAGCCTTGGATTTCCAACATGGACAGGGTGTACTTCATTTTATAGCGTTTTTGTTTCTTTATGTCTGCCGTATGAAATTTTGTAATGAGTTTTAGGAAAACCAATTGAACTTTTATTATAATTAATTCTGAAATTTGTAAACTATTTAGGTAATTACTTTGCAAAATTGATTCTGAATTATACTTAATTGTAAACGAATTTTTAAACATAGACAAAATATAGCTTATGGACTACCGCACTTTGGATCGTGTCTTCATCAGATCTAAGATGATGCCAGTCACTTTTTATGCAAAGTAAATTACCTAAATTTAGATATGATGGTACACATTTAATTTTAGTAAATTGGATATAAGTGCATGTTAGGAATACCAGTTGTCTGATCTTTGACCGAACGATCTATATTTGTGACAGATTCGTCTCAACCACAAATTCAAACATGCTTCTAGAATTATATCTTTTTTTTCCTCATAAAGTATCATCACAATCGGCAGTCATGAGGCTAATCCTCCTGAAGCTTGGATATCACATTAAGTTAGCAGACATCCCCAACAATATATTTTTCACACACTATCTAATAATCAATCACTAGACATAATATTTAAGGAGTTTAACTATGTATCAAATTTCCTAATCTTGTTAGCTACATGAGATTTTGTTTTGGGAGATAGAAAGGTAGAGAATTTGGATTTGATCTTAAAATAATAATTCATGTTAGAAATAATATAAAGTAATAAACAGGGCACATAGTACTAAGAGGTGGTGGAGGGTCCCTGATTAAGCATGAAAACCAAACCCCATTGGTGCACATTTGTATGCATTTAATTTCCCTCTTCTTTACCACTTCCACTTTCTCTCACCTTTGTGTGTGTGCTTCATATTCTACCTACATGGCTCCAACCTAATGGGGTTTTTCTCTGTTTATGTGTAGGATTCTTGCTGCTTCCTCATCTGCTTGTACTACTGAGTCTCTCATGTCAGTGCACTCCCTTTCAATGTTTCTTCTTCTTCATAGACTATGTTTCTATTGAGTTTGACTTTTGTGTTAGAGTAAATCTCCATTTTAATTTTAATCCCTAAAAGATACCACTTATAACTATCACGTCCTCATACTTTAAAAATTGTATTTTTTAATCTTGAAAGTTTAGATGTCGGGCAAACCAGTCATTGAAACTCGTAAAATCCTCTAATGGAAGTGCATATGTGGCAAAAAAAAATTCACGCAGGCGTCCTACGTGGCACATGACGTGGTCTCGATTATTTTTCTCTCCTAAAAAACACTGTTAAACTTGTCCATGGCCACATGTCCACATGTCCACATATTAGAGGTGTCAAATTCGGGCAAATTAGTCATTGAAAGTGTAAATTATCGGTCAAGTTAGTCCTTCGTTATTAAAATTCGAAATTTTACAAAAAAAAGTGTGAGTTAGGTTTAAACATGAAACTTGGAAGTAGCAAAACCAATTTTTTAGTTTTTAATTTGAGCTAGGTCAAGAAGAAGAACAGAGGAAAAAAGGTGGTGCCCCGCTCCACTGAGGTAAATAGAATCGATTGATTTCGGCGATTTTCGTTTCGTTTAGTTTTAATTTTCTTAATAATTTTTTATTTTTTTTGTTCAAACTAGCGAAATATATCAAATGAATAACAGGAAGAAGAACAAGAATGATATAAACACATAAGTAGCTCAACTGGAAAAAAATTGATTTTGCTACTACATATGCACTTCCGTTAAATGACCTGACAAAAAAATCTTCCGAACACTGGTTTGCCCGACGTCTAAACTTTCAGGGATTAAAAAAAACTATTTCTAAAGTATGATTAGGTGACAACCATAAGTGGAATATTTTAGGGGCTTATTTTTCATAACTCCATCTAAGAATCTAACACTAGAGAAAATGTTGAGAATTTAAATTTGATCTTATAATAATAATTCATGTTAGAAACAATATATAGTACTATAAAACAGGGCACATAGTACTAAGAGGTGGTGGAGGGTCCCTGATTAAGCATGAAAACCAAACCCCATTGGCGCACATTTGTATGCATTTAATTAATCCCTCTTCTTTCCCACTTCCACTTTCTCTTACCTTTTTTGTGTGTGCTTCATATGGTACCGACAAGCTCCAACCTAATGGGGTTTTCTCTGTTTATGTGTAGGATTCGTGCTGCTTCCTCTTCTGCTGGTACTACTGAGTCTCTCATATCAGTGCACTCCCTTTCTATGTTTCTTCTTCTTCTTCTTCATAGACTATGTTTCTATTGAGCTTGACTTTTGTGTTATTAGTTTTTTTTTTGGGAGGGGGGGTGGGGGACTTTTTTTTCTTCCTTAAATGCTTTCTGTGGTTTGGTTTCTGTATCTGGGTTTTGTATTTTGTATGTATGGTTCATTGTTTGTACTTTTCTGTTGGAATTGTTGTTGGACTTGTCTTTCTTGATTGTAATTCCCACCTTACTTTTGTCTCTTTCTACTTATGCTCACTCCTATGTCCCATCTTCAAGTTTTAAACTCTCTATTGCTTAGCCTTTCTTGTGTGATATTGAATATTTTATATTATCATAATTTTTTATAAGCTGTGGAAATTGAAATTCTGTTTTGTGCATTTTTCGATCCAGCTCCTTTTTTCTGACGTTTATGCTGAAGACTGGATAAAAATCCCAGGTAGAACATACTGTTTTTGCTTGTTCTCCCTTCTTTTTTATTGGAAGAATTTATCCCTTTAAAAGCTGTATATTGTTTCTGGCCCTCACCCTTGTTAATGATTCCACATGTTTTGGTATTTGTTTTTCCATCTTACCGTACAGGAACTTGTTTAAAGATTAACTTAGAAATAATCTTTTGGATAATTTTGGAGGGTGCATATGGCGATGCAAACTGCTAATCTCATAGAACATGAAGGAATTGCTCACAATTTTGTGGGGCAGTTGTCATCTGCAACTTCAGCACCCTGGTGGAGTGCTTTTGGATCTCAAGCTGTTTATGGGGAGTCTTGTGGCCAAATGAAACCATTTTCGTTGGAGCCGCCTATCTCGGTAGATCAACTTGGTGCCGGTAAGCAATCGGCTAGAGGAGCTGAACAAGTGGTGGTGGCCAAAGGACACACAACTCAGTTTACCATCTTTCCAGGTATTTAATTTGATTGTGGATGTATCACTCTATTTGAGTTGTATTATTTTGTGTCTGTTTGGATTGACGTTGTCATAATTGATTTTGGTAAATATGATTTTAGTAAAAGTGAGTTGAAACTGAAGTGCTTTATATTTGGACACATTTATGAAAAAAAAAGATTTTTGTAGGATAATGTTGTGAAATCCAATTGTAAAATCTCACAATTGATTTTGGGAAATGCAGAAGCTACTCTCTCAAACTTGTAGCAAAATTGATTTTGGGACGAAATCAGTTCTTTTGGGACTAAAATCAACTGTTCAATATGACTCCAAACATCTATGCTGTCATCCAAAATTGGTTTTACTCTATCAGAGTTCATTCTGAGGCAGTGTAGTAAAAAACTAGCTTTAAGAAGCGTAGAGGGTCCTAAAACGTAAAGCGCTAAAGCCTAGCACTAAAGCTAAAGTGCTAAATGGTATATATAACAAAAATTCTTAGGATGTCATACATAAATCATAAAGTATCATAAAACTTAACTCATAATTCATAGGAATGTCATAAAACACTAATTTAAAACACCATAAAACTTAAGCATAAAGTAGTTATCATCATCAAAACATAAAATTTGAACATCAAAGTTCTCATAATCAAAGCATAAAACTTAAACATCCAACAAAACCCGGTTCTATTTGGATCAGCACTAAAGCGTAGAAGCTTCAAAAGCGCGCTTCTGAGCTTTTGCTAAGCTTCTGCATGCTTTAGCCTGAATTAAGCTTTAGCCGGCGCTTAAAGCAGGAGGGATCTGAAGCGCGCTTTAGCGCACTTTTGACTACACTGGTCAATGCCCACATGCATGAAGAATGATTGCCGTTCCCCCTCCCCCCTTCTCATATTGTCATCCGAAAGCTCCATAAAAAAAGTGTTGGTGATCAAATTGTAACACAGAAACAATGATATTATCCTCTTAAGTCCATCTGCTACCTTCAAACACTCTTGAAGTTGAATATTTCTTGGCATAAATTTAGAATCTAAAAACATGTCGTAGACTCCAGTAGAATTATCGGTTGCTTTAAACTATCAGAGAAAAGCATTTCTTTTCCAATTGTTTTGAACTTTGAAGTGACAGTTTTTGCCACACTCAACACTAACTGCTAAGACGTTTCATCTGCAGATGATTGTAAAGTGTTAGGCGGTGCACAGAAGCCTCAGACAACCAACACTCGTTTTGAGCTAGGATTTAGTCAGCCTATGGTAAAACCTCTGAAAAACAAACCACTTTGATGTTTTAGTATTTTATTTGTAGACATATTTTGCTTATGCTTGGTAAGTTTTCCTTTGTAGATCTGTGCTAAATATCCTTACACGGATCAATATTATGGGCTCTTCTCAACTTACGGACCTCAAATTTCGGTTTGTCTTTAACTTCAGCAAGCTTCTTGATCTATATAAACTATGCTATGCTTTCACCATGCGCCTTTAGTTATCATTTGGTGATCTACTGTAAATTTTTTCCTACTTACTCATCAATGTATGTATCATCATTATCAATATAGGGGCGTATAATGCTGCCACTTAACTTGACAACCGATGAAGGACCAACTTATGTAAATGCTAAGCAGTACCATGGAATCATTAGGCGTCGACTGTCCCGTGCCAAAGCTGTGCTTGATTGCAAATTGACTAAACGTCGTAAGGTATGATTCCTCAAAAATTTGTCATCCTCAATTATTATTTTGGTTTCGAAGCTGTGTAATCTGGAAGCTGCTTTGGTCTCAATTGAGTTAGGTTGACTCACTTAGAAGGCTAAACTCTCCTTATGCTTGTTTTTTCTTTCCGCAAAACTTGCAGCTGAAACCTTTGTTTAAGGAGAATTGAGCATTTTTCCATTTTGACCATTAAGAATTGATATTTTTAACTTTAAACTAATGATTAATGAATATAATATGGCCTCAGCCTTGGCTTTAAAACATTGTAGTTGTGATAGGCTGGTCTGACTAAATTTATGTGGAGAGCAATTCTGTACCCAAGACAAGAGCTTTGTGAGCTGTATGCTGATTACAAACTTTAACTACTTGTGAAATGGTATTGTTTCCTTTTCGCTTTTCTTAAGAACTGTGTGTTTGTATTTGTCTTACAGCCCTATTTGCACGAGTCTCGCCATCTCCACGCATTGCGTCGACCAAGAGGATGCGGTGGTCGCTTCTTGAACACAAAGATTTCTGCTAATGGAAATGGCAAAACTGGAAGGGACGTGATGAAAACTGGTGGTGAACAACTACTGCAGTCAAGTGGTTCTCAGGGTTCTGATGTCTTTCAATCTGAGGTTGGAACCTTAAACTCTTCAAAAGAGACTAATGGGAGCAGTCCAAACATTTCTGGTTCAGAGGTGACCAGCATGTATTCAAGGGGAGGTTTTGACGGCTTTGCTTTCAACCACCTTGGATCTTCTGTCTACCCTCTGGGAGACATGATCGATTGTGGGCGCGGCATCATGCCGACGAAATGGGTTGCAGCAGGAGGTAACAGTTGCAACCTTAACACATGATCGGCGAATAATCAAGTGGGGATTTGGTGCAATGTTGCAGCAAACCCTGTCCTTGATGAGACCAGATGATTGTGGGCTCGGCTCCTCATCTGGTCTTAAGGCAATCCATCCTTGGCTCAATCTTTGGCAGTTCATCCTTGGCTCATTGTACTATAGGTATCATCTGTCTTACTGCACAGGAATGTCTCAGCATGATATCCTGATGCAGAAGGCAATTGTGTGTCTGTCTTTGTGTGGAAATAAAGAAGCACAGACATTCTAGTTATGTGTGCTTCCATTAACGCCTGAGCGTGGTGTTTTGTTCTGTATTTCTGACTTTGTGGAGCAATGTATCATACAAGTTTGGTATGTTATTTGTTAGAAAAGTAAAACATTTGATGTGGCATGCAAGTCAACTTTTGAAATTTCAGCATTATCAACCGGGCAACCACTCAGTTCTCATCAGGGGATGGTTTATCAATAAATATGTACTATCTCGTTTATGATATTTTGTTATTTAAGGTCATGTACATTGTTTATTGTTTAAGAGAAAAATGTCGGGATTTAGAGACGATATCAAAACCAAATCTGGGAAAATTTCCTTTAAAGATTCAAAGGGTTTAAGAGAAAACTCCATAGGTGGCACAAGGAGACCGTCCAATAGGATGATTTAGAAAATTTCAAGCTAAAAAATAGGTTGTCGGAGATGCAGAGCAGAAATAGTGCATGTTTGGAAAAGGGGTTAGATTGGGCCGAATCCATGTTTGTAGAAGTAAGAAATAGTTGTTTTTAGATTGCTGGATCCACGTTTGGCATCTCTTAACGTGAATCCAAACACAATGATAATAGGAGGAAGGGGATTGAATGAAGTTAAAAATAGCCAAATTGAGAAGTTGTGGAGTAAAAAGAAATTATTGGGATAAAATGTCTAAATTTCAGCCACTTAAACTTTACACAACAATCTGAATTTAATTTCATTTTTTTATAAACACGGCTAGTTTCTTACAAAATATATGTCTAATCTTTTTAAATAACTTTTGCAATTTGGAATTGGTTTGTTAATGAGTAATTTTAGAGCTTTATTTCATAGAGCAAAAGGTAGACCCAATCCCGAAGGTTAGCTCAAGTGGTAAAAGTTAGGGATTAAAAGGAATTTAAATGTTTTCTGGTGTAAAAAAAAAGCAAAAAGGCAATAATTGTGTAATAAATATTTATTATGTTAAAATAACACAAAATATTTTATTTTTTCCACACACCAATGCATCACCACGGGGCAATCATAAGAATAATCTCGTGAATATGCCTCTCAACAAGTTATTCTTTATGCACAATGCTTAGAGATTGAACTATTCACTAAATGTTTAAGGGGTTCAGCTATCTACCGGTCAGTTTTGATATTTACTTTTGGAAACTCAAAATAGTTTATGAACAAATAAAAATGGTATTTTTACTTGTACATATTTTTCAGTTAGAAAAATGTGAATGGAAGGGAGAGTAACATTTGGAAGCAAACCTTATCCTTCTCAATGCCACATTGAAAGCCTCAGCTCAACAATGGATTAATATCTCCCTTCCCCACCCAATTGATTCCTCAACTCTGAAACTCTCTCTTTCACTCCATGGCTGCTACAGCTTCTGTTTCCTCTTCTATCTGCAACAGAATCTACAACCTCTCCTTCACTCACCCTTCTCTTTCACTCACCTGCAACTTCCCTCAGAGACCCATATCTCAAAAATCCTTCAATCTCAACCTCAAGTTCCAAAGTTTCACTCTTTCACCACTTCCACTTCACCGTCTTCACCCACCATCTGCTTCCTCCGATGAACTCGAAGTGGCTCAAGACAGCAATGATTCCCAACAAGACGCCCCAGAACCAGAGACAGAGACCTCTGATAAACCACAACAAGAGGAAGAGCCAAAGGTATCAACCACAAACGGTGATGGGAGGCTCTATGTTGGAAACTTGCCATATTCAATGACTGCTTCCCAATTGACTGAGATCTTTGTAGAAGCTGGCACTGTGGTGTCTGTTGAGGTTTCTTCTTATTTTCTTTAATTTTAATTTTTTTTTAATCCCCTTTACACTTTTTGTGCTTCTTTTCTTGTTTAGTCGAAAAAATTAAGATTTTTGGTGGATTTTATAGCAATTTGATTGAATTATGTAGGTAATGTATGATCGAGTTACGGATAGGAGCAGAGGATTTGCATTTGTTACAATGGGGAGTGTTGATGATGCTAAAGAAGCAATTCGAATGTTTGATGGCTCTGTAAGTCTCTCTTACATTAGCTGCTACTTAGTTTGATTCATTTATACCAAGTTTTCTGTTACTCTATTAATGAGTTATCCAAGGATTTTAGATAGTATTGTGAATGAAAAAATAGGGTTCAGATTGTTTTGCCTAGGTTCATCTGCTTCTAATCAGACCAAAAAAGGATTATAAATAGTCCTAAGGTTTTAAATTGCGGACGCGGTTGCTATTGCATTGCGATCAAATGCGTCTGATGTGGCTACATTGAGCTTTCTAATCTGCATTATCGTTACATATTATAGGTAGCTATATGTAAATTGCAAAGTTCAATGCTAATGTTAATGATTGTGATGATGTTCAGCAAGTTGGTGGTAGGATTGTTAAGGTAAACTTCCCAGAGGTGCCTAAAGGAGGTGAAAGGTTAGTGATGGGGCCGAAAATTCGGAACAACAACAGAGACTTTGTGGACGGCTCTCACAAGATCTATGCTGGAAACCTTGGCTGGAGAGTGAGCTCTCAGGATCTTAAAGATGTTTTTGCTGAGCAGCCTGGTGTAGTGAGTGCCAAGGTCATCTATGAGAGAGACAGTGGAAGATCTCGAGGTTTTGGGTTTGTCACTTTTGAAACTGCTCAAGATGTAGAAGCTGCTTTGAAAACTATGAATGGTGTGGTAAGAACTAAGAACAGTTTGATAGATTAGTTATGCAACTTATTCAAGTTCTTCTTATGATGTCTCATTGTGACTATATAACCACATTCCTCCTTGCAAATTGTTATGTTCTCAGGAGGTTCAAGGTCGAGAATTGCGATTGAACTTGGCTGCAGCAAGAACACCTTCATCTCCTCCAGTAACTGAGGAAACTGCAGGAAGTAGTGTTGATAGCTCTGAATTGGTGTCTAGTGTCAGCACATGAAGAAATATCATTGTAAAAATTTTGCCCGCAAAATATACCTCATTCTATTCTTCCCTTCATCTTGCCACATTTCCTGTCAAGGGGTTTATATCATTTGTAATTATGAAACACAAGCTTTCAGAGATTGACGGATCAATAACTCATTTGCATTTGAAATTCATCAAGAGAAAGTGATAGTAACATGACAAACCATCTGTTTCTGCAACATAAAAAGCAAGTTCTAACCCTAAAGCCATCCACACATAAAATGATAAAACACAATTTAGATGTATGATATCAAATTGATATCAACAAAATCTTATAAAAACAAATGCCCTCCTTTTATACAGCCTGCACATACGAATCAATCCGTTCGAACACCTTTCAGCACCGAAATTCATGTTGACTGCTATAAAGCTCTGGAGCATCTTCTCCAGACTTTCAATTTCATAAACTCAATCCGAATTTCACTTAATTTTACCGATTAATTAATAAAGCAAAAAGCCAATTTCATAGGACATTGATAAATATGGTTAGATGTATTACGAATAAATTTTTTTACCCAAATTTTTGCTGATGTATGCAATAAATACTGCTACACATTTGTTAAACAGTGTTGCTAGTAAGACAATTTTTAGAGTTGTGCTCTAACAAAAAAACCTAGTTTAAGCGCCTTCATGTTTGGGGTTGCCCAATAGAAGAAATAATATAAAGAAGTAAGATTCTTGAAGCGTAAGTGGTTTCTTCATTAGCTACTCAAATAAATCTAAAGTGTATATCTTTTACTGTCATTAACATAACCTAAGAAATGTAGAAACTTATAATGCAAAATTCATTGAAAATGATGAAATTAGTGGGAGTGGCATAATATGGACATAAAGAAAATTGAGGTTAATGCTCCTTTATTCGTCCACAACTATTGCAAATGTTGTTCCAACGGTTGCAAAACATCATGACAATAAATGAACAACATTGGAACGATAATATACTAATGAAGAAATTAACTCACAAATGTCGGGAAGAAATGAATATCAAGATGTACATTTGAGAATATCTCAAAGAGAAAGAAAGACAACTGTTCCAACCTACGACAAGACTTATTTGCAATAATGATGAAGATCCAATTTCATTTTCACAAGCCATAAATAGTCTTGGGGTCAGAAAAATAGATTGATGGGTTGAAAGATGAGTTGAAATCCATAGATGATAACAAAGTTTGGGACATCGTGATATTGCTAAAGTATATAGTCAGAATTATGGTGATGATTATTAAAAAACATTTTTTAACTGCCTTGAAGAAAAACATAATATAAAGGGGGTTGAAGAAAAACATAATATATAGGGGCCTGGTGAGAGAAGTCAAACATAGTACAGAACAAAAACATTAATGATGAAGAGAATGAGACAAATTTCAAATTTTGGTTTAAAGAGTAAAGAAGTGTAATGCGTGCAATGGGTGCATAAAGAAGAAGCAAGAGACAATTAGAGAAGAGGTAAGATTTCTCTTAAATAAAACAAAACTCAAATATTCGGGTCGAGAGAGAGAAAGGAGTTTGAGGAGTACTGCAACAATACCTTAGCTGCGTCTGATATATAAGCACTACTAGTAAGCTGAAATTGTGGTGCTGTGTCTGTCTAAATTGGAGGGGTTGCTGGTGTGTTAGTTGGGTATCCTAGTAAGAGAGGCATATTTTAGGGGTGGTGTTGCAGCACCTGTTTTATCTTGGATCTCTCTTTGTAAGAATTCTTAGACTGTGTTGCTAGGAATTGTATTGCAAGGTCTCTGCTCACTTGTGGCCTTAGGTTGTTTGACAATTTTCCATCTTCATGTTTTGTAACTGTCTAGGTTTTTCTGGGTTCAGGTACTCCTGTAACTCCTATAATTTCAATTTGGCTTATAAAAAATAAAACGTAATGGATAATCATGTTATTAATTTTTTTATTATATTAAATTACTTTTGTAATTTTAATCTAAGAGTGCGGGTCTAAGGATTTGAATTCTCAATCTAGGGTTCAACAGTGACTTTTTCCCATGGAAACCGACAATCAGTGCGTTATATTTTTAATACCCGAATTAGTATTATGAAAATGGCAAAGTATTAACACAATAACAGAGTTTCTGCCTTGTTAAGAGAGAGGGTTTTTTAAAAGTAAAATTTGCAAATAAATTAAATTTATGGATGAATAAATTATTTTAAATTTTTTACCTATCTAACTCATTTAATCCATTTAGATTCTTTTTTTCAAAAATCAACTTGATCCATTTGTTTTTTTTCAACAATCCAATGGATTTCAAAATCTTATGGATGAGTCAATTCATTTAATTTTATAATTGGATAGATTTAATTGTGACTCAATTCGATGGATGATGATTCATGATACCCTTAATCAAAATGGAAAAAATGTGGGTTATTTGTAAAAGTTCACTAGTTGTTAGTTTGAGTTTATTTTTTCTATTGAAGAAAATAGTAGTTCATTAATTTTGTTGTGCTTGACTATGGGTGCTGGGACAACGAAATGTTACATTTATGTATTAGTTAGTATATGCGTGCACCGTTATAGGGAAATAAGTAATTGGTAGCGTAGAAAACTTAAGGTTGAAGTCACATACTTTGTTTTTGGTTTCAAAGTTAACATGTTTTGGTCAAATTTTATAATTATATTGATAAGATCATCATGTGTGTTCATTAAGCGCCAATGAATATAATGAAATATGTGTTGAATATAACATTAGTTGTGTTGATTTACTATGTGATGAACAGGTGCTTACAAGTTTATTTCAGAGTTATGGTTGAAAAAACAGCCTCTCAGTATAATGTTATGAGATTTTTGCAGAGGTTCTCAGAGCGTCGTCACAAACCTACTATCCCTGGCAAGCCCCCTCACTTGGATTACAAAACTAAGCAGGTTAAAACGACTTTTTATTTGTTTCCCATGATATTTAGAGTTTCATTTTTCTATGTTTTTACTCGCCTGATAATTTCCTCCTATGTTTTGTTCTCCACCTTCATTACAACTAGTCACTATAATCTCTGATGTCTAACAGATTCATACAATATTTTATAGGGTTAATAATCAAATTAGTCCGTCATTTTGTAAGTGAGAGTTTGATTTTGGTCCCTCATCAGAAAAATAACGTTTAGTGGCAGTCAAAAACAACCACTAATTGCAAAAATAACAGCCATTAAACGTCATTTTTTCGCTGAGTGACTAATCAAACTCTTATAAAATTAGGAAATACTTTAACCATTAACCCTTTTATAATTACATATAGACTGAGTTTCTTAAAATATTATTGTTGTCGTTACTCATCATATTTATATGGTGTAAGATCAATTTTTCATATATTGGACATTTGAATTGTGGTTTAATAATATTTTTGTCTTTTATTTTGTTAGTCCTATATTGTATGCTTAAGATCACCAGTTGATATTGAACCAAACACTAACTCTCAGTGTGATTTACTTGAACCTTATATTCGAATGTGTAGAAGAATTTAACTAAGTCCATGAAATTTTAGAGTGCCAATTAACTAATATGAAGTAATTAATTAAATTTCCGTATACATGTGTGTGTATGTAGCACCGCCGAGAAGGCGAAAGAATTTTGCACATATGATAGATATGTTACAATACTTGATGAAGATGAAGCAACAAATATTTCAAGTAAGTAGTTCAATGTCATGCATTTATCCTCTACATATAATGCATATTTTTTATCGCCTTGATTTTCTAACTATTGTTTTTATTTGGTTCATGCACCCGAATGTACTATTTATTATCTTAAGTACAAGATGTAAACTACTCACAACCGATTTATGGATTTTCCTAGAGTTAGCAAGAAAAAATGGTAAAGTTCCAAATGCGTCAATATGGCAAAGATCACTTGGAGAAAATGTCATTATTGCAAATATAGACACAGGTAACGAAGGATTGATATTTTCCTTACAAACGTTGATAGTATGCATTTTTTATAAATATATCATACTATAAATGATGATTTTATGAATATTAATTTATAAGAAATAAATTAATTATTAATTAAAAAAATAAGTAAATATTAATACACACTTTTAGTAATAACTAATTTAAAAGTAATAAATTTTGGATTTAATGTAAATGCACTAATACCCTACGATTATTTTTGTTATATGAGAATGTAAATTTTAAATTTAGTCAAAATAACAAATTGTAACTGATTTTTTTATAGGTGTTTGACTCAAATCCGTGAGTTTTAACTATGAAGGAATGAGACAATCCCAGCTAGGTGGCGTGGAATATGTCAGACTGACACAAATAACTCAGATAACTTCCAGTGTTATTCTACCATCAATACCGATAGCAATGGAAGTTATCAAAATTATTCATGTGAGTTTAACATATTCCACGCCACCTGGTTGAGACTGGTTTCATTCCTTCATCGGTGAAACTCTCGAATCCGGGTTAAACACCTATAAAAAAATCAATTACAGTATATTATTTTGATTAAATTTAAAATTTACATTCTCACATAACAAACAATCATTGGGCATTAGTAAAATAACAGTGCATTTACATTAAATAAAAATGTATTATTATTTAATTAATTATTCAGTAAAAGTGTGTATTAATATTCACTTAGTGTATTAATAAATAATTAATTTTTTCCTTATAAATTACTATTCATAAATCATCATTTATAGTATGATATATTTATAAAAAATGCATATTATCAAAGTTTGTAAGAAAAATATCAATGTCTAATTAACTATGTCTATATTTACAATAATGACATCTCTTCAAGTGATCTTTGCCATATTAACCAATTTGGAACTTTACCATTTTTTCTCGCTAACCCTAGGAAAACCAATGAATGGGTTCTGAACAGTTTACATCTTCTACTTAAGACTACAAATAATACACTCGGGTGCATGAACCCAATAAAAGCAATAGTTAAAAAATCAAGGCGATAAAAAATGTGCAAATATGAATTATATGCAAAAGATAAATGCATGACATTGAACTAATTACTTGAAATATTTGATATTTCATTTTCATCAAGTATTGTAACATATCTATCATATGTGCAAAATTCTTTCGACTTCTCGGTAGTGCTGTATACACACATATATATAAGAAAATTTAAATAATCACTTCATATTAGTTAATTGATACTACAAAATTTCATGGACTTTTTGATTAAAATCTTCTATACCTTCGAACATGGTCCAAGTAAATCACACGGAGAGTTAGTGTTTGGTTCAATATCAACTAATGATCCTAAGCATACAATATAGGACTAACAAAACAAACACAAAAATGATTATTAAACTGCAATTCAAAAGTCTAAAATATGAAAAATTGAACCGACACCATATAAATATCATGAGTTACAACAACAATACTTTCTTAAGAAACTCAATCTATATGTAATTATAAAATGGTTAATAATCAAAGTATTGCCTGATTTTATAAGAGAGTTTGATTTTAGTCCTTCGGCGAAAAAATTACGTTTAGTGGCGGTTATTTTTACAATTATTGGTTCCTTTTGATCGCCACTGAACGTTATTTTTCTGTTAATGAACTAAAATCAACCTCTTACTTACAAAATAAAGGACTAAATTGACTATCAATTCTATAAAATATTATATAAAATTGTTAGACATGGGAGACTATAAATGACTAGTTGTATATGAAGGTGGAGACAAAACAAATGGGGAAATATCAGCCGAGTAAAAAGATAGAAAAATGAAGCTCTAAATAACATGTGAAACAAATATTAAGTCGTTCTAACCTGGTTAGCTTTGTAATCCAAGTGGAGGGCTTGCCAGGGATAGTAGGTTCGTGACGACGCTCTGAGAACCTCTGCAAAAATCTCATAATATCATACTGCTTCTTGAGAGAGGCCGCTTCTTCAACCATAACTCTGAAATAAACTTGTAAGCACCTATTCATCACATAGTAAATCAACACAATTAATGTTATATTCAACACATATTTCATTATTTTCATTGGCGCTTAATTTTCATAAAAAAAGCAAGTGCTACTAATCCAATGTAACGAACACACATGATGAGCTTATCAAAAATCAACATAATTAGAAAATTTGACAAAAACATGTTAACTTAAAACCAAAAACAAAGTATGTAATTTCAACAAAGTTTTCTACTCTACCAATTACTTCTTTCCCTATAATGGTGCATGTAACATTCCCATCTCCAAGCACTTTATATGCAATATTCAAGCACAACAAAATCAATGAACTATTATTTAGTTCAATAGACAAAATAAACTCATACTAACAACTAGTGAACTTTTACAAATAAGCCACATTTCTTTCATTTTGATTAAGGGTACCCTTAATCAATCATTCAGTCACAATTAAATCTATCCGACCCATCCAGTTATAAAATAAAATTAAATGAATAGATAATGACTCATCCATTGGATTTTGAAATCTATTGGATTGTTGACAAAAAAACAAATGGTTCAAGTGGATTTTTTAAAAAAAAAAACTAAATGGATGTAACGACCTCAAAAAAATTTACAGTGTTAGATAAACAATGTCGCCAATTGATTTCTTTTTTAGACGAAAAGTCCGTCCCACGTAATGTGAGAGTGTCACCAAACAAAGTGTTAATTTTAAATGTGAGAGTATCCTATACAACGGGTTGATTTTAAATTAATTGCGTAAGAAATAGATAATCTCAAAATAAAAAGTAAAAAATAAATAAATAAATAAATAGAATAAGCAAACACATCTTGTGTGCTACTTAAGGGGATCACCGCCTCCAAGCCATCTCTATCAATTCTTGATACTGAAGACCTGTGCTTACAAGCTTAGCTTCAACACAGATTTAGCAAACCTCAAACAATAGCAATTTCACTATAATGAACCAATAGCAACAATTATTCAATGAAACACAACAGCATCTTTATCAAGCAAGGAACCTTAGTAATTTAAAGAGGCATTCAACATCACTAAACTGGTAAGCTATAAACTTGAACATCACCGTACAAGAACTTCAACATGGATTATTCAAGTCCAATCACCAAGTTTTAAAAGAGAGAAGTGGTTATTACAAAAAAAAATCAGCATCATGTACTAAAAAAAAAGGAAAAGACAGAAGCCTTATCATTACCAAGGAAGGAGCTAAAACTATCTTTATCATTACCAGAGTAGAAAGCCAGAAGTTTTAATCATCAGATTAAAGAAAGAGAGCTTTAACATCATGATATCAACATTCATACAATCAGATTCGAAAAAAAAATAAAAATTTATTTAGACATTAGGACATGAAAATTTGAACACAAATTAACAGCAGCAATCAAGTCAGTAAGAAGCATCAAGTATTTGCAGAGGTTCAACACAAATTAGCAGAAGCAACCAAAGAAATAATAACAGAGTTTAAGCATGAGATGACAATCCTACAGAAAAAAAACGCATACAACACAAGCTGTAACAAAAAAAGGAGATGACCAACCCAGAAGGAGTTTCCGTGAGTGGAGAACTCCAGAGATGGTCGGCCAGTGAGAACGATGACGGCGTTCCCAGTAACGGCGCGACGAGCACAGTGACGATTCTGATGGCGGTGGTCGATGGAAGTGCAGCGAGGACAGTGAATGGCGACTGGTGGCGCGGGGACGTGAAGCGGTGGTACGGCGATAGATGACGGTGAAGAGGAACGGAGGTTCGGTGCGTGGGTTTCGAAGAGGAGAGGAGTGGCGGCGCTGGAGAAGGGGCGAGGTGGTATGGCGTCGGAGCAGAGGTGGATGGCGGCGGTGGAGAAGAACGGAATAGAAGAAGATGGTGATGGCGGCGCTGGCTGTGGGTTCGATGGCTTAGGGTTTGGTTTTTGGGAGAAGAGGAAGAAGAAGGCTTGATAGGGGTGGCGGCTGAATGAGAGAAGTGGGGGTGGCGGCAGAGAGAAGAAGGAGAGTGAAGAGAAGGGGCTGGCGGCTATGAAGAGAAGGGAGAGGAATTAGGTTTTCTTTTGTTAGAGGAAAAGGAAGCAGATGGAGGCTAGGTTTTTTAGAGGGTGAATAGTGATTTTTTCTCTGTTCCGGAACCCGAGCTGGTAGTGTTTAAATAGAGCTAGGGTTTCAAGAATTTTCACTTTAGTCCTGAACTTTTCTTCTTATAACATTTTAGCCCGCGGCCTTATTAGGGTTTTCAAACTGAGTCCCTCTGCCTCTCCTCTCTTTGCTGGGCAGACCGGCCCACTTTCTCACTCTATTTTTATATATATTTTTTGCTGGGCCTTGACTCAGTTTCTTTTTCTTTCTTAAAGAAAAGAAGAATGACCAAAATAACACTAAATTAAAAAAAAATACAATTAACCAAACACATTAAAATAAGCTTGAACAAAAATCTAAACTCACCGAGATAAACTTTTTTTTTTTTTGTCTTTTTTCTAGATTTTCACCATTTTATGCTTTTTTTTTCATGATTTTTACTTTTTTTTGAATTTTTAGCTAAAATATTGCTAAATGAATAAAAGCTAGGGCAAAATTGGGTGTTTACAATGGATTAAATGAGTTAGATCGGTAAAAAATTTAAAATAAGTTATCCATCACTAAATTTAATTTATTTGCAAATTTTATTTTTCAAAAACCCTCTCTCTTAACAAGGCAGAAACTCTGTCATTGTGTAACCAAGAAAAGAAATTCTGTTATTGAGTCAGGGAGGGATGGCAAGCGTAGGGTCGGAAATGTTGAGAAAGAAAAGAGAAGCATATGCTGAATGAATGTAATAAATACGAAGAACACATCTTCCTAATTACTCTATTTACAAGACACAATGGAAGCTGTTTCTAACAGGAACAAAAAAATTAAAGCTTGATGATTATAAAGGATGCCCAAGAATTAGAATTCAAAGGTCAACATATTGTATAAATGAAAGCCCTTGGTTTATTAATACACAAACACAATTAACTTCACCCATTGTTTAAGCCACTGGAAAAAATAACAAGAACAACTAGAAGATATATTATAAATATAACAGTATAATTCTGGCTAAATATCGAGTTATAGAGGAACACAAACAGTGATTGGGGTTTACACCACAACCCCTAAATATCAGGTTCCCATAACCCAAAATAGAAGAAAGGAACACAAACCCTTAATATCCGAGAGATGAAGTGCAGAGAATGGAACTCCAAAGGGGAAAGAGGGGCGGCGGTGGACTCGGTGCTAGTGGCAGAGGCGCTGGGAGGCAGGTGGTGGTGAACCCGAACCAGCGGCGATGCGAGGTTAGAGAGGCTCGTCGTGAGGAGGAGGAGGGCTTGGTGTGTGGTCGTGTTTTGGGGTTTCAATGAAGGGAGACGAGGAGGAGGAGAGGAGCTTCTGGTGGCGGAGATTGATGCAGAGGTGGCCGGCGCTCCTGTGGTGAGGACTCGGTTGAGAGGAGAGCGGTGATGAAGAGAGATTGAAGGTGGCGGCTGAAAGTCGAAGAGGGAAGGAAGGAGTGGTGGCGACGACGGAGGTTCGAGAAGAGAGGAAGGGTGGCGGCAGTGATGAGAAGAAGGAGAGAAGCTGGAAACAGAAGAGAGTAAGTTAGGGTTTTGAATTGAAATGAAAAATGAAAACGTAAGTCACTACTAATATATGGGGGTAAAAAGTGGTTGTGTGAGTCGAACTCTTCACCACATTTGATGAAATTGTGAAAACAATTCAAAAAATTTCAAATCCCTCTCTGAAACAGAAATGTAGCATGCAAGGTGGCCAAAGGAACTTTGTCACGCCCAGGGGTGATATATTGCACCAAAATAGCAATTTTGGGGAGGGTTTATGTGAAATGTGAATCCTATTTACAAGCTTTGATGCAGAGATCGATCAACAGATAGAGATTCACAATATCTCAGACTTTGTCTTTTTATGGTCAATGGTCAAGTGTACTGTGTAGACAATGTTCTGCATGATATCAAAATGATATGTTCTGCATTCTAGTGTATTATGTACTACAAATTTCTCATTTAAACTGTGCGTAAAACAATGAGTATAAAGCAACAAATAGGAGTACAAAGTATACAGCAAAAAACAGGATTAGAGGACTACACAAAGATATAAAACTTCAACGATCGCTCAATCCCATGTATTGCACCTCTTAACCGTGTCCTATTTTATTTTTGGTAAAATATGGGAAATTAGTTTTAGTCTTTCTAATAAAAAATTATAGTTTTTAGTCCTTTAACATTTATGAAATATGTGAAGTTGGTGTCTCTCACTCATTCTGTGACGGTTTTTGCATTAGCGGCACCATAAAATGAGTTTTTGACCTTTTTTTTTTTACATTAACGGCGGTTAAAGACAGCCATAATATGAGTTAGTGGCGGTTTAAAACATCATAACATGAACGATAAAAACTGATTTCACATATTTCGCAAATATTAGGGACTAAAATCAATGAAATTTTTTAAAATGATCAAATTCAATTCACCCTTATTTTACGGGGACAAAAACATATTTAAGCTTTTTTATTATATAAGCCAAATTTGTTATACACCAAAAAAATCTCTTTTCAAATCTTCACAATTGATATTGATTGAATCTGTTATTGCAATTGTCTAACTCCTCAGAATATTTCCCTATTTATATTGATTAAGTTTGCTGTAATACTGTTCAATCAAAAAAAAAATATTGCTGTAATAATGTCTTCAATCTTTCCCTTTTTCTTTTGATCTTTTTGGATTCAATAATTTTTAAATTTCAACCTGATTTGAAATTTCTAATCTGTTATCTTTATTTTTCGGATTTCTTATTTATTTAATTTTTATTTTGTTTTTTTAGATAATGAATGAGGTTGGAAGAGGATGGTGATGATGAAAGGTTAGGGTTTACTCATAAAATGAAGATGATGGGTGGTTGTGAAGATAAATATTGAAAGGGGATGGTGGTGAGAATGGTGATGAGGAAAGGAAATGAAAGAGATGGGGGTAAGAATGGTGATGAGAAAAGGAAAGGAAGGGGATGGTGGTGAGAATGGTGATGAGAAAGGAAGGTAGAGCTCAGTGAAAATAGGTATAAATGATAGGTAAGTAATAAAATTTATTTTTAAGAGTAATTTGGTAATTGCACCATAAATGAGGACGACATAAAAACCAGTAGAAATCGCATGAAAAATAACTCCCCTTATATAATTTGTAATTATGAAAATTTTCAAAGTTTGACGAATCAATAATTCATTCAAGCGAAGCTTATTGAGGTGTTCATCTTCTCCAGAGAGAAACTCATACAAACTTTACAAAGGGACCTGGAATTTTCTCTTTACTAAACTTGGATAATTAGTCCAACCAAGTTAACCGAATGAGACACCTTAAAGAAGGATTTGCAATGTAATCACGATTTTAGATCAATGTCGGTCATTATCAATGATAGGTTCTACAACACTAGTTAGACTCTATCTGTAAGAACTTATTTAGGTTTAATTGAGCGTACTTTCATAAGCTGATCAGATTAGCTTATGAATAAGATTTTATACCTATCAATATCCTATTTTAATTTCATTTTAATAACCTTCTCAAATTAGCTTATGAATAAATGTTTCATAAGTGCTTAATTAAGCTCTATTAACCCAAACGCAGCCTCAATTGAATTACATTTTCAATCAAAACAATGATAAGAGGCAGAAAGTCACGGAGGATGATGTTTCAAGTGACACTGTATGGTCCATTCACCCGGCTTGAACTCATGCAACTTGGGAATACAGACCATTAATCAAAGCCTCCCTTGATTCACTACCAGGCCAGTCATGGCATGTCAAGCAAAACCATCCTCACCTACTGGAATCTGTTGGCTTCTTGTTTGGAATCAGCAGTATTTTACATAATAAGTTTGATAAAATAGAATACATGAATTTTAACACACTCGACAGGCTGCCCCATGGAAATCACTTTATGATTTATCACTTTCCGGAAAGGGACAGAGCAGATAGACGATCTCAATTTCACTTCAAGAAAATGGAGAATGGAGCAGCTGAACAGCTCCGGATAAAAGCGATGACAATAGCTAAAGTCTATGAAGAATTAACCCCAGCTAGAAGAGCATCAGCTGCAGAGTCCAAGTCATGTGGGAAAAAAACCCTGCAAACCAATATTTTCATTTGAGGTCCAGAAAACATATTAGAGTAGCAACATATCAGAAAAGAATGCCAAATGAGACAAATCAGACAATCCTTATGCCACTCAATTCATTTCAGTTCAAGCCAAATTAGTGCTAGTCCAAGATATAGACCACCAATTAAAATCTTTACCATCCAATAACTCTAGAAAATAGCTTCATACTTCCATTTAAGTACATGTTTGGAAATTCTTCTATAATTGTTTTTAAAGCCATAATCAATTCTGGGAGAAGCTTTTGAGTTTCAAAATCGATTCTAAGAAAAGAGATGTTGATCTAAACAAGCTATAAGTTTTTTTTTTTTTTTTTTTGCATTAGGCTAACCCGCTAATCAGATTCAAATTTAGCCCAGCCAAAATTTGGCGCAAGTCACAATGGGATTGACGCCAAAATCCCCCTATATTTTGCTTCTATAATCAGAGCTTACATTTCTTCTGTTCTTCCAACAAACAAATAAGATAAGGACAAAAAAGAAACAAATAAAATCGATAATTCTACAGCTGATCACTCCATCAGTAATGTACAAGTCCAGACAAGCTATGATACCTGCAAGTGTTGTGGTATAATGTTCTGCTAAGGTCACCCACGTCAGTGAAGGTGCCTGGTAAATTATAGTCATTGCAATCAATAAGACATAAGTCTAGGTAGTCTATTTAAAATATGAAGGAAAAAAATTAGCACACCATATTGTGGGTTTAAATTTGAGCAAATTCCTAATTGCACTTGTATTTACCATAAAATATTTCTTGCAGCAATAGTATCAGTGATAAGCAAAACCATCCCAATTACCTAACCAAACAAGGTTCATTGCGGCCTTTGACAACACACTCTTGATCATACTTCTCTTTCTTCTTAAAAGGCCATTTAGATTTAACAAAACCAATTCCTGCATGAGTATTCTTGATTTCACAGTACGGTGAGTCTGTCTCAATCATCATTCTCTCAACAAGAATACCCTTCACAACATCAAGGTTCTCAGTTGTTTTCAGAAAGCATCCATTTACACCTGTCACAGTACAAAATACGTTTACCGATCATGGAATTAAACCAAAACTTGAGTATTCAATTAAAACAATTCAATATCTGAGGTAAAAATTTATGCAAGTGAACTAACAATGAAATAGAAATTCAAATACACCATTCTTAATCTTATGCTTATTTTTTTATATATCAAAACACCAAAACTGGTTACGAACATAAAGCTTTCCTAAAGTATGTTCACTTTTTTCTCTCAAGGAACTTGCATCTGTGGTTATATTTTCAGAAAGCCACAAATTAAAATCATGGAGACCTACGTGACTTGATACCGGTTAGCGCAAATATAATAAAGATTGAAAAGATGGATTTACCAATATACATTTTATCAAATGAGAGAAGCTTAATGCAGTCATCCGAACTACCAGTAAATGAATGGGTGACTCCACCAGTGAACCTGTCATATAAGTAGAAACGGTTATAGTCTATTTCACATCTCGAAGTAATTATGCCATCGGATACAAGAAATAAAACAAATGCACTTTTATGTTAATATTTAAGGGAGTGCAATTTAGGCATGAGGAACATTGACAAGTTAGAAATGACCTCAAGGTTATCTATCTCTTACTTGTATGTGCTGCCAATACCACAAGGTAACTTTTCTAACCCTTCAAATGATAGGTTAAGGCTTAAGAGTTTGAAAAGAACTATAAGTATCTCCATGCAACCCACCCTATGCACTTTTACCGATAGATGATGAACAATTCATATCTATTTTCCCCCAATTCCTGGAGTTGAAAGCTGAAACAACATGGCCAAGGGAGGCGAAATACTTTCATATTCTCACAATTAAGTTCATTTCTTGAAATAGATAGAATGGTATGATGAACGAGAGACATATTAAAGCAGAATCATTTGAATTGTCAAATTTAAGAATAGTGAGATCCTGCAATCTCACCTATCCCTATTTCTCTCAACTATTTCACAGAAATCTTCAGCTGCTGCTCGCATGTGCAAAAACATAGGCAGTTTTGTGATATGAGCTAATTCAAATTGCCTCTCGAAATACCTTGCTTTCACCAAAAAAAGATTCATTAATGACTTCAATATATTGTAAAAAAACAAAAACAGGAAGAGGGGGAAAGAAAAAGCTGATGTCACATATTTAACAATAGTTATATTGTGACTGCTTTACTTCTTTTGAATGTCTGCTGGGCAAAAATGAAGCCGGTCATAGTCCAATCCACATTCTCCAACTGCAACTACCTTGCATATCAAAAAAATAAAGATGAATGTAACAGTTATTTCTAATTTGTTATTTGGAAAGTAGTGTGTGAACAAGAACACAAGTTCTGCAACTATATGAGATAATAACAACAAACATAGTGAACTAGAAATAGCACTTTTGGTCCCCCACTTATCACGATTTGACAATTTTAGTCCCTAAACTAAAAAATTAGCTTAAATGGTCCTTAACTTATACAAATTATTGCAATTTTAGTTTTTCATCCATTTCTATCCATTATTTAACAGTTTTTAATTAAAATATTAATTAAAAACAAAAATGAAACCCAGAAGTAAGAGCATCTCCAATGGAGATCTTATTTTGAGATCTTATTTTGGTATTTTAACCATTTCTGGTGGGCCCATACTGCCACATAGATTTAAGACACTCATAAGATCCCACAGCACATTTCGCTCCAGTGGTTGGGATCTTATTTTACTTTTAACTGGACCCACAATACACAATATATTTATATTATTTATTTCCACATAATATTAAATTTAATTAAGTTAATAATTCTATACAAATATAATTAATAATTAAAAAAGTTATTTATAGTGTGATTAAGGTATTTTGTGCAGAAAAAAAAAAGTAAAACTGGGCCAGCCCGTCCAGAAAAAGACAAAAAAAAAACGGCCCAACGGCTATTAGATGACCGGCCCAGCCGGTTCCTCATGGCCCAACGTCTATTTACTCAACCTGCTGGACAGGTTATCAGGTCATCCACTATAAATTCTTTTTTTCTCCAAAACCTAACTTGCAACCATTCATCTCCCTTCTCCCATCTCCTTCTCCCACGCGGCCGCCGCAGCCCCTCCTCCCACGCGGCCTCCTTCTCCCCCGGCCTCCTTCTCCCCCGCGGCCTCCTTCTCCCACGGCCTCCTTCTCCCACGCGGCCGCAGCCCCAGCCCCTTCTTCCTCCCACGCCGCCGCAGCTCCTCCTTCTCCCAAGCCACCGCATCACTTCTCGTCGCCTCTCCGTCACGGCCGCCGGAGGGTTTTGAACCCATTTTTTTTCATATATGTATTTTTTTATTGTATTTTTAATCTGTTTGTAATCTATTGAGCCATATTGCCATATTTTTCTGTTTATTTCATCTCTTCCTTCCCTCTGATTTCTGTTTCTGGTGGTTGATTATGGTGGTAGGAAAGAGAAAATATAATATTATAGTTAAGATCCCACTTTTTAAAAAGGAACCAGTGAAGACATTTTTTTAAAATCCCACTCCAGGTCACACATCTCCAATGGTTTAGATCTTATAAGATCTGGATCTTAAAATAAGATCCCACTTTAAGCTCTCCATTGGAGATGCTCTAAGGGTTGTTTGACAATTTAGTGAAGCCATGGAACCCACAAAAATGAAACCCAGATCTGCTCTTCAAGCTTCCTCTTGGCTGCCAGCACGACCGTCCTCGGAACGCTCTTCAAGCTTCCTCCTGCCACAACCACCCTTACCTCCTCTACTCCTCCCTCAGGCCCACATCAACGTCCACCCCCACCGTCCGATCCACACCTCGCCTCCTCTGCTCTCGTCGACGCCGTGCACCATGAATCTCGCGAGCCTCCTTCAGACCACCGCTCCCACCAGCCTCTGTCCCGTGAGGCCGCGCCGTTCAAGAGCTTGCGGCGGCGCCAGTGCCTGAGACGCCGATGTTGGCCTGCGCAACCCTGACCTCCTCTTGGGTCTCGAGAATTGCGTCAACTACACTGTCATCAACGGCGATTGCCGCCTCAACCAGGCCCTCGTGCGCGACAAGCGTTGGTCCAGTTTTGTGCTCCTCTGCATCTCCAAGAGTCAGATCTACTTCTCCTTCGTCCAACTCCAAACAAAACACCAGATCTGCTTCTCCTTCGTCTATGAAATCTCTTTCTCGATCTCTTTCTGGGTTCGGGTTGTGGTGGGGGTGGGGGTTTGGGTGTCGATGGTGGTGGATTTGGGAACAGTGGTAGCTGAGATGAGTTGCTGGAGGTGGAGGTTTCAGGTGGTCCTGGAAGTTGCGGTTTTCTGAAGGAGGAGAAGGAAGAAGGTGGGGGGAATTGGGTTTACGGTGCGGGTGGGGGTAAGGGTTGCAGTGGGGGTGGGGACTGGGTTTAGTTTCATTAAACCAACAGGAAAGGAAAAAGACCAAACCAATCCAGTAATTCTAATCTAATAGGTATTTTCATGCATCTGATTAAGTGGTTGTTGAGTGAAATTGGGTAATCTGGGTTCCTTCTTTGATAAAAGAAATAGATGATGAAGTCTGGGTTCATGTTGTTTGATGAAGTCTGGTTATGGAAATCTGGTTGCTTTCTTTATGAAATTTGGGGTTGCTGTTTGATGAAGAAATTTGGTTCATGTTTCTGGAAATTTGATGAACAAATCTGGGTTCATGATGAACCAAGTGATGAAGAAGATGAAGATTCATGTTTCTGGATTTTTTAATTTTTTAATTAATTTTTACAGAATATTCCATTAAATATTGGATGGAAATTGACGGAAAACCAAAACTGCAACAATTTGTATAAGTTAAGGACCATTTAAGCTAATTTTTTAGTTTATGAACCAAAACTGTCAAATTGTGATAAGTGAGGGACCAAAAGTGTTATTAAGCCTTTGTTAAAAGAAGGATGAATACAACTATTTTGTCACTATTAATAAGTGAATATAAAAATTAAAAGGCTGGTTTTATTTCCATTTCCATTTTATATTTTCATTCCTTGTTTTCCTTTTGAATAACAAAAATGCTACCTTATTTTCAATTCAAAGTTTTGTATAGAAAATAGTAAAAACAGCTACCTTCCCTTTCTGAATTCCCTCCTTAGCTAATGACAAAAGTGACTGAAAATGCTTTTCTGGATCTCCGTTCTCCTCAAATTCCTGAACCAATAGATGAAATCATAGACCTTCCCATTCCAACCACATAGCAGAAGAAGAGTTCTTAAAGGAGAAAAGAAACCTTGCAACGTGTAGGATGCACACCGATAGTACAGAACAACCGTCCTATGAACAATCAATAAATTATCAAATTACAGAAGAATAAAAAAACCACATTTTGCATTTGAAATTCATCAAGAGAAAGTGATGGTAACATGACAAACCATCTGTTTCTGCAATTGCAAGCGCCTCCCTTGATTCCTCAAGAGATCCACCAGTTACCTGCAACATAAAAAGCAAGTTCTAACCATAAAGCCAGTGGCGGAGCCAAGCTAGATATTGGTTTCATTTATTTTGTATAAAATTATTTGTTGATTTTACTCACTTTGTATAAAATTACTTGTTTTCACTTATTTTTTATAGAAAAATTATGTTGGTCCATATTGGCACCACCCAACTCAAAGTTCTCCGTCCGCCACTTCCTAAAGCCATCCACACATAAAATGATAAAACACAACTTAGATGTATGGTATCAAATTGATATCAACAAAATCTTATAAAAACAAATGCCCTCCTTTTATACAGCCTGCACATACGAATCAATCCGTTCGAACACCTTTCAGCACCGAAATTCATGTTGATTGCTATAAAGCTCCGGAGCATCTTCTCCGGACTTTCAATTTCATAAACTCAATTCGAATTTCACTTATTTTTACCAATTAATTAATAAAGCAAAGTGAACACTCATAGTCATAGAAAATCGAAAGCATGCTTGACAAATAGCTAGCCCATTTTATGAGAGAGGAAAGGGGAATACAATGATTCGATGGACACCAGCAGCCCAAGCCCTGGTCAAAACATTTGGTATATCTGCGATGTGATATTGCTTGCCATTGTAGATTCCCTTGAACATGCCATCTGCAGTTTTTTCATGTTTGATTTGAGAGAGAAAGAGAGAATAGAATAGAATAGATACAAACAAATCAAGTGTTTGATGAAATGCTTGACCTGTGAAGTTGACGGCTATATCTGCATTTGTTGAGAGAGAGAGATAATCAGTTTCAGTTTGAAGATCAATCCAATGGTGACTGTGAATGAAACAAGTTTGTTACTTTACCTATCATTCGAATACCTGCCATGTCTGATTCACTCAAACACACACAAGATATGCTACTCCTTGATTTCGAGATACAGTGATGATGGCCCTGTTTGGTTCAAGGGAAACGGAGGGGAGGGGAGGGGAGGGGTTTTAAAAAATGAATCATGTTTGTTTCAGATTTTTGGAGGGGAGTGGAGGGGAATGGAGGGGATCAAAACCCCTCCTCACTCAATTTTGTGTTCCCTCCAAAAGTGGGGATTAGAAGGGAAAATAAATTTTGGACAAAAATGACCCTGGAGAAATTACATAATTCCCAAATTGAAAACAGAATCCCTAAATTGCTTCTCCTCTTTCCCATTCCTGTTTCACGTTCTCCACGGGTTCTGCCTTCTTGCTCACAACCGGCCGCCGTCCTCCCCCCGCCGTACGCTGTTGTTCGACGCTCGTCGTCCGTCGTCCGCCTTCCGCCGCCGTCCGTGGTCCACCGTCCGTCGTCCGCCTTTATTCGACAGGTTCTTCCTTCTTACCCATGGTTTCCATCTTCTCTCCCCCTTTCCATTTTTGCTTCTGCTTCTGCTTCTGGTTATAATATTTTCTGTTTTTAAAATCTGTTTTTAAAATAGTAAGGGGTAGAAAAGTAATTTAATTATAAAATCTCTCCCCTCCCCTTGTGAACCAAACAAAAAAAGAGTTATTTTCTCTCCCCTCCCCTCCTATGAACCAAACATGTTTTGTATTAAAATCTCTCCCCTCCCCTCCCCTCCCCTCCATTAAAATCCCCCCCTCCCCTTCCCTCCTTTGAACCAAACATACCCGAAGGGATACAAGGGTTTAGAAAAACACCATCTCCCACCCAAAACCACACCACCCAGTCTTCTTAATAACCCCAGAATACCCTATCATTTTTATGACTCAATACGCCACCTCTTCTCATTCGAATTGAGATCCTCTCCCGCTGCTATAAATGTGAGGGGGTTAAATGTAATTTAGCAGTTGCTTTTAATTTCAGTTTTTAGATTATCGAATCATTGGATGAGAATGTGATGGAACTGGACTGTGCATTGCTCGAGAGAATCTGAGTACCTTCTCATTCCCTCTTCTCCCTCACTCTTCTATACGATCTAACATTCAACCTCACCATATCTTCCTCTCTCTACTCCTCCATCTTCCTCATCATATCTTCCTTAAGATTCTCACTCCCTTATTGGTTAAGATATTTTTATTGATTGTTAATATAGATTGAAACTTCATGAACCATTTTTTTTTTGAATCCCTACTCATTAAGCGTCATAATATTGGAAATAAGTGAAACATGGTTATTAAAGTTACTTGTCGCATAAACGCTAGTATCACATATCCAACGGAAAATTAGTAAAAAATGAGATTTTTACCAAATCTATATTTTACTTATTCGAGTTTGTGTGTGGATTGCATTAAGAGAAAGAAAACCATACACGACAAGAATGGAGCTATAAGGAGCAATCAGCTTCTTGAAATTATACACACTGATTAGTATGTGAACATTATTCCCTCCATCATTTGGTGGAGAAAAGTGTTTTATCACATTTATCAATTATTTTTCACATTATGGGTATGTCTATTTGCTTAAGGAAAACTCTCAAGAAACCTAATCCTTTTGAGTTGTGGACTAACAAGAAATCTAGTTTAAAGCATCTGCATTTAAGGGTGAGAATAGACCAAACCGTTCATAAAAGCTTATGACCTAGCCTACATGAGGCTCAGGTCAAGCCAAATTTGTAAGTAGTCAAAATCTAAGTTTTTTTAAAAATTTATTAAATTAAAACAAGCTAGGCACAGACCATTAAAAAAACCTTATAAACATGACAAACTAGCATATTTAAATAAATGTAATTAATATAAATATTATGTTAGAAATTTATTATAATATCTTGATAGTATATACTTATTCCAATTTTATATATTTAACTCAAAAGCCCAAAAGGGAACAATAGAGCCCGCCCAATACACCAACAATATCAATAACTAACCCTAGCTAGCTCTTCCTTCCCCAAATCAATCGAAGAGCGAGATGATGATAATGACGCAGTTCCTGAAATCCTCTCGTCATACTCTGAAACCACCTTCGATTTACATCGTCGGCGCCGCCGGCGCCGCGATGTCCTCTTCCGGTGCTGCCCAAAGCCATACGATTCACGTGATCGACACCGACAAGCCCCAGGACGGCGAGGACCCTAAGGCTTACTACATCCGAACCCTCTCTGCGGTCCTTGGCAGGTCCTATTCTATTCTTCCCTTTTATTTGAAAATAATTCTTATTCATCAATGGTTGGTTTGGTTTGGTTTGGTTTGGTTGCAGTGAGGAGGCTGCGAAGAAGGCTTTCGTGAGAGCTTGTGGACATGGCTTCACTGCTGCTAACCTTACTCCAGAGCAGGCTCATCGAATTTCAAGTACTGCGGACAAGTTTTCTATTCATTCGTTATCATTTTAATTAATCGTTTCCCCTTCTTGATTTACCTGTTGGTGTTGGTGTTGGTGTTGTTTTTTTTATAAGCAAAATTGAATTAACAAATGAACTAGCCTCAACCAATTCATAAACATAACTAGTCCTGCATCAATAGCATGTCAGGAACCCAAATAAAGAAGCTAGAAGCCTAGAACTATATTAATAATTGGGTTAGAAATCCATTCTGCACTTCAGCATGTAGCCTTTTCCAAGATCTGACTTTCTCCAGCTCAATCACGTCTTCTATGTCATGGTTCTCGCCTCTGAATAACTTATCATTCCTCATGTTCCATACCAAATGATAGCCACCCATGTTGCAGAAAATGGCCATTAGCATCATTTGGCAAGGCCGTAACAAACATTAGTCTCTAGAAGTAATGAATGTGATATGTAGGTGTCTTTATATGTTTATGAATCTTTATTGAGAAGCAAATTGTTGTATGTATGTTATTTGTGTTCAGTAATACATATTCATCAGTTTATTTCCGATCCTCTGTTATGTCCAGATTACCTGCTTTCATCTCACTAGATACATATGTGTGTGCTTGTGTGTTTTCTATGATGTTTTCTTGAGCATGATTTGCTAATCTTTCACATTTCAGTAAATTTCCTCCCCTCCCCCTCCATTTATATTTAACAGTTGCTGCATGGTGTTTTAATTTGCAGAGCAACCAGGTGTTTACCATGTAGAAGAGTACGATAGGAATATGAGGATAGTACTTTTATAAGCCACAGGACCAAGTAAGCTGCAGTCCAGAGAATCTTCATCTGAATAAACTAGTCTACTGTTATGTATGGATTCCAAACTATTTATGTCGCAGCCTACTAGTGTAGTGTTATGTAAGTATGGATTCCAAACTATTTATGTCGCAGCCTACTAGTGTAGTGTTATGTATGTATGGATTCCAAACTATCTATGTCAGCAGCCTACTTGTGTAATGTTATATGTATGTATGGATTCCAAACTATCTATGTTGCAGCCTGCTAGTGTATGGGTTTATAATAACTTTTAACATAATGCTAATATTTTTGGTATATGTTCGTTGAAGCATTTAGCTTAATTTGTTGCTTTAGTTGTCAATCAGAGCCATCATTTGCTGCACAATATATTAACAGCTATCATTAATGCCGTGTTTTGTTATTTAGTCATCAATTGAATATAGTTTTCACTATTCTTCCTACGTACCATCACTCTTCTAAACTTACAATGTCAACCTATAGAACAGAAGTGAGCAATTTTGCTCTTTTCTAGCTGGGGACGGTCAAGAACTGAAGCTTATAATTATGGAGTCATCAATATGTATTTAATTTACTAATATAAAATTTTAGAAATGTTGATTTAAAATTTAGCTTTAGAATTATTGTTGAATTCAGGAGTTAGTTTGTGTACATAGCAGGATTGGATAATTAAAACTATAATACAATTGTCGTATTACAGGTAATTTTTGGTAGAATAAGCTTCAAGAAAAAGAAAATAAACCAGTAGGGAAGAAACTACAACCCGAGGAATTCAACCCCATGCAATAGCCCTTAGAATAGATTCGATGAGGAGCTTTCCCACACTGTCATAGCGGGGGATGACACTGCACCAAGCTTCGCCATGAAGTCCGGCGCCGCGTTACCTTCGCACACCATCCAGTCACGCTGCAACAACCGCTTGATCTGACTTATAAGCGAGGCATAGCGATGATAAGTAAGGAGAACACCCCACACCACACCAGCTCCAGCACAAAAGTTGAATCCGTAAACATGTCGACGCACCTAAACCCATGTTGTCAACAAATATCCAAACCATCACTCTTCTAAACTTACAATGTCAACCTATAGAACATAAGTGAGCAATTTTGCTCTTTTCTAGCCGGGGAGGTTAATGTAGTTCTAGTACTTAACTTGCTCCACGTGTGTTGTAGAGTTCCTAAAAGAAGTGAGTATTCTTCGGGTGTATTATGTGACTTCTATAAATATTGATACACACTTTTTTGAATAAATACCAAAATATTAATATAAATGTGATATGACAAGAAGCAAAAAGATATGTGTTATTACTGTTTTATAATACACGAATCTGAGACGGGTGTGAATTTATGTATGCCACTAAATTGAATAACTTTTTTTTTGTTCTATTCATCTGTATTTTCTCTTTCAATCATATCACTTATAACAAATTTTACTTTCTTTACCTTTTCTTGGTATTTCTCTTCTTTTCACTCCATTTACAAATTGAATGTGAACAAATTTTTTTAAGTTTAGAAATGGAAGTGTTTTAGCTCCTGCTCCAGACGAGTATGAGTTTACCAAATTAGTGCCTCATCAGCTGATTCTAGAAACAAAGCCCCTGGTAAAAAATTCAAAGACTTTTCTTCTGGTTAAAAGGTGATTAAATATATAATATAGAAATGCCACAAATAATCGCAAAAAATAAGTTCGGATACACAAAGATACACATTTCATAGAAATTTTTCAGATATAAAACTTTGTGGCGTTTCGTACCTTATCAAAAGGTTTAAAGCCGCTATTAGATCATGTCTTAAAGATGTCCGCAAAATATATATGTCTACTAATCATTTTCGAAAAAATATATATAATTACAAAAGAAAGAAAGACATTAATCTAATTCTCGTTCTCTAGTTGAGTTGAATTGACTTGACTACCAAGTTTTGAATTAATTTTTATCCATATTCATATACATACTAATTAGGCAATAACCACACCAACCCATTTGACACTATCATCTAATTTATTTTGTTAAAAACAATAGGGAGAACGATGATCAATATGATAATGAGGAGCAGTAGAATGGCAAAACATGCCCATTTACGAGTGTTATTGTGATGATTGTTAGCAACCTGCAATTTCTGAACCCCTTCTCTCACGTACGAGTTTGCTCGAGCCATGTGGCTCTCTATGTCATCCAATTCTTGACCCTGAGTTTGGACCAACACAGCCATGTCCATGAACACTTGGTGCAGCTCCTTTAGATTTCTCTCTATCTCTTTCACTGCGCTGTGCCTCTCCTCAATCTCTTGGATTGTGTCCATCACGCTCGCTCTCCCTTGCTGTTGAATGGCCTTTTGTAAGAAACTTTCACTCTCACCTGTAACATACAGCAAACCATTGCTCAGTTTATGTTCATGTAGTACTACCTAAAATTTTGTCCCAAGCAATTGTGAACTACAAGAGTTATGATTCATATACCACCATTAGCGGTAGACACCCAGAGAGAGAGGAAGAGAAGAGAGATAAGTAATGAATGTGATATATAATATGATGTGATAAGATTTGAGAAATAAAGAGAAAAATAAGGTACTTGTAGTCACAAAAGTGAGGTGTCCAATAGTAATTTGTATTGTGTGTTTTTGTTTGCATTAAAGCAAACTTGGATCTCATAGAGATCACAACAACACATGAACGGGGTTAAACCTAGCAAACACAAAAGCTGGACTTTGCAACATTGAGTTAAACCTAGAGTGACATTGAAACACCCACTTGGTATATCTGAAAATGTTTGATATGTAAAGAGAAGACAGCTCTTCTTGTTATTCACTTAGGTGAAAAAAAATTAGTTTACATAACTAAGCATACATCTAAACATATTTAACGTCCCAACAAAAACTTTTTATTCATAATTGCTTCTCAAATACTTAAAGCATGCAGCACGTGCAGAGTAGATTTTTCATAACTTAAAATTAATTGTAGTATAGAACAAGGCAAAATCATGTGTTTCTTTTTCTTTCCAAAACACCTGAAAACTATAATTTGCAGAAGTATTTCTGCAGAAAACTACTAATAATGTGTTTGAATTTCTTTTGATTTCTCATAGTATCCCACAGTTGGGCAGAGTCTAAGTGGGTAGACACATTTATGACCGTCTTGAGTACACAAGTTTGTAAACTTATAAAAAATATAACTAAATGGGCAATTTTATGGTGAACAAGTTAAAACACGTATAAACCATATTTTTACAATTATAAACCTGCATAACTATAGATTATTTTCAATATGCTTTTATATATGTTAAAATTAATTTGCTAGAGAAATTTCTTAAACTTATTATCCAAAGCCTTACCATAAAAAGCTTTTCTAAAAGGCAAAAGTGATTATGATAGAATTAGAACTGAATCCAAAGCTTGTTAAAAGAGAATCATGGGAAGCAAAAGATCAATGCTCAGTGTTAGTTACAGTTATCTACCAGTAGAGATGAGGAGGTCAACAGTTTTGTCATCAGCGTTCTCGCCGGTGACGGCGTAGTATCTCCGTTGCACGGTGTCTCTGTACTCAGACGATATCTGCTCCCTCAGGCCGTTGAAACTCTCCATGGAATCTTTCAGGTTCTTCCTCAACCCACTCACCACCGAGGACCGGGCCCGGTCCGAGGACGAACCCGGTCCGCAATCGGGCAAGGACCGGCTTGCTTGGTTGGAGCGGTCGAGGGCCTCCAAGCGGGACTTGATGCCCTTTGCTTTCTTGAGGGATAACGCCACGTCGGAGTCCATGAAAAAGCGAAGCTCCTTGACGGCGGTGGGGCTGTGAAGGGTCTTGCTCCGTTCTTTGGAGGCGCGGAGGCTGAGGTGGTGGCGCTGCAGCTCCTTCAAGTCCACCTTCACCAACTCCACTTCCTCGAAGAACTTGTCCAGGCTCATCGCGGTGGAAACCGCCGCCATCTCGATGACGTGGTGGTGGTTGTTCTTGTCCGGGGAGGAGAGTAAATCGTTCATTCTCTTTAGTTTTAATAATGTCTAACCAAAACAGAGGAGGATGGAAGAAAGGTTAGAATGGTGCAAGATGTGATTGATTTATTGAGTTCTAGTAGTAATAATAAATAGCGAAAAATAAGAATAAGATAAAATCTAATTCTTAAAATCAATTAGTCAAGAGTATCTCAAATAAATTTAAATTTAAATTTAAATGTAATATTTATTTTAGAAATAGATAATATTATCTTAATCTAATCATAATTTGAAAATAAATCGTGATATATCTTAAAATAAATTTTAAATCTTAACAAAATATATTCTCTTACATACAGCTATTATAAGCACGTTCTCAACAATTATAAACCCAAATCAATTATGGTGAATTTTGTTTATAAATAACTTCTATATAACACAATTGATTTTGAAATTCTTTAAATTGATTCAATGATTTCACTATTCAACCGACCTGGTGCTTGTAGCAGACACATGAGAAAGTAGAAAGAGAGATCTTTAGGACTTATAATATCAGGTTACATGGGTTGGGAGAATCAGAATAGGGTGAACAGGTGGATTTTTATGGAAAATAAACCATACAAAATCAATTTCCACCTCCACCCATTTAAGGATAGGGTAAAAGTCAGAGAATAGGAAAATAAGAGTGAGAAAGAAAGAAAAAGAGAGTGAAAATAAGATGGAAGAGAATATATCAAAACTCAATTTTTATTATATTTTTCTTCTGTTTTTCTTTAAGCCTAAGGAAAGAGGAAGCACCCCAATAATAATAGATGGAATAGAAATACATAGAGTATATGTTACGTGAAAATTAATTAAATTACACAAGTCTGAATCCATACTTGTGCCAGTTTGTGGACTGGTCTTTCACTTGGGCTACCAGCTGAAGATGAAGAAGCTTCGTGTCCATCCTTGGAAAAACTTATTAATGATAATAAGTTAAACCCATCTCGAAGCAATGGAGTTTTCACGTGAATAGAATTTTGAGTTAACTGATTTTCCATGTACATTCATTGATCAAGAAAGCAGTTATCTTGTAAATATTTTCAATTTTAAAATATTACTGTTATAAGTGTGATATTCTTTTATAATTCAAATCAAAATTTATTATTGAAAATTTAATTTGAATGACCAAAAGTAAATATCAGGTAAAATCGTCATAACCTTAGATTATCCAATAATATTTTTACATGTGTTTTGAATAAAATTTCTTAAGGCAATTGTTAAAATATTATTAAGCCTCTTAAAATTTTTATAATAAATGTTAAAACATTATTGAGTCACCTAATGATAATTTTACCAAGGTACATCTTAGCTGAACTATCAGTGTTATTTATCTCTACATTATAAATGTGAAAGCCTTACTATGAAAAGTTAGACATGATTTTTTGCCATACAAATGGACGATGTCATCCTTAAGATAAAAAAATCAGGGGTATATATAGAAACATAAATAAATGGGCAATCAAGTTTTAATCAAGTTAACCAAAAAAAAACATGGACAATCAACTTTACACTTAACAATTGTCCCCGGGTCTTTGTAAACTTATCTTCGCACTTTTCTTAAGCAGCAACAAGCAGTTCTCATTACACATGAATAGCACCTCTAACCTTGCTGACAAGGATTGAAGTTAAATCACTTATACATTCTCCATTTACAACAAATATAAAAAAAAAAAAGGTCAAATTTTAGTAATAATAAATTTATACTATTTTATCAAATTATACCATACAGTTCTTAACTAACTATTTTTCAGACAGTAATAAAACTTGTAGCCTTGCAAATCTTAAAACTAAAGCCCTCTAAAACTGCTTTAGTCCTCTTTTTTGACAAATTTTCAATTGTACATGAAAAATCAGAAAGAACAATTGCTCCTTTGTATCGGGTCCAAAAAATTAGGGTAGCCAATTCTTGCACTGCTTGCACCCTTATCCCACCCTTAAAACTCTGATCCAATTGCCAGTGCTCAACTCTAACATCCATTCTTGGATAACCGTGGGGCTTTCAGAAGAAAATGTTCAGATTATCTTGGCACAAGTTATTTGCTCATAACTTCCTTTCTCAAACTTGGTCAGTTCAAATACACTCACTATATAGCCTGTGCCATCATCCGTGTATTTTTACCATTGCTATTGTTTAGACAAAAAGAACTCTCATTCCACCACCTACCAAACTTTAACAAGGTACTTGTTTCTAGAATGAGAGTTAAGTGAGCAGTAAAGAGTTTTATCAACTTCTCAAGTAGATTGGATCACAGTGAGATAGTATTTATAACCCTGACACTTGCCTGAATGCTTTCTAGCTTCGTCACTTTCTCCTTGACCTTCGGATGGAATATTCCAATTAAGAACATAATTTGACAAGTCATATGTACCTGGAGAAAACACACAGATCTGAAGAGGAATTTCTGCAGATGACAAAGGCTCAAGGTGGAGATTGGTTGAGCTTGATCCAGACCAGATATATGAGGAGACACTTTCAAAAGATAGAGCCTTTCCTGGTTGGGTTTCAAGAACATTTGATGTTACTTTGGGTTCACTCACTGGTGTAACATCATTCCACCCTGCTTGGTTATCAGGAGTTGCTGATTGAGCCAAATTTATACCATTACTAGCAGAATCTAAGGTGTCAATACGTACAAATACAGTGGCACCAGATGAATTGTAAAGATGCATCTTCAGATTTATTTCACAGAAGGATGCAGAGAAGTCATGATGCAAGGTTTGTGGTCCGTCCACTAGCCATGAAATGGGCCCCGTGCAAGCAGTACTATCAGAAGACAGAGACATCAGCATAAACCCCACAAATGGCAAGTAAATAATATATACATGAATATATAAAATCAATCCGAAAGTCAAAATCATAAGCAATTATGTATGTAATGAAACATACCTTAAGTGACACACATGATGGGACATAACATGATGAGAATCAGATAAACTAGGATTGTCGTCACTTGTGAGTGGCCGAGAGATCAACAAAAAGTCAACAGTATTTGAGTCACCTAGGTCCTACGTATTGATTAAGATCGTGTCAGTAATAAGAGAGAAAAAACAATGAATAGACAGTGTAATAATTTTGTAAAGTCAATCCCAAATGTTCTATTACGTCACTGAAAAACAAATGTCATTTAAAACTTTGAAATTCGTCAAACCCAGAAATGAGCCAGTTACTGTGAGAGAGATGGAGAAAATGTTGACATCTTCATTAAACATTAAAAATTGTATATTTATTATAATCTAGTCAACAAGTTAGCTGCTAGGCAATGAAAAAATAGCTTAATTACACTTTCAACCGCTTTTACTACCGTTGATGTTTAATTTTGAGCCATAATGATTTTTAGCGTAATTAAATAATTTCTTGTTGTAACCATTTAAGACTCTCAATCACTATCCTTCTACTTAAAAAACACAAACTATAACTTTCTACTCAAAATCTTCACAAACTGAATAGTTTAAATCTTTTTAAACCTTCTTCTACTCAATATTTACCAACCAAAATATCAAATTTCAAATAAAATAAAAAATCGCAAATTTTCCCTATCTTCAAACCCTAATCTCACGTCCTACAAATCGCTTAAAATTTTATAAAACTTTCACTAAATTGTTCAATATTCCAAATCTATCATAAACTCCCTAAATTGATCAATATTAAAATCTATCATGAACCTTTTAAATTGTTCAATATTCCATGTTATGTAGAGACTTGACCCGAATGATCAAACATCCACAAAAACCAGAGAAGAGGATCTTTTGAGGGGGAAGGAGCCCTAGAATATCGTTCTTGGTCCGAGGAAGTTGAATTGCTGGTTTTCAATGAAGGGGGCCCATTGGGCTGGATTGCAAGAGCTGAGAAATTCCTTGAAGTACATTGTGTGAAGAAGGAAGAGAAGATCCAATTGGCTTTCATTTGCAAGGAAGGGGACACTACAAAAAATGGTCCCATATCTTGCGAAGAAAGACGCCTACGCTGTCTTGTAATTCTTTGCTTACACCCTTGCTTCAGCAATTTGGTGAAGGGAGTCGAGGGAGAATGGAGAAGTTAGGGAATTTCTGAAAAAAAAACGGCGATCTAGAATTCCTAGAGAAGAAGCTGATCACCAAGAATGGGGAGCAAGAAAACAAAAGGGAAGATGAAGTTCAGAAGATAAAGAACCAACGTGACAAAGAAACCATCAATGAGGAGGTGGAGCCGGTGAGTGAAGCAATTACAAAGATAGCATTGGCAAGAAAAGATGCAGAATCAGAACTGGAAACGCAAAAAGAGACAGAAATGAAGAACCTAGCGGTGAAGGTAGACGAAAAAAGAAAGGTGGGGACAAAGTTCAAACATTAACCGATGGTAGATAATGTGAAAGTGGAAGCTGAAGGTAGAGAAGCAGCGGTAATGACCCACGACTATCATAATGTGGATCTTCGTGCAACGAATGGGGGGTCGACAACTCGACATTACCAATTGGGATAGTTGGTTTATGATAGTGTATTTGGTTGAAAAATTTGCTGCTTGGTTAGTAAAAAAGGAGGGACATGAGAGAAGTAAAATATAATTCACATTCAGTCTAGGTTAAAAACACTTTCAAGTTTCAACCCGTCATTTGCAATTCACCTTCCCAATTTCACCTACTAAACCAAGCAAGCCCTAAATGATATGAAATTCAAATGACAAGAAAAGAAACGGTTTGGTTGGACATTATAAAAGCAAATAAAACGTGTACCTGCGACACTTTCTGCTGTAGTCTTTCATAATGGTGGAAATTGACCAAAGGTAGACTGTTTGTATCGTAAACTAAATCCTCACTGCTTTGAGCAACCAATTTTACATCACTTCTGACGAGCATAGTAGATATTTTTTCAGCCGATGTTGATAATCTACTTGAGTTCTGAAGGCAAACAATAGCTTAATTCAGCCAATCAAAATCATCATGGGTGTGCAGAGGCACACACAAACTTAATGAAATTTTACGTGGCCGGGCACATCTTGAACAAAGACACACATAAAAAGCAGATTATAATAGTATAGTACTAAATGGTTGTCAGATAAAATCAAGTCAATAAAAAACACACAAACTTAGATAACTAAGCATTTAAAGATACATATTCTGATATATCAAAGTGCAGGCTATTTCTGATTTTTTGCACCAAAGTTTTTCACCTCATCAGTCATTCTATTTTTTTCTGGTTATTTCAGGAAAAAAAATTATAGAGATTCTTGGGTATTAAAAAGACAATGAATATATATATATATATATAAAAATTATCCTTATAAATTATGTTTGTAACAAACATCAGTAATTAAAATATTCATATTAAACCAGTCAACAAAATACTTATCCATCTTCTTGGATTTCAAGAAAACCCTCAAACGAACGAAACCTGTTTGCAATATCAAATACACGTTAGAGCAATTAATATAGAAATCAAGACCAGTAGCACAAACCTTCAGTGTGAAGAAACATGATATTGCTTGACCAGCCATCAAAGTTTGCGTAGGAAAAATAGTATCAGGAGGTTGAAGTAATGAGATTTCCCAGTGTTGCCCAATAGTGGACAACTGATAAACTTGGAAACCTTCTGAACTTGTCTTGTTAATAACATCCAATCGAACAAGAAATTCTTGTATTCTTAATCGAGAAGGACTGATTTGAAACGAGACATCCAAGGATGGCAATACCTATGATACACCAAATTTTGGCACTTGAGAATTAACTAGGTCTATAACTGGTACATGTGATTTAACAAAACTTTTTCAACCCATATGTAGTGAAAAATCATTGAACATAATTACTCCAAAATAATTAGCCATCACAGTTAAAAAAAACATCGTATAAAAAATGAGAATAAACCCAACGAAGCCCAAAAAGTTTCACTGTGCAAGTTACACTAACCTGCACATTGCAATGCAAACGAAGAGTGCGATATTTAATGATGCTTGATGTATCTCCCACCTCATAATATATGCTCATGTAAAGAGAAATATCACCTGGAACAGCAGCCCTGAACCAAAGAGGCCACAACAAGGGTGTTTCACCTTGAACTGAAGTGCCCTGAAACAAAGTGTAATTCATGTGACAAAGATGTAAACAGATGCCATAGTGGTAATACCCAATTTACGTAGGAAAAGATTCAATACTGACCTCGGGAAATGAAAAGACTGTGTCAGACATGGTATTAGAATTAGCATGTGCGTCACTTTGCATTGAATCTGACTTTTTTGTTAAGCATGCAGGAAACTCTGACTTCATATTTTCTTGATCCCCAATAATCAGGAATCTGGGGTGACTTATCTTCATCTTCAGACTCTACCAAAACAACAAATGATTAAAGTATTAAAAACTAATAGCACGCCAGAAAGAGCAGGTAGAAAATAAGTTCCTACAGGGATATCAGCAAGCAGACTACATCAATCTTTCAATCACATCATGCATCCGCCATGTACAACTAACCCTACAACTCTATAATTACACCACACCAATTAACTCTGAACATGGTACCTTAACAGGAAACTCCGACGGATTCCTCAACTCCAGCACAAGTTGCCGTAAATCTCCAGCATATGCCTTTCCAGGTAAAGAGTTGATGGAACCCTGAAGCTTGGGTATGCTCTGGGATTTTAAGAGGAAAAAGCTGCTTTACTATAGATGTCAAAAAGGAGAGAAAACTCATCAGCAAAAATGACATAGGGTAGGATAAGAGAACCCACCTTGATCACCATAAATTTAAATTTCTCATTAGGCGAGAGCTTTGCTTTCCTTCTTCCTTTTACAATATTCTTCTTTGGGTGGCTCAATTTAAAGTTGTGAAAGCCAACTATTGTACCTGACAGTTTCCATCGAACACCAAGAATTTCAAGAGTACCAACTGCCATGGGAGTAACTGATAGTTGGACCTGGAAAACAGATACTTGACAATATCAACTTTGATTTAAGACAAAAAGTATACAACAAGTCAACAACAACAAACAACGTCTATTAGCTTAAGTTTAAGAAAGTTCACTTCCCATAAAGCAGGCTTGAGTTTTGTGAGCATTAAAAATAGACATTATTGAAAGCTTTGTCCTCCTAAGTAAGTCCACCCAACTCAACTCAGATTAATCAGAGTCCAGTCTAGCTTCCGGATACAGATGGTCTCAAACCAAACTAAAATTATAACAAGAACAATATAGAAGCTTTTTCATAGTAGGCGTGATTGAATACATGGATCACACGATGCCATATCGTACTACTATTGTAAATCATGTCCAAACTCCAAAGACAAACCATTTAAGTCTAAATCCTTCTTAATGGTTTCGCACATAGTTTTTCAGGCCTCCCTATACTTTTAACTCTTGGCTTACCCACTATCTAGTCCTCTCTAATCCATTTCATCTACACAACAAAAAGTATTAGCAAGGTTGTGTTTTGTACAAGCAGAAAAGGGGAAACACTCTTATCTATTTTCTTTGAAGAACCAATATTTTATTGAAACTTAAATTAAATTAGTGTCACAATTAATATAAATAATGCAATATTAAGTAAATAATTCAAAAAGGGTAAAAATAGTATATAATATTTAAAATAAAAATTTAGGATTCTTTTGATTATATTTACGGTTTTGCAAGAGTGCTTTTACTAATTAAGAAGGGATAAAGAAGAATTTTATTAAAATATTGCGGATAAAAAGGGGAAAATATAACAAGCTAAAAGTCATACGCTACTTCAAATAGCTTACTAAAGTAAACTTAGCCAGTGAAATAAACTTGTTTACCAAACATCTCTAACCTAAATGGCATGCCAAAAACATTCATAAGGTACTTAAAAAAGCTCCAAAGAGTAGTGTTTTTAAAAGCTACTTCTTTTTTATTTCACTTCATAAAAATTAATCTTTTTTAAGAGCTTTTCCTAAAATGTATTTGGCTCAGCCTCTCCTTTTAACGAGAAGAGAAGCTCAAAAAAAATTGAGCCAAATACTACCTAAATCAGTTCTAGCTAATGTCTAAACTCAACTTTTACCAGACGCAATCATCATCAAAAGTATTTCTTCAAAATTTTGTTTTGGACTGCCTTATTCATAAGGGAGAGGATACGGAAGCTTCGTTTCCACTTTGCTAGAAAGACCAATTGTGGACATCTTTAGGACTCAAGTCTAATGCCAATCTACTCAAGCTTCAGTTTAATTGGAGATATGCATAAAATGAAGATGGAAATGTGAAATTTCTTGAATTCTCACAGTGCAACACAATTCGCATATTTTTAGTAAGGGCAATATCTCTTAAGAAATTCAGCTCGAAAACGAACTCACCATGGTTGTTTCACCATCTCCTAGTAAGAACTCAACCTCAGACACAAAAAATGAGGAATTGTCTGAGCTCATATCCCTGAAGTGGTCAACTTCATTATCAGTCTCCAGACTTGTTTCATTTTTATCTGTAGTACCCATGACAAACTATTACCAAACGGAAGAAAATGGCTAGCAATACTAAATTTTAATTAATAAATATAAAAGAAAGCAATAAAATGGGGAAAAAGACATAAGCAGAAACTCATAGCTTACCTGATGTAAGTTCATCAGTACTAGCAGAATATTTGCATACGAGTGAAACACCAGATATGGGAATTGAGATTTGCAGAGGGTTTTTGAATTCAATATTAACCTTCACAGCTTCTGCAAATGGTGCAGTGGATTAGCAATGCACCATTAACACATAATGGGAAAAAAGTAAGCTTCTTGAGCTGATTCCTTACACCAACTTTTTTTAAGTAAAATTTAATGACATTATACTGAATACAATCCTGGTCAGGTCAAAATTCCTTTTGCATAGCTCTGTTTCATATTTTTATAATTTAAACTAATATCAACAGAATTTTACACAATAAAGTCCAAATGTCATCAGATTTTCTAATTTAATTTCAAGTGAAAATCCATTGCTTCATAAACTGAGAACTGCAATTTAATTCCCCAAATGAATGGCATCAGTGATTCTGCTCCAGCTCATCCCTCTTCTATAATACTGAATCTGAGACTCTGATAATAGAGTAATAAAATATGCAAATTATTTAAGTTTTTAACATATAATTACCATGGGTCATGCCCAAATGTCAAGGTATTTTTTCAACTATGCTAGTTAGCAACATTGAAAATATTACAAGTTCATAAATATTTACAACGCAAATAACCCTCTTGATCCACTCCAGAAGTACACTCCTGGCTAAAAACTACCATGTGTCTCAGTCATAACTTAACACAACCTGACATATGCAAGACATATTATCAAAACTCACTGCATATTAAACAATGAATCTGTCACGATGCAAAAAGGATACACCTCACTAGCAAAAATGATGAAAATGATGTATAAAACACTACAACGGACAAAAACTGCTTATTCAAACTACATTATTGGATGATAACTCAGAATTCATATAAAAATTACACAATGGTTAATATGAAACCTTTGTTAATAAGGTCTATGAAAACAGAAACGGTGATGTATTCTACATTAAAACATAACATCTCCAGGCATAAATTCACATATTACTAGCATTTTGAAGCACACCAATTTTCTGCTCCTAGGGCTTAATTGTGAGAAAACATGTATTACTACCAGTTTTAACTAGAACTTTCAGCAACCCACAGCCATGATCCATCATGATACTTATGGTTCACTAAATTTAGTAGTCCAAAAGTTTAACCATTTTTTATTTGCACTTCCAGTTAACCAGTTTAGTTCTTTTTAAACCATCCCTTCTTGAGACAAAATGGTGTTGCTATCATATAAAATGTATGACCGAAAAGTAACATTCTTATCCTCCGATAATCAGGAGTGAATAAGAAAACTTGGAAAGACATTAAAGTAAAATTAAAGTATATAAGGATTTTAATACAACTTTATATGAAATTTTACCACATACCTCCCACGACACAGACATTTGATAGATTGTGCTTTGTTGCGATAAGCTTTGATTGCAACTCCAACCAATTAGCCTTGGCACCAGAGAATGATGGTATCATTTCTTCCTCCAAAGAACGCCACAGATCTTCCCTCGTGTTAACCTGAAATTTTAGTTACAACTGAGTATGATACTTCAACCTATCAAACTACAGCATTTAACTAATTTGTAACTTATGTGCAATAAAATCCATGGAAAAGAAATGCTTCCTCTGAACACATGGAAGTACAGACACAAATATAAAGATAAAAAGCCATCAGTATATATAGGTTATAGAAAAAGTTGCATTGAGGTATAAAAGAGAAACCCCACAAGTTCCCTTGTAAACCATATAAACAGAGGCGTAATCTCTACTTTTTGTTAGTAATTACCTCAGCAAGGATTTATATACTGAAACCTACCATCAGTTCCTGTGAATGTATTGATGTGCCCCACAAAAGGGAGCTCCTGCTATTCGTATGGTATAAAATTATATTTTTTGGCTAAAATTGGTGTTACTAATTTGCAAATGGCCAGTTATATGTGGTCTAATTGGTAGTTGGATTTATTTGTTCAAAGCAAAAATGGGTCAACTTCACAGTAGATCAAGCATAGGCCATAATATGCAGCTAAGATTGCCAAGGGACCCAAGAACCTTTTTAAATAAAATGATTCTTTAGTCTACATGACTCAGGTTCCTGGGAACAGTTCTTTGCAATAAAAATCAGTAAATGGAGATTGATCTGTTCTTGCTTGAAGTGCAATAGGCTTGAATGTAAAGGGACATGTTAGATAACCAAAATTCATTCACAGTCCTTCAAGCCACAGCTTAAGCATTCGTGTTTGGTACTTTGGTTGCTGTTTGCCATCCTTCAACTTGCTTCAGCAACTGGTACATGGTACACAACTTGCACTAGACAGGGGAAAGGAAAAAGGTGTTCCCCTAATGTCTAAATTTAAAAAGAAATGGAATAAATAATTACCCACTCAAGTGGCTATTCATAAATGGTTAGAGGTTAGAGGTTAGAGGTTAGAGGTTACAGATAAACGTTAACAACTCCTTGAATTTCTTTAACTAATCAAGTGGTTACCTATTCCTAAACTGCATATTTTGTTGAGAAGTTCCACATTGGCTAAAGATAAGGCCTAATAAGTGTTTATATAGGGTAGAGCAATCTTCACCCCTAAGCTAGCTTTTGGGGTAGAGTTAGGCCTAACCCAAATTCTAAGATGGTATCAGAGCTTATCTTATATCCGTTTATAGGAGACCACTCATATGTAGGCCACCAGCAGATGTCCAGTTCGGCAAATTCCACGCTCCAGATGTCCAGCCTTGGATGTGAGGTGTGTTGAGAATTCCACATTGGCTAGAGATAAGGCCTAATAAATGTTTACATAGGGTAGCTCCTGGGGTAGCGTTAGGCCTAACCCAGGTTCTAAGAATTTTTATGAGGAATTCCCTTCTTGTAAGTTCACCTATATATTTAGGCCATAGGGCATGTCAGGTGACAGGGAAGGTTTGTTGTGAGATATGAGAGAAGTCTTTCACTGAAATCCGTAACTGATATCAAAACAATGAGTCATGTGATCCATCTGTTACATCTACCAATGTCTTCCTCGCCGAAACCTCTTTCTGCTCTCATTAACTGCCCCTGTCACTGCCCCTCTCATTTCCTCCCTTAGAGAAACCAAGTGGTGAGGGAAGACAGTTCGATTTGTACCTCCCAGCCTTCTTTGCCCCTCTTTGTAAATTAATATTTTATTAGCCAATATTTACAAACAGTTTGTATATGGGGCACAAACATTTTGTAAGGTTATGCACATTGATAGAAACTCTTTCTTGTAAAAAATAAGAATACATAACGTTGATGTAAAAATAAAACCACATACAACAAAGAAGTTGCCAATGTTGTAGGTTGTTCACAAAAGAGCTAATGCAATGTTAGAGAACGGCTGTTCACAAAAGTCTTGTTTCACAACTTCCCTTGGCAAAGTTCTAGGATTGCCTACAAAAATCGAAAAAAGCAACTGAAGAAACATGATTTTGATATCAATACTTTCAACGTTGACCTTCTTGGCAGTGTTCCCATTGTTTATGGAAATTTTAGTCATTTGCACCCAATGGTTGTTTTGTCGGATAAAGGTACTTTTGTATTGTTGCTTTATTTCTTTGATTTATTGGTATTGGCTTCCAGATATAAATTTAATCAGAAAGTGGGACAAAGAAGAGTTGAAGATATAAAAAGACAGGAAGTATATGGAGAGTAGAAGTTAAGAAGAGGGATTATTCTCATCTCACTCCTCTTACTTGATATGTCTGTCAACATGTTGCTTAACATGGGCACATCAAATATTTTGCAAGTTTTCCATTGCAAAGGAAGGGTGATACCCAAATCCCCACTTCAATTCAAGGTGCTTACTTTTATCATACTAGGTTAGTTACATATTTACAGTAAGAGTGACAGACCTCTCAGAGAGAGAGTAAATAGACATGAAGTGATTGGGAGAGGAAAAAGAAGTTTCTACTAGATGATATATAATATTCCAACAACAAAGCTATACGTATTTATTTATCAGAAAAGATGATATATAACTCTGTTGCCAGCTTCTAGCAAATAAACAGTCTGCTATACAGTAACAAGGGCTAACTAAATAGGAAGGGGAAAAGTTTTTGAGAACTAAAATCCCAAAAATGCACAGAAAATAGGAGAAGCATATAATTGGGTTCAACTTACAGCTGAAGGTGATCCAAAAGTTCGGTGATCTTCAAAGATGACCTTGAGCGAAGAGATGTTGATTACAGGCAATTGAAGTTTTGTTACCTCAAAAGTTCGTCCAGTTCTCTATGATGTACATGAAAAATTAAGACAGCTGACAAATTAATTAGCTTCTGTCCAATTCTGCATCAAAATACATATTAAAGCTAATATATAGAGTCATGCACAGAAACTTTTTCAGGAATTGCAACAAATCAAATACTGCTAGTTCAGAAACACTTTATGCAGACAATCAGGTTTATAAAATCTGAAAAGGAAATAGAGGGATTATCACCTGCACAATTTGAAGAAAGTCACTTAGGAATATTTCCTGCATTGTCTTGGACTGGTGACTACAAGCCAAGATTTCCGTCATATGCTTGACAGCTACATCATACATCCCAAGAGAAGCATACCACCTAAAACAATCATATCAATTAACAAACTTCAAAGCATATAAATATCATGCTTTTTGATAAAATCATAATATGGTATTGCCGAACCAAGTCTAACTTACTGTCCTATATGGAAATGAACATGATCATTGATGTAACTCCAAGTAGTTCCTCTACAAACAGAAAGAGCACTTCTGTATGTTCGAATTGCATGTTTGATCTGAACATGGCAACGTCAACAGCAGATAATTAGTAAGAAAAATTAAATGCATCGTTAATTTTATTTTTAGGCGTAGGAATCTGAATGCTGTTGACACTTGACACCCAATACCTGATCACACTTTTTATACTGCTCACCAGAAAGCACTAGATGGAATCCATATTTGCGTAACATGGAGGGTTTAGAAACCAAGTAACAGTACGATGCTTGCTCAAGCATCACAGCAGAATGTAGGATATCCTAAGACAAGGAATTGGTCAACAAAGAACATAATATTCCCAAACTAATAGGGTTTTTATTTTATTTTTTAAAAAGTACTACCTCACCACAAATACGAAAATAAACAGTAGCCGCCTCCTTATATAGATCTCGTGCCTTCAACATTTCTATCCACCACAGACCACATCGTGTAGCATTTTGCTGACCAGATGACCCAAGTTTCTGGACATATTAAGCTTATTAATCAAAATGAGAATATGAAAGGAATATAGCAATAGCAAAGCATCTTCTTGAAAAGCATATTAACTATTAACGTGATCTAAAATAAACCATACATACTAAATATGTGTTGAAAGCATTTTCCATGCAATACTCGGCTTCTTTTCTTGATTGATCCAACATGAAGTACGTAAGTCCCATCATTTCCTGAAAAATAAAGGAAAACAAGCAGTGATTAGCGATGCATCTGCAGAATATTATACAATCAGAAAGTGTTTAAGTTTGGCCTTGGAAAAAATAAAAGTAACGCACTACATCAGAGGAGGAAAAACAGTCCAAAGTCCAAATAAAAGGGTTTCTTCTCAAAATTATTTTAGCTTGCTCTTTGGGTAGGGAATGATATGATAAGTGTCAATAAACTAATAAAGAAGTAACAGAATAAAACTACACTATTGAAGAAGACAATGTTTGACAATCATAGGCCCATTAACAATGAATTATACAAAGGTCTTACGGGGTATCTGAAAACGCAGTCTAATTTTTACTTAACTGGTCAAATCAGATCACTTTGACCTTAAGATGACAAGCAAAGAGCAATGTATAGTATCTAACCTACAATATTTCCAGGCTTTCAAAGTTTCATATTTAAGAACAGGAATGGATCCCTCAGTAAGAATGTAATACAAAAGGACAGCAGAGATTCCACCAGTGTGGTAATTAATGGGACTTAAACCATTGATCAAGGGAAGTTATTCCTTATTTTGGGGAAAAAATTGATCTAATTTAACATCCTTCCACCACTTCTTTACAGCAAATCCTAATCTAACTTAAACCCCAGCAACAACCATGCATAATCTGAAGCCCCTCTCTACTTGGAAATGAAAACATAAAATTACCTGCACGCCAGCATAACGCTTCCAGGCTTTATCAATCTTGTAATCTGTGGAAATTAGGCGATAATTTGACAAGGCAAGTTCATAATCTCGTAACATGAAAGCATGGTCACCCAAAACTCGAATCTGGGATTCAGTGGAGTTAAAGTTATACCTTCAACAACGGAAACCAAAACCATATTAGAAAAATGAAAGAAACTAAATGATATATGCATCGCATACATGTACTTTCCATCATAAGATACATTTATATGTGTGAAACGTACGTAGGACCATTGGGAGAATCTGCGCCATCTTCTTTCCCTTTTCTCCACCATAAATTTTTTATTTGGTTTTTAAATCCTTTTCGTGTCGCAGAAACCTAAACAACATGAAATTTAAAAGAAGCAATGTAAATCAGAATATAGGTCAAAATAATAAATATTGGGTCTCATTTCAAATTCAAGCTACCAATCAAAAAAGGCACTGAACATTAATAACCTGCTGATTGAGCACACGGATTTTTTGCTCCATGCTTGGAATGATGTGCTTAGATGATAAATCTTGCATTAAATCCTTGATCTGTACTCAGGAAAGATAAATGGAGTAACATAATTTACACGCATCCTATATAATGAATCAAACAATTGGTGATGGTGGAAAAAGTAATCTACCTCAATGATATCATCAATGTTAAGAAAGCAACCCACATCTTGACTAGGTGAAGAGCCAGATATCTGTCATAAATTTCAGGAGACAATCGCCTAAATTCATAATTTCACATAAAATTTATTTGAACACACGTTCCAAAAGGAAAAAGTATGAGGCAAGGAAGAAGAAGTACATAATCAATTTTCATTTTAAAAGGGAAAAAAAATTTACAAGTCATCTAAACAGACTTACATTAGAAGCCCAAGGATTATCTTGACGATTGATCACGGCATCTGGGGAAGAATTAATGCAAAGCAACATACAGTCACTTGTACCAAATGTATTCCTCATTTCTGTCAATATTTTACTTGCTCTGCTAAAGAAGAAGAAGGAAGTCAAACAAGCCTAACACTACACAAATCTATAAATCAATCTTCATGAAAAAATAATGGATAGTGAATGCCCATGGTTGCATTAGGTTCCAGAAAACAACTGTCAAGTTTTCATTCTCTATTACTTTATTAGAAAACAAATTTCCTTCCATTGGAAGAAAGTTTGAAATTGTTTTCATACAAAGTGCACATCAAAAACCTTCTTTCAGAGGAGGATTAGATAGGTTTTCAAAATAGAGAAAATGCTAGCATGATCAGGACAAAATAGAGAAGCAAGAGTAATTTACTCTTAAACTGATCTTACAATAATGCTTTCCCCTATGCTCAGCCAAACATATTGCCAGATCCATTTCTATATCTTCATTACAAATGAAATCAGGAATTCAGGATGCAATCAAACCAAATGCATCCTGTGTTTCAGTTTTCCACGTCAATATGGAGTTAATTTTTTATGAGAAAATATATTTATAAAGAAAAAAAAGTACAATTGGCAGAAAAGCAAAGAACACTGAAGGACGAGGTAAAAAGGTAAGAATCCAGCAAAGCTTCCCCAACACTTAACAAGTCTGAAATGGGAACTCCCTCAAAGTAACAATTGGCAGATACCAAAAGAGGCCGTATATACAAATCCTATTAACAAGGGAGCATGAGTTCCCGTATGCAAGCTTTCCTCTGACTACATACACCACGAGGGGAAATGAAGGGTTAAATTTTTTCCTTCTTTTCAAGTTTAGCCTCCACTCTGAAAGTGCGAGGATTTGGAGGGCAGCGAAAATAACGTATAATTTATGGTTTGTATTCACTAAAGTATGCTTTATTGTATTTTTGTTTAATTTAAAAACTGCCCATACATATATTATCCCTGATAAGTCTATGTTACCAACAACGCTTCATGTTTCTTTACAGTCATGTGTGCAACCCTCAATTCTAGAGCTGCTTTATATGATCAGCCTAAGTCATAATGTCATATTAATCAATATTTCTCTTGTTTCGTTTCTTCCATCTGCTGGAATAATATAGTAGTAAATCATTTCTAGTTTCCCCTCCCCTCCAACCTAACCAATCAAGGATTATTATTTTCCCACCCTTCCCCTCCCCTTATTTGAACCAAACAGGCTAAAAACAAATTATTCAATTAAAAAGTTGGCTGTCAAAATGATTCTCTGAGCTAAAGCAGCACACAGTATACAAATATAGAGACAGAGCAATATGAAGCCTGTAAACTTGCAAGTTGCAACAAGTCATTTGTGTCCTATTAATCCCAGTGTCCATACAAGAAAAAACTTTAGAGGGAGCTTTCTATTTCCAAATCAGCTTTTCTACAAGAAATGTCTCAGGCTTAGGAGAATGGGTAAGAATATGGAAAAAAGGTTTACAAGAAAACTTTCCAGAAATATCTTAAGTTGAAACTTCATATACTCCTAAACGTCAGCACCAAAGAATGCTCCCTAGTGCCCCTCCTGAAATATGCCCATTCACTAAAGGTCTTTTACAAAAAGGTATACCTGGCCTAAGTAATCTTCACTAAACACCATAACATAAATCTCCAATCCTAACATGTACGAGATAAATTTCACTGAATCACATAAAATTAATAATGTTCAAAATGGCAAAATCTTCCTTGGGATATAATGAAGTCGCAATTCCATGAGTATATATTAATGGCAACCAGTATAATATCACATGTATTTATGTAAAATTAGCTTTTCAACACAAGAGTGACAGAACATTTATACCTGTCGGCAGGGCCATCTTGATTATCATGCACTAACAAGTAATGCTTCAAAATCTTTGGATCCATGGCACCATCATTAAGAAGGGAAGGAAGCTTATTGGTATTGAAAAGGTCAACAAATCTGTTAATAGGTTGTTCATCCTTTGAAGAAACAGCTAGGAGACCTGCAAATCATTTTCAGAAGAAAAGACAATTTAATATGAATAGATTCATTTTGAAAGGAAATTATATGAAAATGTCAAAAGGAAATCATCTAAAGTATGGATACTACTATATCTGTAAGAGAAAATTAAATGGAAATAGTAAAAGCCAAAGAGGAAGGGTTCTAAGTAATCCCAAAATCTTACATGCCACGGGATGGTCAAAAGCTTCATGGTCTGAAAAGGAAGCCATTCGGACAAGCTCTTTATTGAAAAACTGAAACCAGGATGGTGTATTACTGTATTCAGAACCTACAAAAGTCTTTGTTAATCAAACCAAGTTTTAAACAATGACATAACGCTAGCTACCTTTACATCACATAGTCACTAATTACAACTCATTCAAGGACAGAAACAAGTGAAGCTTAGCAGAAAACTAGTATATTCTCAAGCTTTCTCAGTTAAATTATAAAAATAAATTGTCACACCCAATACATAATCAAACTAAAATCTGAGTCAGTGTTCAAGCTCAGATCATTTCCAAGCCCAAGCAACTCAAAATGAGTATTATTTATATGACACAAACTGGTACATGTATGTGTGTACAAATTGTGTGCATTTGGATTTCCGTTGAGCTCAATGTGGATCCAAGTTGAAGCCAACGTGTCAAAATTCTACTTCTCTGATCCACATTAAACTCAACGTGGCAAATTCTAACTTCTTTGTTAATTGTTGGTACCTTGAGATACATGAAATCACGTTTGAGTTGACTCTAATGCCAAAACAAACATGCACTAACTATTATAAGAATTGTTTTACCATGTAAAGGCATGTATATGAAAAACATTAAGAAGATGCATATTAAAATCCTAAATTACAAAGCTATAGTATGTTCGCATACATCTATGATTAAGATATAATCATGAGTCATAACTAAATGAAGGAGTGCATATGAACTACAAAAACTAGTTTGTTACCTAAATAAAACAAAGCATGACCGAAATAAATTCTACACGGTGAGTGTGACTTACTCCCAAGTTCTTGATTAATTTCTGAAGCGTCTGAAGTTGACTCCGAAGACACTTTCTCCGCCGCATCTGTGATAACTTGCTTCAATTGCTCTTTAGCTTCCTAGTAAAAAGGAATTGTGTATACACAAATAGAATCAAATAATAAATTTCCTAAACGATGAACATTGCGATAGGCTCAATTTACTTAGTGGTAGATTGTTGCAAGATATCTAACAGACGGTGGGAAGAGTTAGTTACTACCTTCAAATCGGGCTTCCTGACATGGGAAGCATAGAACAAGCGCAATTTGAACTTGTGAAGGCGATAGGGCTGGTCACTGGCGGTCCTCACCGGCACTGCAAGAGAATGAGCAAATGCTTAATGCGAATCACACACGAGTCTGATGGTGGTAAATAGGGTTTGAGGAAAGAGATGAATGATTTTTTACCGTCGATGTCGTTGAAGGAGCAGAAGGGAGTGAGCATCTGGAGGAATGAGAGGCGGTTCTTGAGGCAGGCCTCTTCTACGGAGGGAGTAGAAAGGACCATCACCACCGGAGTGATCTCCTCCAATAGCATTTGTCCCAGTGGCGTCCTCGCCGGATCAATCGCCATCTTCTTATTAAGCTCCTCTTCTACAGTTATTCGTAGCTCGCCGATACGGTGGTGCGGTGCGGTGTGGAGGAATCACCTCACTCTGTGTGTGTGTGAGATTCCTATCAGATCGGATCTCTGCCGTCAAAGGATGGTTTTGATTGTGGAACCAGTCGCCAGAAAGAGGGAACCGGTTTCACTTTGCACGAAACAACAAAACTCGGACAAATAATTCGTACCACAAGCTATGTTCGTCGTCTTCGGTTATTTTTTTGTAAAAGTGTGCCGGAAAAAAAAAAGTATTAATCTAGTATATTGGGCTTGTAGTGCGAATTTTTTTCTTGACCAACAAAAAAAAGTATTTTTGATCCATGGAAAAACTAGATCGTAATCTATAAACACATTTCCGAAAATATCATGTTTTCAAAAAATATTAATCTAGTATAATATTAATAAATAATAATACTATTTTTTAAGCTTAATAATAATAATACAATTCAAACCTTAGAGGTTATATTAGTCAAGTTATTTATTATAAAAGTAATGTCATACTTCCTTCGTTCCTAATTATAAGACACTCTCCAAATAATTACGTTTTTTAAAAAAATATGTAATAAGTCTAGTTAATGCATTAGTTTTAAAAAAGTTATACAAATTTTTATATTTACCCTTAATTAAAATTAAACTCTTTCATCATTGTATTAATTATATTTCATCATTTCCTTAATAAATGAATTACATATGGAAAAGAAGAATAACTTTTTCTGAAATTTAGAAGTGTGTTTTATATTAAGAGACACTAAGTTTTTTTTTTAAGTATCTTATAATTATAGATAGAGAGAAAGATGGGGTAAAATTCAAGTTCGTTATAAAATTTGTTAAAGTATTAGGTTAATTAATAGATATATGATTCAACTAGTGACTTACTAGTTAAATCGATTCAATCAAATTACTAAGATAGTTAGTAATTAACAATAGTGAACGCATAATTAAAATATTTGTCAATGAGAGGTTAAACATGATTAAGATGATTTTACCTCTTCTTGTTTTGGCTAGATCATTGTCTTCATTAAGCAAGTGGGATGGAACCCACCTCCCATGGTTTTGTGAAGGTCAATGTCAATGGTAGCTATACTGGAAATGAAAGGAATAATGACATTAGGGTGAGTAATTTGAAATGTCTTTGGCATATGTTAGCTTTTTTTAATGTTGAAGGGCCGACATGGTGACATCTTGTTAGATAAGTTCATTAAGTTGTGCATCATGCTAAAGATTTGTGAAATAGCTAGATGTCATGTGTGGCTACAAGGTGATGAGTATTTTATTTTATATCATAACTATCGAGCTCAAAATTATTTAAAGGTGGCCTGAAAGATTCATAACTAAGTGAAATTTATGTTGGTCAATCGAGACGACTAAAAACGAGTTTCATCTTCTTCAACTTATATTTGAGCGGACTCGAGCCGATATGTTTATAACATTACGACAAGGTTACTTACGGACAATCATTGTCGTGGAAGGCTTATATAAAGACTTCATCAAAGCACAGCGTCTGGCATAAGACCTTTACCATGCTTATAAATATAGGTTTGGTTGTTCATTTACACAAGTATTACTCACTTTTCTATCTCATTATTCTTCTATGACTTTGAGCATCTCTCTCAGTGCTTTCAACCGACTTAGGCGTCGAAGTGTCTTTGCATGTACCTCCCTCGTCGTGTTAATATTACACCACCGTGTCAAAAGATCATCTCTAAATCGTGACCCCAGGAAGGAGGCTATCAACGAGCAGGGTTAGGAATTAGAGAATTTATTAGAGACAAGTTAATTTTGGTGAGCAATGCTCAATTTTCTCATTATTATTTCAACAAATGAAAGTACAATTTATAGGGGGAGGAAATAACAAGCTAGGAAGGAAATAACAACAAACTAGGAAGGAAATAACTGAAAATCTAAAATGCCTAAAAATAGAACAACTAAATAAAAACTGAATGAAATAAAATAAAAACCGAATCAATATCTAAATAAATCAAATATTATCATATCTAAATTAATTAAAATTAATTAAATATGATCATTTAAATATTTAGGTTTATTGATAAATATTTTAGGTCTATCAATTCCCTCCCTCTTGAAAACATCATTGTCCTCAAGGATGGGTAAGAGGTTATCCAAGCAATAAGAAGGAGCCATGAGAGGAGTGTGTCCTATACTGGGCGAAGAACATGAGTGGACACCACATTGCTTTGAAATGAAAGCATTTTAAATGAAGTGGCGTGAAGAAGCTTGAGCGGCCAAAATATATCTGTGTGAGTGGTCCAAGACATGTAACTTAGGGAACTTGAAATCTGCAACAACATTTTTAGACAAGTCACCATAGTCTAACATAGAAATATTAGCAACAATTCCAGGATCGAACAATTTAATACACAAACCAAGTAATCCTTGGACTAGTGTACGTCAATGTGGTCATGAAGGTTTTGTCGCTTCGCATGCAATTTGGGCATTGCTGGAGAGACTTTAGGCAAGTTAATGTTCGAGTGAGTAGAGCGCATAGCACAAGTAATGATTGAATATTGTGACATTAGAATATGGCAATGAAATTATATGTGTAGAGGTGTGAGAAGGTAGAACTTGAGTAGAAGAATCTGTATGACGTTCCCTGGCCACAAAATCCAGATTGGTAGCAACAAACATCTCATATGTAATTTTTGCATCCTACGCTGGTGTAACCTCAGAGTTGAAAAGTGATCCACTGTCTTTTGTTTGCTCAATGCACGAAACAATCATTTGAGTGGAAAAATGCTCCGTAGGTGATGGCTCTATCAGGGATTTGGCTAAATCTGCAGCACAATTAGAGTTGCTTGCTTGTCGAAAATGCACCATGAATTTAGCTCTGAAGTCGTCCCATGATTTGAATTTGGACTTCTGGTCTCTAAACCAAGTTAGGGCCTCCTCTCTCATATATAAAGCAACTAACCCCAAACGTAGAGCAAGTGAGACTGGGTGCAAAGTAAAATAATTTTCTGCCATTGATAGCCAATGAAGATGATTTTCTCCTTTGAAAATAGTAAGACGTTGGGTAGGAGAAAATGTGGGCGGTGGTTTTGGGGTGGACGAATTTTGGGTGGTGGAGAATACATGTTGATTGGGCGGTGACTGGCCAAACCCATGAGGGCGTGTGAATGTTGAGAAAAATGAAGGCGCGGGGTGAGGGTTTGGGTCGAGTGTGGTGAATTTGGGGAACTGTTGAGTGAAATGGGAAGAGGGGTGGGGTTTGGATGGGGAATAGAAATTCGAGTGTGACTGGGGAAAAGTATCAGGGAAAAAGGTTTGTGGATGGGGATAATCTGGATTTGGATCTGGGTAGTATGATGGAGATGAGTATGGGTAAGGTGGGGGATGGGTTGTGGCGGATTGTGAGAGAGGCTTGCCCGATCTGTAAATCCAGACTGGTGGTGACTCTGGATTCCCAATGGTATTGAAGCTGCTATGGTGGAATTAATGTGGCGTTCGGAGAGGCAGGTGATAACACAATGAAAGCAAAGAGGCTATCAATGAGGGGATTAGAGAATTTGCTAGATACAAGTTAATTTTGGTGAGCAATGCTCAATTTTCTCATTATTATTTTATCAAATGAAAGTACAATTTTTAGGGAAAGGAAATAACAAACTAGAAAGGAAATAACAACAAACTAGGAAGGAAATAGCTGAAAATCTAAAATGTTAAAAAAATATAACAACTAAATAAAAACTGAATCAAGTAAAATAAAAGTTGAATCAATTATCTAAATAAACCAAATATTATCATATATAAATTAATTAAAATTAATTAGATATAATCATTTAAATATTTAGGTTTATTGATAATTCTTTTAAGTCTATTAGAAACCAATTCGTAAAATGGCAAAGTCACGTTCCAAGCAATTTGCATTTTTCAATTATTCCAAAGTTTTGCCTTAATGAGAATTTCCTATTTACGTCCACCAAGTTTCTTGGAACAAGTGGATGTGGAGTCGTGCTTTAAGTATTTAATCGAGTTCAATCCTTAACCATATATGTGGAGAAAGATTTGTTGGAAGAAACCTACTCATTAAAATTGAGCTCAAAGTCTTAAGTGGATAGCCTCATAACTGCTGGGAGCAGGAATATCTTGGTGCACACTAAAAAATGAAGTAAGAAAAAATTATATTATTTAAGAAAGAATCGCACTTAAACAAATATAAGGCCATAAGGGTCAACAGAGGTGTTCTATTTACTAACTAAAGTTATTTAATTAAAATTATTAATTAACAGGGGGTCCTCAACCTCAACTATATATTATTTGAAATCCAAATAACTGGTTGGACCAAGCCCAATTGTAGCCGGTGGTCATGGCAAACGGCCAACTCACGTATAATAATGGTCTCTCTTCTTTGGCTGGTCAGAGAAATCATATTCAAATACGTTCGTTCCTTCACGTTCATGGATATATTAATGAAATAATATTAGTTCCTGAGTTTATAAAGTTATTTGTCATAGGCCCTTTAGCGGAAAAAAATTGATATTAACTCGTGTGTTTGCAAATATATTGGGAGGAGCCCCTCCCGGATACCGGAGATTCGGTGAATCTGCTTAGTGGCAGACGAGGTGCGACGTGGCATTATGACGTCATTAATGAAACTAAAGTGATTTTTTTCAAATCCATATCAGTAAAAATAAAATTTTTACATCCTAATTAAAATTAAGCTAATTCCTAAATCACTAATAGAAATCAAATCCCTAAATCCCCAAACTATTTCCAGGGGCAAATTCTAAATCAACCTCAACTTTTTTCCATTCCCTTCATCTTCTTCTACAAACAAAAGACTGAAGCCATTCATCTTCTTCTTCTTATTCTCCATTCACGTCTTCTTCTTCGACCCTCGATTTGTTTTTGTGGGTTTGTTAGTTTCTAAAATGGGATGGTGTGGGGTGTTGGGATAAACGTTTTGGGGTTCAGGGTTATGGTTTATGTTGTGCAGACGATGGTTGAGCAGACCGTGCAGCAGTAGCAGATGATCACAGGCGATGGTTGAGCAAACGATGCAGACGATGGTTGAGCAGACGACATAAACCAGAAACCATGAGCAGCCGATGGTTAAAGCAGGAATCAAATCTTTTTCACATAAAACCCATAATAACCCCATAAACCAGAAACCATGAGCCCAAAACCCCTGATTTGGCAACGTAAGTGTTTCTTCTCTATTCTCCACATCCACTACAAACAAAGCCAGAGAAATATTTTTTAATCTCCAGATCCATCCTCATCATTCTCTCCATGGCATCCATCAACCCAGAAAATCAAAATCCCAAAACAACAAACCCAGAAAATCAAACCCAAATGCAAACCCATTCTTAGAAAATCAAACTCATTTCGAGAAAATCTAACACATTCTTTGTCATCCGATTCTTCTTTTCTCTCCCGTGCTCACTAGATCAATGGGAGGCAACCCACAAATCGTTGTGGTTGAAGTAGAATAAGAAGAACAAAATGCTACCCACGCACAGATCCAGGGATGCAACCTACAAATCCGTTGAACCCCACTGCGCCAGCAACCGGATTGAAGTTCCAATCGAGTTTGCGCCGCCATCGTTGATCTCCCCCTCTGTCGTTCTTCCTCTCTCTCACGACCTCTCTCCATCACCTCCGAGAACCTAGAAAAAACCCAAAATCACTCTCACCTTTGTGCTTCACCCACTGAGGCCAAGTTGGAGAGCCAGAGTTTTGGAATCGACGACGTGAAGCGATGGAACGACAATGAAGGAGTGGTTGGGGTTTGCAACAAAACAGATGATGGAGGAGATCATAGAACTTGAATTGCAAAGCAGGGGTGGATTTTTTCTTTTGTCTGGATAAATTATTAAGTGTGAAATGGTAGGGTTTAGGATTAAATTAGATTAATTTGGGATTAATTGGTGTTAAAAATTAAAAACTCTAATTTGGATTTATTTTAATTTAAATGGAAAAGAATAAAAAAACCGCGTCAGCTCATTAATTGATGTGGCAAGTCCACGTCACTCCAACGATACCAAATCATCAAGTTGGCCGGAGCCACCACTCCGACGAGGACTAAAACCATATATTTCTCAAACCCAAGGGTTTATTCCAAACTTTTTTCCAGGAAGGAGCCTATATCAAATGACCTTACAAATTCAAAGGCTAATGTTACCATTAAGCCTATATTAATTGACCTCATACTATATAACAAGTTGGATTGAATAATATTATGAATTTAATATATTCACACTCATTTTTCTCTTTTGTCGTCTATTTTCACTTATTTCTCATTTTATATTTTTCTTCCTTTTTTATCATATTATCAATCAAGTTTCTCATTTTTCTATCTTTTCTTTCTATCGTTATCTCTGTTGTAAATGTTTAAGAAGTGTTAACAAAACTTTATTGTAACACTAGTATTATTCACCAATATGGAGAGCCACCGGCCAATCACTTACATACATAATTATATATGTGCAACACGTGATCTAAGAAAAGCCCATGATCTATGATATATACCACCACGACAACAAACGTTATATTTAAATAATTGATAAAGCCTGGCACATTTAACTTGATTGATAATTGTAGAGGTGTTCTTATCTTGATCTTTCTCAAGGAACCATCTAATCTAAGCTATTAGGATTGAGTTTGATTATTGTCCGGTGAGGGTGAATAAAGTTATTAACTTTCATACATTCACTTTTTTCACATCCTAATTTCATCATCGTCTCTCATTTCTAATTTCATGTGCAAATCCTAAGCAGAATTTGACTTATTCGTAAACATGATTGGTATTGGAACAAAAACTTGTCATTTATCCAGGTGCAGCGTGGGTTCCTGATCTTTGCGTGCCATCTCAATGCATGCATAGATGAACATCACATTAACTGCTACACTCTTTCTTCCTAAAATATTATTATAGTCGGCAGTCATGACATTATTTCAGGATAGACATTTTTCAACAAAATTTTCTCCATTTACACTATTAATAAATCGAATCATAAATTAAATGTTTAAAAAATCTAACTATCTACTCGATGCATTAGGCTAGCCGCTACACTCCTAGTCTTACGTATAGATGATATTGCATTTTCTAGAAGTGCATGTATCACGATTATTTTCTTGAAGAAAAATCAAAACTATCCACTTATGAAAGTCTAATGACCCTTGCAATTTGCAAGCACTTGACTAGAGTTTCAAATATATTAATTTTCGCAAACTTAATTTCTTGCTGGAGCATGCAGTCTGAAATGCGTGCCACAACTTGTTCATTCCTATCAATGACGGAAAAGGCGGCTCTAGATTTATGAGTACTCATATAATGAGGTTTAAACTATTAGAACATGATGCATGATTTTAATTAAACACAAACAAATTCATATTGTTAGCGTTTTTTAAGGGCATGTTATTAGTTAGATCATGGATATATGATCAAAATTAGGACATATTGGTTTTCACAATAAAATAGTACTCTCACTTAACCATAAATTATCTTTCCATATTACATTCGTTGTTTATTATGATTCAAATATGAAAAAAAAATCAAATCTAACACAGTAGCAACCTCCTAATGACACACAAGTTTTAAAATTGGCTACAAAATCCATGCGTCGATTGGATGTCGCAATTTTGTACGTTCAACCAACGTGACTCTTCAAACATATGATGTATTTTAGACAAAGTGGTCATATATTTTAGACAAAGTGATCAACTACAATCACGAGCTAGTTGCCTGGCTCCATGAACAGGGTTTTTAAAAAAAAATAAAAATGAAAATGACCCATGGACAGAGCCTTCAATTCACCTTTAGTGCCATTTATAAGATTACATGATTCTCTCTATGACGTTTATGTAATCAAGGGGTCCTCATTATATAATGCGCCCTTACTCTATAATTGACATAAGGGTTTGAGAAATTTTAAAGCAGGAAAAACTATTGAGTTTAAAAAGTATTTCCAGAAAACTTATAATTACTTCACTTTAATAGAATTTAGTGGGGGGTTTAATTTGTCATAGTTCACTCAACCAACCGCTTGAGTTATCAAGATAACTAGTCACAATAACATATATGGCACCATGAATATTTGCGAATTTATTTTGGTGCAATTTACTTTTGTTCTTCTTTAATTGTTTCACTCAATTACTTTTACACTTCATCTAACTAAGTTCTTGTTTATATTTAAAATTGAACAACTCTCAAGCACTGTAATCTTTGAAAAGTATATGATTCAAATCTCATGTTCTTTGTTAATGGAATACTGAAAACTTCACAATTAGAATACCTACCTAACCTCTACATTCTAGGGCAATAGTTGAAGCCCGTATCAACAAATTATTCCTAATTGTCCTTCCCAAATAATTCTGTACAAGTAAAGAATAAGACAGAAAAATGTTGTCTGGAACAAAAATAAGCCACAAATTTCCACAATATTTTCCAGTGTTAATCAATATCACGGCAACCGTGAGACCAGTCTCTTTGCCCCACAATCAACGCACTAAGCAGTTTCAAGCAAAAGCCGAGAACGCAGAGAGCAAACTGCTTGGTATGCATGGAGAATCCCTCCAGGCCCGAGCGTGCAGTTTGAGAATCTCCCTCGCCCTCTCCTTCGCCTTGCTTCCACTGTCCACCTGAAGCACCAAACAGAGCTTCGCCACCACCCCAAGCTTCAGCATCTCCTGAACAACACTCGGAGAAGCAGAGAATCTGCACACAGAGAGCAGAATCCTCACAGCCCTGTCGTTCGCCACCGCCGAAACCCGCAGAATCTTCTTCGACACGACGGCGAGCCCCGCCGCGTGGCTCAGAAGCTCCGCGCGCCCCTCCGCGCACTGGCACAGCAAATCCAACAGCACAAGCATCATCTCGCAGGGCTTCCTCTCCTTGCAATTGAGAAGAAGCTCTGTTATCACAAAAACAGAGCCTGCATTCACCGCTTTGATTCTGTTCCTACCCAGAGGACAAACTTGAATCAGTGTTTGAATTGTGGCTTTCGTTGCCTTGAGTGAAATCTGGTCCCTTAAAACTTGCACTAATTCCACGAAAAATTCAGTCTTTAGGTTGAAAAGTTGCACTGGTTCAGCAACCTCTGACATCGATTTCAGCAAGAAAACTGCGTAAGCTCTTGATTCGAAGAACCCCTTCTGCATAACCCTTGTCAAGGAAGCGATAAAATCTCCGTTTTTGAACGATAACAGAGTCTTCAACCCTGTTTCTGATAAATTCAGATTATGGAGTATGCTTAAAGCTTCATCCCCTGCACTTGTTCTGAGCTCAAATCCGTTATCCTCTGGTGAAGTGAATGCAGAATCGATGCTGTTCATGACAATCGAGGCTAAGAATTCAACACCCCCTGCAGCTTCGATGCTGCGTTTGTTTGTTTCGCTTCCGGAAGCGATGGATTTGAGTCTCTGGAGAGACTTGATTTGCATCAGGGGAGAACGAGAAGCGTCTTTGAGAAGCTTTGAAATCTGGGTTTTGTTGACGGGAGGCTTTGGTGTTGGGATTCTGTCGATGCCGTGAGAGGCGTTCATGGTGCACCAAGATTGGATGAGGCGGCGGAGGGTGTGATTTGGTGTGAGAGTGAGATCGGTGCTGCAATCTGAGAGTGGTTGTTTTGTGACAGGGCATGTGCAGGTGTTGTTGTTCTTGGAGAATAGCCACTTTTCAATGTTCTCTCTGTCGTAGGTGATGCCGGTTGAGACAGTTACTGGATCCTTCATGATTTCTAGTGAGATGGGGCAGAGAAAGAATGAAGGAACATCAATCTCATCCATGGTTTCTTAATAATTATGAAAAGTACTAAAGTGATGAAGAGTTGTTGTTGTTGTTGTTGTCTGAAAATTGAAGAAAATAAGAGGTAGAAGAGAAGAGAAAAATGAAGGAGTTGTTGTTGTTGTTTGTAGACTTAGGAAGTTGAGAGGGGTGTGGTGTTGGTGTTGTTATTTATACAGGTAAACGTGTAGTGAATTGATGTGTGATTGGGATAGTCAAATTCAAAACACGCAAAAAAAGAGGTAGAGCCTCCATTGAAGATTGAAGATGATGAGAGAGAAATAGTGTGCTATGACTTTTCCAAAAGAAGGAAACAGCTCAAGTTGTAGTAACCCAGTCGATCGTCAACGCCGCACCGCAGTATAATTCAATGGAACATTGATAGCACGTGGGAGATTTACTAGTTGACAGCTTCTAGTGATCATTGTATTTAATTCATTTTCATTCTTCTTCTTCTTCCTTTCCTCTTTTCAACCCTAGCTCATGTCTCGGAGATGAACCTAATCTTAGCAATATATATTCGTTTGTGTTTTCAGACTATATACTACTCCCCCTTCCAAATTATAAGACCATTTAAAAACAAACTTGGTGTTCCAAAATATAAGATTCATTCTAGATTTCAGAAAGAAAAAAAAAGTAGTTTTCCTAATTTACCTATTGCATTCATTATTTTTTGGATATTGTGGTGAGATACAATTAATACATCAATTAGCTTTAAACAGGGACATATATGGAATATTTATATAAAAATAAATAAAACCAAGATTACTACATCTTTTCTTAATAAACGTGATTGTCTGAATGATGTCTTATAATTTGGAACGGAGGGAGTATGAATAAAATTTGAAAAAAATAATCAAGAAATATTGACTTGATGAAGTTAACTGTATGTTATTTGAAAGAAAGAACACTACAACGGAGCGTCATTTTAGAGTTTAAAATTAGCGCCGGCTCAAACGAGGCAAAGTCGAGGCAAAACGTAAAAAAAGAAAAAAACTCATTTAATTATAGCATCTCTGTGACCAATGTCATTTAGCGTTAGTGCAATAGCAATTAACGTCAGCCCAGACATACGCTAAAATTACCGGCCAATGTAGCATCAGCCTATCGATAATTGTCGGGGTCTGGGGACAAACGCTACATTCACTAGTCAACTTAGCGCTAACTATGACCAAAGCTAATGTAATTGGGTACAATCCATTTTGTAGGCCTAGAGGTTAGCGTTGGCCTAGTCGACTCAAATTTTCATTGATTTCTCTGCCCCTTCTTCTTTATAAGTATCTTCTCTCCCTATTCATTAAGCCCTTACACTCACTATCCCCCTCCTCATCCTCCCTTCGGTGACGCCACCCTCACCACTTCTTTCCTCAACCCCTACATCCTCCTCTACCCCCCCACCTTACCCTCTCCCTTGACCCATCCTTCCTTCTTCGCCACCATTCTCACCCTTACCATCTCCCTCACCCATTCCTCCTCCCTCTAGCAACACCACCCTCATCCTCTGTCACCCTCTATCTCACCCTCTCACTCGGTCCCCCCTCTTCGCTTGCCACCCTCACCCTTGACCCCTCCTCCCTCCTATGCCATCCTCACACTCACACTCTCCCTCACCCTTGTCCTCCCCCTCCTCCTTCTCGCAACACCCCCACGTCCCCCTCCCTCCTCAGTCCTCCCTTCACCGCGCCGCCCCACCGTCACTGCCGCCTATCGACGTATAAGCACATGTATTGTTGGTATGTTATCTTATTTGTAATCTTTATTTTGTTAGGTTGATTTGTATAAGTTTTATTTTGCTAGGTTGTGACTGTCAATATAAAAAGAATTGAAATAACAAGAGTATGATAAATCTTTATTCACGATTCAACCTATATTTGCGTCTGCGATAGACGAATACGTGATAGGCACGTCTCGAATAGACTTGTTTATGTGAAATAAAGCTTTTTCTTACTAGTAGTTTGTATCTTATGAAAGATAGTGGGAAAGAGTACCTTAGACTAATTGTAGAGTCATGGAAGACTCTTAAAAAGAAACTGTTGTTGGAGGAGTAGCTAGAGGCAAGGAGCATCGAATGAGACAAGCAGAAGAAATTGTCTATGCTCTTCTTAAACGAGTTTTGAAGATTGAAATAGTTATTATAAACTTAAAATTAAAACTGTAAAAAAAGATGAAAATGTTAGGTTATGTGGTGGAACAAAATATTATTTGTAATAAGGAAATTAAATGATTAATATAATATTATGGTTGCCATTGTTATTTATTAATGCAAATATCTTCTAATTATTATATATATTTAGAATTATTTTCACCACAACAACACCACATTTAACACAGATATCTTATTTCATTTCTTGTTTCAATTGCTTATTAAGCTAAATAATTTTAACATAATCTAAAGAAAAAATGTTATATAAATACTTTCATATGATCATATTTAAAATTAGGGGTGTACAGGACCCGGCCCTGTCCCTTTACCCGTCCCTGCCCATGTCCCTTAAACCCGCATCTCTTCGGGTTTCTTCGGGTTTAGGGACGGGCTCGGGTTTAAAAATTGAACTCGGTCAATATTAGGGCCGGGTGAAAGTCAAGTTCAACCCGTCCCAACCCCTCACTCAAACACCATTTACTCACTAACTTCAAAATATGGTTTTGTATATCTTCATTTATAGTCTAGTTTCAAGTGAATATAATTTGTATTTTTTCTCTAATTAAGTATATTATTATGAAAAACTTCAGTTCTATATAGTTTCTTCCATAATTCATTGATAGGATAGAAATTTATCTTTTTACAAAATGATATGTATTTATAATTATTTGGTGAGATTTGAAATTGATATTCAATTTGTCATTCGGGCCAACCCGGACCCGTCCTTTTGCGATTGGGTCTGTGTTAAACCCGCACCTCATCGGGCCTCTCCGGGTCTAGAGACGGGTTCGGGTTTAGAAACTGACCCTATCAGTATTTAAAGTCAGGTAAAAGTTCAGACAAACCCGTCCCAACCTGTCCCATGAACACCCCTATTTAAAATGTCAGCATGTGGCTGGTGACCGACAAATTAAAATGTTTATTGACTTCATTCCACCATACTACGTGTAAAACAGCAAAAGTGGAATTTTTCCAACAATTTTCATTTATTTTATTATTTAACAAATCATAAGATTCTTTTGACATGGAATGAGTATGGACTTCGTGTCTTATGAGGCGTTGGCAAGGTGTTGTCTTATCCTCACAACTTCTTCTCTGGCTTAAATCCTTGGTTCTGACCGCTGCTATGTATTTAATTTTTAATTTTTTAAAGATATTGAACAGTTAAATGCTTAAGTTCCATCTAAAATAAATAAACATATATGTTAATAAAATCCTTAAACTAAATAGGATTTGCACATAAACAATTTATGGTTATATTTTAGAATTTCAAATTGATTTATGATCTTTTTTCCTCCTGTAACAAACAAAATTTGATTTATGAAATTTGATTTTCCTATTAGTCACATTTTCAAGGATATATACACATTAAAAATTACTTTATATATTTTACTTTCTAAAAAAATCGACAAATAACCTAATTTTTTTAAGACAGATACCTCCGGGACATTCACATTGGAACTAACTCTCCTAGCGAAATTTTTTCGTTCTCAAGACTCGAACCCGAGACATTGCTTAAGGTGAATCAAACATGTACCCCTTGAACCAACCACTCGTTTGGTACTAATTTTTTTTACTAAGTTCATATTTGATTTAAATTAGTGTTTAAGTATTTTTTAAAAAATAGTCATCTCATGCATTAAAAATTATTAATCACAGATTAATTTTGAATATAAAATAAACTATTTTTTAAAGAATATAAATTAAACCATTTTGATCATAAATTATATTTTTCAAAATTAATATTTCTAAAAAATAGTTAATGAATCAAGCAAGTGGGTTGATGGTTCAGCAATTCGTCACTTAAGCAAGTGGTTAAATGTTCGAATTTCAATTATTGTAAATGAAAAAAAAACTCTTAAGTTAGCATTTTATCGCTTAATGCATTGACCATAAAACAAATAATTAATCTCACATTAAGCAGCTCTATGATAGCTCTATGACATCTTCGTAAAGAAAAAATAAATTTAACTCTCTCCTTCTTTTCACACGGGCTTGCGGCTACCGAATAACGCACTTGCTAATAATATATAATGTCAAATTATAATAATCATGTTTGAGTAAAAAAAATTATGCACAACAATTATAACAAAAACATGTGTTATTGATAATTTTAATAAATTGGAAGCTTTAGGAGCACTTTCCTCAAAGCATTTCTTCGATTTCAATTTCATACTCTACATTCATATTCATCTGGAAAAAAAAAAGTTTTGGATGTCGATTTAGTAACCAACAATTGGGCCCGTATAAATTGTTAGAAACAATTTTAATTTTAACTCCAAATCGTGTCGACATTCTTATTCTGTTCACACTCAATTTTCTTTACCATCTCATTTTTACTTATTTATTCTTTCTATTTTTCTCATTTTTTCTTATCACATCACATATTATATCTCTCAATTATTTCTCTTCTCTTATCTCTATGTGAAATGGGAGTTAAAAGTTTCAATACTCCTACCTAATTTGATTAAGTTAAGATATTTTTTTTTTTGAAACAATTAAGATATTGATAGTGGTTGGAGGTGAAATTTAAGCACTTATGTATACTCATCATATGTTGGGATAGCAGCCCCAAGAAAATTATACACAATCATATATAAAACTGTAAAGAAGAGGGGTTAATATTTTCTTACATGGAGGGGCAAAGTCTGAAAGAAAGAAAACTAGAACACGTGAAGCCTCATAAGCATCATGAAACAGCGAGCTATGACATTACACTAAAGGATAATGCAACACATGAAGGCCAAAATTAAACATATATATGAACACTTCTAACCAGGCCATCAGCTACATAATTAGTTTCCCGAGCAATAAGTTGAAATCTAAGGCCCACATGTGCAGAAATAGCATAACAAAATATACATAGCTATTGCGGACCACTCAAATGGTCATAAAACTCAATAGCATCTCACTTAGCCCTAAGATCTTATAACCAAGTGAGTATCATGTTGTTTGACCAAGATATCTAAAACAAAAAATATCTCATCCAGATATTAACCGAGCACACGAAACCGACACGATTGATGGAACATTACAAAGTTATCTAAAGATAAGTGTTATTTTTAAGTCTTCGTTAAGGCTTCTTCGAGACCTGAAGTCAAAGAAACAATAATGTTTCATTGTTCGTTTACGTAAACATTACACTTTGCTAATTCATTATTTTTCTATAACTTTAAAATAATATATTTATTAAAGTATAATAATACTAAAAAATATTAGAGTAAATTCCAATAAATATTTTTAATTTATTATATATTATTCAATTACAAGTGATTCGACTACAATTAAACAAAAAAACCTTTAACTAGTGTCTTTGTCGGTTGGTTGATCGATCTAGTTTTCAAAACACTAAAAAATAGAACATTTAATTATTTAGATACATTTTTATTAGATAAATTGTTTAAAATGATTTTCAACCAAATTTTATATAAAAAATAGATACTTCATTTTTTGAAATATAGACATATATGATTTATTTCTCTTTAAGATACATTACTTCCATATATTATTAAGTTTTTTTTTCTTTAAAATTATTCATTTTTTTTCTTACACATATTTTCCATTAAAGACAATCCTGTTCGAGGCAGGAACTTCACATTATGTTGGGGCTAACACTACTAGCGAGAGTTTTTTCTATCCAGAAATCTCGAACCTGAGATTTTACTTAACGTGAAATTATTGATTATTTGAAGTTTTAATTTTAATTATTTACATTCTTAAAATATTTTTATATTTTATTTTAAAAATAAATTTATTAAAATTAAAAATAGAGGTTGATTTGGAGGTGTGCGGGTGCGGGTGCGGGTGCAGGTGGCAGACGTGAACCTGACTCCGTCATAGTATTGCCTTCCTTCCTTCATCCACACCACACCACACCACACCACACCACAGACACGCTTCCACACTCTCCTCTTCTCCTTCATTTCGATTTCGACTCTAATTGCTCCCTCTCACCTTTCGCACAACCCCAATAACCAATATCAAATGGATTCGGTACAGTACTTCTTTCACTTCATTCTAATTGTTTCTACAAGATCCAACAACTGTTCTTGCTGATTAATATTATCCTTCTTTTATAATTGCAGGTACTAGTTGTATGATTGATTGATACTGCTCTTGATTATTTCAATGGAGCCAACTGTGAGTTTTTACTTTTTATATTTGTTTGATTATGATGCTTCTTAAATAAATAAATAAATAAATAGCCTTCGATATGGTATTATCAAATTTTCAATTATTTAAATCTAATTGTTGAATTGGAATGAGTCAATAATCAACATGAACAATAGCTAACTTAAACTTTTACTCATTTCAATTATGAACTTTTAAATGTATTGTACTGTGAGGCTGTCTCTCTTATGAATGTGTGTAATTACATTATCCTCTTTCATCAAGGTTAAAGAAGAAGAAGAAAAGATTGCTTGCGTGATTGGTGACCGGTCGACTAGTGATGTTGTTGTGAGGCTACGCACAAAGGAAGGTCGGGATGATTGGCTATATTGCCACTCTGAGATTCTTGTGAAAAATTCCAAGTTCTTTGCTGAAAGGCTGTCTGAGAGCTGGCCAACATGTGCTATCATTGATTCGCGCAACTGTGTTGATGTGTATTGCCAAGAATCAGATTTTGATTACCATGTTAATCTCGTTCGCCTTCTCTATGTTGTCATAGATGGTTCAGTTGGTGATTTGTGGCATGGTGTTAGAAATGCCCTAGGCATTCTTCAGGTGGCGGTTGAGCTTGGTTGCCAACAGATTATCACTGCTTGTGTGAACTACTTGGAAGCAGTCGCGTGGGAAGAGGCTGAGGAGGAGGAGATATTGAAAATTGTACCACAAATGGGATTGCAAGCTGAGCCTATCTTAGCTAGACTTCAACCAGTAAAACATTCAGCTCTTGTTAATGTCTTTCTCTCAGCTGTCCACTTTGCTACATCATCCCCTCCGCCATCAATGAATGATCTGAAATCTTCGGCGCAGGAGCAGATTGAGTACATGCTAACTGAAGATGATGATGACACCCCTTTGGTAACAGCTGATGACAGCATAAAACTTGAGGTAAAAGAATCTGTAAACAGATTAATTTCCAGGTTTAACAGCTCATTAATAGCTTTGTTCTGTGGCTCCACAGAATCTCTTTCTGAGACAAGGAATACCCAGTTGTTTCAATCCTATTTGACTGATTTGTTATGGACTTGTCAGATATTGAGTAAGTTGGAAATAATGAGAGAATTTGTAGAATATTGGTTTGATGCATCAGAAAAGATTCTCAGGGTACTTGAGCAAGGGAGTCCTACAACTGAAGTCATTGAGATAAAGTTGCGAGCCGTTGAGGTTACATCAAAGGTTTTAGAGGCAATTGGATATGGTGCTGTTACATTGCCAACTGCGAAACGACTTCAGGTTTTGAAACTGTGGCTTCCATTTGTGAGGGTTACAAAACCATTGATTGATTCTGCCTCAGTGAACTCTGAGAGTGATGTGTTGCTTAAAATGGATGGCGAGTTGTGGCAACTCCTAGAATCCACTTTTGTTTCAATCATTCTTGCACTGCCTTCTGGAGATCAGGCAGAGGTTTTCACTGAATGGTTGGAAAATGAGTATATCCGGTATCCAGACCTAACGGAGGCATTCGATATATGGTGTTATAGGTCTAAGGTTGCTAAGAGAAGATTATCATCTCTAGGGGATGCTCATTCCATGACCAGCTCTGTTCCTTAATATTAGACCTCTAATCCAAGATTCCCACCTAGTCAAGGCATTTAGAAGACCACATCTTCTCTTTTTTGTACGTCAAAGGAAATTTTTGTTGGAGGCATCCAAATTCAATCATGTCCGTTCTCATCAATTTGATGTAAATTGCGTTGAAGAGTTTGTAAAACATTGTTGTAGTTCTAACTGTAAACTGTAGAGAATGTATTTTTTGAAAGGATTGATTTCAAAGCAAGCAAAATCATGCATAACTGAAAGATAAAATAGTTGAAAATTGTTTGTGTGAGCTTGTGGTGCAGAGTTTGTGTAGCAGCTAGGAAGATTGAAGTTTAAATTTCTGTGCCACCATACAAGCTGCGAAGTAATTTCATTTACCAAATACTTTATAGGCTTCTTTTTCTGTAAGGTAGAATTAAGCTACATAACAAAAAATAATTGACAGGTTCTGATATCTTAATGGTTCAGCTGTACAAATAGATACCTTATTTCCTTAACTGAAAGTTTGGTTGGGCTTGTGCGGTAGGTATGAGTAGTGGTGGGTGGTAGCAGCAGTTGCGGGAAGGGGGAGGTAAGCACAGAATGACATTCTAATTATTTTATCTTTATTTCACAATTTAAACTAGATTGTCATGCCCCAAAAATATATAAACAGTTGATCTTATTAAGCAGTTGACAAAAGCAAACATCAACTGTACCCAAGTTTGGCCAAGACCAATTAATGCTGTATACACTGCATGTTTGAGCCGTGTAGCTATTGTGTGCCAATTTTGGACATTAGTCATGTGGTGTGTTCTTCTGTATGTTATTGTTAAACTGAGATATCAACTATTAGTCAATATGCTGCAGGAGTTGGAAGAACAGGGGAAAAGTGAAATCTTTAGTAACAACTTGAAGTCTTGAACCCAGTGGGTTCTCATGTTATAGGCCAAAATTGCAATATTATATAGCTTTTTCTGACATTTGAACAAAGATAAACAAGAATCAAATGAATGCTTACTTATAAGCTAATAAAATTTGTCAGGCCTGCTCCTTTTATTCAAGTAGTCTCACATTACATGCCCTGATAGATGTGAAACTTCTAATGGAGTCACCATTAATCATTTTTATTTGAAAATATTTAACAAAGAGAAAATCCTGTTTTAGTATTGCTGTAAAAGACCCTTGATTCTCATTCAACAAGCAGCATACAGAGAACCTCTTTAGGATTTTTGGTTTAAACTACAAGTATCTTCCACTGAGGCAATGATCACTATAGGCGGCAAAGTTCAACAACCCTACGCCAGCTAATCTACGCGCTTGGTAATAGCCCTTTTAAGATTTTATTAGTAGCATTTTTCTAGATTATTTTGTCTTCAACTTTTTAGCACAATTACCATATTTAATGTACTCAATATAAGCATAGTTGCCATAATTTGTGTTGCTCTCAGCCTCATTGATTTTATGGATTGTAATTTTTCCGTCTCCATTTTCTACAATGAATTCAGTATCATGTTGGAACTATAAATGAGTGTAGCCTCCTCCTTGTAAATACAAAAGAATATAGAAACAATTTTCTCCCTGTTCCTGTGTCTATCACAAATCAGCCACCGTTGTAGGGTGATCATTCATAAAATTGGTTCTTATTTCTTCAAGGTAAGATTTGCAAAATATCACAACATCATATTCTCAATCTAAGATATATTGGTATGTTTACCAAATTCAAATTTATGACATCAATCCCTCTATCCCCTTCCCACCTTCAGAACCGACAAAAATAATATACAACCTCAACCATATACTCTCAAATTCTGAGCTATCTAAGAACTAAAAATGGTTCTATGTAGGGTATAATCCTATACTAATGTAAAATTCCTTCTTTATTTACACTACTATTTTCCATTACTCTCCCTCATAAGCGGGGAAATCAGAAGAAATTGTGCAGTGTACCACCCTTCAGTGTCTTATTCAGGTCACAAAGTCTGACAACAATTGTGCAGCAAACCTCTTTGGGTTTTGCATGCTGATACTCTCATAAGCAGCAGCTGAAGAGTGAGGAGAGGAAGTGTTAATGGCGTCGAACTCGTTCGGTTCACCGATGTCAAGGCCTCTTCCCAGTTGAATGTTCTGGTTTGGGAGAAATGTTTGATGAGTTCCTGGTATTGAGTCAAGACCAAGAGTGAGGGAAACTCCATTACCTGCAAACCTTTGTGTGAATTGCTCTGCATCAAACCTACCAATATCACCAATTGGGTACTGTCCAAAACCTCCCATGAAGTTTGTTTGGTTTCCCATGAAAGAGTATCCATCTCTGCTTTGTTGCCTCTCATCTCCAAATTTCACAGAGAGGTGCTCATTGTTTGCTTCATGGGGCTTGTTATCCATGTTAATAGAAGGGACACTGTTCTGTGAATGCATCATTTCCTGGCTCCTTGGTTTCTTAGGACTTCCTTGTGTGATTCCTTCAAGTTCTGATGACCCCATGAAGCTGAATCCTGATTGGTTTCTCACATTACCTCCCATTGGTGATGTTGGTGGTCTAGCAACTGAAACTGCAGGATTGTCTTGGCCTTTGGAATTGAAACTTCTAGCTTCAGTTTCAGAGATAGGATTAGGACCTTTCTCTTGAGATGCTGCCATTTTCATTGAAGAATCTTCATTACTCTTGCTTGGTTTATCCTCGGACCCGTTATTTTCTTGCTCCTTCATCTCTTCCATGTACATCTCTTCTACCATTGGCTTCCAAAGACGAACTCGAGCATTTATAAACCAATTTGAAACCTGTTACACTCCAAATCTTTATTAACATGATCAATGCCAAAAATTAAGATAAAGAAGTGATAAGAGCCTTTCATAAGAGAAAAGATTATTTTTTACCTGGCTCCTAGTAAGCCCTGTTTGTTTTGCAAGCATGTGCTTGTCTGAATCCTTTGGATAACTGAAACCAAAGTCAGTGATTTCAGCATAACATTGACAGTATCCAAAATAAAACTTAAAATGGTGAGAGGGGGTTAGGATTGTAAGTATATGTTTGGTTTTGCTCATCCTAAAAGCACTTCTAGAAGCATGTTTGGGTGAAATCATAGAAGCATATCAGAACATGTTCGGTGAAATCATAGAAGTATTTCAGGCTCACAAAATCATGCTGAAGCCAAAGAAAAAAAAAGTGCATGTTTAGATACACGGAAGAAAACACAGTGAGCCAAAATTTCTGGTGGACAGAAGCAACTTCTCTTAGCTTTTGCTTCTGTTCACCATGATTTTAATTTCACCATGCGCTAAGCTTCAAACATGTACTAAGCTTTTGAGTTAACATTAGAGTGATTTTAGGTATTCACAAGACAATTCTATTATTTTCCTATGAAAATCACCGATATGTTAAATGTATCGAAACATAAATCACATCGCTATCAATTCACTTTTGTTAGAATCAATTCTATTCAAAATTAAGCTAAACCAAACATGCAGTGAGTGTACTTACGGGTGGAGGAAGTGTTCGAAGAGCCAAGCACGAAGAACAGAAACAGATCTTTCAGGCAATCCTCTCTGGGGTCTCCAAGCATTGTGCTGGATCATTCCCAATTGTTGGAGAGCTCGCTGTTGCCGTAGATGATGGTCAACATATTTGAGCCTTGAACCTTCCATTTTGCCTCCAAAGCAATCCTCTTCACCCAAGCTCTTATTCACAGCACGAATTTGACCTGTTATGGCATCTTTCAGACACCGAAACTGCTTGGAGATTGTTTGCAGTGCAAGGGCAGTGTAAGTTCTCGCTGACCCAATCCCTGCAGCTTGCTCGAATGATGAAACCACAATCTCCATCTGGTTGTGGTACTGCCTGTACCTCTGCTCCACCTTCAACCAATAATACAACAAAAAGTAAAATATATATACATCAATCACCAATCACCAATCACCAAAGTAACCTTTACCTTTCTATGCTACAACCTACAACATGATTTTCATTCAATAGTCCATGAGAGTAGGGAGTAGTGTGTAGAATTTAGGAATCATGTCATCACAGTCTAATTAATTAGACTATTAGAACACTTTTTTATTTTAATAAACGATAGGACATCTAATCACCTTTTAATCAGTTATCATAGATTTAAAATTTAGTTACAATTAAAATTCTTCATTTAAGAGTCTCTAAGTCTTTATTTTCCCCCCACAATGTATTGTACGGGAAGCGAACTAACAACTTTTTCAACGCACTCATCTTGCCAACTAACCTATCTCTCATGGGTAATAAATTACCTCTAACACTTAATTGTGTATTTAGATTTTCACTACATTTATCCAAACTTACTTTTTCTTTTACCCATTGTAAGACATGGATTTCATAGCTGAGGAAATTCCAAATATATATACTAAAAGCTTAATTTTTATTTTGAAACGGCACTAAAAGCTTTAATGGGGAGAACTTATTTGAATTTATTCAATGGTAGATGCATTTATGCATATTTTTAGATAACTTTATGAAAATAGTTCATAACTTACTTAAAAGTTGAATTAAATTATTTCACAAACAATTTAAATAAGTTTATGAATAAGATTTTATTTAATTGTGGATCAACAAAAATTTGATTCTACAAATTAATTTTAATACAGAAAATATATTGTAAATAAAAAATACTAAAAATTAGTTGTAAAAACATGATTCACGACATATGTGTACCGGTTTTTAACAATGTTCACGATAAAATTGCTCTGAATCTCTGAGCATTTATATAATAAACACTTATTGCCAAAACCAATTAATTAAATTGTTTAGCCAAACAGATGCAAGTGATATAAAATGCCATAAACACTAAATGTATTCAGATCATCCATATAAATCACCTTCAACTAATTAATTTAACCAGCTATATTTTATTAAGGTTAATGTTAGTAAAAAGAAAGAGTAATCTTAGTCATTGATTAGAAGAATCAATGGTTAAAATAATGGATATACCAAAAAAAATGGTTAAAATAATTGAGGAGAGGGGTTGCAGAGAACTTGTTGCTGAGGATCCAAACACTAAACACTAAACACAAGCACTAAAACAAGAAAGCAAAACAAAATTGCCATAAACACTAATTAATAAAGTGAACAACAAATAAATACCTCATCAAGCATGGTGATTAGCTTTGCCTTCTTCATCTGAATTTCTTGTCTTTCAGCAGTCGAAAGCTCAGAGCTTCGCTTCTCACTCCCCTCCCCACCTCCATTACCTGCCACCGACGACTCTCCAACCACCCGATTATTCTGTCCACCACCACTCTTCTTCGCCAATTCAGTGTTAACATTCACCACCTCTTCTAGAAGCTCATGCGCGGCTCTCAAATACTTTGAGCTCAGAAGCACGCTCTGAACCCCGGAAGCACCACCACCATTGTGGGTAACCCCGGAAGCGGAGGACGGCGACCCGCCAGACAAAGCCGGCGCCTGACCCTCCCGGAAAGACCCCATCTGCGCCTGCTGCGGGGAGAGGCTCAGAGAAAGCCCCTGCTGAGCGCGTGGGGTATCACGCGCCGCCGGGTTGCCGTCAATTGTGTTCCAGAGATTGTACTGCATGCGGGGAAGGAAGCCATGCAAGGAAGGGACGTCGATGGAGTGTTGCTGCTGGTGGTGGTGGTGGTCTTGTGAGGAGGAAGCTTGGAGAGGGATTCCGACGAATTGTTGGCCGTGAGGGGGTGGCGCGTGAGGGGAGAAGGAGTTGTTGTTGTTGCTTGCGGCTGCGGCAGCGTTGAGGAAGACGAGGTTTCCGGCGGTGTGGGACTGCTGCGAAGGTTGCGACGGCGGGTTGTCGGAGTAGTGGATGTAGCTGCCGGGATTCATGAGAACGAGAGTTTGGAGTCCGTCGGCGGCGCCGGCAGCTGATTGTATTTCGGAGTTTCCATGATAGTACGTCGCCATCGGTTTCGGGTAAAAATATGTTGTCACTTCACTGAAAAAGAGACCATGCTAGTACGTTAGTTACAAATAAACAACAAGTCTTTCAAAGTTGTTCACATCCAATCCAACACACACACAACAAAAAACCAAAACAAGTTTTGATGAGCTTGTTTTTTCAAGAAACTCAAAAGCTAATAAGTGTTTTAGTTACATGCGGAAAAACCACAAATGAAACTAAAATTATGATTAATAGGATTAATTTTTTTAATTTTTGCGATTGTTCACTATAATTTTTAGTCACAGCGGCGCGTGCATCTAAACATGCACTCCGCACCTTTTAGAATTGCTTTGGAAGTTATTCCAAACATGCAAGATTGCAAGAAATTATATGTAGCATAGTAACACCATATACCTTAAGCTTTGTGATGAACTTTTGGGTATAGTTTGTGGATCAACCCATCAAACTACTCCCAATAATTGAAGCTATTACTTTAGTCTCTCTCTCCAAGCCTTCTTCAAAGAATCCTGAGGAAATAAACAAAGTAGAGGAGTAATGATGAATCTGCAAACCAATGAACATTAATTGAATATCTTGAATTATTTGTGATCCAGTTTCACTCGTTCCACATAACGATGAGAACCAGAAGCAAAGGAAATTAATGAAGTTTAAAGGGAGAAAGAGAAATTGAAACAGAGAGAGAAGGAAAAAAAAAGGAGAGAATTTATTGTTTTTGTATTAGTTTATGAAGTGATATCATAGCTATAGTGTGTACCTGGTGTGGCAAAAATTGGGATGCGCACGTGCTTCATGATCCTCTCTGAAGTGCAAAGGAAAGAACAATTTCAATTACAATGACCCAAAACCTATGAGAAGCAGAATTTAGACACACAAAAGACGCAGACAAAGCAGAGTTACAGTTATGGCAAATATACATAGAAAGAAGGGAAGAACACATCAAATCAAAGAAGATCGATGTAGATGTAGATAGATGCATCAAACCCACTCACCTGTCAACGTGATCTATCTATGTTTGGGATTTCATCAGTCCCTTCAGTTACAAAGAGGAAAGCTCTGTGTCAGACTCAAAATCCTCTGCAATTCCACACCAACTGAAAAAGGAAAAAAATATGAGTTCAGGAGAGAGATTGTTAAAAAAGACTCTTGAAAAAGATACCCATCTTTATTCACCTCATTATCTACACATTTATGACAAATTTCTTTATAAAAAATTGTTTTTTTTTTTCTGGGTAAGGAGATAATTTGTGAGAACAATGAAGTACTGAACTAGTTTCAGTAGCTTTTTTTAAAAGAGAAGTGCTACTACTACTATACTACCTGTGAATAGATCAACACTGGGGAAGTTTTTTTTTTGATTTGACCCTCTGTTTTCAAATCATTTGATGCAATCCATGCTACCTTTGATGAGCAACAGAGAACTTTTGAGGGAAAAAGAGATAGAGAGAGAGAGAGAGAGAGGTTTTGTGCTGAGAAATCTATATAAAAAAATATATATAATGAAAACGCAATCAAGGTGTGTCAGAAGATACAAACAGCTGAAAAACGAGGAAACGTCTTCTTCCACAAAGCTCAATTAATTGTTTGTTTAATGAGAAAAAAGAAAAGAAAAGAAAAGGAGGAGGATGATGATGATGATGGACAAGTAGCGGGTGGAGGGATCTCATTGCTCATTTCTCCATTAAATATCTTCTTGTCGTTTTCAGAATTTCCATTTCTTTTTTCTTATCAACTTATTTGGGAATTTTTGTGGTTGGATGCCCGAGTTTGAAGATAAAGCAATTAAATTGCTAAGGAACACAAAACCAACTACCGTAACACCAACTTTATTAATGCTTTCCAAGCTGAAAATTATATTCCTCCAAAAAAAATTCCTCAAATATTTACATTCATATTTCCTTGTAATGATTGTCTCATTTTTATTCTTTTGGTACATCATTATATATTAAATTTACCTTATACTACTATTCACGCAAGACTCAAGGAAACTTACCTAGGTCAAAAAAAAGGAAGATCTAAGCCAAAAACCCTAATTTGGATGTATAACAGTAAAAAAATTCTGCCTTGCCTCTTGCTTTTCATGATATTCATTGTTTCCAACGGTCCACTTTTCATTAAATTATCCCCTGATTTACGCCACAAAAAGTCGTGTAGTTAAAAACTTCAGAATAGTTAATGAACGTAAGCCTGAGTAAAGATCAAACTAATGTAAATTAACTTCATTTATGAGGGAACACGTCCCTAGAGACATCCGACTTTTTGGAAGCAAAGCATATTTTTAAAGTATATGGTCTCCCAATAGTTGATAGGGTGGTCACCTTTTGTGATAGGATAACTATTAAGGCTTAAAAATTAGGCTGATCATTGAATCGATGAACCTCAAAATAATCATGTGGTTGAGAACGTCATGACAAATAATGAACTCTCGACTAGGTCAAGATCAAAATAATGTAAATTAAACAACTCTCATTTATGAAGTGGCACAATCCCGGAGACATCAAACTTTTGGAAGTAAAACATGTCTTTAAAGTATATGGTCTCCCAAGAGTTGATAGGGTTGTCAACCTTCGTCAAGCGTATTAATCTTTAAAAATCATACTTATCATTGAATCAATGAACCACATAAAGTAATGTAATTATGAACGTCAGGACAATCAATAAGTGAGCGACTAGGTCAAGATCAGATTAATGTAAATTAATTCGGTCTCATTAACGAGGGGACACAGCTCTGGAGGCATTAAACTTTTGGAAGCAAAGCATGTCTTTAAATTGTCATTTAACTGACGCCACAAAAAGATCATGTGGCCAGGAACGTCAGGACAATTAATGCACGCTCGTCTGAGTCAAAGATCCAATCAATGTAAATAAACCTACTTTCATTTATGAGGGGACACAACCCTAGAGGCATCCAAATTTTAGAAGCAAAGCTTGCCTTTAAAGTATATGGTCTCCTAATAGTTACTCCCTCCATTCCAAAATACTTATTGTTTAAGGTTGTGCACACAGTTTAAGAGTTCAATAATTGATCTGGTAATTTGACTAAAACACCCTTATTTAATATTGAGTTATATTACAAAGAGAAAATGGTAATTATTGATTAAATAATTGATGAGAATTTTGATTGGTGGAAATAAGAGGTGGTAGGTGAAAAACATAATATTAAATAGTATAGATGAAAAAAACGTGATAAAAGTCTTGAAAATCTAAAACAACAAGCATTTTAAAAAATAAGTAAAAAATTAAAACAACAGACATTTTGGAATGGAGGAAGTAATTAGGTGGTCACACTTGGTGAGAAAATGGTTATCAATGTTTAAGAATACAGATTGATCATTGAATTAATGAATGCACTGATTCATGGTTCAATAGTTCAACTGTGGTGATTCAATAATAATTGATTTTTTAATATTACATGTAACATATTGAATAATCTATTAGTTTTAGATATTACTAAATTAAGTTATATTAAATTTTAAATTGATATAAAATAATCATATTATATTTTATAAGATAAAAATTCATAATAAAAATATAATTTTTTTATGTATGCTTGTATTCTAACTTGACACTAGACATATATATGATTAAAATATTTTCTATTAAATTTTTAGATATTTTTTAAAGAGACTCACTACCAATACTCACTTCAACACTCTATTCCAACACTATCTATTTTATTGGTTGAAATTTATTGCGTCCCATCAAATTGAGATTGGACTCATGTAATAGTGTGGATCACACCTTGATTTCAACCATTACATGAAATGCTGAAATGAAGTGTTAAAGTGGGGTTTGGTAGCATTCTTCCTTTTAAAATAAGATATCTTCAAACCAGTTCAATTGCATCAGTTTTATCTGATTTTCATTGGTTTTGACTCGATTCGACCAGATTTGAGATGTAGCGGTTTTCTCGTTAAAGTGGATTGATCACTTGATTGATTCTTAGTTAAATGGTTGGATCGGCAGATCAAATCCAATTAGGGATGTCAATGGGTACAGGTGAGCATGAATATTACATATCCGCCACCTGCTCTGCAAGTAAAAACTCTCACTTATACCCATTTCACATATATTCTTTAAGTAGATTTTTAATGGGTTCTAAAATATCCACGGGGTACCCGGTAATACATATTTGTGAAAATTTATTAAAATAAAAAACATGTTAAATTTCTCATTATTTAACTTATATACACATTTATATAATTATTAATTATTTACATATAGACGTACTAAAGAATGAGATAAAAAAAATTATTATATATATTTAAGGGCATATAAGATATCTGCCAGCTTTATTAATAAATAAGTAGAGGACATGATCATTAAATAAATCTGTGTGTGCAAGTAATTTTATCCACTATAGGTTTTTGAGGTTGCCCAAATGAGCCCAGGAAAAGATTGAGTTAAATCACTTTAGTTCTAGGTGAACCAATGATATGTAAGATAAATATGAAATTTATAGTCCACATATTTTAAAATATCATTAGTGCACCTACGATTAAAGTGATTTAGCCCAAACTATTCTTAAAGTCATTTAAACAATCCCCATGTTTGTCCGCGAATATCTGCGGACACGACTAGCATGAGTAACTTTGACATTCCTAGATCCGGTTTTTAAAATAATGATAAATACTCCATCCGCTCCTCTATATATATATATATGTCACTATTTTAATTTTATTTTTGTTTCTATTCATTTATCACATTTATAATTTAAAGAGAACATTAATTATATTTCATCAAATCAACTATAAAATTAGCTAGTAATTTTGATAGAAACAATAACATTAATTTAAATCCTTAAAACGATCGTTATTAAGTAACGGAGTGATTTTTACCCGCATGTAAATTGTGCAAATTAAAAGTTGAATAAGAAAAAAGAGGGAGGGAAAAGAGAGTTAGAAAAACAGCGGGTCCCAATCAAGTGCATGTATGATGTGTATATGAATCATGAGCCCTTAAATAAGTGGTCCCACCTTGGCTCTCATGCATCAGACCTAAACTAGCTAGCAGACATCAGCATATCACAAATTCACAATGATCAACAAAAGTAAAAAATCCTGGGTCAAGAATTTGCTTTATATTAATTTTTGTATTTATTTCTTTTCAGAAAATTTATTCCTTCTTTCGTCTCCTTAAAAAAAAATTAAAATAAAACCCCTTATTTTCAAGATCTTGTGTACCTCTTCTTAACATTTTTTCACTACACCCAAAGGATAACTTGGATGGGTAAAAAATAAAATAGAATAAACATAGAGTAGGGAAAAAATTTGACAAAAAAGGAATGGCTGGCCCAATATATAATTAAGTAATAAACCCTTTCCAGTTTGTTTGAGGTAATCCCATCATTTACATGGAAAGCCACAGAATAACCAAATTTATTAAAATTCAGAATTGTGCAACGTCAATTTTCTACATCCAAAACTTTAATTAGTTTTCAATCAGCATCAGTTACTATTATGGTGTAAGAATGAGCAGTGGTGACAAATTAAAGGACTGTGATGTTAATAGGACTATAAAAACTTTAGAAGTTGGGGACATTCATTCATGATTCATGTAGCTATAACATATGTTATGATCCTGAAGAAAGCAGTGCACAAATTGGTAGGCGCTATTAATATACTATTTATAGAGGTGGTTTCTGTGAGTGACCTTTTTATACTCAATAAGTCATTCTCGTAGAGATCAATGTCAATTATAGTATATTTATTTCATACTTGTCTTGGATTCTTTCATGAAAACTCCTTGTTGGAACTTTTTGTTCTTACTCGGGTTGCATTAACAAACCAGGTTTCAGTTTTCACAGCTAGTAAAAGCACGTTGGATCTATCACTGCACTTGCACTTGCACTTATAGAAACAACAGCAAAAGGGTGTGCTCTGTTACTTGTGAATATTCATGTGTCAGAACTCACAACCTTTGGTAGTTCCGGGTGTACTTTAAAAGTACGTAATGATCTAGACACGAATATTGTCGCTCTTTTATATTTTTTTTCATCACACTTTCTTTTGATGTGAAAAACACTCACTTTTAATGTTTTCTCACATAGATAAAGTTCATTAATTTTTTTCTCTCACCTTGGGTGGTGTTCTAGCTCTTGTGCACCTCGATTAATCTTGCTCACGCCGTGTGACTCTGACCGGCTAAATATTATTTTGACAACACTTAGAATCAGTCCTATGAGCTACGGTTAGATCCCAAGTTATTCTGACGAGAGACTTATACCATTAGACCAACATGCTTGGTTAAAGTTGATGAACTAAAAGATAACAATGCAATTTCTTTTAAATTTAATATAACTATTAAATTAAATGTTGACATGTGTAATGTATCTTATATTTTTTTTTAGTTTAGTATAACCAACAATAATGCTCTCTCTTGATTCAAATATTCAGTGCCAAACTATTTCAAAATTTAATTTAAAAGCATATATTAAGAATTTTTCAGTGTTTAATAAATATTTTATTGATAAAATGACACATTTGTTTCGTACTGATTCGAGAACACATATATATGAAATTAGATAAATAATAATCACAATATTGTCTCAAATGACAATAAATTAAAAGGTCAAAGTTCTTTTTATGAATGTGACATTTTCATCCACATCAGAAGGAGTTTCACTCGTCCATAAAATAAGTAAAGATAACACAAGAATAGTGATATAATTGTGTTTAATTCTTTTTCAAAGTCTTAAAAAAAATTACTTTTGTTTATTAACTTCAGCATATGCTGAAAGTTTGAATGTGCAAAAAGCAACTTCTAAAGAACAACACAAGCTCACGAGGTTTAGTAACAAAGTGTAACCTTAGAAGTTTGGCTATAAATTTAAGTTCTTAAGACTTAGAGAGATATTTTCATATCATTAAACTCAATTCGCCAGTTAGTAATAAAAAAGCAAATGACAAAAATAACGAAAAGAGAAAGATCACATAAACAATTTATACCGGTTTGCTCCAACCCTGAATTACGTTCAGTCCCCCTTACTCCTTCAGAATATTTCTACTAACTTTGCAAAATTAGTAGAAAAAGGTGAAAGACAATAGTCTCAAAATGACTCTATCTGTAATATGTCCAAAGATTTTATTTTTTTTACTTATTAGAGCCTTTGTCCAAACATTAATATGCCACCATTATTTGTCTTCTAGTGGAGCGGTCTTCTTCAGATCTTCTACGGAATTCAAAGAGTAACTTTAAGGAGACTTCTAAATACTTCTTGATCAGTAGATCGACATCTATTACTACCACCAATATATATCTTCTAATAAGATCTCCAACAAGATTGGAAACCTTCAACATCAGAATGTTTAACTACTCATAGTTGTTCAACAACTGAAATTTCTTGAAATTTACTTCTACAATACTTCCACTTGATCTTCTGACTACCCATGAAGACGAACTATCTTCGGCACATAATATGAACGATGAGAGGAAATGTGTTCTCCTACAATTAGCAATTGATTTAGACTTGATTATTTTCTTCCTCGAATTAATGTCTTCTTTAATCATAAGGTCTTCTTTTTGAAGGCTTGAAACTAATTCTTCAGCAAGACGTTTCTAACACATAAAAACACTAATCATCATGAGCTCTTTTTCTATTGATACTTCAGCATGTAGCTTCTTTCTTTGAAATGCAGTTCCTACTAAAAAGCCAAACTAAACATAACTTAGTTAATAACTTCTTTTATAATACAACTATTTATTATCTTCATCATAAGGATCCCACAATTCAAGATCAAATTCACCTATTTTTCAAAAGAGAGAGACACTGAAGAAACAGAGAAATATAATTTCCTACGAAAAAGTAAAAGACTTGACTATGATGAAAAAGTTTGCAGGTAAGATACATATATGTGTGGGTGAGATTATTTCAATCATAAAAGTACATGAAAAAGAAACTTAGGTGGTTCAAATTCCACCTTTGAATTTAGTGATGACTTATCTAAGTGGATGCATGTTCCTTCGTAATATGACCTGTGAAAGTGAAAGTGTAAAAAAAAAAACTGAGTCCTAGATTCACCTAAGGTGGAATTTATCACCATGGTGATGGTGAGATGTTGATGACAAGTATGAAGACCACAAAAGCAACTCCACACTCGACTCTGATACCACTTGTTGGGGAGACAAGGGAGCCCATGGGCCTAGTACAAAGACCACCAAGAGAACCCAACGTCACATCTTAACCCAAAATCTTAAGGTGTTGGATTTATGAGTCACATATGTTATAAAGTCTTCACCTCACTCATATTTAATCAATGTGAGACTCTAACTCCACACTTAAATTCTCAACAAACAACATACAACATGCAATTTAATTTCTTTGGATATGATGTTCCCTAGAAACAATTGAGAAGCATGGCATGGTACATGGTACAGCAATTAAACAAACTAGATATAATTAACTATAACTCAAGTTATAATTTATGATGACAATAGCCACCACGGAGCCAAGATCAGGTGCAAAACATGTACAAACCCGTACTAGTGAACTATTAACCAAATAGATAATTAAGTGACACACATCACATCCGCAAAATTGGTCTCCACAAATAATATTACTGAACTGAGTGAACTCATCGAACACTCTGTGTTGATGTTTATGGGTGTGACTATATATAATATATAATATATAAAAGGGGATTTCGTAAGTGGCAGATTATGTCCCTTTTGTTATGTGTGCTCTATCTATTTCAATATTGCTATCATGGGACTCTTTGCTTGCTGATAGTTGTCTAGCCCTTTTCTTAATTCTCATTTCTTTTGTGAAGAAAACGACCTCAAAAGATGAAAACACGCTGAAAAAAAAGGTTAAAGATTTGTTACTTAAACAATTCTATCCGGTTAGTACGTGTCAAAAAGAGGCCAAGAAAGAAGGTGAATTTGATATACAAGGATAAGTGAGGAGTAATAATTAAGGTCTATGTAGCACTCTTTCTGATATTGTACCAAAACCACGATCGTTCGGGCTTTTCTTTTTGCTAGCTCTTAATAAAAAAGAATTAGCCATGGATGATTCTGGAGGGGATCATCATATAATATAATATGAATATTTCAGTATCTATCTATCAATCTAAGGTCCTGCATTTCTAAAGCAGCCGGCTGGTATGCCCCAACTTTTGCCTACCCTCCGACTTCTAATTTGGTTGATTGGTCTCATACCCAAAAGTCAAGTTTATTGTATGCTTTCCATTCTATTTTTTTTTTTTTTTTAGTTTTGGTCAATTGAATTGCTCTCGCAATTTCGACTCAAAAGTAGTGAAAACTAAAAGTTTTATAAAAATGCGGTTTTTAGAAATTGAACTTTCGACCTAGAAACCAATATGAGCCGGTCTTAACCCAAATAACTCTCTATGAAGCTTTTTTTATTCTCGCGAGCGTTGAAAGTTGATCACCTCTTGCTTTTTACACCTTTTGTAGATGAGCTCGCATCTTTCCAAATACTAAGGCGCTTTAAAAAACTCTCTTTTATTTTGATTCTCGAGAGTACATCAACGCTTTTAATACTAAGTTACGTTGAGTTGCTTATGATCGTGCGCCTAAACAACTACTTTGTTGTACCTTCCACAAAACTTACGCAAGACTGCCATGACATAGTTCAAGCTGTTGGCTCCTAGGTCATCAAAACATGGCATGACCGATCTCTTCTCAATTCATCCATCATTGAAATCACCAACCGAGATATGCCCAATACCTCACACTAGATCTTATACTCATTTGTGAATCAATGAAGTTTTTTTTTTTTGCTTATATAAAAAAAATCTATGGTATGCTATTTGGTCATGCACTGGTTGGGATTTTACTCATCCTTTCACCATATATAGTCATCAAGAGTATTTAATTAAATTTCAAGGCATCTCAGCTTGTTGGTATCCAAGAAGGAAGATTTAAATCATAGTTTGACAAGCAATAGTAAGGTGCTCTCTCCGTTTTAAATTAATTTTTTAAAAAGAGAAAGAACACACATATTAAGAAATGCAATTAACATTGATAATTTTTTTTAAAATATATCATTTATTTTACTATTTTTACCTTTAAAATGTATTATATATATCTTCATTTATTGTTATCATAGGGGCATTATATGGAAAAACACCAATTAATGCTCTTTTTGAATTCTGAGTCGACAGTTATCATAAAACAATTTTTTTTCTTTAAACAGACAGTTATTTTGAAACTGATGAATGAAGTACATTTTGATTGTTCGAAATGACTTGGTTTTTAATGTAGAAGGTTTTATTACAAGTAACTGTGCAGATGGTAGAGTTGTTAATGGTTTAGGTTAGTTTCGCTTTGGAGTCAAATAAAACTTGAACTGGTCACCTTTAATTGGTTTCGTGGTTTATTTTTTCCCAGCAAATATGAACCAAATTGATCCGATTTAAAATCGGGTGGATTAATTTGGTCCGGGTGATCGAGTTTGGATATAAAAAACAATCAATTACTTTTAAAAAATTATCCTAATATATTACTATTTTTATGTTTAGAATTTAGAATTTCACATCACTATAAATTAAATTAAGAGAGTTCCTTGTTCTTTACCAATTTTATGCAATTGTTAAATCAATTGTAAATGTTAATATCACTTTTAATCAATAATATATTTTTTATAATTATAACTTAAAATAATTCATTAGTCAAGTTAAGATTATACTAATTAAACACTTGATAATTAAAATGACGAAATCAAAATGATTTTAAAAAGATTGAAATAGAAAAAAGTTATAAAGTTGTAATAAATTCTTACAATATTATATCTCTTTTAAATATTTTTTTTTTTGTTTTGACCAAGGTATTCCCACAGGCGGTTGCCGTGAGATTAATCATTCGCCTCACGGTCAGCGCACAAAGCGGTAGGGGACTCGACTTCAATTATCACCATGAGATAAGTCTTGGTATGGGACATTTGCTTTTAAACAAATACTTAAAACCTGGAGTCTTGACTGAGTTGGCTTGACCGATTGAAACTCAGAATAAGACATGCATTGGACAGCTTCCGCTTATCTTGCCTTTCCCGGAGACATGTACAATGTGATGTGCTTTCATTTGGACACCAATTAAATGACCTTAATTTCCAAATACCAAATCTGCAATGGCTCATATGGCCGCATGCTTCAGCAGTAGTTACTGAAGCCCAATTAATGTGTAACATAAGATAAAATAAAATAAGGTGAAGACATGCATGTGTGACATAGAAAATGAGAAAAGAGAAAGGGAAAAAATAAATAGAAAATGAGATGATTTTCAAGTTATTTGATTAAAAAGGAAATGAAAAGAAAAAAGTTAAAATTAAATATGATAATTGATTTTTTATTAAAAATATAGTAAAAAATATTTATAAGTTTTATCATAAATATTAAGATTTATTTTTAATATTTTATTATTATTATTACGGATATAAAGGGAGGGGTATAATAGGGATTTGGATGAAAAAGTAATGTTTTCTAATTTTTCTTAGCATTATAAGGTGAAGAAATTTCTTTTAATGGACCCCACACGCTAGTTTTTGTTTCTTATCAGTTTTCTAGCGAATCAAACTGAAGAAAATTTCATTTTTTCGTTGTTTTCGTACTTGGTGTTTTCTTTCTTCAATCTTTCTGTTCTTTCAAACACACCAGTAGTGATCTCATTTTCCAATTCTTTTGCTGGTGAGTCCTTTTATATTTAGATTTTAGTCCGGAGATAGTGAATGCGTGGGCTTGGAGTTTTGTTTAATAAAAAGAAAATTGTTAAAAGTTATTATACAAAACATAAAAAGTGAAAATTTAACTATGATCCATACATAAAAAGTGAAAATGATGGCCTATGGAAAAATAAAAATAAAAACTCTTTTTGGTGTTTGTGAGATTTGATTTATTATTTTTGTTTTATGAATAAATGAAAAATAGAGGAGGTCGGGGTCCTGGTTCTCCATCAGCATTACCATTAGGATAGGGACCCCATTTTCACTGTACACGCGTCAACCAAGAAGGGTGATCTCTATCTACCCGTTCCTAATCGCTTTAACGAAGATTCGGTCCTTACTTTCTACACCGTGAGGGTCCCACAAAACGATCCTTTTCTTCTTTTAAGCGTGTAATGCTGCCACAAATAGATGGGTCCCACGTGTGAGGCAAGGTCAAGAAAGCAACCAATTACGAAAGAGAGCTACCTCTCTCGCCAACTGCCTTTTTCTTTTTCTTTAATTCATTAATCCCACCACCCACGACCCTTCCCCTTGTCGGCTTCCCATCTCACACGTGTCTCCCTCGTATTGCTCCTCACAACCTACTTTCTTTTCTCTTTTTTTTCCTTTACTTTCCCAAATATTATTGGATTTCGCGTTCGGAGCTAGCGCTGCCGTTGATTAATTCGGAAGCGGTTTTGTCGGCGAATCGAACGGGTGCATGAGGATAGTTGCATGAAGCGGGTGTTCGTAGTGGATTATTGAGGTAGGGGATGGCGTGTAAAGAAAAGATTGGATGGTGACGTAAGACATGCGCAGTGTCAGAAAACGACAAAAGTGCAAGTGTGGGGATCCCTTCTTGAAATTTTGAATCGGGAGCGGGACACAACAAGTGTACTGCGCGTGCGCTGTACCAATCAGATCAAATGTGTACAGCCGGAATAAATTGCACTTCTTTCTACCAAAAATTAATTACCTAATCGATTTAATTAAGCTTTATAATAATATTATCTTATCCATTTCATATTTTGGTTTACAATATGTATTATTGTTGATTTTACAAGTGCTCGAACTAAATGGTAAACAGATAATCATGCAATGTGTTCCATTTTGTGGAGAGTAGTAACCACGTTGCTTGTTGCGCCTCATGGTTATTCATTTGATTTAAATTATATAGTTTAATAAATTTGATTTATATTTTATTATTATTTTAAATTAAGTATTCGTGTGGTTTAAATCCTAACTTTTAAATCTTAAAGGGTGCCGGTCGTAATAGTAAAAAATATTTGTTTAAACTTGCAGGTTGAAAATTCGATTCCAATGATTCGCACTCATGGAGAGGCTTTTAGTTTTTTTCACACCCAGGTTAAAATTACAAGAGTAATTTAATATAAAAAAACCTAACTTTTAGAAACATCCTTACAGTACTAAAATTATACAAGGATATCCTAAAAAAATTTAATGTAACTAAATATAATTCTCATAGTCTTGCTTACATGAACATGTTGAGTTACTTGTGACAATTGTGGCATGAACATAACTAGCTTTTAGTTGATCCCTAAAAAAAGAATCATATATGTAATGGTGATTCATTCAGAGAGATGCGAGATGGTTTCTGATAATGTCATGCATGGCACCTTAATTCCCCAACAAAATGAATTGTAAGTTACGTGCTCCTCAAGGTGATCATAAGAACTATATTTCCAAAACCATGGGAATTAATCTAGATGATCATATCATTTATAAGTTACGTGGTTGCATCATTAACACTAACAAAATCCCAAATCATCGCAAACCTAGCTTGCGGATATATATATACCAGTAGTCCTAAAAACATGATGAAAATTAAGCATAATTATTGAGAAGAGCCACGTACGCATTACATCGATCTTTCTATCTATAAGGCACATGATTCACGCTCAAGGGTCGCCTATCCGGAAAAATTGGACCCCATGGCTCATAACTATTAGTTTCTTTGCCTGTTAAATTACCAGCTAAGCTAAAACCATAGCCTATAAATATCAAAGGACGATATTAGGTAGGTTTTTGGGTCCTTCTTGATTCTTCCTTTTTGTTTTGTTGGCCATTCCTTTCTTTGTGGTTTTGAGACCTTCCCAATTAGTAGTACCCTACAAAATTCGTTGGACAACCCAGGGCAGGGTATTTACCCTCCAAGGCCTCCTTTTAAACACTACTGTCTCTTTCTAATCATTTTTATATGGCCTATTGCTAAAAAGAAAGTGCATTATGTATGTCACACATCTTATGGTATTTATTAATTGATTGATTTAACCTGGTTGACTGGTTATTTTTCAGATATATATATGGATGGATGATTCAGTTGGTGCAACTGTCACTATTCTGAAGGTGTGGGTTAAGAAATGATAAAGCGCAGTGCTTCTATATAATTGGATATGGTATTGATCTTGACATCAATTGGGCTTGAGTTATGCAATTAGATAATTAATAATCGCACCTAAGCAAATCGTCATTTATATATTTAAAAAGGAATAATTTGATAGACCATATACATATCTTCTTCAAAATTGAAAACTTTCTCACGATAGAAGGCGGGGATGTGTTCACGTCCATGCATATAAAATAGACTATCAAATGTATAAATCAATATTAATCAGACCAACAAGGTAGGTAATTAGACTCTTTTAGCATTTAGTCTAGAGTTTGATCCCTGGACGATGTGTATAGAGAAACATTTGTTTGGAGAAACCCGCCTACTTAACGTAATCTCTAAGTTTTGATGGATTAGTCTCATAACTATCGCCTAAAGAAAATAACTTGGAAAAAAACATTAATCAAGCTCTTGCTTTTGCAACAAAACATAGGAAAAGGCAATGGATTAATAATATGAATGAAGGCCATACATAATTATAAGTTGTTGCAATTTCGAATTCCTTCAACAAACATAACATAATAGCTTCTAGCTAATTGAAAATTTATGTTAGGTTGTTCATGCTGGAACAGATTCCATTTGGACCATGTCTTCCAGAACGATGCTCACAAACAGTGGGCCATTTGTAAATTAAAGCCTCCCAGTTTCAGCAACAGCCTATTAATATATTGGAAAGACTTTTGCAAATTAAAATAAGCTGTTTTTTATTTTTTGTCATTGAGAATTTTTTTTATTCTCTAAAAATTACATGTTTTATTTTTAGTCATTATTAGTTATTTTTCTATCCAATTCATATATGAAAACACTCTCACACACGCTTAGATTTGCTTTCAAACGGTCCCTATAATTATACTCCTACAAATTCTCCTACACATTAAATCAAGAAACTATTAAATAAAAAGTTATTGCATTTAATTTGCTATCTTGGAAGTGTGAAAAATATTTAATTCTTTCTCCATTTAGTGTGTAGAAAGATTTGTAGGAGGATGAAGTAGAAGAATATAACATTTCTCTTTAGACATACGAGTGAAAGAGTATACGGGCGACATATGCTTTGTTACGGATTTAGTTCCAAAAATTTCTACGGGTTTACTTTCAAATTAGCAAATATAATTTTCTTGCGAATATTTGCTAGAAAGTTTTGTAGTAAATTTTGCAAGAAGTATTTTGAAGGAAGATTCCCAACAAGTTTATTGGCTGGGTTTTAAAATTGTGCTAAATGCTTCATTATTTTTTACTTTATGTTTGCAGCGACTTTTGTAGAGGTTAAAAACCGCCGCTAAAACACATATGTTCCTTAAATGATTGAAATGTGGAGAGTCTAAAAATCATTTTCCTTTCTCAAAAGACTCATCTCTTTAGGCAGTTTTGACCCCCAATCTAACTTAGTAACATGAGTGATATAATGACAAGTTCTTTCTAGTTTTAACAATGGCATTTTTTACTAGTTTGATTCATACTCATTTACTCATTTATTTTATTTTTACTAATATTTTTTTCTATCACCTCACTCGTTACACGCATCTCTCATTTTTTTCGCTTTTATTCAGTGTATTTGAGTTGTGAGTACAATTTTATTGTTTTATGAAACCCACACCTCTCATCCTTCATCTATCATTTGGATCAGCTACATGTTCATCACTTCATTTTGCAAAAGGGCTCACCACTGCCAACCCTAAATTTCGGTTTAACTCTCACATTCTCATAGATCGAATGTCTGAATCCCTTATGTCCAACAAAATCCTAGTTGGTGTATAACCTTCCTCAAGAAGATTTTCTGGCGTTCTTACTTAGGAGTGCGTCTGCCGGTCTCCCCAACATGTCACTAACACTCTGTCCGGCAGTCTGGAGGCATTTACTGTGTAGGAAGATTTGTAGGAAAATGGAGTAGAAGGATATAACATTTATCTTTAGACATACAAGTGAAAGAGTATACGGATGACATATGCTTTGTTGCCGATTTAATTCCAAAAAATTCCTACGGGTTTACTTTAAAATTTGCAAATATAATTTTCTTGCAAATCTTTGTTTGCTTTCAAATTTTCTTACAAATTTAAAAATAGAAAAAAGATTCGCAAGAAAATTATATTTGCTAGAAAGTTTTTAGTAAATTTTGCAAGAAGTATTTTGAAGGAAGATTCCTAGCAAGTTTATTGGCTGGGTTTTAAAATTGTGTTAAACGCTTGGTTATTTTTTACTTTCCGTTTGCGGTGGCTTTTGTAGAGGTTAAAAATCACCGCTAAAACACATATGTTTCTTAGATGACTGAAATGTAGAGAATCTAAAAATCATTTTCTTTTCTCAAAAAACTCATCTCTTTTGGCAGTTTTGACCCCAATCTAACCTATTAACATTAGTGAGATGACAAGTTCTTTCTAGTCTTAACAATGACATTTTTTACTAGTTTGATTCATACTCATTTGCTCTTTTATTTTTATTTTTTACTAATATTTTTTTCTATCACCTCACTCATTCCACGAATCTTTCATTTTTTTTTTAGCTTTTATTCAGTGTATTTGAGTTGTGAGTACAATTTTATTGTTTCATGAAACCCACACCTCTCATCCCTCTCCATCTATCATTTGGATCAGCTATGTGTTGATCACTTCATTTGCAAAAGTGTTCACCACTGCCAACCTTAGATTTCGGTTTAACTCTCACATTCTCATAGATCAAATGTTTGAATCCCTTGTGTTCAATAAAATCCTAGTTGGTGGATAACCTTTCTCAAGGAGATTTTCTGACGTTCTTACTTAGAAGTGTGTCTGCTGGTCTCCCTAACATGTCCCTAACACTCTGTCCGGCAGTCTGGAGGTATTTACTCTTCGTTCTACCATTTTTGTTAAAAAAGTGGCTCAACAGTATTTGTTTGTTTATTTATACTTAAAAGAAAAATGACTTGCCTATCTATTATAGATCGAAATTAAAGTACTTTATGACTTTATGTGTTTCGTTGATTTCCACACAATCCCCATATTTAATTGTAAAACAAAAAAAAAATTGTGAAACAAAAGACAAAGGTAGATTGCCAAGTTATAAATGGATTAGATGGTGACGTTGTTAAAATGCATTTCATAATGGATAGATAGATAGCACCAACGATTATTTTTTAAGCCTATTAAATATACAACTATCTGATGACTAATTACAAGGTAGTAACCGGTCCATGAAAGATACTTGAGTGAAACTTTATATCATTGAATCATGGAAATTCCAAACATTATGAAAGTAAATAAAATATAAATAATGCAAAGAGGCTTTGGAATCTCATTGAAATATGAAATATGATCCGTTGGCATCTTTCATGTAGAATAAACAATTGTCTCAAAAATTCATGCCACAGAAAGTATGGACAACTCCAAGATCATGCAAGTTTCTGATCATCTTCAAGTTTGCTTACAATATTCATGCTACGAATAAATACCCAAATAGATTCAACAACAAATTGTGAAAAGTCGAATCTCACAATTAGAAACTTTGATCAAAGAGAATTCAATCAAATCAGAATTTGACTCGAGGGGGAAAGTGTTTCTTTCATCTCCTTTAAATTGTACATGCATGCATGTGCTTTTATTATTTATTTACTTGCTTTTCCTTGTGATGATTGGAGAGAGATCGGAGTTCGGTACGCAAAAGCAATTAAAAACTAGAGTGGTGTGAGTGTGGCAGGGAGAGTGACCCAAAAACTGAGACTGCCCTGAGAGTCAAATTGCTGAATTCTGAAACAATAATGGAGTGGGGATATGGGTCCTCATCACTCTATTCCTCAAAATCAAAACAATTTGATTTTGTTGTTCAATGATGAGATTCCCACATACATGTTAGGATAGTGGTATCCTACATGTCTTCAAATGCTACTCATCTGCTCCAAACACATTGCAACATCATTGGCCAATTTCCCTTTTGCTCCCAATCTCTTATTGCATTCATCTTATTTCTCAACTATGCGCGTTAACATTAGGGAAGGAAAAAGTAAGAGGGCATAATCATTCATTTTAATGTTCAATACATAAGGTACGTTTCGCAACAACTAGCTCATAAGCTAAATAAAAGTTGAAAAATTGTAGTCATTCTTCACATACATCGTTCAGGGATCAAACATTTAACTAAATACTTAAATAGTTTAGCTATTTACTTACTTGTTTGTGAAAAATGCTCTGGTTTTTTTTTTATTATCAACTGGAAATTCATCATGACCCTAAATAAAATGACATGTATATTCATGACCTCTTTTTTATTATTTAAATGGGTATAGATATTGCATTATGGGCTTAATATTGGTTAAATAAACCAGTAGTCCTTAACCATCAACTAAAGAGATTGGACACCTCATCTATAAATCCTAAACACGGAGGGTCTCGTACGTGGGCTTTATTTATGGCCTAACTGTATAATCAAAAAAAGTGAATAGAATAAAAAACAATTCATGGCCCAACTGTTCATTGAATTTTATTTTGATTTGAGCAGTTGAAGGTATCTAGATCCAAGGAAAAATTATTTGCAATTTTCATGAACTGGTCCATGGAACAAATAATTTAACAAGGATAAAAAATTATTTAATGATAAATTGATTAAACAAGCTTTTTATATATTGAACAAATTAACAGCTTTGACCATGACTCCATGAGCATAGATGTATAACCTTTTTTCTATTTACAATTATTCACATAGTATGAGGTTAAATTTCTATAAGGCTCTATAACTTCATTAAAATTATATAAATAGGTCCTTAGGGTTTAAAATTTTTGTTTTATATCCAAGCATATTGCTGATCCTTGAAGGATAGCGTGGTAAGAGCTGAAGGGCATGTTGGTGCAGGTGTAGGGCTCGATCCGTTTTAGATATAGTGAGTTATTGTACTTGTTTTTGTGACTCGATTAGTTTCATGCTTGAGCTAGTTTAGCTCTTACACAGGAGAGAAGGGGTATAATAACTAGCAGGCCTGATTTTCCCTTGCTTATGTTGGGTGCCCCGTTTTATGGTTGTATAGGCTTCTTGGGCCTTGTTGGGTTCAGCCCAACTTATTAATGGAATTCTCCTTTTCGACAAAAAAAAAAACGAGATCAGGAACAATGTGACGCCACTTCGACAAAACAAAGCTACTGGTCACTGGTCAGTGAGTTATATTTGCCCCCATACATTTTTTGTATTTTAACAAATATTTTTGAAATTAGGGCTAATTATCATTTAGCTCGGTCACTTGGTTTTATCTCTCGTTAGAAAAAAGTAATATTTTGGTTCCTATGACAAGAGAAAATGTTGATTATGGTCCTCCCTTGAATCTGAGCTTAGGGGCTAAGTGTTTGTGTGCCCAATGAGCGCTTGCGTGGCATGTGATGCAATGTTGGTTATGATCCTCCCTTAAATCTGAGCTCAGGGTCTAAGTGTTTGTGTGTCCAATTATTAATTATCATGAGCTTGTTTGTTTTCTGTTACTAGTTCAGCTACTGGTAGTTAGTAGTTGCAGTTGTTAGTTAGTAGGTTAGAACTATGGTTAGAGTAGCTTAACCAGAGTTTGAACTGTGGTTACTACTGTTTATAAATACATTGTGTAGCTTACACATTCAATTATGAAAATTCAATTCTGTTTTTCCTCTCTTCTGCATGTGTGATTAAACACACTTTTACTTTTACTAATGAGCGCTTACGTGACATGTTTACATCGCATGCCTCATCATGTGAAAACGGGTGTCAATGAGTGACATGTTAATTAAGATTTGAAAACCAATTTTTCCCAATTGGATCAAAAAAGTTGTTTAACTTTAAGAAGTATATTTTCTCCTCCACCCGCGAACCATACCCTACATTTTTTGTCAATAGTGATTCCATTAAAGCCACAAAGACAACTAAAGGACACTTACATTAAATAAATGAGAAAAGCTTAAAAGAGAAATTATATAGTGCATCGCAAAATAAACATTACAACACGTAGCACACTTGTTCACAAATCCAAAATAAGGCAATCGGCATAAAAAAACAAAGAAAATAAAAAGGCCCATTAGTCACCCAACATAGGTTTGCCATTGAAACCAAACTTGGGCTAAACTTGTTAAGATATATAACTAGTCAGTGCAGTTTATAATGTAGGTATAAGGTTCAGAGCAGCATGAAACTACAAAGCTCACAGATCGATAAAGATTATCTTTACCAATAATGACCAACCATGTATTTTAAGTCCCGTTTTGTTGGTAAGGATAGGATAAGAACAGGATAAAATAAAAGATTGGATAAACACAAGATATGATAAGAGCAGGATAGACTCTTATTATATCCTGCGTTTGGGGTGGACATGATATTGATAGGATATGATACAAATAATAAAAAATGTATCAATTTTTTCTTGAAATAAAAAATACATAATATTTTTTAAAATTTAATTTTATAAATAGTTTTTTTAAAAAGTGATTATTCTATTAAATTTAATTTTTTTACATTTTTATAAATAGCTTATTTTTTAATATTAACTAAAATAAAATTAATTTTTATTAATTCGGCTATTTTAATTTTTTCGAAGGGAGTTTATTTTAATGAAAATTATTATATATGTATCCAATGAGTTTTAACTTAGTAGAGATAAGTGATTAATGATAAAAATTATTACAAGATATTATTTTTTCAAAAATATTTTATATTTAAATTATTAATTATAATTATATAAGTAGAGAAATAATTTTAAATAATATCATATGATAATATAAAATTAGTCTATATTTACTATTAAAAATTTATTATTATATATATATGAGTAACCTATTTTATTGTTAGTGAAAATTTATTTTGTGTATTTTTATTATAATATAAATAACCAAAAATAATGTTTACTAAGTAGTAGTAAGTGGTAATGAAAATTTAATTATTTTATATGAGTAAATCCAATATTTTCACCATTTATAAATAAGTTTATTTTTTAATTAAATTTATCAGTAACTAAATAATCTAACTTAACAATAACAATTAGTAATTGATAAGTAATAAAATTAATATTTTATTAAAATCAAAAAAATTATATTTATTAATTAATATTATTATAAATTATATAAAATATAAATATTGAAATTAATTTTGGGTCATGGTAATAAACAAACAAAAAACTGATATTCTATCCTGTCAGGATAATTTCTATCCTAGCTCCCCATCAGGATAACTTTTACACATGATGGACAAGATAGGATAAGGGACAAGATAGTGTTATCCTATCCTGCTGGCGCAACAAACAGCAGATAACGACAAGATATAATTACTATCTTATCCTGTCTCTGTTTATCCTGTCCACTAAACGGGCCCTAAGCATGTATAGTTAGCTGTGTGGTGAATATTAATCCCTCTGCCTTTTATCAAATGAAATAAAGTTGATAAGAATTTTCCCATCTTGCTAACAGAATTTCTGGCCATTCAGTGATTTCCATATATAACTATAAGTATATATATGAAGAATATATGCTTAGAAAAAAATGAAGAATATATTTATTTGAAAAGAAAACAGGGGCTCAGATTAAAAACGTCTAATTGGGGACACAACAATAGTAGATTCTAGCTCTACTACGCAAGTTGTTTCCAAATCCTCTTTATATTTTTTCATATTTGAAAATCATTTTACAACTAATTCTAAAGTTATAATCAATTTTATTCTAAAGTTATAATCAATTCTAATGAGAAGGCGCCTAAGCTTGTGTTTAAATGATTTGAAGGTGAAAAGATTAATATCTGTAGCTTGTTTCTACAGCTTGAACAAGACACTCTTGATCACATGAAATTAGTTACCCATTTTCATTTTCCCATCCCGGTAATGTGTCTAGTTTTAAAATATTTTGAACTTTCTCATTTGAAAGGAAAATATGGTGAAAGAATAAAATTGAGTCAGATCCTATAACTCAATAGTGACTGCTGACACTACTACTGATTCAACACACACATGACTGAACAATTATATGAAAGTAAATTGGAAAATGGTTCCTAATTTAGTGAAGATAATTTGAATTCTTTTCTTTATTTAGTACTGAGGGTCATTATCAAATGTCTAATAACCTCTTGTGCTTATATTCCATTTTCAGCTTTTCACGTTTTTAATTTCTTTATTATTCCTCTGTGTTTGTTATATTCTTTCAATTGACTATGCGACAAAAAATACAAATGGTGCTAAATTCACTTTAATTGACCTTATTAGAGACACGAAGTGCTGATGCAAACTTGTTTCTGTCTTATCCTTTTTTCTTTCTTTTATCTGCAGGGATTAATACACTAGGAATTGTTGGATGTGAGACATAATTTTCAATTACTAGGTTCTTTATTTTTTGTTTCAAGATCAGAATATTCTTAAAATATTAAGGAGAATAACACACATACACCGTTAGTGTAAAGTAAAGTATTTTACATGGCAAAAATATTTATAACCCACCCTACAATAAGCAACGTCCGATACCTTATGGCAAAAATATTACGGGTGGCGTTTTGCGGCGGTTTAAAATCTTTGCAAAGTGTTTCCTATGATTTTTTTCACAAATTGACTTGCGAGTTTTGCTTTAAAAAATTTCTTGGGAATTTTTCTTCAAAAGTGCTTAAATCAAAATTTTCCTACAGATTTCTTATAAACGTTTCTTGCGAATTTTATTTGTAAGAAAACCTGCAGAAAAATTTGAAACAAAACATGCAAGTAAAAGGGTGTCTCGATGTCCCCACTATTGAGTGGTTTTATTCATGGGACCCTTTACATGCTCATTCAATCAAATTTCATAATATACACAGGCCACTAAGTCTATTATAGTTTTGGGATATTATATATCTCCTTTTAATGTTATCTTTTGATAAAGATTTTATTTTCCTATTTGATATCTCATTTATGTATCACTAGGGGTGGGAATAGGCCAGGCCGCCGACTGGGGCCTATGGCCTGGCCTTTTTAAAGCCTAGCCTGGCCTAGCTTGTTTAATATAAAGGCTAGGCTCAGGCTTTTTAAAAAGCCTATTTAGCTAAATAGATCAGGTTTAGGCTTATAAAAAAGCCTATTAAGCCTATCAGGCCGGCCTGTTTATTAACATCTTAATTTAATATATTAGTTTAATAAAATATACAAATAAATTTAAATATTAAATTCAATTTACGTCCATCTAACCTGTCACCAGTTTTGGTATTTGTAGAAAATTTAATTTTACCTTTTTGAAACTTGTCGATTGACAAACATAGTTGGCCTATTTAGATGTAGACTTGTTGACCTGCTTAGATGTTGGTCTGTTTATATGTAGGCTTTTTGGCGTATTTAAAGGCCTTATGCGAAAATAGGCTTATAAATAGGCTTCAGGCCAGACTTTCAAAAAGGCCAGGCTCAAGCAAAATAAAAAGCCTATGATAGGCCACAGGCCAGGCTTAGGCCTTAAATTTTTTAAATAGGCCAGGCCTATTTACGCAAAGCCTAGCCTGGCCTAGCCTATTCCCACCCCTATGTATCACCAATAAAATTGTCTTGGGTAGGTATGAATATAATAATTATAATTATATATGAATGGTTTTTAAATGACATGTTACAATTTAATTGGTGAGATATAGAAATAAACATCAAAATCATTAACGCTATTTTGCCTATCTAGTTTTTTATATTCAAAATTCTCATATTATGGTGCAATAATATACTCCTTTTGTTTTGAAATAATTATCTACTTAAAAAGAAAATTTTATATTATAATAAGAGAGTATTAATTTATGTTTTTCTGTATATTGACCCTATAAGAATAATAAATGAGGAAGGATACAAATATCCTTTAAAGGTTAAAATACGAAAAAATATATATATTTTAAAAAAATAACAATATAAATTATATTTCTTAATATTCATATTCTTTTCTCTTTGTGAGATGAAATACATAATTACGTTTAATTACACCAATGAAGTCATCATGTGAGAATGAACTCAAAATGTCTGCTTATTATAATAGTAGCTTTTTTTGGGTACAAATATTATAATAGTATCTGATTCATCAACATGTGTTAAAACTGCTAGAAATTGTGACTAAAGTACCAATTTTGCTTTCCTTCAGGAAAAGAAAAATGTATTTTCCTTATTTTTAGGCCCAGTGGTTGGTCCATTCTTTAATTAAGGGAGTTTTTTGTTTTAATGTCTACTGTAATGTAATGGCTGACTTATGCATGCTTCGTCATTTTTCCACTTTCTAATTAATCAACCTATTTATCACATGAATTCAAAAGCTGGCCTCTGTATGCAAAGATAGATATTGATAAGCACAAAAAACAAGGATTTTAAGGTATTTTCTCAAAATGCTAAATGCTAAGGATATTTTTTTTAATGATTCAGTTTTCAAAAATCATTTAATTATCATAATATTTTAAATATATATATATATATATATATATATATATATATATATATATATATATTCAAATATGCTAGTCTCACCGACACAGACACAGTAGTTAAAAATTGTTGTTTGAACTCATATGTCTGAAATTTGAACTTTAGAGCCGCAATTTTGAGAAGACGTTTAACTTACACCATACCTCATCAAAATTGTGAGAACAATTCAGAAAAAAAATGTTGTAAATGTATTTTTAGGTTTGCGAGAACACTCGAATTTAAAATGATCCATGAATTTATTTTAATAGCTTTTAGTCTTGAAGTTCTTTTTAAAATAAGGACATATGATGTTATATTGTTTATCTGGTGAATTTTTTACCCAGTCACCAGCCCAGTAGCAATCCCAATCATCTTCTTCACGTGAGTGAGGACAAAGCATGACAGAAAGTCTCGTGTTGCTACCATGAGCCAGTTGTCAGGATGTTACAAATGGCATCAAAGTTGATCTCTCCCTTTGGTGTGGTTCATGGACGAACCAAGCGGAAGTTGGTGGCCATGTGACACTCAGGCCCGGCGAGGGCGGGGAGTGAACGCCAATATAATGAGAGGCATAGACAAGGAGCGGCTCCTGGCAATGCTTCTAGGCGAAGAGACACATGAATGAACCGATCCCACGCCCAAATGTGAGGTATTCTGAGACTGTGTAGGTATGGGATTATGCAGTTGAGGAGGACATATAAGATCTGATTCGTACTACTCATAACAATAAGGCGCATCTTCTTTTAGGTTGCCTAACTCATAAAAACTCGAAGGTTGAAAGGATTGCCTTAGAGCAATATTGGGATGGGTGGTCCCTGGGAAGTTTTCTCAGGAAGCACGTGAGTGAGGACAAAGCGTGCTGAAAAGACTTTTATTGTTACCATGAGGTCAGTCGTCAAGTTTGGATGTTATACCTATTAACCTAATCTTAGGAGCCTATTTTTCAATATATTTGTTTTAATATTTTTTCATTTTATCTTATAAATTTGTTAGTCTATTTACACATAAATTTGTTTGGTTAACTAAAAGTCTTATTTATTACGAAACAAACTGTTAAATAGGTTGTGAAACTAAAGTAGGCTTTAAAAGAATCAGGACAAACCTAAAAAAAATCTTATGACAAATAAGATGTGAGACTTAAACTTTAAAATTTTCTTTAAATATATCATGTCTATGTCAATTTATGTAAAGTCTAACCTAGCATATTTCCAACTCGGGATACTAACCTTCCTACCTGTTTAAAAGAAAATAAAGCAAAAATGAAGTATGAGAATTAAAGTTGTAAAATATATATTAGTAAAACATGAAAAGAGATTTTTTTTAACAGAAAAAGATTTTATCTAAGAATTATCTTGAGAAAAATTCCTAAAGAATAAAGAATAAAGTATAAAGATAGAATATGCCCAAAAAACTAGTAAATCACCCATTCATCAAATTGAGATCATTCACTCCTACACAAGATAAAATATTTTTTTTATAATGTATCACGGAAGATAATCTTGTTCCAGCTATATACATTTAAATTCTTGTGGAACTACTCTCTTAGTATCAATACATAAGACTTAAATCCAATGCCTTATTTAAGGAAAATAAGTATGTTTTACTTGAATTAATGGTTAGTTGGTGGTGAGAGATACAATGTAAGGTCAAATATAATTTACCAAGGAAAAAAAGTATAAGGAGGTGGGATACAGCAATTGAGGGCTGATTGTGACTAAATTATATGTACCAATTACTTGCCCTGATACATTACTACCATATTATATCTTTCTTATGTGGGAATGCCAGTAAAATCACTTTTTTTTTATTATCTATTTTAGGAGCTAAACTATTCCTAGCTCGAGGCATATATCCTTAAATTCCCTGTCTGTGCATGTTTTGCCAGTTTAGGTACATTTTATTATTCTGGTTATCGAGATGAATTCAAAAAGTACAAACTTTTAAATCATGGGCATGTTGTGTTTAATTATAGTATATTTGCTTGACAAAGTACTTTCTCAGAGAAAACCACTCTCTCTTATCAAAAGACAACCGCTCATGTATGTGATAAAAGGGATAAAAAAGAGTCATAGCTGCACGAAACAGCTTCTATAAATATCAGTCTTCAAAAGACATTTTTCTCAAGCTTGTGTCACCACCTCATAATTGTTATTTTGTTTTCTTTTGAAACTTGCCTTTTGCTAAGTTGTTCTCCCCCTCCATATCAAGTCATGGATATTGAGTCAACAATGCCATTAAACAAAGCTGGATATTTTGCTCAATGTTGGGGCAACCTCAAGGCTTTGCCTACAAATTCCAAGTCCAAGGTTATCAATGCTGCAAGAAGTATCAAGAAGATTGGACAAGATGATCCAAGAAGAGTTATTCACTCACTAAAAGTGGGACTTGCTCTCACATTGGTGTCCTTGTTTTACTACACCAGACCTCTTTATGATGGTTTTGGAGTAACAGGAATGTGGGCTGTTCTTACTGTTGTGGTGGTGTTTGAATTCACAGTAGGTAAGTTTAGATGTAGTTACAAAATGCATATATACTCTGGCCCTTACTACATATAAAGTTAAAAATCAATGTATGAGAGTGTTAAAGAATAATACATTATAACATAACATATGTCTCAATTGGTGCTTTGTTCCTAACCAGGTGCAACACTCAGCAAAAGCTTAAATAGGGGATGTGCTACACTATTAGCAGGTGCTTTAGGGGTTGGAGGTCATCACTTATCTACTGCTTTTGGAGAAAGAGGAGAAGCTTATATCATTGGGACCCTTGTCTTCATTCTAGGTACTCTTCAAATAGAACAAAAAAAAAAAAAGAAGCCTACACTTTTTTCTACATGAAATTGAGTTTGGAAAATGGATATGTCATTTAATTTCTTCTCAAACATTCTCATTATATCAGGTTAAAATATCTCCAGCTAAATTATTTGTGTTTTATGTGTTCAGCTGCCGGGTCTACATTTCTGAGATTTTGTCCTAAGATCAAGGCAAGATATGATTATGGGATGGTGGTATTTATATTAACATTCTGTTTGGTTGCTGTTTCGGGGTACCGAATTGAAGAACTCTTTGTACTTGCCCATCAGAGACTGACAACAATCATATTAGGGGCTGCAACCTGCATGATCATCTGCATATTCATTTGTCCAGTGTGGGCAGGAGAAGACCTTCACAAGTTGATAGCTTCAAATATGGAAAAGCTAGCAAATTATCTAGAAGGTATGTTTGGTTCATCATTAGTTTACATGCTTTTATTGTGTTCTATGTTAAAGTCTATAACTCTCAAGTCATTCTCAGGTTTTGAAGGTGAATATTTTCATTGCTTAGAGGATAAAGAAAAATCCAAGTCCCTTCTTCAACAATATAAAAGTGTTCTTAATTCCAAAGCTAATGAAGAGACATTGGTGAGCATTTTGTTTAATTTCTTTGTCATTTTTAACATGTCAATATTCAGCATTTCTATACTTTGGATTGATCAACTATTGACCATAGATATTATTCCACAAAATGTATAGGCAAATTTGGCAAGGTGGGAACCTGGACATGGCAATTTTAGTCTTCGTCACCCTTGGAAGCAATACTTGAAGATTGGAACACTTACTAGAGGATGTGCTTACAAGATTGAAACTCTTAACAAATACCTCAACCCTGAAATCCAAGTAATACATCACTATTTTTGCTTAAGCTCACATAATTTTAGTATACTCATATACTGAGACCTGCTATCTTCAATTTTTATTATCAAAACCATTTTAGCTACATCAGCTAGAAACTGATATATATGCATCTTGGCTATTTCAGACTTCCTTGGAATTCAAGTGTAAAGTGCAAGAATCATGCATGAAGATGTGTTCGGAGTCCAACAGGGCGTTAAAGTCAATATCTTCATCTATCAAAACAATGACAGACCCATCAGCCGCTAAAATCCACATTGCAAATTCAAAAACTGCAATCAAAGACCTCAAAATTGCACTCGATACCATTTCATTAGAAGATGCAGAACTCTTTGATATAATCCCAATTGCTGCAGTTGCAGCAATACTTGCAGAAATCACCAAGTCTGTGGAGAAAATATATGAATCAGTTTCTGAGCTCTCTCATTTAGCTCATTTCAAGAGTGTAGAACCCAATGTCTCGCCAGAGAAACCAACCTTACTTCATCGAGGAATCATAAAACCTGTCGTGGACAATGATAAGGAAGATCATGTAATAATTACAATCCAAGAGATAAGTACAAACTCGCCAGAAAAAGAAAACCAAAATCCTCTGAACGTTTGTGCACCTGTAATTAGTTGTAATTAACATGATACTCCATACTAGGAAATTGTCACTCAACTTTTTTATTCCTTGGTTGAGTAAAATATCCTCCAATCTAAAATTACCTTGTAACTTGGAATGCTCAAATACTTAGTTGAGAAGCATTTCCATACTTTCCCTCAATTTTGTTTCTTTACTTATTCTTCCATGTTCTGTTGTTATGTTAGCTGTCATTTTTACTTTAGCTGGTGTGAGTTTGGTTACACGTCTCAGAGCCTAAGCCTTAGAATCTTTTCTTATTAACCAGAATCATTTTTAGGTGACTATATAAATGTTTGAACATTTTAGTCTTAAAATCAACTAAACGGAGAAATTAGGAACAATAGCTTATAGAGTGAACATAATTAATTGCTGGATTTCTTAACTGGATTTCACACAATTACCTTTGCTTATAACTTTTCCAATAAATAAAGGAATATATATGATTCTAAAGAGGTCCACTAAGAACGGTATGGAGTAGTATAGACAGAAAAGACAGGACAGGTATTTTATTTCAAACTTTATTGTTATGCACGGTTAATGTAATAATTGGAATAAAAAATATGTTGGGAGATAAAGGAGCTCATATGCTATTGGTAACACCGAAGTCCACAAGACATCTTGACGCCACATGTTTATCTAAAATTTTAAAGACATTGGATACGGTGATAAGTCAAGAAGAGATACAAAGAGTCGTCACCGGTCGACTCTAATATCACATGTTGATGAGACAGTGCGAGCCTACAAAAAATTTGAAAGTCTATCAAGAGATCTTGATGTCACATGTTTACCATAAATATTAAAATATTAAATTTATGGATTACATTTCTTATAAAATTTTCACCTCACTTATTCTTAACTAATATAGGACTTTACTCACATTTTAATTGTTAACAAAATAATCGTGCATATGTTTGGAAATATAGACATAATAATTCTCATGGATTGAACTCCTTGAAACCAATGGATATCTGCATTGGAGCCAAACTAGTATCCAAAGAGAAAGAGAAAGAAACAGAGAAAAAACATTATAGTACACATATAGCAAACAGATTAACAGAGGTCCATTAATGGCATGTGGTGCTGGTTCTGTAATTTTCTACTTCAGCTTCTTCATCATGAGATCAAGATGGTTCAAGATGGAGATATTCCCTACCTAGTAATTAATTTATCAACCACAAGTTTGAAAATGAAATTGTTGACTCAGCTCCATTAATTAATCCCATTTTGTGACCTGTAAAACCACCACTAAACTAAACATCACCGCTTAAAAGTAACACTGTAATTCTTTTCTCCCTTATTTATCATTATATTAGTACATTCAAAGTGACTGTGAGTATTCCATTTAATATTAATATGTAGAGTAAGAGGTTGATACATGATACACACAATTCTCAATCCCAATAAAGAGAACTGTATTGAATAAAGCATCAGTTTATCACATGTGCGTTCCTAATTGACAAAAGGTAAATAGAGCTAAAAAATGCATTGAGTTCTTACATTTTAGTACTAATTAGAAAATGTATAGAGACAAAGGTATAGCTTAAAAAACAAAAGATTGTGAATTTATGTGTTCTGTCTTCCAATAACTCAGAAATGCAGAGCTTGAGTATATAATAATCCAAGAGCTCAAGGCCCTAAGCCACGGAAAGCTGCTACTAAATCACTTGGATCTTAAAAAATGACGTGGAACTATATAAGAAAACAGGTTATAATTTGATGCATGAATTTGTCTCAAGTATTCCAAAAAGATGCTCAAGACTCTTCCTAAAGAGAGGTGCATTAAAATTGACCATTCAATCTACATGTAGGATAATTAAAAAGAAGTTTAAATCTGCACCATGAATTTTCTAATTAATGACTATAGGTCTATATATATAATAACTCTTCACTTTTTGTGTAAATTAAATCATTTGGGTTCAACGAATTCTTACATACTTTCTCTTTTTTTATTTCGATCATACTGAACTGAACATATATATATGGATAATATATATATATATATATATATATGATGATCCAGCTAGCACATACCATGCAATTAACTCCTGCAACAAGCAACAGTACTTGAAGTGGACGAAGCAATGAAGCATGCATCTGGTACAAATTAAACTCCCATCTCTTAATTCCTATCAATTTTATCCCTTCTTTAATTTGTGTTCTGATAGTAAAAGTAGTGCATGCAATGGCAGATATACTTAATGGTGCAGAATAGCAGAGTTGAGTATGGGCTAAATCAGATTAATTGGTCCCAATCAGAAACTGAGATTAACCAGAAATGGTCAATATTGGGAATCACATGCTGTGACAACTTGCGCTCTAATAAGCATTTTTTGTGTGGATACATAATAAGAAATGCTAACTTGACATTGACACAGAATATAATATAATATATTGGTGGTCAAAAGTTGATCACCTAAAAGAAAAAGATTGGTGCTCAATATAACCTGGGTTAGCGATCCTAGACCCCCCACCCATTGTTTTCTGTTTCTTTCCACTGAGCACGAGTGTATCATGCTTCATTTTGTACAAAAATATGATTAAGTTATAAAAGGAATTTGAAACTAGAAAAAGGAGAGATCAATTTAAAAATATAGTGGCTACGGAAACTGCAAGCAGTGATACAAGGCACTAAATGGTGATGAGAGTGGCGACGACGACTATTAGTTGATTGTGGAGGAAGTGCAACGACAACTACGAGGGACAGCCATGACACTCGTATACTATAATGTTTCATGTAACATTCTCATTGTGAGTATATTATTAACTCTTAATCTTGATGCATTGTTACCATTCTTCACAATAATATTTGATCGGGGGACGCTTTACAAACCTATTTTCCAATAACTAATAAGATCTCACTATTAAGTCATGTTTGACACCTTACAGCATCTAACGTATTGTTCCAATGACTTTATTGTAATAACCTAGTAGTTGAATAACAAAACAAACAACATCATAGAGTGATCTTTATTAACTGAATAATGAAATACAATGTATTATAAATATCAATACATGATTGACCTCTGGAGCATACACCAACATGATGTACTAACATAATCAGTATCCTTCAACAAGTTCCAACAACTTATGGACAAGATGGGAATCCTTAATCCCTATCTCCCATCTTGAGTGGGTATAAAAGATGGCAATTTAGTTTGTTGAAACTAGAGGAAATTAATTCCATATTATGACAGTTAAGAGGCTGGTAGAACTTATCCTCTGTAATCATGTAAAAATAGCTATTCTACTCTCGTCTTCAACAAATATATACTCAGCTAATGAGAATTCGATTCTTCTCCCAGATATTCCTTATGAGTCTCCATTCTTAACAGATAATGATGATTTTTACCTTTTTCACATGACTAAACCTACTGGCTGAAGCTCCAAGAAAATAACCATTCAAACTATTTTGGCTTTGTGCGCTAGAGTTACCATAACTGGACAGATATTCCATGTTAAACTGATTCATATTCATTACGGTTCATTACCACAACTTACGTGGGGGAACAACCTTTCTTGCCATTACAAGGTAGAACTTAACATTGCCATTCTACTTACAAAAGCAAAAGCAAAAACAAAATCAACTACAAAACTTAACAGGCACCTAATTACAAACTATAACACAAGCAGAAACTACAAACTAAAAGCACTAACGCTATTCAGTATTTACCAGCAATTGAAAAACTTTTTACAGTGCTGCATGTCATAATTCCTCCACCACATATTCTGATATTCAGACTAGCCAATCTATTCACCAGCCATAAACTGGATTTTCTACCTGTGGAGGCAAGAGATGAAGGTCTTTACAGTGCTGCTTGTCATAGTCACGTGTCCCCGGTATTGCTCCTGTACATAATCTCAGGAATTCGTTCCCAGTGAGACAGTAGTGAGCAAATGCTAATCCTCCGTCTACTAGTCCTGTCAGATTAGGCATCGACGCTGATTTAGGAAGGAGTTTTCTATTATCTGTACTTGGTTTTGCACCATCCTTTTCCTTGTTTAGGACTTTGTCAAGCTCAGAATATTCCATAAATCTTTGAGTAGCAGCCTCCCAAGATAGTTGATATCTTTGTTCAGGTGTGAGAGGATAAGGCTCATTTGCTAATGCTTCTTTTACTTTTGTTACAAAGTCTTCAGGAGTCTTGTAAGTCAAACAGTTGGGAAATGACCTGAAGAACTCATTTGATGGATGATCAGCACAAACTACAAATTTCCCCATGGCAAGTGCCTCAGCTGTAGCTGTACATAGCACATCGCTAATGCTAGGATTTATGAAGACTTTGTACCTTCAATAAGGAAGATAAATAGTGTCAAAAAATCAAATTTAATAGAAACAAGTTCCTTTCTTGTATGGGTAAATAAAGCATGAACAATTATAAAATGTAGTTCAAGGTGCATTTATACATGCATGAAAATAACGGTTTTGGACATTTAACTTTTCTGAGCATACAAACAAACAACTTTACAAAGATAGGGGAGGGTGAAAATATAAATCAGTTCTATGTTGCAATGAGTGCAACTCAAAATGTTTCTATCCCCATTTCATCAAGGTACATTTTGCAACACTGAGTACATCTTAAGTTAAATTCTGAACACCAGTTTTCAAATTGTTCTTACCCGTGAAGAGAATCATCTGCATGATCTCTTCCTTTCTGAAAGTTGAGATTCAAATCCAACCTCCTAGCTGCACTCTGAACTTCATTAGCGTCTTCTCCATTTCCAAATACGTCCAACTTGAAGCCATCAAGGTCAGACTTGTGCTTTGCTAATAAATCTATCAACTCCTTATAGCCCTTTGCCCATACCATCTTACCCAAGAAATATGCCCCTTTAGTGAAAGCTTTCTGCCCTAGCTCCCTCTCTGCAGCAACATTTTCTCCAATTTTTAAGAATTTGGGATTCACACCATGAACATTGCAAACTACAGACTTGGGTAAATCCTGAGTAGCAGCTGAGAGACGAAGAACCTGGATATAAATCATAAATAAGTCTTTTATCTTGTTTAGTTTCCTTATGATAATAGAACTTCATGAAAAATATATCAAGAAAAACACCATAATCATTTCTAGTTATCTCCAAAGTTAATCCAAGCTCACATATTTTGATGATAAATTCTCGTACCTTGTCACAGTACGCTCTTGTAACCCAGTTGTTTATATGTTTCACAAGGAATGCTTGGAGTGCCCCATTTTTCTCCCTCTTGATGTATTCTAAGTAATTTGTGTGGACAATACCAACAACATGGTTGAATTTATCCGTCCAACGCGTGCCATGATGATACCAATTTAAATGTTCTGGTTCTTCTAGGATAGCAATGTCAGCATCCCTGGATGGTATAAATTGAGAAGTATCTCCAGCGGGTATTATACTACGTCTTGCTTTTGAAAACTACACACGAGAAGGATAAAGAGTAAGAATTGACAGTAATGATATGAAACACGGTAAAATACAGCTAATTATAATCCTTGCATGTGTACAATGTCTATAGGCACAACTAAACTGTCTTCTTAAATTAGTTCTAATATATATTGAGCTTTTGATTTAGTGTTCCTATCGGCACCATGCATATGCAATAATTACTCTGTAGCAAAGTTAAACAAAATATTACCTTCCCAGGATAAAAGGAAATTTTGAAGTCTGCCTTAAAACCAATCCTTTCCTCGAGCCAATTACGTATATAACCTTCCTGCTCTTCAGGTGAAGTAAAAGTGAGATTGCTGGGATAAACTAGTTCTTGATCCGATTTACAAAGCCATGGAACCAGCAGAGTGACTTTCTGCTTTTCAGATTGTGATAAATATGCAGCTCGAAACAGTGGGTTTACAGCTGTTCCCGTCATCCAAGGAAGACTAGCAGTTGTGACTATTGCAACATGTCTTTCATTGTCAGACAAATCATGTTTTGCATGGTCTTTCCAGAATCCACCTTCATACCGGTGCCCTGTGCTCTGCAGGACACTAGCTATTCGCAAATCCAATTCATCATTTATGTTTCCATTCCCAACAAGTGAAGACTCTTCCCCAGAAAGAGGCTGTGATAGAAGATGGTTCTTGCGTTTGCTATACAAGCTTTCAACTATCTTGTCACATACATCTGCAATGCAGTCACATTGGGACATATCATATAAGTTGGAGGGCGGATAAAGTAAAATATACACTTGATGACTAACTAGAAAGCTATAGCAAAGAAAGCAAAGAAATAATCCTGCCTACTCACAACCATTAATCGAACAGTAGATATTTCCACTTGCTTGAAAATCATGATGCATTGATTTAGTTTTAATACAAGTTGATGAAGTAGAAAACAATACTTAATTAATGGGAAAATTTACAGGCGGGACTTGTGTCAAGTGCATTTTCAAACCAATGGTAGATTCATAATCTATTCATCCTCTAATTAATTGAATGAAAATCCAACTTTTGAAATATAAGTAATTAACTAATTATGTAGATTTTACATGACAAATTTCAGAGAATTTAAACAATAATAAGTGTATCAACACATGGTTAACATTCCATTTGAAAGTATGTACTCGACCTTAATTTTAAGGCATTTTGATGGAGTACAAAATGATCATGGATTCATGTGAAATTTTACAAGTATGATATGCACAAACCATAGCTTCAATTCAATAGCAAATTTATGGTAAATAAATATTATAAAAATGAAGAAGTTATTCATTCATTGATTTTATGAGAAATTCAACAATGAATAACTATAGAATGAGTGTTTTTCAAAATCTAACATTGGGATGTTAAGCATGTGTAGCTCATCAAATCTCACATTAATCCAATATTGTTTTCTATTCCCTCATATTATAATAAAATTAGAGAATGCAAACTTTCACGAAAATGAAAATATCTAACTCTTGATCACAAGCTTGTAGCTGTATGAATTTTATTACTTTGTTATATAAGATCAAAAGGATAACTATGTATAATTCGTCAAACAGATTGACTGTAATTATTTTCTAAAAAAAATCTCTGATGTGTGGAAATTTTGAATGTCCTTGAACAGTGGTCTCCATCTACTCACCGTGTGCATCTCCTTGTTACAAAGTTGCACCAGATGAGGGACTAACGTAAATCACATTGTTGAAAATTAATGAATGATGCAGCTAGCAATTATATCATAAGCTGATGCCTTCTAGCTTGCCAATCACAAAATAAGAATAACACCGTAATCAAGCTTAGCAAGACAAATTCCAAAAACGGAAGAAAAATGACATGAATAATTAACATTGGAATATATTTGATAATATTGTATTGGCTTGTTTCATGCACCTAATTTACCCGTAACTTAGAGAAGAATGTCCAGACCAAGAGTTGAATGCAGAGGTACCAAAACTTATGCCAGAATCTTAGCTCCCATTTGATTACTTTTAGACAGAAAGTTATACAATTGTTTAAGAGTTCAAGAAAGGGGGAGACCAACTTGGTTATTTATGAAAACAAAAATGTTGAAATAGAAAAACACTTTGCATTGCAAGAGAAGATGTTGCGAGTAAAGCTTACTGATTAAAATAGAACACAGATAAGCTTCCAGATAAGATATACAAAGCAGGAAAGCATGGGCTGCATGATAACGAAATTCCATATATTGAATGAAACTATGTACCTCTTCTGACTCCAAGTTGATCCAAAAATGGCCCAGACTGTTTAACAAAGTAGGCCAGAAGTTCAGGTACATCCAATGGTGGCACTTCCTGCAAAGAATATGCAAAACTGTCAACCATAGTTCATGATTCAGCTCATAGTTCTAACTTGATTTGCTCCCTATATATATAAAATATAGTTAATATTTTTTTCTTATATTTTAAGTTGACATTTCGGGAAGTTAACAAAGTGAAATTGCTATTAGAGTTGTGCCCATCAAGTGTCAAGCTTTATTTAAGTGTCCTATAAGTGTTCTGTCCAATACATGTCTATTGTCTAGCCGGAGTGCAAACTCAAAAAATAATTTGTTAAACAGAACACCTAATGAGGAGTGTTCCTACACTGCCGTAGTGGTGTCATTGTATTTGTGCCAATTCAGGATCATTTCCAACACTCTAACACCTCAAGAAGGAGGGTGGTATGTATGGAACGAGAACATCCTTATCATTAAACCAACTATTCAAATATAGCATTCATACCATGCTTAAGTGGCTTAGGCCCTATTTCTTTTAGCATGATGCATCAATCTTCTCCTAACTAATTGCTCTTATGTCTAAATTACAACATAATGTTACTCGCATAAAAATGATAGACCAAATAATAAAAAAATTAAGCCCATGAACTGGCGGAGGTATTTTTGGAAATCCAACTAAGCAAAATAAAAAGAGTAGAAGGATTTTATTTCCAGAGGAGGAGCCTAGGACACATGGACTACCAGTATTGATTGTACTCTATAAGGTATCATATGTATGCATAGTGATCCATAGAAAGTTAGAGCCTTCCAGATATAACCAATTTTCTTGTTTGCTTACACAAAAGTGCATAAGGTTCAACCAAGCATATTGATATGAACAAAAGAAAGTAAACAAATTACACACAAACCTTTGACTCTTGAGGTTCCTTGCACATTGATTTCTGCAAGCAAATCAAGAAATGAGTAAAATGCTTAGAATGAAAGCTCTGTTCAAATTTCTGCTCAAATAAACAAATCATATATCAACAATCATAAAACCAGATAAAACACAAATTGCTAAATACACATAACATAAAGAACATTTCATAGTGCGGTATCACACGCATAAGCTTGACATGTAAAACATAATATCCACACCATCCCAACCCACAATGGTTTGGCCTCACTTCTGTAACACGGATGAATCATCCCCAAAATGTAACTCTTGCAGAAAATGTCATGTCATTTTTTTTTCCAACGAACCCTTCAGTTTATTAAAACAAAAAGCAAACAAATATAACAAGCAAGTCTTCTGCTGCTAATAGGTATCACCCAAGGTCTACCGGCATTCCACCAAAGAACAAAAGGCTTTGGCCTCATGAAAATCCAAAAGAATCCATACCCAAATTCTTCTTGATAAGCTACATATATAAGGCCCCGTTGAGAAAATAGCTTAAATAAGCACTTACGGCAACATAAAACATTATTCAAAAGCTAATTTTAGAAACTTATTGAAATAAGTTCAATATAGTTTATAAGTAAACACTTACTCAAATCAACTCAGAAGTCATAAGCTTATCCAATTTTTTTGAATAAGTGCTTTTGCTATAAGATAAGTTCAAATAAGCCCTTACAATCAGGGCCATATACGACAAAAGATTATTATTTCTGTCCTCCATGAACAAGTGACAAAACTGGCAAAGCAACCAAACAATTTACAGTATAACACCATAACTAAACCAAGCAAGTTTTTGCCTAAAGGAGGGAGAGAAGCAAAATACCAGGCTTGACTTGAGTTTCTCGAGAAATTCACTGTTCTTGAAGCCATCGAAAATCTCCACAGTGGAACTGCGCTTCTCAAATTCCTTAAGCCTAGTCTTCAATGCTCGAATTGGCTCCCAATCCTGAGCTTCACCCTCTCCCTTCAACTCTTCCCAGAAGCTCAACCTCCTCCCCCTCTTTTCCCTCTCGAAATCTACAATCCCTTCTTCGACTTCCTCCGAAACGATTGCGTTCTTGATGGCCGACAAATCAATTCGAATCCGCGCCCTCGGGCGCCACTTCTCCAGAACCTTCTTGCTGAAATCCGGCGACGAGTAGGCGCGGCGAAACTCCGAGAGCTTCGGCTGCAGCTTCTTGACGAACTCGATCTCCGACGGAGGAGGAGAGCGCATGGCCGGGACGGAGAACGCCGGAGCGGCGGAATTGAAGAAATTCTCGAGCTCGCGGTCGAACGAGGTGGCTAGGTTCTTGAACGAGTTGGCTCGGTCCCGCATGAGTTGCAGATCCGCGTCGGCCGAGTCACGCACCTCGCGCCAACCCTTGGACAGGAACGAAAACGCGTTGGAATTCGAAGGCGGACGCTGGGAGGAGGCCATGGCCCCAACCTCAACCGCAGAACGCTGCTTTTTGGAGAATTGCGAATCCGACAAGACAACAGCACTCGCAGATAGCAGAGGAAGTAACCAAAGCAAGAGTTTCAATGGTTGGGATTTGAGTTTCGGAAATTTTCTCGAAGCTTGTGACCTAATTGTTCCACGTAGGATCTCGACCAGATTTCGTGGGATGATGTGGACGTATCATGTGATGTGCTGATGTGGCGAGAATCTATTGGACCATGTGGGATTGCGGGATAGCAGTAATTTTTGGAGGAAGAATATTCGAGTCGACAAAGAGATAGATACTCACGGCCACGGGTGAAGAATAGTAGTAGTCTCTGATTGAGTTGAACAATACTGCATTATGATTTGTTTAAGCCTCATATAAATAAGGTAAAGATGTATATGAAGCTGTTATGAAAACACATCATTTAAGCACCATAAAATAAGTAAGGGTAACATCTGTTTTTTATCCCTGAATTATTCATTTTAGACCCCTTCAATTTTTTTATTGATTTAAATACCAAATTTATCAAAATATCAAGTTTTGATCCCTCCCTCCATTTTAGTGCTAATGTGATGTATTTTGTGGCGGACGACATACTAAAATGGATAAATGAACCAAAACATAATTTTTTTTATTAATTAGGGGTTTAAATTAATGAAAAATTTAAAGGAGGGTCAAAATAAAATAATTCACTATTTTAAGGGCTAAAACATATCTAACCTAATAAGTAAATGATGCGTACAAACAAGTGATGATCTAGTTGAAACACATTGTGCATGACAAATTAATCAACACCAAGTCACCAACAATGACGTCAAGGAATGAAACAATTATCTTTCGTTAGTGAGTAGCAAATAACTAATCTTTAGTTTTTTTTTATGGGTAAATAGAAGGGGGAAAGCCCAAAATTGCACTAGGAAACAGTGCCTAAACTACTATGGGACAAAGCCCAATCTAAATCATTATTAATATGGCATTGGAAGCATTAGGCCAGCCCAACTTCCACCCAAGAGGTCCGAAAGAAAACTATCAAATTTCATTTGAGTTGTTTTTAGTTCAGTTATTTTACTCTCTTTCTATTTCCTATGTGCAGGATTTAGCCACAGGCAAGGCTACCTTTAGGGTACAAAACCAATCCATGAACCACGCCACAACATAAACCACTTTGCGACACCTACGTTTGCGACAGTGGTTTTAGACTGCCACTAAACGTATTTTATACAACTTTCAGCTTTGTGGTGGTCTAAAACCCCTCACAAAATGGATATCCTCACACTTTTTAGGGTAACCTGTTAGAATAAAACATGCATTGTTTTGAATTATCAATTTTTTTTCAGAAAATAAGCTTGCTCACAATTTATTTGTCTTCTAGTTAGATTAAATTTGCTCTGCCAGGGTTTTACTCTCTTGGTGGAAATTCTCTTCCTACTAGAAATTTCACACTTGGAATATGCAGCATGAGTAAGGCAAAAGAGTGAGAGAAAGTTGCCAAAAAGTCTGCTACCATATTAAATTCCCCACATAACCCCCCCATGAAAGGATGCTGCTTGATAAATTGATTTGATCATACTTGCATAAGGATGATTGAGAATGGGAGCAAGTAGAAGATAACAGTTGAATTGCTTCAAATGAATTACTTTCGATGATCACATTAGGAAATCTCTCCTTATCCACAAGGATCAAAGCTGATAAGATACCCCATAATTCAACTATAAGGATATTTGTAGTGCCCAATCTCCTACATAAGACAAAGATCCATATGCCATAACTATCGCACAAAAAAGAGAAATATGCTTCCACACAAAAAAAAAAAAAGGAAATTCCAGCTAAAGTTTGCATTGCACTGACTGTCTTTAATATTTACATGCTTCACTACTGAAAGAGGCCCGGAAGCATGCTATCCAGCCATTCCAACCCGGCTGCTGCTGTTTCAAACCCATATACACATAGCAGCTTGGTTTGAGTCGGAAAAAAAAAGAAGGGAAAACTGCTGGAAGCATACATAATCATTGCCTCAAAAGAGCAAAAAGACCAACCCCCTATTAACTAGAGTAAGTAGAGTTACTTGGATTCACCAGTTGGTAAACCTAGTGCAAAATAAGCATCACATTCCTGCAAGGACTCCTTGGGTGCTTCTCCAGTCATTACTTTCCTAGTCATTTTAAGAGCCAAGCCAAGTTCTGCACTCACATGTGAGTTATCTGTCTCAGGTTGTGAAGTTAAACAATAATCACCACACTGACTAGGCTTGTTTTGTTGCTCCATATCTTGCGCGTTCTTCTGTTTATTGTCAGTGATCATTGCTTGATTTTCCTCCTCCTTGTACTTTTCCTTGGTCTTCTTGCTTTCCTCCACATATGGCTACATGAAAAGTAATCAGAAGAGGAAAATTCCAAGCAAACACATAAGGATGTTAGAAGCAAAAAGGGAAAATAATAAATCTTTTTAAGAATATTAGATATGGTGTCAGTTTCATTATTTCAATGTACCTGTTTCTCAATCTCAGACATGTTCTTCCATGCATCAATAGCCATGTGTAGGATTCTCGTGCGATCAAAGGAGGCATCATTACAGGCTCTCAATCGAGCACACTCCTGCTTGACGAATATCTGATATGCAGTCCTTCGTCCCGTTGGAGCACCTCCGCGTTTCTTCCTTTCTTTGTCATTTGAGGGTGCTGGTTGAAGCACTGGCTCTACATATCCACCCTCTGCTGTAATTTGGAAACCAAGGTAATTCATAAGTACCTCAAATTCACATGCAGCCTTTAAACTCATCCCAAGATATCACTGAGTTACAATCAAATTGTCAGTCCTCCCATAGTACTACATCCATCCCTCTCACAATCTGAGAGAGTTGTCCTCATTTTTTAAATTTTAGAAAAATAAAATCAAAATCGGGAATAACTTACCATAACAGTCAGGTCTCATGCTTTATTACAGGAGTACTGATTAAAATTCCTCAAGTTACCGAAGAAAAATGACGTCTATTATGCAGCTAAGTACACAAATGTAACCAAACCTGTCATTTGGGAAGAGTAGTTCTTGCACATTGTCACCCTCTGAACATCTTCCTTATCCATTAATTGAGATGAATTCCGCTTCCTCGTAAGTGGACCTTTGAGAAAGGTGAAGGTGTGGTTAAAAGTCACCATAAAACCAAAATGCAAAACTAATATCATACAATAAAGATGCTGAAAAGTTTACTCTTATGTCCAAACAGTAAAGGTACATTAAAATCATCTATGTAGAAACTACAAAGAAACCACATACAAAAATATGTGAAATACCATACTGAATCAATATATTTAGTTAATAAAATATCTACAAATTGGTCTCTTAGATTAACCTTTGGTGCTGGTTTGCATTGCAGGACACTTGTAGAAGTGCAATTGCTCGAATTCGTAAAGAAGATGTGCATAGAGCATTTCAACTTGAGCAGATAACTTTGCATTACCTCCTTCTAATTTTAGGGCAGAGACCACTTCACCCCATTTCTTTTCTTGACCAACCTGAAAACATTTAAGAGAATCCATAGTAATGATTCTAAACTTGAACATCCCAGGCAAACTTATCTAACGATATACGACAAAATTAAAAATTAATTTACCATGAATATGGATGAATAAATTATTTGGATGAATAAATATAGACTCTCAAATAATTTGGATGAATAAACTTGATATGCACATAATAATATACCTGGTGATATCCTCCTCTTCTGGTCACCTCCGAGTAAAACAGGTACAAGTCCAACAATGCTTCTCGGACATTGAAACTGCCAAGTACAGTTGGAAAGCAACATTAATTAGGGTTGTTCTAATTTTTATAAAGACTATGCTGGCTAGTTCACCTGGAACTTCTAACCCTCTATCTCACGCCTAGGGCGGGACATATGTAGCGTGAAATTTACAACATTAAACATATGTGGGGTAACTAATATATGGGTGATCTCCAACAAATAACTCTGATTTCATCTTAAGATTTGGGTTAGGTCTACTTCTACCCCAAAAGTTGGCTTAGAAGTGAGCTTTATATGAACACGCATTATTCCATCATGAGAATGAGACGAATGCATATGCACAGCCCAGGCACCGGTCAGGGGCTCAATTTATTGTTACCCGAAACATTTGTTGGGAAATGTCTACTCAATTAACTGTCGGAACCTCGGGGCGGGGTGGGAATTAGTCTCATGTGTACCTTATGAAAAAAAAAAAATAGACGAATGCTAGCAAGTAGCAACCCAAGGCAATGCGTCTCACTCTGGGAGAAGAGAAACATCGATCATAGCTAAACCGGAACTCGCCAACACAAAAAGGAGAAAACTTTCTTTGCATGCAATTTATGAGGAGCCAAACAGAGCAGTAAAAAGAAAATGTCAATAAAGTCCCTCCCATCAACACACGCGCGAGTACAAAGGAATGAAAAACTAAGGGCAAAACAGAGAAATGGGAAGCACGTTAAGGATAAAAAAGAAGAGGTTTTTGTGTAGTGGAAACTCACATTAGACTGAGTCCAGAAGACTCCAACAACTCAGTGAGCTTCGTGTAGAAGATCTCCGAGTCATGGGTGCTGACAAGGCTTTCAAAGCTCATTACATGGGTCTTTGATGGAACCACTGTCCTCTTCCCCCTTTCTCTCTATCCCGGTTTCTCTTTCCTCCCCCTTGTATTGTGCGTTCTCTTTCCTTTTTTCTGACGCATGAAGTGCTGTATCTCCTCCCCCCTTTCAGCTTGTTTGGTGAAGGTGGGCTGCAAGCCCATTGTATTTTGTTCAAGAGAATTTGTCTTAAGTTTACAATGAGCTTCTAAGTTGGTAAGTGGGCTCGCCCCAGTAGCATTCTAGTGATTGTTTTGATTTTTTTTCCGGTGTTAACCATGTGTTCACACCGTCGATAGCCGTGAGAGTAACTCATTAACCTCACTGTCAGCACACTAAAGGGTAAGAGGTTGACTAATTAATTTTTTCCATTCAAAAGAGTTGAGATTCAAACTCTCAACCACTTGTTTAAGGGACGAAATACTAAATCAGTAAAAATTTCTCTTTTTTGTAATGTAAACATGTGTAGAGCATTGTTCATATCCATACTTGTTTAAGTGGCCTCTGTATATATGTGTCACGTTTATTTAACAAGAATTTGGAAAATCCAAAACACGCTTTGCCCCTTTTTGTGTACATCATTGAAAATCATAAAATATTTTATAAAAGATTATTGACTACCCATTTGGTAGCATGAGTTTCAAAAATAAAACAAATAACGTTTCAAAAAATGCAATGATGATTGAGAAGTAGCATTTCTACCATTTATCTCATTAAAAAAATCATTGACTACTCATTTAATAACATGAAGTTCGAATTAAAATGAACAATACTTTCTCAAATAAATCAATAGCAGTAATATGATATCATTCTCCACCTCAAGGTTCCATGACTATCCATTTCGTAGCGTGAATTTCAAAAGTGAAATGAATAATATATTAAAAAGCAATGACTATAATGAAATGACATTTCTATTATTTACCTCATAAAGGTTGTATGACTACCCATTTAACAACATGATCAACTTTAAAAGTAAACACAAAAATAACCAAAAAATACCAAAATTCTAAAAACAATGTCTCTTTCAACAAAACCTAAAAGATTACTTCTTCAAACCCTTTAAAGTCCAGTTCTAGCCTTTCAAGTCAAGATTTTTCAAGCTTTCTTAAGCTTTCCTCAGTACTGGGTTGCCCCTCAAATAAAAACCTTCTTCAAGGTTCCCTCTCAAATCTAGGCTTCTTCAAGCCTTCAAAAATCCAAAAGAAGATCCATAACTATGTGCCTGTAAATTCTCCATTGCACCATGAGGATATGTAGGCACGAGCTTCGAAGGCTTGGGGGCCAAACTATACATAATATTTTCTTTTTCCTTTTATTGTATGAGGGTAAAACAAATATTATGAAAGTTAACATATTTTTGCACAATTAATTAGATATACCGTTTTTTAAATGGGAACCGTAGGGTGCTAGGACATTTCCTACGCGTAATCGACACCCGGATTTATGTTTGGTTTCAAAGACCATTTTCCTATGTTTCCCATGTAAAATAAATATTAGTGACAATTGGTCTAATTTCACACATTAGAGCACCGTCCCGCCGCGACCCTGATTGCTATCTAGATCTCACTTGAACCTCCTTTTATTAACAGGTAAGGCACCATGAAGAATGAACCAAATAAACAATTTAAATTTCTACGGTACTTTAATTAAGTTTCCCGACTTTATACCAATGAATTGAATTCAAAGATCAATTATCTCTGTTTGCATTATTCCTAACTGGTCGTTTGCCCTGAGATTTGGACAAGTTCAAGGAAAGATCTGTGAAGATTATCATCAAGGAAGATCACCTTAGCAAGGTGAGAACTGAAGAGCTTGAAGGCGCCCACCGAGGGAAGTGGAATAATAAGGCCTCAAACAATAAACAATCACAGGCGCGTCAACCCCAAAGGCGCACTACCCTAACTACACTCCTCTGAACATTAACCCTTGTAAGATTTATCGGGAAGTTTTGAATGTTGAATTTGCATTTTTCCAAGGACGTGATTGCTTCACATCGTAAATAGTACTGATATGATAAAGTATTGCGCTTATCACGATGGTTAGAGTTGCAAAACTGATGAATGCATCAACCTTTGGGACTCCATTGAAAGCTTGATCATAATGGGATAGCTAGATCGTTACATCCGCTAAGAGGCAATAGAACTAAAAGGGAGAGAGAGAGAGAAAATAACATCCCCATGCTCAGGGGGGGTAAAGGAAATGACCTCATAATCAACAACATACGAGAAAAAAACACCAAGTCTCCCACTAAGTTTTCAACATGATATGATTGGCTGATTTGCATAGGGAGGAGTCTCGCCCAATGCCATAAAGAGATCACTCGAAGAAGTGATGCAAGTCTCCTCCAACAGGTTTGTTAGACATAGGTATAAGGGCTCTCCTAACGTGATAATTGTGTTCAATAACAAAGACTTTGGCCGCATACATCGATATTATGACTCCATTGGTCACCTTGCTACCATATCACGAGCTCATGAGACTCCCACCTAGAGGCCTCAACTGAAAGTGCTACGCTTTCATTTTTTTTATCGGCAAATTTCAATTGTTAGCTATTAGTAAATTAGTTCATTCTCTAAGATTTGAATATTGGTCCTTCAATACTCTTCATTACCTTTAGCTCAATCAAGTGAATTACCTCTCCCCTTGCTACGCTTTCATTAAGCGTTATCAAATTCGCGAAAACGAGCCCGAACAATTCATCATAACCTCATAACATATCCATGTATTAGATGGCAAATAACTTAGTGTTTGTATAATAGAGATGAAAATAGGAGAACTTATTGTAATATATAAGAAAATGGAGAATTTAGGAATGTATTTCTATTTTGTTCTCACCTTATTTTCTATCTCTGAAATTCTGTACAGGAGAAATGTTTAAATATTTTTTTATTCTTACTGCTTCCTTTGCAAAACTTTAAATAAAATAAAATAAAAACAGTGTAGTAATGTTATAATTAAAACAAAAACAAAAACAAAAAAATAATGGGCCTCCAGCTTTTGACCTTTTGCTCCCAACAAAGGAACCTCTTTTGCTGGTCTGACACTACAAACAAAAGCCATGGACCCAAACTTTGTCCGTACGTGCTCTCTACCTCCGCCACATCCCACATACACTCACTCTCTCCATTCTTTCTTTAGAATCATTATTATATTATATTATTCAATTCAATACTCATCGAGTTGTGTGCCTCACCTCACATCACAAAACAAATTGCTTTGCATTTTGCATTATAGAGATTGGAAAGTTACTAGGATTTTATAAATTACTTTTAAAACAAATTAAGTAAATTAAAGGTGATGGTAAAAGGTAAAAACTACCCTTAGCTTCTATAATTGCATATTCAGTTGAATTTTTTTTACTACTCAAATGTGGTTGAAGAAAGAAAAAGTGATGGAGGAGGGACCCCACAGGTGTAGGTATGTTTGTTGAACACTAATGATTGGTAAAGATTGTCCATGTTGAAATGATACATAACTTTAATATACGAATTCAAGTACTAACCTAACGACTTGTAGTTTATGAAGAGGTTGATCATTAGATGCCAATGCTATAGCTAATTTTGGTCTGAATAATAAATTTCTAACAACAATAATAAATAAATATGATATAATATTTTTTATATGAATATATGCATCTCTGTACGTAGAATTGAACTTATACAATGAGAAATAAAAAGATCATGATAACTACGCGTTTGCTGAAAATGAAATAATGAATTGAACTTATACACAAGTCAAGATAATGAGTTGTTTGTCCATTTCCGTAACAAACTTCCATTATAAACACAACACAACTTTAATCGCGGATAGAAGAGATCCTCGAAATCTCATATTTCGTTTCTTTCCCCCACTTAAGCAACCATTTAAAGGTTTTTATTATACCTACCAATTACTTCATTCATTAAAAAGCTGCCCCTAGGCTAGGATGTTGCTTTTATAATTCATACTCCCTTCCGTTCCTATTTAAATGTCATTATTTTTATCCATTTTTCGTTTCTAATTATCTGTCACTTTACAAAGTTCAACAGAGTATTAATTATGTTTTACCAATTCTACCCTTTAATTAATGGTGATAGGAAATTAAAGAGTCTAAATTAAGAAGAAAGATAAATGGTAGAAGTTAGGTAATAATTTTGATAGAAACAAAAACATTAATACAATTCCTTAATATGTGTGCAAAACCTTAAAGTGATAATTATTAAGGAACGGAGGGAGTATTATCATATATATATATATATATATAATCACAATGCGTAGTGTAGTGAAACTACGAGTTTGAGAGTTTACTCATGTCCATGAGAATGAACGTATTTTGTAACCGTCTGTTTGCTGCATAGTATAAAAGTCGGTAGTAAAAACGATGAATATTATAATATATATATATAAAACAATTGAATCATGGTATTCTTTTATTTTGACCAAACAACTTCCATATAGTATATACAGCTGGATTACAAGCTTGGGGACTTAAAAAATAACAACTGTAATTTTGTAACATACACGATATAATAATCTTGAATATACGTCCCTTTCATCATGAGTCTGGATTTTTAGAATGTTTATCTTAAACATTATAATATTCCCCTTTTCGTATTTAGATATATCAATCTATGGATATATACTGCAATGTCGCTGTAAAATTATTTTAACAACTAATATCATTTTTAAAAATTTGCCATTTCACATGAATATTTTTCATAAATTTTGAGAATTAAAAATCAGATGTAGCACAAAATTACATTATTATTAAATGTTAGTGTCAAAGAAATTGTGAATGAATATTAAACTCATATAAGAACCTTCCTTGTGAAATTAAGAAAAATAGTAAAATAAAAAAAAGAAAATATGCCTTTTTTGGATGGAAGAATTGATACCCATTTAAGCTATTGCATTTCTTCGTGGAGATCCTTGAATGAATTCCAATATATGGATGCTGAATCCTCCCCAAGCATATATACTTCTAATTCCTGCAGTCCATACCCCATGGCTGGTTAGCAAATTTGATGGAATTTTAGCTAAATTGTCAAATTTTTGCAACATCAAATCAAAATTTTCCAATTCAAAAAGATAAAGATCAATTTGTAACTTTAAGTATCTTAGAGAAAAATGATTGGGTGAACCTAAAGCAACCATGGGGTATGGACTTTAAGTATCTTATATATATATATATATTATCCAAACAGTTACTACTTCTAGAAATACCTAACCAGTCATCCGGTCATGACTTCTGTCTTGTTGATCGTCTCATCTTTTTAGAACATTCTTCAAACTTCAATACGAGCGAATTGACCCAAATATTGAAAGGATTAGCCAAGATCTATTACCTTTGGCCCTAGATTAAGTAACAACTACACCACCACAACAAATGGAGCAACTACAAAACCAAACCCTCCAAATTCCAGTGGAAACCTGACTCAAGGGGAAGGGGAAGGAGGGATGAAGAACCACCACTTGTAAATGATGTCATTAAGTTCCAACATTTTTTGTAAAGAAATCACCGTTGTGGAAGTCCTTGACAATTTAAAAACCTTGGTCTTGGATTCGTATGTAAATGAGCATTTCCCGAAAATTTCAAGAAGGCTGCATTGGACTTGGTTTAGAAATTGTAATGCAGTAGCATATTATATTGCTAGAATGGTTATTTCACGTAGCTTCTATGTTTTAATATGCTGTGCTGTTTTTATAACACATTCCAATAGTCTACTATTTTTTTTTTTTTAAAATCAACATATTTTAGAAAATGATGAAATTTTGAGGTAAAAAGTGTGTGAAAGAAGATAGTTTTCGTAAATAATAAAAGTAAAGTATGTGGTAGTATGGTTCGAGAATCAAGAAGAAGGAGAGCATGCGTACACCAACACAGTAACCAGAATAGCGAATTTTCTGAAAAGCCAACCCTCCACCGAACCACACCTTAATTTCCGTCTTTGCATTCAACACAAAACAACACTTTCTCTTCTCTTCTCTTCTTGTCACCTTAATTATTCCACATGCCTTGTTTCGCATTTCACCAAACATCCCTTTTTCTCCACTCCCTCTCATGAACATCATCATCATCTCAATCACCCGCCGCCATGGACGCTTCTTTATCTTCCGGAACCTTCCTCCTCCTCCTCACTCTCCTCTTCACGGCGGCGCTTCCTCCACACCTAGTCCTCTCCGCCACCGACCCTAACGACGTCAAAATCCTCACCCAGTTCAGGAAAGGCCTCGACAACCCGGAGCTTCTTCCCTGGCCGGAACAAGGCGGCGACCCATGCGGCACCCCGCGTTGGGATTACATCTTCTGCGACGGCGACAGGGTGGCGCAGATTCAGACCAAGAACTTGAACCTCAGCGGCCCTTTACCGCACAACCTGAACCAGCTCACCGAGCTTTTCAACTTGGGTCTCCAGAACAATAAGTTTAGCGGCCCCTTGCCGTCGTTGAAGGGCTTGTCGAAGCTGCAGTACGCGTTCTTTGACAACAATAACTTCGATTCCATTCCTTCGGATTTCTTCGAAGGGTTGGAGAGCTTGGAGGTTATGGCATTGGACAGGAACAACGATCTGAATGCCAGCTCTGGCGGGTGGCAATTGCCGAATTCGCTCAAGGGGTCGACTCAGTTGACCAATCTCACTTGCCTGAGTTGCAACCTGGCGGGTCCCTTGCCGGATTTTCTCGGGGAGTTGAATTCCTTGTCGGTTTTGATCCTCGCCGGGAACAATTTGTCCGGCGAGATTCCGGCGAGTTTGAAAGGCTCCGGCTTGCAGGTTCTGTGGTTGAATAACCAGGTGGGTGGGGGTCTCACCGGGAGTATCGACGTGGTGACCACCATGGGTTCTCTCACAAGCTTGTGGCTTCATGGGAACCAGTTCAGCGGGTCAATTCCAGGGAACATTGGGGACTTGGCTTCTCTCAAGGATCTCAACCTCAATGGCAACCAACTCGTTGGGTTAATCCCTGATGCTCTAGGTAACATGGAATTGGACAATTTAGATTTGAACAATAACCAGTTAATGGGTCCGATCCCAAATTTCAAAGCATCTAAAGTTTCTTATGACAACAATGATTTCTGCCAAACTAAACCTGGTGTTCCCTGCTCCTTTGAAGTCATGGCGCTTCTGGGGTTTCTTGGTGGGTTGAATTACCCTTCAAATCTTGCTGAATCCTGGACTGGGAATAACCCTTGTGAGGGTCCTTGGTTAGGGATAAAGTGCAATGCCAATGGAAAGGTTTCTATGATTAATTTGCCACACTTTAATCTTAATGGGACTTTAAGTCCTTCTGTTGCAAACTTAGGTTCTCTTGCTGAAATCAGATTAGGGGGTAACAATCTCGGTGGTGCTGTGCCTGGTAACTGGACTAGCTTGACCTCTTTGACACTGTTGGATCTCAGTGGCAATAACATTTCTCCTCCCCTGCCAAAGTTTATAACTGGCTTGAAACCTGTGATTGATGGGAATCCTCTATTCAGTGGTAATCCTTCGTCAGGGAACAATAGCCCATCATCTGGATCTGGCAATGCTGGACCTACAGCTTCACGCTCGAATTCAAGTGATTCTACTGAAACAAAAAAATCCAAAAGGAAAAGCGTGGTTTTGATAGTAGCCCCCATTGCGGGTGTGGCTGCTGCAGCTTTTATGCTGATTCCACTTTATGCATATTGTTTCATGAGGAGAAAGGATGGCTTGCAAGCTCCAAGTTCAATTGTAGTTCACCCCAGAGATCCATCTGATTCGGACAGTACCGTAAAGATTGCCATTGCTAATAATACCAATGGAAGCATTTCCACAGTAACAGGGAGTGGGAGTGGGAGTAGGAACAGCAGTGCAATTGGGGATTCTCATGTCATTGAAGCTGGAAATCTTGTGATATCAGTTCAAGTTTTAAGAAATGTGACCAAGAATTTTGCCCCTGATAATGAACTAGGCCGTGGTGGATTTGGAGTTGTTTATAAGGGAGAGTTGGATGACGGGACTAACATTGCAGTAAAACGAATGGAATCAGGTGTGATTAGTAATAAAGCCTTGGACGAATTCCAGTCTGAAATTGCAGTTCTATCAAAAGTCCGGCACCGGCATCTAGTTTCCCTTTTAGGTTATTCAACTGAAGGAAATGAGAGGATTCTAGTATATGAGTATATGCCCCAGGGGGCTCTCAGTAAGCATCTTTTCCACTGGAAGAGCTTTGAACTGGAGCCCCTCTCTTGGAAGAGGAGGCTCAATATTGCCTTGGATGTTGCTCGAGGAATGGAGTATCTTCATACTCTGGCTCACCAAAGCTTCATCCACAGAGATCTCAAGTCATCAAATATCTTGCTTGGTGATGATTTCAAAGCAAAAGTCTCAGATTTTGGATTGGTAAAACTTGCCCCTGAAGGTGAAAAGTCTGTAGAGACCCGTCTTGCTGGGACATTTGGATACTTAGCTCCAGAATATGCAGGTAATTTTTTTTTATTCCCTTAAGTCCTTAAAATTACATGTACTTATAAATTTTTTTCTTCAGTCTTTTTATTGACTATATATGGATGGATTACTTTCTACCTACTTAAGTCTCAGTTTATGGTTTCTAAAAGTGGTGTTAGCTCTCTCCAGGGTTTGGACTTCCTATCTCTCTAGCAGAATTGATAGCCATTGACCTCTGATTTTATCTCCTGGCGCTTTATTTTGTTGGCATTGAATTTAAGGGTGTTAACCTGTTAGTAGAGTTGCTGATTCCAAGCTTTATTTACTTTTATGCATCATTTAATAAAATAATATTAGGAAACTTTTCACTTCTGCAATGTATGCCTTGTACCACACATTTCAACTTTCTTGCCCTTATGTATTTGATATTTTCAAATGTTTTACTAATCCTGGGTTTCACTGTTAAATATATTCAGTGACAGGGAAAATCACTACCAAAGTAGATGTTTTCAGTTTTGGGGTTGTGCTAATGGAGCTGTTGACTGGATTGGTGGCACTTGATGACGATAGACCTGAGGAAAGCCAATACTTGGCGGCATGGTTCTGGCACATAAAATCCGATAAGAAGAAACTAATGGCAGCTATTGACCCTGCACTCGATGTAAAGGAGGAAATATTTGAGAGCATCTCCATCATTGCTGAGCTAGCTGGGCACTGCACGGCTAGAGAACCAGGCCAGCGGCCGGATATGGGTCATGCTGTGAATGTTCTTGCACCGCTTGTTGAAAAATGGAAACCATTTGACGATGATACCGAGGAGTATTCCGGCATCGATTATAGCCTTCCCCTTAACCAAATGGTGAAGGGCTGGCAGGAGGCAGAAGGAAAGGACTTAAGTTATATCGACCTCGAAGACAGTAAGAGTAGCATCCCTGCAAGGCCTACAGGGTTTGCAGATTCTTTTACTTCAGCTGATGGCCGATGAAACAATTGGTTTGTTAGTTTGTTGCAATTTCCTTTCCTTTTTTTCCTTTATCCTTTTTGTGTAGATAGCATGCTCTTTTCTTTCTGTCTAAAAATTCCCAAGCAAAATGTTTAATGCAATAGTGGTTGAGTGAAGAGATTTCATATGCATTTGAAATCTCATGTGCATGTTTTGTATTTTCAACTGTGATATTTAAGTGTTGATGGTTGTAGATAGTGAGCCATGATCAATGAGAATGCTTATTATTTGTTCATTCATTTCCGGTTCAAAGTTGATTTGTCACATATATATAGATATCATAACGTGTTGGTGTTGATAGGCAAGCTAGATCTGTCGAATGTTGAGAAATGTCAATCAGATGAGACTCTCAGAGTTCACCGAACAGATTAAAAAACCGCATTATTTCTCCGTGCTTGTGCCGGTGATGTAACGGAATCCTGATTGAGAATCATTGGTGACGTTGCACACTAGACATGTGGACAACTAATTGGACTCATTGATCGTGGAGTGGACCCTTTTCTGAGCTCTGCACTACACATCCTTTCAAATTTGACGATATTATTTGATGTGGGATTACTGATTAATCTCACATGGCATCACGGGGTGGTGTGGTCAAATAGAACCATCAAATTATTATCTGCCACGCGTTTGGCACTCGGCAAAAAATACAAGACCCCTTGTCAAACACGAACAGTTGTGAAGATGTGGGTGGGTTCAGAGGTTGTTGTTCGTTTTCAATTGGAAAACCAGACACCTTATGAATGAATCGGCCAACTGAGAAATATTAAACTGAATTTGTACGATGACCAAACCTTTTTGCCACGCACGTCGACAGCTGGCCCATCACCATTGCATTGCTTGTCAGAAATTGAATTTCTTTCTTGTGCGTATTCGTAGTGTGAAAGACCAACAAACGAAATTATTATTAATTAATTTTTGATCATGGAGCCAATAAAGGGTTAGGAAATTGATGTAACCAAGTGGTGCATCGTTAGCTTCGTTACTTAATGGTTTTAGAAGTTCGATTCCCAACAACACTTGTGAATATAAAATTTATTGGTCAGTATCCTATTGCTTAATGTGTTAATAAGATTAGTCTCACAATTATTCGTTGTGAAATACTACTCATTTTAAAAAAAAAAATTAAGAGTCCCTGCCGAAACTGTAGTAATTTCTTTGAAAAGTGCCCAGCTGTTTTCCACGAATCCCCTTGAGCGTTTAAAACGTTTGACTTTACCGCAAATTTAGGACCATGTAATAAAATGGTCGGAAAGTTTGTTTGGCCAATGTTCACTTTTCTTGGTTGAAAACACCACGAAGAGCACTTGATTATTGGGGGATTTTAACCACCTCAAACAGGGAAATACTTATCATTATTAAGCTAAAGTTCGGGGGTACGATTTTAGGTTGGAGTAATTAAATCGGTTTCTTCAGCTATTTCTCCTTAACATGTGGGTTGTTTTACGCTTCCTAATCTGTATGCAACATAACGATTTTGTAAAAATTCATTGCATTTGTTACAACTATAACAAGTTACAGTGGAATTCCATCGTCTCGTTTTAACATGGAAGTGGGAAAAAGCACAGTAATTACAACGGGTCAACTCATGCAATGAATGAGAAATGAACACATGAAATTGTTCAGTGTTGTACAGTCAAAAGAAAGTGTGTTGCTACGACTATGGCTTTAGAGAGCATGGAGACACCATCCTCCATCAGAACACTTGTATTACAGGACCACAACAGCAACTTTCAGTACCCGCACTGCGTTAGCATCCACCACGCCTTATAACTGTACAAGTGGCTCAACCTCAGATTTTAAGTTAGCCTTCTTGAAGTTTTCTATTATATTTGGATTGGATGGAGAAGCGATTACATACAGAGAAGGTAGCTGTGCAGGCAGCATCATTCTAAAATTAGAAACATTGCTGTGACATAATAATGTTTCACATGCTGACAGAACCTTAAAATATTACATTCAGCTGGCATTTCCATTTAGCAAACGGAAAAGGTCATAATGTCTCTCCTCTTGTAATTTTTCTTTTTGTCTTGTGGCAATGATCAATGTCAGAGAGTGACGATAACTTCCTGGCATCCAAAAAACCAATCTTTCAGTGAATGTGATGTGAACCATTTTAAAACAACAGATGCTGCCAATCATGATGCTTACATGATAAGCCATGTGCTCATCAATTTCCAGAAGATTAAATCTATGAAATAAAAAGAAAGAAAAAAAGGTAAATTATTTTCATCAAACTGTACCTTCCTAACCATACATGAGGAAAGCAGAACAAACAACAACAAAATGGAGACTCTTGCTCGTGGTAGTTCCACAACATAGGAGGCAGTAGGTTTACCTGAATTAATAGTTGAGGCAATCATACTTCTTCCGTGAGGCAGCCAGTATGATAAGCCTGAGTAGTATCTGAATTCTGGTCCTTTGAGGATATGTTTGACAAAATTTTTGAAAAGGAAAACTTCCAGTAAGGACGGTGGACGGGGGGCAACAGTAAATTTGTTTGTTTATCCATGGCAAGTAGCTTTGAACATTTGCTGCACCACCAACAAATTGAGATTACGAACTCTACTCACACAATATTAAATCTAAGGATCTGGAAACCACAAATTGAACCTGCATTGTCTTGAAAACAGAGTCTGGTAGCCACTTATCCAGTGCTGCAGCAGAAAAGGCAGAAACATAAGAAAACCTCAAGTAAATCTACAATGAATGAATAGCTTCTAACCAAAAGATATTTTCAGTACCAGAAGAGAATAAAGAGATGTTTCAGCTTGGTTCCCAAGAAAATACTGCAGAGCTATCGCTGCATAATCCTGCCATTGGAAGACAAAAAAGCAACAATCAGAAAGACTTCAAACAGCCGCTGAAAGAACCACATGAAATAAGAAGTTAAAAACAAAGATCAATACCGTAATATGTCTATACACATGATGAACTGAAAATCCCCTTGCATGCACATAGCTTCCACTCTGTTAAAGTAGTACACAGTTAAATACACTGGGCCAAGGTTATGAAGAAACTATTAAACAGTGGACTACATTGATGTAAAATTCATGCCAATTTACTGCACAATAACTAATTAAGCCTTCTTTTATTACTAGAAAGTAAGTTGTATTAGAGAGGAAATAGGTGATAAAACAACAGGGGGATAAGAGCTTCTTCCAAAACAGGTGGAGGACACTATCTAGACTTTGCAAATCAGGAGTGTAAATTTCCTTAAAGCAGCCACAAGAAGAACACCAAAGAGCTACCATAGTCAAAAGATTCATAACCCTATTCCAACATCAAGAAACTGGAGAAAGTACATCCTTGGAAATGCAACCATTCTGCTCTAGGTAAAAAAATAATTCAAAAGACCAGACATGAAAAAAAAATTGAACCTTCTTGTTCATACCATAACCTTTAAAACAAAACGAGAGAAAATGCTTCAAAGTGACTGGGTAGCCTAATCCGTCCAGCTTACCTAGAGAAAATGTTTGAAAGTGCAATCTAAAAATGAAGTCTAATGGCTGCTAAATTTAATGTGGACTTCATAAGAGCTTAACCCACAAATCAACCAACTAAGGCTTGAAGAGAGGGGAAAATAAAATAAAAATGAACCACAACAAATATCACAAAACGTATGTTGAGGCATCACATAGAATGTCCACAACATGCCAAAAACCAAACAGTTCAATCTGATAATGAATGTTAGGAAAGAGAAACAGTGAGAAATGTCACAGTAATATTGGCAAGTATACCTCATCAGGAGCAAAGAAAGCTACAGCATCAGGATCAATTGAACCAGCAGGATGCAAGGATATAACAGCTCTGAAGATAGATGGGAACAACAACTCTATCACCGCAACCTTCTCTTCAGCAACAGTTTCCACAGATCCTATCCTTAGCTTACTAGAACCAGGATAGTTATCCTCCAGAGTGCTCTCATTTGTTGAAGAGGTGAGCGTGGAAGCTCTTTTTAACCAGTCCAATCGCTCAAAAGTTGAAATTTTCACATTTGGCACATCCTTTTCCAAGGACTTTAGAACATCTGGTAGTGTCCCAAGAAAACTTATTTCGTCCTTACAATCCACTGTTGTTTCTTCAGACCCACGATGTTTCTTTGAAGCTGGCTCATTAGTTTCGAGTCCATTATCAAGATGAGGAAAAAAACGTCTCTTCTGATCAGTGAAAGCTTTGAGAGCTAATCTGAAATTATTCAGAAATCTAAGTGAGCAGCTACAGCAGCTAATGTAGCACGAGTCAACAGCATTGGGAAGTTTGTACGAGCTTATAAATCACAATAGCCATAAATAAATAAATAAAAATGCAGGCTGGCAAGCGTTTTTCCCCAAATTGAGCTGAAGAGAAGGGAGCAACTTAATGTTGCACAGAATCATGTAGGCAAGGATTATAGTTCATAATAAATACAGCCCAGCTAAATATAGATGTGAAACATGATGAAAGTGAACTGAGTTAAACTAACACAGCAGTCTTTACCACTTAAAAAGAAAAAACAGCCATAGCCTAGCGTCTAGTAGTCTGTCTGTTATAATAAACTAGTGCACTTTGCTGATTGTATTCTCAGTGTTGTCAAATGGCCGCCATGGCGTGGTAGATTTACAGTGGGCCACCATAAAAATTGCATGGCGTGGAGGGTTTCTCATGACGGGCCATGGTGGCTGCCATATGCATGGCGGAATTAAAAACAAATAAAACTCAAATGGGTCATATGCCCCAACTCATACCAGTTAAAAAGCTGACCCAAACCACTTCAAACCCCTACTTTTAGAAGAGGCTGCCTCAGCCTTAGGTATTTTTCTTTCCCATTCAAAGTCCGCTTTAGTCCAACAGCAGTCCCTCCCCAATTCATGCTCCCTCAGTTTCTCCCCCCTCCCTTGACCCATTCTCTTATTTGCTCATTGGTTCAGATCCTGTTTTTATTCCTCTCCTCTGTTTTTATTCACTTAGCAGCTCTTCTCTCCTCTCCTCATTGACATGGCAAGTGATGGAGCTTCATCATAAGCTTCTTCAAGGAATAATATGGCTGATTCAGGGTAGAAGTACTTCGATCCTTTTAAAAGAACTAGATGGAATTTAAGTTTGGAACTTTGTATTGAATTTATGCCGAGACTTATTTTGTTGACAACATTGCGTTATAATGTTACTATGGGACTTATGTTGTTATTTTTCCATGATTCTATCATTTTGTTCTTGATTATGTTGTTAGTTTTTTTTTTATGATTAATTCTTCATTTTTATATGCTCTTGTATATCTTTTAAGGCATTTTTTTGGCTTGCCACCATGAACCACCATCCGCCATTGGTAACACTGTGTATTCTATTTCAAAACAACCTTGGCATGAGGTAGTTATTGCGCCGCATAATTTGGCTAAGGCTCACATCATGTATTACTACTGTGTGCTATGAATTCAGGAGATAATAATAAAACTTGAAGAACTAAGAGCATGTTTGCAAGTGTTATATTTGATTCTCCAATGTCCAAATCAAATTTCGGGTGTTAGGATGTTTCCTTTCACAATTAATTCTAACTCCAAAATTAATTCTGCGATTAAGCTTCAAATCATAGCTTCTACTATTGAGATAATCAATTTTAACTTGCAAGATTTGAAAACTGAATCTCACATCTTTACCTTATAGAAATCACTTCTAATAAAATTATTTTCATTAATCAGTTCACTCTCAACTCATTCTTACCATGATCAATTTAAGATATCCACTTAAGCATGCACAGAAATCTTCAAAAAGAAAAAAAGCAAGCTATTCTAAGAATAACCAATGCAATTATTCCCTTCGCTGTCTTTCATATGCATAATATAATGCATCCAAATAAAGTAAAAGATAGTTGATTCCATTGGCTTTCATTCAACTCCTTTCAACACAGTTCGTCCAAACGAAATAACCATTAAAGGAAAATTTAAATCTTGTGCACAGAACCAATTGAACTGAAACAAACCTAGTTCTGTCAACGGCAGATGCACCTGCTTGTCCCGCAAGCTGTCGTTTCCAAGCATAAGCAACGACGGCGCCATCTGGACATACCAGCGGCATATGCAACCCCCAAAAGTCTTTCCGCGACCGAATGGATTCACTGATAACACCAGACTCTTCCATCTCCTTCCCTGCCAAATCACGCAGAGAGTAATGTCTAAGCACAAAACTACACCGCAGAAGCTAAAACCCTAATCATGGAACCGAAGGTCGACGAAAATGTAGTGATTTGAATTTGAATTATACCGAGGGATCGAAGGTCTTGGAGATACTGGCGCATGCAGGCATCTTGCTTGAGGAAGAGCTGAAGATGCTTGTTGCCTTGGTGAGGCTGTGCGGCGGCGACGAAGAGAGCTTCAAGGAGGCGGTCTGCGCCGATTCTGATGTCGGCGATTATTCGTTCGGCTTGTCCGAGCTTTTCCATCGCTAGAGCCACCAGCTTCGGCGGTGCCTCGGCCGCAGAACCACCGGAAGTAGGAGGAGGAGCGGAGGTTGAGAAGGGTGACGACGCCGCCGTGGCGTGCTGAGTTTGTTGCATTTGCACTGTTTTCACACCTTGAGATGCCAACAAGGATAGTACTGGAATCTCTCAGTTAGTACTTTCGTACAACTCGGAATTAGGCCTTATTTGGCCAGTTACAGCCCATTAACAAAGGAATTGGGCCTTCTTCACCAGTTACGGCCCATTAACAAAACAAACACACCAAACGTACAATTCCGCAAAACACAGTAACACAAACACTTTCTCGCGCCGTTGAACCTCTTCAAGAAGCGGCGAAGCAGCGTCGTGAACCCTGAGAAAACCACCGTAACAATCAAATTCCGATTCAAATAACAGTCACTGGTGCTTCTTCAATCTCTCGTTCTCGCACTGAACTAATTCTATCTTTCGCTTATTTTGCATTTGCACTCTCTTTATGAGCAGAAGATGACTCGTTCGTCGAAAGCCAACTCGAAGAAACAGCGTGGCGGCGGCGTCGACTTCAAGGTTACCTCTCTGTGCCCTAGCATGATTCTCTTGTTTATTTGCTTGCATGTGTAACTCTGAGTTTATGAAGCTTTTGAACGCTCATTGGTGTTTTACTTGCTCAATTTTTTCAGAAAATAAAGCGGAAGATTGGGAGGAAACTGCCACCGCCTAAAAATACAACTAACACTGAAATTAAATCCAAAGGTATTCAGTTCATATCTCTTCTGCTCCAAAAATTTACATAGGTTTTGTGCAAAGTGTAAGAGGCATGGTCAAATTTGGTGTATCTACTTGTTTGTTTTAGTTGGTGAAAAACACTGCCTGAACTAAAATTACTTTTGTCTCGGGTTCAACTTCGCTTAGTAAACGTGAATACGGAGAGTGGAAGAAAATCAATGAAAGGAAGCTGTGGAGAGCACAAAACTGATTCTATTAACCTCTGAACAATTGTGATACAAGCAACATATATACTAGGTGAAGGCACGTAACTAATATGAGTAACTAATTTGCTAAAACAGTGAAACTGGTTAACTAACAACAAACAGACAACTAACTAACTGCTTACGACAACTTCTTCAGCTAGATTTTGCTCCTCTAATAACTTCTGCTAATAGCAGCTGCGTAAGAAGGGGCGTGATCTAGACAAAAAAATTCCTTAGTTTCCATTTTCCAATATAAGATGCATGTATACTTTGCCTGCAGTTTAAGAATTTTTGCGCTGTTAATATTCATATTGTATAAAATATATGGCTCTTATAAGTTATAAGCACTTATACAAATAGCTTGATGAATAGAATATATATATTTTATTTATAAATGACTTTACATGAGTTAATATCATATAATAAGTTTGGTGACACATCCCCAACAGCAATTGTTCTGCCGGAGCAGAGTGTAGCAGCAGAGAAGGCGGGTTTAGCTGTAAACAAGAAAGGTTTGACATTAAAAGAACTTCTTCAGCAAACATCTCATCACAATGCAAAAGTTCGTAGAGGTATATTTATTAAATTTTCACAGCAGCCTCATTAAATGTCTGCAAAACAAATTTGGTATGGTTGAAACCAATTATTTCTTCTGAAAGATTAATCTTGGCAAACTGAATTGAACAAAAGTTTTCATCATATTCTAAATTAATTTATTTTATTCAGTTAATTCGCAACCTTAAAAATTAGAAGCCAATTTGTATGATTGATGTATGAGCTACTTTAATAACTCTGTATTATAGCTTTAAGTGCATAACTTTGTTATTATAATCAATAGGACATTGTTATGAATTGAAATAACAATGAGCCTGGGTGTTGGCTTATTTTTTAAAATTTTAGGAGTGATAGAGGTCAGTTCAGTTCAAGTTTAAGCCTAATATTAAGTAAATTTAAACCATCGACTATGCACACTGTGTCAATATCAATCATAATTTCCAAATCTGTTGAAAAGAAAACTAAGATAGCTGTTGATCATTTTGTTTGGATCCTATGAAAGTTTCTCTTATGGCACATTATTGTCGCTTTAAGGTGTTGGTTCCTCTTCCTTATATACTTCTGTTATTTTTATGCTATCATGAATTAGTATTCTTTCTTTATTTAATCTAGTCGAGCATTCAAAGTTCAATTTAAATTTAATGGTGCTCATATTAATACTCTTTCTTTTCCCCCTCTAAAATATAGATGCATTGATGGGAATTAAGGATTTATTCATCAAATTTCCAGCAGAACTGAAGTTGCACAAGTATGCTGCTGTAGAAAAACTTCGTGAGCGCATTGGTGATGACGATAAAGTGGTTCGAAAATCATTATATGATCTTTTTAAATTGGTGATTTTACCTGGCTGTAAAGAGGTACATTCTGTTTAATTACTATTTGTACACATTTAGAAGATGCTCCGTTATCATTTGGATGAATAAAATATTCTTGCTGCATTTTTTTCACCCATTTATGATACAAGCATTTATGTAGAAGCTAGAACATAACATGAAGCATGAGGATCGAGTGTCCTCCTAAAGCTGCATAGAACACGAGACAAGAAAATAGCGTAAATGTAAATTACCTCAAAAGTGCAATCCGTTTCACTTGTTAGAACTAGAAGCACCCTTAAAAATTTATAAACCCCGACGCCCGTAAAAGATTGGGTAGAAGATATTTATGTCTAAAAGATCTGGAATCATGCTCCAGCCAAATTAACCATACTTCAGCATGAAGAGCACAACACCAGCACACCTTATTATCCATCCTACTCCCAGCACAACACCAAAGCACCTTAGTATCCGTCCTACTCCCAAAACCAGTATCTACACAACAATAAATGTTAAGCCATCGTGTCTTGTTGGAATTATAAACAAAAAATTGTGTGGAAATTTTCCATCCCTCAAAAGAAATAATATTTTTAAAGGATTTAAATCAGGGATAATATCTTAGTTTTTAATTCATCTAATTCAATATGAATATATATATATTTTATAATAGTTTGACCTTCTGACTCTAGAATATTCAGCCTCTCATAAAAATAACATTATTTATCTGTTCAGAAGAATTACTTTTTACCTGAGGATTTTATCACTTTAACATCTATCTATAACTGTGATGGGAGGTTATAAATTGAAGTTATAACTTCCTAGTAGGGGTGGGTGGTGTATCATCATGTCTTCCATATTAAGGATGTTGAATTTTATCATGCGATACTAACTCATAGAGAAAATTGTTTTTGTATTTAAAAAGAAAATGTGACACTAGTAAAATAATGAGATTGAGACTCATTCGATTATCATGTTAATTACATGGACTTACACTCCAGTAAAGTGAGTTTATCTCTAATTTGAGCTTGTAAGGGTGTATGAGTGTATTATCTACGCTTGATTTATTTCAAAATATATCTTGATCTTAACCCCCTAAAACTTAATGGTGAGTACACACTGTTTGCTCACTTTAAAGGAGACTTGTCCTTGTAATATTATTGTGCTGTTTCCAAGAGAGGTATACGGTTGTGTTAGAAGAGTGATGTTTGAGCTGTTTTTCTCTTATGAGAAAGTAAATAATGGTTTTTTCTTATGATTTCTGTTGTTATATTGCCTTCTGGTCATTAATATAAGGTGCTTAAGATTTCTGGCTGGAATACTGTGTACCCTGTAAAGATGATTGCTATCCTCATCTGTTCCAAACTCTGATTCCGAGGATCTAATTTGTTTTCCCTAGATGCATCTTGTAATCATTATACGATTATATCATAACTTCATTCGTCTTACTTTGTTATGTGGTTCTCCCTATATTTTGTAGGATAATCAAGAGCTGATCACTTCTTTATTGATGGCTTACATTTTCAATGCCATGACACATTTGGCGGTTGATATTCGGATCATGGCATTTGATTTCTTAGACCTTGTTCTGGATTTTTATCCTCCTTCCTTTTCTTCTAACGCAGAAAAGGTGATATTATCTGTTCATACTGTAAATTTTCTTCAATAAATACGTCAGAGTGCTCCTCAGTCCGTTGGCATATGCTTTTTTTAAAATGCAACTTTTTCTCCTATGATGATGGGGGGAGGGGTTGAAGGTGGTTTACTCATGCCATAGCAGCAGTTATGCTGATGTTCTCGTGATTGGGTTTTGTATCAATCTATCTTTTGATTAAGCTTAGATTTATATATGTCAGCACAATGACAAAACTTTGGTTATTAAACAGTTCGATGAAAGGGCTCTTTAAATTGCATAGTATTTTTCTGTGCTGGAATGTTGCCTAAAAATAAGAAAAGAAACAGAAATTAATGCTTCAATTACAATATATCTTTGGATTTGATGGAACTTTGTGCATTGTTCCCCAGATTTGACCAAAGCTTAAAGTTAAAAGTTACTTGAGTGGCAATTTCTTGTTATTTTTTAATATTCTCATTTCCGGTTTCTTTTTATCATTCTTATTTTGCATTCCCATGTGATTAATATGTTTTTATTATAATTAAGTTTCAACATCTGTCTGAGAAAATTTGTGAAATTTGCTTCAAAGAATATCGCCACAATTTTGTTCTTTAACTGTATTGGATAAATGCATACTATGATTGCACTTTTCATCATTGGTTTCTGTGCTGTCATATTTTTATCTATTTATTACCCTGTGATTCTATTCTATTCATCTGCGTACTTTATTTTTAAAACCTCTCCTGAATTTGAGTTTATTCCTATTAGTGTATTTGTTGTATTTCTGGATTTGGGGCTTATGATTCACTGTTGTGTTGGTTGCATGCTTAACAGGTTTTTCAAAATTATGAGGATATTCTTAGGAAGAACAAGTACTATTTACAGGACAAAGGAAAACTAAAGGATGCTCTAGCTGGGTTGGTTCGCTGCTTGTCACTCCTGCCATGGAATAAAGTAGAAACTGATTTGCATAATAAGGTATATCTTGTTCTGATTCAATTGAGTACTGGTCAGTCTGTGAAACCTGGATCAGCAATACAATTGCAAATGCACTGGGTAATCTATAGACTCTGGTATATCTATGCATGATAAATGTATAAAACCCCTTTTGACATTTTAGTATTATCATTTCGTTTCCACATTGCCACATTATGCTTAAACAGGTTGAATTATATGCATCTAGAACTTGTAACTTTTGGTCAGGAAGCATGTAGTACGTTACAATCTTGCAAAAGTCGTAATACTTTTTACTAGCTGGATAGATTTATAACTAAGTAGCTTTGGAGATATGGATCTTTGGAGATATGGATAAATTCTTCTTTTCAAACTCTGCTACGTTTCTGTTGTGTACTTGTGTGAAATATCTCAAAATACTTGCTTTATTTTTCCCACTGTGATTTATGCAGGCTTTAGATGTTTATCTTCTGTACTTGCCTTCTTTGATTTATCTCTATGCCTTCGCTAATTTTAACAGGATGGTACTGGACGAATGGTATTGCATGCTTTTGAAGCTGATATGTCTACCAACTCTATTGGTATGTTTACCTAAAAATTACAATTTAGATTCTAAAAGAAATAACTTAATGACCAGTGTTTCATGAGTTTACATGATTTTTAAGTGTATCAAAGGTTATATTTAGTTTTTCTCTTCTTAATTGTTTTATTATTCTGTTCTATGCTTGAACTGTTTGTACAGGTGATTCTCATATCATAAAGAAACTGAAGGATCTAGTACCAGTATTAATAAACAGTTTCCAGGAATTTATTCAATCTGCTCATGCTATGGCAAGCCTTGAAGGGAAGTCTTTTAGTTGTATGGCATCCATTCTTCGTAGCCTAGACCTTATAGTCAGGTCCTTTGTTTATGGGACTGATAAGAAGTCAGGATCTCCAAGTTCTCAAGGTGGAGACGATGTGGCTATATGGGATGCTACTATCTCTTCTGCACTTCTGAAGAAATTATTTCCACTTTTCCCCCTCAATCCAGTGCATCATCTTTCAGAAAAGGTATTGATATATTGTTTGTTCATTTTACCTTTCTGAGGGAACTGGCGGGTAGAGCAATACTTGTAAATTTTGGGTCTAAAGAGGAGATGGAACATTTCAAATTCGCTATTTCCTCCTTTTTATAAATATTCAATGTATATTTTCCTTCATTTGATCAAATATAATGATTTGCTAAGTTAATTATTTAGTCATTGGTTTTTATTCCTGAAACAAGACATTTTCCTAGGAGATAATGTAGAGTACACCGGACGAGGAGGAGTAGCTCTCCATTTCTTTGCACCTTGGTGGTTCCCTGAATTTATTTTTGTCCTTTCCCTAACTAGGTCAAAGGGCAGATTGACATAATATCTTTTTCTTTCCCCTCTGTTTTGAAGGATATCTTATCCTCCACAGAGACGCATTCCCCTTTTTGTCATCAATAAATGTTTTCTAATTTCTAGAAAAACTTATCAAGTACAGTTGATACTGTAAGATTGAAGAATATGACTTTTGACTAGGCATAGCTAGTGTTCCGACTGATCTGCTTTAAAAAACATACATTTATATAACAGCTTCTAGCCTTATATTTTGGTACCTAATTGGGAGGTTAATGATGTAATCTGTTTGAGCTCATCTTGGTTTATGCGTTTGCTTTGGTCAGTCAGAACTCAAATTCGGTATGTTATGAGTTATGTCCGAGTATATAAAAAAAAGAATAAATTTGGTTTCCCCCTATAAATTGTTTTGTTGTGGCCTGTGGGTGAACTCTTTTTGTTTTGTTATAGCAATACCCTTTTGTGGCATATGGGTAGGGAGTAGCTGGACTATGATATTCTTATAATTTCGAGTAAATTAATTCTTTCTGTCTTTTCTTTACAGGATGATGATAGGTTGCTTGACTTGAACATGGCCATGGCAAAGATATTTTTAGAAATAAATGAATGGATCTCTCTTCCACCTGATTTGTTGGATAAATTTCTAGAATTTTTGGAAAATGCACTGCTTGGGAAGGTTTACTATGTTCACCTGTAAAATCATTTTTAAGTTTTATAAATTGAAAATAATGGTCATTCTACATCTGATTTGACTTGAATTATTAATCTGCAGTTCTGCAGGGCTGCACAGTCTGGTAAGGCTGTCTGGGAAAAGCATCTAGCTGAGCTCCTTTCTTTTATTCCAAAATTTGTTTCACGTGGGGCAAGCTACTGGACATCTCATCTTCTTCAGGTTTGACTTGCCACAAGAATTCTTAATTTAAATTTAAGATGGGAAATCTAGCAACACACTCCTAATACACTTCATTATGATTGGTTTAATTTTTTAAAAGTCAACTCATTTTTTTAATAACTGAGAAATATGTTGACTATCTTGTAAATAGAGCAATCTTAGAAACCCAGGTTGGGTGAGAGAGAGAGAGAGAGAGAGAGAAGAGAGAGAAATCAGATTAGAGAGAGAAAGGAAAACTAATTCTGTTATTCTATTTTCTCAGCTTAACTGTTTACAGCTGTAAGGTACTCTTATATAGAGACCTTGAGTAGCTTGAATCACAAGCTCTAACAAACTTAACCGCCACATAGGCTAATACAATACACACACTAATCAGATATTATAACTACACTATATATCTCTAAATAAGCAATCACATTGAAGGGTGTTAGGAGTGTGTTTAAAAGAATGTATTGCTAGCACTCCTCATTTAAAGATTAGTCGGAAGCCATTGACTGGATACTCTTGACTTCCTGAATATGAGGTGGTGTTTTTCTTCCATTTCATTTGTTTTCATTTATAAGTGCAAAAAAATCACAATGTTCTTACATTGTTTTCTAATTCCAATATGTTATGAAGGAAATGGTGAATACAAGACTTAGTTTTCACCATTTCTTTTCCAACTTCTTGAAAACAGGAAAGAATTGAACACAAGGCAGCATTTATGTCTTAATTAGTGAAGACATATCAAAACGAAAAACAAAATATAAATGAAACACCACCTTAATTTTCTGGTTTCAGGTTCTTTTACCATGCTTATGCTTATGGTTTTTCTTTTCCAAATAAAGGTTTCAAAGTTGCTAGTTTGACTTGGAATTTATTGCCCTTGCAGGCATTTACCCAGACATTCAGGGAAAGCAAGCCAGGTTCCTTATTGAAATTGGCCTGTCTTTCCACAATTGAAGATATGCTAACTCCTGTATGTTTAGCTTCATCTCTTTTCCATGAATGTCCTTGACTTGGTCCTTGGATAATCTTATGAAAGCAAGTTATACCACCTCTCTGATAAAATTCTTTGAAACAGAAAATTGCTATAGAAGAAAATGGAATTCTATATTTCTGATTGCAATGAGTAATTGTACAACCATTTTCATATGAGGACTGAGTCTTTGAGACTCTAATAATTTATCTGATAACTTATCTAACAATACATTATATACTCTAATACTCTCCTCTCTTTTCCAAATTAATATGTTGCTGTCTGTGGTTCAAATCTAGATCCAAAGCCTGCTTTCCCTGGAGACAAGCAATGCAGAAAATTTAGAACTTCAAGATTCTTTAGTTGCATGGATTAGGGAGCTCCCTCTGTTGCTGATCCAGCTTGGAGATAAACGCCCAGACTGCTCCTTGGTAATCATTATTTTTATTTTGGAAAACCTGTTCTTTATGTTAAATTCCTGGATCAGACAATTTTCAGATATAATGTGCTGTAGCATTTATGATCTTAAATCTCATATTTAGTATCTTTTTGTCCTGAAAAGGTTCTATGTTCATTATAGATTGTGTTACGGCTTCAACTTCGCATTGGACAATGTGCTTTGTTGAATTCATCACTTGTTTGCATTTATGACAACATGCAGTACTCGTTGCAAGATTTTTATTGTACATGTCAAGAAGGAGGTGAGCATGAGCTTGCTGTTAACATCAGTATTGATAATACACCCCTTGAGAGTTATTCTTTGCCCTCTAATTGTTTTGCTTTCCATCTTGCAGGACAGATATGTTATGGACCTTTTCTTAGGCTTCCTAGAGAATCTCAAGAGATCTCTTTGTGTTGCCTTTACTATTTCTCATATTTGGACTCCCCTTTTCTAAAATCAATAGCTTGTTGTGGCCTAAGTAAGCTTTTCATGCTTGTCTAAAATTGACCTGACTTGATTTCTTATTATTTTTTAGTTGCTCACATCTTCTTCGAATAATCTTTTACCTTTTATCATTTTTGCAATGGATAATGAATATCTATGATACATAATGGTAAGATATCAAAAGGTTTATCATTTAAGAATATATATACAACTCAAGATAAAAGGCTGCTTCTGAATTATTTCAGTGTCAGATCCAGTTGTTTGAGGAGACTAACTTCCGAACTTTGAACTTTCTTTTCTCTTAATATCTTTTTTGATGTCTTTTTTGAAGTAGTTAATGTCCTAAGAAACTAGAACTGGTATTTTTTAATAAAATAATTAAAAACCTGTAACCTTTGTCTCATCATTTGTTTGAAGCCTGTGTTTGACAAAGTTCGAACTTCTCAATCTAGAAGTTTAAATTATATATATTGAAATTCTGTATGTTGATTTGAAAGCTGGCAATTTTCCCCTCAAGGTAATTGTGGCAGTGATCATTTTGATTGAACATAGTACCTAATTATCTTGGAGGGAGATCTATAAAAAAGACACTGTGATTTATTGAGAAGTTAAACTTTAGAACTATGGAGGATACGACTTTGTACAGTACTTTTTCCTCACTTCCAGTACCAGTACCTTTAATGTGCAATATAGGCAATTCCATTTAAGAAGGTTTCAGATTTCAGATGCTAATGATACTAATACTTTGTTAGGTTAAAGATTATGTATATTAATTTTGCTTTGTACTAATTGCAGGTCCTGATCTAGATCCCTATGTATTGTTTCGGATCATAGAGATTCTCCATTCAGCATATAGAGCTGGACATGTAAAACTTGCAGATTACTTGAGTGTCTTCATCACCTTGGTCTCGCGTTTCAATGTTTCTCCCGGTAGCTCACAATTATATAACTTGTTTGAATTCAACTTTTGATAATGTCCATTTCTTATTTCACTTTTTCAAATCAGTGCTTTTGTCCATTATGCTTAGTATTAGTCATCAGAACCTACTTGAAAGGGTTGAAATTAGCAATGCAAGACAATGTACCTTCATACTTGCGGTGCTTATTTTTACCCTCACCGGTGCTACTTTTGCGCCCATCACCTATCTTGTTTCTCGTTAACTATTGTATAACAATATTAGGTGGCATTTGTACTAGCTAGGTAGTTTGTTCCGACGCCTGGCTTGGAAAAAGTTTTAATTAATTTATACATCTAGGATTGTTGAATTAAATATCATTATCAATCTTTTACCCTACCTTTAGTAGTCTTCTGGCATCAGAAGCGTTATTCTTTTTTCAATTTGACAGAAGTTCGTTCTTCTGGTTTAAAGACTGATGCGCTCTGCCAAACTTTGAAGTCAATGACAACTACTATTTGCTCATACATGGCTCAAATGGGTGACAATTCTCTTGTTCTACAGATCATAGAGAAAGTGATAATTGACCAAATAGTAAGTTGAACCAATTGGGTGCTCTCTTGTGGTTGAGATTTTTTTCGTTGCTTAGCATTTATTTCCCTGCTACTGTTCTGGTGCTTCTTGTTGGCTCATTTAGAGACTTTCTTGAAGCATAGCATGAGTTCTCATTATCATATTTTGTTCCACAGCCGCTAAAGCCTTCTTTGGATAATAGTTGTTCTCTCCTAAGAATGCTTGTTACAGTGGATTCCAAGCCCACAAGACTTTCTGGAAAAAGTATTATGGCTCTAGGCCATCAACTTACTGAATATCTCATAGATGTGGTGCAGGTGAGTTTGCTGTCGAAAATCCTCCGACAAGCCAACATTATATGCTTCAAGCTATGTTGTCATCTACCAATTTTTATGTCCCACTTTATCGTCTTTGGGTGTCCCAGATAATGTTTTTCTTTAAACACTTTTGGTTTTTTTCTTAGTCCTATTTTGTTTTGAAAGCCACTGTGTTTACTACATCTTTGAAATATTATGTTTGATTGGTCTGATATGTTACTATATAAAATAAACATTGACAACTTGTAGAAAGAAACATGGAATCTAGCAAAATGTCAACAACACACTGTAGGTTTTCTTTGGGGGGGGGGAGGTATACATTCTGAATTCTATATCTACTTATGATTGATTTGGATTCCTTTGTTGATATGTTTCGTAGTTATCTAACAACAATATCAGCATCACAGTTTTAACCAAAGTGACAAGTCACTGGGAAAAATAGCAACTCTGCCCTTCTATTGAGATAGGACTTGATTCCTATTTTATGTTTCTTCATCGTGCATCAATATAATTCTTTTATGTCTGAACTTTCCATGTAATAGAAAAACAGAGGGGTATATAAAACCAATGTTTCTTCATCGTGCATCAATATAATTCTTTTATGGCTGAACTTTCCATGTAATAGAAAAACGGAGGGGTATATAAAACCAAACTTAAAACTTCAAGGTTATTTTTTAACAAATAATCAAGAACATTTGTCAGTTTCTCGTCCTGGTATATTTAGTTCTAATTACATTAGTTATCCTTTTTTACTTTTAAAACAAAGTTTTTGCTACATTGCAAGTATGCCTGTTTTCTGGTGCTAGTAAGTGTGTGTGTGTATTTTATCTTCTTCTTTTTCTTTCCCTAAAGAAATGCATCAGAATTTTGTTGAGATGAATTGATTTTAGTACTTCACTGATTATATATTTCGCTGTTCTCCCCCACAGCGCATTCCAGAAGATGATGCTGAGCAGCATGCACCCTCCGATCGATTAAGTACCGAGTATTATTATCTCCTACCATGTTTTTTGTTGTTTGACCGGTGCCATAAACTTATGAATCTTATGTTGAAGACAATGGGATCAACTATAGCTGAAAGTAGTTTGCTGCCCATATCTGATAATGGCACTCAACATACGAGGAACTGCTTGAGTAGGGTAAAAGCTGTCTCTTCTGTACTTGTGTTGATGCACAAGGATGCTAAATTGCGACAGATTATGTCTATATTCAAGGAAGATATTGATAACATCATCCAGAAAGTTCTTTCTTTACAGGTAACTTTAACCTTGATGAGCCACTGTTGATTACAATTTTGAAGCTTGCTGCTCTTAAATATTACTTATCTGCAAGAGTTGCTTTCCATTGGAGAAATATCAGAAATGTGAGTGATGTAGGTGTCTTGCATTTTGTGGTTGCCCATACGTAGAAATTTACATCCTCTGATGTAAGGCTTGTGACCTGCAACTCGCTAGGGATCTTTTGCTCCTTGGTTTGTGCACCTGCTGCTCCAAATGCGTACACATGTACACTTAGCGTCTGCAACGTCACATATTTCTTCTGCATGAAAGTTGAAGTAGATTACTGATTGCGTGCTATACATATTGACTAGCTTTACTGAATAACATGGAAAGATGTTTCTGTATTAATGGAGTTTCATGCTACATGTAAAATAGGCTATTTTATTTTTAAGACTAGAAAAAGGTTTGGTTATGGATTTGAACCTTAATAATAGTTGGTGCATTTATTTTGTTCTAAGTCATCACTCATGAGCATTGTTTAGGGGATTAAGTTCATGTGAATCAGTCGTAAAATTTGGGCAGGTTTATGAGTTTGGCCAGGTTTGTTGTGACCCTGCAAGCAGGCTAACTTGAGGGTTTCATAGTTTGATATTCACGGTGGCCAGAGATGGTTGGAAAGATTACCACATTCATGCCCAAATGATTCTTCATATGCCGTAGCTTCTTTAATGTTTTGGGATAGTCATTTTTGCTTCTCTTATTGTTCTGTTAGTTAAGCTATTTAGTTTTCCAAAAAGTATTATAGCCCTTCTTTGCTCAGTTTCTTTGTTCTTTTGCAGTCATCAGGGATAAGTATGGTAATTGAAGAAAGGCATGAAATACAATGTGCATTTGAACGACTGAAAATCCTAACGAGATGACAAGGTTATGAGGATGTTGTCGTGTGAGAAACTGGTTAATGTGAGTTTTCAAGATTTGTGTTTTGAACCCATTTTTCTGACATATTTCATCTTCATGCTTGTCACTTGCCTATTTTAAGAATGATCTGTGTTTATATAGAGTGATATTGGTATCTCCACTTGTCAGGTGAAGTAGCGTCCACTGGGACATGTGTCTTTTAACATCTATTGTTTTTGTCTCTGACCGGTTTGAGTTGACCTATACAGTATACAGCATAAAGATGATACCTGCACTGTTGAATTTTCATAGAAAGTCTTACCTTTTCTTTGGCTTCTTCCCTGTTGTGAGATGACATCATAAATCAAGTATCCTAAAAATTTAAGGTCTCACGTGAAGATGCATGAATGATTTTATATTATCTGTAATAGCTCTTCACGCAAGAGCTTATTAGGTTTGAAGCGTGGACAATGCACGTGTTTGCCTACCTTGTGTTGAAATTCAAATTTTTAGAATAATTACTGGAGGGGGGGGGGGACAAGTATCAAACTCAAGACCAATAGTCATAGTGGCTCTGATATTATGTCATGAATTAACTATTCAAAAGCTTAAATTGTTCGGTGAAGACAGCTCAATGATTTCATTTATATTTCTAACAACATGTTTATCTTTTTTAGATTGATCTTATTTCAGTATAATTGTGCTTACAAATCCCTTATTTTATCATTTGCATTCAGCCCTTTAAATGAACTATATTAGTTATGACCTCCATAGTCACCACATAACATGAACATAAAATACCATTACTTAGTTTTTCCAGGCATATCGTTATTTAAATATGATAATAATGAAAGTAACAATTGGGTAGCTCTGATATGCTTTGAACTAATTTTTTCAGGCATTGTTGGCAAAGTAGGCCTATTGTCAAATTGACAGGCAGATGGACTTGGACCGAGCTTTATGGTAGACTAAACGATATTATCGCATTCACTCTATGAACATATATCTGATTTTTTTCTGTGCCCTTTTTATCCATTAGATCACTTCTGAGTTTTTCTTTTACTTTGATCTCAGGCGATTCCGGGTTGGAACTAGTTAAGGAGAATGTTACCAGCTTTAGATAGTGGAACTCGGTGTCCTGAACTGCTTACCTACTTTTCCCTCTGCTATGAGGTCTGCTAGTAGGCAGTTTGTTTCACGCAGAGAAATTTAATTTTTGCCTCTAATTGTCAATAGTAATGTTTTGTTATATCAGTTAGCTTATTGTTATGTGTGTCCATCGTCTAGGCATATGACATACTAAATTAGTGCTACCTCATTGTTTTTACTTGATAGGAATAGTTTCCTTCCCTGGCTTCTGTCTTTGTCCTTTGACGGCCTGGTTATAAAATTTTGATCTTGTTATGATATCTGCGACCACTTGAGTTAATGAATTGAATCAAATCGATTTAACACAAGAAACGTGATTTACAATTAGACGGGTATGTGGAGAATAATTCGGTTGAGGTTGATTTCTTAAATGCTCTTCTCGTGTTTGGTTCAAATAATGTTGTAAATAATCTTTTTATTCTTTGGTGTATTCCATTTTGAATAAAAAAAAGAACTATAGCCTAGATTTGCTGTGAAACATTTTATAAAAGCCAATGAAATAATACAAATTGTCAGGAATTGCATAGTAATTTTTTTATAAATATGTTCTTTCTGTTGAGAATAATTTATTTAGAGGTATCTAGGATAGATTTACACTTAAAACTTTGCAGATTTTTTTTAATAAATATGTTCTTTCCGTTACCAATGTTTCTCCACCGAAAAAAAACTTCTTCACCAAAAAAAAAACCCGTTATTAATGTTTATCATATGGATAATGGCTATAGTTAGTTCAAATTAAGTATGGAACATAATTTAAAAACTTACAAATCTAAATTGCACCAGTAACAATATAGGCGGCCAGACATGTGGACTGTAAATAATGGTTCATTATTCTCTTTGGTTTCTTTTAAATGTATATGTATATTACATAATACAAAATATCTACTAACGTGACATGAATAATCATAACGATTTATTATCTATGAAAATTGGGTTTTAATAACCATTTCATTGGAGAAAAGAAACTTGTAGTTTAGATTAGTTAAACTATAGCAAATATTTTCACAATTATTAAATTAATAATGAGTTAATTTAATTTAATTAGTTCAATATACAGCTAAAAAAACTTACAGGGCTGAAATAATATATATCAATGCACTAATTCAAAAATTAGAATTTGTTACATTAAGTTTAACGTTGATTGAAAAAGCAGAATTTTGACACATTGGCGTCAACATGGATCTCCATACTTGACTTTAACGTGAATTTAACGAGAATCTAAACAGGTACTAACACAATCGATACTTATATTTTCACTAAATCGATTACACCCCTATCACAATTTCACAATCTTCCTTAATCCTTACACACCATAAAATTTGGTTGAGGTCCCTTCTCACCTCATCGCGTGTCTTCCTCTTCCTCCAAAAGGTTAATGAGCGGGAAACTCAAAATCTAAATCATTAATAAAGAGATAGTTTTGGCGGCAAATGAAAAGAAGGATACATCGCTCGCTGCAGAAGGAACATCGATTCCATCGCAGATGCAGCCTAAGATCAACGCTTTCTTCAAATCTCCCTCTTCCTCCTCTTCTTCCGCACCCATATCCCTCTCCGACGATGACTTATCTGTCTGGGAGAACAAACCGCACCACATCTCCATCACCTACAGCCGCACTCGCCGCAGGTCCACCACCGTCGCTCCGCCTCCCGAGCCGGAACCCACCGTAACAGGAAAACCCATTGTGAAGAACAAGAAGAGGAGCTATGCCCAGTTCCACCTCGACTTCGGCCAATCCGATTTCCTTCTGCGCCAGTGCTCCGCTTGCGGCGTCAAGTTCACCCCCGGTGACGCTGATGACGAGAAATCCCACAAGGAATTTCACAATCTTTACACGCAGGGGATCCAATTCAGAGTAACTTACCCCTTCTCTATTTCGTGATGCCCGATTTGTCTGATTTGATTCCTTCTTATTTCTGATTCTGTTCTGCAGGGTTGGACCAAGGAAAGAGTTGTCCCAATTCCCAGCGTCAAAGAGGATCGAATCATTTTGGTCTTGGACACCGACCCTTCTGCTCATAGAAACAAGGTTATATAGCTTCATCTCCAAACCCCTTTTTCCAATAACTTGCCCTGCTTTTGTAAAATTTAATTGGGAAATTGTTTGTGCTGCCAGGTTGAGCAAGTTGTGAAAATGATGGAAATTGAACTAGGAAGTGGATGGATAGTTCACGAACACTGTAAGGTGAATAATTCTTTCCTTGTTTGCTATTTAGAATGAGTCTATGTGAGTGTATATTTGTTGAAACCTAAAATAAGTTTATTTTTTAAACAAATATTAGGTTTTGTGAGGTTGTTACTTGTTATATGTTACTCATTGACATCGAAGTGTTATATGTGCATACAGGTCTATCTGTTTGTTTCTCTCCAGAAGGTTGTTGGGTGCCTGGTTGCAGAACCAATCAAAGAAGCATTCAAAGTTGTGTCTTGCTCGGTTACCGGGCATTCTGATGGCGCGAGGAGAAAGGAGAGGAAGTCAGGCTCAACCATTCTCCAGTTTGGGAATATTGTATTTCAAAGGGAAGTTGAAAAAAGAGCTTTGACCAGGAGTGATTCTGAGGTGATGGATGGTGGGGCAATCTTCTGCGAGAGCAAACCAGTTGCTGCTGTTTGTGGCATTAGAGCCATTTGGGTTACTCCCTCCAACAGGAGAAAACGCATTGCTAGCCAGTTGCTAGATGCTGTGAGGTAAATTTGACTTCACTTGTGTTTCTCATAGGAACCTACAGCCAATCTTCTATAATGACTTTTAACCTGAAAGATAAGTTTTCTGCTAAAACTGCATCAATGTTCTGCTGGCACTTCTCTTCAATGGCGGTTGTAGACGAAGGAGGTTGTTCAATTTTTTAAAGTTCCCCATGTTTATGTTCTTCCAGTGGCAGTAGGTACTGGAGTTGAATCTGCCAAATCCTCATTTCCCTCCAAGCTTCTTTGCAGGAATCATAGCTTCTGATATAGAACTCCTATGTCGTCTTCATCTTTCAAGGCATTAGATGTCTCTTAAGTTCTTTTAGCTGCAAAGACGAGTAAAAGTTTTTATCTTGATTTGTTTCCCCTCTATTTCGATCAGCTTCCTCTTCACATTTGTTCTGAAGAGTATCAGTATACTCACTCAGCAGAACCTTTTCTCTGTCCTGCATTACATTCATATACATTTTCCGCAATCAGGTTCATCTTCTGCTGTTGCCTGCTCTTTTCTTAGTGTATCATTCCCTTGCTGTTTTACAATTTTTTTTTGAAGAACTATCTGCCTTGTTGATTGGTGGGTGCTGGCTGACTTCCTAATATTCAGTAGCAGTGGAAGATAACAGTCATGTGTGTAAGGATGAAAATGATGGTTTACTCATTTTTTTCAATAGAGTTTTGCTATTTGACCTGAGAGAAATAAATCTGAAAGGCAAAATGCAAAAAACAAAAACATTTACATTCATACCTTTTGTGCAAAAGAGGCAAATCACTTTTTATACATTTACATTCAATATTTTTCCTTGTATAACCGCAATCACCTGGGGTATTTGAATGATGCAAAGATTCAACCGAGAGTCAATAACAACATATATATTCATCTAGTACACAGATAACAGGAAATGGCATTAGTAATATCATATCTTTGAAGCTTTTAATACTAGATACGTTGAACTTGTATTCATCAGTTGAATATTCTTGAATAGATTGCCAACTTATTAACTCTTTTTTGTACTGAACTCATGGCAGGAAAAGTTTCTGCACAGGCTGTGAGTTTCAGCATGCTCAGCTAGCATTCTCTCAGCCAACCTCAGCTGGAAAGGCATTAGCATCTAGTTACACTGGTGCTGGATCATTCTTGGTGTATAAAGCCAATAAAACAGGCATAGAGAAAGAAAAATGATTACAACAAGTGAAAATCTGATGCATACCGCTGCACTGACGAGTAAATGATGTTGTCCAAGTTCATTCAATGGCGTGATTTGTTATCTTCATTATTATTTCTGTGATGTCGGAGGAGATAGAGATTAAAGGCGAATTGAAGAACTAAAATCAGGAGCCAACAAATTCCAAGGAGTAGCGGCCTTATTATACTATAGGTTGTGTAATTGGTAAATTTTTTATAATCTTGTTTAAGTTCCGTTCTTGTGCTGAGATTGCACTAATGATGTAACTAGATATAAGTTTAGTATTGTGCAATTATATTTTGATGGGTCTAGACTGTTGGATTTTTGGTTTAATCCTGTTACTCCGGATGAATTTTGGAAGAAAGGAAAATATTGTGAAATGCTTCATAGATGTCCTGAAATATGACTTGTTTGTCGAACAAGTGAATGGGATGGTCCCATGATTCTGATTTGTTAGTCTGAACTTGTTTAGTATGCTCAGGTCAACAATGTTTAAACATTCGTCACGTGTTTCAATTATATGGTTACTTGTTGACGTGTTGGTGTTGATTCAAATATTGCACCAGTCTGTTTAGTATCGGAGGACAGCCGACTGTGGGATATCTTGGGAAACCAAAATGTTACCATGAGAAATAATTTTATATTCTAATTTTGTAAAATACTCAATCATTTTAATGCAATATGACAATAATTTTTTTTTTGGTAATATGACAAACAATTCAGGGTCATGATAGTGGATGAGGATAGTGAGTATGTTGGTACTAGAGATAGAGAATGAGGAAGAAGTTGAAAGAGAATGCAGCATAGTTAATTTTGACAGCTTGTTGTGGAACAAGGAGTTAAAATAGCAGAAATTGAAACTTCGTAGCATGATTAAGGGGTCCCAATTTTGATACTGGTTGATATCCAGAAGACTAGTTACTAACATGGAGTGGCCAGTGGAAGAGACAAACGATATGCGAATTAGACTGGGGATGGTCATAGAGTCTTAGCTAAGGGTCTATGCAAGAAGGTGAAATTGGAGGTAAATGGAGCTAATTTTGTGATTGATACACTGCTAATTGATTTGGATGGTCAAAGAGTCCTAGCTCAGGCTGATTTACGTTTAAACAAGTTGCAAGATACAAGGTTTTAAACTGACTCAAGCTTGTGATTTTAACGTGTGGTAGACTCTTTGGCTCACAGTGCCCATTATCTTAGTTTTGCTATTCATGTGCTGGATTACCCCAAGGGAGTGTGAGAGTCTAAAAGACCAGGACTTGTCTGAGGCTTTGTCCTCAAGTAATTGTAGTGTTGTGTAGTTTCTTTTTTTGGGACGTTTGCCCCTCTAGCTCACCTAATCTTTTTTTATTTCTTTGGGTCTCCAAATTGATTTTATATATGAACGTTTATGAAAGTTGTGTACAATAATTTGTGAACTATATGTATTGATAAGTTTGTCAATATTTAAAAGAATAATGTGTAAAATGAAGTATTTAATAAAATCTGTAATACAATTACCTTTAATCTTTTTGTTATATCTCATAAATTTATATTGTTTTTTGTTACACATACAGTCAATTATAAATCACTGTGTTGACACATCATAAATAAAATAAAATAAAATAAGGAAGTACCAAAAAAGAATTATAGCAAAATATGATTGGAAGTTTTTTTTGGTTTAGGAATATGAATGGATGTTTGTATAACTCTTCACATTATTAATGCATATAAATTAAATTATTATAAAATATTGTACATTGAATATAAATAAACTCGTGCAACGCTAAGTATAACATTTAGTATGTTAGTAAAATTTTCTTTACGAAAAAGCAAGTTAAGAACTTATAAAAAGTTTGGTTAAAAAAATTAAATTCACTTAATAATATTTTCATATGATTAATATTATATATTATTAAAATTACTTTAAAAAACATCAAAATATATTTTAATAAAAAACTTATTAATAGTATTAGTTATTAATTGAGTTATAAATTTTAAATACAGTTAATGATAATTAATTTTATAAAGTATTGAAACTGTTTCTAAATTTATTATTGAAAATAACTTAAAATATTTGATAAAAAGGTCAGAATAAAAATTAATTTATTTTATTATAATTTTATTTGTATTATATTTTATTTATACCTCAATATTTATTTAAAATTCAAAGTATAGTCTATATAAAATAATTCTTACGATCTTTAAAGAATATAAAATTCATTTCAGGAAGCACTAGTTGCTCCGTTATCTAATACTAAATAATTTTATGGATTTAATTTATTTTAATTATTAAGTATTTAAAAATTAAATATATAATTAAAATATTTAATATTAAAATTAATTCATAACAATATAATGATTCACAATAGCTTTTTGAGAAAAATAGTCAAAAGTAGTTATGTGGCAGTTTATGTTTTTTTCTAATTACTCTTCTAATTTTGAACTGGTGGAATTAATATAGGAGGTAAAACTCTCTACTAAATATTTAACGCAACTGCATTCACAAAGACTCAAAATTGAGACGAGACTTTTGCTTAAATTAGAACAACCTCGTCTCAGTTGATTTACGCGTTTGGTGGAATACTTTATGTTTTTAATATTAACTATTAAATGGAAAAACTTATATATATTAATAATATTACTATTTAATCTTAACATTTGTTTAAAAAAAACTTAACATTAGTCAATGACAATGTTGTTATTGATTTTTATTTCAATTTTTTTATTTAAGTTATTTAATTATTGATAGTAATAATTTAATACAAATGTTGATTTTAATTGAGTAAATTTCTTTATATTTAATGATAGTTTTTAAATACCAAGGCCTTCTTAATTACACCTTCAATCCCTATAAGGTTATGTTAAGATAATACACTTACTGTGATTACATGTAATGAGATTAATTAATATTTGATTTTTTAATTTTTTTTTAGTAAAGCTCAAATATATATAAATAACAAGCTTTAGGAACGGTGAGGGTATTTATTATTCATTCTCTTCTAATGTGCAAAATACACTAAAAGTTTACCATAAAGCTGCATTATAAGATACAGTTTTCCACTACGAATTTGATAAACTTTCTTGTCACAATTATCTCTGTTATATTACGTTTTTAACGTTTTCCTCTTTTAAAAAAAAATTACATTTTTAACAATTAATTTACCAAATGGTCGGTAATTATTAATATTGAACCTAATGATAAATTAAATTACATTAAAGGAATGATTTAAAATAAAATATTGAATAAAATATCTCAATGTGCTTATTCTTCATGGCTAGATATAATACTCGTGCATTGCACGTGCTTATTTACAATGATTTTTAACATTATATAAAAATTATTATCTAAATAAATATTAAAATAATTTTAAATTATAAAATATAATAACATGAAAAATACGTGTTGAGACATTTCAATAAATAGTATTAGAGTTCTCTTCATGCAAATAATTAATATTACTCAAATTTAATAGTTGATATTTAATAATTAGCATTAAAGTAATTTTAAAAATTTAATAATATGAAAAATTATTAAGTGAATTTAGAAAATTTTAAATCAAGTTATTAATATCATCAAATAAGTTATAGTAACATATTTTTATACATTTTATCAACAATAAAGTAATTTAAATTTTTTAAATTATAATAAGTTATAAATTTAATAGCTTAAAATATTATTTAGTTAATTTTAAATTTATTTAACTTTGGTCATAATTATTTAATAGATTAATAAATATATTTAAAGAATTGTTTTCAAGTAATACACAAGTAAATAGTAAATACCTTATAGAGTTATAGCAATATTTTTTTAATTTTAACACTATTTTATCTGTATTATTTATTAGTAAAGAATATATATTATTAATTATTTTTATTCTTAATATCTGTTTATATATTAAAATGTTACATAGTTTTATTTTAAATTTTTTCTTCAATTTGTGATTTCTTTTTGGTACATACTGAAAGAACAAAAGCAAGAAAAACTACAAGGCTACACTAAAGCATTCTGACACAAAAGCAAAAAAACATAATAAATAGAGATCTTTCAAATAAGCAAAGAAAAACGCGTTTGAAACGCTTGTTTCGCTAATTCTTCAATTATGATTGATAATTAATATATTAACTATTTTAATTAATACTTAATAGAGATTTTTTATAAGAAACCGAAAAGTAGATAATTAAGAGTTGATATAATTAATAACATAAATTAACTATCAATAACTTATTACTATTGTTATTACAAAGCTTAAGAGAATTTGACTGATATACAATACCATGCGTTGCACGATTTTTTTATAATATTTTATGACTATAAATTTTTAAATCATGTATTAATTATTATAATATATATACATGCAATAGGTGTCGGTCACTACATCTGAATCAAAATTATGAGAGTAATTTAACACACTAAAAATATATAAAAAATTTCATTATAAAATTTAACGTACTTAGTTATATTAAGATATTTGAATAAATAGTCTATTCTAAATAACATCAAGTGTATATTCTATATCTTTTAAAATACTTATATAATTATGATATATATTTATTTATTTAATATATTTAATTTTTTTTACAAAATAGCACGGAAAACATTATAGTTAATATATTAAACAGCATATATAATCATTAAAAAAGTAGTTACTTTATTTTTTTATTTTGATTAATTTAAAAGCTTACAAAATATTTGTCAAAATAAATTTACACCGATATCTCACTTTCTCTTCCATTTTATTTTCACTCATATTTTCTCCTTATCTTTTTCTATTTTTCTATCACATTATCTATCATATCTCACATTTCTTTCACATTTGTTCATATCTCTCTCCTTGGGTGTTGACGAACCAGTGTTGATAGATTATTATTGAAGGAACTATTTCCATCTATGAAAGAGAACTTTTTTAAGGACAACAAAAGACCAATCACATTCAAGTATCTTAGGAGCGTGTTTAAAAAAGTGTGTGGCTAGTCTCCTCATACTATATGACAGTTCTTTTGTAAAAATAAAATCTTTTTAAAGTGAGAGTCTAATAATTACATAATTAATAGTGTACAAATAAAAGAAAATACTAGAAAGATGTGATTTTACAATCCATAAAATATTAAATGTGCATTTAATTTTAGTATTTTTTATTCTATAAAAAATAAATTATTTACATATATCCTTTTAAGTTTTGTAAAAATATTAAAGGTGCATTTCTTTTTCATATTACTTTATAATAAATAAAGCTATTAAGTGTATCATTTAAAGTTTAGCAAGACTAAAATTGAATGATCCCGGTACAACAGGGGTGCATTCCATATATGATGGGTTAATTTCCAATAAAGTAACATGTTAATAATAATAATAATAATAATAATATTATTAATAATAATAATAATACTAAATAATACTAATAATATTAATATTATTATTGGTAATAATATTAATAATAATATAATATTATTCATAATATTAGTATTATTATTATTAATAACACTAAATAATAATATTAATAATACTAATAACAATAACAATAATTAAGGTGTAATATTTGTATGTTGCTTCTCTTCCCCCCACTTTATATCTCCCCCACTCAATATTTTCCCATTCATTTGCTCTCTCTACTCTCTCTCTGCCACCCCTTATTCACAAATACCTTATGGCTGAGATGTCTGCACCACCACCACCACCTCCACCGCCGCTACCACCACTAGCGCCATTAGGTTGCGGCAAGCGCAGGAACAAGAAGAGGGGCAACAAAAGCAATGCACAAGCACCAATCTGGTTAACAAAGTCAGATCCAGACCTACCAAAGGTTTACTTTGCTCTACTTCTTTCGGTGATTGTATATATATTCTGATTATTACATGACATGTTACTTAATTACCATGACTTGTTTTTCTTTGGTATTAATTTAATGTGTCTTTTGAATTGCAGAGTTTTATTCCAACTCCTCCGGTATCTGGATTCCAACCTTATTATGGTGCAGGTGCTCATATGGTCGGAGCTGGGCCTTCTAAAGGCTACAACCATTCCCCATTTTGTTTGCCACCTCAACCTCAGGTGATGACTTCTTTTGTTTGTTCTCCTAAGGGCCCGTTTGGTGGACTGTAATCAGTTGTTTGTTGCGTCAGCAGGATAGGATAACACTATCTTGTCTTTTATCCTATCACGTCCATCATGTGTAAAAATTATCGTGGGAGTTGTGATAGAAATTACATGATAGGATATCAGTTTTTTATTTGTTTATTACTGTAACTCATAATTAATTACAATATTTATATTTTATATAATTTATAATAATATTAATTAATAAATATTTTTTTATTTTAATATTATATTAATTTCATTACTTATCAATTACTAGTTGTTATTGTTAAGTTAAAATTATTTAGTTGCTTATATATTTAATTAAAAAATAAAATGATTTATAAATGGTGAAAATATTGGATTTGGTCATATGAAATAATAAAATATTCACTATCACTTACTACTACTTAGTTAACATTATTTTTTGTTATTTATTATGTAATAAGAATACACAAAATAATTTTTCACACACAATAAAATAGGCTACTCACATATAAATATTAATTTTTTAATAGTAAATATAGACTAATTTTATATTATCATATGCTATTATTTAAAATTATTTCTCTACTTATATAGTTATAATTAATACTTAAAATATAAGTTAACTTTGAAAGAATAATATCTTTTAATAAATTTTAAAAATTTAATTAATTTTTATTGCTGATCACTTACGCCTGCTAAGTTAAAACTCATTGGTTACATATATAATAAATTTAATTAAAATAGACTCCCTTTAAAAAAATCAAAATAGCTGAACTAATTTAATTTTAGTTAATATTAAAACATGGACTCATTAATAAAAATGTAAAAATAATTAAATTTAATAGAATAGTCACTTGTTTTAAAAACTTTTTAGAAAATTAAATTTTAAAAAATATTATGTATTTTATATTTTAAAGGAAAATTTGATACATTTTTCTTTGTTTGTATCATATCTCATCAATATCATGTCCACCTCAAACGCATGATAGGATAAGAGCTTATCATGCTCTTATCATATCCTGTCATTATCCACTATTTTATCTCATCCTGCTCTTATTTTATCATGACCACCAAATGAACCCAAATTCCACCTACCCCTAGAGAGATATATAATAAAAAAAAATGAGAAATATGATAATTGATGTGATATGAAAAGAGACACATGAAAAATGAAAGTGAAAATTAGATGAAAGAGAGTAGGGTGTAAATGAATCAAAACCCAAATGGTAATCTTGATTTGTCATGTGTATTTAGCTTAAGGGTGAGTGTTTTGTATCTACATTTCTACACATGCTTTCATTCTCTTTCTAGGGATTAATCCCTGGATTTTCTGCTCTCCAACCTATATGTTCCTTAACTCTTACCACTTGAGTTATCATTCAGGGATCAAAACAACTCATATTAGTATTTTGCCCATAATTGATTTTCGCTTTAAAATCAATTGTGGAATAATTTTCAAACATGAACTCCTTCTACAATTGATTTTAAAGTCAAAATCAATTTTTGAAAAAAATTTATGTGGGTAGTTTTGAAGCGCCGATTCTAAATGAAAATCAATTTTAAAGAGAAGTTAACGTGAGTATTTTGTGATAGTGATAATTTAATTTAAGGGAAAATATGGTTGATAGAAATGTGCAGACACTAGTGGTTGTTGTGAATGAAATGAAAGATTAAGTTAATTTGGTTTGGAATTGGATTATGAGATTGATGTATGCATAAATGTACATGGGCATTGGTTGCAGGTGGCTATGGATGTGTTTCAGGACCCTGTAAGATTTTTGGGCATCACCAGACGCGGTACTGGCGTCTTCCATCCTGCCCCTCAACCTCGAAACTCCACACATAACAACAATAACAATATAGGTCAGTTATAACCTCTTTTGCTTCTATCTCTTTTTTTTAAACTAATTATGCATGTATTCCTTTCAACAAACTTTTAATATTACAAACCTTCATCATTATATCTCAACTTTTTAGCTATCTCCAATTCAATTTTACCTTTTTTGCTGTCTCTATTTCAATATCAATATATGAGCTTTTTAGTGCTAGCATTCCTCTTGGTTTAACTACTACTTAAACATCATTGAACCATTAAATTATGAATCTGTACCTTCATCGGTTTAGTTTCATCTAGAAAACTATGAGTTAGTTACCCATTGCCTATAGATTATGACAATCTCTCAAGCATCGTCGTCTGCAAAGGAAAAATGACAAAATTAAACTCTCTCAAGGCAAGGCTTGCAATCTCAATATGGATTCTTAACATACCTTGCCCACGCTCAAAGCTGGATATATGGAGCATGAAGTTTGCTTGGATATATGTAGAGTCATCAAAATGAGATGGAGCTGATGAGCCAATCCACCCAAACTCATATTGGGTGAGGTTGGCAAAAACAAGACTCATATTTACCTTGAGTCATTTTAACCTGACCCACGTAACCTAAGAGTCAAATCGGTTCAAATTGGGTTAGACCGAGTTGACCCAATTTTTTAATTACTTATTATTTATACAAATTAAAAAAGAAAAAAGAAATGAAAAATTCTAAAAAATGGGTTGCCTAATGGATCAATAAAATTATTTATAAAAAATAAACAATTTTTATAAAATTCTAGATTCATTCGGCTCTTTTTTAAGCAAATTCACTCATCTTAAACATTATTGATCAACCTATGATTAAGTTAAGTTATCCACAGAAGTAATTTAGAAAACCACTAGATTTTTTTTTCACTAAACTATAATCAATCTTTTGACTACTGCTAGAGTGCCTTCATGTCCTTCAAACCCTTACTCTGCTGGACATAGCCAGCCACTGCCGGTTACCGGCGTCGTTGTTTTGTCGGAGCTGCCACCAGTAGCTCAATAAGTCAAGCTCTGTTTTTTACTTGCTTTCTATGATAACTAGAGTAGACAGTCAACAATCACTCAAGTGGGTTGTCATTTTTTCTTGCTTGTGTCCATCTCTGTCACTCTATTATTCTACACTGCTAACAGATTATTATTCTATCATGAGTCCATCACTTGAAATCATTTTTTTCCTTTTCTTTTTGGTGGCTTGTGTTTTGAAATAGCTCATGTGACTTTTCATTGATTTAAAATAGTTTTTAATTACTTTTCATTTTAATTTGTATTGATTCTCACAGGACGCTGACTTCGAACTTTTTCCTCGTTTTCTCCCATTAAGTTTTTTTGCTACATTTAAAATATTTAATTTATTTTCTTTAAAGCTTACTGACCGTTTTCTTCTAAATTTCATTTTGCTTTAATTACAACTTTAATCTCTTATTTTTTAGTTTGTGTAACCTCGGTCCCAGATATTCAAAACGATCAATTTAAATTCCTTAATTTTTTTATATGATTTTAGTCCCTCCATTAGCTTATCATCTAATTGTTAACGGCAATTACTATTTTTACCTCTTCTTTTACTATCTGCACTACCCTCAAAAGTATCACATTACCGCCACAATACTATGAGTAAATTAACAAAACCTCAATAGTCCTGCTCTCATTCCCTGTTCCTGCAGAAAATGCAAAGAAGAAATAAAAAATTCTGTGTAATCACTTACTCCACATCACCATCCACAATTAATGTCTAGCTATCTATAATAATTCTTATACAAACAAAAAATTGCAAGCAACAGATTCTAAAATCAAAGCACATGTAAATGAACACTTATCATCCTTGGAAATTAAGCTGAAACAGATTCATAACTAAACCTGTTATGCTATCTAGTACTCCTCCCAGAAGATGGTGATCCTCCACTCCCAGATCCACCACCATACATGTGACTCTGATGTTGATGCCCCATCATCATCATCATCATCACATGGGAAGATGACATCCCATGACCATAAACCCCACCACTGTCACCACCAGCATTATTCACATCCTTCTGTTCACTCTGACTCCTTCCTCCCCCCACCACCACACCAGTTTTCTCCCCCCCCGCCCCCCCATCTCCCTGTACTTATGCAGGTAAATCTTCAGCGGCTCCACATAATCTTCAAACCCAAGCGTGGTCATGGCTAACAACACCAACACATCATATATACTCGTTCTAGACAAACGAGTTAGCTCTAGGTTCATTAAATTCAACTTATATGTCATAACACTTGTTTTCTTCGAAAATCCTAGTTCAAGGTTCCGAAATTATGTTTTTCGTGTTTAAAAGTGTTAATATAAGCTTGGAAATGAGTTTAGAAAGCCCAGAAACGTCAAAGACTGAGTTTTGGAAATTCCAGCATACCTTCGTCGGAGAAGATGAAGACGACGGCAGCGGTCACGGTGGTGCTCCTCGCCGGCGACAAACCAGTGGTGGTTCTGTAACCGCCTTGCTTCCAGAAGAAGAGTGGTGGTCGTGGCGTGTCAATTGGTGGCCAGAGGGGGGAGAGAAACGTCGTCGAAGGTCGTGATTCTCCGGCCAAGTAGCCGGGAAATTCAAAGCTACGGTGGCAGCAAAGAACAACAACCCAGAAACGGATTAAACGTACCCATAAACTTGCCAAACTCTCCAGAATTGATTCCTATACTTCCAGAAACATTTTGATGGTGGTTTCAAAGGGATTTGAGAGGAAGTTTTCGAAGAACATGTTGAAGTGAAATGAAGAACAACTTGGGTTTGTAGAGAGAAGTTAGAGCTTCTCTCTCTTCCCTCAGAGCAGTAGAGCTTCGGGACTGCAAGAGGGAAATGTTGTGAACACTCATAATTGAAGGTCTTGAAGCATCTATGTGATTTGGGTTTGAAGTGAGGGTATGATCATTAGGGTGGTGCACATAATAAAAGGAGGAGTGAAAATAGTAACTGCCGTTAGCATTTTAAATCAAGCATTTTAAACATTAGGGAACCAAATCGCACAAATGTGAAACATAAGAGACTAAAATTACAATTAAGCATTTAATTTTTCTATCTTTATTTAATCATTCCATAAATGTTGTCAAATATTCCTTAGTTTACATGGTTTTGAAAATGACTTTTTGATACAGATATTATTCTAATATTTCTTTGTGTTCAAATGTTTCCAAATAATCCTTATTACAATTTGTTTGTTTTGGTATTGGTTGCCATGTATTTTGGGTGCGGTCTAAAACGTAGGATATGAGTGAGAAAGTAGAATTTACGGTTGATATATTATTATTTTATTAAATGATTGAGATTAACCGAATGAAATTTCAAGCATATCCTTGTCTTTTTCACTCCCATACTTGAGTTTTCTCTGCACGAGTTTTAATTCATTCACCCTCCATTTTTTCTTTTATCTAATTTGCCCTTGCATTCTTTTTTTCTCTTTTTTTTATGACGCTTTTTCTTTCTAGCTCCAACATCACCCTTATTCCTACCCCAAGTTCCATTTCTTCTTTGCACGCCTTCTCCAGGCCCAAGGTCCATTTTTCTAAAATAGGCAAAAAATTATGTCGATTCAAGGTACCCTAATTAAACCAAATAACACAAATCATGACAAACAAGAGCCTCATTAAATGTTGTTGTAATTACTCGTCGTTGGTGCCAAAGCTTAGTCTACAGTCTTGGTGACCACGGTGGAGATGGTCCCATTGTCATGGCAGAGCAGAAGACATCAATCTTGACATCCAAGAGGTTTCGATACCAAATGTTGGTGTTGACGTGGTTGCAGAAGTTAAATGGGTGGTTTTTAAAAGAGGAAGACATGAATGTCGAATTGAAAGGGATGGAAAAAGAATGCGGGGAAAGAAAATGACATTTATGAAATTTATAAGTAACTTAAGGTTAAATATGTCATTTATGAAGTGACGCGCCAATGTTCTACATTTTTCATAAGACATAGTAGACAACACTATTTTTGTGATCTAATTGTTTGTTACATGGTTCTTTTGTTATTTGAAAAAAAATCGTGAGCCAACCCGCCAACCCTACGACGGGTCGAGTCGGATTGCTCTTTTCTTGGCTCAATAAAAAGTGAGTCAGTTGGTTCAGCCTATTTTCCCTCCAACCCGTGGTGAGCCAACCAGTGCGAGTCGGGTTGACCCACTTTGATAGCTTTAAATATGTGTGTGGATCATTTATGGATGACTCAATAATAGATTCAAGACCGGCTCTGATAGAATCTAAGAATTCGGGTGAATCTTAACTCTACCCCAATGCAAACTCGTAGGCAATGATTGATCTACCATTTACATGGATCTTTCACAATATTTCTATTGCAATGCATGTAGTTGCATTTGTGTGGCGACCAAGATCAAGGCATTATCCAAAATTAATTAACATAAAGGTTAATAATTTTATGCTTGTCTCATGGTAGGAAGGAGGAACGCAGAAGGAGCTGAAGTCACTTATCAGACTCGGAGAAGCGAAAGCACCTCAGAAGGGAATGATAGCTCTGACAAGGAGGATGTAAGCGATGAGCATGACCTCTGTGCCAAATTAGGCTTGCCTCTTGAGTGGACGTATTAGCGCAACATTATTTAAGGTCGCCATTTCTGAGCAATAAAATAATGAAAGTGAGGAGGGCAAGATCAAATAATCTTTTGGTTATAGTCTTGGAGAAGGTGACTTTAGAATGTAACTGGATCTATAGACCCAAAAATAAGAATAAAGGACATGAGTTTCTCAACCATGTGATTTTGGAACGCAATTATGCTCTGTTATTTCATAATTATAAAAGATAGACAACTTATTAATTGGTGATATTTTTTTTTTGTCTATTTACTTCAAGTAAATGATGGTAAATGAGTTGATATGTGGTAGCGGCCCAACAACTAGGCCCAAGAGACTCACGACAAGACCTATCCACCTGAAGGATTATGTTGATAAATAGTTTCCTTTTCTTTATTTAAAATGTTAATTTGTCTCAGCTCTAGCAAGTAGGATTAATGAATGAAGTGGGCTAGCCACATGAGGCCCGAGGCCTAAGTCTGAGTAGGAACTTTAAATAGCTGTATTCACCTATCTTTTGGGGACAATGAGAAATTTTCAGAGCAATGCTCACCCAGTTATACATAACACATAATACACAAACTCTATACTAGGGTTATAAACTCCCGTAGTCGCCGCTACAAATTTAGGGATCTACCAACTGGTGCTTTCATTGCTGCTCTTTATGCCTCCAGCAGATCAACACACGACGGAGGATGTACTTTCTCCCTTAGTTGTATTTTTGTTGTGAAATTGCAGACAAATACGAGTTGATGTTGACAAATTGCATTCGCAATGCCATTTAGGGGACTCCCAAATACTATAAGTTGTGGTTGCAAGACCGTAATTTAAAACCTTGTATGCATTCAAGAGACCACAAGACAAAAGTGTCACTTCCTACTAAAACCTGATCAATTTGATGGTAAAAATGGTCAGCGGGGTAGGTAGTGTGGATTTTCGGGTGAAGTAACATAAAATGTCAGCTTTAAACGTGTGATCAGACATGTGCGAGTCTAGTAACAAACTTCCTCCAGGATTTAAACTAACCGACACGTTGTGAAGAGTGAGGTAATGAAACTAAAAAGGAACAAAGAGGCGAGATGGTTGTTGCCCCGAAATTGCACAATCTCTATTATATAAGTTAAGGATCAAGATCCTTTGTCATCAAATGGTATCTTATTTCCTATCTCAACTAATAAAATTATGTTATATCGATTAGTGGGACTGTAAATGAGACATTATTAGGGGACAGAGGATCTTAATCCATAAGTTAAATAATATTGGCAAAGATTGTAAAATATTAGTTTCTCAACATCAATTTTCATTAATTATTTATTATTTAATGAGATAAGGAAGAAAATAGAGTGAAATGAGAAATATGATAAATAACGTGATAAGAATAGAAGAAAGTGATAGTAAGAGAAGATGAATCAAAATGAAATGGAAAGAGAAAATATTTTAGTTCAATTCATTCTATTCCTTTTCATATTCTTCATGACATAGGTATGTTTGGATTCCCATTGTTCTCAAGGTGAATCTACGTTAAAGCCAATGTGTCAAAATCATACTTCTTCAATCTGCATTAAACTTAAACATCGTAAATTCTAGGTTTTTCACCGTTGCCTTAAAATGCGTAAAATAACGTCTATGTTACTCTAATGCCAAACCAACCATACACATAGTAAAGAAGTAATTTGTTTTTCCCCTTTCCCTGTTTTTTTCAAGATAAAGAAAACCACTTGACTGATGTATTGAATTAATGGTATGCTAAATTGCAAGTAATCAATTTGAGCTGGCTCTCAGGCAATTTGTTTTTATTTCTTTGGCAAACATGAAATATTCTATTCATGCAATACAACACACAGGTAGGCTTACTATTCAAAGAAAAAGTCAAAATCCAAAAGATTAAACAATTCTTTGAGATACCCAAATATTTCTCAAAATAAAAGAAGGCAAAAATGATTAAAAAAAAAGAATGCTTCATCATTGTGGTTAACATATATATCTGGATTCTGAAAATTCCAACAAGCTGCAAACGCAAAATTAACCCTTAAATTCCAAAATGTTGATCAAGATCATGATGAACATCATCATCATCATATTATTGAGATCAACGATCATCACATAGCAATAGATCCATCATCATCATTATGTAAAGAAGTAGAACGTTTTGATTGTGAATCCTTCATTATAATTCTCCGCATGGCCTTGGTTGGAACTAGGGGTGTACAGGACAAGGACAAGGACAAGACTCTGTCTCTTAACTCGTCCTGGCCCATGTTCCTTAAACTCACATCTCTTCAGGTTTAGGAACGGGTTCGGGTTTAAAAATTGAACCCGATCAATATTTAGGGTCGAGTGAAAATCAAGTTGAACCCGTCCTACAAACACTATTTACACACTAACTTCAAAATTTGGTTTTATATATTTTCATTTATAGTCTGGTTTCAAGTGAATATAATTTGTATTCTTTTATCTAATTAAGTATATTGTTATGAAAAACTTCAATTCTATATAGTTTCTTCCATAAGTCATTGATAGGATAGAAATTAGTCTTTTTATAAAATGATATGTTTTTTATAATTTTTTGGTAAGATTTGAAATTGATATTCAATTTATCTTTCGGGCCAACCAGACCCGTAATTTTGCGATCGGGTCTGTGTTAAACCCGCACTTCATCGGGTCTCTCCGAGTCTAGGGATGGATTCAGGTTTAGAAACTTACCCTATAAATATTTAAAGTCAGCTAAAAGTCAAGACAAACTCATCCTAACCCGTCTGCTCTTAGTTGGAACATTTATCCTTGGGCTTTCTCTCCGCCAGAGGCTATATGATGGCCCACCAACTTCAGACCCGGTCCCACCAAAATTCTTCCTGACGGTGAGTTATCATCGATGGGGAACATAACGTTAGCAATCTCCAATGTCACGAACTCCTCAAATATAAACATCCTTAAACTCGAAGCAGCCGTGTGTTACAAGGAACATGAAGTGCTCGCTCGTGAGACTCCGATTGTGCCGCAATACGTGATGGAAACGGAGGTTCTTGTTGTTGGAGGAGAAGAGGTGAAGGAGGTGAATTTGAAGATGAACACTACGGGATGGGAGAAGGACCAGCCTATTGTGGATGATACGGTGATCCATGATATTGCTGAAGATATGCAAATTGGGATCACGAGGTTCAGTTTGCACTTGAAGGTTATGGGGGAGGTTGAGATTGGTGATGGGTGGGTCGCAAGTTTGCTATGTATCCAAGATGCAATAATTTGAGAGTGAATTGAAGTTTCAACAGGGTGAGGTGGTGGCGATGATTGACCCTAAGCCAAGAGAGTGTGTAGGACTTATTGAATGGCAACCTGTAAGAGACTCATTGTAGAGATTAGAGAAAACAGAGGATAGAGAATAACATGAACTCATTAGAAAATGAATATTGTATAAGTTATGAGATTTTGAGAATGAGATTGTGGGTTTTTATTGAGAGTGTTGAAGAAATTGATTTGTTTTGAGAACTATACTATCATTTTCTAAAATTAAAATAGAACGTTTTATAGAGAAATGACTATAAATATAAAAATGCTTTTTTTTTTCTTTTCATAAAACTTAAAGTGCAATTTTAAAAATTAGTGTTGCTCTAATTGTAAAATTAAAAGCAAATTTAATAGAAAGATCATTGGTGATCTTCAACTTCAAGGACCACCGTATAAGGTACATGCAAAATTTCACAATCCTTTGATCTAATTTAGCTTAAGAAAAATACTTTTAATCAATGAATGAATTCACCAATGCTAATAACCATTGATTTCTCTCCATAGGCTTCATTACAAGTCTCCCCCTTTCACTTTTTCCCGAAACGTTGTTTTCACCTTCCTTTGCCACTCTTCTTTCCCGGCCGCCCTCCCCTAATTAGCCGCCCCTTTCCTTGCTCCTCCCCCTCACTCTCCTCTAACGCCCATCCCCCTCACATTCCTCCACCACCCCTTCACCCCCTTAACCTTGCTTGGTCGTGTATCCATGTTATGAAAAGGTTTGTCACAGTGGAACCAAAGACAAACCTCAAGTTCTCAAAGAGAAATGTACCCGAGTACCCGCTATATAGAAAGGGACATTCGCACACTATATGGAAAGGGACAACACGCAATATATGGCAATGACACATCTCAAAGCATATACACTGGGTTAGCAATGTGTTGCACATTTACTGTTTTCTAGGCCGAGATTATAGAGGAGTTACGAAATTAGAATTATAGGAATATTTTTAATGTTTTGATATATTGTCTGAAAAGTGAGACACACTATATAGGAATTACATAAATATATTGTTTTGATATTGAATACTTATTGTAAGCATGAGAACGAATTAATATAATAGAAATAAATAAATAACCGTACCATATAATATTATAATGTGACCAGGGATGACAATGGGTCTGGTCAGAGTTGGTTTTACTTACACTGTACCTGAACCCGAACCTAAACCCAACAGGTTCAGAAAAGTGAAACTCATTCTTGACCCAATCAGAAGTTTCAGATTTACCCTACTCTAAACCTGTAGTGAACCGAACTCACGCCCCGACCAACCTGATGCATAGGTTTTTTGCGGGAAAGCAAACGCAGCTTAGACTTGTGTCATTATGTTGCATAAAAAACTTGTTTTATGTCATTTTGAAGAAAAAAAGACATGTGATAATTTGGTGTTCAAATATGATTGTTTGTAAAAATATGATACCTTACTGCAAATCTATCCTAATTTGTTAAGCATGGATAAAAAGTTGAATATCGTATTACATCATTAGAACACAAAATGTCAGACTAAAAGTCCATATCATATTAGAACCACTAAATTTCATAATTTTAGGTATATCATGCGGGTTCGGGTCAGGTATCACCAATCCCAAGCCAAACTCGATTTTAAACATCGAGTAAAACCCAAACCCAATTTGTAAAACCCTTTATTTTTGTAAATTGCACTTTGGTCCTTGAACTGTTTGTAATTGTGATTTATCCCTTGGGGTTTATAATATTATGATTTGATCCTTGAATATTTTGATATTGAAATTTGATCCTTGATTGAATAGAATTTATGGTGCTTGAATTATAAAAAGATGAGCTTTGGTTTAGTGGTTGAGACTTAGGTATTTCGCTTACGGGGCGAAGGTTCAAATCTTGGTTAAGTGCTATTCTTGTTTGTACTAGCTTGCAAGGAGGGAAGAAGTCAGCATTTTCTTCCTATTTTTACTATCTTTGGGTGCGTGCCCACTCAGCTAATTTGGTTGGGCATTTTCTCTTTTAAACCACTTTAATTAATTTGAAAACAGAATAGTTTTGTTAGATTAAAAAGATGCTTTAAAGATACTGCTGAAAAATAGAAAATAAGCTGAGAAAATAACCTCCCACTCACCTAAATTTCGTGCATCATATAGAGGGGGAGCATTCAGAAACTAGCTTCCATTCCCTCACATAAAACATGTTCAATTCTTGAAAGAAAACCCTAACCAAGTGCTGCACCATTTCCTCTGTTGCTGCCAAGTTCTTCTACACCTTCTGCTGCCATTTCTCCTCCTTGTTGCTGGTGCATCCATCTTGGAGAAAGCCTTGGAATCCTCTAACATTCTGAGTTCTACTCTTGTTTGAAAACTCGGTTTCAACCGAAAATCGTTTCTGTTTTGGGGTTCAAATTTTCCTTTTCAAAGCCGGAGCTTGAGCACAAAATTATCTTCATTTCTGAGACGAGGACGAACATTGGAGCGTAGAGGACGACACAAGACCGTATGTTCCATTCCGGAGCCATACTCGTGGTTGGATCCGCTCTACACCCTTATTCCTTTACCCTAGCTAATTCAGGACTTTTTGGACGTTGAAACTTTAAATTGAAGAAATTGATTTTTGGCATGTCGTTGTGATTGCCTTTAATCCTGTTTTTGGAAATCCTATTGAGTTGACTTTGAATAATTGCATGATTTATTTACTTGTTGCTGTAACATGTTGTATTTGAACCATGTTGTTATTAAGAAATAAGAATTGAAATAAGGTTGTGATATAACATGTTTAAGAAAAGAAGTTTTGCTAAATTGCATATGAGACTATGACTATTGTAAGGATTATTGTATGAACTGTTGGTTCATGTTGTTGATATTTTATCGTCATAGCATATGCACTACCTAGGATTGTTTAGGATTGATGTGACAAGTCCTTGTCCCGTGGGATCAACCGATGTCAATATGGTGGGTGCTTGTCCCACGTGATTGTCCTGCTCTTGTTCTGGGGAAACCTGGGCTATATCTATGCATATAGTTATTGTAGGAATAATTTGCATGTTTTGGAGAATTAAAAATTAAATGATTTTGGGAACTCTGTTCTTTTTGCTGTATGTTACTGTTGTTGTTTTGTTGTCAACAATTTCTGCTGTATTCTGTATATTCTTACTGCTGTTGTTAAATTTGCTACTACTGTATTTTGTTTTCTGCTGCTGTTTTTACTAGTATTTAAATGTGTTGTATGTTGTTTCTGTTTTCTTAAACTATCACATAGTGATAATTGTTATTTGTTGTTTTTCGAAGTTAACCCTTTACTGTTTGTTATGTGTTTTGTTTGGGCGCTTAACGCCACAGATGAGCAGCGCGAGGAATAAATTGAAGGTTAAATGTTAGATGTTGAAGATGAAGATAAAATGTGAAGAAGCTTGGAGCATTTTATGTCTTGGTTTTTATTTAAAGACTTAGGGAAAAATTATGTTATGCACAACTATTTATTTTTACTATTTCCGTTAGATTATGATAATTATGGGATGATTATTATTTTTTAAATATTTAATGAGCAACGTTTGTGTTTTATGAAAAATTGAGTGTTCTTTTTGAGAGGTTTTATAAACTTAATTTCGCATATTTAAAATGTGACCGCTGACCGGAAATTGGGGCGTTACACAGTCAAAGCAGGTTTTACCCGTCAAATCGGGTCTGGTTCGGGCAGATATATGTTGGTACGGGTTAAATTGCCATCCCTAAATGCGAAACTGATGAATAGAAAAACTTAACAAAATGATTTAAATGTATGACAATAGAGAAAAGACTCTCAAAAGTCAAAATGGTCTAAAATGCATTTGCAGGAAACATAAGTTTAATGAAATGATCAAGGTGTGGATTTCCCAAAATGCATTTGAGACCATTTTGACAGTCTTTTCCCTATTGTCATACATCTAAATTATTTCGTTAAGTTTTTCAATTCATCAGTGTCACATTATATGGACGATTATTTCATTTTTTTACAATTCTTTCCTAATTAGCATCATCGAAACTGAAAGTTAGTTTCGAGCCTTTTAACATCAGCTACGATGCCGACGCTAAAACGGCCGTAACGCTGGTTTTTAGCTCACTAGCATTGGCTTTCAGCTCACGATAATCAGCGCTTTTATTTATTTATGAAATATTAAGAAATTAAGTCAACTAACATTTTAAATTAATGTAAAGTCATCATATTGTATATTTATAAGATAAAAAATAAATAATAAAAATATAAAAATACTCATAGTTCATGTATGTGACAATTCTAACTTCACATTAGATCTTTATTTGAATAAAATATATTTTTATCATATTTAATATATATATATATATATATATATATATATATATAATTTGGTAATTTTTGAGAAATTTCCGGTTCAAACCGGTAAGGCAGTTCAATAGCACAAGTTTTGAGCCGATGATCGGTTCTCACCTAGCCTAAAATTTATTAGCTTTACCCCTACAAATGAACCGGTGAAATCCCGAATGAATAGATCGCACGAGGTGGTCTAGTCTGATTTTCACAACATTGGAATATCATTCACAAATAATATCATAGCTAATAATAGTAAAAAATTATTATACTTATTTACCTGGTTAGATGTATATTATCCAAATATTTTTTACGAAAAAGTACAAGTTGTATATGAAATCCGCAGTGCTATATTGCACGACTATTTATGCAAGAAATGTAAGAATGTTCATGTGAAAGTTGGTAATAGGTGATTACAAAACACTATAAATGAGTGAGTTGAAAAATAAAGCAATATTAACCTGCCAAAGTTCTTGATGAAATTTCATTTTGAAAAGTTCAGCATTTTCCTAAGTGGCATAACTTTTTCATTAAAAATTAATTTTTTTTAATAAAAATCATGCGAAACTTCTGACATGCTGTGCGTCATTCGGTCTTATGGTTTTTGTTCCATAAAGCATTTCATATATGTAAAGTATAAATGATTCATGTATTTATAGTTCAAACAGTTTGTTTTATATAAGGTTTGTTTTATATAGTTTATATTTGATTGTTTTATTTTTTTCCGATGAATAAAAAAAAAGGTTTGATTGTTTTACAACTCCTTCTGCGTTATATCAAGTTGGTTTCTTTTCAATCCATATTTGATATTAACAAATTTCACCATGCATATATTAGCTGTAAGAAATTCATCATCGTCATTTCCTTGCATACCAGATTGTGACATATTTCGACAACCTTAGAGTCCATATAATCCTCACCTTCATCATCTCCACCTAGTTATTCTCATAGTTTCACCCTTCCTTTTCTCCACAAACCTCATTAATTAATCTCTTCTTCATTAACCAATGTCCTCTTCAACATCATCTATCGTTGATCCCCAAATTGAACGAGGTTACAAGTTTTCACCTTTGTCTCAATCAGAAGCCGAAGTCGATCGTGATGATAGTCATGAAGATCAACCCTTATCGGTTTTCGTGGAATCCATAGACGCAAGAGTGGTTGATCTTCATGCCTATCGTCATGAAGTCTTTAATATTAGCGCACATACATGTGAGATGACTCAAGACCTCCTTGGCCTTACAATGGTTATGATGCTTTTATTCTTACCCCTTTATAGGCATTTGGGTTTGCCAAAAGAAGACCCTATTCCACCCATTTTCATCCTTAACTCAATGTATATTTCCAACTTCACAACAGGGAAGAATGGAGGTCTTGATGCCACTTGGGACACCAAGTTTACGGTCATGAACACCAACGTGTCATCCATCTACTTCAGAAAAATTGATTTCACCATATTTTACAAACAAAACCCAGAAGATGCTCTTTTTGCTACCTCTTCATACCCTTTTTACTTGGACCTCGGGGAGTTCGTGAAACTGCACTTACAGTTTACCAGCACAGCACGGGCAGGGTGGGATGATGATCAACCATTTGTGGAAAATCAGTTGGTGGAAGAAATAGGTAGAGATAGGGCCAAAAATGGGTCTTTGAGTTTTGGGATACAAATGAAGGTGCAAGCAATTTACTATGGAGAAACATGGGTGTCCGATGTGGTGATGAGTCCTCATTGTGAAAACTTAACGGTTCAGTTTCTTCCTGATAAGGATTCAGGAAGGTTAGTCAACCCTAATAAGAACTTTTCGGTTCCAATAGAATGGAAACCATTCTCTTTCTTTTAAGTTGGATAAGTACGTAGTTTGTCTTCAAAATTAAAGAGTTGTGTATAAATTAAAGTCTATAATGCAATATTGAGGGTAACACAACCATTGATCTCTTTTATCACTATCAGCATCATTATCTTTCTTTTGCTAGCTCTTTTTTCAATTGAATTTTTTTTAATGGATATTTTTACCATAATGGTGGCATTCAAATTTTCTATAACTAGACATGGATTTGCTTCTACTATGGCCTCCTTCTTTACTACCCAGCTTTCAGTAACTAAAACTGTATCGCTTTGGAGAGGATGTATATATTATATATGCAGGGTTGTCATGTGAGATTCTTCATTCACATACATGTGAGATCCATTTCCACCTGCTTGTGTTGGTGGCAAAATGGAGGTAACAATGGCCAAGTCAAATTTCTAATAATTGCTGTTGATTATTTCACCAAATAGGTAGAAGCTGAAGCCTTAACAACTATCACGTCCCTAAAAATACGAAAGTTATTTTATAACAATATTATTAGTAGTTTCGGGATTCCTAAGTCAGTAGTGATGGACAATGGAACGCATAACTCAGTTCATTGACAAAAGTTTTAGGAAGTTGCTAGAGGGCCTAAAGATTAAGTAACACTTAACATTTGTTGAGCATCCACAAACTAATGGTGTGAGCAAGGCTGATAGCGACAATTCTTTATCTAAGTCAATGTGTAGGGGTTTGGCTTTTGTAATCACTTTACAGGGTAAAATGAGCATGACAATCATTAATTGAGTTATTTTATTAATTTTTTTAAAGTAAGTAATTACAATCAATGGATATGATACTTACTTTACCCTGTAAAATGAGGGGACTCACTTCCACTGTTCTTAGACCTCTTTCCCTCTGTTTAAGTGTTCAAAGCGTTTCCCAACAGTTGACCAATCAGGTTGTTAAGCTTGTATTAGAGTTTGGGAGCTAACTCAACTATAAAAGTTAGCTTGAGAGTTTAGGATTGCTCACTTTTATAAAAGCTATCTATGTCATATCTATAGCTAATGTGAGATTTTTAACACGACCCCCATGCCGAGAGCTAGACATCTGTACCAACTAACGGATACATGATAAATTCAGATACTCCTACAATATTAGAATTTAAGAAGTCTAACTCAACTGCAAAATCTGGCTTAAGAGTTCAGTAGCTCCTAGGGGTGTTCGCGGTCCGGTTTGGCTCGGTTTTGAAAAAAAATTTCATCCGATCCAATCTCTTCGGTTTTATCCCTTCGTCATCCAATCGGTTGTTTTTATTTTTTAGATCCGAACCAATCCGATCCAATTTTTATCAGTTTGGATTGGATTGGATTTCGGTTTTTCAACCGTAAGAATGAAAATATAAAAATAAACTATGCAATAGGGAATACTTTAAAATATTCACCATGCTTTTTGGACTTTGGAATAAACAACTCAAGACAATTATCAAAAGTCTCCTAACAAATACAAAAACATAAATGGAGAACCAAATCAGTTTAATCCTTCATTAGGTTAATCCTTCATCACAAAAAAAAAGATTATAACCAAATCAGCTGCAGCTCCTAATTGACTTTCGTTCACTGTTAATCTTCATATTGTAAAAGGGGCAGAAGAGGAAAACTAATAAAAAGTGTGGCTAAATATGTAATTTGATATATAAAAAATAAGTATGTAATCTTCTTTCGGTTCGGTTTGGTTCAGTTCGGTTTTGGACAGTGGAACCGAAAACCGAACCGATCCAGTAATTGAACATTAGTTTTTTTGGGTTTCGGTTTTTTCGGTTATCGATTTTTTCGATTTTCAGTTTTTTGGATCGGTTTGACCGGTTTAGTTCGGTATGAATTGGTTTTGAACACCCCTAGTAGCTCCAGTTTTAACTGTTTATTTTTTGTGCTTTGGAAATAAGAGGCCAACAGCAACAGCAAACTACTTAATAATAATACAGTCTAAACCCAGTAGTACACTCTTGGAGTTTTGCTCCAAATTTAGCAACACAGTTTACTATATTGTATTGTCTTGGGGCCTAAAATGCAGTGTCCTCTGTTTGGGTTCATATAGAATTAGCCAAGTTCAATTCCTCCTCTATAATAAGCTAGCTTTCCCCACACAAATTAACATTCAAAATAATTTACAAAATTAGAAGAGAGGAAAGATTCTCATGAGGTGCCGAGAATATAGCTAATCCTTGTCAATTACCCTTAATTACTACATTTGACTTATTTACTTAATCATTTTGTACTAATTACATCAAATAGAAACAAATTAACAACCTACAATCTTCTTCACACATACCTGTCAACCTATTTTTACTTTGAATTCATCTCCCAACAGCTAACAATCACATTGATTCTCCCTCCCTCCCTCTCTCTCTCTTCCCCAGAATACTATCATCTTTGGGGGTTTGAGAGAGAGAGGGATCGAAATCAAACCAAAAAAATTCATCATGGATTCATCACCACCACCCCACAATGGAAAAGAAGCACCTCCAAGAAAATCCATCTCCTCCGGCGACCTGTCCTCAACAAACTGGGATTCATCACAACAACAGCCACCACCACATCCACCGCCTGTGGCACCGCCGCACATGATTTATCACAATTGCCCGCCGGGAATGGACTACTCCGGCGGCCACTATCACAATAATTCTTACCCGCCACCGCCGCACGGATACGCTCCCTACCCAAACCAGCCACCTCACGACGGTTATTACCCTCCCCAATACTACGGCGCCCCGCCGGCGTACCCCACCGGGAGCAGAGGCGGCGGCTTCTGCCGCGGCTTCATCATGTGCTCGTGCCTAATATTCTCTTCGTTCTTCATCGCCACCGTCATCCTGGCGCTGGTGCTACACCCGCAGCTCCCTATCTACACCGTGACGTCGTTATCGGTGGCGAATTTCAAGACGACGCCGGTTTTAACCGGCGATTGGAACATCAGCATTGTGATCGAGAACCCTAACGACAGGCTGCGAAGCCATTTCTCTGATTTCATGGTGGAACTAGTGCGGCTAAACGACGCCGTTGCGGGGAGCATCATTCCCGATTTTGAATTGGATAGGCACGAGAAGAGGGTGTTCGATGTGAGGGCGTCGTCGAAAGCGGAGAACGGCATGTCGTTTCAAAAGTTGGACCTCGATTTGATGGCCAAGCAACAAGAAAGTGGGCCCGTCACGTTTGAGTTAAAGGTGTCTTCAACGACGACGTTTAAGTCTGAAACCGCTTCCACCAGAAACGCGTTGCTGGTTGCGATTTGCGGAGGGTTAAGGATTGTGTTTCAGAATAACACCGGATCCTTGGACAATGGCGGCAAGCCCATTAGCTGTTTACTATTTATGTGAAAAATAAATTAAAATGCCCTGCGTTATTTTTTTGCGAACTTTCAATTTTTTTTTCTTAGGGTAACTCACAGAAAACTCAATACCAAAATATATATATATATATATATATATATATATATATATATATATATATATATATAAATTGGTAAAATAAGAATATTAAAGGGGGAACATACCCAAGAATTTAAAGCGCAAAATGTATACTCAAGGTCCAACCCCGATTGTGTTTTTGGGCCTAGTTTTAATCGTGTGATCCTTTCAATTAAAAAATGTCTATTTATTTATGCTGATCCAATTCACCATAAAGAGAAATAAGTTGGGCCTCGTGGAACAGATCCATTAATACAATAAAGAAGTCCATTTCTCTCGATCTCGAAAGTGAGTTTGTGTGCGACCAAAAAGAGAAGTTAATTTGTGGGCTGCATTGTCCAATTTACCTTAAAATGGGTAAAAGAGAAGAAGAAGAAGAGGAGGAAGAGAATCCACAGTTGGCACACAAAAATATGCAGTTGTACACAACACTTACAAACAACATGTTAGGTGCGTGTAATAGTAGTGGTTTTTGCATTAATTAAGTTTTTTTATTACTGTATTTATTATATTCTTCACTAAACCACTTCAAGTAAATATGAGATAAAACCACCCTAGGTTAAGTGGCTCGGTGGGTGCAGCTCTTTTATAGTAAGTAGACTTAGTTTTTATTGTAAAATAAGTATCACAATTATTTATTGAATTTTTATATTGACTTTTTATAATAAGTAATCACTATTAATGGTTATAATGCATGTAGATTGAATCCACTCTCTTTAGAATAATTGTACTCGTGACTCGGTAATATTTTGACACCCATCTTATGAAATTTAAGCTTATAATACATATTAAAATATTACCAAACCACATAAGACTAAGATGATTTTACCCTATATTTACTTGGGATAATTTAGACACCCATGCTTCTTGTAATGGTTGGTCATGTAATAAAAATGTTGTATTTTCCAATACATTATGGTTTCTGGCCATCTCTTGAAACTATTTCTTTTGGATAGAAAAATGAAACAATATACAACTGTACTTGGGGTTTTCTCCTCATAGACTCATATAACTCTTGGTTCAATTTTCTCTATTCATGATACAAGATATATATTTTTTTACTGTTTTTAGCTAATAGTTTAATTTGATTTGGAGTTTTGTGTGTAAAGATCCTTGTTAGCAGATCCCAAAAGTGAAAGTAGAGGTGCAATGCAAGCTAAGTTTATAGTATAGGAATTGTACAAGTTCCAAGAAGATCTCCCGAAGGGACCCTGGTGGTACAAACCTAGGGATCTGAGTCTCATCCTTAATTTCAGTACAAGAGCATGAACGCACACCTTTCAACACCTTTTTACAGGTAGCTGGCCCTATAATTTATCTATTCTCTATCTCGCTATTCGCCACCAAATGAAGACAAAGAAAATAATGTCCAAATAATGACCAATAATATGCAGTACTAGTGGCAATTGAAAATTGGAACCGTGTTTGAAAATTCATTACTGCATTTTGTCTGAGAAAAGAACTTTCCCTTGTCGATATGTCTACCTACCCCATGGATTGAACCAAACTTCATCATAAGCAAATTAAGAATTGAAAGAAAACGCACTGTAAATATGATATAGTATATATAAGATAAGATTGGGTGATTATAATTAGTGAAATATATATTATAATCGCAGTAACATGAAATAAGATTATAAAATAATGTCTCCTACTTGTAAAATGCACCCATTACATTATTTTTTATGTATTAAATTGCTTTCATAATTTTGATTTAAGAGTGGTAAATACCAAAATCTTTCAAAGTAACAGGTACTTATAATCAAACTTTCCAGAAAGTGCTGGTTCTTTTTGGATCTTCGCTGCTCTCATTGAAGTTTTTTCTGTAGTGTGGCCACCAACAAGTTTTTCTTCCATTAAAAAGAAAGGGTAAGCCATATGGTAATTAGAATTCAAACTGCATAGGTGATAGGTCACATCAAATGGATCAACCAGATGGAGGTCTTAATTTTGGTTTTGTTGGTTAGCTCTTGTAAAGAACTTAATGTATGTAACGAACATCATCAAGAAAACAATTACAATTAAAAAAAGAAAATTATGGCATCATGAATTCATATATAGTTGATGACGCAACAGTCCAATTCAAATATTTAATATTTGAGCGGGTTGAGATTTATATATGTTCCTAACAATGTAATGCTTGGTGATATAATATTTACTTGAAATATAAATTTTTCTTACACCAAACTACGTGTTTCAAAGTTCAGGCTGCTAACTACTGCGTGAGACAGCAGGGCAACGAATAGTAGTGTGAATCCTTTCATAAAAGTAATATAATAATAGTACTGTGTTTCAAATTTCAATGTTATATGCTTGGTTTTTACTTTTTACACTCACAACTACTAATACTAATAATATTTTATGAATAACTTGTGAAAGAAAATGTCCACCTCTTTTTTAAAAAGAACATAGATTAAAAGGAAAAAATGCGCTTTCAGCTTTTCATCATTAAACTTTAGAACACTGATTGGGAGGAGGGGAAACCTTTTAAGTAAAAAACAGACAAAAAAAGATGAGAAACTTTGCAACGTAACCACACTAATTTTTGTCTGTTTTCTACTTTAATTTCGCTAGTTTTCTTCGTTATTGAGTTACCCATAGTTTAATTTATAAAACCATAAGGGAATGTCTAGTGTTTATTCGGGTGATCAATGTAAATACAACTAAACGAATCAGCTACAAGAATTGTAAATTCATAGCTATAAATTTGCAGCTAATTTTTCCCTTTATTTAAATTTCACACCATATTTCCTAGTGTTACAAGTTACAAACAATTTATTAGTTTGTACATTGCCAAAACATGCGGTAGATTTCATATAAGATTCAATTATGATTATATATAGACATCAAAAAGTATAATCACCACACTGTTTTCATTACTTTTCTCATTCCATCACACTAAATCATATATTATATTCATTACTTTCGTCTTCTATATTTTTAATCCCGCATAAAATTTGTAGAAAACAAGAGATATATAATACTCCACACAATATAATACGTATTTTTCCTTGATGGAAATAGAGTTTGAATTTGTTCTATGTGAAGATGCATTGAATATTCATGCTGGATATATATACAATTAAACTTTAGCCTGGTGCTTGGTGCTGCCATTTATATTCTCGAACCACAAAAAACAAAAGACGGTCGGTACCGGTGTGGTTGAGCTGGGAGCTTTTCTGTAAAAAATGGGCCCTATTATAACGTGTTGCTTGAATGTTCTTTTCCAAATTTGACACCCAAAGGTGATCAAGGAACAAAGGGGTTCAAATCCTCGACTTAGAAAATGTGAAGGTTAACTTCGAAACCTGTAATCACCGGAAATTATTTGTTTTTTGTAATGAGCTCATTCACTTTTTTACATCCTTTTGCCTTTTTGTATCTTTGTAAGTTTGATTATTTGACAAAACGTAAAGCATGCTTTGTTGACTTGGCAAGCATAAACAATAGTGAAATCAATGCCATCATTGAAATGGGCGACTACTATCCAAAATAACAACTTGGCGTAGAATATTATTATTCACAGATGTTATGTAATTTTTGTTAAAGAATAGCTATCATGTTAACTACTCGAATTAATTAACAAATTATGGACTGAAATGTGCTTGTGTCGGTGACAAACGAGCTAATTCAAGAAGCGAAGATAAGTACGAAATTTGTGATACTATCAAACATGTCTGGATTATTGATCAGCCTTCTTTTCTTGGCTCAAGTAAGTATAAATTTTCCAGAAAAATTGAAAGAGAAATGTTATTCATTACGCAGAACACACGACCGATCAAAAATTAATATATACATGAAATTTACAAAGAAAAGTGAATTGAAAAGCAGTGCTAAATGCCTAAATATTAATAAATTATTAACGAAACAGGCAAAAACTTGTAAGTTTTACTGTAATTTGTAGTTTTATATCTAACACAAATATTTTTTATGAGAAGCAATCGTCTTCATGTCTTGGCCTCTTTGGGTCGGTACCCTTGTACCATTTAATTGATTTGGCTGATAAAAAGGAAAAATTCACGGATAAACTATGAATCAACTACCCGTAATTTATAAGGTTAATGGTAAAATTAGTCCCTAATTTTATAAGCGGGTTTGATTTTAGTCCCTCAACGGAAAAATGACTTTTAGTGACGGTTAAAATCATCCGGTAATTGTAAGAATGGCCGCCACTAAATGTTATTTTTCCACCAATGGACTAAAATTAAACTCGCTTACAAAATTAGAAACTAATTTCACCATTAACCCTGATTTATAATTTAGGGTTTGAAAAAATGTAAAGAAAAAATGTTAATTATTATTTAGAAAAGGCAGAAAAATCAATTTCTTCCCTTCATTATGTCTTTTTTTGGAAAAACTAAACATTTCTGATTAAAAAGATAGATGGAAATTATTCCAACTCTACTCACACCTGTCCAAAAAGACAAGCAGGGAAAGTAGATTAGTTTTTCATCATAACTCTAAAATCATTTTAAGTTATACTTGAATTAATATTTTTTTTGAAAGATTGAATTAATATTAAAATGACATCACATGTCAATTGACTTGTGGCAACTTTTTATTGGTAAAAAAAAAAGAAAGATGACATGAATTGAAATAAAAAATTCCAATCCAGCTTGCTACTCATGTAATGTCAAGCAAGCAAATTAGCCTCAACCATTTGTATTCATTTAATATAATACACTCTCCTAACATGATCTTATCATATCTTTATAAAAAACAATAATTTTATATTTTCCTATTTATAATAAATTAACACTTTCAATGTAATAAATTATATAGAGCTCAATTTTAAGTAAGCGGTTAGGTTTCAATCTCAACTTTTACAAATTATAAAAACTTATTAGATAACTATTTATGACTTAGTTCACCAATAGTGAAACGAGAGATTAGTCTCCTCACTTTCAACCCTAAGATGCCTCATTAATATTGGAATTAAAATTGATAAATTATTTCTCACTAAAAGTGTCCACCATTTCTCACTTCTTTCATGGCCTTAATATTAGCTCATCTTCACTCTCAAACTCTTACTTCACCCTCCCTCCAAAACCAGCTTTTCTATACTCTCTCATTCTCTCTCTCTAGCATTGAAAGAAAAAACTACTAGTCCTACCAGTTCCGCCGCGCACGATGTCGGTGAAGACGTGCGACCACCACAAATCAAAGAAGCACAAAATCTTCCGGCGAATCTTCTGGGGCATCGTGATCTTCCTCTTCATCGTCCTCGTGACGATCCTAATCGTGTGGGCGATCCTGAAGCCCACGAAACCCACCTTCACCCTCCAAGACGTAACCGTCTACGCCTTCAACGCAACCGTCGCCAACCTCCTCACCTCCAACTTCCAAGTCACGCTGTCCTCCCGCAACCCAAACGACAAGATCGGCGTCTACTACGACCGCCTCGACGCCTACGTCACCTACCAGAGCCAGCAGGTCACCTACCGCACCGCCATCCCGCCGTCGTACCAGGGCCACAAGGAGATGAACGTTTGGTCGCCGTTTGTTTACGGCACCAACGTCCCCGTCGCTCCTTACAATTTCGTCACGCTCAGCCAGGACGAGACTAACGGCAACGTCCTCGTCACCGTTAAAGTCGACGGAAAAGTTCGTTGGAAGGTCGGTGCTTTCGTCTCCGGCCACTATAACCTCAACGTCCGGTGCCCTGCTTTCATTACCTTCGGCCCCAATAGTAACGGCATCGCCATAGGCAATAACGGCGCCGTTAAGTACCAGCTTGTCCAGCGCTGCACCGTCAGCGTTTGATTCAACGCCGTTAAGTCTCCTATCCCTGGAACTGGAACTTTCCCTGCTTTTCTATGCTCTGTTCTGCTCTGTTCCTTGGTATTAGTTTTACTATGTTTAGTATTTACATATGCTCTTTAATTAATTCTCTTCCACCACGTATTTCTTTTGTATTGCTTTCTCTTTAGTTATTAAATATGTACGTAAATTTATTGCTGTATTTGGAATTGTAAATTTTGATTACTATACAATAAAAATGCACTTGGAGAAATTCATATCTGAAATTTGATGAAGGAGACAGAGATGTACTGTAGCGACATTACAATTTGTAACACGGATGTTTGATTAAGATAAAATAAATCAGAACCTATTTCATATGTTTGTGTCAATTTGGATATTGAAAGTATGTTTTGATGAAGTGTCATTTGCTTTCTTCTAATTTTCCTGAGAATATTCATGAATTATTCGCGTTTTATTTGGTTTTGAACTTTTTGGTTTCTCTTTAATTGGGTTATGATGTGTATTTCCTTGTCTACATTCTCCAGTACCCATATTATTAATCATTATTGAATCAATAATGAAGAGTGTATATAAATAATTTTCATAGTAAAGGTGTATATTGTTGTACCACTTTTCTTTTCTTATTTTTCATCTAGGGGTTCCTTCATCTGGGGGAATACTTACACACCAAATTCCACATTAGATGTATATTCTATTAATTTTGCCCTCTAAAATAAAGATACAACGATACAGAACAATTATAAGTTTGGAGGGTTTCATTGAAGGTTGGTTCTCCTACCTATTCTGTGAAGGAATAGCGGGATGATTTTTTAATGGAAATGTAGCTTACTTGTCTTGTCAAAAAGTTATTTGTTCCAAGAGATCAGTCTTATAAAAAAATTGCAAAAATGTAATTAATTCGATAATGTAAACTAATTAAAACGTGCACTTAGAAGCTAAGGTCTTGTTTACATTGGTTCCACACATGGCATGGTAGTGGTGGTCCTTTTCATCCCCTTCACCTACCTTGCTAAATAATTAATAATTTAGTGAAAGAAAGGTTTTGGTTATGAAAATGGATGCCTTTCATGTTGAATTATGTATACAATCAAATCAGCTGAGGTTGGACAACTAAACAGAACACATGCATGAGCATCAGGTAGTAGTTTGAAGGGATCGATTTGGTAGATCACCGTCAAGGAAGGAAGCTTCTTAATTTGATTCGTCAACACTCAAAAACGGCCACCATGTGCATCTTACTTTGATTACGACAACCATTTCTGAATTTAGGCCTGTGCTCCATACATAGGAACGTTACCCATGTATTATTGTACATGTATTACCCTACCCTTGCTTCTAACAGACGTAACTATCAAACACATGATGCTATTGTTGAATTGATGACTAGGTAAAATCCCATCTCTCTCTAGTCTATATATATCACCAGACACTTTCACCCATTCTTCCTTCACCATCTCTTTCTCTGCTTTTTGAGCTAAGAACAAGTGTACAATACATCAGAATACGGTATAAAATTGGTCCAAGTTTATGAGGCAGAAGACCTGTGCTTCCTATACATGCTACATGAGTGTCACGTCAGTGTTTCCGTTAGTCAACTAATAGAATGGGCAGAAGAAGTGTTTTGTCTCACCGTGCAAATGTTAGAGACATTGACCGTTCATTTTAAAATTAAGGGACAAGTATCGCACAATAGTCTTATATGAGAGAGTAAAAATGTATTTAAATCTTGTTACTTTAAAAAAAATATATCAAGATGTGTTACTTTGTTTCCCTGTTTTCTAACTGTTATTCAAAACAGACTCTCAAATTTTAGTTTAAAGGAAATGATATCGTGTAAATGGTAAAAAAAAGTGAGCAAAAAACAGTTCCAACTTCAAATACACCTGGGAATCGAGGGTTTTTGTTGTTTGAGTCAAGAACCAAATTGTAATATCTACAGTGTGTCATGGAAGGTGCGGCTTAATTTGATCCGGTTTAAATTCAAGCCTAGTCTTTCTAGCAGTACTTTTTTTTTTAACCAAAAACTAAAATGCACATTTTCTTTGTCGTTTAGTTTCACATTAATTTGTAATTTCTGGTCAACCTTTTGCAAATTTCCTTTGGTCCTCTTTTTTTGTTTAAATAGCTGCGGCCCAATGAATCTTGAGCCAATCTGTTGTAGAATCATTTTATCTATTTTCCCTCCATGGTTGATTGTTTGCCGCTAAGCCCAAGCGAGGCCCACTAAGAGTACATCTCAATTTCGTTCTTAGAAACATCTTTTTTTTTAACAAAAAAACATATTTATTATTAAACTTTTTTACCAATATTTTAAAACAAAACAAAAAAAATTTAACCACAAAAAAATATTTTTATTAGTCTGCCAAAATATTATTAAACTTTAAATAATATGCTTTTAGCGGCGGTTATCGACCGCTGCTAAATAAGAAGAGTAAAAAAATGTTTAACAAATATTTTAAAACCTAAAATAATAAACACGCAACTTTGTGGTGGGCTCACTAACCACCACTAAAATGTTTTTCTTTTTTTAGATATTTTGCAGGTTGTGGAGGTAAAAAAACTATCACAATCTACGTGTGTCGATTGGTAGTCGATTGGTGTCATATGTCCATGAAACATTATCCTAAATTCATATCCTCAACATCTAAGAGAGAGAAAACATAAAAGGAGAGAGAATAGACGTTTAAAGCTTCCACGTTAGCCTTCATGTTCATGTGTTTGGTTAACAAACTTTTCATAATCTTTAGTAGTTAAATGAGTTGTTTAAATCACCTAAAGTAAATATTAAGTAAAATCATCATAGTTTTAAGTCACACAATAATATTTTAACATGTGTTACGAGTTTTTAGAATTCCATCTAAAATGAGGAAATTTAAAAATTTATTAGTTTATTGTGAGTTAGAAATTTGACCTATAAAATTACTTTGTATTTTTAAACTTTTAAACAGGTGGTTCATTCATACTCTCACTTATTTCCTACTTTCATTTTTTTTCTATCTTTTTCTCCAATCTTATTACTTATCACATCATTTACTTTCTCTCTTTTTTCTTTTATTTCTCTTCCCTCCACTTTATTATTTCCTCTAAAATGAGAGTATGAAAGAAACTTAATTCTACATTTATCATTTAAAGTGTGTGTTTGAGGTAGTGGTTCAACACTTCCATTTATCAAAATAGTTGGAGGGTTCGAATCTCAACTCTTGTGAATGCAACAAATTCATTAGTTGACCTCCTACTGCTTAGTACATTGACATTGAAGCGAAAAATTAATTTCACAAATATCTATCGATCGTGGAAATACCTAGTTAAAAAAATAAAGAATTTGTATTATGGTTAAGCGATAAATAAGAGACCCGTATCCGTATGTTTTATGAAAATGCAAACAGGATCAAACGTCAAAGTTCTAGACAAGTATCATCACAACCATAACACGAATTGAGTGTTAAAAATGGTATATAACCCAAGCATTAAGCAAGCCATACTCGTGTGGAGAAATTTTCTTAGGATATTTTTGTTCCTTCGTGGTTGTTTCGGGGCGGGGAAACTTTGCACCGGTCAACACAATCCACTGTTTGATCATTTCCTTTTACTAGTCATCAAATTTGAATTAGCTAAAACGCGCACGTCCTTGCTCACAAACGCGTAGTACCCACAGAATCTTCAATGCATTCGTTATGTATATATATACGCACCACTCTTTCTTCTTTATCCACATCAAATCAAACCAAATCCTCTATTGCAATTCACAACTACTCTTCATCCATCTCCATCTCCATCTCACGTATATCTTTAGTTCAGTTCGTTCATCACTCAGCTGCAAGAAAGCAAGCATGGCCGGTAACCAACCCCCATTGAACGGAGCCTACTACGGCCCCGCCATTCCTCCATCGGAGCAACCCCGCCACCGCCACGGCAGAACCTGCTGCTGCTGCCTCTTCGGCTTCTTCTGGAAGCTTCTCGTAACACTCATCGTCCTAGCTGGCCTCGCAATCCTGATATTCTATCTCATAGTTCAACCCCGCTCCTTCAAATTCTACGTCACCGGAGCCGAACTCACAGAATTCGATTACACCAACAACACACTCCGCTACAACATGGCTCTCAACTTCACTGCCCGCAACCCCAACAAGAAGCTCAGCATCTACTACGACAAGGTGGAAGCTTTAGCATTCTACGAAGATTCGAGGTTCGGCCGTGACGACGTCATCACCCACCTGAACTCGTTCCGGCAGTACAAGAAAAGCAGCAGCCCCATGAGCGCCACTTTCTCCGGCCAGCAAGTCATGGTGCTCGACAGTGATCAGGTTTCAGAGTTCAACAAAGACAAGAGTGCTCGTGTTTATGACATTTATGTGAAGCTTTACTTCAGGATTAGATTCAGGCTCGGTGACGTGATTTCCGGCGACTACAAGCCCAAGGTCAAGTGTGATATCAAGGTTCCATTGAGTTCTTCTAACAATCCTAACTTCACTTTCTTTGAGACTACCAAGTGCGATGTTGATTTCTAGAACCCATCTTGGCATTTTCTTCCTATACCCATTCTTTTTGTTCGTGATTCTAGCTAGTAACTCTCGATTGTACACTTGCCATTATTTTATTCATTATCTGATTATATGATGTAATATATACATTTTCATGCAATAAATTTTCTTTTATAAGTTCCCTAGAATTGTCTGTTTTCCTTAAAGGCCAACAAACGATTAATATTAAAAATAGTACAAGTCGTACCTAAGAAAATTACAAATAAAAAAACCGTGAAAAATAAAAGCAACGGTTAACTATGATTTTTGCCCCAGTAAATGTGCGAAGTTTTATTTTCGTCCCTTGCAAATATAAATTTTGGAAATTATCTCTCTATTTTAGGAAATTATTGGTTTTGGTCTTAACCACAGCGTGAGCTCCGACAACTTTATTAATTGTTACCATCAAATCTATGTGGCACTACCATATATTTATGAAGGTGATGTGTAAACCTAAATTGCTCCATGTTTAAAGAACCATAACTTCTAGGTTTTGATTGAAAAATGATGATTTTTATTTTTGAAGCATGATGATTCAGGGTTTTCTTTTTCTTATTTTTGAAATACTAAGAGGTTTGAAGAAGGGGGATGAAGATGACGGGTTGAAGCATGATGATTTTGGATTTTATTGACAGTTTGAGATGTTTTAATTCCCTTGTTCTAAGGTGCCGTGAAGATTTGACTAGGGTAAATCATCTTTCTTTAGCCTTCAATGCCATAATAACCGGTGTACGTGAGTGTCCTCACAACTCTCAAATCCTTGTAGCACTATCAATTAGTGAACTTGTTGATAGAGCTACATTTTCAATTCTAGTAATTGTGGTAGGAATACAAATGTGAAAAATTTGACTTCCTATAACATTCATTTTAGGACCAAATCAGGAATACATGATCGTCTGATCCACGGTAAGCTTCATGAGCGAGCATTGTTAGAGAAATAGTTATAGTAGGAAGGTCAGGAATAAGGTTTTTACACTTTGCCCAAGCAAATGCATCAGGGGAGGTAGTTTTCTTGAAATCATGTTCTTTATTTTATTATCTTATACTTCACTTGAATTGTTTTTGTGATATGCAGTTTTAAAGTTATGCTGATTTGAATTGTTTCTTCAAGACACGAGAATGGGTGGTGCCGAATGACCGTCCAAAGGAATTGACATGGAAAATGTGAAAATAATGATACAAGCTACACAACTGTTACTGGAGAAACTTTTAAGACTTGATTGTATTTTTGGTCTCTAACCTTTGGATTTAGAATTACAAAAAGTTTATAACCATAATTAATTAATAAAAGAATATTTACATATTTGTAATTGGTACACTGTCACTCAAATACCACGCGCATAAAATTTGTCTTGTACTAGAGGAATTTGCCTAAATTAAATTGGGTTGTAATCACAAGAAACATACACGGGGTAAAATCACTCTAACTTAAATGATACATAAATATTTTGACATGAGTTTTAAAAAATCTAATTCATGACGTATATCAAAAATACTATTGAACCATCTAATATAGGAGTGATTTTACCTGTATATTAAGTGATTTGGAGAACCCCAAATTAAATCCATTGCATTGCATGACATACACAAAGTTTAGAGTTATGATTCATTCATCTTTTGTTTTCTCTTTATCTCATTTTTATTTTTTTCGCTTTATATCCCTTAGTTCTATTTGTATTCCATTATTTAATATTTAAGTGTTAACAAACCTTTTGAATAGTTTATATGTTAAAAGAAAGCTTTTGCCCGAAGAGGGGGCTACCGATACATTTTAAAAATGGCGACAAGCCTGACTCCTATACAGTCATTAAGAATGTTTCTTATCTCGTAGTGGATCTGGGAGGGTAAAGTAGTCATTCTACAATCTACATCAAACTTTGCATCGAACGGTCAACACATTCACGCTGCATTCATCACTCCTTTACGCTAAAGGAAATTAATTGACTCAGGCAAATGTATATCCAAACACGCGCGCAGACATGTATATCTCACAACCGTGTCCATGCATGCTTCAATGCCTTCCCTTTCTGTTTCTATATATATATACGCACCCATATGGCCATATCTCCATCAGTTCCTCAATTGCAACTCACAACTTCTCTTCATTATATTTTCTCCGCATCACATCACACATATATCACTCACCGGCAGACATGGCAAATGACCAACAACCGTTGAACGGCGCCTACTACGGCCCAGCCATTCCGCCGTCGGGCCAACAACGCCACCACCACCACCGCGGCAGAAGTTGCTGCTGCTGCCTCTTTGGCTTCTTCTGGAAGCTCCTTATAGCACTCATCGTCCTGGTTGGCCTCGCAATCCTGATATTCTATCTCATCGTTCAACCCCGCCCCTTCAAATTCTACGTCACAGAAGCCAACTTAACCGAATTCGACTACAGCAACAACACACTCCGCTACAACATGGCTCTCAACTTCACAGCCCGCAACCCCAACAAGAAGCTCAGCATCTACTACGACAAGGTGGAAGCTTTAGCATTCTATGAGGATTCGAGGTTCGGCCGTGACGACGTCATCACCCACCTGAACTCGTTCCGGCAGTACAAGAAAAGCAGCAGCCCCATGAGCGCCACTTTCTCCGGGCAGCAAGTCATGGTGCTCGACAGTGATCAGGTTTCTGAGTTCAACAAAGACAAGAGTGCTCGTGTTTATGACATTTATGTGAAGCTTTACTTCAGGATTAGATTCAGGCTCGGTGACGTGATTTCCGGCGACTACAAGCCCAAGGTCAAGTGTGATATCAAGGTTCCATTGAGTTCTTCTAACAATCCTACCTTCACTTTCTTTGAGACTACCAAGTGCGATGTTGATTTCTAGGACTGATCTACACTTTGGACTATTTCTTGGATTGGCATTGGAATTTTTCTTCGTTTTGTTTGTAATTCTAATAATACTGGATTGTGATTGTTTTATTTTATTCATTCCTTGACCGTGTGTTGTATAGTGCATACATTTCCATGCAATAAACTTTTGTTTTTGTACTCTAGAATTCTTGGACTGTATGATTCTTCTGTTTACTGTCAGTTTATTACAATAGAAATAGGCCAAAGAAGAGAGAAAAGGGTGGGAGAGTTGGCATATATAAAAACTCACAACCCACCTCTATTTGGTTGAGTAACAGAGAGGCGAGAAAGAACTTAACAGACGTTGTTTGGTATAGTTGAAATATAGGGAAGGAAGGATTGGTGAAGATAGAAGTTCATGAGGAGATAGCTCAACACCATTGTTTGGTTGCCCAAGACAGAAGAGAATGAGGTAAGATTTTGTGGGACTCACACATTTTTGCAAAGGTCGTTGCCATTGTAAAGAATAATGATTGGTAGACATCTAAAGGGTGTAGACCACTAGAGAGAGATAATAAGAGAGGAGAGATAAGTGATAAATGTGATATATGATGTGATGTAATTTGAAGAAATAGATAGAGAAAAAAAAGAGGTATCCAAAACTGTCTGTCCTGTTTACGTGTACACGAGTCATTACCCTTTTGAGAAGGAAGGTGAGAGAGTGTGAGTTTTTTTTATTATAAATTTACACTAATTTCTTCAGCTAACTTTAATCAATATCTTTGAATAATTTTATTTAGGTAAAAATGTACTTTTATATACTCGTTTTCCATTTCTTTTCTCTTCTCTTTTTATTATATCAAACGACCTATAAAAATAATTTTTTTTCTCATATCTTTCTCCGTATTCATCCTCTCTCTTCCTTCTTTCTCTCTTTCTCTCCTACCTCAAACAAAACATTAGACCCACGTCATGACATCTCTCTCCTCTCTCTACATGGGACTTGAATTCCCTGCGGTTAAAAGTCCCTGCACTCGGTGCAGTCGGGGTTTTCTTTTCGCCTGATGAAGAATCAATGACTCAGAACCGTGTGATTTGATATGAGGGTTGTAATCTCATGACTTCAGTGAAGTTAAGATTCTATGTCGGCAGGGAATCTAAATTCCTTAATGGGCAAATTAAACCAAGCGGACATGGTGGCAGTGACTAATTAATACATGATTTATGCATAATATTTGTGATATGTTAAGCTTGATTAGGTTGCTTTTGTGCATTACTTTAATGACTTAGTTGAGTTTTGACATCTTACACTTATTTGGATTTTTAATGAAAAGGTGTTTAATTCTTCATTTTTAACTTTTGTGACCCTTTGCACTAGAATAAGTTGAATATGAAGCTAAAGCCTAAAGTGGTCAGAATGAGACAAAAAAATATTTCATTAGAACTGTAGAAGAGATCTACACAACTTTCATGCTGAACTCCATTGATGAATAAGTCTTTAACTGGGCCAAAATCTAGGTGTAAGCTTGCTATCGGTAGCTATATAAAACCTACGAGTCTAAGTAGTCTGGACAAAAATGACCATATCTTGAGCTACAGAACTCAGAACTTGGCGCGGTTTGAAGTCATGCGAAGCTAACTTAAAGAGATACAACTTTCATCAAGACCTTAATTGAAGTTTTTTGCTATTAAGTGGGTCTCGCAAAGTTTTGAAGTTTCCTGAAGTTGTTGTGCGTAATAGGACCATCTGAATATTGTGTCACTTACTCATATTGGGCTTAGACTCAAAAGACAACAAAAGCAAGGCAAAGAAGCACGAATTTGGAGCTGGTTTTCTTATAAATACTAGTGAATTACACCATGTGAAGCATTTGATGTTTTACACTTTAACTTTATGTAATTCTTATTTTCTTAGTTTCAATTGTTTTTTTTTTCTCTTTTCTCTTTTCTGAGTTTTCACTCTTGCATGAGTTGCTAAACTCTTTAATCAATCTTGGGTTTTTAATCTTCATTTGTATGCAAACTTAAGGTTTTATTCTTAATAATAAAATATGAGGATTGATGCTTTATCATCTAATATCTTAGATCACTTTTATTTTCTGTTTATTATTCTGCAAATAAACAATCAAGCAAACTCCCTATTACTGAGTTATGCTCTATTACTGTTAATAACTCAGCAAATCCTCGAAATCAATCCCGATGTTTCTACACCTTAGGGCGTTTGTAACAAGTTATAAAAAAACATTCATGGGCATCAGGATTCCCGGGAATATTATGCCCGGGTAAGACTTATAAATGTGTTTGATTAGTATTTAGTATTCCCAGGAATGTTTTTAATTTAATTTAATTTAAAAATTATAAAATAGAAGAAAATGTGATAGAATTTGAAAATAGTGGGGATTTACTTTTACTTTCTCATGGGAATGTAAGATTCCCAACTAATTTCATGAGAATGAAATGAAGGGAATTATGGAAGTTATTTCATTCCCGTGAATCATTTATACCCGGGCATCAATTTTTCAACCTTACAACAAACATAGGAATATGCATTCTCAATAATTATATTCCCGGGAATGTGTTTTATAATCTTATACTACATAATTTGGGGATTACTTTGAAACGCATTACAATGCAATCTTCAGTGGCCCTCCCTCCTTCCTAACTCTCTTTCGCCCATTCTTTCTACGTTTTCCACTCTCTAACATACGGATCTTAAATGTGCAATTCTAAAGACTCATCTAACTATTGAGTTTCATAATATGGTTTGAAGGTCATTTTATTTCATCAATAATGATTTCAACAGTACATGGGTTAAATTTAAACAATAATGAAATTATATATTGGCTTATTCATAATTAGTTTTACAAATAGCTAACAAAACTATATTATTAAAATTGAGTACAAGTTATACATAAAAGAAATATATTCATGATCACACACGTCTACAGTATTGATATCTTCAAAATGTAACACCAGAACAACAATAAAATATGTTAAATATATATATTATATGTTTAAAAATGAAATATATTTAAAAACTATAAAAAAAATATGAATAAGTCAAAAGTCAATCCTTACAGGTGAAGTATCATGAACAACGTCATTAGATTATATCATTTTTAAATGCTAGATATTTTCAATACTATCGATTATAACCATCCCATATCAAATAGAAAATTTAATCCAACTTATTTATCAGTGAAACTCTAAATCTAATTTGAATATATTAATAAACTATGTGGATTAACGTAATGGTTCAACATTTTATGCCTTAAGTTAGTTGTTGGGTATTTAAATCTTAACATTTACGAATGAAAAAACTCATTAATTAGATTCATACCGCTTAATGCGTCGACAGTGAGATTGGAGATTAATCTCAAATTTTTTTTTAGCATATGCTCTATATTTTTCTTGTAAAAAATAATTAGATATAAGTCATATGACAATAAGACGATGAAACTACGGCTTACATGAAGTAGATAAAAGAAAATCAACATTGTAAAGGTACAAAAAGCAATATCTTAATGCTAAATAAAAAATACTACTATGCGTAACATGCTTTCTCACAAACCCAACAAAACATCGAAACAGGAATAAGCAAAGAAGTTCTAAAATATCCTCCTCAATTAGATTTGACGTCAGAAGTAAATCTCTACTTAATATTCTTCTTTTATCTTGTCTTTCGTATTTTCTTCGTTGCTTTCATTTTTCGTGCTCCGCCAGCTCTACTGGAACTTCTAATAAGAATGCAATCCAATAACAGGCAGCTAGCTCGGTCGCACCAAATTGAAGCTTTATATAGGAAGATTGATGTCATAATATGATGAAAGAGGTTAACCTGAGTAACTGACTCATGTTTAAAAATTGACAACCGGATTCCCATGATCATATACGGATTTGAATCCTTTCATGTGTTTATCTCACATGACATGGTCATGTGAAGATCTAAGCCTTTAATTCTTTTTTATTGAAATCTGGACCCTTAATGGATATATATAGAGGGAAAATATTAAAATTGTGCAAGAAATAATACTGACCATTAGATTTCATTAAAAAAGTAATTAAGGGCTCAGATTCTTCACATGGCATGGTTATGTGAGATTAACAATGAGAGGATCTAAATCCATCATATACACCCCTTGGACCAATTAACAATCAATTCACTAGTTCTAATTCTAATTCTAATTTTTTGTATTAACGAGAGATTTTAATAGTCGATAATCGTGAAATTAATTTTTACTATTAGCATACTAAATAATAAGAGGCTAATTTAATTTCATTTTATTTTTAAGAGTCAAAATTTAAACCTTCAATTACTTGCTGCAACAATACACCAACCTACACCACCGAGTAACATTCTCTCCCTATTAGATTAACCTTCACATCAAAGCAATTAATTAATATTAAAAAAATATCCATGTAGTAGTTATAAAAGAGGCAAGTGCCGAACAATAATATAATAATCACCCAGGAAATTAAGATGAAAATGAAAGCATGCAATAGTCAATAATGCATTTGGAAGTTAGGACTTAGGAGGTTGGAAGTTTCAACGAAACCAGCACTGTGTAAAAACGGCAGACGCTGAAATCGTACACGCGCCGCGCGCATAGAGAAGAAGCAGAAGCAAGCGCGTTTTGAAATTAAACCGAACCACTGAACTACTCCCACGACCCCACAGTAACGCGCTTTTTCAATTCTCTCTTCACCTTCACCTTCACCTTCACCTCTTCATTTCCTTAATCTATAAATAAATTCCCCCATTCCATCATCATAATTCATAACAGAGTCCTGAGTTTCCTTTTTTAACAATTATATTATATTCATAACCGAATTCCACCATGTCCCAACTGAATGGAGCCTACTACGGCCCTGCCGTGCCTCCCCCGAAAACCTACCACCGTCCAGGACGGGGAGGTGGCGGCTGCTTCGAGTGCTGCTGCGGCTGCATCTTCAGCTTCATCTTCAAACTCATCCTCACCGCCATCATCATCGTCGGAATCGCCGTCTTCATCTTCTGGCTGGTCGTCCGCCCCAACGTCGTCAAGTTCCACGTCACCGACGCCACCCTGACGCAGTTCAACTACACTGGGAACAACACGCTCCACTACGACCTCGCCCTGAACATCACCGTCCGCAACCCGAACAAGCGCCTGGGGATCTACTACGACTACATCGAAGCGCGTGCGCTGTACCAGGACGCCAGGTTCGACACCTATAACTTCCAACCCTTTTACCAGGGACACAAGACCACCAACGCGCTCAGCCACGAGTTCAAGGGTCAGCAGGTGGTGCCGCTCCGCGCTGACCAGACGAACGAGCTGAACAAGGAGAAGGGCGAAGGAGTTTACGGGATCGATGTGAAGATGTATCTGAGGGTGCGCTTCAAATTGGGAGTGTTCAAGACGAAGACCCTCAAGCCTAAGATTACCTGTGAGTTGCACGTTCCTCTGAATTCCGCCGGTGGCGGTGCCAGTGGTCGTACCTTTGAAGCCACCAAGTGTGACTGGGATCGTTGATAGATTTACATGGAGCCGTTATGAGACCCGACCCGATACTATTTCATCTTGTATGATATATTTGTTTATTGGTTAGAGTTTTGGACATAGTCCTATTCAGGGATTTTATTATTATTATGCATTTAATTTCTTAGTACTGATTCCATTCGGCGGGAGGGGATTGTTATCTGTTCATAAATAAATATGCGATTTTGATTTCGTCTCTTTCGTAAACTTGTTTCCCAAGTTGCTTGTGATTGCCAAGTAGATATGAACTCTCATGAATGAAGACTTTATAGATTGTCTTGTTGATTAAAAAGTAAACATACTTTATTACGCTTTATATCCAAACAAACAAAGCTTAAGCAATGTAGTGTATAAAGTTATAAATAATTAATTATATACTTTATTTTTCTATAACTCATAAGAATATTACACTATTTGTGTTTGAAACTAGATTACTGTTTGAACATACTCTAGTTCCGCTGAGATTTTTAATTGTTGCAACAATAAAACCCTAATATCCCATTTTAAAAAATAAAATAAAAAAGATAGGGAAATTCCCAATAAGTAATTGAGTGTGAGAGCCAAATGAATCGAAAGATTCATGTTTGGTTCGGGACTTGAGAATACAAATAAGATGCCAGATATACTAAATATTAAGATTAATAAATTGAATTTCAATTTGAAACTCATCAAATTTGATAGAGAGATTAAGAAGAGTAAAAATCGGTTGCTCATTTTGGCCGGGATCTCAGGTTTGAGGTGTCATACACAAATGTCAATGAGAGGTTTGTTATTGATTTCAATATTGAATAATACATTGCCATATTCGGAAGCTGGTGGAACCTCTTATTTCATGTGTTTACAATGACAATGATTTGTACCATGCAAGAGAAAGTCTCACTTTATAGTTGAAAAATGTATACTTTGAAACCTCTCTACGTATACTTCATTAGGACCGAAGTCGGATGGCGGGCCTGCAAGACTCACAGCTCATGGGGCTATAGGCCAGAAAATAGAGGCTCATTTAAATACGGATCTACTTGAGCTAGTTCACTTATCCCGTGGTTTTAGTGAGTTTAACCCGCAGGATCCATAGGCCGATCCACGGGCCTATAATTATAAAAAAATAAAAAATAAAACTCAGCTACAACATAGAGACCCAATATTAAAAAAAACTGAATAATTTAATAAAAAAACTGTTTCTGTTTTTTTTTTTAAATAATTAATATCACTGGCCTGCGGGCCAGCTTGCGCAAAGGCGAGGCGGGGCAGGGGCGAGTCGACAAAAAGTGGACTCATTACTTGATAGAGAGAGAGAGAGAAAAAAAAAGAATAGAAAAAAGATAATTCAAAAATATGATATATAATGTAATAAGAAAAGAAGAAAAATAGGAAGAGAAAATAGATGAAAATGAGATAGAAGAGAAAGTGAAGTGTGACCATGTTATAAAGAGTTAAAGGTGGAAATCTTTCATGTCTACCATGGTGGACAAATTAGCATGTGCACGTTTTTTATGGTTTCAAATGTATGGAGATACTAAATTGAGGGTCGAAAGATCGGAGATGAAAAATAAGTTGTCATGTATCCACTCAGCGGCATGTCTAAGTAACACTTAACATGTCATGTTGGCTTGACCGCTAATATTTGTTAACGTTTGGGTTGCAAATGACCGGAAACAAATACTCTCAATTGGAAAAAATTTCACAATGTCAAGTGTCATTATCTAACTATTGGTTTTTGTGTTAGTAATGAAAGAAATAAAAGAAAATTAAATCATTAGATGATAAAATTTGACATAGTCAAAAAAAAAAAAATCCTATTGAGAGGATTTATTCCTCAAATAACTAACTTCATTGATATGTTTAATTTCACATAATCAAGGTTTGTAGGGGTTATTTTCATGACACTTTCATTTTGAGAAACAAATTTGGCTATTCGCTCCCTTTCCGTCATCATCCAAACTCTAATTTGTCAATTATTTTTACATTGTTTTAATAATTAGTTTTGTTTATAAATTAAAAAACAACCCTTCACTACCTTTATGTATCAATATAAATAAATTACAACCATCAATAAAAAAAAAACTATAAATTACTCGGTTCCATGTTCATAACGAAACGATTCCACTCCCTCAAGCGTTTCCTTTTTTCAATACATTAATCTTCACTCTTAAGTGCTAGCTAATTAATTGTGTCATTCAACACTCAGCCAGCCATGTACGAGAAACAATCCCACTTGAACAGAGCCTACTACGGCCCCTCCGTCTATGCCCCCGAATCCTACCAACGCCTGAGCCGTCGCGGCGACGGCGGCTGCCTTTTCAGCCTCATCTTCAAATTCATCCTCACCGCCCTCACCATCGTCGGCATCGCCGTCCTCCTCTTCTGGCTGATCGTCCGCCCCAACGTCGTCAAGTTCCACGTCGCCGACGCCTCCCTCACAGAGTTCAACTACACCGCCAACAACAACACTCTTCACTACAACCTCGCCGTCGAAATCACCGTCCGCAACCCAAACAGTAGGATCGGCGTCTTCTACAATGACATCGAAGCAAAGGCGCTGTACCAGAACGCCAGATTCGACACCTATTCCTTCGGACGCTTCTATCAGGAGCAGAAAACCACCAAGGTGTTGAAGCACGTGTACAAGGGTCAGCACGTGGTGGCGCTGGGCGCTGAGCAGAGGGATGTGCTGAATAAGGAGAAGAGATTGGGGGTTTACGGGATTGACGTGAAGATGTATCTGAAGGTGCGGTTCAAATTGGGGATGTACAGGAGCATGACGATGAAGCCCAAGGTTCGCTGTGACTTGCACGTTCCATTCAAATCAGATGGTGGCGGTTACAACTTTGAAGTCACTAAGTGTCACTGGAACTTTTGATTGGTTCGGAGCCCCGACCCGACCCATTCATCTTTTATTGGTTAGTTTTGGAGGTCATAATATAGTCATACTGTATCTGCTTGAAGGTTATTCAGGAATTTGATTGCGAACAGTATTATTATGCGCTTCATAGTATCCTCTCACTCATTCCATTCAGTGGACGGGATTTTTTGTGTCTTAGTCATATATCATGTACTTGTTAGTTGTTCATAAATAAATATTATTTAATTTCCTCTCTTCCGTAAATTGTTTTCCAAAATGTTCTGAGGTTAGAATGAAGAGGGAGAATGGGGAAGTGAATGTGGTCGTGGCGGGAGGAGGAAGAGGAATGAAACAATGGTGGACTGATTGTCTAGCTAAGTTTAATTTGAGTCATGGAGGAAAATGAAGAAGGAGAAAGAGGAAGAGAAAAAAAAGTGATTAAACAAATTATCAGGACTAAAATTGATCCAAAAGACCCACATGGTCTCCCACTAATTAGACTTATTATGTGGACCGTTAACTTGTTAATAATATTGATGACAGACGGTTGACTTATTGCAAATAAAAAAAATTAAGGACCAATTACTAAATATGGTTTTTTAATGACCTAATTAGATTATTTTTAAAAGTTATGGACGGTAAGTATTACTTTCAACGGAACACATGACAATAACCACTCTTGACCCCAACTGTGAAGAGAACTCTTCACTAGGGATAGCAACAAGTAGGGTGGGGTGCGGGTTTAACTATACCCGAACCCAAAATCATATACCCGAACCTAAACCCCGTTTGAGTAAAAAAACCATACCCGAACCCGAATTTGTTGGGTTTCGGGTTTCCCATACCCGAAATCATATGATAAACAAAGAGGAACCATAAAAAACCCGAAAACTCGACCAATACCCGAACCCGATTACTAATGCAGTAGCAGCAACATCTCCATATTCATAATGATTTAAAAAATGACTCTAGAAACCAATTCAAAATTCCATATTCAAGATCATGAATATATATATAAAAATATATATTCAGAAACTTGAAAGTTGAAACAATGAAACCCTAATAATTACTACTAAAGTACTAATATATATATATATATATAAAAATATTTTAGTAATTTAATATATAGAGATCGGGTTTCGGATAGGGTTCGGGTGCGGGTTTCACCATATCCGAACCCGAATAGTACTTTCAGAATCGGGTAAAACCCGAACCCGAACCCAAATAGAACGAATTTTATCTGTACATTCGGATCGGGTACCCACTAGTATGATTTTTTTTTTACCATCCCTACTTTTCACCCCAACCATGAAGAAAGAACTATGCCATAATATATATTTGGGTCCCGATATTTGTACTCCAAGAGAAAGACACACACGAAACCATATTTTGTTGTAATACTTTCCTACCGAATTACTTACAAATTTTTCGTGCAAATTTTATTATGAACTTTCCTACACCACAAAAATTTATAAAAATATTCACAAAAAAATTTGCCAGAGCCTTTTACAGACAAATTCACAAGAAATATTTCGAAAAAAAAGCCGGAGAAAATTGTTTAGCTAAATGCCCAATAAGAATGGAAACAAACAAATGCGTTTGGGGCGGTTGAAAATGGCTGCGAAAACGTGTATGATGAATAAATAACTATATTGTGCTAGGGTCCCCTAGTATTCGAAAATCATTTTGTAATATATTTTTATGACTTTTACTGTGCTTAAATATATTTTTAGTTCCTACAAAATAAATTATTTTTATTTTACATTCATAAAAAAAAATTTCTTATTTTTAATGCTCTAAAAATTAGATATTATTTTACGTCCGTAGGAGTATTCAAGCCCTCTTACTAATATATTCAACGTAACTATACAAATGCTGGCAAAACGTAAATATGAATATCCCCATTTAAAAACAACTCATTACATGACTTCTACCCGTGGAAAAGTTACATGACTTTTGGATGCAATAAGAAACCTGTTTGTTTCTTTCTCTCTCCTTACATTTTTCTTCCATGATTGCGTAATAATTTTGACTTTTGCAAATTGGAAAAGAAATTGAAATGTGCTCCTTAAGAAAGTGTTTTCTTTAAAAAATATTTTTCACTGTATTAATGTAGATTTCTACCGTAGTTTAATCAATAAAACCAACATAAATAATTAAAAGAACAAAACACTTGACTAAAACTAGAGTTCATGCATCAAACTACATTTGGAGAAAGATGTTTAACCGCTTATTGTATATATAAAAAAATACAACCAAAATCTTAATTACATACAACTAACATCATATATAATAGTAACATTTTACCTTAAGAAAAATCCAAAGGCACCGAGCAGCAGGAGCATTCATATCTTATGTTAAACTATTGAAATAATATGTGTTATAAGATAGAATTTTTTAAAATATATATTAAAACATTATTGGACCACATAGATTAGAGTAGTTTTACTTAAAATAAATCTTAAATAATTTAGCCAGCTCCTAATAATTATTGATTGTTTTTTATTAATGAATTAACATAAAAACCCTTAATTTCCTTTATCTATAAATTAAATTCTTCAATTGCATGTTCATAACTCCCTTGTTGTGTGTTTCAAGTTTCACACTCAACCATGTACGGGAAACAACACCACTTGAACAGAGCCTACTATCGCCCCTCTATCCATTCCCTCACACCCTACAATCGCGTGGGGTGTGGCGGAAAATTCATTCTCATCATCCTCAGCATCTTAGGCATTGGTGTATTCCTCATGTGGCTCATCGTCCGCCCCACTGTCCCCAAGTTTAAAGTGGTTGACGCCTCCCTCATAGAGTTCAACTACACTGCAACCAACAACACCCTCCACTACAACCTCACCGTTAACATCATTGTCCACAACCCCAACAAGTGGATCAGTGTCTACTACAATTTCATCAAAGTAAGGGCGTTGTACCATGGCACCAGGTTCGACACATATTCCTTCGACCACTTCTATCAGGACCGCGAGACCACCAGCGTGTTGAGGCACGTGTTCAAGGGCCAACATGTGGTGGTTCTTAGTCCTGAGCAGAAGAAGATGCTAAACAAAGAGAAGAGCTCAGGGGTTTACAACATCCATGTGAAGATGCATCTGAAGGTGCGCTTCAAGTTGGGGATGTACAAAACTAAGACATTGAAGCCCAAGGTTACATGTCACTTGCACGTTCCTTTCAAATCGGCCAATGCCGGTAGGAACTTTCAAGTCACCAAGTGTGGTTGGAATAGTTGAGTTATTTAACTTTATTAGATTGTTCAATCGATAATGCTTAATGCCACGATACTTTTAGTAGCACAACTTTATTAGCCGTGCAACAAATTATCATGTTATTTAACAATACAATTGTTAAATAATATTTAAGATATATAAGTTAATTAGTAATGTAACAATTTGAACTTTTTATTATAAATAATTTGATTTGTCCATTACAATTTTATTAGTTTTTTCTTTAATTTCTTTTACATTGTATCAATGTAGAGTTTCTACCATAGTTTAAAGAATAAAACCAACACAAATCTAATGGTTGCAATTAAGTTCCCTGTAGCACACCCACTCTTCTAATTGTGGAGGTGGTGGCTGACCTTTCAATACCCTTGCTCTAATTTGTCACATGTGTTTGGTTAGCTGCAGTTGATATCCTAGATTTCAATATTTAATTAGACTTTTAGTTATGGTGGTTTTGCTGATCAACGGGTTTTTATTTTATTTTGATGAATTTTTTTGGAAACAAGGAATATATACCGGTTCAACCAGTGTTACAATATTTTTACTTTTACCCCTCCCTTTTAATTGGCAAAGATATGAAATTACATATATGGTGAATATAGTCTTTATATACGCGAAGACAATTCTTACATTTTGAGTTAGTTTTTGTGTTGAATTAGACCTACCAAATTCTATTATGGTATCAGAGCTTATCCTAGACCCGTTTACTCAAGACCACCCGTACATGAATCACTCGCAAATGTTCATTCTTGCATATTCCACGCTCCAGATGTCTAGTCACGTGCGTGATGGAGTGTGTTGAGAAGTCTTACATTAACTAGAGATATAACCAAGATATTCCTTATATATGGAAAGACAATCCTCAACTAATAACCTAATATATTTTTAAGCCAAGCAAAAGGTTTGATAGTAGATTTGCTTCAAGTTACATGTGTCCACTGAAGCGAATTTTTGTGTGTGTGTGCTGACCTTGCTTTTATTAAAATAGGAAGGACTTTGGGATTCGTAAGCAAGATTGGGATTAGCTAGGAGTTGTGAAGGATAATAAACTCTTTGCTTACATTCTGCATTGTATGGAAATGCTTTTGGGTTTATTAATCACAAGCATTTTATATTTCTCAAACTTTTGAACTCTAAATGCTTACTTGAGCTGTATATGAACTGTGGTAAGCTAATTCTTATGTAGATGATGAACTATTTAGAAATGGGATGGGAACAAGATGTATAAAATCTATAACAGAGTATCTTTGCTACAAAGTTATATGTGGACATGGAATCAAAAGAAAAGAGAGCAATGCAGCAAAAGAAACAAGGCAACAACCCAAATAACTAACTAACAACATAACTCCTTGGGCTTTTTTTGGTCCAAAAGGTTCGACTTCTTGGGCTTGAACCTGGTCCTTTTGGTCCTCATTTGTGGAACCTTAACCGGGCCCTTTTCAGCATCATAATCTTCATTCTGTATAGCCTCCTGGGCCCTTGATGACTATATGGTCCGCTGGCCCACTCTATCAAATACCAGCCTTAGTTCAAATATAAAAAATAAAAAAATTTAAAGCCAAAAATTTAGAATTACAAAGGCTTTAAAAAAGTTATAAACCATAGGAATTCTGAGATGGATACACAGCGGGCGAAGGTTACGCGGGACACACTCTGTTGTTTAAGTCGGTGTATGAACAAAGAGAAAAAAAATTCAATGTCTTTGAAGAGCAAATAATTAACAAAATGAGTAATACTTATGTAATTAAATTATCAAACATGTATTCATAGAGCATGGTGTGGCTGGTAATTGAGGCATTTGACCTTGATGAAATCTTTAATTTCTGAGATGATGGATTATGGATATGCATAAGTAGTTTTTTAATTAATTAATGATTGTTGTGTTGATTATTGGACGAAATCTATCTCACTTTGGTCATCCTTACCGATCAACATGACATTTACTTGATCGTGATTGTGAGTCTTAATTTTTGCAGCTGGTGATGGAAACACATACCATGTTATGTAGGGAACCTTGAATGTCCCACCCTAACGTACATTAGCAAGTGCAAGCCCATTATTCACAATCTCCATGGCTCCACCCTCTTTTCAGTTATTGTTTATCTGGGAATTTTTATCGGGTTTCTTTACTTCCAATCATTGAATCTAGTTATTGTGAGGAGACTCACATGTATATATGTATATGTATATGTATATTGTGAGTCTCTCACTCTATGGCATGTGACTCACGGGGCTGGGTTTCTTCACTCAGCTATATGACAAGCACACACAACACACTGTTAATAATTAGCATAGCAAGGAAAAACATCATTTTCATTACTCTGAACAACGAACACAACATACCTACCTTATTTCACTTGCACACTATGGGTAGTGGCCCAATTAGAACTACTTAAAACGCACTAAGCTTCAACTTCAAGTGCCCCTTTATAACTATAGACATAGTCATTGACGTGGATTTCAATTTCTTCCATAAAGTCAATCCCTTTTATGAAAGTTATGTTCTTTTTTGATTCAGAGCTTTAATTTGTTTTTCATCAGCATCACCAAATTTCGAATATCTTTCTTGCCTTTTAGACACTGGCTCCCTACCTTAACTCCCAAGAAATGTTAATTTTTTCACACTGACAATATATATACTAGTTAATTATAATTCCCCTATACTTTCCCAACTTTGTAGCCAAAACAAAAAAGTAATGAAGACAATAATAGTTGTTCCCTTGTCACAGCCCAGATCATGACAAATAACCGATAAGAAGAAGTAAAATTCAATTTCAGTGGCCCTGATTTCATTAATTTTTATTGTCTTGAGTGATATCATGATAGACAGAGTTTAACTTTTTTTGTATTGTTGTGTTTTTCACTCCATCTAATTCTGGACACTTCATTGTCCTAACCATTTACAATGAAACAGGACCACATGCAACTCAACCAAATCCAGCATAATGTACATTTTTTCAATTTCTTAAACAGTAATAAGTAAACTAAAATTGCCTTGTTTAATTTAGTTTAATTGAATTGGAGGAAAATTTCCCCGTCTATACCAAAAAAAGGAATTGTAGGAAGAAAAGTGAGAAAAACTGGTGTGACACAAAATTCAAAACACAATAATTTTAGAGATTATACATTATTAGTGATCATAAGATTTTCTGCACTAGAATCAAACACAAATCCCAATGAAAAAGCAACCCATGATATATGCAACCAAGTCTGCCAGGACCAGTAGAATCGCTGACAATATGACCTAGAAGAAGCCAAATATGGGAAGAGCAATTTGGTTTTGCCTTTCTATACTCAAAAACTCAATTCTAAGTTTCAAACTGCAGTACAATGCAATTCTTCCTTTTAATTATTAGAGATCCCAAGAGTCTGTATATATGAATAAAGACCTCAAAATATAAATTTAACTTGGTATGACTTGAGATTTTATAGACCGTTGTACTACTCGCATCGCATCACAATCATAATTGCGGCCGCATCACTTTGAATACGTCCGCAATTTAGCGCAATGTAGTGATAATTGTGATTGCAGTTTAAAACCTTACATACAATTTATTCATTTTACAGATACAAACAAGGAGAAACAGTCATGAGCTCCCAAAATTAGCAGGCATGGGATTAATTAATTTTGACTCTGTCGGTGATCATCAAAAAATTTGTTATAGCAAGTAGGGGCTGCTTCATATTGATGGGGTGCTGAACAAGAAACGCAAACAACGCAACGTGGAAGATGGAAACCGATCATAAAAGAAAGAATAATCCACCGCTATACCTTATTACCTTCCCCACGCATATATAAAAGCTAACTTTTTGAAACAACATGCTCTTTCAGGAAAGAAGAATGCACCATGACATTAAAGAATATATTCATTAATGTGCGCCTCATTGTCATTTTCTTTCAGGAATCACCATGTATCCATAATAATTTTATGTTTGAATTAATCTTGCTTCTAGAATAAGTTTTTGCCCAAAGTTAAATTTGCTTTTAAAATCCCCATAATTGATCGATGAGTACCCTATAGAAAAGGGAGAAATAACTGTAAACGTGAACATTGCTAGAATTATAGAAGAATTCTGAATTTTTCAAACTTGCATTTAATTGCACATGAAATCAAATAGTATTGGTTATTAGAAGTCAACATCATCTCCTTTAATTTGTGCATATAATTCAATGAACTAATCACATGCTTATTCATGCAAAATTGTTCTCAACATGGATCTATAATCTTTGTTTTCACAATAACGCATTATTTTTTCTGACAAGAAAAAAATAAATAATCAATGAGTTTTGCTTACTCCATTGACCCTTTAATAAAATAAAATAATCACAACCATTGACCACCGTGATCTCAGTGGCGCCGCCGTGGCACGTGAAACAGTGTCACACTTGTAATAATAAACAGCTAAACTAAGCACTCTTTTCGCAACTCTGCTGCCGAAAACCGAACCTATTATTCTCCAAATCATACTCAACGTAGAGATTCTGCTGCTGGTAATTCCCCAAAATAATCGCCGGACCACCGGCACTTGCCGTGCCGGAGCTTTCGCCGGAGACAATGGTCAGGCACGCGACCTCAGAATCACTGATCAGGGAGAAATAATTCGAGAGTGGCAGCGTCATTCTGGCGCCGCCTTTGAACTGGAACGTCAATTCCGGGAACGGCACTGTTTCGACGCCGGAGAAATCAAAACAGAGATTCAACCCCGATTGGGCCTCAACCTCCTTCGCCCTCGAAAAATTGGAAAGCTGCTTCTCGAATTCTTTGGCCACCAAATCGAAGATAGGTCTCTCCATGAAGGTGAAGGTGGAACCAGAGTCCACGATGGTGCCGCCGTTTCCTTCGCCGGAATCCTCCGGCACCAGAAGATTCAACGGAATCTTCACCCGCTCGCCGCCGACGAGGATTTTCTTCAGCGTCAGGTAATAGTATTCGAGGAATGCGGTGTTGTTCCCTGATGGGTTTTTCCCGAACGGCGTGTAGCTGACGCCGGGGGTCTTGGTGTCGCCGGTGGAGTCAATCTGCAAAACGAGGTCGCTGGTTTCCGGCGCGTCGTCGAACCGGTGAGATAGCAAGCAGTGGGAGAATTTCTTCAGACCCAATTGAACCGGAAGCGACTCGGTTCCGCGTCCGAATCCGGCAATCCCGGAGGGTTGCCGAATCGAGAGAATCGAGCACCCGACGAGAAAATCGGTGACTATTTTCCCCGGAAAATCGAGATTTTCCAGGAGTAAGAAACCAGAGGTTGAACCCAAACCGTATTGAACTATGTAAGCAGGGCATGTTACGGTGCAGTTCTGAGATTCAGGGTTGCAACCGCGGCAGCGGGATTGAAGGTCCGGGCCGAAAAGGTAGCCACATTTGGGGTTTGCGCAACCGAGGAGCTTAGCGGAGGAAGAATTTCTGGGGATGAAAGTTGGGATTTTGGATGGGTCGATGTTGGGGAAGTTGCAAGCGGAGCAGAGGTACCTGGAGGAACAGGGGAACCAGACGAGGCTGCTTCCGGTGTCTAATACGAAGGAGGAGGTTTGAGGTGGGGTTCCGAAATTGAGATCTATGGAGTAGCCGCCGTAGCCTTTGGGGGAAACGGAGGTGTTGAGGCGTGGTACTGGTGAACGGAAACGGTTGCCTTTGAGGTGGTGAGCTCTGGATAGAGATGCAGAAGCGGTGAGTTTGAGAGTGTGGAGGAGATCTGAGGATTTGGTGAAAACAGGGGAAAGAGGAAGAATAATGGTTTTGGGTTTTGGAGAAGAAGCGAATGTTGTGGTGAATGAGAGAGTGCAGAGGATGAGGAGGGTGAAGAGAATATTGTAAGGACGAGCCATTGGAATTGTTGGGAAGGTAGCAGTGTGATCCTCCTCGGAGTGTGTTTGAGAAGGAATGGAATGAAGGAATGAATGAATTTGAAATGTTTCTGTTTGGGTTGAATGCTTATAAATTGTGTCCTTCTATCGTGTTAATCAAGAAATTACATGTTGAGATCAGTTCCTCATCCAGCGTTTCAAGTGGTAATGACTAGTTAAACTAATTTTTTTTATTTAAAAATATTGAGAATTCAACTTCCAACGACGAAATATTGAACCACTGTATCAACAATGGGTTGAGTCCCTCTAAGTAACATTTGACCTTTGAGAGAAGGACAATTTAACAGCATTTGCCACCAACGGTAATGGTGGACTTGGAGTCTTCTTGACGCGGCCCACAAGCTTTGGAATCAACCGCTCACACTCTTATCTCCTATCACCATATAAAAGATTAAAGAGCTCTTACCCATTCACTTGGCATTCTTTGTCGTTTTTGTTTACTTTGCTTAAGAATGACAATGGCTTTTCATTTTGTTCACAAATAATAAGATTAACTTCAAAGTCCCAATGACATAAGCTTTACATTAACAAAACGTACACTTCAAGTCTTGACTTGCCGCTCTTAAAGCATAAATTAAACATTCAATTTTTTATGTCGCTTCTTTTATTTTTCCAACATTACCTGCATTGCGAAAGCTTACTAGTAACAAGGATATCATCAACAAAATGTGCACAAGTAGCACCGCTAAACTAGAAACTGGGCACAAGACAATTAAGTTGGAGGAAAATGGAGTGCACGACATAACAGGTTGAGGCCACAGAGGTGACGTGTGGTGAAGATATTATAATGGTGGTCGGCACTCGACAGTGGTAACGACATACAATGGTTGCGGGTGGATGCCGAGAAGGTGACGCGAGAGGTGGCCGCGGGTGGTGGTTGAAGGGTGGTGGTACAGTAAGGAGAGGCTAGAATGCATAAGTTTTTTAATCTGTGGGATTAAAACAAGCAAAGTATTATTAATAAAAGTTGGGGAAATTGTACCGTGTAGCACACCCAAGCAAAACTGGGATACCTCATCATAGGCGAGTAAGATGGTACACCAAAAGCGTTGTTAAAGGAGAGCTAGGAAACCATCAAGACCAGGCGCCTTCGAAGGGTGCATATGAAAAAGTGTCTCCTCCATCCAAGTGAAAGACGAAGAAAACAACTCAAAATGAGCCGTTATCACTCTATTCGCCACCAAGGAAGTCGTCTCCTCAATAGGACCTAGAGATGTCCTCATCGTCCTCAAATTCCCGCCCCAAACTTTCATTTTTTCTTATTATAAGTGTTCCACAATGTTTTCAATATCGTTTAAGATCTCCAATGTTTAAATACTACAAAATACATTTTTAAAAAATCATCTAAGTGTCCTATGTTACAATAAACATCTCGCACGTCTGTGTCTCCGCCCAACTCCTCCGCTGCCACCGCCGTGGCTCCTTCCCCCCTCCCTATGTTTGTGTTGATATTGTTAGAGATTTTCACGAATGCGGGTAGAAAAACAAAATAAAAAGCCAGACACAATTTAATGGGCTGAAGAATGAATGCAATTTAGCCCATAGGATAAGAACTTCTCATTGAACAAAAATAATATAAAAACTGCTTGGTAACCCACCTGCTGGTTTCAAAAAGGGGAGCAATGTAAAAAAATAATCCTCCAAATGGATTACTTTGTATTTGGGTTATTCTTCTTGGGCTGGTGATATATAAATTAATATATTCGTGATTGGCCCAAATAAAGTAAAGCATAGCCCAAAAAAGGCGATCTAAAACTAAGTAAAAAAAGCAAAAAAAGGGGAAATGAAAGTGGACAATTCGGTGATTGCCTATTGGACATGAATTTTTTTGTTTTTGTTTTTGGCTTACTAAGGTTAATTTTTCGCAATAGGCTCTAGATGTTACAGTACTTTGACTAATCGACCTAAAAAAATTATCAATAAAATTGAATATTTAAATGATTATATTTAAATAATTTTAATTAATTTAAATATAATAATATTTAATTTATTTAGATAATTGATTCAGTTTTTATTTTATTGGATTGATTTTTCAGTTATTCTCTTTCTAGTTTGTTGTTATTTCTTTCATAGTTTGTTGTTATTTCCTTCCCCTATAAATTGTACTTCCTTTTAATGAATTGTCAAGAGAAAAATGAGAAAATTTAGCATTGCACTTCCAAATTAACCAAGTTCCTAACCCTCACCTTGATAGCCTCCTTTTTGGGTCTATCATTTGATGCTTTCATTGTGCTGTCACACGCCTCTTCAAACGCCACACTAATTCCACCATTTCCGTTTCGATCGCCTGCCATGCATCACACCAATTTGTTTTACCCAAATTTGAGGTTTTCTTCCATGGCCGAGCAGCTTCAATACCATTGGCAATCCAGATTCACCACCAGTTCTGGATTTACAAATCGAGCATGTTTCTCACACAATCTGCCACAACCCATCCCCCACCTTCCCCATACTCATCTCCATCATACTACCCAGATCCAAATCCAGATTATCCTCATTCACAAACCTTTTTCCCAAAACTTTTCCCCAATCACACCCGAATTTATGTTCCCCATCCCATCTCCACCACTTTTCCCATTTCACTCAACAGTTCCTCAAATTCACCACACTCGACCCAAACCCTCACCCCGCGCCTTCTTTTTTCTCAACACTCACACACCTTCATTGGCTATCAACGAACAGAGTCAGGGTTAGGAACTTGTTAGGAATTTGTTAGAGAGACTCTTAATTTGGAAGATCAATGCTCATTTTTCCTATTTTTCTCATTTTTTTCCTGATAATTCATCAAAAGGAAGCACAAATTTTAGGGGAAGAAAATAACAAACTAGAAAAGAAATAACAATAAACTAGGAAAGAAGTAACTGGAAATAACTGAAATCTAAAAATAGAACAACCAAATAAAAACTGAATCAAATAAAATAAAAACTGAATTAATTATCTAAATAAACTAAATATTATTATATCTAAATTAATTGAAATTAATTAGATATAATCATTTAAATATTTGAGTTTATTTATAATTCTTTTAGGTCTATGTGATAATATTACCATATCAAGGCATAAACTTAAAAATAATATCGTGTAACAAATTCGTAATGTTGATGTTGGTGCTTTTACCCTTAAGTTGTGGTGCCTTAAGTTGTGTGCAATTTATGATAGGAAGAAAATCAATAAAATGATATGCAATGTGTAATGTTTTGTTTAAGTCAAACGCGAGATTCATTGAAAGAGAAAAAAAATCTGAAGATAGAATATTCCTCAAACCAAGCAGAAAATTATATATCTACACAACACAAGCTAGAAAGAGGAAATTTAGCCATAAGTTAGCGGCTAAATTGCAAAACCTACAAACATGCAACAATTGAAACAAATTAAATTAAGTGTGTTTTGTTTCAATTCCTGCATAGCTAAATGTGGATCCATCTTAAAAAAAACAAATTATTGGCCGGTTCAAATAAATGTAAATTCTTAATAAATGTGAATTTACTTGTATTTTATAAACATGCACTAAAAGAGATAGGAAAAGAAACGCAATCATTGACCACAGGTCTTAACTTTAATATAAAAAACTTATTTTATATACTACATTTGTTCCTTATTAACTATGCACTTTAGTTTTTTTAAAAAAAACTACCCACTTTGAGGAAAAAAAATGTATTTCTTTATATCCCTCCACTTAGATTTTTGATGAAGTATTAATTGTTGTTTTTGCAAGTAATGTCTTTATTAAAATAATAAATGATGCGAGACAAAATACATTTTAAACATTGAAATATGAATACAAATAATAATTTTTAAAAATAAATAAAATTAATTGTATTTCTTAATACGTGTGGTTATTATTTTTTGGACTGTTAATTATGATCTGATGAAGTATATGTATATTATTTTACTTGCTCTGTCAACAAGAAAAAGAAAATATTTAATTAAATAAAAAATAATAAGTGTTTTTCCATATTTGAACTATGCTTATACCAAGTGAAGAAATGGAAAAATCAGAGATACTTTATAATTGATAACTTGATAAGAAAAGAAGAGACAAGAGAGTGATAGAGAGAGAAAATTAGTGGAGATAAAATGAAAGAGAAGCTTAAGAAATGTGTAAATGAATTAAAATCTAATAAAAATAGCTCTTTTTTAGGTTTTTTGTTTTATTTTCTTCTTTGGTAATTGGTAGTACTACTTTTTTCTGAATTTTGTTTACTTTATCTACGGGAAGCCATTATCAATCGCTGCTCCCGATGAACTCAACATGACACCAATCACTCAAACTGCATAAATCAAGCAAAAGTATAATCATTACTTGTCAAACCAATCCAACTCATGGATCACTCCCACACCCGTGCAAAGGGAAATAAATAGATAAATAAGTAGTAAAATACAAGAATTATCCCCATGGAAACTACTTGTATTCTCAATATTTTCCATTGATAAGTTAATGCGTGGTAGGCTTGGTAGCTTCTACGGTAGTGAGGTAAATAATGAATAGAATACTTTTAGGGGAATAAAATATTGTTAATTTATGGAGAAGGGCTCCACGACATTTTCTTAAAAAAATATAAGTTTACATCTATTTCATCATTTCACATATGATAAATATGCGAATAAAATATAAAAAATAAGAGATATGATAAATAATGTGATAAAAAACATATAAGAGATATATTATAAAAGAACTTATTTATATTTGAGGTGTTAAAACCTTTAGCTTTTCGGATCATTGTGACTTTGGGCCTCAATTACTTAATCAACATTATCATAAACTCTTCCAAAATTTCTCAAATCTTTGGTGATAGTTTGAAATCTTCCAAACATCTAATGGACGCTCTCATGATCAAACACTTGGAACATCTCATGTTAATGTACAAGTATGTCGATTTTAGTTTGGTTGAAGTGTGAAATTCCTCTATGAGCAATGACAAGGTATCTCATATTTTAATTGACATGTGGGATAATACTTGGCTTTGAAGTTGAGTAGATTATTCATCATTTGACCAATCGTTCACTCTTCTATAGGAATGAGTTCTCCTTTTATGCACATAGTTGCCTCCCTCAATTAAGTCATATATTCTTCTTGAAACTGTTAAATCAAGTTTAACTACTTAACATCTCTTTGGACGGTATTGTGATTTCTTGTTTGCGTAAAGGTAGATGTTGAAATGTTGCTTGGCTTATATATACTATACTGGGAAAGACAATATAATCACACTTGAACAAGACTATGCCTCTCCGGTGATTGCCGAAGGAAGGGGAAATGAAGTGGCGGAGCGGAGGCCAGCTAATGGAGACAGAGGAGTGTTTGTCACTTCAATATCAATTGTCTAATATTATATCAATAAATAATTAATACACGTATTCATACCTATTTGCGATGACATCAGAGATGTCGAAAAACCTTTTTCTTTTTAACTGAAATTTTGAAAAACCTTCAAATCACATTATTTTATTTTAACAACATAACAAAATTTTATTAAATATATATGTAAAACGTGTAGCTATTTATATTAATTTTTTTTGTCATTGTTAATTTCATTGTTTGCAAAATGACAATTAATTTTACGATTATTATTTTAAATAACACGTGTCATTTTTAAATTTTGCCTATGACTAGTTATACATTTTTATAATTTTTGTAATGATTTTCAAAGAATCCATGGGTATATACGTCCAGCTTATATAACTATATATTTATCATGTTATGGGCCCGTTTGGTGGTTAGGATAGGATAAAAACATGATATGATAAATAATTGGATAAACACATGATATGACAATAGCAATATAAACTCTTATCCTATCATGCTTTTGAGGTGAACATGATATTGATAAAATATAATACAAACAATGAAAAATATATTAAATTTTCCTTGAAATAAAAAATACATAATATTTTTAAATTTTAATTTTCTAAATAAATTTTTTCAAAAAGTGATTATTCTATTAAATTTAATTTTTTTTTTACATTTTTATAAATGAGCTTATGTTTTAATATTAACTAAAATCAAATTATTTTTATTAATTTGACTATTTTAATTTTTTCGGAGGATGTTTATTTAAATTAAAATTATTATATATGTAACCAATGGGTTTTAACTTAGTAGGGATAAATGATTAATGATAAAAATTAATTCAAATTTTTAAAAACTTATTAAAAGATATTATTCTTTCAAAAATAATTTATATTTAAATTATTAATTATAATTATATAAGTAGAGAAATAATTTTAAATAATATAATGTGATAATATAAATTTAATCTATATTTACTTTTAAAAAATTAATATTTATATATATGTGAGTAACCTATTTTATTATAATATAAATAACGAAAAATAATGTTAATTAAGTAGTAGTAAGTGATAATAAAAATTTAATTATTTTATATGAGTAAATCCAATATTTTCACCATTTATAAATAAATTTATTTTTAATAAATTTTATTAGTAACTAAATAATTTTAACTTAACAATAACAACTATTAATTGATAAGTAATAAAATTAATATTTTATTAAAATTAAAAATTTATATTTATTAATTAATATTATTATAAATTATATAAAATATAAATATTGAAACTAATATTGAGTTATGGTAATAAACAAATAAAAAACTAATATTCTATCCAGGGATAAGATAGTGTTATCTTATCCTGCTTACGCAACAAACAACGTATAACAACAAAATATAATTAATATCATGGAGCAGTATATAAACACAAGAAATAATCACCTTGTTCTCATTCCCCACTCTCTCCCTCTTTCGAACATCAAAGACGAAATGGCAGAGACTAGTAAATCGAGGTTCAAGAGGATTTGCGTGTTCTGTGGGAGCAGTTCAGGGAAGAAACCTAGCTACCAAGAAGCTGCTGTACAACTTGGCAACGAGCTGGTAACATAACACTTCTTCTAAATCCATTTCAGAGAGAACTTTTTTATGATTAATTTCTGGGTCTCATAATTGTTTCTGAGAAAAAAACAAGTTTGATCTAACCATGCTAGCTATTATTGGATTCAATGATCTTTTCCTTCTGCTACTCCCATTTTTTGTACTCCTCAGCAACATTAAGCTTTCTTAATTTTTTTCCATAATAAACTTTACTTTTCCCCTCTATAAATTTCGAAGGTATTAATGATTTGTTTTGATTTCTCACTCTGGAAATCCATATTTTTCCCCCTTTCCATGGTGTTCCTCTTCCTATTATGGTTTCATTTGATTCTATTTTCCTCCCAATAAAAACTCAAACAATAATGTCTAGATTCAGAATGTGGGCTTAAGATTGTTAAGGCATGTGTTTGATGATGTTTAGGGTTTAATGCTAGCTGTAATCTGTCTGTCGCACTTGTGCAGCCTTCTTGCATGATCTTTGTGATATTTAATTATTTTATTAACACTCAAAAAAGTTTCTCTTGGGAAATAAAACTAAACGAGCTAGGTTTTTCACTTTTTTTTCTAAGGAACCAAACCTAGCTAGGTATCATTACTCTATGAAGCGTGTTCCACTTCCAAAGCTTCCATCAGTGAAGCTCCATGGTCACCACTCTCACTACCGTTCCTTGTTTTATATATATACTATATATTATTTTTCGCATCTTACCCCTTTGGTTGCTATTCGATTGATCACCACACCACACCTTCCACTAGCTATAATAAAAAATTTACTATTATTTTAGGCATGTCCTAAGAGGTAGTTTGGTAATTGTTTAATGTTGTTTTTGATGATGATGACACGCGTTTTGTTGTTTGGTTTTCGATGTGTGTGTTGAAGGTGGAGAGAAGGATTGATTTGGTCTACGGTGGTGGTAGCGTGGGGTTGATGGGTCTCGTTTCTCAGGCTGTTCATGATGGTGGCCGCCATGTTCTAGGGTTTGTTCTCTCACACACACCTTAATCATTTTAATTTCCCAAGAATTTGTGTGTGTATTTCGGTTTTACTACTTAGCACTTACTCATGTCATGTGTATGTGCTTCATAACGTTTGGGTTGCACTAAAAAATATCATATGGAATCAAGTTAGTGTTGGTAACGTGGGTCATTTTCTTGTCTAAATCAAAGCTACTTAGTACCGAATGTAGGTTGAAAGGGAGCATCTTGGATATGTAAGTATGAAATAAGTTCACAAAATAAATGTATATGAGTTTTTTAATTTCTTTAAACAGATTAATATAGGAAAGTGTGACCTTTACCGGTAGTTAGAACATAGTAGGTTCTTTGATCCTCTATTGGATGGATAAAGTTGAATCCCTTTTGGCGCTTCCAGAAAGGGACGATACAACGTTTTTGCTCAACAATTGCCACTTGGAGCCAACATGCATGGTTTTCTTTCTTTTCTTTAAAAAAATAAAAAGGAAGTTCTTTTCTAGCACTTCCAAGGCAACATGGATTCGATGTCCCACGTTGGAAAATGGCCAAGTTTTTCTTTTATGAATTTTAAGGAAAAACTTGGATTAAAATCACCCTAGTATTATATTTTAATTAGTGTTTGCATTGTGGTTCTTACCATGGGCTTGTTTTGTTTGTGCAGGGTTATCCCAACAAGTCTCATGCCAAGGGAGGTACATCCCTTTCTCAATCACTAGTAATGAATAAAAATCATGATATGTATTAATTTATGTTGCAAATTAATGGGTGCAGATAACAGGTGCTCCTATTGGGGAAGTTAGAGCCGTATCTAATATGCACCAAAGGAAAGCTGAGATGGCCCGTCAAGCTGATGCCTTCATTGCCCTCCCTGGTATAACAAGAAGACAATATATACATCATATAATGTGATTAATTCAACATTTTCCTTTGATCTTTATATTATGACCAACACAGGAGGATATGGAACCCTTGAAGAATTGCTTGAAGTAATTACATGGGCTCAGCTTGGGATCCACACCAAACCCGTAAGATCATCATCTATCCCTCATTAGACCATTTATACTCTCTTTAGATTTAGATCACAATCCAAACCTTGGTGTAGCTTCTTCCTACAAATGTACTTTATCAACCAAGATTTCTTTTGGGGGATATGCCTGAAAGATTGGAAAATATAGTATTATGATAGAAATCATGGCTTTTGTTAATTGTAACAATCTTCATTAATCATTAACCTCTTGTAATCTCCCTGGATTAAATTCTACCACACACCAAATACAAACTAGTCAAATTCCTTAAGCAAATCTTAATTGCATGCATCCACTTGACACATGATATCCAATGTGTATCATGGACCTGATTTTATTTTAGATAATTAGCCAAGTTGAGTGGACATCCCTCGGTGAAATAAAATGCTTTAATTATCAGCTCGAAATCCATGTGTATTTATAAATATGTTCATCAATAAAGAACGCTTCAATACAGAACTTGTACATGTGGGTGTATTTTAATATTCGGATTCACATGAGCGAATACCTTCAGATTTTTTGTTTAGTCAACCGTTGTCACGTTACGTTTTTAATTTGAATGGGAGAAAAATATGTGACATAATAAAATGCATGATGAAAACAAATAATAAGTTGAAGTTGTTAATTTTTTGAGGTGCAGGTGGGTCTGCTGAACGTGGATGGGTTTTACAATTCATTGTTGTGTTTCATTGACAAGGTCGTTGATGAAGGTTTTATTTCCCCCACAGCTCGTCGCATTATCGTGTCAGCTCCAACAGCCAAACAATTGATGCTAAAGCTAGAGGTGCGTCATTTTATAAAATTAAAATGATCAATGTTTAATAGTTCAAGAAACATGATTCCTTTTACTTTATAATGGAAGCAGGAACATGTTCCTGAGCAAGAGGAGTTTGCATCCAAGTTGGTGTGGGAAGACAGTCTAAGTTACGTGCCTGAATCACAAGAGTTGACATGTGATTAACCTTTGTGGCAGATTCATGGAACAAGGTTTTTTGGGGTTTATTAAGCAAGGTGGGTACATAAGAGTCACCTTCATATACGGGCATAGGGACCGTAGAATACAGTTTTTTTTTTTTTTTTTTTTTGCCAAACATTTTGTTAACGCCCCTAGTATAAATGAGGGTAGTTCAAAAATGTGAATTTTTTTTTATGAAATTGCCTCTGCAATGAGATGTGCATCATTCGCGGTAACGTTAATTAGTCCTTGTAATGGAAGAGTTCAAATCCAACTTGCTTATAACTTAAGTTAGATTCTTTGTTACAGCTTGGACAATATTGCAAATTGAAAAACTAGGGAACTTTTAATTTTTAATCAAACATTCAAACCTCATCGTTTAATTCCTTCAATGGTGTGAAGCTAAACAATTCAAACAAGAGAAATTTTAAAAGCAACAAAACCTCTTTTTTTATGGTCTACAAATCCCAATTCTTAAGCTTCCCATTACTTACTGAGTCTTATACATCGTTGGGCCTTCCTCTTGGGTTATTCTAGCCCATCAAACCCCTCTTCCACACCTTCTTCCCCCTCCAGTTGCCTGATTTCCATTCATCATGTGGCCCAACAAGAGATTGAATGGTTATAGGTAAGTTGGGCCACAAGTGTGTTTACATTCATTGTCACATCCATCTAGAGGTAGAGTGCTACTTTTAGCTACACACAATGTTCCTGCTCTTACTAAATTTAATTATTATAATTTTTTTACTTCTAATTAATTTCTAGAATACCTGCAGTATTAAAAATATAATATAAAATCTTTTTTTTTTTTTAAATTATATAAAATCTTTCCTGTGTCCTTTGCCCAGCAACTTAAACTTTTAACTTAAACTTTTAAATTAATTAGTTCATGACATGCTATCAGAGATTATCTTAGATTTGTTTATTATACATTTTTGCGAATTTCACGCTTCAAATGTTCCACCCTAGGCATGAGGACTGTATTAAAGAGTATGAATTAGATCAATCTATGTCAAATTTAATAAAAATAGTTTAGTTTGGTTCCACTCAATCAATTTAAATATGGGAAAGCTGATTAGTTTGGTTCAAAACTACGCTTTTGCAATTTCAAACAAGTGCTGATAAAATGGAAAAAGAACCCTGATTCTATTACATCACACATCTTGTATCTTAAGAAGTAGTGAGGGTGTGTGGGACTATGGGTATAAAAGAAAATTAATATGAAAAACATTTTTCAAACAGTAAAGTTACTTTCACATCTGTTTTTAAAAGGGACAAATTCGATTCTTGTATTAGTTCCCTGAGAAAAAATCAATCCATAAGAAAAAAAAAATAGTTCATACAAGAGATAAAAATGCTTTCTGATATCACAGTCTGACAATACATGTGAGGCAAATTATCAGAAATAAGTTTGTGATTATCTACTGATGACATCCTATTATATCATCCAGATAAGATCATCTAATCCAAACTGATTGGAAAATCCTGGTCCCCAACCATGATATAAATTTAACTTTAAGAAGCTAACTGATTTCATTAATCTAAAGTCTTTATTCAACAAGAAGTCATAGTATTCCTGCTAACAACTGGTAAGTAAGCATTATTCTTTCTGGAATCATAACATGAGAGGATCGTATTTTGAGAGAGACACATATTTAAACAGGGGGCCATAGAAGCACCTAAGCTGTAGAGAATGTGTATCACAAATTGGTAGAAAGTTTGCTTACATGTTTTAGGACAGCTAATGCAGTATCAAACTGCTGCATAAACATAAAGACAGTAGTAAGATCAACTAACCTAGCAGCAAGTGTTGCAGTTTTATATTTCAATATTTGAGTGCCATGAGTTATTGTAATTAGGAAAGATAAGGCTAGAACTTTTCTCCCCGATTTATCAACCAAACAAACTTATTTTCTGGTTATTTGAAATAAAAAACCAGACACCAAGGAAACTGTAATACTCTGCAAAATGATGGGGATATGGATAACTTAACTTACATCATGAATAAGATATGAAGCTGGAGTTTGTCCCATGAATGCAGAACAAGTATTAAAAGATTGTGTTGTTTGCCTGTTTGGTGACTCTGACCAATGACATCGACAGGGCTGTATCTCAAAGTGTCTAACAAGGAAAGTGTGGATTGTACATTTTGTGCATATAATTTGACATGTTGAATGGGGCGCCATTGATATTGATAAAGAAAATGCAGAATGGTATGAAAAACAATTGGTACCTTTTACGCGAAAAATCAAAGTGTGAAGGAGTTTTTTTTTTTTTGTATTTTCTTCCTCAAAATTCTGCTATTCTCTCTTTTTTTAGACACATTCTCTTACTTCTTAAACATCCATAGCATTTGTATCATACCAAATAATAAAGTTCATTGATAAATAAAAGGAAAAGAGAATATAAATGGGTGGTGATAATGAGAATTATGAGAGGTTATCTGTGTAACTAACATTACCATCACATTATAAAAATAGCACAAATATACAGAATTTCCATTGTGATTTGTTTTAACAGTTACTCGTTCACTTCAAAAAATGCAATGAACAAATTCTGTTATCTAGGGAATGGAATATTTGAAGACCAAGTGTAAGAATAAAGTAAGAACCAAACAGCGGCAAGCCTTAAGCAGTACCTTAAAAATTCTCAGGACTGTCATCCAATTGTTTCTCATCTTCTATATCAACCTCCAAAATCTCCTGAAACCAAAGCATAAAAAAGGAAACAAGTTTTGTAAGAGTGAAGCTTTGAAGTGCTCAAGCTTTTAGTTATTTTTTCTCATTCTGTGTAAGAAAACAACTAGATATGACCTTGAATTGTATAATAGGATACTTAGTTTAGGGGGTTATTATTATAATATTATTACATCAATCTTCTTATTTTAAATGATTATGAGGCTTCCAACACAAAAACCAAGCATGCTCTTAATACAGCAAACAGAAGTAGATGTTTTTGCCTTAAAAAAAAGAAACACAAGAGAAGAGACTCACAGGAATCCTCTGTTTGAGATAATTAGCAATTCTGGCTAGGACAGTGGAACGCTTGTGCCAGAACCGACCCTTGAGGCTAATCTTCACAAAAGGTCCATCCAACTCCGCCAGTTCAACAGTTCCTGAAAGATAAAACAACATCATGTAATGTAATCCCCCATTATTACTACATAATCAAATAAGGATCCTTACTCATTGTAGGCTAAAATTGTTTAGGGTTTCATGAACAAACAAATACCTGTCATACCAACTTCAGTGTCAAAGATCTGACCCAGTTCTCCTCGAGCATCGACCAAAACCTGCCTTACGTTGTTTTCGGTGAGGTCAAGCGGTGGTGGAGCCGAAAGAGCGGCCGAGAGAGGTTTCAGCTTCCTCTTTGGTTTACCATTTTTCATGAGGCTCACTGATTGAAGAAGAGAATTGGGCATGTGGACGTGGGTTGTTTTCAGTGGTGGTTTTGGGATGTGGTAACTGGTGGTGGTGCGTAGAGAAGAAGAAGCTGATAACAGTTTGAGGGAGCTTCCATTATGGCTATGGATGTCGAAGACACAGCACAGAGCCTTCTGGGATAGGGACATTATCTATTTGCACTGCTCTCTGCAACTTTATTGTTGATTTTTCTAGTATCCCATTTATCTTTATAATTTATAAATAAAAGTGTTATTTTTATAAAATTCTCTCTTATTCATTAATGATAATTGATAAGGCAGAAATTTAATTATAAAGTTTTAAAATGATTGAAGAAAAGCTTTCCTGAAAAACTGGGGAAGGGAGCATATTCAAAGAACAATACCCTGTGCTGATATGGGTTATTAGTATGAAAATGCAAGTTTTTCACTTGACTAGAAATTAGGGCTTATCCTAATATTTTGAAATTATAATACTTCTTATTTACATGTATTTGCAACTTATTATTCGACGTATTAGTATGATTTAGTAAATTTTTCATAAAAAAGAGAGTAAAAGACTGAGTATTTTTAATTAAGTGGTTAGTGTATGTACTACTTACTAAGGTGATGGTTGATTAAGAAGATAAAGATAGAATATTATGTACTACTTACTAGTCCCATTACCTGGTAACAACATTTTGATTACACCTAAATTGAGTTTCATATTTCTAGTCAATATCTCTTTGCTTGTTAAAGTCACATAACAACGGGTGAACGTGTTTAGATACCTAATTGAGTGCAATCATACTTTAATCATAATCCAAAAGAGGCCGGTTCACTTTTTGCTTTAAAGTAGGTGCTAAGATATCCAAACATAGCATTAGACCTCTCGACTTATTCATACATATTCATGATATACAAATAATAAACAGAAGAAATGGTAAAATGAATACATAATTCACTCAAAAATCCAGGTAACACCAGCATGCATTTAGGACAAACCCTGCGGCTTAAAATTCAAAAGGACTCGAATTACATAAACCAAAATCCTCCCCAACTCGGTACAGATGAGTAGTTGCTACTCTCCCTACACCGCAGCAAAGTAATCTTTGCTAAGTTTAGGGTCAGGTTTCATGGACTTCTCACCAGGCTTCCACCCTGCAGGACAAACTTCATCTGGGTTATCCTGCACGTACTGCAAGGCCTGCAAGACAAATGCATATATGGGGGGCAAAAAGTTATACAAAGAATCGAAGGGTAAGAGAGGAAAAAAGTGATTAATCCAGGTGCTATTCTAATGAGGCGAATAATTACTTGGAGTGTTCTCTTTGTCTCATCGACGCTTCTACCAATTCCCAGGTTGTTAATGGTAGAGTGCTGGATAACCCCTTCCTTGTCAATAATGAACAATCCTCTCAACGCAATCCCCTAAAACATTGAAAAAATAGAAATCATTGAGACAAAGGACCAACAAGTGGAATGAAGAGTATTAGTTTAAGCCAATATTTCACCACTTGATGCAAAATACTAAAGCTACATTGCATTTCACAGAACATGGATGATGGAACTAAAGCATAAAAGACATCGGAGTTGAGAGGAAGTGTAAATGAATAGACAGTTTAGGTCATGATGTCAAAACAAACCTGGTCAGGAATAAGAACACCATAAGATTTTGATATGGATTTGGTGATATCAGAAACTATAGGATATTTCAAGTCGCCAAGACCGCCAGACTTTCTATCTGTTTGAACCCATGCAAGGTGCGAGAACTACAATAAGAACAATACCACCACTAGTCATGAAGAAACAAACTTTGGAAGCGCCTTGGGATTGAACAGACAAAGATAATTGTCAATGTAGAGAAAATAGTATATTATGAGCTATGTTTTTTAAGGCATGAATATGCATGTGTAGGTTGGATTAGAGGCCCAGTCTGTTATACAGCAACTAAAGGTTTTTTTTTCCATCAGCAACGTGAACCAAACAATGTCATTTCAAGAAACTTTCGGGGGAAAATTTATACTAGAGCCAGTACTGGATGAAATAAATATGAAAGAAAAAGTTAAAACTAACCACACTGTCAACCGAAACACCCAATATCTCTGTATTTAGTTCCTCAAATTCTGCATGCCGGTCACTGAAAGCAGTGATTTCTGTAGACAGGTAACAGATGTTAGGGTAAAAAAGAGAAGATTTAGCATTCACAGCTATAGTTTAGTCAGGCATCAACTAACCAGTAGGACAAACAAATGTGAAGTCTAATGGGTAGAAAAAGAGGATAACATATTTCTTCCCAATATATTCAGATAGTTTGACCTGAAAGGACAGAGCTTTAGTCAAAAACAAATCCTAAGAACCAAGTTTACATACTAAAGAAGTAATGAGAGAGAACGACATTTCACAAGCTGAAAATCTGTTTATATTTGCTTGGGCTGGCAGCAGTGTACCTTGATAAACTCCTGATCAAAAACAGCCTCTGCTTCAAAATCTGGCGCAGTATTTCCAACTAATGGAAGTTCACTCTTTAAAAAGGAAAAAAAAAATTAATTCAAAGGCTAATCCAGAGAAAAACCATGCTCTAAAACCAAGTTTTTCAGCTTCACCAATGAAGTTACAAAGTCCATGATCAATTAGAGAAGAAAAATCACACACACGTGAATGAGATTTTCTGGAAATTTTAATACTATGCTCATATCATAACCTCAAGGAGGAAGAGTCAAGAATTGCCATATTATTTTAAAGCATTCTAGTTTTAATTACAATCAATCTAGACTAAAGTGCAATAACAACTATCATTTCATATCTATCTACATTCTACAGATAAGCATGACAATACAGCCAACAAAAATTCAACCTTCACCACAATCACAATCACAATCACAATCACAATCACAATCATCAATGTAGTTCATGTTCACAATTTAGTCACAAAATGCCCACCCATAAAATTTAGTAGATAACTGAAACTAGTGAGAGCCCCAGACAAGAGAGTGGAATCTGAAACCAAATCTTATCGATTAAAGAGACAAATACACCAAAGTAGAGAGAAACAAACAGAAATATCAAATAGGATCAGGAACATTCAACAGTAAAGAACTAATTTTTATTGTTTTTTCGTGCAATGTAGAGAAATAATAAGCAGCGGAGCTGAAGAACAAGACTAGTATGAGTGAAATGCAGAAAGGGTTATGTGAAGAACTTACAGAGGCCCTAACAACGAAGCTGCGAGGTGAAGGAGATGGGCGTCGGTTGAAGGTAATTGAGGGATTGAGGGAAGTGCGAAAAGGTTTGCAAAGAGAGTTGGAGAAATTGGGGAAGGAGAGTGAAGGGGAAGAAGAAGAAGAGAATTTGTGAGAGAAGAGGATGTTAGGGTTTGATGAGAGTAGAGAAGCAGAGGGAGCAGAGCAGGCCATGGCTAAAGTGAGTGGGTGAGTCCAGGAGTGAGTATGTGGATAAATAAATTAGAATTGAATACATAGATAAAATTATTGTTGATTTTTCTAGTATCCTATTTATTTTTTTGAATAAAAAGTGTAAGGTAATTGTCATCTCATCCTTAAAAATAAGGAAAGCTTTTCTTCAATCATTTTAGAACTTTAAAATTAAGTTACTCCCTCCCTATGTATAACAACCAACTAGGTGTTATTTCTACATCTGGTAAGAATGAGATGATAATTAAAGGAGGCATGTTTTCCTCTTGTAACCGGTGTTTTAAAACTCGACTCGGCCAAGGCATTAAGTTAATGAGTCACTAGTCGGATCAAAGAGTCATTGAGCGGATTGCATGACTCGGTATTTATTAAAAAATATTATTAATAATAATAATACCACCTAACATTAATTAATAACTTCATACATCAAAATTCAAATTAAACAACCAACAAGAAAGATTTTACTGCAACAAAACAATATTACTTAAATTAATTCACACTCACTCTTTCCTTTTACCTTAAAAAAAATCAAAATTACCACTTCATAAAACTTTAAATTCAAAATATGCAACCACTTCACACTCCCTCTCTCCCCCTCTCCTCATTATCACAATTTCTTCCTATCCTCTAAAAACACACGGCTCTCTCTTCACTTCTCTATTCATTCACGTTTCTTTCTCTCTCCCTCTCCTGTTCATGTTTCTTTTCTTCTCTGCAACATGTTTCTTCTTTTTCTTCTCATCTATTCTCCTTCCTTTTCCCATGGCCGATGGCCACCACCACCACCCCTCATGGTCACTACCACCATAAAACACCACCATTGTTCCCCTCCACCATGGCTTCCTTCCCTCATCACCACTGCCACTTCCTTGCTCGATTTTCTGCTGAACTTCAAGTCACCACGCCACACTCTCTCCTCATTTCTAGTGAAACTGTGAGTCCTTTGAAGAAACTACCACCACCATCGTGCTCCTCTCCTCGTCTGTAGCGACACCCCCCACTCAATTGCCGAGAATAAAGAGCAGTGGAGAAACAGGGTTTCAGTGGTGAAAAAAAAACTAGTGACTCGCCGGTTTGACCAAAACCGACAGAGTCACTGGTTTAACCATTGACTCAATTGAGTCAACCGATTCTTGCTGTTCCTGAAGCACAGCCGATCCAAAGGCTGACTCGACTCGGTCAAGTCTTAAAACACTACTTGTTACCAAAAAAATTAAAGGAGGCATAGAAGTCAATACATCAGCGTTTGCAAAAAGAATAGTCTCAGAGGAACTTCTTCCACCCAAACTTCGTCAGTATATGTGGAAGCATTCCGAGCTAGAAAGTCGGTCACCGAATTCCCTGAATGTCTTACAGAAAGTAAATCAAAAGAAAAAAAGAAAAGAAATAAAAGACCGACAATCACATGCCAGAAACCTAGAGCTTATGCTTATATGGCTTATTAGTATGAAAATTACAAGTTTTTCACTTGGCCAGAACTTATGGCTTGTGCTGTTATTTTTATTTTTTATTTTAACGTGATTTTCATCTAATTATTTGATTTATTAGCATGAATAAGTCAGATTTAAAATAAAAAAACAAAGTAAAAGACTGAGTGTATTTAATAAAGCGATGGTTATTCTGTGTACTACTTACTATGGTCATGGTTGATTAAGAAGATACAAATAGAATATTATGTACTAGTTACTAGTTCTAGTTCCAATGTTCCATTAACAAAGAAGACAATCATACTTACCTGGTAACATTCTGATAACACCTAAATTCAGTTTCATATTTCTTCTAGTCAAGATCTCCTTGCTTGATAAAGTCACATACTCACATAAAATTGGGTTCATGTGTGTTTAGATATCAATTCAATGCAATCTAAATGTAATTTTATCATAATCCAACAAAAGAGTCTCGTTCACTTATGTCTTTATGTCTTGAAGTACATGCTAAGATATCCAAACATAGCCTTAAAGCTCTCTTATCAAAGCACTATTCATACATATTCATGATATACAAATAATAAACAGAACAAATGGTAAAAGTAATACATAATTCACTCCAAAATCCAGGTTACGCCAGCATGCATTTATAACAAAACAAAATCCTCCCCAGCTCGGTACAGATGAGCAGTTGCTACTCTCCCTACACCGCAGCAAAGTAATCTTTGCTAAGTTTAGGGTCAGGTTTCATGGACTTCTCACCAGGCTTCCACCCTGCAGGACAAACTTCATCTGGGTTCTCCTGCACATACTGCAAGGCCTGCAAGACAAATGCATATATGGGGGGCAAAAAGTTATACAAAGAGTCGAAGGGTAAGAGAGGAAAAAAGTGATTAATCCAGGTGCTATTCTAATGAGGCGAATAATTACTTGGAGTGTTCTCTTTGTCTCATCGACGCTTCTACCAATTCCCAGGTTGTTAATGGTAGAGTGCTGGATAACCCCTTCCTTGTCAATAATGAACAACCCTCTCAATGCAATCCCCTAAAACATTGAAAAAATAGGAATCATTGAGACAAAGGACCAACAAGTGGAATGAAGAGTATTAGTTTAAGCCAATATTTCACCACTTGATGCAAAATACTAAAGCTACATTGCATTTCACAGAACATGGATGATGGAACTAAAGCATAAAAGACAATGGAGTTGAGAGGAAGTGTAAATGAATAGACAGTTTAGGTCATGATGTCAAAACAAACCTGGTCAGGAATAAGAACGCCATAAGATTTTGATATGGATTTGGTGACATCAGAAACTAAAGGATAATTCAAGTCGCCAAGACCGCCAGACTTTCTATCTGTTTGAACCCATGCAAGGTGCGAGAACTACGATAAGAACAATACCACCACTAGTCAAGAAGAAACAAACTTTGGAAGCGCCTTGGGATTGGACAGACAAAGATAATTGTCAATGTAGAGAAAATAGTATATTATGAGCTATATTTTTTAAGGCATGAATATGCATGTGTACGTTGGATTAGTGGCCCAGTCTGTTATACAGCAACTAAAGGTTTTCTTTCCATCAGCAACGTGGACCAAACAATGTCATTTCAAGAAACTTTCGGGGGAAAGTTTATACTAGAGCCAGTACCGGATGAAATAAATATGAAAGAAAAAGTTAAAACTAACCACACTGTCAACCGAAACACCCAATATCTCTGTATTTAGTTCCTCAAATTCTGCATGCCGGTCACTGAAAGCAGTGATTTCTGTAGACAGGTAACAGATGTTAGGGTAAAAAAGAGAAGATTTAGCATTCACAGCTATAGTTTAGTCAGGCATCAACTAACCAGTAGGACAAACAAATGTGAAGTCTAATGGGTAGAAAAAGAGGATAACATATTTCTTCCCAATATATTCAGATAGTTTGACCTGAAAGAACAGAGATTTAGTCAAAGACAATTCCTAAGAATCAAGTTTTCCAAAAGGCTTTAATTATAGTTTATATACTAAAGAAAGAGAAAAACATTTCACAAGCTGAAAATCTGTTTATATTTGCTTGAGGTGGCAGCAGTGTACCTTGATAAACTCCTGATCAAAAACAGCCTCTGCTTCAAAATCTGGTGCTGTATTTCCAACTAATGGAAGTTCACTCTTTAAAAAGGAAAAAGAAACAAATTAAGTCATATGTTAATCCAGCGAAAAACCATGCTCTAAAACTAGAGTTTTCCAGCTTCCTTACAATAGTCAATGATTGATCAGAGAAGAAGAATCACACACGCGTGATTGAGAGTTTCTTGAAATTTTGATACTATACTCATATCATAACTCTCAAGGAGGAAGAGTCAAGAATGGTCATATTACTTTAAAGAATTCTAGTTCTAACTACAATCATTCTAGACTTGAGTGCAACAACTATCATTTCATATCAATCTACACTCTACAGATAAGCTTGACTATGAAGCCAACAGAAATTCAACCTTCACCACAATCACAAATTCACAATCATCAATGTAGTTCATGTTCACAATTCAGTCACAAGGGGCCATAAAATTTAGTAGATAACTGAAACTAGTGAGAGCCCACCCCAGACAAGAGAGTTGAATCTGAAACCAAATCTTATCGATAAAAGAGACAAATACACCAAAATAGAGAAACAAACAGAAATATCAAATAGGATTAGGAACATTCAACAGTAAAGAACTTTTTCTTTTTTTGTGTGCAATGTAGAGAAATAATAAGCAACAATGGAGCTGAAGAACAAAACAAGTATGAGTGAAATGCAGACAGGGTTATGTGAAGAACTTACAGAGGCCCTAACAACGAAGCTGCGAGGTGAAGGAGATGGGCGGCGGTTGAAGGAAATAGAGGGAGTGAGGGAAGTGCGGAAAGGTTTGCAGAGAGAGTTGGAGAAATTGGGGAAGGAGAGTGAAGGGGAAGAAGAGAATTTGTGAGAGAAGAGGATGTTAGGGTTTGAAGAGAGTAGAGAAGCAGAGGGAGCAGAACAGGCCATGGCTAAAGTGAGTGAGTGAGTGTGAGGTAGGCGAAGAACAAGTCCAAGATAGAGATAATAATCCACCCGCTTCTTGTTACCTCTTACTTCTGGTTCGGATTCGGCCAATTTTTATTTTTTGTAATAATAAAAATATTTTTTAACACCTTATAAATAGTTCAATGAACGCCTTTCACCCCGTGAATAGACACACAGTGGAACACTATGAGCCAATTAGTTTTTTTTTTTCGCTAATAGATCTAGAAGAGTAGAGGTGCCAAAATGGGCTTGACCCGCTGGATCAACCTATTTGGCCCGCCTTTTTTGACGGGTTGGGTTGAGACTTTCAACCCAAATATTAAAAGTGGGTCAGTCCAACCCAACCCGCATTTTGACGGGTTAATAGCGGGTTGGCCCGCCCGCCAACCCATATTCTCACCCCAAATGGTGATGAAGATTTCAAAGTTGATGATGGTAGTGATAATGGAAAAAAGGATGCATCTTCTTCCAAGAGAGTATCTAATGTTTCGGACTAAGAGCTTTAGAACTTAAAAGCTTTGAACTAAGACTATGTTATTGTGAGATTGTTGGACTTTGATTTGTGTTTTTGTTGTTTTAAAAGACATTTATGAGTTGTGATGATTGTGAATTTTTGCAACTTGTGAGTTGGTTATGAATTTCTGGTTTTTATTTTTAGTGTAATTGTGGAATTGATTCTTAATGTGGAATTACGTTGAGTTTTTTATTGTTTATTATTTTCTAGTTGAGATGAATCAAAACTCAATGACAAAACCGACATAAAAAAAAAGAAATAGGGAGCAACCACATCTTCTTAAAGTGGGCTAGCCCGCCAACCCGCTAACCCGCCAAGATATGGGTTGGGTTGGGACTTTCAACCCAAATGCTAAAAGTGGGTCAACCCAACCCAACCCATATTTTGGCGGGTTAATGACGGGTCGGGTCGAGCCCGCCCCGCCAACCCATATTGCCACCCCTATAGAAGAGTGATAGACACGTGGGTCACCCACGATCAATTAAATTTTATCTCGGGGCGTTGGGCTCTGCTTGGTTGAATTCAACCAAACCATATCCAATTAAAATTTAATTAATGGTTTGGTTTTATAAACTGAATCACTTTTATTTTTTAAAATCGGTTCAAAACTGATTTATGTCCAAAACCATATTCAAAATCGATTTGAGTTCAAAACCGGATTAAAGACCCGTTGCAGTACAAAATCGGATTTAATCCAATTTTAAAACTCTAGCAACCGAACCACCTCTATAACAGCCAACATACCTTTTCTTTCTCTCTTCACTCGTTTTCTTCACCAACACCACAACAATAACCCTAGCAACCGAACCACCTCTACTCCTCCCACTCTCCATTCGTAAACCCAATGCCGCCACTCCTTTCCCTTCCACTAGAAACCCTCTTCGCCTCTCCATCGGAACCTGTGACCAAGCTCGTGGCCGCCGCCGGTTCTAATTCACCACCACCTCTTCGCAGCGTTGCCATCACTAGTTCCAATCCCTCGACCTCCTCGCAGCGCCGCCACCTCCACTAAACTCGAAACCTCAACCACTGATCCTGATACTTCACTGCTGTTGAGTTTGCACCGCTGTTTCTCGTGAAACCGCTGCTCCACTACGCCGCTGATTGTCGTCGGGGTTGTTCGTCGTCGTTGTTCACTGTGTCGCTGCTCGCACCACGCCGGCAGCCACCGCGTTACTAGACTCGGTTCCTGTTTTGTTGCTAAGCTCCCGGTTACTTGTTGGGTTCGTGATTTTTAACTTAATGGGCTGGAATTTTTTGGTTCTTGTTTGGACTGGTTTTGGTTTGGTTCGCCAGAACCGGTTATTATGCACACCCCTACCGAGGCGTCACAATGTGGAATGGTCTGCAATTTCTCACTTATTGTCTGTTGTTATGGGAGGCTAGCATGGACCAAATGAATGCATTTGCAAATTGTCTTGGTGAGCTTTGCCCAATTTCTGAATAGAAAGCCAACAAGGAGAAGAATAAGACGATGACATCACAGAATGTTCATTATAATGTCGTGAGGAAGTTGAGTCAGCAGTTGGAGATTGTTTTGACAGCGGATCTTGGTAAGTACCTAGGTGTCCCTCTAATTCATGGAAGGGCCACTACACAGACTTACCAGTTCATTCTTGATCGGATGCAACAAAAGTTGAGTTCCTGGAGGGAAAATTCTTTGAATTTCGCGGGTAAGGTGACTATGACACAAGAAATAATTGCGGCTTTCCCCACTTATTGTACGCAAACAACACCAATACCAAAAGGTGTGTGTGCCGAGTTAGAGAAAATCCAAGGAAGTTTGTGTGGGGAAATCATTCGCATGGGTACCCAATTTCACCCAGTGGCTTGGGACAGGTTTTGCAGGCCTAAGAAGAAGGGTCTATGGGCTTCAGGAGGATGCGCGAGTTCAAAAAGGTGTTGTTAATGAAGTTAGGTTGAGGTTTGGTTTCGAAACCGAAGGCTTAGTGGGTGCAAGTTTTGAGGACCAAGTACAAGTTAGGTACTAACCAAGTTCCAACTATGAAGAATTGTGCGGAAGCTTCCTCTCTATGGTGGGGCTTGAGGTGTGTGTGGCGGAATCTTTGTCGAGGGGTGAGGTGGAGAATTGGGGATGGTGAGACAGTTATGATTGGACTGATCGGTGGCTATTCTTCAATGTTATTTTGCAGGAGGTGGCTTCTAGACCGGTCCATAATCACATCTTTTCCTTCTGGCGGACAACTTATTCTTATTCGCCGTGGGTTCGGGATGGGATATTGATGAAGTTGTGGATCTGTTTCCTTAGGTGGTTATTGCAAAAATCCTTGCCATGCCAATACCTTGTTTATAATGTGGGGGAAGTTTCAGTGGTTTGGGCTTGGAGTAGCAATGGTCATTCAGTTCCAAGACTGCCTGCAAAGCTCTTACAACATCTTTGGGGGAATTCAGATGGAATGGATTATGGTTTCAGTTATGGAATTGGGATGGGCTTTCGAAAATAAATGTTTTTATTTAAAAGCTTTTACATAGTTTGGGTAATGACTAACTCTAGGAGATTGCGGTTTAATTTGGTAGAAGACTACACTTCTCCATTTTCCATAGAGTCTTCTCTGTATCTGCTACGGGAGTTCCACGCACCATGCATCCAAAAATTAAAAACCTTTTAGTATAGTCATTTAAATTTTACATTGAAAGAGTAAGCAGTGGAGGTTTCGGTTTCAACCTTTTGGGAAGCAATCATGCTGCTGAATTTTTTGTCCAATGAAGCTTGTAGATACCTTTTGGGTCACATGTCACTTCTAGTATTCGGAGTGTTTTATTTCATGAGCGTTTGGTAGACAGGCGTAAAAAAGGTTCATGGGTATATGATGTATGGGAAAGTGGATGCCTGTGTTTGGTATCAGATTAGAAAATAAGATGCCCAGGCATGAAATATACCCGGGAAAATAATTTACCCATGATTACCCATGATTTAACAGAAAGATATACCCATCTTGGAGCATGGGAATGAAAGATTCCCGGGGAATAGAGATAGTGGGTGAGCATAAAAATCCCCTTTTACCCTTATCTTCTTCCATCCATTTCTAACAGCTGCAAAAAAAGGGGTATTTTAATAATTTCATTATTTATTTCTGGGAATAAACATTTCCTACCAAACGCATGTTATAATTGTTCCCAGTAATGTTGGAAAAGATTCTCATGAATCAAATTTGTTAACCAAACACAATTTTTGAAGATGCCCGGGAATAACATTCTGATCCTAATATTGCCGGAAATACAATTCCGGGGCATATTTTTTTATACCGCATACCAAACGCCCCCTTAGCTTTCCTAATTGTAGCTTGCTAGTGTTGTTCGTTTTGTGTGGACTTAGCCCTCCTCAATTAAAAAAATATGGTCTAGGGAAACAGAATCTGAATTTTTGGAAAAGATAAAGAAAAAAATATTAAAAATAAAAAACCTAGACAATAATTGCAATTATGAAAATGATAGAGCGTGTCTATTTATTTGTTTCTGTATACATATGATAGGACAGTGGTTGATTTTGAATTCCCTAACTTTTGTTTTATTTAATCCTTTATTCCTATTTCCTTCGCGTGTTTCTCGCGCAGCCATGGGCGACTCCACCGCAAGTGCCGTTACAACAACAACCACCACCACCACTGTTCTACCGCTAGAGTCGCCAATCCTCCTCCTCCGCCGCCGCAGCTCCATCGCCGCTGTGGCGCCCAGCAAACTGTCCCGGGAAGCAACGCCGCCACCGGTGCGCACCACCAGCTTGGAGTTGATCTCTCTCAAGTCCCCTTTCACCTCCACTTCCTACACATCCCTCAAGGACATGCTCCCTTCTCCCAACGCCGCCGTCAACTCTCCCACTTCCGCGTCCGCCGCCAGCTCCGGCTACGAGATCTCCATCCGCAACCGTCTGGTTAAGCAAGCTGCTTGGGCTTACCTCCAGCCTATGTCCTCTGCTTCCCCTGCCTCCTCCTCCTACTCCGTGCCTCGCTTCCTCCGCCGCCTCTGCCACCCATTCTGCACCGTCAAGCCCGTCGCCACTTGTTTCAGCTTCCTCTACCACCACCTTGTCTCGGGTCTTGCCTCAATTTTCCATCGAATATTACACGCTTTCAGTGGCCAAGTAACCACATGATGATGATGATGATGCTACCCTTCTTCACAATGGAGCCATGTTTATAGCCCTTTACTTTGTGTAAGATTTTCTTCAAGATTTCAGATTAGGATACATATGTTCCTCAATTTCTTCCTCTTGGAAATAGATTTTTTCTTTTCAATCACACACAAAAACATGGGTGATGGAGTAGGGAGTTTGGTGATCACGGGGTGTGGGAAAATCTGCTTCTTTTTTCTTTTTTGCATTTTATGGCTTTCTTTGTTTACCTCTCAATTGTTATGGCCTCAAACTCAAAGTACGAATCAATGAAAGAATAATCATTTGATCAAAACGGGTATTGTTTCCAAAGGGTCACAAAAAATCAAAGCAATCTTCAGCACACATGTTACAAGTAGAAAGTATTAGCAATGATCAATGTGATGATGATTGATTTCTTCAATTTTCCTTTACTCTACTAAACAGGAGTATGTACAATTTTTTTACAGTTAGAGCATGTGCTTTCATGCTCGCATCATGATCTGGTTCAGGCTACCATGATGTGGTGGATCACTGTTTTGCTTGGTGTTGATGGGGGATTTGAAGCTCCTACTTGTTCTTGCGGCCTGAGAAATTACTTTCATAGTTGTCAAATAAAGCTGATCGTATATCAGGCAATGGTGGGGCACTAGGAGTAAAAGGATCCTTCCCATCTTTTTTCTGCAACGTAGAATTATCATCAGTAACAGTACTATAGCAGAGATGTAAATATCTAAAAATGACAGGAAATGATTTAAAATTTATGGTCAAATGTATGATCATCTACTAGGAAGTAGGAACTAGTCTTGTGAAGTGTCTTCAACCAATACAAAATCACTCTCAGTTAGCTTTAGGAGTGCTTAATTTTTGTTTGGCATACTACTGTGTTTTTAGTGCTGAGTCATTAGGGAGCTCCATGCCACACATTTGGGAAACTACAAAAGTAGCTTTTAAGTTGCAACTTTGTTTTATTAACTACTATCAAGTGCATGTTTGCAAACCCTTTTACAATTGATTTTGAAATCAAAATCAATTATTAGAAGAAGCTTCTTTGAGTAGCTTGTAAGTACCAGAATTGATTCTGAGGAAATAAAAGCTGATGTAAATATGCGGTTAAGAAGTTAGGATGTTATTGTAACTCACCTTGTGAGAGTTTTTGCTGGAAAATTTCTTAGACTGAGCAGCCAAGTAGTCAAGGAACTGCCACAATGTAGCCTGCCCCAGCTCTGTGCAGTTCTTCCAGTAATAAATTGCCAAATCCCATCCCCTAACTCTCCACTCTCGGAACATCTTGTCAAAGTCATACTCATGCTTAGATACATAAGGTCGCAACACAGTTTCATAAACATTTCTAGTCCCCTGCATCAAGCAAAACATTTACATCATCTAACTGGGGATCAATCAAACACAGAATTCACCTTCTTTAGTAAATGGAAAAAAAGTTGAAAACAAAAGAAAAGTGTAAAGAAAAAGAGTATGTTAAAGGGAGATACTAGTAGCCAAAAAGCCATGATTCTTACTGTTATCTTCTTACCTTGGTTTTGGGATACCACAAGTAGATAAAAAGTGCAAGCTTCAACTCTCCATACAAGGGAAACCTTCCCAATTCAGGAAAATCTCAACAAGTTAATTTACTGCACAAGTCCAAATCAAAATTCAACAATATTCAAAGGGTTAGAAATTCCAGCACTCACCATCCAATTAATATATCTGCAAAGTTTTCTGTCACTGTGAAAAATGCTACAATGATCCTGCAATTTGATGATGCACAAAGACATGTATCAGAGGCTTAAAATGCAACACATGTTCATAAAGTTGCACATGGTTCTGTTATCTCTTCCAGGTTTGACCATCGTTTGAAAACCACTAAAGCAGATTCCATTCTTGGCAAAACTCAAGGACTTGTTTTTTTTAAATCTTAATCATTGGTAAGGTCTATCCCATTTCTTCTACTTTATAACCATCCTACTCACTATTCCACGATCCACATGTTCAAAATTATTATCTAATCTTCACTAATTTTAAAATTATAAGAATCATAATTGGACCATTTCAGAACTAAATTGCCAGAGAAGGGGAAGGTGAATTTTGGTACCAGTATTGACACCAGAAGCGAAGTTCCTCGTTGCTAACCCTGTTTTTCTCCACAGTTTTGTAGCATTCAAATCCAGGATATGCATACCCCAAAAGAAGTCTGAAATTAAAAATCGAATAAGATTTTTTATAACATGTAGAGAAGATCTTGAACATGTAGAGAAGATCTTGAATTGAATGAAACAAGAATTAAAAATTTAAAACTTGAAAAACTATGTATACACTCACATGAGACATCGAGTAATAAAATCCCCTAACATCTCCAATCACGAGAGCACCGACCTCAGAAACTCTGAAACCAAAGGAAGTAATCCATCAAAATTCTGAATCGGTTGGGGCATTTACAGTTTCAAGAAGGGCTCAATTGCTATTTTCTCCCAATGAAAAAAAAAACTGAGAGAAGTTTGTTCATCTTGTACCTGTTGTTTGTTTGAGAATCCAAAAAGAAAACCCAGGACTGGGTTCTGAGTCCCACGTTTGACAGGGTCGAAGTTGATGATGGAGTTGAATGTTGTGGAAGAATGAGTCTTGATTTTCTGTGAAAAACACAATGATGAAGAGGGATGAGGAAGAAGCATTGAGAATAAAGTTAAACTAAAATATTGGGGGGGACATATTTATAATAAAGCGACGCAGTCATGTTTTTCTTACTTTTCTTCAATATTCAAATGCACGGAAATCATAAGAATGAGAGAGAGAGAGAGGTTACGTTGGGTTTTCTTGGCACGTACGCTTCTCTTCAACTTTTAGAGCAACTATGTTGTTATAAAAATATTCATAAATATATAAATAGGGTAAATACTCGACACTTTTATTTTTTTCTCTATCTTTCTTCTTATCACATTAATTATATATTACATTCACCATTTGTCTTTTCTCTTTCTTTCTTTCTCTCTAGATCTTTCTAGATGTCTACACCTAAAAGATATTTATAGTGCTAAAAGGAATTTTACCATTTGGCATGGCAGTTATGCACGCAATGACATGATGCCATTTCCGTCATTTCGCGTGGATTGTTCAACTCATGTGATTTGTTAATCGGTGCAATGCTTCCTTATTTTGATTGCTTTGCCTGTGTGAGTAGATTACTTTATTAAGAAATGTTAGCAAGACTCATACTCATTTTTCAATGTAAAATACACTTTGACGCTCAAATCACCTTATATATTAGAGAGAATCTCAAAGTTTTAGATGAACTAAGAGTTAATAAAATGAGTAATGTATGAGTAAATGAACAAGCAAACTTGTATTTATAGTCACAACGATCGTAGTTTGTGACTTGAGGTCTCTAAGAAGCTTTGGTGGAGGACTTCCGAGAGGATGGTTATCTTCAGATAACCTTATCATATTTCATTTAATGTGTTGACTTCATCCATTTGAATAATGTTGAGACGAGATGTTTTAATTTTAAACTTAGTCATCTAAGCCATCATTATGGTTACTCGCTTGGTTGTGAGACCTTTCGACTGATCATAATGTTATTGGGTTTTTTAACTATTTGAGTCGACGGTAAAAGAACCCTACACGAGTTTGAACACATAAAAGTTAGAGTATTGGAAAGAGAGTTTCAAAATGAATATTGGTAGCACTCCTCTTACTGTATATTTGTTTTGTATTGACCATATAGAAGAAGAAAATATTTGAGAAAGCAGAGAAATAAAGAGAAAAAATGGTTTAGCTAGATTGGCTAAATCTTAATTAACATAAGATAATGCAGGGAGCAATGACTTTGTTCGTGAAAATGGTTGTTGAACAAACTAACAAAACTGATAACTAGTTTTTATCCTTACGTGTTCGCCATCACTCGCAATTAGTTGGTAGTGGTAAGAAGCAACAAAACAAGGTGATTCGTTGAGTTATATAAATAATTTCCAGGGTTTTACTCCCCATAAAATTTGATGCGAGAGTTATCTATGTAAATTTGAGTTTTTACAATTTAAAAAAAAAATTGAGATTATTAAATCCGATTTCACGATTGTAGAGCAAATTTAAGCGTCTGCGAAAGTGTTTTTAAATTTGGATTAAATGAAAAAATAACTAGTAAAAATTAAAAATAAATTATGTAATTTTTGAAAAACTAAAAGACAACAAATTTTTTCTCAATGACGATTTTTATTTATTTATGCCTAATTTGCATTTCCTCACCCAATTCCAGGTCAATAATATAAGATATCATAGTTGAATTAGTGATTTGACCAGCTCAAGGTTTGGTTCCTCGAACTGCTCTCATCAACATATAATAGTGCCCAGAGAAGAGATATGATAAAGAAATGTTAATGATAACACTTTTTAATATATTCTTCTTATCAGGAAGTGAATTTTACGTCAATCTTCTATCATTGACCGGATCACGTACACTGTACACAATTTACTTTTACAATGACCAATCATATGCACTTTTGGGCATTAAACCTATATAGTTGAATGAATTTTATTTAATAAGTAAGTGTTAAAAGTAATATGTTAAATATAACAATATTCTTTGCATAGTTATGCGATATTTCCAATAAATATAATGATATTTAATGTAACTATGAAATACCTATAGGATAGCTTTAATTAAGGAATCTAGGTTGACATATGTCGCTCCAATTAATATTTTAATCATTTTTTACTACAAAAATCCTATTAGCTTAAGACGCAATTTAGATTCATAAAATCACACTCTACCTCTATGTTTTAAATTTGAGACTTCCCTTTGAAGCATAAATCACTCACTCACTTTACTCTCTTTTACATATAATTTTAACATTCTCTTTTTTCTCATTGCATGGTGAACTCAACTAACTTATATAAAAGTGAGATTGTCCTTAAAGCCAAAGATATTTAAATTCAAATATCTATAATTTTTCGATTTTATTACCTAATGAAAATTTTAAAATAATTTTTAACTGTAAAATGATTTTAATTTGGTGCACTTTATTTTTAGTTTTTTTAGATAAACCACTTTTAAATTTAATTGGTGTATAATATTAGTGTAAAAATTATAAAGAATTTTTATCAACCTTTCAATATTTGTCACATTATTACTTATCATTTTCATCTTATTTAATAAAAACTTATTATATTCACTGTTTTAAGTACAATACTTTAAAATCGAGAAATAAATTGAAAATGAGATATTTTGAGCAAAAAATTGAAAATGAGGTATACTTTTATAATTTAAAAATAAAAATAAAATAAATATGTCATAGGAACTATTTTTTTTTTCTATTTTCAAGTTTAATTATAAAACCAATATTATTTTAACTTTATTTTCTATTTTCAAGTTTATGTATATAATATATACTATATATATGAAAGCAATGAAATCTATCATAGATTCTTATATAAAATTATAAAAACAAAAAATAAAATGAAAATAAAGAGATCATTTTGTAATTAAAGTAGAAGCTAATTAGATCATTACTTTTATTGTTCAAAACTTTCAAAAATGAAAATAAATTATAATAAATTAACATATTGTAATTGAACCTAAAGGAAAAAAAATAGAAGCCAATCTGGTGCATTAAACTTGAAAATGATAAAGCGTCATGATATAAAAGCGATCAGTTTATGGTTGGAGTAAAAGTTTAGTTGAGATTTAGTTTTGGCTTGTACTCATCCATTTGACTTTATCCTTATTCATCCAAGATATGATGCTTGCACGATATAATAATTACTTTCGCTCATGAATCAAGCAATTTCTTTGGGGAAAGCAATTCCAAGAAATTTCTTTGAAGTACGGGTCTATGGTATGTAATGCTTGAGATTCGAGTGTGGATATTACGGTGCTTTCATCGTGTACCACTTTAAATGATTTGCTATAATAGATTTTTTTATCTAATTTAAAAAAAAATTAAAATAATAATAATTAGTCAATATTATTTTTACCCCTTCTTTCACTAAAAAAAAGTATGAGAAAGGAGAAAAAATAATATTAAAAGGGGCTTTATATTAATAAACAAAATGAAATTGTAATAAATTATGAAAGTTAAATGACTTGTAGATCCAGTTATTAGTTTTTCACTGGACACTTGACACGATTTCATTGACCAAAAGACGGTGGTGCATGGTGCACTACTTAATTGGTAGTTCACCCTAGAAAATATCAGATATTACTTCTAAATTATATGACGTTCAACAATCTTCTACTATTATCTTTTAATAAGGAATTTTTGGGTGTATTCATTATGACAAACATATTTTAAAAGCTTTGTTGAGTTGTATTCAACAAAGGTTAGAGAATGTGGATTCAATTTTCGATAGAAAGCTTGATCAAACCGGCTTCGAATATCACTCTCACCATATTTACAAATACAAGTTTAATTATTTATTTATATAAGTATTATTTATTTTGTAAATTCATTGTTCTCTTATAGCTTTGAGCTTCTTTCTAAACGCTCTCACACCAATTTGAGCGGGTAATGCATTTGCCTCAACATCACACCCTCACGCCAAAAGATCCAAATTAATACTTGATATCTCGTAAATCATGATCAAAATTTTCAATACATTAAAATCAATAAAATGCCCTCGTTGAATTAGGCCACTGTGGAGGTTTATGAACATCACAAGTTGAAAAGTTAATTTTTTGTTGTTGTTGCTGTTTTTGATTTTGTGGAGGTGAAAACCTGCGACAAAACTAATCTGGTGTCCAAAGTGGTCTCTAGTGTAGCATGTAGCATGGTTTGTCAAACTAAATAAGTAAATACACACTCAAATGCTTCCTCGCATTGTTTGTTGTTGGACCGGGCGAACACTGTCTCACTCTCTGCCTCTACTGTTTCCTTCATTCACTTCCAGTTCCAGTTCCAGTTCCAGGTACCTTCCCTTCCAATGCATGTCCATCTTCCATCACCACTTGCTCCTTGCTCTTCACCCTTTCATTCTCCGTCTCTGCTAATATAATCCTAAACATTTTCAATAACACATACCACACCGCTTCAACCCGACAATTATCTATTACATTTTCAATTGGATACAATACACGATTCCCATTTTACCTAATTTTCCGATCCCCTAATTTCAAATTGAACTTCATTCGTGCAATTTTTTATTCCAGGACAAGATTTAGTGCCAAGTGTTCGAACAAGGACATGGCTGTGGACAAGAATTTGCTTGCCAAGGCTAGAAGGCGTGCCAATTTTCGGTTATGCGATGTGTCAAGGCATGTGAATTGTGATAATTATCTCCACTTTGAATTTGACGACAATTTTATTTAATTTTATTGAATTTGTTCAGTTACACCTCTGAGATACTGGAGATTCAAGCTGATGCTCCAAGCCTGCATGTTCTGTTCATTCCTGGAAACCCAGGTGTGTCTTCGATTGTTTGTTCGTGCGCTTATGTTTGTTTCCATCTTATGCTTGTTTAGTTGTGGATTTTGGAAATTGGTTTCTGCAGGTGCTATTTTATTCTACAAGGACTTCGTGGAATTTCTATATGAGCTGCTTGAGGGAACTGCATCTGTCACAGGCAAGTTTCTTCTTTTTGGTTGCTAATAGCATGAAACTCTGGTTAACAAGTATGCTCACTAGTTATGTTTCTCGTGACCTATCAGCTATTGGCCATGTCTCTCACTCGAGAAAGGTACATGCATTTGTTTTGTTTGATTTGTCTGGGTGCCATCAGCATGTCTCTTATACCGTGTTTTCGTTGCTAGAACTTTGAGCAAGGACGGTTGTTCTCTTTACAAGACCAAATCGATCATAAGGTAGTTTACTTCTGCTCATTATTTTCATCTTCGCATGTCATTTAATGCTGCTCACTGTAGTAGACATCAAACAATCCCCTGCCCATTTTGATGTATAAGACAAACTTCTGAATAAATTAGGGAACTAGAAGATCTTAGAAGTCTTTCATTCTCTCAACTTATTAGCATTGTTGGTAAGGAAACAATGGAAAAATTTAATTCAATGTAATGTGAGCCCAAACCTAAAACGAGAATTACATCTCGTAATTGTTCCGTTGCAATGCAGTGCTACTTTTGGGGTTAGCATGCTGATATTTTCTCATATCCAAATCACATGTATTTATTTTTTGGTTTAATTTTTTCATCCATTTCTTCAACTTCCATACTTATTATGATTGGCATTCTTTCTCCATTCTTGTTTTAATGCACGTGAAACAGTGAATTCGTGTGTAACTTCACTTTTGTTGTGTGCTTTGTAGATTGACTTCATCAGAGAGGAACTGCAAAATATTGAGATTCCTATATTACTGGTGGGTTCTTTTATATCTGCACCTCCAATATTCTTCTCCAGTGTCATGTTGGTTTGCAGAGTTGTATGAACTAAAACACAAAATTGCTGCATACTGAGCAAACTCTTTTCCCCCTTGAGAATAAGGATGATGTTAGAGATACTAAGTTCAGAACTTGTTTGCATGTGTCAGCAAACATCTTTCTACCCACTAAAAGAGAACAATATTGGATGATCATAAATGAACCAATTGAATCTGGTTCTTCGTTAATATTAATTGCAAGGAATTGTTATCTTTGTTTTAATAACATATATAGATATTGGTTTGAAACCAGAAATCATATTACAAGAGGGTTTCATTGAATTCTTTAAGTAAAATTTGAGTGATCCAAAAGTTGTTCTGCATATAGAGAAGTTTCATTTTGTTTACTGCAATGAAATTTTGGTAGCTGATTTCAATTTTTTCACCAGGTTGGGCACTCTATTGGTTCATACATGTCTATTGAAATATTCAAGAAGTCTCCACAAAAGGTGATTGTAACTCTGCATATTTAATTAAGCACGATACATCTTGCCACCTATCCATCACTTCTGATCTTTGTAAAATTGTCTTGCATTTTTCATGGGCTCTGTAGGTGAAATATTGCGTTGGACTTTATCCATTTTTGACATTAAACCCACACTCGGCAACACAGTTAGTTATTTCAAAAATTGCAAAGTAAGTCTCGTCCCCCTTTCCCAAAGTAAAATCCCCTTTGACATTGCCTTCTTTGAGATGACCTAGAGCTAGTTGTGACATAATGAATACAGATATTATCATTTCGACATGATTCACAATCTATTTCTTACCTTGTGGGATTTAAATTACACACAGAACAGTATTTATAACTTGATCTGAACTGAACCTAAATTTCAAATAAATAAAAGAATGGTAATTGTAAAATTTTATCACAGCTAATTAATGATCATTTTCATTTGACAATCTTAAGCTATTTGAAATGACTAATGTTACATGGCGTTTCAGATCCCATATTCTAGCTGCTGCTCTTAGTTACCTGGTAGCATCATTAGGGTGGTTGCCGGTCCAGGCTTTGAGGTTTATTGTCAGAAAATCCCTTGGGAAGTCATGGTCTGCCAATGCAGTTGAGGCTGCATGTTCTCACTTATCACAGGTTAGATTTACGGCTGAAAGAGGAGCTTCAATGTTAGTCACATTAAGCATGGGGTTGCATTAATTTATTTGCTGGTTTGTAGCTTTTTTACTGTGGGGTTGCATCTGCATATTTTTTTGTATTTATTTTCTAACTTCAATAACTCACAGTACCACACCATGCGGAATGTCCTCTATATGGCCATGACTGAATTCGAAAAGGTAACGTTTCTTCCTTAACACGACCCTACCTTTTAAACTTTATAAATTTTAATAAAATTTTACTATTCAGCATTTTTTTGTTTCATTTACATGACATTATTTTAAGAATTGGTGTTTGACAAAACATTATACATTGTTTGAAACATATAACTAACCTTACCTTGTAAGAAAAGGTTTTAGTTGTTATACATGATATTGTTTTAGATTCTTGTTACCTAGTTGATAAGTACAAGTAATTTTTTCTTAAGAACTTACAAATTGATTGTTTCCCCGCACTCAAGGGGTTAAATAACAAATTTATCACACTCCATCCATTTGATCCACTGCCTCTGAAAAACGATTATAATGCTTCAAAGCAGGATTTCATTCTTGTATTGACATGGATGATGAGATGTCGCATGAAATGATACAAGGATACAACAATTTATAGATAAAAAAAAAAGTTGTAATAGAAATTAACAAGAAAATTGACGGGGAGCCAGGGCATGTTTCTTGAAGGTGCCATGGGGTAAAATATCCATAAATTCTCAATATTCAAATTCAATGATATGACCGTAAAAAATAATAATTCAATGATATGTTCAAACTTCATCAATGAAGTTTGAGAAGGCTCTTAATAATCATAGCTTCTTGATCCGACTGATCTCTGACCTGTACACAGCTGTCCTCTGTACTTTAGAGGAGCGAGGTTCCCTTTCAAAAAATTTGTGGATTTTTTCATGTTTGATTGTAGCTATTTTGTGATGGTGGTGGGTTGTCTACTCGGCCTTCTTGTTTACTGGGAGATCAAGCATACACTTCCTATTTTGAAATTTGAAGTTTCAATAAAATTAAGTATTGCTTATATTGTACAATGTTACTGTATTGATATCTTGGGTTTACTATGCTAGCTATCAGAAACACCAGATTGGACATTTATAAGAGAAAGGAAGGCTCAATTAGCATTTTTATTTGGTGTTGACGATCACTGGGGCCCACTTCAATTGTTGGAAGAGGTATGATATTATCTATTTTGTTTATGTTATTAACATCTGAAAGCTTTTGCATCTGAAAGAATCGGACAAAGAAGATTTTTGCCTCAAGCATCTAAGTCCAGGAGTGCATGTGTAGGATAATTATATGCTTGCATCAGTATTGTAGTAAAGGTGATCATTTATGGTCCCAAAGTGGTAAAACAAAATGATTACATGGAAATTCTCAGCCATTATCAAAGTTGCATGCCCTCCTTTGTATATCTAAGAAAGAACTTGTATCAAAATTTGCAGCAAAGCGAGAAAAACCTTAAGTTTGTTTTTGTTTTTATAATTTTTATAGCTGATGAATGTTTAGAGGAATTACTGGACTTGGAATACTGCATGCATATTCTTGAATCTTGGTACCAACGTTGACATTGCATTATGGGAAAAATGGTGTAAAATTGTGTAATAAAAACATTGTTTGACATGCTAGCCATGGTTACGGTGATCCTGTTTCTTTGATAAGCTTCCCTGAGCAATATCTGTTTGTTACTTTGTTTCAAGGTTTGAGATTACATTCCTGGGACTAACATTCCAAGGAATGAGATTACTGGGAATGTTATTTCCCGGTAAATTTTGTATATAAGGTAAGTTTTTAGTATTCTCAGGAATGTGCTTAAATTTATTTAATTGAAAAATTTTAAAAATAGAAAAATATGAGAGAATGTGAAGAAAGTGAGAAGTTATATTTAAAATAACTCATTTCTCATGGGAATGTAAGATTCTCAACCCAATTAATGGGATTAAAATGAGGGGAATGTTGGTGGTTATTCCATTCCTGAAAATGATTCATATTAATCCGGGATTGTGAATTATTAACCTTGTAACAAACGTGGGAATGTTCACTCCCAACCTCAGCATTCCCGGAAACATGCCGTGTAACAAACGTCTTTCTTCTTCATTGACGGATCACTGAATGATTATTGTGGTGTAATTTATAGTTTATTCCTGTCACAGATTTCAAAGCAGGTTCCAGGTATTGCCATATCCATTGAACGAGAAAACCACACCCATGGTTTCTGCTGCACTGAGGCTGGTTCATTATGGGTGGCTCAGCATGTGGCAGACTTGATCAAGAACCAGATGGCGTGTACAAACCAATAAGGTCTGACTCTTGCTATTGCTATTGACTTGTGTTATGAGTGTTTTCTAAGTTAATCACGGAAAGAATTAAACCCCTGTTAAATGTAAAATACTGATGGCTTAATCGAGCTGAGTTGCATTTCGTTATCAACGCAACTTGTGCATTTGTTTTATTCAGTTTTATCATCGCCAACTGTATTCTGATATGACTTTGTAGCTCTCATCACCATGTAGTAAAACTATAAGATAGAATTCGGCAACTCTGTGTCTTAGAATGTGAAATGCATATCTATAATTGTTGATTGAAAAATCAGTATAGTAGATATATTAAACATATGCATAGATTTATTACAATTTCAACTATTTATTTTTAAAAAACAATTATAATTTTAGATTTTATCTTCAAAAGCCTACCACTTAGCTGGGATAAACCCACATCATTGATTGGTTGCATCACTTCTCCAAAGGCACCCACCCTGTTTAGAATCTAGGTTAATTATTTCTTCGTGGAGATAGTTTTGGTGATGGATATATCTCTACTCATCCTCATCCTCATCCGGTATTAGTTCTCCTTTTCTTCAGCATACCATTGAGCTCAATATGTGAATATGGCCTAAATTGATCCTTCAAGTTTGGGCTCGCTTGTTTTTCTATACGTGTTTAGACCAAACATGTCATACCAAATTCCTTAACTCATTGTTTTGTTGGGTTTGCCTGGCCCTATTCATTTGACAAAATCTTAAAATTAATTCATCATTATGTTGTATTGCTCTTTTGTAATGCTCTTATGGGGTTTGTACTCTTCTAAGTACAGTATTAGCGATGGCTTTAATCTAATGAAGAATTGACAACATAAATGTTTCGGAAGTGTTATAAAATTAAAAGGGTTAACCATCCCATCCCTTTGTTTGTGTTGCCGGAGCGATTTGGCCCCTACTCGAAAAATACTAGGGAAAATGCCCCTCTGTTTGTCAAGTGTCTAAACTATGTCCCTCTCCGGAAATCGGAGCTCCGGTGAGGGCCTACATAGTCTGGTGACTAGATTAATGAATCCTACGTAGAATTAATAAATAAAAAATTACACGTCATTTAAACAATTTAACTTAAGTTTCTGAATTAAATTCAATCCTAATTTACTACCACAAGCCTTAAATCCCCAATTTCATTAATCAAACACATTCAAATCTATCATATCCAATTTCTTTTTTATCTCATTTCCACCCTCTTTATCTTCACATTTCTCTCTGCATTTCTTATCATATCATATATCATATTACTTATTTTTCTCTTTTCTACCTCTATCTCACCAAGGTGGAGGTGGAGTTAAGTGTGAAGATAAACTTATTCAAAAGTGCGGGAGAATATATGCTTAGTGTAATATTTTGATACCAAAAAATTAATTTAACAATAGTACTATGATAATGATGAAGCAACATCATCAATGACATGTAAAATCGGTGCGGATCAGCAAAAATCATGAGTGTCTATCTGAAAGCTTATATAAGCTACCTCGTGAACTGCATGATGTTGTTCAAATAAATATTTTTAATTACCTTGTCCTAATTTTACTTCATATTAGTAGACAAGTTTCCCTTCTATCTGCATTTATGCTATAGCCTGTACTGTGCCACAAACAGTGCTGCTTTTAAGGGGTAATAAATTCAAGTTTTCCAACGTTCACAAGTAGTAATTATTATTCATGATGGGTGTGTTTACATTGGTTTGGTTAATTGATCAATAAAATTCCTGAAGTTAAACGTTCTTTCAAGAAACTGTTGATGCTTCTTCCTCCTCAGCGAAGGTTTGAAATGAGTCTCCAATTTTATTAAGTTGGGTACATGATTGGCTTTAGTTTTGACTTTTGCTAGACAAGAGATATAGCTGGTTTCAAATTAAAACATTGAAATTGGAATATTTGGTAAATCTTGCTTGCTACTTGCAATGAAAGAACACCAGCGTGATCATAAAGATAGCTTAATTAATAAAGAAGTATGCACTCCCTTGCGAAAATAAATATTTTGTATTGATATTTAGAAAAGGTGATACCCTTTCATTTGAGTCGAGAAAGAGACTCCTAATAATACGATTGTTTCTGTTTACATTATTCTTACTAAGAACAAGTTGTAGCTAAATAAGATACTTTGTATTAGAAGTGTATAATAGTTGAGGCAAACTACAATAATTTCACTCGTTATATTAATTTTCATTCTTTTAATAATGTCTATTTATGAAATTATACGGAAGGTGTGAAGTCTTTTCCCTTTAACATTAATTTGCATGAAAGGATTGATACAAATTACTTTTACTGATGAATGGCCGTTTTTTGTTATAAAAATAGGTTTTTATTTTTTAAAGTTGTGTGTTAATTTACATTTTTTATGGAGTAAAATAATTATTAATTTAGAGATTAAAATAATATATATAGGGGATGTATCTAGTGAGAAAGCTCTTCTTATATGAGAATGGTGAGAATAAATCGTGACCGTTAGATCTAACAATGAGCGGTCATGATTAAAAGAAATAAGTCACGTGACTTTTTTAAAAAGTCACATGACATTTTTAAGTGGTCATGTGACCACTTATTTCTTTTAATCATGACCGCTCATTGTTAGATTTAACGGCCACGATTTATTCTCACCATTCTCATATAAGAAGAGCTTTATCACTAGATACATCCTCTATATATGTGTATATATATATATATATATTTATTGAAAAGTGTAATGGATGTCTAAAATTTCAAAAGAAAGAAACTTAATATAATTTATATTTTAGATTATTGATTTGGGTATTTCCTCTTCATTCCAATTCTTCATATTTTTTTTATTTTTTTAGGCTTGACCCAGGTCATAAAATCGACAGTGTGCAAATGACCATATTTGTTTTCTCTATCCCAGGATGCTCCTTTTGTCCCAAAAAAAAAAGAAGAAAAAAAACCCAGGATTCTCCTTAAAGATATCAAACTAAACTAAATGGATACATTCCTAACATACAAAATGTAATATTATGAAAAAGTATAAAATTCAATCCATATATTCTTGAGTTATCATTCATTCACACATCCACTTCATTTTCACTCGACTTTTTGTCTATATCTCTCTCATCTTTCAATTTGTTATTACTAATCACATCTCTTACTTTTTCTTATTTTTCTTTATATCTTTCTCACATTTTAACACTTCATTTCCTCTTAAAAGTGAGTGTGAATAAAACTTTATCCTATATTCCAATATTCTTAGGGAAAATTGTTGATAGGCAGCACTAGGTGTATACATTCTAAGTATGAAGAGTGATACGAAAAATATATGAGATAAATGATAGATTTATATTTTATAATTTCACGCTAATTTTTTAATCCATTTCATTTTCACTCATTTTTACGTTTTATTTATCTCTTATTCTACCACATTACATATCATATCGTTCACTTATGTTACGTAATCAAGGAAGCACAAGGATCTCTCCACACACCACATTGAGCTAACAAAAAAGACCAATCAAGAGACAAACACTACATCTTTATTCAAAACAAAGCATTATGTTTATGAGTTTTATCTCTTATATACTTTTCAACACTTTCACTTTCATCCATCAAACACATTTGACTCTGATACCACTATTGGGCCGAGAAATACTTTAAAACTTTGAGAGATCTTCATATTGAGCTAAGAGCAAACCACACAAGACATTAAGGTATTGAGAGTAAGAGTCATATCACTTATACATTGTCGAACACTTTCTTTTTCATGCAATGTGAGTCTTTTAACTCACACTTGATATTCCAACAATCTCTCCCTCAAGTTTGAATTCATCTTATACAGATCCTTTTACATACTTGCACATAATTGAGTTTGGTCATCAACGAGACACGTCGTCCGAGAAAAAAATATAAATTCTATTTACATCTCTCTCTAAGTAGAGGTGTTCATAAAAAAACTTATAATATAATAAAGAAAAAATTGAGTTAGTTTATACTTGGAAGTTGTGTATTAGAATCGGGATTGAAGTCCGCTTTGATGTCAGCTGCTACTTGACATCAAAGATGTATATCTTCCAAATCTCATATTTAATTCATAGTTAAGTGGTGTTTTTATTTTTTCTCTTTATTTTAATCCCTCGTTGTTGTTGTTGTCTAACCTGTCTTCGTCTCACAGCAGGACAAAAAATCAAGTTGAATATCCAAGCCACGGGCAAAACCTCAGATGATTCTGCACGTGATCAGATAGCCAATCTTCCAGATACCTCAATCGACGTATTTTCATCCCAAAAAAACCTGCGGTCCAGATCATTTTGGACTCAACCAAGTTTCATCAAGCAACAAGTTAGACCATAATAATGTGTTGTACTCTTGTAGGGACCTCTCTTTCTCTTTAGTTCACATGCAATGCAAAACTAATTAACGCCCCTTCTTTTTCGATATTAACTAATTGGAAAATTAATCTATTACTTCATTGTCAGCGTATTAAATGGTTACGAGACTGGTTAATAAGTTTTTTACATGCATAAAAGAGTTGAGAACCGAATCTTTAACTACTTGTTTAGAAAAAACAAAATAGTACTATATATCTATGAGTCTGTTATTAAGACCCCCTTCTAATCGTTCTCATCTCAACCTATACCTACCATCCCCATAAATAAAAGCCACTTTCCAAAGCAGCACCTCCCCTTAACCGAGGCAAACCTCTTCTCTTTCTTTCTTACTTACTTTCTCTTGCTCTGTTTCTGTGCCTCCGATCCCTAACAGTCACAGAACACAGAGAATACAGCGATGTCTTCTTGCAGCTCCAGCAGAAAAAAGCTTCTCCTGAACAACGTGTCTGTGAAACTAGGCTGCGGCAGCTGCAGCAGGAGACCAAAGCTCTTTCGCTTACTTTTCCACTCAAAACCAAAGAACCCCACTTACCAAAAACACAAACTTTTCAACCACTCTTATGACAGCACCCCCACCACAAACACCAACACCAACACCACCGCCACCACATTCTCTCCTTGCTACGTTGATTCCACACAGTTTTCCGATGCAGAGACCAATGTGAAGGCACCAAGGACAGTGGCGAGTTTAGGCAGAGCAGGAAGAGAAGGCGTGGCGGTGGAGAAAGATTCCGACGACCCTTATTTGGATTTCAGGCGCTCCATGCTTCAGATGATTCTGGAGAATGAGATTTACTCGAAAGATGACCTCAGAGAGCTTCTGAATTGCTTTCTTCAGCTGAACGCACCGTATCACCATGGCGTCATAGTCAGAGCTTTCACTGAGATCTGGAATGGGGTCTTCTCTGTCAGGTCCAACTCGCCCAGGTTTCATCGTAAACCACGTGAGTTCTGAAGTAGTACTCAACGTGTTCATCATCAACAACAATGTTTGCAAGTTTTGTGAATACTTGTGCTAATTAAGTGCTCTGTAGTGTGTACTAGGTTTAATGTAGTCCAACTGAGCAATCACAAGCTTTTTTTGGGTTGTGCTGTTGTTGCTAATGAAGTTGCTAACTTGGTATTGTACTAGTTCACATTTTGATCATCCAAATGTAAAAAGGGAACTATTGTTTGTATCTGTTAAGAAGAAGAATAGTTCTCGTTCAATGCAATCAAATTCCACTAAGAAAGAAAGAAGATGACTATGTCCATGGATTATCAGTACGTTTCAGTGAACTTATTTTTCCTCATCTCAGCATGACAAAAGTATATTTCTAAAATTGATTTTAATTTTAGATCAATTGCAATAAGGAGGTTTGATTTATTCACACATTCTTTCTCTTTTATCTCATTTCCACCTTCTTTATTTTTTTATTTTTTCCCGCACTTCCAATCACATCATAGATCATATCAATTATTTCTCTATTTTTTCTTTTGTGGAGGTTGAGTTGGATTGTGAAAATAAATTTATTGTTGCAGGAAAGTCTTCTTGTTTACTTTAGCTAAGAAAGTGGGGTGAATTTCTAAGGTGACTACCCATAATAGACCATTAGAAAGAAATGATTCGTGTACACCTAAACAATATAAATATTTCTGGATACCCTTTTTTTTTTTTTATCTTTCTTCAATTATATTATATCATATATCACACTTATCCCTTTTCTCTCCTCTCCTCCTATTTTTCTAATAATTTACATCTTTTAAATGTCTACCGATCTTCATTCGTTCGGAAAAAATTCTGTGTTAATTTCAATTTTTCATGAACCATGTAGTGTTGTAATGTAGTCAGAATGGAGGAGCAGTAAGCACTAGTTCTTCTGGTCCCTTGAGTTTGGATTTTGGTGTGTGGGATTTGGTCAAAGTAATGGTGAGTGTTGAGTGGTGTGGCACTATGGCGATGGTAGTGGGAAAAGATAGACATTGGGATTTGAATCATAATAATAAAAATGGTCTGAGGGATGAGGGACAGATGGTTTAATGAGATGAGAATAGAAACTTTGGAGACTGACATCATTGCATTTTCCAATGTTGCTATTAAAGTTCCCTGCTCTGTTTGTTTTCAGTAGTATACTTACCAGTTGGCATTGTAGTTGCTCTTGTTTGTATTTTTTTACTTGTTAGAATTTCTTTGGATATAAATTGATAAATAAAGTTTCATTCAAATTCTATTAAATTTGCTGATGAAATTAAGATGTAGGAAGAAATATATGAATATTAATAATTGGGAGATCTAACTCAACCACAAAAACTAGCGAGTTATAGATTGCTTCACTCTTATTTCTAGCTAATATGAGACTTCTAACACACCCTCTCACGCACATGGATGAACATTTTGAGCGTGGAATGAACAACAACAGATGTCTCAAGTATTGGAGGTCTTCACAACAAATAGATTTATAATAGGCTCTGATAGAATATTAAAAATTGAGAGACTTAACTCAACCATAATTTCTAATAAAAAAATAAGAGAGTTAATAAATGATATTCCATCCATTCCGAAATATATGTTGTTTAAGGTTATGCATCAGAATTCATAACTTGTGAATTGATAAATATTTTGCCTGAAATATCCCTATTTAAGATTGAGTTATATTAAGGAGACAAAACTAATTATTGGTTAAGTAAATAATAAGAGTTTTGATAGGTGAAAATTGAAGGATGGTGAGAAATATGATATTAAATGAGAGTATAGAAAAAAGAAATTGAGAAAAAATGTTTTGGATTTGCAAAATAACATATATTTTGAAGCATGATATAAATGTTAAAACAACATATATTTTAGAGTGGAATGAGTATGATTGAAAGAGAAAAGAGAGATAAATAGAAAGTAAAGATGAAAATAAAGTGAGTGTAAATGTATTAGCATTGTTTTAAATTGTTAAGAATAAAAAAACAATGTTTTTTTTTTTTAAATTAAGATGAAAGTTCATTTACATCACATTTAACTAATATTCTAACACAAAATTAGTCATTACTACTAAAGTATTAATATATTCATACTCTAGTTTTTTATTTCAGGAAATACATCGCTAAATTACAAGTATCAAGTATATATTAAATCCAACATTAATCTATATTTTAGTTAACGTGACAAAATCTTATTTGTCTTTGATGTGATGTACATATTCTCGTGTTTCAAACCAAGGAGACACTACATTTTTTATTTTTTTTTCATATAAAAAAGATATAAACAAACATAACTTCTTATTTATAAACTAATTTAAATAACTTATGAAAATAAGCTCAAAATAACTTATAGGTAAACTGTAAGCTATTTATATAAACACTTCTAAATACTTACACAAGCGTTTCTGCTATAAAAAAATAATCTCAAATAAACTATTCCAAAAAGAGTCTCAATGGAGTATATTAACTGTTAGATATAATATAAAATTATTCATGTGGTCCTTATCCAATAATTTAAGCTTTTGGGATAATTGATTGTTTGATATAGTATCAGAGCCTCTAAGACTAAGTGGTCTACAGTTCGATCTCTGTCGTTCTCATTTTTTATAATAAAAAGTTGAATTTAAGCACATCGTAGGTGGACATGTGCTAAAATCATTTATCCAATAACTTAAATTTTTAAGATAACTAATTGTTTGACAAAGGTCACATGAATCTCATATAAAAATATCTTTCCCATATGATACATCTACTATATATGTAACATTAGCGACGTGCAATTTTGAATTTGCTAATGTACTTCAAAAAGTATAGGTTGGTAGTCTCACTAGTCACTTCTTACTAAGGACTAAGGAGATTTCCACTGTGTAGTTACTTAGGCATTGATAACATTGCTGCAGGAAGCTTTAATTGTAATTAAAACTCTTAACAGGGTAGCGTCGAATCGATGATAATAGTCAGCAGCAAGCATTTATTTTCTTCATTAATTTCAATGGATCTGACTTTATAAAATTTAAGTATTCTTCAACCCATATTTCAAGCATTAAAGAAACTGTATAAAATTGCATTTTGAATGATTGTATTTGGCCTCACTTTTTTTTAGTTTTAAATTACTTATAAACAAACGTTCTAATAAAAAAAATTAAGTAAGTTATTTTTATAATAGAAAATAGAAATAAGTACTCCTTCTATTATTAATCTTGTTTTTATTTTTAATTATTTGTCACTTTTACAATTTAAAAAGTTAAAATTAAGAAGTGAGGTAAATGGTATATTAAGAAGTTAGGTAGTAACTTTGATAGAAACAAGAACAATAGTACAATTCATTAATATAAATGCAAAACCTACTTAAAGTGATAGTAGTTTTTTACTTAAAATAACTTATTAGTCTTTTCCCTCATCTGCACTGAGACATAGTCTACACTCACCCATCACCAGCAGTTTCTCCACCCGCTCTGTTGCCGGCGGCCTCTCCTTCTGTTCCGATGGAGAGCGATCTCTCTCCTTCGCGGTCCACCATCAAGTCTCCTCAGCCTATATTATATATTCAAACCGGCTTGTGTTTCCTTAAGGTGAACTCTTGTCTTATCAATAATAAAGAGGAAATGAAAAGGAAGAAATGCTTTTATTTTCCACAGTATACTTTAGAATCATTCATGATGTACAAGGATTGAATGTGATGTGTTTCCCTGGAAGCAGAGCATCTTCTTCATGGCACTGGAAACACAGGGGCCATCATTCAAAGCAGTCAAAAACCTGACCACACCTCAATTCGTGATAACCAGCTTAGCAAGTTGTACGTCCAACTCAGTCTTATCAAATAATAGATGTTAGATGCATAAAAGGCAAGTGTGTCACGCATGTTCAATGTTGTAACACATTATGTCTATGAATTGGCGTTTGAACATTTTCTTGCCAGAAAAATGCTATGAAATTAATTAAGTTGCTGATATCACTCACATCAATATAAGTAAGCAAGTCACATGTGACTCCTTAATGACATGGTATAACCAACTTGTGATACACCTTCTGTTTTTTAAGGACAAGATGATAATTGTTATTCCATTATCCACTAGAGTTATAACATCATTTAGTTGATGTAATCACAAAATCAAGTGGATAATGATTAGTGTAGTAATTTAGCACTATGTCTTTTAACTAAATGGTTGTGAATTCGATTTTCAAATATTATGAATGAAATAAAATTTTTTATTAGCCTTCTACCATTTAACACACTGACAGTAGGATAAATAATTAGTATCATGACTCTCAGCTGTGGGTTACCTTTTTTAAAAACAAAACAAAGTTGACTTGATCACAAATTTTAAGAATGGGGTCATTGGGAACACCTTTGGATTTGTGTAAGCAAGAGTTAACATGATTAGTCGTCTTTAACTGAAACTTAATTAAGCTGTGTTATGACTGAAAATGAAGCTGTGAGAATTGCAAATGATTTATGTACGGAAGAAGAAAAGCAAACTACTTGCTAATGTAATGTACCTATTAATTCAATGAACGCCACATCAGATGTCATCGCAAGAAGAAATGTGAAATGAATGCTACACACATTCTAGAGATTGAATTCTACGCTTAGGAGGATGATTTGGGTAAACTTAATTAAGGGTGTGTTTATTTTTCTATTGAATTTAATTAGTACATGTTTGAAGCAACTTTCATATCCAAACACATATATCTTTAAAGGAAATGAGCTTATTCGAGCCGGAATATTCACATCACAGTGAAACAAATTTTTCTATCTACAAGACTTGAATCTTAGACTTTATTTAAAAAAAATTAAATAGGTATCACTTAAACCGACCACCCGTTAGTATTAGTTTAACCATATACTTATGTCAATGAGTATATCATAAGATAAAATTAAATGAACTTTTCGAAAAAGACAATTGCCAAAAACAATTAAATGTGAATTCATATACATATTTTTCAGTTGGTTTATAGTATATAAACTCCAGAACATCTACTTTGAAGACAATGTGTATAACTATAGGTTACAATACATTTGTATTTACTTGCTCCCTCCGTTCCTTAATAACTGTTACTTTAAGGTTTTGTACTTATGCTAAGGAATTGTATTAATGTTTTTGTTTCTATCAAAATTACTACCTAATTTCCTAACATACCATTTATCTTTCTTCTTAATTTAGACTTTTTAGATTCCTATCATCATTAATTAAATGGTAGAATTGGTAAAACATAATTAATACTCTCTTAAACTTTGTAAAGTGACAGATAATTAAAAAAATAAAAATAAAAATAAAAATAAAAATAATGACACTTAAATAGAAACGGATAGAGTATATTTAACTATAAACTCAATCACTATAGATATAAATTTTAGAGGGTCCAAATTCTTATGGTAGTAGCTAGGATAGATTTTTTTTCCCACTTTAAATCATTCGGGTCCCAAGGGCTAGTAAAGTATTTACTGAGCAGGGGACGATTGAAATCAATGTGCTCGCTGACAAAAAAATTACTACTCTTACTCTATAACATTTAATCGACCATTCAATTTCATACAAGGTCAACATCATCATTTAAGATGTGTTTATTACTTTGTTTTGTTCTTCGATAAGGTATTTAAAACTTTTTTGAAAAATAAGCATGACTTAATTTAATTTGTCGGATAGTATATAGTTTTTGCAACCTTTATGATGCAAAACTGAGTTCAAAATAATTTTTATATTTCTTCTTAATCAATTATAAAAACACATTTTTATTGGTTTTTTTTTGGTCGAAAACATTTTTATTGGTATAAAGGCCACCAAACATTCTAGATTTTAACGGGTCTATTTATACCATTTGGGCCGTCGTATAAACCCAACGAAAGGTACTTCATTGGTGAGATAAAAATCGATGACAAAAACAGTTTTCGACCCAAAAAATGACAAAAAGCAGTTCCTTTTAGAAATAAAACTTTATTGATGAAGAAAACAAAATAAATTTGAATTTCCTAAAATACATTTCGTAATGAATGAATGCATCTAGGAGTCGTTCATAGGGCCTATGACCCAACCTACATTTGATCCAAATAAGGTTAAATCAAATTAATAAATAAAGAATGTTTAGCTTTTTTAAAAGTCTAATTAGTTAAATGGCTAGGATCACGCCATTCAAAAACTTTATAAGTCTAACATGTTGATCTATCTACTATGTGGGAGGTCCGAAATGGCTACAATGGAGCTTCCCCCTCTCTGGCTCGGGTTCTTGATCGAGTTCCTTCCTTGCTGCCATCTGTTACGCATCAGTAGTAGTATCTTCCTCGCGCCATAGTTCTTCCTAATGCCTGGTCGCGACCTCCTCGTGACATTGTTAAGGTGAACTTTGATGCATCTTTTGCAACGTCGAGTTTGGCGGGTTTCAGCACGGTACCTTATGATTCAAGTAGGCTAGTTCTGGCATCTGAGACTTCCGCTCCGAGTGGAGCCCATATCTCTGGCAATTGCGGACGCTCTTGGACTCCGTTGGGTGCTCTCTATGGCGTTTGATCTTTATTTTTGTAAAGTGTACTTTGAGACTGATTGCCTTCTGCTTTTTGAGGTTTAGAGACGTCCCTCTCGGGATTCCTCTTATCTTGACTCAGTTATTTGTGATTGTTGTAGTTTAGTTGCTTGTTTTGATTCTAGTGTCTTTTCATTTGTTCGCCGAGATGAGAATATTGTTGTTGATGAATTGCCCAAGCTTTCATTTTCTTTGGATTCTCTGATTTGGATGGAGGATGTCCCAGATGGGATCCTCCATTCAGTCCATCATGATGGAATTGCCTCCGTGCCTAACATTTCTTCTTCTTAATGGCAATATTTTGTTTAAAAGACATGCTAATCTATTTAAATAATAATGTAAATATATTTTATCATTACTATTATTTTTAGTTAGAATTTTATCATAATATCTTATTATTATATGTTTATTTACATTTTTAAGTATTTAAACAAATGGACTTAGAGTTTAGAATATTAGTCTATTTAAAATTCAATTTATGACCTATTTAAATATTTAAGTATGAAATACAATTTTAAGTAAATTCTCATACCCTAAAGAATCCAATATAATCTAGCTTATTTTCGTCCCTACCTAGTAGCCAATAGTCTTACTAGTCTGTTTATAGAAATATTTGTTTTAGTATATTTAACCTGTTAGCGTATAAGTTTACTAGCCTCTTTAAAATAAGTTCATCGGAAGATGTGAAATTTTTATTATGAAACAAGCCTTTAAATAGGCTACCAGGCCAGTCGAGCCTTTTAAAAAGGCTAGGTTAGGCTTGAAAAAAAGTTCAATGACAGGTAATAGCCCAAACTTAGAGCATAAAATTTTTAAGTAGGTTAGACCTATTTACGCAAAGCCTAGCTTGACTTGCCTTTTCTCACCCCTAAGCAGAGCCCTTCCCTTTCTCTAAAAAATTATAAAGGGGGCAGTTTCTTGTGCAACCATCGCCCCCTTTGGGGGTCCCATCCCGCTTCAGGTGGCTCTCTTTTCTACAGGGAGACTCCTCCTTCTCCAGTATCTTTTTGCATACAATAGGCAGTTCTCTACCACTAGGTGGGGTTGCTACCCAAAGGAGGCGACCTTGGCTAGGATAGGGACAATTGGCTATGTTGTAATGTGAATCTGTGTGCTACCCAAAGGAGGCGATCTTATTTTTGTCCCTACCTATTTTCTTCATTTCTCCATTGCCACTGGAACCATATCCAATGAAACCGCTGCTCGCGCTCGCAGCCATCAACCACTTCCATCGAAATATTTTCCTGCTACCGCAACCACTGCCACTGCGACACCACTCTCGACCTCTTCACCATCGTAAACGGCCACCAGCCACCTATAGACTCCTCATACGATGACCAGCATGTCGTTTAGGCTATCTCATATAAAGTTTAGAGTGCAATGACACGATTAAAGGTTTACTTTCGCAAAGCGTACTGGTGGAGCTACGTATGCGTGCAAGAGATGTGGAGCATCCAATTTGCCATTTGTACTTTGGATTTTATTTGTGTACTGCTTGGTTGTTTTTTCTTCTGTTTTTTTTATCTCTCCGTTTTGAGGATAACTTCCATGTTTACTGGTGGTTTAGAACATACTAATTTGAGTTGTAATGTGTATCTGTGTGCTATGTTATAGTGTTTTCTCTAAGGTTTGATTCATTTATTCTATAAGTGTCATTTGACTAGAATTTTACCATAATCTTACGAAACTTGGATTAAAATATAGAAATAATTTTTTACACTATGATGACTTTCATTTTTAAAATAATGTAAATCTTCTTTAGGAAATGAAAATATATTGTATATTAGTGTATAGACTGAATTCGACCTTATCTTGGGTCAAAAGATTGAAAGACTGGATCCGACCTTAGCTCGAGTCACCAAACAGGAAGACCGTATGCGACCTTAGCTCGAAAGTTAAAATCGACCCGTAGCCCGAGTCAAATGCACATAATGCAGCCTTAGCCCGGGTCAAATAAATGAATCCGACCTCAGCCCGGGTGAGTAAACGGAAAGTCAAACTTGGCCACACAAATCCACTAAGTTAAACGCTTAGGGCTTGGAGGGTTGTGTACCTGCCAAGTTTTGCACACCCAAACTCGATCACTCAAGTCCACTGAGTCAAATGTTGAGGACTTGGAGGTCTATGTACTTACCAGGTTTTAGACACCTAAACTTGGTCTTGAATACTTTGGCCTTGAACCTGACTTAGGGAAGGCAATTCGGCAAAAGTCGAGGGCATAAGCCTAAACCGTAAGTCGGTCCAGCGTTCCAGTTTGACTTGCATTTTACCAAGACCCTCCACGTTTGACTTAACACTTGACCAAGTTCCCTCCACATTTGACGAGTTCGATTGAGTCTTTAACGGGTTGATGACGTGGCCGCAAGTCACATGCATAACCAATATGATATCCTAATTGGGCTGACATTGAGCATGATTTTTGGTCCAACCAGTTGAATTGGTCTGATCGGTTAATTTGATTTTTAAACTAGTGCTAGTAAATCTAACTCTCTCCAAAGCTGTCACATAAGTTTTTAATAAAGTCAAATGATTCTATTTGTAACATTTTATAACTTGTTTTGGTACAACGGAAAATATTTAAATTTATCTTCCAGGGATTGATATATGGATCTTCCCCTCTCCAACTCATATGTTCCCCGCTCTTACCACTTGAGCTATTGTTTAGGGACAACATTTTATAAGTAAGACTTAAATAATGATTTGCTTAATTGAAGTATATATTTTTCCTTTTAATCAATAAGATATTTTTTTAAAACTTCTAAGCATGAACGTAGCAAGCATTTGTGTCATTATTTGTCAAAAATATGCATTATGAGAGACTAACTATATTGAAGTTGTTACCTAAGCAAGTATAGATCAAGGTCTAGATGTGTTTTCAAAATAATTGTATGGAAATGTGTATTATATTAATTTATCCAACCCATAAATTTTCTCTCCAACTTTGAAGAGAAAGCTAACCAAGTTACTAAAACACCCTCATCCTTGTTCTATATAAGCAGTAATGTTCAGTAGCGATATATTTTTTGTCATTTTAGACATATGGTCGTTTTATTTATTTTTTAGGGATAATCATCATATTAGTCCCTGTGTTTTACTCGCCGTCTGAACCAGGTCCTTCCCCGGATTTTTTTTTGTAAATGGTCCCTCAGTTTGTAAAGTGTCTGACATAGGTCCTCGCCGGAGCCCGGAGCTCCGGCAAGTGCTTACGTGGCATTACACGTCAGTAATTAAAAAAAAGAAAAAGAAATTAAAATAGGGAAATTACTAGGATAACCTTAATGAACTAAAACCCCAATTTGGAGAATTTGAATAAGGTCCCTCACTTGAAATCCCTAATTTGGTTCTACTTTCCTCTTCCCCACATCCTGTTACGCACTTCTTATGTTCATCTTCTTCCTCCCACCATTCTTGCAGCTGCTACTGTTTGTTCTTCTCTCTTATCCAGCGATGGTGCTCCTCCTCACGTTGCCCAAATCGTCCTAAATGAGCCAATTTCATCATTGATTTCGTCTCCTTCATCTCTCTGTCTGTCCATCGATTTCTCAGATTTGGGGTTTGCTTACATACCCAGATTTCATCCTCTAGCAGATTTCATTCCATGAACATGTCTTCCCGAGCGTCATCTCGTGTCAGACCAAGGTGTGCAAACCTTGAACATGTCTTCCTGAATCAGGTTCGTTCAAGGAAGAGAGCAACATCGTTGCTGATTTACCTGATGCAGAGAAGAAAGCGCTGCAAGAGCTCAAGCTCCTTGTTCAAAACGCGCTTAACAACCGCGATTTCTCTGCACCTCTCCTCTCAATCCGCCACCAAAAGAAGAGGAAAAGGTTGAAGATGTAGCAGTAACCGCCATTGATGATGAAAACAAGGTTGAGGAGAAGAAGAAGGAAGAAGAAAAAATTTCAGAACCAGTTGTTGCTGCTGCTGCAGATTCTGAGCAACCAGCAAAAACAGAAGAAAAAGAAGAAGCAGAGGCTGTAGCTGCAGAATCGGAAGTGAAAGAAACTGAGGCGGTGGCTGCTGCTCCTGCTGTTGATGACGACAGAGCGAGGAAGAGGAAGGTAAGGCTTCGCCGGCGTTGAAACCGGAGGAGGTTTCGATTTGGGGGATTCCGCTTCAAGTGAGGGACCTTATTCAAATTCTCCAAATTGGGGTTTTAGTTCATTAAGGTTATCCTAGTAATTTCCCTATTTTAATTTCTTTTCTTTTTTTTTAATTACTGACGTGTAATGCCACGTAAGCACTTGCCGGAGCTCCGAGCTCCGGCGAGGACCTATGTCAGACACTTTACAAACTAAGGGACCATTTACAAAAAAAATTCCGGGGAGGGACCTGGTTCAGACGGCGAGTAAAACACAGGGACTAATATGATGATTATCCCTATTTTTTATATCAAAAGAATAAAAAAAGAAGGTTTTGTTTTGTTTACTTTTCACTTTTTTTAACTATTTGAATGGAAGTGAGTCAGAAATGTAATGAATGAAGGATTGCGCGCAATTTCCAAAAACACATAAGGAAGGGCCAACCTGGGATAGTGAAATGGCTTGAGCTCTCAGACAGAGGTGCATTTAATGTAAGGGCCACAGAAAGCAATGAGAAACACCAAGTTGGGTAAATCGTGTTTGGTCACACTTTCTCGTGTAAGTTAATTTTCTCGGAAAATGAGGGTATCATTGTATTGTAACGTCATTATCTCACTAAATACTCCATTGATTATGATAATCTTAGAAGTTTGCATCCATCTCCTGCAGTGTGTCTGTTTCTTTGTCTTTAAGGGGATCGATGGAACTTGGAGCCGAGGTAGTACAATTTTATTTACTACTACCATAATGGGTTATGAGTATTACATGCATAATAATAACAATAGAATGAGGGACTTGTACAGCAATTTCAACTTAATCCCTAGATATTCACTGCTAAAGTTGTGTTTAAATACTCACTTGTTATTTGGTGATGTCAAATGTCAATCACGATGAGTTGCTAGAAAACTCAGTTGAGTTAGGTCAGCTTATTTATTTGTGAGATAGAAAAGATCAATTCGACTGTGGGTTGGCTCGCGAGTCAATCCAGCTTAACCCGGTGCGGACCTGTTTGACCTATACGGGTTGAATGTGTCGAGTCGGTCTAACCTGAGGTTTGTACAAGCTGGATTTTGACCAACCCAACTCACCAACAAGACAAGTTGGCTGATTGGCTCTTCGGTTGCAAGCTATATTGATAGTATATTTAATTGTTATTGGTGTAAATAGATGTTAACACTTATTTTAAAATAAAAATTAAAATGAACAAAACTAATTGTAACATAAGTATATATATATATGTTGCTATTGTGTGATATCCAAACACAAAGCTCAATAATGTTTGAAATTTTGTTTTGAACTTTCATGACATCATGTCTTTGGTTCACCTTTAATGCGTTTCATTGTTTTAAGTTAAGAATTCAAATATCAGCTGTAGAAATGGACATAAACTATTAAAATCTGTGCCTGCCTCCCTGTATATTATAAGAAGACAAAATGAAGATTTACCCGGATAGCCGTGGATGGAAAATTAAATAATATATATATTTTTTGACAGAGTGCAGGTTTAGAAGCTTCAATGCTGGAGATAAATTAATCATAGTCAGGAATCTAAGCTTAAACGCAAAATTGTTGCACTTAGCGCTAAGTTTGAAAACCTTCAAGGCAAAGATGGTTTATTTTTTTGTCTCAGTTCGTTAATCCCAATTACACATCTCAACCATTTGTATTTGTCTGTTTATTTACATGCTATGATCGTGTTCATTATAAAATTAATGCGGCCGTTTTGTATTTTGAAATGGTTGTGCATTTTATTACAAAACAAAATGCCCAAACACTAACACAACAACACCATCTGTACAAACACGTGGTTAGTTCAAATTATGATCATGTTTAATTTTGTTAAATAAGGTCTGAGTTTTTTATATGAAAAACCCACTTGAATAACTCCATTAATTAGAACATGAAGGTTCTCAAGTCAAATAAAATTGTCTTTATTGGAGATAACTTTGTTTAAACAGATTATATACCATACACACAGAAAACTATATATAGATTTTTTGGAACAATAATGATAGGCTGAAATACAAGACATGCTTCTATCATACTCCTTCAATTTCAAAATAACTATTCAGAAAGATATAAATCACGCATATTAAGAAATACAATTATTTAAAATATATAATTTGTTTTACTATTTTAATCTTTAAAATGTATTGTATCTCTCATCATTTATTGTTTTCATAGGAGAATTATATGGAAAATCATAAGTTAATACTCTATTGAAATTTAATTTTTCTCTCTAAATGAACCGTTATTTTAAAACGGAGAGAGTATATCCTTTAATGACATTTTTAACTGCGGCTAAGGTAGGTTAGCGACAATTAAAAGTTGGTGCTAAATGATATATGTGGGAAGTGTGTATCTACATGAATCATTTTTATTTTTGGAGTCCAATAATGCTCTTCATTTTCTATTTTCTTTTTAACATTTCGAGGTACTAGTAGTGGCCGGAATTGGCAGAAATATTTCATTTAGGGACGATTTTGATGGAACAAGTGCATGATCTTGATATATATGCTCTTCATCCTCTTAACAACGTGGCCTCTCTTGTTTTTTACAACAACCACTAGTGTTCTTGAAAGTGAGTGACAACGATTGAAGTTCTTTAGAGCTATTAGGTGGTTAATTGGGGATAAGGTTTCCTATCAAGCTACAGAGAAATTTAAAAAAAAAATGTATAGTGAGAATTTGAAAATACACAAGCTTGAAAAATTCTGAACAATTATTTTGGCCATTGCTAAGCTGAATAGTAGACTTTTGTATCTTTTGCAGGCAGCTAATGTTAGATTCGAAAATAAGAATTACATTCCAAAGTATGATACAAGAGACATAATATAAAGAGACAGTGTTTTTGAGCACAAGTAGTGTGATGATAGATAGATACATACAAAAAAAAAGTATGAATATAATTATATTCTGAGTTTGTTTCTGTGGCCCAAGACCATCATATATAATGCTGCTTACTGCTGCAGGCGCAGAGAGGACCACGTACGCCAAAATTCTGCGCTGGATCTGTACCCATCATTTGATAATGACTTCCTAATTCAAAACTAACGGCTCTGATCATGATCTCCCTCATTCAGCTTCGATACACCCAAGTGTGGGGCATGTACACGTGTATATATATGAGTTGCACTGGATCATATCGAAGTTTTTAAAATTATATATGCTGATCTTCTGGTGTTAAGAAAGTAATTACACATACCAACACATACTCGATGGGTAAGGAGAGACTAATTTCTTTTGAAACGTTGTGTGTTCGATTCCTGTTGTTGATGTGGTGGACGATCGATCTATCATGATATGTGGTGGTGACTAAAACCGAACTCACCCGATCTTTTATTATTGCTCCTCCTGGAACTCTAATCTTAAATACACATCTTGTGATTTTTATTTTATTTTCTACTAATCAAGTTTTGTAAGTATTTCTATTTGGAACCAACAGTCATGAATTCAATCAATTTAAGCAAATGTGCATGAGAACACCCCTCTTAAGTTTTGTAAGTATCATGTGCCCAAAGAATTCATATTTGTTTACACAAAACCCCTAAAAACGGAGTATTTTAGCTACTATATTACTCTACCTTAAGAGTTTTCAATTAATATAAGACGTGAAAGAATATTGGAAGATCTAGTAAAGAGGGGTGAATCTAGACGCTTTTCTTAGAGAATGACTCATTCAACTCGATGGATGGTTAGTTGGTCTACAACCCCTCAAGATATGGAGTCAAAAAACCTTAGCAACGAAGCCTTGTTGATGCACAACAGATGGTTGACTTGGGCTTTCATTTTTCTCTAGGCTGGACTTGCTTAATCTACCCGGTTGGTAGGGTAACATATTTATCCAATTTCCTCCAACGACTAGTTGATCGTGTGCGGGTGACCGGCCGTGTGTTGAGATTCTCTAACAGTCCAATATATAATAGAAATTTGGATTCTCTACACTCAAGGAAAATCGTGGATTCACACAATCAAATATTTTTTACTAGCTGATGTTTGATCAGACGATTCATATTTAAAATTATAATAAGTAGTAACTCTAGATTTTAGATGTTTGATATTAATCGAACAACTCAAAATCTTAAATGCAAGATTTGCCTGAGTGCAGAAAATCCAAATTAATCCAATAGATGTTTGATTTCACTATTTGCACCTAATTGAATGCATGTCATTCAAAAGTTAAAATTCATAGCTTCTAGGCTGAAGTTTTTTTTTAAAGGTAAATATTAGTTGTTAGTAAATTAGTTCATTTTTCAAGATCTAAATTCTAACTCTTTACCCTTTATTACCCTTAGCTCAACCAAGTGAACTATCCCTCTCTCCGCTTCTAGGGAGAAGTGATTCTCCGGGATCTCATTTACAAACCAAACATATACTTTAGTGTTGAACAGAACTTCTTTTCACATTAATATAATTATGCAAAATGACATGATAAAGATTAAGTTTTTTTGGTGTCTGAAAGAAACTTGTCTCCATTAGCACCAAGTACTGTTTGCTATAATCATCTGCAGGACACAGCAGAGGAGCGTTGGCTTGCAGCAAGTTACCCGCATGGAAGTCTGTATATGTCATAAATTATAGAATGCCGTTGACGCAAAGCACTAACATAAATAACCACCTAACCTCTTTTTCATCTACTATTTCCATCTATCGTACATTTATTAATTACTATAAATGTAAATTACCACATTTTTGCTGCAAAAAAACTACTATGTTCAGATTGAGAAAACAAAAGTGACACACTCTATCTCAGTGAAAGCAATAGAGCATTTGTTGTCACTTAGCCACATAAATTTAGATTGACAATAGATTATGACTTTACACAAATGGTAATCAAGCCTTATATTTAACATTTAAATACAAAAATAGGAAACTCCCACTCCTATCTCTTGTCATGCAGTTAAGGAAAGGAAAACAGTCAAAATACAGAAAGTGACAAACTCAAATTTCCCCTCGCACGGTTACATTTTCATTCACACGTGTGACTCCATGAACACAAAAACAGAGGTTGTGTAACAGAGTGAGAGCATGGAAGTCATGAAATAAAAAATGTCACTCATTTGTGTACATACAATCCTAACTAGCATATTCGGCAGCTTCTTTTTTGTTAGAATAAATTTTGACATTTAGAAGCCTATTCAAGTTCCTCACAGTAGTTAAATCTAACTTCAGAATTAACGAATTAACGGTAGAAGTATTTTAAAAAAGGTGCTAACCTTAAATCAATTTTTCAAAGATGAACATGAAGCCTCATCTTCTTGAATAATCTCCTCCCTAACTTGTTCTAATAACAAAGGTGAACTAGGACTAGGAGCATCAACCTCCTCCAAACAAGAAACACAACGAGTGCTACAAGAAGAAGAAGCCGAATTCGAACTATAAAACGATAAAGGAGAGGAAGGAGAATGCGAAGTGGAATAAGAACACGAAGATGAACAAGAAGAAGAGGTTGAACTTGAAGTAGCTGCTGCTGAAGAAGAAAATGCAAGACCAACCAACAAATCAACAAAAGCACCAACAACATATCCATGGTTGGTTTTATCATTCACCTTCAAATACCAACACAGAAGCTCTTGAAGACCCTCCCAATCTTTGACACCATGAGCCTCCACCATCTCCTCCATGGACTTTCTGAAATCAATGTAAGGATCTCGAGAATCCATGGACATGACCACGCTATCTTTGAACGGCAAGGTGGTTCCTGCAGCTTTAGCCTCTAATATGGAGCTGGTCTCATCTGGCTCGAAGAACAAGCGGTCGGAACGCAATCCGCGAATCACGGTTTCGATTGCGTCCGGTCCTGTTCTTCTGGAATCTTGTAATAATTCCTCAGAGGCGGTTGAGAAGCTTGCGGACTCTGGAGATACGGTGAAGAAGGATTCGGAGGCTTCAAGCATGTCCATTGTGGCGTCTAAGTATGCTGAGTTGTTGATGGCTCTGAAGGAGAGTGTTCTGGGTTGGTGACAAGATGGCCAGGGCCATGAAGAAGAAGAGGAGGAGGAGGAAGAAGAAGATTTGTTGTTGTTAGGTTCAGTGATTCTCGTGAGAAGAGAAGGGAGCTTCATTTTCTTGCCCATGGTTGTTGGGTAGGTGAGGAAGCTGGGAGATTCAAATGAATTTTTGGAGGTTTAGAAATGTGAGATGAGTTAAGGCAGTTTCATTGGGGGCATTAATGGCAAGTCAGATGTGGCTCCTGCAGGTTGTGGAGGGAAGATTTTAAAGGAGTGGTGGGGTGGGGCAATTTGGAAAGATGTGAGTTTGGTTGATGGGTTCACCTCACTGCTTCTTCTTATTAAATCTTTACAGGCTTTAGAAGTAAATGCAAAAACAATCCCCACAAAGTAATACAATTTTTTACAATATCTATGTGAACATTTTCTATTGGTTTAGTCCAAGAAGTTTGATTCACTTTCTCATCTATTTCATTGTCATCCTTTTTTCCTATTTTTTTTTATCATATCACATATCATATTATGTATTGAGTTCCAGTACCTCTTGTACTTTCTATTAAATACATTTTTGGTTTATAAAAAAAACATCATCAATCATATTCTTTTTCAATTCCCTCTTTTCTATTTCCCTCTCACTCTGGGTGTAGGTGTAAAATAAGTGTCAACAAAACGTTTGCCTTTTTGTCTAATGTGGATTGAGAAAAATGTGACTTGTAAGTTAAAATAATTTATCTGCAAATTAATTTTAACACATAAGGACCATATTGTAAATACAATAAACTAAATATTAGTAGTAAAAACATAGTTCATCAATTGTCCATCCACTAGAATGGACTGCTTTAGCATCCAAACTTAGCATAGCCCATAACACCAATGCTAAATTTGACTAGTTAGTGTTGCAAGTAATAGGAAAACAAACTCATTTAAAGTTGGCGTCAACTTGACTGATGCTAATTCGTGTTGGCTAAGTAGCACTTAGTGTCAGTTTGGAGAGGCGCTAGAATCAACGGACTCCGCCTGCAGACAAATAACAACAGCTATGAACTGACGCTACATTTATCGGCCAGCTTAGTGTCAGCTTTTTTTTTAATAAGCCAAGAAAATACAATCAAATAGGGTACAAGGGTTACCCTAACCTATATACAAGACTTACCTGCCAAACATAAAAATGGATAATATACTAGTCCACAAAAGTAGAATCAAAACCTTAAGTCTACACCTGAGGCAAGATCAAACTACTGCCTTAACTCTTTCCAAAATAGATGGAATACATAAATTACCATTCTTAAAGACAATAGTTTAGCGTCTGCAATGACCGACACTAATTCCACGAGTGTACGATCGATTTCATGGGCAGGAAAGTTAGAATCGGCCTAATAGTCATATATTTCTCCGCCTAGGCTTTCTTATGAGCCTCTCTCTTCCACATTTCCCTTAAACGTCATTTTAATTCTTTCACCTTCCTCCGCCCCTCTCCCTGGTCATCCGCCCTCTGTCTTGTCTGCCACATTTTTCCCTGCTTCGTCGTTCCTCCTCCTCACCCTCCACCACCACACCCCTTTGTGGTCACCCACCTCTGACGCCCTTGCCCATCACCTTCCTCGGTCGCCCTTCAAACCTCACTCTCTCGCTTCTATTTGCCCATCACTCTCCTCTGTCGCCCCTTATTATCACCCTTATAACTTCCCCTCCTCCGGTGCTATGAGCCTCCCTCGTCTCTCCTCCTCTGCCACCGTCACCCTCCCTCCGTCGGCCTAACCCACCTCCGACAAAGCTACTTGTTCTACCATTTCTCCTCCTCCGCCATTCTCGCCCCTCCTTCTCCCTCGACCATCAAATTCGCCACCCTCACCCTCTATCCCGGCCTCGTCTTCTCTTATTTCCTTATTCTTATGCCGCCACCGCCCCACTCCCATTCTCAGGCAACGCCTCATTGTTGTGGGCCGCCCCACTACTGTTGCGCCGCCACCATATTCACTACCTTCCATTGGATCCAGTGGTATGCTAATCTGATTTGATTATGTTTTTCTATAAGTGTCCCAAAGGGCTAACATTAATAAAATCTTTGTGTGTTTTATTTGTTTTTATTTTACTAACTTGTATTTGTTTTATTTTGCTAGGTTGTGTCTGTCTGTGATATATAGATGTATCAAATAGAATATGTTATGAATAAGTTATCCAAAGTGGAATTCAGGATCAGAGGCGGCGACAATGGCGACTTGGCACAAGTAAGTTTGGTATTTTGAACTGATTTGTGGATTTTAGTTTGCTTAAGCGATTCCGAATGCTAATTTGTATGAGTTTTATTTTGCTAGGTTGTGTCGCTATATTATGAATTGGTTTGCCAAAGTGGAATCAACGACAAACCTTGTCCTGGGACAACAACACAATGAGATTTCAAAGAGAAATGTACGTGAACTATATATAAAGAGGCGCTCCTGCACTATGAAAAGGGAAGTCACGCAATATATGGCAATGGACATATCTCAAAGCTAAAAACATACACGTAAAGAAAAATGAAACCAATTAGCAATGTGTTGCTCATTTACTATTTTCTAGGCCGAGATTGTATCATTTGTATGTAAAAGGGAAAGCAGAACAAGCTCAACCTTGAAAAATAAAGGTGGTAGGTTGAAGAACCATTGGACGCTTCAGCGTCAGGAGATGGTCGTCTTGCATATCGAGCCATTGAAGCACCGCATCGGGCTATAATTGGACAGTTCCATTGTGCTATGAGCGGACAATTCTGGAAAAATGGTAAGATGTGGGTCAGAGTTTTCGTAGATATCCCTATAACCGATAAATCTACATAAGTAAGAATGGGAATAGGATGGTATTTGGTCTCCCAGCCCTCTTGTGAATTGGCATCATCTGGTGTAGCACAACAAAATCTATTCCCCGACATTCGTTTATCCTTTGGTTAGCCATTCGGGTAAGCATGTATCTTTTTCTAGGGACCGTTATAGGGACAATGAAACCAATGATAGAGTTGACCTAGCTTAGCGACATCCATCCCCTGTATAGGAATTATATGAATCATTTAATGTTTTGATGTATTGAATGAAAAGTGAGAAACACACTATATATAGGAATTATAGAAATATTTTATTTCAAGATGTACCACTTAGAAACACTTTAAACTTGTATTTGACTTTATTTTTTCTCTTGTACTCTTGTCTTAGAGTATTCTAAAATTTAGTTCAAATATTTGTTTTGTAAAAAGTGAGTTTTCTAGGTCAAGGGGCAGTTTGAGTAAAGTATATGTGTTGTAAGAACTTTCACACAAGTGTTTACTCTCAGTTGTCGGTTCAGACACCGACCGTATTTTTCTCCGATTTTTTTGTTTTCCACATTATATTTTTGTGTTGTGATCGTGTTCCTGGTTTATTTCTCTATAACATGTTTCTTTCCCAATTGTGGTATCAAAATTGATGGTTTAACTATGGTGACGACTTTGAGGATAGCTTTCATTAAGAGTCTCGATAGTACTATAAAAGTGTTGTTTTCAAACAGTTTTTATTTTGTAAAAATGAATTCTATGAGAAAAATAAGTTAATCTAACCATGTTACTATAAGTTTTATTTTCCTTACTTGAGAGAGTAGTTGTATGTCACGATTTTATCATTGAAATAAAATTGTAATTTTCTCTTAAAAGAAGGTTTTATTTTCCTGGACAAGAAAAAGATATTTATAGGGAGTGGAAGGTTTATTTTGGCGGGAGCATGCATGTACCACGTGAAAAGAGTCCAAAGAGTAGATTGAGACCCTTCACAACTTGGAATAGACTAACTAAGCTGTACTCATGCCTCTCAATCAATAGAATAGAAATCAATGTGTTTTTGGCCTCCCATGCATTTATTTATTTTCTTCACAATTTGCGGTTGATCATGATATATGAACATATGATTTTTCTCATACCTCCAACAAACACACACTTATAATTTTTAACCGGTGCAAACATTAGCAATGGCTAAAAATCACTACTAAATTACATGTCCATAGAATGTCCACGAACGAAAAGTATATTTCTAAGCAACATTTCCAATAATATTATTCCGATATGATTAATAGATGGGGACCTTGTTGCTTTCCAGTCCAAACATCTGAAGACATGAATCACATCATCCCTATGTAATCCTATCCACTCTACAAATGAAACCAAAATACAGAGGGATATATGCTTTTCCGGTCCCTTCCACTACGAAAAACATTTTGTGGACACAAGTATTTGCAACTTGGAAAATCATTTTAGAGTTCCTACATTCTTGCCTCTTTTTAGTTATCTACATAGGCAAGTGAGTTTGTGACCTTATTTTTCTTTACCTCACTTTCTTTCTTTTAATATTTTTCATATTTATTTGTTGAAATTTATCCACGTTGTTCCGAAAATTTAAAGATCTAAGCTAATCCTAACAACGAAAGACCATGAAATGTTCTGATGCTATATACTGCCACAACACATGGTCGGGTTGTGTCGAAACAAATACAGATCGGAACCATGAGGATTGATGAATGCTGGTTTCAGATTGACCCACTCTGAAAGAGACATGTTAATTATCATTATGATCATGAATTTATGAAACCCCCACACAACATATTGGACGTTGTGGAGAAAGCTTAATAAGAAGAGCAGAAAAAAAAATTAAGGATGGTCTAATCGTGAAGTAGGGAGACCAATAAAGACTAAGAAATTTATATTTAAATGGGCTGTCATTGGGCTTGATTCATGAAAGGACATAAAAGGATCCTTCGATATATGTCTAGCCGTAAAAGACTTTAGTTAGGCACGAGTATCAAATCCAAACTCGTGGGGTACCCACTCAACCACGACTCCAGGCAGCTTAGACCTCAACCCAACACCATGCTTCTTCGTAGGCGTGGTAAAATGGGTATACCCCGTTTGGTCTTTGGTCTGTCTTTTTTTTTATGAATTATCAATTAGATTTAGGGTCCGTTTGGTGGTCATGATAGGATAAGAACAATATAGGATAAATGATTGGATAAGCACAATATATGATAAGAGTATGATAGACTATTATCCTATCATGCGTTTGGGGTGGACATGATATTGATAGGATATGATACGAATAATGAAAAATGTATTAAATTTTCATTGAAATAAAAAATACATAATGCTTTTTAAAATTTAATTTTCTAAATAGTTTTTTTAAAAAGTGATTATTCTATTAAATTTATTTTTTTTACATTTTTATAAATAGCTTATTTTTTAATATTAACTAAAATAAAATTAATTTTTATTAATTCAGCTATTTTAATTTTTTCGAAGGGAGTCTATTTTAATTAAAATTATTATATATGTAACCAATGAGTTTTAACTTAGTAGGGGTAAATAATTAATGATAAAAATTATTAAAACATATTATTCTTTCAAAAATATTTTATATTTAAATTATTAATTATAATTATATAAGTTGAGAAATAATTTTAAATAATATCATATGATAATATAAAATTAGTCTATATTTACTAATAAAAAATTAATATATATATATATATATATATATATATATATATATGAGTAGCCTATTTTATTGTTAGTGAAGAATTATTTTGTGTATTTTTATTATAATATAAATAACGAAAAATAATGTTAACTAAGTAGTAGTAAGTGATAATGAAAATTTAATTATTTTTATATGAGTAAATCCAATATTTTCACCATTTATAAATAAGTTTATTTTTTAATTAAATTTATCAGTAACTAAATAATTTAACTTAACAATAACAATTAGTAATTGATAAGTAATAAAATTAATAATTTATTAAAATAAAAAATTTATATTTATTAATTAATATTATTATAAATTATATAAAATATAAATATTGAAAATAATTCTGGGTCATTGTAATAAACAAACAAAAAACTGATATCCTATCCTGTCAGGATAATTTCTACCCTAGCTACCCCCTCAGGATAACTTTTACACATGATGGACAAGATAGGATAAGGGATAGGATAGTGTTATCTTATCCTGCTGACGCAACAAACAACAGATAACAGCAGGATATGATTACTATCCTATCCTGTCTCTGTTTATCCTGTCCACCAAACGGGCCCTTTGATTCTTTCATGTGAAATTTCTCTTATGTGTCATCATGTGAGAATTTTGTGTCTATCTCTCTCTTCACATATATGCATTAAATAGATATAATGGTGCCCTTTAAATGTTTAAGATGAAAGAGATAGATACAAAACCCTCAAATACACATGAGAGCTAGGATCCAAATCCTCATCAACCACTAATAGTCCACTTTTGACATTTACTCATAACTCACTTTTTGTGGGCTAATGATGAGTTAGGTTAGCTAGCGCGGGCCAATGATTAAACAAATATTATCTTTTTCATTTATTTATTTATTATTTTTATAAAAATGAAAAAATGTAATATCATTTTTAGGGTGTAAAAAAAGTTAGTAGTACTCTTTTAGGGTTTACAGTTTCTACTTTTCAAATTTCACAAACACATCCCAGTTCCCTAACCTTCCATTCGTCGTTCACGTCGTCTCCAGCCATTGTCTTCGATTCGTGTTTCAATTGACGTTGTCTCTGGCCACTGTATATGTTTCGCGTTCGATTGACGTCGTTACTGGCAACTGCATTCAATTCGGGTTGCGTTTTTGTTCACGTCGTCTCCAACCACCTATGCTCGTATATTCGTCACCCTCCTTATGTGTTCGTGTGGATTATGTTTGTAGTTGTGGATTCGGTTTATGTGGGTTTTAACTTATGTTCGCCAACCTCCTCCCTTTTCCATCATTTTGCTAAGCTGCTTGTACATATTGCTTCTGTTACGTATTACTTGTTTTGTTGTAGTGTGAGTTCTAACCTCATTCTATTGTTTGGTCATGAGAACTGAGAAGATGTTCAGATTTGTTATTCATTTTTTTATTGATTTTTCCTTACTCTTTTCAGGTATTGACGTATTGTTGCTTCGATCTTTCTTTGATAGATTGGATAACTTCTTCAACCTTTTTTTTATTTCATTATATTCTTAAAGTGGGCTAACCCGATCACCAGCCAAAATGTAGGATGGGTTGAGACTTTCAACTCAAATGTCAAAAGTGGGTCAGTCCAATCCAACCTGCATTTCGCCGAGCTAATGGCGGGTTGGAGTTGCCTCACCAATCCATATTGTCACCCAATTCTTCCTCATAATGTAAACTAGTGGAATCTCCACATCTCATTTTGAGTTTTGAGTGGCAAGAAGGTGGAGGAATCAAAGATGGAAAGATAAGAGAGAAAAAACATAAAATGTGATATGTGGTAGGATAGAAAATAGGAAAAAGATAAAAATAAGATTAGATTAAAATTGAATTAAAAATTTTGAGTGTCATGGTTCCTAATGGAATAATTGCATGTGCACATGCACATGCACGGATTGCACCTACACGGATGGTCTTTTAAATGTTCAATTGTATGTATTACTTTCAGGTTAACAGTAGTGATGCTTGTATTGTACATACACATTTTGTCAACTACCAAACTTCTGCTAACATTTGTGGTGTTTAAAAACCACCACTAAAATGGAACATGTGTTGGTTGTGGAAAAAAAGTGAATGTCTATATATATCATTACTCAGGTTAATTGTTAGGTGGAGAAAACCAAAATGAGTTGTAAAACCAAACCGGCCACTCTGTCACTGCTCCCAATCGAAATAACAATATTTGTGCCAAAATCATGTTTAGGTTACATAGGAATAACTTTCCAAAATTCCACGCTGGTCAATAGGTAACTGTTAGACAAGTCTATTTTAAAAGAAAAACGATAATTTATATTTCTTAAAACAAAACTAAGACAACACCGCCCTCTAGCAAATTAAGAAGATGCCTAGCCAAAATAAAATAAAATATTTCTGTAAGTAACTGCATGTGTGTGGGTGGTGAAGGAAGACTTGGGTTTATAGTCTATACACAGATAAGAAGCATAAAAGATACTCATAAACATGTAAAGTTATAAACAGTGCATACACTCATAAATACCTTCATTTTTTTCTCTATCTCTTTATTCTTATCATATCAATCATATATCACGTTTACTATTTATCTCTCTATGTGTCTATACCTAAAGATATTTATAAATCATAACTGAAGAAGAAGCATATATACACGTGTTATCCAAATAATATTGTATTTCTATTTTTTTATTCTAAAAATCTTGATCAATAATGGATACCACCCCATCACCTATCAATCTAATCATATTTTTCTATTCGTAAAATAATTGAGATGCGGGCTCATTTTTCAATTAATAAGTGTAGTAATTTTCTATATATGTAGTTCTAGTTAGTTATAGGATTGGAAAAGGTGTGCAATTCACTTGTTTTAGACAAGGCATATTAGTGAGGAACCATGGAAATTGAACTAATTTCTAGAGAAACCATCACACCATCACTATCCCCATTCTTTCATTGATCACATCTTTTTCCGTCACTATTCCCCATCACTTTTCTTTACCACCCAAACGAGGTGGGACATGACCAAACATCCAAAATATGTGACCTCAAGGAGTCCTTATCTCAACTTTCTATCGAATGCAATGACCAAGGTGTGTCATTTCTGGTCAAAAGGATCAAAGGTACAAAGCTATCAACGTTACTTCAAAACCCTACGGATGCGTGGTTGAACCCTTTGTTCCCTGATGGATTGCAGTCGTAGTCATCCAAATTAGTTGTTTCCCGTGCGGAGGCATGGCAATCAGTGTTTGCTTGACTCACAAAGTTGGTGATGCTAACACTCTTTTCAACTTTGTGAATCGAGAAAGAGGAGAGTTGTCATTACCCTCTTCTTTTCTTGATGTTGGAGTTTCAATCTTCCCACATGGGGACTTGCCTGTTTTCCGTGAAGTAGTATTTGAGAAAGACAACACGTTGTGTTCGAACCCTCGAAAATCAAGTCTCCCAAGGCCATTGTATCTTCCCAAGGGGTGCGTTGAACTTGTCACTGCTTTGATTTATAAGTGTGCAGTTTCTGCGTTGGGGTTAACTTATGAGACCACATCATTCCAAACGATTGTGAACCTCCGAAAAAGTATGGTTCCTCCATTACTTGGAGGTGTTTTGTGTCTAATGACTCGTTTGTGGACAAGAAGGAAAGAGAGCTCCATGAGTTGGTAAGCCAGCTAAAAGGAGCTTTATGTGAGTTTTGTGAGGTATATCCAATTAAATTTGGAGGGAATAATAAGGACTTCAGTGGATCCTTGTGGTGCTAAGGAGAAGAACCTAACAGTTTTTACTTTTAGCAGTTGTTGCAGACTCCCACTGTATGAAGCAGATTTTGGGTGGGGCAAACCGATATGGTTGACATCTAGTAGTTCTCTCATGAAGAATGCCATAATTTTGATGGATACAAGAGATGGGGTTGGAATTGAAGCGCTTGTGAGTATGGACCAGAAAGACATGGCCATGTTTGAGCGTAATGTGAACCTCCTTCAATATGCCTCTCTTAATCCAAACCGTGTTACTTATTATAAAAATTAAATAATTACCTCACTTCTCATGCTGTAAAACGCCAAGTGATATATTCTGATGGCTAGTTTCTTCATTTAAATAATGGGTGCTATTTTGCTGAATGTATTACTGTGTTTTGGAATGTTGGTTTTATTTTGCTGGTTGTCACGTTAAGCCTTTGTGTGGTTAAGGAAGGGTGTAACCGAGAATCTGTGTAATGGGCTATTTTTCCATTCATTCCTATCATTTTTAGTTTTCCCTACTTAAGAGAGTTGTTATTAAGAAAATGAATGAATTATGAATAACCTTTTTCGAACCAAAAAAAAAAAACGCACGTCTCTTATTATTAATTTCTCTTCTCAACCTTGGTCAGTTCTATTGTAATTTTTTCTTCTTTTTATATATATCTAGCCCATAGTAATGAATTGCCCCATAGTTACCAATTGAGGATTGCATAGGCTTAGCGAAGAGAAGGCTACGCGGTGGTCGTCCAATCTTGAGACAGAAAGACGGAGTCTCATTGTGAAGGCAGCAAAGACCCTAGAAGTACCCACTAAACTTTTTCAAGTCAATGGCATTTTCGTAAAGTCCACCACCTTTGCCTATCATGTCGGGGTCAATGGCGGCCGCAACGGCAAACTGAGACACAACGGCCACAACGGCAAACTGAGACGCAACGTAACATACTGAGACGCAACGTAACATGCCGTCACCAGACGTAGTCGTGATGCAATGGACATCAAGATCACAGGCGATCGATAACTATGGTCTAGCCCTAAAAGACTGGTTAAGCACAAGTATCAAATCTAAACTCGTGGGATACCCACTCAACCACGACTATGGGCAACCTAGACCTCAACCCAACACCATACTTCTTCATAATGCAGATGTATAAGAAACATATTTTATTAAGCAAACAAGACACAATTTGCATTTTATGGTTAAACTCAGCTCTTCTGCCGAACCTAGAGTTTATTCCCGGGCTATCACACTGCGTCAGAACCACTACAACCATAAGCCACAAATAATTTCAATCAATAGCGAGTAGGAAGCAAAAGACATTCAAAACAAATTTTAGATCACAAATAACACAAATCAATCAGTGACTTCACATTTTAGTACTTCTATTTTATTTCAGTTATAATAAAACAGAGAAAGCAATGTCAAACTCGTGATTAGATTTTTTTTCTTGATAATACTCAATGATTAGATCTTGAACACATGAATTATCCAGAAATCAAGAATGAGATGGTAGCCAACAGAATATAAATGCATGAATCCAAAAACACTGAACAGGCTACATGCTACTTCAACATTCATGGTGCAAAAGACAACCTGCCCCCCACCCCCCAAAGACGGAGGGGAAGAAGAGAAGCAATAATTTCATTGAAAAGGAACATCAATAACAAAAATGAAGGTACGAAATAAAGATATTGAACACATAGGATCCTCAAAAGCCATCTCCAAACTCCAAATATCCTTCGTAATAAGTAACATTAGAAGAAAAATCTAATAGTAGAGAATTAGAGCGGCCCAGCCCAACTTAGGAAAACATCCCAAAAAGAGAAGTTCCAAAATCATCTCTGATAACTTACGGAATGCATTTTCCATAACCAAGAAGTATTGGCATTAATAGCATCCATTCAACTAAAGTGAGTGACCGAACCAAGGACATGTTTGATTACAATTTTTAAAAACTGTTTTCTATTTTTAAAAATTGAAAAATTGAAAAACCTACTTAGCACAACCTGTTTTTAAAACAATTCTTATATTCAGTTTTAAAAACTAAAATATCAGAACAACTAAAAGATATTTTCTATTTCTATTTTTAATTTTTTAAATGCTGAAAAACATCTCATTCAACAGTTTTTTTCCGTTTTTCAAAAGAAAAACAGTTTTCAAAAATAGTTTCTAAAAACTGTTTTTAAAATAGTTTTCAGAAACCGCAATCAATCCAACCCTAAGTTATGCATTTTGTACTTGAAAATCTTCCCTTGACTTTTTCCATTTTCTCATTGGAAGATTGACATAAACTAATCATCACCATGAATATACATAGGAATCATGTTTATCACTATTAAATGCAGAAGTTCTTAAAAGGATGACAAACCGATTAGATGTCATGAAACTACTATATGGAAAATTCTAAAAAAAGGTTGTTGCGTCGTATCACATAAAGGAAACAAAGTGGTCAGTTGTTCATTTTTGGAAAACACATAGCCTAAACAACCTTGAATGTAATGAAGGCATAAAGAAATGTCAAGGTCATCTTCTCATGTAAGTTGCAGCAACCAAATCAGCTTACACAAAACCATATGCAAACATTGTTGTAGAAGGTACAAAAACTAATACCATGCATTGTCCACATTGCCTCAAGTCTGGGAGTCAAGAGGAAATCTAATATTGTATATGTGCTGTGCCAAGTCCAAGTGTTCTCCCCAGGCTCACAGCAATTAGAATTATCACAATATCTCATGTACGAAGTTGTTTAAGAAAACAATAAAAAATATTAAGATTGAAAAGAATAAAAGTAAATGAAGTCAAGATACGAAAAGGCACTTCCCCCACCTTAAAGAACAACGGAGACAAAAAAATCAAAATAACATCTGGAAAAGAAAACTTGGATCTGTTCCACAAGTATTTTCCAGCTTACCTTATTTTACTCCCAAGTCCTAACTAATGAATCAAATCATACAAACGCCCATGAGGAAATGTGAAAAGCTAACTAGCGAATCAAATCATGACTGCATGATTACAACCATTAAACCCACCATCTAATCATCTTCCTATGTGAAAAGCCAGAACACTAACATAACCCTCCAGAACAAGTAAAGCAAAGAAATCAAAGCCATCAGTCAATAGCATAAACGAGGTGAGATTTGCAAATATCATCAAGTTGAATATTTAGTTCAGCAACAGCCAATTCACCTCAGAAGTTGAAAAATAAGGCTTAATGTGTTATACCTACCAGTAGCAATTTCCCATAGTACCATTGGCAGCGGTTGAACAAAGTAAAGGGCTAAAGGCAGACAGCTACATTATCCCCAGTTTCAAGCCAATTCCAAAGGAGAATGGACACTATATTTATAGTCACGATATCATTCTCCTGGAAGCAGAGGGAGGCATGGAGAAGCAGAATAGATTTAAGTTTCAATCAGATCATTGAATATTTAATTATTTACTTTCAATAGATTTCAAAAGTATGGAAAACCAATCATTCCTGCTAACTTTTCTTTGTTTCAGTAAAGGCTGAAGGATGATATACAACAAATAATAAGAAAATATAAAAAAGGAAGCAGTAACAATTCATAAATTTACCTGCCGTCCATGCTATGCTCTTCAACTGTATATATGGTTTTTGCACCCCCAATGGTAGAAGTCATCAGAATAGATTACAGCTAAATCAATCCAGATGAACTAAGGTGCATCCTCAACATAATGATAATGGTTTCTGCCTTTCCGGTTAATATTAAATCAGTGCCAAAAAATATTGAATAGGTGGGGAAATGCAAAACTGGCCCTCCGTTCAGAACATAAGCCAGTATAACACTAATCAAACTAAACAAACACTAAAGTTCTAACCCCATATATTAACACATCCTTAAAGAATAATCGCACCGTCCCATCCTAGTCCTACATCAAATTCATGAAGATCAGACATAGAAGCATTGATTTAAGGCAAAGAACTAACAATTCCTAATGACATTGATAAGCCAGAAAGTTACACTATCTGAAAAGAAGTAATAAAAACCAAGGACAATTGATATTTGATTCAATTCCATGAGAAAAATCAGAAAACCTCTAAACCGTACAAGACACCAGCATACTTGACTAGCCCTTCTGCTTTGCCAAAGTAAACTTCCCTGATATTCTGAAAAGCATGCAAAGTGAGCAAACTATCTGAACCAGCCTGGTGACTCTTCCCAATAACACGTTCCACCTTGAGCGAGTGGCAAACCCGGTCGAGCCCGCCGTGCAGGTTGGAGCAGAACCTCATGAGATGCTTCACGTCGAAAACCCTGTCCCCGAAGAACACCCTCACGAGACGGAGGAACTCCGTCAACTCCTCCGGCAAAGCACGCTGCGTCAGCAACTTCACGAGGTAACCGAAGTCATAGGCGCTGTGAAACGTGACCCAGCTCACGGCATCGTCGCAGACGAGGCCGGAGGACATCATCAACTCAGCGAAACGGAACGAGTCGATCCCGAACTCGCGGTTCCGCTCGAAGTCAATACCCTGGCGCCTCAGCAACTCGACCGAGTCAGGTGCGTGGTCGTCACGCGCGACGTCGAAGTCTCGGAAATTGAACTCCCAGATGTAGGAATTGGGGGTGCCGAGGGTGGGGAGTTTGCCCTTGTGGTCGGAGAGGGTGAGGCCAATCTGGATGAGATTCAAGCGGTCGACGTTTGCTTTGAGGACGGTGTAGAGAGCGGCAGCCGGAGGATGGCGGTGGTGGAAGGAGGGGTCGGCGGTGTCGGGGCGGACGATGACGCCGGGGAACTCGGTGTCCATGGAGATGAGAGGGTAGGCGTCGATGAGGGATCGGATCAATCGGAATTCGGATTCGAGATTGGAGGACCACACTGATCTGGTGAAGACGGATCCATGGGATTGGGGCATGGCTGGTGGCTTCTCAGTGGTTACAGATTCTGATGAAGAAATTGAAATGGACGGCATTGAATCGAATCGAATTGCTGAAATTGTGGTTACAGATTCTGATGAACAAGGTGCGATTCAGAAGAACATGAATTAGGGTTTGGAGGACGAAGATAAGAAAATCGAAGAAGGAAGATTCGCAGTAGAAGAAGAAGAAGGAACAACAGTTTACATTTTATCGACAATTTTAATTAAGACCTCGGTAGAAAGAGGATAAATATTCTCTTTTTTCTTTTGCCGATTTTTTTTTTTAAAAACAAGGATTAATTATATAGATTACGGCATAGAACTGAAACTAATTGCCATTTGATTTGGATTTTAGGGTTTTTTTAAGTTGTTGAACAGATTTTAGGGTTTGTAAAGCTAGGTAGGTCAAAAATTGACCTTTTATTTATAATAATAATAATAATAATAATATATACTGCTATTCACGGACCTAAAAAGGATCACGATGTGAAATAAAAAAATATTTTCACTTGTAATTATCTTTAATCACCATTTTTTTTAGTTGTTCGTACTATGGGAAAAACAGCTAACTACGAAATACGATTTATTTCTATAGACAAAAATTGAATCGCCAATTGATATTTAAGGGATGAAGTAAGCAACCAAACAAAATCTCGTGCACATAAGTCAACCCTAAGGTTATTCTATCTGCTCGTGCGCATTCTTTTCTCTAATCCGGATATAACGCCAACGCATATTGGAGGCGGGACAAACACTCGAACCACTAGTCGTACAACCATCGCTGTCAGCACTATCACTAAATGCCACTTATATAGGCACGTTGTCCCCTGACGTCCTGGTAAAAATCCATCACCACATTTGGCACCCCGAACTCTGATGGACACAATATATGCATGTCATGCCATGATGTTAGCCATACAATCACACGCGGAAACGTCTTCATCACGAGTCCCCACAAACAGAACCACCTGCCATTAAGCGTCTGCATCACGTTTCACCTCAAGCATGGCCTTTGCTCACTAATAGTCTTTATTCAATCACAATAGATAATCATATCTATAACTCACAAATATCATGCGAACAACCATAGTTATACATTCATATCACATGGCATCATCATGCTATTACAATTCAAATTTCATCATGCTAGCACATTTCAAATCGTATCACGTTATCGCAATTCACATCTCATAATGTTATTCAACAATAACATATACGTATCCAACATCATCACAACAAGCCTAAATGACAACAAACACATGCCAAGACTATCATATAAGTAAAACGATCAAAGTGCCCTCACTTTTGTCGTTTTCCTTCCCGCTCGTAAGCTACGATCTGAACACTTGCTCGTCCCTAAGTAATAATTGAAGTGTGTGATTGTATGATTGATGTACTTTCCCTATGTGTAATGTGTGCTTGCAGAAAAATTTGTATTGTCGTTTGTTATCAAGTACGGAGGAAAAAAAGAGTTATCAACTAGGCATGGAGACTTGTGGTACCCTGCTAGGACTAAGATGCCTTTAGAGCAGCGCCTTAGTGTTCAGAGGATAGAAGAGAAGGCTTGACTTCTAAAACTTAATGATGTTTTTGTGAGAACACTTCCAAGAGCTTTCAAAAAGGAACAAATTTTCCATATGGCTTTATGAACGAAATTCATAATGTGCCTAAATGAATTCATCAAATCCTTTTATAAATTGTCCCCGAATGATAGCTCAGGTGGTAAGAGCTGAGGACATGTGGGTTGGGGAGGGGAAGGTTCAGGGATCAATCTCTAGAAGGGGAAAATGTGTGATCTCGACTGTGAAGATGAACTTGGACACTCGGATTTAGAGTGAACCGTTGTGAGCTATGAACTCGGGCTCATATACAGATGTTTTCGTTTGTGTTGTTGATTTACTCAAACTCATATAAACATGTTTCCTTGTGTGTTGTTGATTCACTCGGAGTCGTATAAAGACGTTTATGTTTGTGTTGTTGATTTGAGAAACTCAAGCTCGTATAAAGATGTCTCTGTATGTATTGTTGATTGTTGATATCATATCATGTCATGCATTCATATGTCGTTCTGACGATGACATTATCGTTATATTTGTAACTGATTAGGATAGCAAGATTATCCACCAATCAGCTGAGCATGGGCTATGTGCTGGCTGTGTGTGGGTTGCGTGCCGGTTGTGTGGACTGTGTGCGTTTAATATGATTGGGATAACAATATTATCCCCAATTAGCTTAGTGTTGGCTGTGTGTGGTCGCATTTACATCCAGGGCATTGTAGATACTTCATGAACATAAAGTCTGTACTGTAATTGTGAGATGATTGCTATGTGTGCTTGAGATAATTGTCATGTGTAGTGTTGTCAAACTCGCGAGTCAACTCGTTGACTCATACGAGTCACCGAGTCTAGCTGCCAAAAATGCGTCGACTCGCTGAGTGACTCGTTTGACTCGCGAGCCCGAGTCAGCGAGTCATGGTTTTTTTCTTTCTTTTCTAAAACCTAATTTCTGCCCTTTTCCTCACAATTGATGCGCCGCGCCGCCGCCTAACACTGTCGCGCCACTACTGCTATCCGTCGCGTCGGGTCACGTCGCGAGGGGCATAGCGATGCCGACGGCAGCGCGAGAAAGAGGCTAGAATCGCAACCATGGCGGCGCGCTTTCACAACACAAGATTAGGGTTGGAACAATGGGGAAGAAGGATCCAGAAAGTCCAAATAGCTCTCAGAATTAGTGGGGGTTACTTTTAGTTTTTCAGATCTATTAGTGGGGGTAACTTTTGGTTTTTCAAAACTATAAGTGATAGTGGGGGCATTTATGGTTTTCCAAATCTATTAGTGGGGGTATTTGTGGTTTTTTGGGTTCTTATAACCCTAAAGAGACACTGAAAAAAAATTGTGCTGCCTTCCTTGGACCGCCGAGAGTGCTCTACCAGCCACCGATGAGCCTCCACCGCCGCCGCCGAGCCTCTGACATTCTTCCTCCTTCCTCCTCCTCCTCCTCCTTCTTCCTCATTTTTCTCCTTCTTCCTCCTTCCTCCTTCCTCCTCCTTCTCTCATTTTTCATTTTTGGTAGACTCTTATGAGTCAACTCGATGAGTCGAGTCTACCTACCCAAAATGAGTTTGTGTAGACTCAAGAGTCTGACAACCTTGGTCATGTGTGAATTGAGATGTTGTTATGTGAGACTTGATATGAATGTTTATATGCAACCTTGTCTATACCCATATGTTTTGTGATTGATGGATCAATGTGAGTAAGTGTGCTTGGAATGTTCAAAGCATGTATTATATTGTATGACCTATATACTGCTTGATCTGTTTAAATATGTACAATTTCCCTTTCACTGCTAAACTCCTATGATGAACTCATTATAAATAAGTTGACCCTTGCACTCATTTCTTTGTGAATGTACCTCGGGCGTCTCCACCAAACAACGATGTTTTCTTCGAAGACGACTTCACATGATAGAGACGGATGACACTGATGATGAGGAGGATCCTTATGTGACGTTGCCTTGTGCACTGGCACGAGTTTGCCTCCGAGTGATGTGTATGCGCTATTGATTTGTAATAGTTGTATTTGAGAGTATGAGTATTATGTATTTTGTGGAATCAATATATGTTTAGAAAAAAATTACCCACATTTTATTATTATCGGAAAACAACTAGCGTTTTTTTATTGTAAAAGGTTACTGGGGTAACACTTGAAAATCAGAGCGTTGCAACGAATGCTAGAATACCAGTTCAAAGTTTCCTGAAATGACTAGGGACCAAGCATCAAACACTAGGGGCAACACTCTTCAGGACTTAGTTATCATCCTCCAGCAGATGGATGAAAGCAATCATGACATGGTGCACATGCTAACTCAACTTATGAACACTATCATAACTCCCATGATGGAAAACAACAGTGTCGTGTGCATGATGCTAGCACAACAAATCGGCAGGCTCAACCAAGCATTGATCGACGATCCTATCCCCCTGGTGACACAACAAGAAATGTCGGAGTCGGATGACTCAACCAAATCAACCACCATCTCAGCTCGACCAAGTTGACATTCTTCGACATTTTATTTAATTTGGATGAAAGATTAATTAAAAATAGGTAATTATAATTTAATTTTATGATTACTAGTTAATTATGTGTGATTTAAATTTCAATTACAATGATGTAGATAATGACACGTCAGCTCTCATCTGCCACTCAGCACCCTAATTTGAGTTTCACCCTCTGGCGATGAGCAAAACAAAAAAGTGTACAATTGCTTGAACATAGACTAAACTATTTTCCGACGAGGGACTAAAATTTAATTCAGCAACATACACAAGGACTAATTTGATGATTAACCCTATAACTTAATTATTATTCCCTCCATTCCAAAACTTTTGTTATTTAAGATTATACACATTGTTTAAGAATTTATTATTTCATGTTGTAATTTGACTTAAACACACTTACTTAAAGTGAATTATACTAAAAAAAGAGAATAATAGTTATTGGTTAACTAATTGGTGAATATTTTGATAGGTGAAAATATGAGATAGTAAGTGAGAGATATAATATTTTAGAATGATATAAATAAAAGAAAATAACATAAATAATCTTAAATTTCTAAAACAAATAGATGAAAAGCTAAAACGAGAAAAGTTTGACTACATGATATGGAACGGCAAATGACACGAACTGACATTGAATAGAATAAGTCAAAATCGTTCATAATTCATTTTCTAGTGGAATTGAATTGATATATTAATAAAAAATAGGTTGAGATACCACTATATCATGTTGTAAAGCAGTTAAAGTCTCTTAATCCTCATTCCAAATAAAAAATAGCGGAATGAATGATAATTTAGCAAGGAAGTCCGCAACCGCGTGTTATTGTTCCTTCTTACTAAATCTTGTTGTAATTCTAATCCTATTTTAACACCACAAGGACCATAACGGAGGCAAAATCGAATAATTACATCATGTAATTCTATTATATGAATGGTTTCAAAAAAATTCTATTATTAAATGAATAATAAGTATCCATAGTGGTTTAGTTTCGGAATTTTCAACAATTTTAACTATTAGTATTTTGTGTGTTAGTGGTCATCATATCCGAAAAATAATTCTAATTCGTGAGACTCCGTAACGTCAGCGCAACAATAATATAAAGTTCATTTGCAAATTCAATTTAAACAAAACTTCATACTTCATTAAAGCCAAAATAATGGTGAAGCTGCAGCCAAACTTTAATTTCTTTTTTTACATCGGAAAACAAACTTCAATTTCACCAACATATAATTGTTTAAAGTTTTGTAAATGAAAGTAAAATTAAACATGTGGTTCAAGGTTTGACTTTTAATTCTTGTAAACGTAATAATCTCGTTGATTAGTGTTCTACTGTTTAGTAAAGTAAAAATTGAAACTGAAATTAAGATTAAAATTAAAAAAATACTACGCTAAAATGATAATTGATTGTGGTAGAACTATATTTTTTTTTACACAGGAAAACTGTAGTACTGTAATTTGGAACTATCTTGTATATAGATAATAATTGAAATAAAAAAATGAAAAACTTTTATATGGTAGCCGGAAAAATTAAGTTTATAGATAACTAAAATAAAAAAAAAAGTTTTTTTTTAATATACACACGGATTGTGTAAAAACTTATATATATTTAACAAATTAGATTTTAAAAATATGGAAACTGTAGTTTTTTATTTAATTTAATAAATTATTTTATATATTCATATGACGATGTAATAAATTCTTAAAATATAATGGTTTACGAAGTAAAAAACCTTTACGTTTATATATAATTTTTTTCAAACAATATTTATACTTAAAAAGAATTAAACTTGAATTTAAAAATATAAAATATAAAAATATCAATTTAAAAAATGTGGAGATAAGGATAACTTGTCAGGAAAGTATTTATCCATAAACGCTATGTTTGGGTAGAAGATTATCTGTGAATTTGTAGGCTTTCTTTTTAGTCTTTGGAGGAACTGTAAAACTATTTTTGAACGGACCAAGTCGTTTAATTACTCTGGATAAGTGTTTGTTGAGGAGGGTATGGTGCTTCCAATTGCCGTGATGCGGACGATTGCTGCTCTTCGTTCAGGTGGTCGTCCGAGAGGGATTCCTGCGAAGATACTCCGATGCTAAAGTCAATGACTATGCGAAGTGGAGTGTATGGGGGGTTAGAATGTGTGTACATTGGTGGAGGGGTGAAATTTGGCTTTTATAAGGAGCGCCTGTCGTCATCGGGCCCGTTGACTTAGAAGGGTGTCAGTGTAGCTGGTACGGTAAGCGACAGGACTAAGGATAGTGTTAGTCTCATAGCTGTCCCACACTGAGGCTCGTTCTGGTATTAGGGTACTGGCCAGCTCCCGTCGCGTGCCTTGACCGGCAGCCCAGTCTCTTGGTCGCCCGTGGTGGTCTGATCGGCAGAGCTAAGTGTCCAGATTCTGGTATTAAGGTACTGGTCGGCTCCCGTCGCATGTCTTGACTGGCAGCCCAGTCTCCTGATCGGCCGTGGTGGTCCGATCAGCAGAGCTAAGTGCCCATGATGGCACTTAGGGCCCGTTTGGTGGATAGGTAATCTATTTTTGTTGCGCCAGCAGGATATGATAACTTTATCTTGTCTATCATGTGTAAATGTTATCCTGAGGGGGAGTTGGGTTAATACTTATGCTAACATGATAGGATAACAGTTAAATATTATTTTTCAGTATCCTAATCCCAAATTAATTTATTTCAATATTTATATGTTATATAATTTATAATAATATTAATTAATAAATATAAAAATATTAATTTTAAATAATTAGTAATTATCAATTATTAGTTCTTATTGCTAATTAAAAAAGAACTAATTTTATAATTTTACTCATGTAAAATTATAAAATTTTCATTATCACTTGCTATTACTTAGCTAACATTATTTTCATTATTTATATTAAAATAAAAATAAATAAAATATTTATTCATTAACAGTGAAATAGACTACTCACTTATAAATATTGATTTATCAATAGTAAATATAGACTAACTTTCTATTATCATCTCCTATTGCTTAAAATTATTTCTCTACTTATATAATAATTTATAATTTAAATATTAAGTAATTTTGAAAAAAATATAATTTTAATAATATTTTTTAATTTAATTAACCTATGATCTTTATCAATTGTCAAGACAAAGTTAAAACCAATTGGTTAAACCAAGCGGGTTGGCGTAGTGGTTCAGCACTTCGTCCTTTAAGCAAGTGGTTGGGGGTTCGAATCCCAACTCTTGTGAATGGAAAAAACTCATTGGTCAGCCCCCTACCGCTTCGTGCGCTAACCGTGGGGCGAAGGATTAGTCTCACGGCAATCGGCTGTGGGGATACCTTGGTCAACTAAAAAAAAACCGAATTGGTTAACTGCATAATTTTAATTAAAATAGGATCCCTGAATAATACTTTTTAAAAAAAAAATTAATATAAAAATTAATTTTTAAAATGAATTTTGTATTTTTTATTGATGCTTTTTCTTATTTTATATCATATTCTGTGCACTTCAAACATATGATTGGATAAGTCTATCCTGCTCTTATCCTATCATGTCGTTATCCAACTGTATATCATATTTTTCTCTTGTTCTGTAATGTACTGACCACCAAATGAGCTATTAAAAACAATTTTAAACGAGTAAAAAGGGGATAAACCTTTTGTTTTCCAACGTGTTGTTGAAAAAGACAATTTACGACATGTCTATATAAACTAATTCCCTTCCTCGTGAAAGAACAAAGATTGTGTCTCTCTACCTCTTTGCTGTTACATAGGAAAAGACTGGTAAGTTGGTGTTCATCATTCTTTAAATCTATTTATGTAATGTTCAATGTTACATATCATGGCTCAATTTGAAATTATTCTTTGCACTGCTTCAAGAATTATTCTTTTGCAGTTCATAATTTCCAAAGAATGAGTGTAATACTTGTTTAGCTTTTTCACTATTGACATGGCTTGATATGATTTTTTATTTTTATTTTTGTGGTGGATTGATTTGAATCTTGTTCTGATTTTACTGTGAAGTTGTGTTGAGGAGAAGAAATGGCCAAAGGTGTCATCTTTTTGGTGGGGATTGTGCTCTTGAACTGTTGGGTAGCTATGGCAGAGGCAGAGTATTTGAAATACAAAGATCCAAAACAGCCTCTGAACACACGAATCAAGGATCTTATTAACAGGATGACTCTAGAAGAGAAAATTGGCCAGATGGTGCAGATTGATCGGAAGGTTGCTTCTGCTGATGTGATGAAGAAGTATTTTATTGGTAAGATTGATCTTGTGTGTTTTGAATCTTGATAAGCCAAATCCTCTTTTTTTATTGCACTAAACTAGTCTCGTAATTTCGATTTGGATGTGGTGAACGTTAAAAACCTTTTTAAAAGCTTGGCTTCTAAAGATTAAGCTTTTGACTTAGGAATTCAAACAAACACTTTCTACCACCAACACTTGATATATGTAATCATCTAAAATGAGATTATATTGTTATATTATTTAGGATTGGCTTTATGCGGTATATCTGTGACTGTGATGAGGAAATATTTAATGGGTAATATTCATCTTGTGTTTTGAATACTTTGATAAACCCTTTTTTTTATTGCAATATGTTGTAAAATGAGATTATTTAGTTTTAGATAATGAGAGACTTTTCAACACAATCGCTCACACGAGTGTTTGACCTGTAGAGCATTTATCAATGGTTTCTAATAAACTGATTTAAGATAAACTTTAACACTATTTTAGGATTCAGGTTTGGTCTAATTCTACCATAAAAGTAAGTGTAGAGCTGAGGATTTTTACCCTTTAGAAATATTTATTTAGTTATTTTTCTATTCAATATTCAATATGAGATTTCTCAATCAATCAATGATGTCGTAAAGGATAAGGGTTAGTTATATGATTATTTTATTTATGAATTATTTATTCATTGAGTTAGTTGAGTTATGTGCTTTAGGGAGTGTCCTAAGTGGTGGTGGCAGTGTTCCCAAGCAACATGCTACTGCAGAGGATTGGGTTGACATGGTGAATGAATTTCAAAAGGGTGCTTTATCGACAAGGTTGGGAATTCCAATGATATATGGGATTGATGCTGTTCATGGCCATAACAATGTCTATGAAGCAACCATTTTTCCTCACAATGTTGGTCTAGGAGCTACCAGGTGAATGATTGACCACTATGCTTATGTACACCATTTTAGTTTTAAGTGATTATGCTCTTACCTATAACATTATGATCAGTGATAATCAAATATTCAATTTAAAAGTACCCATGGTTTCACTGGTTTGGCTAAATGGACATCCCATTTGCTGTTTAGATTAATACTGTGAATTCTTTTCTTGATAACTTGATAGCATAAGTGGTTAGAGCTAGAGACATATGAATTAGACAGTAGAAGATACAAAGATCAATTATTAGAAGGAAAATTTGGTCGATAAAAAATAAATAAATAAAATATTATGAATACTTCTTTAGTTGCCTCTTTCAACCCCTTTTGTTATTTCTTCTTTTTCTTCTTCTATTTTTTTGGGCTTCACTACATTTTTGGTCTCTATAGTTTTACGAATGCATAATTTTGGTCTCTATAGTCTCAATTACTCCAATTAAGTCTGTTTATTTTAAAAATTGAATAAATTTGGTCCAGAAATTAACTTGTGCACAATAATTAACTAAAAAAAGTTGATGTAGATCACAATTTCTTACTTAAATGTCATGTTTAGACAGTTTGTCATTTTTCATGTAAAAATTGTGATATATATCAACTTTTCTGTTAATTATTAGATGACAACTTAGCATCTCCACACAAAAATTCTATTTTGAAAGTCGATGGACTTAATTGAAGCAATTGAAACTATATGAATCAAAACCACACATTCACGAAACCATAGGAGCCAAAACTCTAATCAAGCCTGTTTTTATTTGATGCTGAAAAATAGTGCAAACTTGCCTTTCCGAAAAATTGATAGAATGATAGTTAATTAGGCATAGGCTTTCTGGAGTGAATTAGATGTTATATACATATATTACAATGTTTATATATCTTCATTATAAAGTTTATCTCTGAACATGCAGAGACCCTCAACTGGTGAGGAAGATTGGAGAAGCAACTGCACTTGAAGTTAGAGCAACAGGAATTCAATATGCTTTTGCACCTTGCATAGCGGTAATTGAGAAATTCCAAATTAAACCATTATATGCCTTTTTCTTAATAAAGGGCCTCCTTAGTGTTTAGAAGTCCTACATCGATCCATAGAGTTATGATCAAATAAGAGTTTATAAAGAGTAGAGCAACCTTCACTCTTAAACTAGCTTTTGAATTAGAGTTAGGCCTGACCCGAATTCTAATACTATCTGTTTGCATAGGTCTGTAGAGATCCTAGGTGGGGAAGATGCTATGAAAGTTATAGTGAAGATCATACAGTAGTTCAAGCTATGACTGAGCTCATTCCAGGACTGCAAGGTGACATCCCAGCGAACTCGCCGAAGGGTGTTCCATTTGTTGCTGGAAAGTAAGAACTCATAGCTTTTCATGTTGATTTTTTTTGTTAATTTTAGATCTTTCTTCCAAAGTCCATGACTTTGCCTTCATATTTTTCAAATTGTTCTTCTTAGAACTGATTTTTTTGCATTCCTAAGACATGGCAATGATGGAAGTTGTCTCAGTGTTAGTATTATTTGATGATGTGTTTGCATTTCCTTGCACAGGAACAAAGTTGCAGCCTGTGCTAAGCACTATGTTGGTGATGGTGGAACAACAAAAGGAATCAATGAGAACAACACAGTGATAAACAGACATGAATTGCTCAGCATTCACATGCCAGCATACTATAACTCAATCATTAAGGGTGTGGCAACCATCATGGTCTCTTACTCCAGCTGGAACGGAGAAAAGATGCACGCTAATTGTGATCTAGTTACCGGCTTTCTCAAGAACACACTCAATTTCAGGGTAAAAAACTCACCTCTACTTTTGAATTAGGCCTCCGGCAGTCAACGTAAAACTGACCGACCTCACTCAGAGGAATAAGGCTTTAGTTACGTCCTATGTGTAATCAGAACATTAATTTCTTTGTTTGTTTTCAGGGTTTTGTCATATCAGATTGGCAGGGAATTGACAGGATAACTTCCCCTCCTGATGCAAACTACACATATTCCATTCAAGCCGGAGTTAGTGCTGGTATTGACATGGTAAGCAAAGATCCTGTTTGCATGCGGACAAAAAAGCACTTATTGGAACTTATTTAACGTTTTTCAAGCAAACAATAAGTGGTGCTCTTTGGTCCGCATCCAAATGAGGTCTAAGAGTTTCAATTTCGTTACCTACACATAGCCTTATTTGATTTTTAACGGGTAGCATGTATCATTTCCTAATCTTCAATTGCTTTCATAATGATGCAGGTAATGGTTCCCCTTAACTACACAGAATTCATTGATGGCCTAACCATGCTGGTGAAAAATAATTTCATACCAATGAGTCGAATTGATGATGCTGTTAAGAGAATTTTGAGGGTCAAGTTTGTTATGGGTCTATTTGAGAATCCATTGGCTGATTACAGTTTAGTGAGTCAGCTGGGGAGCCAGGTTAGACAATCACTTGATCATGTATAAATATGCTGTTTCATATATTCATATATACTCAGGGATACACTATAATTTGACAGGAACATAGAGATTTGGCTAGGGAAGCTGTGAGAAAATCATTAGTCCTATTAAAGAATGGAGAAAGTGCTGATGAACCATTGCTCCCTCTTCCTAAAAAGGCTTCAAAAATACTAGTTGCTGGAACCCATGCCGATAATCTAGGCTATCAATGTGGTGGATGGACCATGGAATGGCAAGGATTTAGTGGCAACAACCTTACTAGTGGTAATACTATAAATATAAATTCCGTGGAGAAGCGTCTATGAGTAGCTTATGAGTTTCAAAATTGATTCTAATGAAAATCAACGTCATCCATACATGCTATATTTTCCTTACCTTGCACTGAAATCACAATGTTAACAATGATGGCTTATCTGATATTGTACAGGTACCACAATTCTGAGTGCCATAACAAGCACAGTTGACGAAGACACAGAGATAGTCTACAAGAGGAATCCTGATCTGGACTATGTGAAGTCCAATAACTTTTCATATGCCATTGTGGTAGTTGGAGAGACTCCATATGCTGAAACAAATGGTGATAGCTTGAACTTGACACTCTCCGATGACGGTCCCAAGATTATAAACAATGTCTGTGGAGGAGTGAAGTGTGTTGTTGTGCTCATCACTGGTCGCCCTGTGGTTATACAGCCATATCTTGACACAATTGATGCCCTTGTTGCTGCTTGGCTCCCTGGTAGTGAGGGTCAAGGTGTGAGTGATGTGTTATTTGGTGACTATGGGTTCAGTGGAAAGCTCCCAAGGACATGGTTCAAGAGTGTTGATCAGTTGCCAATGAATGTTGGTGATCCTCATTATGACCCTCTATTCCCATTTGGATTTGGCCTAACAACCAAACCCAACAGGGCCACTTAGGAATTCAACATATTCTTCTCTATTGTTTACTGTTGTATATCAATTGAAGATAATGAGAGATTGTTGGCACAACCATGTGGATCTTGGAATTACTGAAATTAAATGGTTGGTTTCATTTCACATTTAAACCTTTTAAAATAACTTCTTCATCTAAAAAAGTTTAATATATTTTCATAGGGTAAAGTGTATCAAACCATCTTAAACTTGATAGCATTTGCGAATAGCCGAATAGAAACGATTAACTTTTACTTCATCATAATTAATCCTTAAATTCTAATAATTATTACAATAAATCATTTTGTTAACCAGAGTTGACTCACCAATGATTAATAATTATGATCATTAATCTATTTTAATTTTTAAATCGTTTTTTAAATGAGTTCTATATAAAAATAATATAATTTTTTTAAATGATCAATGAAAAATCAAAAAACATTTGGAAATATTATATGGTGCGTTTTCTTTTTCTTATATTTCTTTTTAAATTTTTATTTTCATTTAAACATTTGAAAATAGTATATGGTTTTTTAATTATAAAAGAAGCAAGTGGTTGGGGGTTCGAATCCCAACTCTTGTGAATGGAAAAAACTCATTGGCAAGCCCCTACCGCTTCGTGCGCTGACCGTGGAGCGAAGGATTAGTCTCATGCCAACCGGCTGTGGGAATACCTTGGTCAATACCAAAAATTATAAAAGATTAATAAATTATTTGAAACTTAAAAATTATTAATGATCGTAATTATTAACCTTTGGCGAGTTACCTCCATATAACAAAATGACTTATTATTATAATAATTAGAATTTAAGGATCAATAAGGATGATATTATAGTTTTTTTTAAGAAAAACTCAGTCATTTCATAAACAAAGGATATTGAGGACAAAGTAGTAGCTTACACCAACACTTCCCAAATAGAAATCACCCTATTAAAACCCTTTTTAGCCAGATAATTAGCTAGTGTGCTGACCTCTCTATAAATATGGAAAACACCAATACACTCACCTTCACTAAGGAGAATGACAATGAGGTTGAAATCATTAAGTAACTTACAAGGTCTATTAGCTTTACAGTGAACTTAACGCACCGCTAACAACGAGTTGCTCTCAATGATGAAATTACTGAAATTAAATTGTTGGCAGAAAAGAAGAGCATTGAGAATAACTATTACTTCTGTTTCAAAAGCCCATAATTCCTCCGATCCCTTACAGAAGAATCAAGGATTAGTCGTTGGTGTGCTAAGGCAAAAATGGCTAGATGAGGAACCACGTATCTGGACAAGATTTGGAGGAAGGTACAGAAGCTCAGGAGTAAGTTGAAAATATCTTGAGAGCTCAAGAGTAAGTTGAAAATATCTTGAGAGCGGTTATTGCTAAGTGAACCAGCTGAATCAAAGAAGAACGACTTAAACAAAGCTTTCATGTTGATTAGGAGGGACAAAACACCAACATTCCCATGATCGATTAATGCCTATAGCCATCCGAAAAACGAGGGTAATGGCAGGTGGATTGTTAACTACTGTAAGCTAGCCAAGTTTGTCTTGGCCGCTTTTAAGTCTTTTTATCCATTTTATCCGTTTAGTTAGTAGTCTTGTTCCAGTCACAACCTCTCAGTAACGATCACTAAGAGTTTTTTGAAACGTCTTAGGAACCTGCATTGAGGAATAAAGTTCCTTGCTTGAGTAATTGCTCGATTAGAGAATCGTTACGTTGATTTCCCAACCGACTTTCACGGCTACTTAGTCCAAAATGATTTGTGAACCAACAATAAGAATTCTGGAAAGACAAGAGTTCTACAGTTTTTCGTTTTTAAAAATAAATGGTACGTGTTTTGTGTTTGCTTAGGTATTGTAGAAGGAGCATTCTTAACTGAGCTAAAGAGCACATAAAGTAGAATTTGAATAGTTTAAGAATGAAAAGATTTTCATTGCTATTGAATTCATGCCATAAATCAATTCCTAAATATATAAGACCATATCAATTCCTCAGACTAAAAACTAGATGCACAAGCGTACCTAATAAATCCATTTATCGTTGGTGATTGCAGATGATGAAGCCTATTATTGAATATTTGAATGTAGGATGGAGGCATGATCTTCCTGATGGTTAATGTTTGAAGTTCTTAAATGTTCTCTTGAAGGGAGGAAGATGAAATTTGGGGACTATGACTCTTATTTATAGACTTAAGTGGTGATAATTTCAATCCACCTCTCAATAAATTAAAATATCACTTCTGCTCTAAACATTTATATCCATGACAATTATATCCTTAAATCTTTAATTTCAAATTATATCACTTTATTTATTGATGAGTAGGAAATTTGATGCCTTACAAGTGAAGATGAAAACTCTTTATATAGGCAAGTGATATCAAATACAACAAAACACATGACATCATCACGATGGTTTGTCATGTGAGAGTGAGATAGATATTTTTTACTATTAGATTTAATTTAAGGGTTGAGATTAAGAAGCTTATTAAAAATCCCACGTGCCTCTTCAACCTGTCACTCATTCCTCTAATCGTTCACAAGCACATCGTATAAGTAAAAATCAACGTAAAGATCCCATCCATGAGACAAAAAATTCAGTATAAGTAAAAATCAACGTATTCATATCCACCAAAATAGTTTTCAAAACTAAGGAAATGGGAAATCATGTGTGCCTATAAGTTGTTACTAAGTCTAAATGGATTCTAATCTTCTACTATTTGTTTTCAACTATTGTCATTATTGAATTTGGATAAGATAAGTCATGACCTAATCCAGGACTATTTTTATCTAGATTTCATCTGAAACCACTGGGCAGTTTTTTATTCCTTCTACTAGATAGAGAGAGCGAAATCATTATAAATATAAATCAAACTATGTAACATCAAATTAAAACAGACCTAGCAATGGATAAGTAGAAGACTTGCATAAGGTATCTCATTGTTGCCGAAAACGATGAAGAAGCTGATGGAGCGAGACCAGTTCGATGTCTTCGAGTCAGAACAAGGAAACGCGAAGGAGCTTTCATTGGTGCGATGAATTCACAAAATTGGAAGAATTGAGGGAGAGAGAGTTTGAGATTAGGGTTCCAAATGAAGTAGGGAGAGAAAAAAAAAATGAGTTTGAAGCGGTTAATGTAAAATGTGAAAACCAATTTCTTTTTTAATTATATTTTTTTTTCAAGTTGTAAAAAAAAAACTTTCTTAAAAAAAAATTAAAATGCGAAAAAAAGTATTTGCCCAGTTAAAACTGGAAATTTGGCTAGGAGTTAATTGGCAGCTAAGTACTAGTTATATAGCTGAGATTTGATTTTGAAAACTATCAGTAGCTAAATATGGTAGTAAAATTAAAAAATTCTGGCAGTAATACATGGCACTCTAAATAAATGCCACAAAAATCTCAAATAATGACGTTTTTTTTTTTTGGTTACACAAGGAAAGAATTAACTGGGCAGTAGTTAAAAAATTGTTTTTTAACTATAAATGCTACAAATAAAGTGCCACAAATAACAATTTTTTTAGTGTATGTTTTTGTTAATTAGTATTGAGAAACCCCAGTTTTCAAATAACATGATTTCAAGGTGCGCAACTTGTGATTTGATTCATTATTGGCAATCTAGTACATAATAGCTGCTTTTATTTTATCTTATTCATTGGATTGTCAATAAAAACCTTGCGAAAAACTCAGCTCTCATGACTCTTAAAGAAATATAAGTAAATGTGTTTTTTCCATAGTATGTATGGAAATTCTTCTATTATGAATTCTAAAGTTAGAATTAATTATGAAAAAAAATTATTGAAAATATAAAATAAGTTGATCCAATTGTACTATTACTTACTTGTGTCTAATCTATCCTTAACGATCAGATGAAGGAATTTGTGGTGTTTACGCAATGCATTTATTGGACATGTGTTTGTATAATTTGACTATACATAATGGAAATTTGGCTCTTAACTAGTTTTCATGCTTAATAAATATGGTGAGTCAGATAGAGTGATTGATGGAGTGATGGTTTGTTTGTATTCCTGCAAAATATACTCATGCATTAAATTAAAATCCAGGGACATTTAGTGACCTTCTTTTTCGGTTGCAGGATGCTTGTCATGGTGAAAACGGCGTCGCTCATCATCCTAGGTTTTTCGATTGACTTGCAGATTGTGAATTACTATACTTGTTCTCTTTCTTTCTTTGTGTATTTGAGTGCTGTTGGATCAAACGCAGTTGCATGCAGATCTTTATGTATACACTCATCCCTTTTTATGATGTGATATATAGTGAAGTTATGGATCACTTGAAAAACTTACATTCACAATTCAATTTCACCTTCACTTTAGATAAATAAAAAGAAATGTGAGATAAACATGTGATCACAATTTTGGAGGTTTTTGGAGGAAAATGAAGGGATGACAATTTTTTTATTTTCAAATCAATAATATCTAATTATAAAAAATTATTATATAAATCTTCTAATTTGAAAAGTAAAAATATGCCTCACCATCACTTTCTCTAAAAAAAACATTCAAAAATTAACTCACAAACAAGCTCTTAGAAAACAAACATAAGGGTTAATTGGTTTTTCTTAATCAACATTATACTCTTAGCTAGTATTTAGTAGACAGGTGAAAATTGTTTAATTTCTATTTGGATCCTCCGCACTTCTCTACACAATAATTAGCCCTTGATTTTTGTAATCGCTGAATTATGCATCTAGTATAGTGTATGTATGATGGATTGATGAATAACATATTTAACATTCTTTGTAGAACTTGAGAGAATTAATTCAACCTAAAATCTAGCTCAAATATTTATGATTTTTTTAAAAAACAAAAAACTTAATTAAAATACAGATAGCACAAGGGGTGCTAACCCATTTACATGAGTTCGAACAGTGCCAAATATTTATAATTATTTTCTCATATATAATTATATACATGTCATCTTGACTATATCTCTAATTAATAATGTAGATCTTCTCAAGATTCTCATGAAAAAAGTGGAAGATGTTGTTCTTATACTTTCTTGTACAGATGGAATTAAAGCCATTGATGTTCCTTCTCCCTACCATAACGCCAATTTAGTAATATTTTGTGTGGTTTCAATTGAGTCTTTGGCCCCGCATATCCATGACTGATATCTCTTTCTTTCTTTTATTTCCAATTCAAGTTGCCCTTATTTTCAATGGCGGAGGGAAGCAGGGACCAACAAGGGTCATGGTACCACCCTAGATTTTGCAAATTTTTGTTAATATACTCCTATCACTTGCCCAACTTAATTGCTCATGTTTCCTCATTGTAATTTTGATCATAGCCTGGAGTGGCGTTGGATTAATCTTGTGTGGTTGAGACTTTGAAAATGAAATCTCTTTGATACAAATTACAGGTGTTTTGTACGATGTTTGATTTAGATTCAATTTTGTGGGGGTGGAATATACATGTTTCAGATGTTGCATTTCAGTTTTTTTTTTTCTTTTTAAATTCAATTTTGTGGGTGAACGACAATAACTGACGAGAAATGAATGAAAGATATGATGCGTAGCATGATATGAGATGAAGAGATAGACAAAAAAAAAGTAAGTGAAAATGACATAGAAGAAAAAGTGAAATATGAATATATCATAATTCTTATCTTTTTGTGGTGGACGGCGTGGTGTTTTGTTTTGATCCTAGTCGAAGCAAAATTTCATTTACCCTCCCTTTAAGTGGAAATGAGGTGTTAAAAAGAGAAAAACGTGAAGAAAAAATTAAGATATATGATTCCTAATATGATTGAATAAGAAAGGTATTATAAAGAAGGTTCTCATATTTGGTATCAGGTGAAAAAAATTATAGCAACGAAATAAATTTATAGCAAGTAAATAAATTTTCCATGTAAACCAATTCTCTTTTTGGTGTCAAAACCCCTAAGTTTAAAATTGCCTCCGGCTCATTTTATTATCAAACGGCATGTTAGATATAGATATGTATTGCTAACTTGTATTCACATGCGAGTTACTAACGTTCACTTTTTGTATTTTTGTTTTGAGCAAAAACATAATCATTTCTTATATAATCAAAATTCAATATAAAACGTTTACACTGAGAGTAGATCAGTCATTTTCTCTATTATTAGTTAAATAATATATATATTAATTAAACTCATTCAATATGTATACTTATTACATATAAAAAATGTTACACAATTATTAAATATAATATATAAATTACTTTTTAAAAATATTTATTACATCCATTAAATTTAAAATAATTATTATGAGTGAATCTAAAAAATATTAAACATTAAAATATGATAAAAAACATAAATAATAATAATTTCCAATACGTATATTAAATAAGTTATAACTATAACTCTAAGTAAACATATTAAATATTTATAAAAATGTTTATTACGTTTATTAAATTTTATATTTCAAATAAATAATAAATATAAGTCTAAATATATTTATTACGAGAGATACTTAAATAATAACGCTTTTTTACAGAGAAATGATTTTTTATAAATATAACATATCTACCAATTAATTTTACGGTATTTTATCAATTAAATTAATTCAATATGTACACTTATTACATATAGGCTATCTTTGGTATATCATTTCAGGGCTTAAAACTTATTTGACTAGTTTAAAATTTATCTAACTAGTTTAAAAGCTCTTTAAAAATGTTAAGTAAATGAGTTTATTTCAATAGTTTAAAGTTTTTTTAATAAACTATGTGAGGTAGCTTCTAGCTTATTGACTTTATTCTCTAATTTATCCTTACCATTTCACTAAGATTCCATCAACCCTTTTTATATTTATAAAAACACTAAATTATTGATCTTATAAAAGTTGTATATTCATTAATCGTTATAAATAAAATTAATTATTTTTTATTTTGAAATAGTTGCTATTCAAATTTTTATATAAAATTATATTTTTTTTTGTTAACTTAGACAAATATATGCTTATTTTATTAAATTAAAATATAAAGTTGTTTTTTTATTCTATTTAATTTAATAAAAATATGAAAACATAAAAATAAATTAAAAATCAATATTATACTTTTAAGATGATAAATAATTTGAAATAAATTAAAATATTTAAAAATTAATATTATACCTTTAATATTAATATTAATATATATATATATATATATATATATAAAAGTATTGTTATGTAAATAAAGTAATATTTAATATAAAAGAATTATACAAGTATGTCCTTTGATATTAATTCACAATTTCACATTGTTCAACAACTAGTTTTAATAGATAGCTTTTCAGTTTTCAGCTTTCGGCTAGCTTATAAGCTTACAGCTTTTAGCTAACTTATAAGCTTTCACTTAGTTTTTCAACTTTCAACTGACTTATCAGCTAGGGATGCCAAATATAGCCCTAATAAATGCTACAAATATTAAATAGATCATATTAAACATCTTTTAAAAATATATTTTACCTTCATCAAGATTAGGATTAAAATAAATTTAATTATATAAATCTAAAAATATTAATTAAAATCAATCAAAACATTATATTTATTACTTACAATAAATGTAGAAAATAATAAATATAACATATTAAATATATTTTAAAATTATATATTACCTTCATTAAATTTAAGATTTAAAATATTAAAAATATTAATTAACAGAGATAATCAAATGTCCCGCCATCCTTAATTATAAGACCGTCTTAAAATTAAACAATTACGCTTATTAAAAAATATGTAATGAAATCAATTAATGTATTAGTTTTAAAAATTTATTTAATATTCCACACTTACTCTTAATTAATTTATAGAGTAGTGTGGAAAAATATTAGTTATTAATGGTAATCAAAACCTTAAAATTAAGAAAATATAATAAATACAAGGGATATACATGAAAAGTGATACTTATTTTTTGTGCTTCGGAAGAATATGGAAAATAATACTCCCTTTGTTCATATTTATAAGCCACTTTTACCTAATTTTCTTATATAAAGAAAAGTAGTTAGTAGCAATAAATTTGCAAATTATCAACTTCCCTAGATTAGCCTTATTTAATAAGTTTGAAGACTAGTGACTCATTCCAAGCTTTCATACGCGCAAGTAATCTCTTAACTCTTTCATTCTTTCTTGTAATATTTGTAAAGCTTTTGTGTAATATTTGTGTATACACTTAGTAAAAAACAGAAAAGTGACATAGAACATACATAGTCTACTGTCATTTCATAAAGAGAAACTTAGTTGAGATATTTTTATATTTTTACTCTTTGTAAGGATTGTTAAGCCTGAGGAGGTTTGACCAGCAAATACTTGTAAGAGGGTAAATTCTGCATAAAAGTTAGTTGAAACACTAGAGGGTGGTCTATGACTAGAGGTAGCCCAAGTTTTATGGTTGAACTAGTATAAATCTTTGCATCTTGCCCTTTAAGTTTACTTGTTATTATTATTTTGTAGCAACTAACAATGAGTCTTTATTGAAAATCTTTTAGAAAATATTTTTACGATTGTCCAACACTTTAAATTTGTAAAAAGTTTTAGATACAACTCAATCCCTTTTTGTGTCCAGGTTTTCAATTATAAGGTAATTTAAATGTGTTTTTGATCCATCTATATCTCTTATGTTATTTGAGTGAATGACCAATTTGAATGTAAATGCAAACATACTCTTAATTCATGAAGTGATGACATTTTCATGTCATGATGTGTCTAAGTAAGAAAAAGAGTGGAAATATCAAATTAAACAGAGGTGACCCAGAAAGGGGGCAGGAAGGGACACTGGAGTGATGATAGGTAGAGAAACACAAATGGAGACAAACCATAAAATAGGTGTGATCAGTGGATTTTGGTTGAGACATAGGTAAAAGGAGGCAAAATGCAAAGAAAATGATCATGGTCACATAAACTATTGTGTTGAAGGAGGTGAGAAAATGAGTTGGAAAAGGTGGGCATTTATCATCTGACGTAATATCTCCCTCATTATTCTCAACCGTCTCAATTACTCTTGCATTTATGTGATTTAAATGGTCTTAATAGAATGGTCTTTTTTTTTCAATGCGTGGAACTACCCAACCCACCCTTTGCTTCACTTATCCTTCTCCTCCTAACCCACAATAAAATTTTCCTATACTACACGACATACAACTTTCACACCATTGCTCTCATTATATTCGGTGGATACTTTAAATTTTGTAACGCAATGACTATGAAATATTGTCATTTTTTTAATATACTATACTATAGTAGGCAAAACTCTGCATTGACTACCTTGGATCATGTCAGTTGATTTGCTATGATGATAGAAGTATGAGCCATTAGATATTAGATGCTATCCCAAAATTTAAGCATGCAATCTACAAGAAAGTCAACTAGAACATTTAAATGCAGTAATTAGTTGCCACTTGCCATCCATTATGCTCATATTGTTTACATAAAATAAAAATTATGTGTCATGCATATTGAGGAAAATATTGGTTCAATTAGTAGTTTATGGGTGTAGAATTGATTTTGAGAAGAAAAAAATTGATCAAAACATCTTGTGAGTAGTTTGAGTGTTAAAATTAATTATAAAAAAATAAGATAATCGAAACATCATAATAAGAACTTTAAATATTGGTTATTAGTTAGGTGGGCCTAAACTTCAAAACCATTTAAACTATTGACCAAGTACGTAGGATCTACATACTGTCATAACAGGTTTGCTTTTGTTGCAGCTATTTTTATTGGCCTTCAATTTACTTTTTATGGTGGCTAACATTAACAAGAAGAGCAACCATGCCTAGTTGGATGAAACAGTTATCATTCATACATCAAGAGAAAGGAGTGAGAGAGTGAAGGAAAAGTAAAGCTGATTTGATGATTTCACCTTAAAATTTCAATAAGCAAACTAAGAGGGCACCTGAGAGGTTAAGCCCTATTACACTTTTTTACTGCTAAAAGAGCATGAAATCTGAACCCAGCCCCAGCTCCTACATAGATACTCCTAACATTACCAAATATCTTAGTAACTTTCTATCTATATATGATTAGAGTAGTGCTATTCACGCTCCACTCTTTGTCTCTTTCTCTCCGTCTCAGCATAATCCCCTGCTTTGACAAAATTGTTGAGATTTCCTCAATCAAAATCGAAGAGAAGAGGAAAGAGGGCGATAAAAGTGGAGCGCACGTAGCACTACTCATAGAAAAGGTAAGCAGTTAAAATAGCAATAACAAAAAAGATAGATATCGAAATAGAGATTCCTAGGATTAAAAAGCTAATATAATATTTGATATTCATATATCCTAAAACAGAGGAAAAACAGAGCATGAAACAGGGGAAACAGAGCTCAAGGCTCTAGCTCCTCCTGTTGTTGGTGGGGTTTTTGGGGGTGCCCTCGTTGTTGTTGTAGTCATGGAGGACATCGAGCAAGACGGTGCTGTGACACTTTGGGCATTTGGGGTCTTCCTCAGAGACCATCACATACAAGAGGCAGCACTGGCAACCCACAATCACCATGGAAGTGGCTTCAGGGGAGTTTGTTGGAGGGTTGTTGTCCTCGGAGGACACGCATGAGCTAGGCGGCGACGTCGGCGACACCGTCGCCGATCGTGTCGGCGATGACTCCATTCTCCGCCGGTCAACCCTCGGTGGAGACAGGTTCAGCTTCAAGTCAAGCTTTGGACCACTTCCATTTCTGCGACTCATGGTTTTCCTCTGTTTTCTGCAAAAGTACGTTATGAAGTATAAACCTTTTACCATAAAAGTTAACAGAAAGAGAAAAAGAAACAAAAGAGTGTAATTCCATGACAAAAGGGTAATCCAATAGAACCACACACAGCAAAATAAAATGAAAAAGCAGGTTCTAAAGAAAATTGATGTTGAAAGAAGAAAAGGTGATCGATCACTCACTGTGTGAGAAAGTTTTGTGGGAGAGAAAAGGGGCGGCGTGAGTGGTCAGAAAGAGACTGACACGGCTGGAACCACAACAAGCTTCTGGCACCAGCAAAGTGATCTGTGTGGTGAGAAAGGTTGAACCTTCAAGGCCATTTTATACAGGGGAAATGAAGGGGAGTGATTTAAAGCTTAATTTAATTGTGGGAGAGAGGTGGAGGGTGTAGAGAGAGGAGAGAGAAAAGGGTGATGGAATTGAATTGAATAGAATTGAAGTATTGGGTAGAAGAAGAGTGTAAATTGAGGCCAGGAAATGTATTAATTGTTTGGAAAAATCCCAAGAAGTATGCAGGAATGGGAAATTTGGAGTAAATATTGCAATTAAAAAGTGCAGAAGGAGGGCCTTTCTTTCATTCATTGCTTAAGGGAGAGTCGGTGTTTAAGAGTCTTTCAGAGAGCATCATCACAGCACAAGGAGAGAAACCCAACGGCTTTTAAAGCTAAACCCCTTATTTAAAAATTCCAACCCCACACCAAGAAAATTTAATACCATGTTGTAAGCACCAAATTTTTTTTAAAGCTAAGGAATCAATTTTAAATGCTCAACAGTGCCCCGAGAAAAGGAAAGCAAACTAAATGAAACGACAACAATGGTTAATGTGAGTTAGATGTTTGAATTGAATTGAATACAAACGTAAGCTTCATAGTTTAATTTTTTGAAATACTGTATTTTAGTTTTTCAAAGTACTAAACAAAATATATGCTTGTTTCATACATATTAGATATTTTCTCTGGCTGCATATAGCAGATAGCAGCTAGCAGCACCCCCTTCAGCAGAATTTCTCATGTTTTGAGTTCTATGTCGCTCTTTTCTTTGGTGAACTTAGTTCTTCTTTACTTTGGGAAGAACCATCACCATTCATGACCATGATCCAACAGATTTTACATTACAGCATCTCATCGTGTTGTTAGTTGTTACAGATCACCAGTGATTCTATCGAAGACATTATGATCACAATTAAAAACAAAGTAAACTATGCTTTCTGTCATGAATTTGATTCATGATTTGACAATGCAACAACAGAGACGGGGAGAGACCTATGGAGCATTTACTAGATTCTCTGGTAGCAACCTTTCCTGTTTGTGCTGTGCTTTGCTTTGCTTTGAGAAAACTGAAACTTTTTTATAGTAATTTGTAGCTTCCCCATTGGTTAATTGCATCCAAACAGCTTTTAAATTATGAGAACTACAAAAAGTTATAATATGAGTTACCTGTGTTTTAATATTTTAGAAGTATATTGCTTATTTTTAATTTGTTATTTTCAGTTTGTTGAAGTGTGGAAAATGGGTTTTGTATTGGCAATGAAAATAATTTTGTTCAAGTAACCAAAGAATCCATAAGTGTCTCTTTAGTTAAGTGAACACACATTGAGCACTCTCATAAAGTCTTATAAAGTGGGATGTCACTTCTCGAGATTATAAACGTTAAATGATGCAAATAGATTTGTTGGCCTCCGGTTGAAATGCGGAATTTTGTGACTTAGATTTTAGAGGGTTTAGATAAAGGGAGACTTAGTAAAAGTTCTCCCATTGTTTAAGAGCATTTTAAAAAGGGAAATTGTTGCTACATGGGGAGCCAAGTCGTATAAGTCAAATTGACCGAGCACTTACGATTTGTTGATTCAAAGTGGATGTTGACGTGAACTATGTTGACTTGCTTGGGATATATGTGTGTGTGGATTTGTTGATTCAACGGGATGCTGACGTTGATTATGTTGACTTGCACAGGATATATACGTGTGTGTATGTGTGTGCGTATTTGTTGCTTCAATAGGATGCTCACGTAGACTATGTTGATTTGCGCATAATATATATGTGTATGTGGATTTGCTGATTCGACATGGATGCTAACGTTGATTATGTTGACTTGCGCATGATTTACATATATACGTGTGTATGTGTGCGAGTGAGCATGAGTTTGATGAAGTTGATTGCTCTGCCAAATGAGGAGCGTGTAATTGTAATTAGTGAAACGTAAAAGGAAAGATTTAATGTCATTGTTATTATGTAATGAATGCATTGTATTATAAAGGAAATAGAGCAATAAGGATATGTGTGCTCATCTTTATAGTATGTGGATGAGTTAGGATTTTTTTTGACCTATTATACCTAAGGTTCACCGCGTGAATAAGAAGGGTTTGAGGAATTTTTGAAAACCTTCCAAAACTCTCATTTAATTAATTTGTTAGTTCTAGTGAATTGTGGGTTTTTGTGAGATTTTGAACTTCTAAATAAGGGGAGGCTTATCCTCCCTTTCGGAGTTAGCTCCTTTAAAGTGAGAAAAATTTACTTTAAAAAGTAAAGTAAATTGTCACAATCGTTGATTGAAAAAATCAATAGTTAAGGTTTATAGAACATCATAGTTAGTTATACGTATGCAAGTATATGATCACATTCGCAACTAATATTTTCTTAAACAATAGTTGTGAGGACTTATTTTACATTGTAGAGTGATTTTCTCACTTCAAATTAGTCAAATCCCTCTCTTCCTCCCCTCCCCTTCCCTTATAAATGCCTTTCTCTCCCATCATTAAAACTCGCAAACACAACCTAGGCCTTTTACCATTAGGTGGCATATGCAACATTATATTTATCTGTCATGTACTAACTACAAAATATTTTGTTTCAGGACAAAACTTAGAAATAGTTTTATATATATATATGTTATTTTTATATTTATCTAATTACAACAAGAGACGTGGGTTTTTTGAAAATGAGAAATTGAAGAAATTATCACATTATTAAATAATGGGTAGGTGAGTTTTTTTAGTAGCCAACAGTACAAATAATACCCAAAATAATGTGCATAAGTTTTATCTTTTGTTTTAATTCATGAATCATAGACACTTCAAAATTAGTAGTATTTGTGCCAAAAAGGTTCCCGTACTCCTCAACACTGAACTATCAAGTTTTGCAAAGGCAAAATCAAAATTATTCTCAAGGTATTTTAAACTCTATATTAGATCTAACTCTATCTTATAAAATAGTATAGGGGTGAAAATTGATTTATTCTTTATAAGGATTATTTTTATCACATTTCTAGTCAATGTGAAACTTTTCAATAATGTAAATAGTCAAATTTTTTTTAAATGGTAAGGATTATTGCATGTGAACTGTAGTGACTAACCTAGCAATATTTGTTTTGTCAAACAGATCTATATGATTTATTAATAGGTTCAATTGTATTTTTAAAACTTTTAATTTGAAGTGTGTATGATTTCTGGTCTCCTAAATTTTAGACTAATGAAGTCCCTCAAATTTTAAAATTAAGCTAACTTGGCTTTATAGTCATTTTCTTCTAATTAAATATTTTAAATTTTCATTCTTAGATCTAGATATTTAGATGTTATGTGGATTAGAGATATAGGTTCATTCTTGCATCGTAATCAATCTTAAGGCTAATTTTTGTTCGTGATGTAAGTTATAATATGATTCATTAATTTTTGTTCCCAAGCAATAATTATCGGTGGATTGCACGAGCACATACATTTGTTTTTTTTTTTCTTGACTAAGTTATTTATTGTTCTCTCACGGTCAGCACGAACACTGGTTTTTAAAGTTTAGAAGTACAGAATTTACAGAAATTAGATTACAAAATTGAAGGAATTTACCAGATGTCAATTTAAATTTTAAGGAGGGGAAATTTTGGAATTTCTATTTTAACTGAAATTTAATGCTCTGATATATAAGTTTTGAGTCGATGAAGATTTAAAATAATTTAGTCAAGTCAACTTATAAAAAGTGGTATATATAATAAGAATTAAAAAGTAGAATGAAGAGATAAAAAATTAATTCTGATTATCAAATAATTAGAAGAATTAAATTTATAAAAAATTATACAGAGATCAAAATAGCACGTGAGTAATGCAGAGGACTTAAAAAAATTCAAAGGTCAAGGAAATGAGGAAATCTGGCGAAGAGAGAAAATGGTAAAGGGGGCAGTATCATTTACCAAATTTAGAATTTTATGGTCAACGTGGCATAGGATCATAAGACATGCTTTAAATGATGTGCTTCTACTTACTATAAATAGATTATTATTCTGTTCTTCCTTTGAAATTCAGCATTCATCGATGACACACGGATAAAAAGGTGCCTGGTTGAAATTGAAATATCAGCAACTATGTTGAAAAAACTCACTTATCACTTTCAATTCTGTTAGAAAAATTAGCAACTATTAATTATGATTTAAAAAATTAATTATAGAACTGAATTAATTATTATGATATCTACTTTATCAAGTAAAATAAGTGAACTCACTTTAGAGGAGTTGCACCTATTTTTATAGGTTATTTGTTATGATAAAAATGGATGAGAAAGAGAAAATAAATAATGATGTGGAGTAATGAAAAAAAAAATTATATTAATAGACATTTTAAACCAGATAAAACATACTAATGAAGGCTTATCAGATTCAGTCAAAAGGTTATTAACAGAAAGTTAAAAATAATATTTGAGTTATCAAGAATAATTGAGATGATGTGGAAGTGTTCAATGGTCTAAACTGAAGGCACGTACAATTTTGAACTTAATTTAATTAAAAAAATGTCATGGATGACATTTAAAGAATTTTTTTCCAGCGACCTAATTTAATATCTTTTACAAAATTAAGGACTTAAAACATATTTGATCCTTAATTATATTGGTGCTTACAAGTATTCTCCAGCAGAGTTAATTATGTTCAAGTTGAAAACATTTACATATAGTGTGACTTGAATATTATATATTGTTTAATGACAATTAAACATGTATCATTTGAACCAATCACTCGTTGGTTGATTCTAAATTGGATCATGTATATATGTTCGGTTTGTTAGTTCGTGCAGGACAAAGTAGTATGTGGTGTTGATCCGTTATCAAACATGCCAATATGGTTACTGTGGATAAGATCCATGCTCATGTCTCTGCGTTACTATTAACCTCAAAATGGTAACCATTCTCCGTGTTAGAGACAAATTAACCTTTTTCTAACAGGAGAGGGAACAACGTACGTGACGTGCTAAAATCAGTTTTGTAGGATCAAAGTTCTCCTCCACTGCGACCAATTATTGGTTGGTGGGTTCATTCATTCTGTCCCTTACTTTGTACACTACCACTATTTCCTTATATTTTTTATATTAAATTATTCTTGTGATTTCGACTCGACTCGTGTGTGGTGAAAGATAAATTAATTTAAATTTTTTGAGATAAATTGAATAACTATTTTGCATAATTAATTAGAAAGAAAGAAAATGAGAGAGATAATTGCATATGGCATATGGACGTGACATGTTCTAATTGCTAAAGTCAGCTTATTTGTTTGTTCTATCACAACAAATTATTGGTTTGACAACACAACTCATTGCTGAATGTCGCCATCTTTCACAAATCCTGGAAGTGCTTATAGCTCCCCTAAAGTTATCTGGATGTCTCATGATTGGTGCTTCTAGATAAATTGCCTACAAAAGTGAGTATTTAAAAGATCTAGGGTGAGCAATACTTTGTATACTTGGGCGATAATTTTATCCATTTGGGTATTTATGTAGGTGTAAATCCGAGACATGTAGCCCTGTGAGAGCCTACTTTGAATTGAATTATGGAAGAAACACAGCATCTACTAAATAGTGGTCGTATATGTTTGATCAAATTTGTATTTTCTTCTTTACTTTTATTATTTTTTCTTTCTATTAGGCATCATTGTCGGTGATTGCTAAGTTACATAATCTTTAGAGGCAATTCTTATGGCAGGAAGTGAGGAGAAAAAAATTTGCTTGAGTTAGTTGGGTTGTTGTTTGTAGAGACAAACAAGAGGGTAGATTAGGCATTAGAGATTTGGATAAGTTAATAATGCCTTGCTTGAGAAATGGCATTAATGGTTTACTTACGGAATATATTACCCACTGAGGTATTTCCAATAGATACGGATCCGCAGGAAAATCAAAAGAAAATGTGTTTCCTGCGGATTTTTAGTTAAAATCCGTTGTAAAATCCGCAGGTAATAACAGAAATTTTAGTAGTGATTGGAGGTTTTTTTTTTATAAACAATGGCGTTGGATGTTATTGTCGAAGAATGAAAGTTTGTGGGGAAGTTGTTAGGTGCGAAGTATGGTGATGTATATGGTTTTGGTAATGAAGAGGTTTTTAAAAAAGGAGCCTTATGGTGGAGGGACATTGGGAGAGCTTTAGTTATTCCTTCAGAAGATAATCGGTTTAAAAATCATTTGTTAGTGAGGTTGGGGAATGGAGGTAGAACAAGGTTTTGGTTGTATTCATAGGCTAGGGAGGAAGTGTTGTGTAAAAAAAATCCCTTATTGTTCTGTCTTTGAGCAAAAACAAAATATGGTGAGTGAGATGGGAATGTGTGTGAACAACTTTGGAGGTGGAAATTAGTGTGGAGAAGAGAGTTATTTGAATGAGAATAATCACTTGTTGTCTCGTTGCTACATGTTATCAATCAAAGTACGCATACTCGTGGTGTTTGCGATCAATGGTGTTGGAAAATTGATATCTCAGTTGTCAGCACGATCAACTTATGCATCTTTGTAACATATTTTTGGTAGTGTAGACAGTGTGTTTCTAAAGCTCCTTTGGTCTCATGTACTGCCAAAAGTTTCTGCTTTTGGTTAGAGAGTTATCTTGAAAGATAACAAACAAATGATAATTTGTTGAGTAGAGATTTATTTTAGAATCTAATATTCGTTCGTGCCCCTTTATTTTGGTGGACACAAAATAAGCTCTCATTTGTTGTTCACTTGCATAATTTCTCATTCTATTTAACAATATTTCCTTAGCTAGCATGTTGTTTCTATAACACTTCGTGCAGATTGCATGTCAGAGCAATTTCTCAAAATTGTTTTTTCTTTGGCAAGTTTTCTAAGAAGTTTCTTTCACATTTGTTTGGAGCATTGGGTGGGTATGCATTGATATTATTTTTAAGAATGATAATTTATGTATTTTATCTATTTTGAAAAGAGTTAAGGTAATAACTTGCTCTTGACGTAAGTGTAGACTTAGTGGTTTTAATTATTCTTTTGTCAACTACTGATATATGCATTCTCTTCTTTGTTTAACATAGGTAAGTCTTGTATTAGGGTTAACCCTTGTATCTCTTTTACTGTAGTTTTCTTGGCATAAAAAAAATACATATATAGGTTACATGCATAGAAGCATATCAGGTGAGATAATTGTTTATAATAAGATTTGAGACCGTGCAACTATGCATGAGTGCAATTGATATTAAAAGTGGGTTAATGCGCATGATTTGGTGTTTTAATTGTTGAAGAACAAGTGTAAATGAAAGAAAGCTCACTATAGATTAAAAGTAATGGTTGAACAATATATAAGTGAAATGACGGCTTTAAGATTTTGTAGTGAATGTATATGGATGATTTGCAAATCATTTGTGCTCTTAGTTCAATGTGGACGGTAGACTTCCAACCCCCTCATGAATCATCGGACTATTGAGAGTCTCATGTTCCGCTGGCCACTCCAACATTAATAATAACCGTTCATGGTGAGATCAAATAGTTAAGATATATTAGTACTTCATCTGCCCCTAATTATAGGATTATTTAAAAATATATTTATTAAAAAAATTCATATAAATAAGTAGTACTCCACAGCAGTAACATCTGGCACTGATCATTTATGAGAATTTGGGGCTTCCAACGCAATCTAATAGCAATTACTCTTTACTTTAAAAATAAAGAACTTCAGTCTTCAGCTCAGAATCGAAACGCAATGAAGGCAGGTCGAACATCTATCTCATCAACATTTACCCTTGTTTCAGAAGATCTATATATGAAAATTTCAGAAGCTTTACAATGGACCACTGATTTGATTTATTTGTCATCCAAGTTCTCTCTTTGTAAAGCACCGATTAATAGATTCAAGGCAGGGGAAAAAAAGCTTTTCTGTGCACTACAGGGAGTATGTCTTTAAGTAAATGTAGATAAAGACTAATTAAAGAGTGCACATAATGCACAATAAAACAAGTCAGAAAAGGAGGCTGGTAGAGATAATAATATGAAGTCATTGCAAATCGTGGGAATTAAATTTTTTTATGCAAGAACTTAATTGCAACCAATGTGCCGTACTTTGAAGGTGGACTAATTGGGGTGCCTAATGGAACTCTGAATTCATTTTGCTTTTAATGGGGCTTTGTTTTGTGCGTACCTTTAATAATTGTTATTAGACGTTTTGTTGCAAGTTGTAATTAACAAACCACAAATTATTTGTAAATTAAATTGAACTTTAGGGTATAAGGAAAGAGTATGGTTTCATGACGCTTCCAAAAGCTTGAATTGGGGTGTATTATATAGGGTTGACCCTAGTTTTGTGGATCTACCAATATCGATATATTGATGATTTTTTTCCCTTCATTTCCACAACATTTTCTCATCCAATCTCTCTTTTCATTTGATATTACACCATCTATTGTATTTCTCATTTCGAAATAGAATGTAAATATATAATTCATAAGATACACATCTATAAAAATTCACATGCAAAAGGAAAATATCTCTTGATTCACATCAAAAGTCATACATAATGACATAATAAATTCATAACATAAAAAATATAATCCAAGTGTTATAACATATAAGTCATAATGTCATATCATATGACATAAAAAAGAAACATAGGTTCATAATAATAACACAAAGAGAAGAAGAAAAATAGACACAAGGAGAAAAGAGCCAAATATAGACAACAATGAGCGGCCAAATAAAAACAAGTGTAGCGAAGAGAACCAAAAAAATGGAGATGGAAAAAATAGAGACGCGGCGGCCAACGACGGTCGATGACGTTGAAGCTTCCCGGGTTGATGGTGGTGAAGGTGTGAGTCGGTTGAGAGAGTTCAAGTTGAGATAGGGTTCACGACTTCACGGTTTACAATATGAAAGTGTGAACGTTTATAGCTAATGAAGCTTCATGAGCCGAAATGGATTAGTTCGCTTCTTAAAATGGGCCAAAAATTGGAAAGCATAAGTGTGAAAATCCTCCTCTTCAAGATCGTAAGATTGGGATCCATGAGATCCTTACTCCAGAATCGGGATCTAGATGCGATCCTTACTCTTGACCGATCCATCATCATATCCAGATCATTGAGGCTTGCTCAGATCCTAAGATCAAGATTTTGGGATCTAGCTCGAGATCTTAACAACATTGCTCATTTCCCCTTTTTTTTTCTCTTTTTTATCTTTTTTGGTGTAAGTGAATATTAAGTGTGAAGGAAGAGTTTTTTTTATGCCGAAGTTTAATTTTCTTCATAACTCTTATTATCTTTAACAAAAATATCTGTATAGTTATGTTGATATAACACAACATTAACAAGTCATATATTTTGAATGCTAGCTGAGTTTCATAAGCATCATTTATTACCAAAGTATTGTAATGTCTCTTTTTTCGCATTAGTGCCAAAAGGAGTAACAAATCAGAGACATGGAAATTTTAGACCAATTTCATTGAGCGTTTATACAAAACATTACCAAAGTATTAGTAGGAAGGTTGAAAAAGTGATGCATAAACTAATTTCAAATAACCAATATGCTTTTATGGGAGTAGAAATATGCAAGATGGGGTGGTGATTGTGAATGAACTAGTTGATGAAGCTAAGAGAAATAAAAAAGCCTTGTTTTATTTTTAAGGTTGACTTTGTAAAAGCTTATGATCTAGTGTGCTGTGAGTTCTTATTTTATATGATGAGAAGAATGAGCTTTGATGGGAAGAAGGTTGCAATGAATTCGGGTGTGTTTGGAACTGCTATAGTTTTAGTTTAAATTTTAGTTAATGGGTGTACATATAAGAGTTTAGATCATTGAGACAAGACGATCTGATGACTCATTTTTTTTGTCTTTTGGTTGCGCAGAGTTTGAGTGGGATGATGCATGAGCCAGTGGCAAAAAATAAAGGAGTGTGCTCGGGAACTTTGAGTTGACATTGGGTATCAAGATATATTTTCATAAGAGCAAGTTAGGGGGTAAATAGAGAGATGCTCAACAAGTTTGCAGCAATACTTCGTTATACAACTATGGCGATACCCTTTGTATATTTGAGTATTCTTATAGGTGTGAATCCAAGAAGGATGGCCACGTGGGAGTCTGCTTTGAATAAAGTGCAAAATAAATTGTCCTTGTGGAAGAAACTAAATATATTCTTTGGTGGTCGTGTCTGCTTGATCAAAGTGGTACTTTCCTCTCTACCCTTATTTTTCTTCTCTTTTTATAAAGCAATTATTCTAATTTTGTGATTTCTAAGTTACATATTGTCCCAATCGGGGTCGCGGCGGGACCGCGCGTAAAAAAAGTAAGAATCAATTGAGTCACCACCAATATTTATTTACATGTGAAACATTGGAAACCCCATAAAAAAGAATGGTCTTCGAAACCAGATTTGGATCCGGGAGTCGGTTACATGTAGGGAAGGTATTAGCACCCTACAACGCTCGTTTAAAAAATGGTACATCTAATTAATTGTGCAAGAGAAGTTAGCTTTCAAAATATTTATTCCACCCTTAGAAAATAAAGAAGAAAAAAGGATTATGTATATATTTTGCTCGACAAGCTGTTGAAGCTTGTGCCTACATATCTCCATAGTGCAGTGGAGAATTCAGAGCCATGTAGTTATGGGTTTTTCGTATTTTCGCAAGGGGCTTGAAGAAGTCTAGATTTGAGAGGAAACCTTAGAGAAGGTTTGTGTTAGGGTGCTTGTCGGGATTACTTTCCGGCCTACGTATCAGCTGCGAAGAAGCATCAATGCTACATAGTTTTGAAGGTAGCCGGAGAAAACTTGAAGAAGCTTGACCTGCAAGGCTTGAAGAAGTTGGAACTTGATTAGAGTGGCTTGAAGAAGCCGAAACTTGATTAGAGAGGTTTGAAGAAGCCGAAACTTGATCAGAGAGGTTGGAACTCGAGATTTTCTTGAAGAAGATATATTTTGAGATTTTTGTATATTTGAATGTTTTTTAGTTTTTCAGAATTTGATTGTTCATGCTATCAAGTGGACAGTCATAAAAACTTTACGAGATAAGTAATAGAAATGTTATTTCATTACTATCGTTAACTTATTTGAGAAAAGATTATTATTTTTTTTAATTTTGGGAATTCATGCTACCAAATGAGTAGTCGATGATTTCGATGAGATGTAGAAAAGCTACTCTATTGATATTGACTAAAAAAAGAGTTATTATTTTTAGATTTTAGAAAATTTGCATGTTTTTTATTTTAATCTTTTTGACTAAAGAAAATATTTTTTGGATTTTTTAACATTGGGATTAGACAAATATTTACACGGTACAACACAAATTTACAACAAACATTTACACGATACAACACAAATTTACAACATTTTTATTACTTTGATTTTTGTTACTCACTTATAATCAAAGAAGGAAATAAACAAAATGATGGGTTCAATTGGGCCAAATCCAGTATAATGTTTTTTTAGTTTTTGGATCAAAAGAAAAGATAATGGGCTTGGACCCAAATCTATTCACCTTTCAAAGAACATCAAAACACCCTTTCTTTTCCTCTTTCAATTCTGATACTGTTTGAGAAAGGGAGAGGGCGAGCAATCGAGAAACAGAGTGGTGATAGAGAGAGAGAGACACGCTGAGAGAAGGCAGAAGCGGCGATGGTGGAGAAGCGGCTTCGGCGGAGGGAGCGAGGCCAGAGACCAGCGAGGTCGGAACGCGAGGAGGCACAACGGCGGTGCGAGGTGGCTGGCGATTGGCGGTGGATGCAACGCGACGGCGCAAGGAGTGTGGCGGGCAGCGATCGGTGGTGGTTGATGACGGTGGCCGGTGCGATGGCGACGTGCGAGGAGCGTGGCGTGGGTGTTGCTGATGGAGTTGAAGAAGATGGATGAAAGAAGGCCCGGCCCTTTTGTAACTGGGTGCTGCCCTTTTTATCTCTCTTTCCCATCGATGCCTTCGATTTGATCTTGTGATTCTTGTACAGGCTAAGGGTCAAGCTTAGCAGTTAGCACTATGCTGCCACCAATTTACCACCATCGTTTTCCCTTCCATTTTTTTTTTGGAGAAATGGAAGGGATCAAATGAGACCAGGTGTCAAACTTGGAAGTGGCGTTGGAGATTGTTGTCGGAGAAAGAAAGTTTTTTGCATGGGGAAGCTATTAAGTGCAAGGTACGGTGATGTAGATGTATATGGTAATGAAGAGGTTTTTAGAAAATGTTCATTGTGGTGGAGGAATATCGGAAGGGCTTCACTTACTTCTAAAAGAGATAAATAGTTTTAAAAAATCTGTTGGTTAGGTTGGGGAATGGAGGAGGTATATGACATGGTTTTGGTTGTACACATTGAATGGGTAGGAAGTGTTATGTAAAAACCTCCCTAGACTATTTACAATCTCTGAACAAAAAAGTGTGGTGGACGAGATGAGAATGTGGGAGAATGGTGTTTGGAGGTGGTAATTGGTGTGGAGAACGGAGCTATTTGAATGTGAAGAGCCATATTTGTTTCTTTGATGTAAGTTATTAATTAAAATATGCCTAAGCAAGATCTTTAAGATCGATAATGTTGGAAAGTTTGATATTGCAGTTGAATTTTCAGTACGTTCAGCTTATGTGTCTTTACGACAAAATTTTGGTTGTGTGGATAGTGTGTTTTTAAAGCCGCTTTGGCCTAATGTTCTACCACCAAAAGTAGCAACTTTTGGTTTGAGCACGTATCTTGGAAGACTACAGACAAGAGATAATATATTGACTAAAGGGGTTCCTTTAGAACATAATAATGACGTATGTCCTCTTTGCAATTGTGGACGTGAAACATGTTCTCATTTCTATATGACACATTGTCTTAAGTGATTTGATATATACACAACATTTGAGCTCTTGTAAAACAAGTTTAAGAAGGTTTTGATAGTTGTCTCGTTTGAAGTCATTTCATGCATTTGGTAGGTGCGTCGTGATTTTATTTTCAAAATGGTCACTTATGTATTTAATACATTTTGTAAAAAGTTAAGGTTGGAGCTTGGTCTAAACTTAAGTGTAGACTCAAAGGTTTTAATTTTTCTTTTGCTGGTACAAACATATTTTTTTATGCTTAACATTAGTCTTATATATTAAGTGATGAAGTACTCCTTGTATTCTATTTTAATGCAATTCTTTCGCTCATAAAAAAAAGTTATGACACCCTTATATCCTCTTTTTATGCAATTTTCCTTGGCTTATAAAAAAATACCCATGACCTTCCCAAAAGGCATGCATGATGAAATTAAGAGGAGTACTTATCACATGCATGTCTTATCTAATTAAGAAGAGTTGTGCTGCTCTATCCATGTTCATTAATAAAATGTTAATTTTAAAACTTATTATTATCTATATCAGATAATAATAACAAATACACTTACACTAGTATCCACCCTTTGACTATCATATAGCTGAAAATATATTTTAAGAATACATAAGATATCAAATAGTACGCAAGATATAAAATCATACCCTTAAGAATTTTGTTAGTTATGTTTGAATTATATTATACTGCATAAGGGTATAATTTTACATTGCGTATAGATGCATAGTATTTGATATCTTCTTACTATTTAAAATATATTTTCAGATCACCAAACGCGTAGATCAACTGGTACAGGATTATTCTAGCTTAAGTAGAGGTCTCGGTTCAAATCTCTATGAATTCAGCTGCGTTAAATACTTAGTATGGAGAGATTTGTTATCCATTGTGCTTCTACCCGATTCGAAATTGTAAAAACAATTTAAAAACAACCTAAAAAAATTACATTATTTTCAGCTAAATATATGGTAGGCAAAAGATGGATGCTAGTGTATCCCTGACATTTATGTTGCTAAGAGAGTAGCAATTAGGAGAGCATGGAAAAGTTTTTCAATTAAACAACTCAATTTTCTTCATTAGAGTTTAGAGATGGGGTAGGTAGACTCCTTCCTCGAATTTGGATGGTGAATTTAGTGGTCATGGACAAGAAGTCCATGAATGCACGCTATGCTGTAAAAAAAATGAAGAGGAGGGGTAACAGAATAAGCCGCGGAAAGAACATGACCACATGAAAGATCCATTACAATATTATTCATCTCCAATTAAAGCTGCTTTAATGATAAGCACAATAATTAAAGGACACCTCGTCAGTACTACCCCATGTTAAAGAAAATTTATATGCTGATTTTATAAATATGGAGTCTCACTATTACAAAGTCAATGAGAGGAATTAAGAGGGACAGTAATGTTGTCTGCTGTTTGATCAAATCTTTATAGTAACAGAGAACTGTTGTGCCAAAGAAAAAAAGAGAGTTAATAACATAAAAATTGAACCTAACCATTCTATGTGAATCATCCATCTCCATCCATTGCCTCGTCTCAATTTTTTTTAAAGGCATGTCTCAAGTAAAGGCAGCCCAGACCTTATTAAAAAGGTACTTCCTCTGTCATTCATAACTGGTACTCCCTCCGTTGCAAATTATAAGGTCTTGTTCAGACAATCACGTTTATTAAGAAAACATGTAATAAGCTAATTAATATATTGATTTTGTTGTTTTTTGTACAAATGTTCCATATATGCCCCT